>CM041781.1:170248813-171699343 GCA_023374045.1 Limonium bicolor
TATGAACAAACTCACCTTAGCACCTGAAGAGCGTCTAGTTATATGTATTGAAAAAGGGAAGAAAAGACAGTGGAGACATCTATTTAAGTTTGAACAACAAGGAAGTTACAATCTACGGTTCTGAGGAGTATTAGTTTAACTAGAAGATAAAAGAAGTATTTATACGAGTGGCAGTTACAGGAGATAAAGTCGACTAGTAAACTCTCTAAATAAGTTAAAGATACAGCGTTAATATAGGAAACGGTTAGCGACCCACTCATCCCCTTACCAAAATATTTCTTCCAAAACCAACTCTGAATATCTAATTAGTCTTTCGGAAGCAACCTACCAGATGAACCGACCCCTACCTAGGTAACGTTAAAGGCTAGGATAGAGACACTCATAGAACTATGGGGTATTTCATGATCCCTAAGATTCAGCATTGATCTTCAATGCTTAAAGAATAATCCTTAAAGATTGCTAGGTTATTAATTAATGTTTGAACATGTTCTACTCATTTTCATCCCACTAGTGTTCGGGCTAACCATTAGCATCTTTGGTGAATGAATTATGTGGACCCTTAGCTACTATTGCATATAATTTCTAATTAATCTACAGATTGAAGATGATGCATCATCTAGCTATTCACTCCATTTGACACATGTCACTTTTCACAACAGAAAAATCCTTAGACATTATAGGAATATTCATATTCATGATGAGTAACCTTAAAGTGTGAGCATTTTTAGGAAACGTACAGGTTATGTGGCTCTATGTAATTCCGTCTAAAAGCTTGTACAAGGTTAGTGGAGTCAAAGCACATATCATTGTACTTAATTGGGTTACAACATAAGAAATGAAGACAACATAAGTAGCTAGCTAGCATTAAGAAACTCCTCTTTCTAATCTTGTATTAGATAGATTGAAAGCTTTAATGCCAATATGACTCTAACACACAAGATCGATCACTAGTACTACAAGTAGCAATAGCAACCAAATGCATGTCTATGATCAATAATGAACTAAAAAAATGAATGACTTTCTGTTAAGAGATCTCCTTTTATATATCTTAATGATTTGCGGAAGACAGTGAAGCTTTAAGACTGACAACCTAACTAGGACTGAGTGAACGTGCACTATAACATATAAGGTCTACGGAGGCAACTTCAAGATATCAAAAAATTGCCTTCATAGACAATTATAGGCGAGAAAATAGTTGTCTTCATGTCGCCTCCAAAAGCTTGTCACAGTAGATTATGAAAGGGAGAAAATGTTTGCCTCTACCGATTCAACCTATAGAGGCAACTAAACTCACCTCTGTTGACCTTACTAATTGAGGCAAGAACCTAACTCGCATTTATTAACCTCTAACAACAGAGGCAAGCGTCTAACTCGCCTCCGTTGCTCTTGAACTATGAGGCAAGTTGTGAAACTCGCCTCCCTTGATGCCTCTAATTAAATACAACTGGCTTAACTCGCATCCGCTGATTTTCAACAAACGAGGCAAGTAGCTAGGCTCACCTCTATTGATCTTAACAAATGAGGCAAGTTTCTAGGTTGCCTCTGTAGATCTTCAACAAATGAGGCAACTCGTTAGAACTCGACTCCCTTGGTTTGTTTAGGAAACACTCCTCTAGAACGTAATAGAGGCGACTAGTGTGACTCACCCCAATTGATATAATCAATCGGGGCAATTTATATTGCTCGGTGGATCTTTTATTAAAAAAGATCATAGTAAAATACACAGCATGATATGAACAAACTCACCTTAGCACCTGAAGAGCGTCTAGTTATATGTATTGAAAAAGGGAAGAAAAGACAGTGGAGACATCTATTTAAGTTTGAACAACAAGGAAGTTACAATCTACGGTTCTGAGGAGTAATTAGTTTAACTAGAAGATAAAAAAGAAGTATTTATACGAGTGGCAGTTACAGGAGATAAAGTCGACTAGTAACTCTCTAAATAAGTTAAAGATACAGCGTAATATAGGAAACGGTTAGCGACCCACTCATCCCCTTACCAAAATATTTCTTCCAAAACCAACTCTGAATATCTAATTAGTCTTTCGGAAGCAACCTACCAGATGAACCGACCCCTACCTAGGTAACGTTAAAGGCTAGGATAGAGACACTCATAGAACTATGGGGTATTTCATGATCCCTAAGATTCAGCATTGATCTTCAATGCTTAAAGAATAATCCTTAAAGATTGCTAGGTTATTAATTAATGTTTGAACATGTTCTACTCATTTTCATCCCACTAGTGTTCGGGCTAACCATTAGCATCTTTGGTGAATGAATTATGTGGACCCTTAGCTACTATTGCAAATAATTTCTAATTAATCTACAGATTGGAGATGATGCATCATCTAGCTATTCACTCCATTTGACACATGTCACTTTTCACAACAGAAAAATCCTTAGACATTATAGGAATATTCATATTCATGATGAGTAACCTTAAAGTGTGAGCATTTTTAGGAAACGTACAGGTTATGTGGCTCTATGTAATTCCGTCTAAAAGCTTGTACAAGGTTAGTGGAGTCAAAGCACATATCATTGTACTTAATGGGTTACAACATAAGAAATGAAAACACATAAGTAGCTAGCTAGCATTAAGAAACTCCTCTTTCTAATCTTGTATTAGATAGATTAAGCTTTAATGCAATATGACTCTAACACACAAGATCGATCACTAGTACTACAAGTAGCAATAGCAACCAAATGCATGTAATGATCAATAAAGAACTAAAAAAATGAATGACTTTCTGTTAAGAGATCTCCTTTTATATATCTTAATGATTTGCGGAAGACAGTGAAGCTTTAAGACTGACAACCTAACTAGGACTGAGTGAACGTGCACTATAACATATAAGGTCTACGGAGGCAACTTCAAGATATCAAAAATTGCCTTCATAGACAATTATAGGCGAGAAAATAGTTGTCTTCATGTCGCCTCCAAAAGCTTGTCACAGTAGATTATGAAGGCGAGAAAATGTTTGCCTCTACCGATTCAACCATAGAGGCAACTAAACTCACCTCTGTTGACCTTTACTAATTGAGGCAAGAACCTAACTCGCATTTATTAACCTCTAACAACAGAGGCAAGCGTCTAACTCGCCTCCGTTGCTCTTGAACTATTGAGGCAAGTTGTCAAACTCGCCTCCCTTGATGCCTCTAATTAAATACAACTGGCTTAACTCGCATCCGCTGATTTTCAACAAACGAGGCAAGTAGCTAAGCTCACCTCTATTGATCTTAACAAATGAGGCAAGTTTCTAGGTTGCCTCTGTAGATCTTCAACAAATGAGGCAACTCGTTAGAACTCGACTCCCTTGGTTTGTTTAGGAAACACTCCTCTAGAACGTAATAGAGGCGACTAGTGTGACTCACCCCAGTTGATATAATCAACCGGGGCAATTTATATTGCTGGTGGATCTTTTATTAAAAAAATCATAGTAAAATACACAGCATGATATGAACAAACTCCCCTAGCACCTGAAGAGCGTCTAGTTATAGGTATTGAAAAAGGGAAGAAAAGACAGTGGAGACATCTATTTAAGTTTGAACAACAAGGAAGTTACAATCTACGGTTCTGAGGAGTAATTAGGGTAACTAGAAGATAAAAGAAGTATTTATACGAGTGGCAGTTACAGGAGATAAAGTCGACTAGTAACTCTCTAAATAAGTTAAAGATACAGCGTAAATATAGGAAACGGTTAGCGACCCACTCATCCCTTACCAAAATATTTCTTCCAAAACCAACTCTGAATATCTAATTAGTCTTTCGGAAGCAAACCTACCAGATGAACCGACCCCTACCTAGGTAACGTTAAAGGCTAGGATAGAGACACTCATAGAACTATGGGGTATTTCATGATCCCTAAGATTCAGCATTGATCTTCAATGCTTAAAGAATAATCCTTAAAGATTGCTAGGTTATTAATTAATGTTTGAACATGTACTACTCATTTTCATCCCACTAGTGTTCGGGCTAACCATTAGCATCTTGGTGAATGAATTATGTGGACCCTTAGCTACTATTGCAAATAATTTCTAATTAATCTACAGATTGGAGATGATGCATCATCTAGCTATTCACTCCATTTGACACATGTCACTTTTCACAACAGAAAAATCCTTAGACATTATAGGAATATTCATATTCATGATGAGTAACCTTAAAGTGTGAGCATTTTTAGGAAACGTACAGGTTATGTGGCTCTATGTAATTCCGTCTAAAAGCTTGTACAAGGTTAGTGGAGTCAAAGCACATATCATTGTACTTAATTGGGTTACAACATAAGAAATGAAACACATAAGTAGCTAGCTAGCATTAAGAAACTCCTCTTTCTAATCTTGTATTAGATAGATTGAAAGCTTTAATGCCCATATGACTCTAACACACAAGATCGATCACTAGTACTACAAGTAGCAATAGCAACCAATGCATGTCTATGATCAATAAAGAACTAAAAAAATGAATGACTTTCTGTTAAGAGATCTCCTTTTATATATCTTAATGATTTGCGGAAGACAGTGAAGCTTTAAGACTGACAACCTAACTAGGACTGAGTGAACGTGCACTATAACATATAAGGTCTACGGAGGCAACTTCAAGATATCAAAAAAATTGCCTTCATAGACAATTATAGGCGAGAAAATAGTTGTCTTCATGTCGCCTCCAAAAGCTTGTCACAGTAGATTATGAAGGAGAGAAAATGTTTGCCTCTACCGATTCAACCTATAGAGGCAACTAAACTCACCTCTGTTGACCTTTACTAATTGAGGCAAGAACCTAACTCGCATTTATTAACCTCTAACAACAGAGGCAAGCGTCTAACTCGCCTCCGTTGCTCTTGAACTATTGAGGCAAGTTGTCAAACTCGCCTCCCTTGATGCCTCTAATTAAATACAACTGGCTTAACTCGCATCCGCTGATTTTCAACAAACGAGGCAAGTAGCTAAGCTCACCTCTATTGATCTTAACAAATGAGGCAAGTTTCTAGGTTGCCTCTGTAGATCTTCAACAAATGAGGCAAGTCGTTAGAACTCGACTCCCTTGGTTTGTTTTGGAAACACTCCTCTAGAACGTAATAGAGGCGACTAGTGTGACTCACCCCAGTTGATATAATCAACCGGGGCAATTTATATTGCTCGGTGGATCTTTTATTAAAAAAATCATAGTAAAATACACAGCATGATATGAACAAACTCACCTTAGCACCTGAAGAGCGTCTAGTTATAGGTATTGAAAAAGGGAAGAAAAGACAGTGGAGACATCTATTTAAGTTTGAACAACAAGGAAGTTACAATCTACGGTTCTGAGTAGTAATTAGGGTAACTAGAAGATAAAAGAAGTATTTATACGAGTGGGAGTTACAGGAGATAAAGTCGACTAGTAACTCTCTAAATAAGTTAAAGATACAGCGTAAATATAGGAAACGGTTAGCGACCCACTCATCCCCTTACCAAAATATTTCTTCCAAAACCAACTCTGAATATCTAATTAGTCTTTCGGAAGCAACCTACCAGATGAACCGACCCCTACTAGGTAACGTTAAAGGCTAGGATAGAGACACTCATAGAACTATGGGGTATTTCATGATCCCTAAGATTCAGCATTGATCTTCAATGCTTAAAGAATAATCCTTAAAGATTGCTAGGTTATTAATTAATGTTTGAACATGTTCTACTCATTTTCATCCCACTAGTGTTCGGGCTAACCATTAGCATCTTTGGTGAATGAATTATGTGGACCCTTAGCTACTATTGCAATTAATTTCTAATTAATCTACAGATTGGAGATGATGCATCATCTAGCATTCACTCCATTTGACACATGTCACTTTTCACAACAGAAAAATCCTTAGACATTATAGGAATATTCATATTCATGATGAGTAACCTTAAAGTGTGAGCATTTTTAGGAAACGTACAGGTTATGTGGCTCTATGTAATTCCGTCTAAAAGCTTGTACAAGGTTAGTGGAGTCAAAGCACATATCATTGTACTTAATTGGGTTACAACATAAGAAATGAAAACACATAAGTAGCTAGCTAGCATTAAGAAACTCCTCTTTCTAATCTTGTATTAGATAGATTGAAAGCTTTAATGCCCATATGACTCTAACACACAAGATCGATCACTAGTACTACAAGTAGCAATAGCAACCAAATGCATGTCTATGATCAATAAAGAACTAAAAAAAATGAATGACTTTCTGTTAAGAGATCTCTTTTATATATCTTAATGATTTGCGGAAGACAGTGAAGCTTTAAGACTGACAACCTAACTAGGACTGAGTGAACGTGCACTATAACATATAAGGTCTACGGAGGCAACTTCAAGATATCAAAAAAATTGCCTTCATAGACAATTATAGGCGAGAAAATAGTTGTCTTCATGTCGCCTCCAAAAGCTTGTCACAGTAGATTATGAAGGCGAGAAAAATGTTTGCCTCTACCGATTCAACCTATAGAGGCAACTAAACTCACCTCTGTTGACCTTTACTAATTGAGGCAATAAACCTAACTCGCATTTATTAACCTCTAACAACAGAGGCAAGCGTCTAACTCGCCTCCGTTGCTCTTGAACTATTGAGGCAAGTTGTCAAACTCGCCTCCCTTGATGCCTCTAATTAAATACAACTGGCTTACTCGCATCCGCTGATTTTCAACAAACGAGGCAAGTAGCTAAGCTCACCTCTATTGATCTTAATAATGAGGCAAGTTTCTAGGTTGCCTCTGTAGATCTTCAACAAATGAGGCAAGTCGTTAGAACTCGACTCCCTTGGTTTGTTTTGGAAACACTCCTCTAGAACGTAATAGAGGCGACTAGTGTGACTCACCCAGTTGATATAATCAACCGGGGCAATTTATATTGCTCGGTGGATCTTTTATAAAAAAAATCATAGTAAAATACACAGCATGATATGAACAAACTCCCCTTAGCACCAGAAGAGCGTCTAGTTATAGGTATTGAAAAAGGGAAGAAAAGACAGTGGAGACATCTATTTAAGTTTGAACAACAAGGAAGTTACAATCTACGGTTCTGAGGAGTAATTAGGGTAACTAGAAGATAAAAGAAGTATTTTATACGAGTGGTAGTTACAGGAGATAAAGTCGACTTGTAACTCTCTAAATAAGTTAAAGATACAGCGTAAATATAGGAAACGGTTAGCGACCCACTCATCCCCTTACCAAAATATTTCTTCCAAAACCAACTCTGAATATCTAATTAGTCTTTCGGAAGCAACCTTCCAGATGAACCGACCCCTACCTAGGTAACGTTAAAGGCTAGGTAGAGATAGGATAGAGACACTCATAGTCATGATCCTAAGATTCCGCATTGATCTTCAATGCTTAAAGAATAATCCTTAAAGAATGCTAGGTTATTAATTAATGTTTGAACATGTTCTACTCATTTTCATCCCACTAGTGTTCGGGCTAACCATTAGCATCTTTGGTGAATGAATTATGTGGACCCTTAGCTACTATTGCAAATAATTTCTAATTAATCTACAGATTGGAGATGATGCATCATCTAGCTATTCACTCCATTTGACACATGTCACTTTTCACAACAGAAAAATCCTTAGACATTATAGGAATATTCATATTCATGATGAGTAACATTAAAGTGTGAGCATTTTTAGGAAACATACAGGTTATGTGGCTCTATGTAATTCCATCTAGCTAGCATAAGAGGACTCCTCTTCTAATCTTGTATTATATAGATTGAAAGCTTTAATGCCCATATGACTCTACACACAAGATCGATCACTAGTACTACAAGTAGCAATAGCAACCAAATGCATGTCTATAAGATCAATAAAGAACTAAAAAAATGAATGACTTTCTGTTAAGAGATCTCCTTTTATATATCTTAATGATTTGCGGAAGACAGTGAAGCTTTAAGACTGACAACCTAACTAGGACTGAGTGAACGTGCACTATAACATATAAGGTCTACGGAGGCAACTTCAAGATATCAAAAAATTGCCTTCATAGACAATTATAGGCGAGAAAATAGTTGTCTTCATGTCGCCTCCAAAAGCTTGTCACAGTAGATTATGAAGGCGAGAAAATGTTTGCCTCTACCGATTCAACCTATAGAGGCTACTAAACTCACCTCTGTTGACCTTTACTAATTGAGGCAAGAACCTAACTCGCATTTATTAACCTCTAACAACAGAGGCAAGCGTCTAACTCGCCTCCGTTGTTCTTGAACTATTGAGGCAAGTTGTCAAACTCGCCTCCCTGATGCCTCTAATTAAAATACAACTGGCTTAACTCGCATCCGCTGATTTTCAACAAACGAGGCAAGTAGCTAAGCTCACCTCTATTGATCTTAACAAATGAGGCAAGTTTCTAGGTTGCCTCTGTAGATCTTCAACAAATGAGGCAAGTCGTTAGAACTCGACTCCCTTGGTGTTTGTTTGGAAACACTCCTCTAGAACGTAATAGAGGCGACTAGTGTGACTCACCCCAGTTGATATAATCAACCGGGGCAATTTATATTGCTCGGTGGATCTTTTATTAAAAAAAATCATAGTAAAATACACAGCATGATATGAACAAACTCCCCTTAGCACCAGAAGAGCGTCTAGTTATAGGTATTGAAAAAGGGAAAGAAAAGACAGTGGAGACATCTATTTAAGTTTGAACAACAAGGAAGTTACAATCTACGGTTCTGAGGAGTAATTAGGGTAACTAGAAGATAAAAGAAGTATTTATACGAGTGGTAGTTACAGGAGATAAAGTCGACTAGTAACTCTCTAAATAAGTTAAAGATACAGCGTAAATATAGGAAACGGTTAGCGACCCACTCATCCCCTTACCAAAATGTTCTTCCAAAACCAACTCTGAATATCTAATTAGTCTTTCGGAAGCAACCTTCCAGATGAACCGACCCCTACCTAGGTAACGTTAAAGGCTAGGATAGAGACACTCATAGTCATGATCCCTAAGATTCAGCATTGATCTTCAATGCTTAAAGAATAATCCTTAAAGATTGCTAGGTTATTAATAATGTTTGAACATGTTCTACTCATTTTCATCCCACTAGTGTTCGGGCTAACCATTAGCATCTTTGGTGAATGAATTATGTGGACCCTTAGCTACTATTGCAAATAATTTCTAATTAATCTACAGATTGGAGATGATGCATCATCTAGCTATTCACTCCATTTGACACATGTCACTTTTCACAACAGAAAAATCCTTAGACATTATAGGAATATTCATATTCATGATGAGTAACACTAAAGTGTGAGCATTTTTAGGAAACAACAGGTTATGTGGCTCTATGTAATTCCATATAAAAGCTTGTACAAGGTTAGTGGAGTCAAAGCACATATCATGTACTTAATGGGTTACAACATAAGAAATGAAAAACACATAAGTAGCTAGCTAGCATTAAGAGACTCCTCTTTCTAAATTGTATTAGATAGATTGAAAGCTTTAATCCATATGACTCTAACACACAAGATTGATCACTAGTACTACAAGTAGCAATAGCAACCAAATGCATGTCTAAGATCAATAAAGAACTAAAAAAATGAATGAATTCTATTAAGAGATCTCCTTTTATATATCTTATGATTTGCGGAAGACAATAGTGAAGCTTTAAGACGACAACCTAAACTAGGACTGAGGTGAACGTTGCACTATAACATTAAGGTCTATCGGAGGCAACTTCAAGATATCAAAAAATTGCCTTCATAGACAATTATAGGCGAGAAAATAGTTGTCTTCATGTCGCCTCCAAAAGCTTGTCACAGTAGATTATGAAGGCGAGAAAATGTTTGCCTCTACCGATTCAACCTATAGAGGCAACTAAACTCACCTCTGTTGACCTTTACTAATTGAGGCAAGAACCTAACTCGCATTTATTAACCTCTAACAACAGAGGCAAGCGTCTAACTCGCCTCCGTTGCTCTTGAACTATTGAGGCAAGTTGTCAAACTCGCCTCCCTTGATGCCTCTAATTAAATACAACTGGCTTAACTCGCATCCACTGATTTTCAACAAACGAGGCAAGTAGCTAAGCTCACCTCTATTGATCTTAACAAATGAGGCAAGTTTCTAGGTTGCCTCTGTAGATCTTCAACAAATGAGGCAACTCGTTAGAACTCGACTCCCTTGGTGTTTTGGAAACACTCCTCTAGAACGTAATAGAGGCGACTAGTGTGACTCACCCCAGTTGATATAATCAACCGGGGCAATTTATATTGCTCGGTGGATCTTTTATAAAAAAAAATCATAGTAAAATACACAGCATGATATGAACAAAACCCCTTAGCACCTGAAGAGCGTAGTTATAGGTATTGAAAAAGGGAAGAAAAGACAGTAAAGACAGTGGAGACATCTATTTAAGTTTGAACAACAAGGAAGTTACAATCTACGGTTCTGAGGAGTAATTAGGGTAACTAGAAGATAAAAGAAGTATTTATACGAGTGGCAGTTACAGGAGATAAAGTCGACTAGTAACTCTCTAAATAAGTTAAAGATACAGCGTAAATATAGGAAACGGTTAGCGACCCACTCATCCCCTTACCAAAATATTTCTTCCAAAACCAACTCTGAATATCTAATTAGTCTTTCGGAAGCAACCTACCAGATGAACCGACCCCTACCTAGGTAACGTTAAAGGCTAGGATAGAGACACTCATAGAACTATGGGGTATTTCATGATCCCTAAGATTCAGCATTGATCTTCAATGCTTAAAGAATAATCCTTAAAGATTGCTAGGTTATTAATTAATGTTTGAACATGTTCTACTCATTTTCATCCCACTAGTGTTCGGGCTAACCATTAGCATCTTTGGTGAATGAATTATGTGGACCCTTAGCTACTATTGCAAATAATTTCTAATTAATCTACAGATTGGAGATGATGCATCATCTAGCTATTCACTCCATTTGACACATGTCACTTTTCACAACAGAAAAATCCTTAGACATTATAGGAATATTCATATTCATGATGAGTAACCTTAAAGTGTGAGCATTTTTAGGAAACGTACAGGTTATGTGGCTCTATGTAATTCCGTCTAAAAGCTTGTACAAGGTTAGTGGAGTCAAAGCACATATCATTGTACTTAATTGGGTTACAACATAAGAAATGAAAACACATAAGTAGCTAGCTAGCATTAAGAAACTCCTCTTTCTAATCTTGTATTAGATAGATTGAAAGCTTTAATGCCCATATGACTCTAACACACAAGATCGATCACTAGTACTACAAGTAGCAATAGCAACCAAATGCATGTCTATGATCAATAAAGAACTAAAAAAATGAATGACTTTCTGTTAAGAGATCTCCTTTTATATATCTTAATGATTTGCGGAAGACAGTGAAGCTTTAAGACTGACAACCTAACTAGGACTGAGTGAACGTGCACTATAACATATAAGGTCTACGGAGGCAACTCAAGATATCAAAAAATTGCCTTCATAGACAATTATAGGCGAGAAAATAGTTGTCTTCATGTCGCCTCCAAAAGCTTGTCACAGTAGATTATGAAGGCGAGAAATGTTTGCCTCTACCGATTCAACCTATAGAGGCAACTAAACTCACCTCTGTTGACCTTTACTAATTGAGGCAAGAACCTAACTCGCATTTATTAACCTCTAACAACAGAGGCAAGCGTCTAACTCGCCTCCGTTGCTCTTGAACTATTGAGGCAAGTTGTCAAACTCGCCTCCCTTGATGCCTCTAATTAAATACAACTGGCTTAACTCGCATCCACTGATTTTCAACAAACGAGGCAAGTAGCTAAGCTCACCTCTATTGATCTTAACAAATGAGGCAAGTTTCTAGGTTGCCTCTGTAGATCTTCAACAAATGAGGCAACTCGTTAGAACTCGACTCCCTTGGTTTGTTTGGAAACACTCCTCTAGAACGTAATAGAGGCGACTAGTGTGACTCACCCCAGTTGATATAATCAACCGGGGCAATTTATATTGCTCGGTGGATCTTTTATTAAAAAAAATCATAGTAAAATACACAGCATGATATGAACAAACTCCCCTTAGCACCTGAAGAGCGTCTAGTTATAGGTATTGAAAAAAAGGAAGAAAAGACAGTGGAGACATCTATTTAAGTTTGAACAACAAGGAAGTTACAATCTACGGTTCTGAGGAGTAATTAGGGTAACTAGAAGATAAAAGAAGTATTTATACGAGTGGCAGTTACAGGAGATAAAGTCGACTAGTAACTCTCTAAATAAGTTAAAGATACAGCGTAAATATAGGAAACGGTTAGCGACCCACTCATCCCCTTACCAAAATATTTCTTCCAAAACCAACTCTGAATATCTAATTAGTCTTTCGGAAGCAACCTACCAGATGAACCGACCCCTACCTAGGTAACGTTAAAGGCTAGGATAGAGACACTCATAGAACTATGGGGTATTTCATGATCCCTAAGATTCAGCATTGATCTTCAATGCTTAAAGAATAATCCTTAAAGATTGCTAGGTTATTAATTAATGTTTGAACATGTTCTACTCATTTTCATCCCACTAGTGTTCGGGCTAACCATTAGCATCTTTGGTGAATGAATTATGTGGACCCTTAGCTACTATTGCAAATAATTTCTAATTAATCTACAGATTGGAGATGATGCATCATCTAGCTATTCACTCCATTTGACACATGTCACTTTTCACAACAGAAAAATCCTTAGACATTATAGGAATATTCATATTCATGATGAGTAACCTTAAAGTGTGAGCATTTTTAGGAAACGTACAGGTTATGTGGCTCTATGTAATTCCTTCTAAAAGCTTGTACAAGGTTAGTGGAGTCAAAGCACATATCATTGTACTTAATTGGGTTACAACATAAGAAATGAAAACACATAAGTAGCTAGCTAGCATTAAGAAACTCCTCTTTCTAATCTTGTATTAGATAGATTGAAAGCTTTAATGCCCATATGACTCTAACACACAAGATCGATCACTAGTACTACAAGTAGCAATAGCAACCAAATGCATGTCTATGATCAATAAAGAACTAAAAAAATGAATGACTTTCTGTTAAGAGATCTCTTTTTATATATCTTAATGATTTGCGGAAGACAGTGAAGCTTTAAGACTGACAACCTAACTAGGACTGAGTGAACGTGCACTATAACATATAAGGTCTACGGAGGCAACTTCAAGATATCAAAAAATTGCCTTCATAGACAATTATAGGCGAGAAAATAGTTGTCTTCATGTCGCCTCCAAAAGCTTGTCACAGTAGATTATGAAGGCGAGAAAATGTTTCTCTACCGATTCAACCTATAGAGGCAACTAAACTCACCTCTGTTGACCTTTACTAATTGAGGCAAGAACCTAACTCGCATTTATTAACCTCTAACAACAGAGGCAAGCGTCTAACTCGCCTCCGTTGCTCTTGAACTATTGAGGCAAGTTGTCAAACTCGCCTCCCTTGATGCCTCTAATTAAATACAACTGGCTTAACTCGCATCCACTAATTTTCAACAAACGAGGCAAGTAGCTAAGCTCACCTCTATTGATCTTAACAAATGAGGCAAGTTTCTAGGTTGCCTCTGTAGATCTTCAACAAATGAGGCAACTCGTTAGAACTCGACTCCCTTGGTTTGTTTTGGAAACACTCCTCTAGAACGTAATAGAGGCGACTAGTGTGACTCACCCCAGTTGATATAATCAACCGGGGCAATTTATATTGCTCGGTGGATCTTTTATTAAAAAAAATCATAGTAAAATACACAGCATGATATGAACAAACTCCCTTAGCACCTGAAGAGCGTCTAGTTATAGGTATTGAAAAAGGGAAGAAAAGACAGTGGAGACATCTATTTAAGTTTGAACAACAAGGAAGTTACAATCTACGGTTCTGAGGAGTAATTAGGGTAACTAGAAGATAAAAGAAGTATTTATACGAGTGGCAGTTACAGGAGATAAAGTCGACTAGTAACTCTCTAAATAAGTTAAAGATACAGCGTAAATATAGGAAACGGTTAGCGACCCACTCATCCCTTACCAAAATATTTCTTCCAAAACCAACTCTGAATATCTAATTAGTCTTTCGGAAGCAACCTACCAGATGAACCGACCCCTACCTAGGTAACGTTAAAGGCTAGGATAGAGAGACACTCATAGAACTATGGGGTATTTCATGATCCCTAAGATTCAGCATTGATCTTCAATGCTTAAAGAATAATCCTTAAAGATTGCTAGGTTATTAATTAATGTTTGAACATGTTCTACTCATTTTCATCCCACTAGTGTTCGGGCTAACCATTAGCATCTTTGGTGAATGAATTATGTGGACCCTTAGCTACTATTGCAAATAATTTCTAATTAATCTACAGATTGGAGATGATGCATCATCTAGCTATTCACTCCATTTGACACATGTCACTTTTCACAACAGAAAAATCCTTAGACATTATAGGAATATTCATTCATGATGAGTAACCTTAAAGTGTGAGCATTTTTAGGAAACGTACAGGTTATGTGGCTCTATGTAATTCCGTCTAAAAGCTTGTACAAGGTTAGTGGAGTCAAAGCACATATCATTGTACTTAATTGGGTTACAACATAAGAAATGAAAACACATAAGTAGCTAGCTAGCATTAAGAAACTCCTCTTTCTAATCTTGTATTAGATAGATTGAAAGCTTTAATGCCCATATGACTCTAACACACAAGATCGATCACTAGTACTACAAGTAGCAATAGCAACCAAATGCATGTCTATGATCAATAAAGAACTAAAAAAATGAATGACTTTCTGTTAAGAGATCTCCTTTTATATATCTTAATGATTTGCGGAAGACAGTGAAGCTTTAAGACTGACAACCTAACTAGGACTGAGTGAACGTGCACTATAACATATAAGGTCTACGGAGGCAACTTCAAGATATCAAAAAATTGCCTTCATAGACAATTATAGGCGAGAAAATAGTTGTCTTCATGTCGCCTCCAAAAGCTTGTCACAGTAGATTATGAAGGCGAGAAAATGTTTGCCTCTACCGATTCAACCTATAGAGGCAACTAAACTCACCTCTGTTGACCTTTACTAATTGAGGCAAGAACCTAACTCGCATTTATTAACCTCTAACAACAGAGGCAAGCGTCTAACTCGCCTCCGTTGCTCTTGAACTATTGAGGCAAGTTGTCAAACTCGCCTCCCTTGATGCCTCTAATTAAATACAACTGGCTTAACTCGCATCCACTGATTTTCAACAAACGAGGCAAGTAGCTAAGCTCACCTCTATTGATCTTAACAAATGAGGCAAGTTTCTAGGTTGCCTCTGTAGATCTTCAACAAATGAGGCAACTCGTTAGAACTCGACTCCCTTGGTTTGTTTTGGAAACACTCCTCTAGAACGTAATAGAGGCGACTAGTGTGACTCACCCCAGTTGATATAATCAACCGGGGCAATTTATATTGCTCGGTGGATCTTTTATTAAAAAAATCATAGTAAAATACACAGCATGATATGAACAAACTCCCCTTAGCACCTGAAGAGCGTCTAGTTATAGGTATTGAAAAAGGGAAGAAAAGACAGTGGAGACATCTATTTAAGTTTGAACAACAAGGAAGTTACAATCTACGGTTCTGAGGAGTAATTAGGGTAACTAGAAGATAAAAGAAGTATTTATACGAGTGGCAGTTACAGGAGATAAAGTCGACTAGTAACTCTCTAAATAAGTTAAAGATACAGCGTAAATATAGGAAACGGTTAGCGACCCACTCATCCCCTTACCAAAATATTTCTTCCAAAACCAACTCTGAATATCTAATTAGTCTTTCGGAAGCAACCTACCAGATGAACCGACCCCTACCTAGGTAACGTTAAAGGCTAGGATAGAGACACTCATAGAACTATGGGGTATTTCATGATCCCTAAGATTCAGCATTGATCTTCAATGCTTAAGAATAATCCTTAAAGATTGCTAGGTTATTAATTAATGTTTGAACATGTTCTACTCATTTTCATCCCACTAGTGTTCGGGCTAACCATTAGCATCTTTGGTGAATGAATTATGTGGACCCTTAGCTACTATTGCAAATAATTTCTAATTAATCTACAGATTGGAGATGATGCATCATCTAGCTATTCACTCCATTTGACACATGTCACTTTTCACAACAGAAAAATCCTTAGACATTATAGGAATATTCATATTCATGATGAGTAACCTTAAAGTGTGAGCATTTTTAGGAAACGTACAGGTTATGTGGCTCTATGTAATTCCGTCTAAAAGCTTGTACAAGGTTAGTGGAGTCAAAGCACATATCATTGTACTTAATTGGGTTACAACATAAGAAATGAAAACACATAAGTAGCTAGCTAGCATTAAGAAACTCCTCTTTCTAATCTTGTATTAGATAGATTGAAAGCTTTAATGCCCATATGACTCTAACACACAAGATCGATCACTAGTACTACAAGTAGCAATAGCAACCAAATGCATGTCTATGATCAATAAAGAACTAAAAAAATGAATGACTTTCTGTTAAGAGATCTCCTTTTATATATCTTAATGATTTGCGGAAGACAGTGAAGCTTTAAGACTGACAACCTAACTAGGACTGAGTGAACGTGCACTATAACATATAAGGTCTACGGAGGCAACTTCAAGATATCAAAAAATTGCCTTCATAGACAATTATAGGCGAGAAAAATAGTGTCTTCATGTCGCCTCCAAAAGCTTGTCACAGTAGATTATGAAGGCGAGAAAATGTTTGCCTCTACCGATTCAACCTATAGAGGCAACTAAACTCACCTCTGTTGACCTTTACTAATTGAGGCAAGAACCTAACTCGCATTTATTAACCTCTAACAACAGAGGCAAGCGTCTAACTCGCCTCCGTTGCTCTTGAACTATTGAGGCAAGTTGTCAAACTCGCCTCCCTTGATGCCTCTAATTAAATACAACTGGCTTAACTCGCATCCACTAATTTTCAACAAACGAGGCAAGTAGCTAAGCTCACCTATTGATCTTAACAAATGAGGCAAGTTTCTAGGTTGCTCTGTAGATCTTCAAAACAAATGAGGCAACTCGTTAGAATTTGCCTCCCTTGGTTTGGTTTGGAGAACACTCCTCTAGAATAGGTAATAAAGGCGACTAGTGTGACTACCCCAGTTGATATAACAACAGGGGGCAAACGGTTAGCGACCCACTCATCCCCTTACCAAAATATTTCTTCCAAAACCAACTCTGAATATCTAATTAGTCTTTCGGAAGCAACCTACCAGATGAACCGACCCCTACCTAGGTAACGTTAAAGGCTAGGATAGAGACACTCATAGAACTATGGGGTATTTCATGATCCCTAAGATTCAGCATTGATCTTCAATGCTTAAAGAATAATCCTTAAAGATTGCTAGGTTATTAATTAATGTTTGAACATGTTCTACTCATTTTCATCCCACTAGTGTTCGGGCTAACCATTAGCATCTTTGGTGAATGAATTATGTGGACCCTTAGCTACTATTGCAAATAATTTCTAATTAATCTACAGATTGGAGATGATGCATCATCTAGCTATTCACTCCATTTGACACATGTCACTTTTCACAACAGAAAAATCCTTAGACATTATAGGAATATTCATATTCATGATGAGTAACCTTAAAGTGTGAGCATTTTTAGGAAACGTACAGGTTATGTGGCTCTATGTAATTCCGTCTAAAAGCTTGTACAAGGTTAGTGGAGTCAAAGCACATATCATTGTACTTAATTGGGTTACAACATAAGAAATGAAAACACATAAGTAGCTAGCTAGCATTAAGAAACTCCTCTTTCTAATCTTGTATTAGATAGATTGAAAGCTTTAATGCCCATATGACTCTAACACACAAGATCGATCACTAGTACTACAAGTAGCAATAGCAACCAAATGCATGTCTATGATCAATAAAGAACTAAAAAAATGAATGACTTTCTGTTAAGAGATCTCCTTTTATATATCTTAATGATTTGCGGAAGACAGTGAAGCTTTAAGACTGACAACCTAACTAGGACTGAGTGAACGATGCACTATAACATATAAGGTCTAAGGAGGCAACTTCAAGATATCAAAAAATTGCCTTCATAGACAATTATAGGCGAGAAAATAGTTGTCTTTATGTCGCCTCCAAAACTTTTCAAGTAGATTATGAAGCGAGAAAATGTTTCCTCTACGATTCAACCTATAGAGGAAACTAAACTCACCTCTGTTGACCTTTACTAATTGAGGCAAGAACCTAACACTCGCATTTATTACCTCTAACAACAGAGGCAAGCGTCTAACTCGCCTCCGTTGCTCTTGAACTATTTGAGGCAAGTTGTCAAACTCGCCTCCCTTGATGCCTCTAATTAAATACCACTGGCTTAACTCGCGCATCCACTATTTTCAACAAACGAGGCAAGTAGCTAAGCTCACCTCTATTGATCTTAACAAATGAGGCAAGTTTCTTCTAGGTTGCCTCTGTAGATCTTCAACAAATGAGGCAACTCGTTAGAACTCGACTCCCTTGGTTTGTTTTGGAAACACTCCTCTAGAACGTAATAGAGGCGACTAGTGTGACTCACCCCAGTTGATATAATCAACCGGGGCAATTTATATT
The DNA here is from genome assembly GCA_023374045.1 of Limonium bicolor. Classification (NCBI taxonomy): domain Eukaryota; kingdom Viridiplantae; phylum Streptophyta; class Magnoliopsida; order Caryophyllales; family Plumbaginaceae; genus Limonium; species Limonium bicolor. The sequence goes on from CM041781.1 coordinate 170,267,392, forward strand.
GCTCGGTGGATCTTTTATTAAAAAAAATCATAGTAAAATACACAGCATGATATAACAAACTCACCTTAGCACCTGAAGAGCGTCTAGTTATAGTTATTGAAAAAGGGAAGAAAGACAGTGGAGACATCTATTTAATTTTGAACAACAAGGAAGTTACAATCTACGGTTCTGAGGAGTAATTAGGGTAACTAGAAGATAAAAGAAGTATTTATACGAGTGGCAGTTACAGGAGATAAAGTCGACTATAACTCTCTAAATAAGTTAAAGATACAGCGTAAATATAGGAAACGGTTAGCGACCCACTCATCCCCTTACCAAAATTTTCTTCCAAAACCAACTCTGAATATCTAATTAGTCTTTCGGAAGCAACCTACCAGATGAACCGACCCCTACCTAGGTAACGTTAAAGGCTAGGATAGAGACACTCATAGAACTATGGGGTATTTCATGATCCCTAAGATTCAGCATTGATCTTCAATGCTTAAAGAATAATCCTTAAAGATTGCTAGGTTATTAATTAATGTTTGAACATGTTCTACTCATTTTCATCCCACTAGTGTTCGGGCTAACCATTAGCATCTTTGGTGAATGAATTATGTGGACCCTTAGCTACTATTGCAATAATTTCTAATTAATCTACAGATTGGAGATGATGCATCATCTAGCTATTCACTCCATTTGACACATGTCACTTTTCACAACAAAAAATCCTTAGACATTATAGGAATATTCATATTCATGATGAGTAACCTTAAAGTGTGAGCATTTTTAGGAAACGTACAGGTTATGTGGCTCTATGTAATTCCTTCTAAAGCTTGTACAAGGTTAGTGGAGTCAAAGCACATATCATTGTACTTAATTGGGTTACAACATAAGAAATGAAACACATAAGTAGCTAGCTAGCATTAAGAAACTCCTCTTTCTAATCTTGTATTAGATAGATTGAAAGCTTTAATGCCCATATGACTCTAACACACAAGATCGATCACTAGTACTACAAGTAGCAATAGCAACCAAATGCATGTCTATGATCAATAAAGAACTAAAAAATGAATGACTTTCTGTTAAGAGATCTCCTTTTATATATCTTAATGATTTGCGGAAGACAGTGAAGCTTTAAGACTGACAACCTAACTAGGACTGAGTGAACGTGCACTATAACATATAAGGTCTACGGAGGCAACTTCAAGATATCAAAAATTGCCTTCATAGACAATTATAGGCGAGAAAATAGTTGTCTTCATGTCGCCTCCAAGCTTGTCACAGTAGATTATGAAGGCGAGAAAATGTTTGCCTCTACCGATTCAACCTATAGAGGCAACTAAACTCACCTCTGTTGACCTTTACTAATTGAGGCAAGAACCTAACTCGCATTTATTAACCTCTAACAACAGAGGCAAGCGTCTAACTCGCCTCCGTTGCTCTTGAACTATTGAGGCAAGTTGTCAACTCGCCTCCCTTGATGCCTCTAATTAAATACAACTGGCTTAACTCGCATCCACTGATTTTCAACAAACGAGGCAAGTAGCTAAGCTCACCTCTATTGATCTTAACAAATGAGGCAAGTTTCTAGGTTGCCTCTGTAGATCTTCAACAAATGAGGCAACTCGTTAGAACTCGACTCCCTTGGTTTGTTTTGGAAACACTCCTCTAGAACGTAATAGAGGCGACTAGTGTGACTCACCCCAGTTGATATAATCAACCGGGGCAATTTATATTGCTCGGTGGATCTTTTATTAAAAAAAATCATAGTAAAATACACAGCATGATATGAACAAACTCCCCTTAGCACCTGAAGAGCGTCTAGTTATAGGTATTGAAAAGGGAAGAAAAGACAGTGGAGACATCTATTTAAGTTTGAACAACAAGGAAGTTACAATCTACGGTTCTGAGGAGTAATTAGGGTAACTAGAAGATAAAAGAAGTATTTATACGAGTGGCAGTTACAGGAGATAAAGTCGACTAGTAACTCTCTAAATAAGTTAAAGATACAGCGTAAATATAGGAAACGGTTAGCGACCCACTCATCCCCTTACCAAAATATTTCTTCCAAACCAACTCTGAATATCTAATTAGTCTTTCGGAAGCAACCTACCAGATGAACCGACCCCTACCTAGGTAACGTTAAAGGCTAGGATAGAGACACTCATAGAACTATGGGGTATTTCATGATCCCTAAGATTCAGCATTGATCTTCAATGCTTAAAGAATAATCCTTAAAGATTGCTAGGTTATTAATTAATGTTTGAACATGTTCTACTCATTTTCATCCCACTAGTGTTCGGGCTAACCATTAGCATCTTTGGTGAATGAATTATGTGGACCCTTAGCTACTATTGCAAATAATTTCTAATTAATCTACAGATTGGAGATGATGCATCATCTAGCTATTCACTCCATTTGACACATGTCACTTTTCACAACAGAAAAATCCTTAGACATTATAGGAATATTCATATTCATGATGAGTAACCTTAAAGTGTGAGCATTTTTAGGAAACGTACAGGTTATGTGGCTCTATGTAATTCCGTCTAAAAGCTTGTACAAGGTTAGTGGAGTCAAAGCACATATCATTGTACTTAATTGGGTTACAACATAAGAAATGAAAACACATAAGTAGCTAGCTAGCATTAAGAAACTCCTCTTTCTAATCTTGTATTAGATAGATTTGAAAGCTTTAATGCCCATATGACTCTAACACACAAGATCGATCACTAGTACTACAAGTAGCAATAGCAACCAAATGCATGTCTATGATCAATAAAGAACTAAAAAAATGAATGACTTTCTGTTAAGAGATCTCCTTTTATATATCTTAATGATTTGCGGAAGACAGTGAAGCTTTAGACTGACAACCTAACTAGGACTGAGTGAACGTGCACTATAACATATAAGGTCTACGGAGGCAACTTCAAGATATCAAAAAATTGCCTTCATAGACAATTATAGGCGAGAAAATAGTTGTCTTCATGTCGCCTCCAAAAGCTTGTCACAGTAGATTATGAAGGCGAGAAAATGTTTGCCTCTACCGATTCAACCTATAGAGGCAACTAAACTCACCTCTGTTGACCTTTACTAATTGAGGCAAGAACCTAACTCGCATTTATTAACCTCTAACAACAGAGGCAAGCGTCTAACTCGCCTCCGTTGCTCTTGAACTATTGAGGCAAGTTGTCAAACTCGCCTCCCTTGATGCCTCTAATAAATACAACTGGCTTAACTCGCATCCACTGATTTTCAACAAACGAGGCAAGTAGCTAAGCTCACCTCTATTGATCTTAACAAATGAGGCAAGTTTCTAGGTTGCCTCTGTAGATCTTCAACAAATGAGGCAACTCGTTAGAACTCGACTCCCTTGGTTTGTTTTGGGAAACACTCCTCTAGAACGTAATAGAGGCGACTAGTGTGACTCACCCCAGTTGATATAATCAACCGGGGCAATTTATATTGCTCGGTGGATCTTTTATTAAAAAAAATCATAGTAAATACACAGCATGATATGAACAAACTCCCCTTAGCACCTGAAGAGCGTCTAGTTATAGGTATTGAAAAAGGGAAGAAAAGACAGTGGAGACATCTATTTAAGTTTGAACAACAAGGAAGTTACAATCTACGGTTCTGAGGAGTAATTAGGGTAACTAGAAGATAAAAGAAGTATTTATACGAGTGGCAGTTACAGGAGATAAAGTCGACTAGTAACTCTCTAAATAAGTTAAAGATACAGCGTAAATATAGGAAACGGTTAGCGACCCACTCATCCCCTTACCAAAATATTTCTTCCAAAACCAACTCTGAATATCTAATTAGTCTTTCGGAAGCAACCTACCAGATGAACCGACCCCTACCTAGGTAACGTTAAAGGCTAGGATAGAGACACTCATAGAACTATGGGGTATTTCATGATCCCTAAGATTCATTGATCTTCAATGCTTAAAGAATAATCCTTAAAGATTGCTAGGTTATTAATTAATGTTTGAACATGTTCTACTCATTTTCATCCCACTAGTGTTCGGGCTAACCATTAGCATCTTTGGTGAATGAATTATGTGGACCCTTAGCTACTATTGCAAATAATTTCTAATTAATCTACAGATTGAGATGATGCATCATCTAGCTATTCACTCCATTTGACACATGTCACTTTTCACAACAGAAAAATCCTTAGACATTATAGGAATATTCATATTCATGATGAGTAACCTTAAAGTGTGAGCATTTTTAGGAAACGTACAGGTTATGTGGCTCTATGTAATTCCGTCTAAAAGCTTGTACAAGGTTAGTGGAGTCAAAGCACATATCATTGTACTTAATTGGGTTACAACATAAGAAATGAAAACACATAAGTAGCTAGCTAGCATTAAGAAACTCCTCTTTCTAATCTTGTATTAGATAGATTGAAAGCTTTAATGCCCATATGACTCTAACACACAAGATCGATCACTAGTACTACAAGTAGCAATAGCAACCAAATGCATGTCTATGATCAATAAGAACTAAAAAAATGAATGACTTTCTGTTAAGAGATCTCCTTTTATATATCTTAATGATTTGCGGAAGACAGTGAAGCTTTAAGACTGACAACCTAACTAGGACTGAGTGAACGTGCACTATAACATATAAGGTCTACGGAGGCAACTTCAAGATATCAAAAAATTGCCTTCATAGACAATTATAGGCGAGAAAATAGTTGTCTTCATGTCGCCTCCAAAAGCTTGTCACAGTAGATTATGAAGGCGAGAAATGTTTGCCTCTACCGATTCAACCTATAGAGGCAACTAAACTCACCTCTGTTGACCTTTACTAATTGAGGCAAGAACCTAACTCGCATTTATTAACCTCTAACAACAGAGGCAAGCGTCTAACTCGCCTCCGTTGCTCTTGAACTATTGAGGCAAGTTGTCAAACTCGCCTCCCTTGATGCCTCTAATTAAATACAACTGGCTTAACTCGCATCCACTGATTTTCAACAAACGAGGCAGTAGCTAAGCTCACCTCTATTGATCTTAACAAATGAGGCAAGTTTCTAGGTTGCCTCTGTAGATCTTCAACAAATGAGGCAACTCGTTAGAACTCGACTCCCTTGGTTTGTTTTGGAAACACTCCTCTAGAACGTAATAGAGGCGACTAGTGTGACTCACCCCAGTTGATATAATCAACCGGGGCAATTTATATTGCTCGGTGGATCTTTTATTAAAAAAAATCATAGTAAAATACACAGCATGATATGAACAAACTCCCCTTAGCACCTGAAGAGCGTCTAGTTATAGGTATTGAAAAAGGGAAGAAAAGACAGTGGAGACATCTATTTAAGTTTGAACAACAAGGAAGTTACAATCTACGGTTCTGAGGAGTAATTAGGGTAACTAGAAGATAAAAGAAGTATTTATACGAGTGGCAGTTACAGGAGATAAAGTCGACTAGTAACTCTCTAAATAAGTTAAAGATACAGCGTAAATATAGGAAACGGTTAGCGACCCACTCATCCCCTTACCAAAATATTTCTTCCAAAACCAACTCTGAATATCTAATTAGTCTTTCGGAAGCAACCTACCAGATGAACCGACCCCTACCTAGGTAACGTTAAAGGCTAGGATAGAGACACTCATAGAACTATGGGGTATTTCATGATCCCTAAGATTCAGCATTGATCTTCAATGCTTAAAGAATAATCCTTAAAGATTGCTAGGTTATTAATTAATGTTTGAACATGTTCTACTCATTTTCATCCCACTAGTGTTCGGGCTAACCATTAGCATCTTTGGTGAATGAATTATGTGGACCCTTAGCTACTATTGCAAATAATTTCTAATTAATCTACAGATTGGAGATGATGCATCATCTAGCTATTCACTCCATTTGACACATGTCACTTTTCACAACAAAAAAATCCTTAGACATTATAGGAATATTCATATTCATGATGAGTAACCTTAAAGTGTGAGCATTTTTAGGAAACGTACAGGTTATGTGGCTCTATGTAATTCCTTCTAAAAGCTTGTACAAGGTTAGTGGAGTCAAAGCACATATCATTGTACTTAATTGGGTTACAACATAAGAAATGAAAACACATAAGTAGCTAGCTAGCATTAAGAAACTCCTCTTTCTAATCTTGTATTAGATAGATTGAAAGCTTTAATGCCCATATGACTCTAACACACAAGATCGATCACTAGTACTACAAGTAGCAATAGCAACCAAATGCATGTCTATGATCAATAAAGAACTAAAAAATGAATGACTTTCTGTTAAGAGATCTCCTTTTATATATCTTAATGATTTGCGGAAGACAGTGAAGCTTTAAGACTGACAACCTAACTAGGACTGAGTGAACGTGCACTATAACATATAAGGTCTACGGAGGCAACTTCAAGATATCAAAAAATTGCCTTCATAGACAATTAGGCGAGAAAATAGTTGTCTTCATGTCGCCTCCAAAAGCTTGTCACAGTAGATTATGAAGGCGAGAAATGTTTGCCTCTACCGATTCAACCTATAGAGGCAACTAAACTCACCTCTGTTGACCTTTACTAATTGAGGCAAGAACCTAACTCGCATTTATTAACCTCTAACAACAGAGGCAAGCGTCTAACTCGCCTCCGTTGCTCTTGAACTATTGAGGCAAGTTGTCAAACTCGCCTCCCTTGATGCCTCTAATTAAATACAACTGGCTTAACTCGCATCCACTGATTTTCAACAAACGAGGCAAGTAGCTAAGCTCACCTCTATTGATCTTAACAAATGAGGCAAGTTTCTAGGTTGCCTCTGTAGATCTTCAACAAATGAGGCAACTCGTTAGAACTCGACTCCCTTGGTTTGTTTTGGAAACACTCCTCTAGAACGTAATAGAGGCGACTAGTGTGACTCACCCCAGTTGATATAATCAACCGGGGCAATTTATATTGCTCGGTGGATCTTTTATTAAAAAAATCATAGTAAAATACACAGCATGATATGAACAAACTCCCTTAGCACCTGAAGAGCGTCTAGTTATAGGTATTGAAAAAGGGAAGAAAAGACAGTGGAGACATCTATTTAAGTTTGAACAACAAGGAAGTTACAATCTACGGTTCTGAGGAGTAATTAGGGTAACTAGAAGATAAAGAAGTATTTATACGAGTGGCAGTTACAGGAGATAAAGTCGACTAGTAACTCTCTAAATAAGTTAAAGATACAGCGTAAATATAGGAAACGGTTAGCGACCCACTCATCCCCTTACCAAAATATTTCTTCCAAAACCAACTCTGAATATCTAATTAGTCTTTCGGAAGCAACCTACCAGATGAACCGACCCCTACCTAGGTAACGTTAAAGGCTAGGATAGAGACACTCATAGATATGGGGTATTTCATGATCCCTAAGATTCAGCATTGATCTTCAATGCTTAAAGAATAATCCTTAAAGATTGCTAGGTTATTAATTAATGTTTGAACATGTTCTACTCATTTTCATCCCACTAGTGTTCGGGCTAACCATTAGCATCTTTGGTGAATGAATGTGGACCCTTAGCTACTATTGCAAATAATTTCTAATTAATCTACAGATTGGAGATGATGCATCATCTAGCTATTCACTCCATTTGACACATGTCACTTTTCACAACAGAAAAATCCTTAGACATTATAGGAATATTCATATTCATGATGAGTAACCTTAAAGTGTGAGCATTTTTAGGAAACGTACAGGTTATGTGGCTCTATGTAATTCCGTCTAAAAGCTTGTACAAGGTTAGTGGAGTCAAAGCACATATCATTGTACTTAATTGGGTTACAACATAAGAAATGAAAACACATAAGTAGCTAGCTAGCATTAAGAAACTCCTCTTTCTAATCTTGTATTAGATAGATTGAAAGCTTTAATGCCCATATGACTCTAACACACAAGATCGATCACTAGTACTACAAGTAGCAATAGCAACCAAATGCATGTCTATGATCAATAAAGAACTAAAAAAATGAATGACTTTCTGTTAAGAGATCTCCTTTTATATATCTTAATGATTTGCGGAAGACAGTGAAGCTTTAAGACTGACAACCTAACTAGGACTGAGTGAACGTGCACTATAACATATAAGGTCTACGGAGGCAACTTCAAGATATCAAAAAATTGCCTTCATAGACAATTATAGGCGAGAAAATAGTTGTCTTCATGTCGCCTCCAAAAGCTTGTCACAGTAGATTATGAAGGCGAGAAAATGTTTGCCTCTACCGATTCAACCTATAGAGGCAACTAAACTCACCTCTGTTGACCTTTACTAATTGAGGCAAGAACCTAACTCGCATTTATTAACCTCTAACAACAGAGGCAAGCGTCTAACTCGCCTCCGTTGCTCTTGAACTATTGAGGCAAGTTGTCAAACTCGCCTCCCTTGATGCCTCTAATTAAATACAACTGGCTTAACTCGCATCCACTAATTTTCAACAAACGAGGCAAGTAGCTAAGCTCACCTCTATTGATCTTAACAAATGAGGCAAGTTTCTAGGTTGCCTCTGTAGATCTTCAACAAATGAGGCAACTCGTTAGAACTCGACTCCCTTGGTTTGTTTTGGAAACACTCCTCTAGAACGTAATAGAGGCGACTAGTGTGACTCACCCCAGTTGATATAATCAACCGGGGCAATTTATATTGCTCGGTGGATCTTTTATTAAAAAAATCATAGTAAAATACACAGCATGATATGAACAAACTCCCCTTAGCACCTGAAGAGCGTCTAGTTATAGGTATTGAAAAAGGGAAGAAAAGACAGTGGAGACATCTATTTAAGTTTGAACAACAAGGAAGTTACAATCTACGGTTCTGAGGAGTAATTAGGGTAACTAGAAGATAAAAGAAGTATTTATACGAGTGGCAGTTACAGGAGATAAAGTCGACTAGTAACTCTCTAAATAAGTTAAAGATACAGCGTAAATATAGGAAACGGTTAGCGACCCACTCATCCCCTTACCAAAATATTTCTTCCAAAACCAACTCTGAATATCTAATTAGTCTTTCGGAAGCAACCTACCAGATGAACCGACCCCTACCTAGGTAACGTTAAAGGCTAGGATAGAGACACTCATAGAACTATGGGGTATTTCATGATCCCTAAGCATTGATCTTCAATGCTTAAAGAATAATCCTTAAAGATTGCTAGGTTATTAATTAATGTTTGAACATGTTCTACTCATTTTCATCCCACTAGTGTTCGGGCTAACCATTAGCATCTTTGGTGAATGAATTATGTGGACCCTTAGCTACTATTGCAAATAATTTCTAATTAATCTACAGATTGGAGATGATGCATCATCTAGCTATTCACTCCATTTGACACATGTCACTTTTCACAACACAAAAAAATCCTTAGACATTATAGGAATATTCATATTCATGATGAGTAACCTTAAAGTGTGAGCATTTTTAGGAAACGTACAGGTTATGTGGCTCTATGTAATTCCTTCTAAAAGCTTGTACAAGGTTAGTGGAGTCAAAGCACATATCATTGTACTTAATTGGGTTACAACATAAGAAATGAAAACACATAAGTAGCTAGCTAGCATTAAGAAACTCCTCTTTCTAATCTTGTATTAGATAGATTGAAAGCTTTAATGCCCATATGACTCTAACACACAAGATCGATCACTAGTACTACAAGTAGCAATAGCAACCAAATGCATGTCTATGATCAATAAAGAACTAAAAAATGAATGACTTTCTGTTAAGAGATCTCCTTTTATATATCTTAATGATTTGCGGAAGACAGTGAAGCTTTAAGACTGACAACCTAACTAGGACTGAGTGAACGTGCACTATAACATATAAGGTCTACGGAGGCAACTTCAAGATATCAAAAAATTGCCTTCATAGACAATTATAGGCGAGAAAATAGTTGTCTTCATGTCGCCTCCAAAAGCTTGTCACAGTAGATTATGAAGGCGAGAAAATGTTTGCCTCTACCGATTCAACCTATAGAGGCAACTAAACTCACCTCTGTTGACCTTTACTAATTGAGGCAAGAACCTAACTCGCATTTATTAACCTCTAACAACAGAGGCAAGCGTCTAACTCGCCTCCGTTGCTCTTGAACTATTGAGGCAAGTTGTCAAACTCGCCTCCCTTGATGCCTCTAATTAAATACAACTGGCTTAACTCGCATCCACTAATTTTCAACAAACGAGGCAAGTAGCTAAGCTCACCTCTATTGATCTTAACAAATGAGGCAAGTTTCTAGGTTGCCTCTGTAGATCTTCAACAAATGAGGCAACTCGTTAGAACTCGACTCCCTTGGTTTGTTTTGGAAACACTCCTCTAGAACGTAATAGAGGCGACTAGTGTGACTCACCCCAGTTGATATAATCAACCGGGGCAATTTATATTGCTCGGTGGATCTTTTATTAAAAAAATCATAGTAAAATACACAGCATGATATGAACAAACTCCCCTTAGCACCTGAAGAGCGTCTAGTTATAGGTATTGAAAAAGGGAAGAAAAGACAGTGGAGACATCTATTTAAGTTTGAACAACAAGGAAGTTACAATCTACGGTTCTGAGGAGTAATTAGGGTAACTAGAAGATAAAAGAAGTATTTATACGAGTGGAGTTACAGGAGATAAAGTCGACTAGTAACTCTCTAAATAAGTAAAGATACAGCGTAAATATAGGAAACGGTTAGCGACCCACTCATCCCCTTACCAAAATATTTCTTCCAAAACCAACTCTGAATATCTAATTAGTCTTTCGGAAGCAACCTACCAGATGAACCGACCCCTACCTAGGTAACGTTAAAGGCTAGGATAGAGACACTCATAGAATATGGGGTATTTCATGATCCCTAAGATTCAGCATTGATCTTCAATGCTTAAAGAATAATCCTTAAAGATTGCTAGGTTATTAATTAATGTTTGAACATGTTCTACTCATTTTCATCCCACTAGTGTTCGGGCTAACCATTAGCATCTTTGGTGAATGAATTATGTGGACCCTTAGCTACTATTGCAAATAATTTCTAATTAATCTACAGATTGGAGATGATGCATCATCTAGCTATTCACTCCATTTGACACATGTCACTTTTCACAACAAAAAAATCCTTAGACATTATAGGAATATTCATATTCATGATGAGTAACCTTAAAGTGTGAGCATTTTTAGGAAACGTACAGGTTATGTGGCTCTATGTAATTCCTTCTAAAAGCTTGTACAAGGTTAGTGGAGTCAAAGCACATATCATTGTACTTAATTGGGTTACAACATAAGAAATGAAAACACATAAGTAGCTAGCTAGCATTAAGAAACTCCTCTTTCTAATCTTGTATTAGATAGATTGAAAGCTTTAATGCCCATATGACTCTAACACAAGATCGATCACTAGTACTACAAGTAGCAATAGCAACCAAATGCATGTCTATGATCAATAAAGAACTAAAAAAATGAATGACTTTCTGTTAAGAGATCTCCTTTTATATATCTTAATGATTTGCGGAAGACAGTGAAGCTTTAAGACTGACAACCTAACTAGGACTGAGTGAACGTGCACTATAACATATAAGGTCTACGGAGGCAACTTCAAGATATCAAAAAATTGCCTTCATAGACAATTATAGGCGAGAAAATAGTTGTCTTCATGTCGCCTCCAAAAGCTTGTCACAGTAGATTATGAAGGCGAGAAAATGTTTGCCTCTACCGATTCAACCTATAGAGGCAACTAAACTCACCTCTGTTGACCTTTACTAATTGAGGCAAGAACCTAACTCGCATTTATTAACCTCTAACAACAGAGGCAAGCGTCTAACTCGCCTCCGTTGCTCTTGAACTATTGAGGCAAGTTGTCAAACTCGCCTCCCTTGATGCCTCTAATTAAATACAACTGGCTTAACTCGCATCCACTATTTTCAACAAACGAGGCAAGTAGCTAAGCTCACCTCTATTGATCTTAACAAATGAGGCAAGTTTCTAGGTTGCCTCTGTAGATCTTCAACAAATGAGGCAACTCGTTAGAACTCGACTCCCTTGGTTTGTTTTGGAAACACTCCTCTAGAACGTAATAGAGGCGACTAGTGTGACTCACCCCAGTTGATATAATCAACCGGGGCAATTTATATTGCTCGGTGGATCTTTTATTAAAAAAAATCATAGTAAAATACACAGCATGATATGAACAAACTCCCCTTAGCACCTGAAGAGCGTCTAGTTATAGGTATTGAAAAAGGGAAGAAAAGACAGTGGTGACATCTATTTAAGTTTGAACAACAAGGAAGTTACAATCTACGGTTCTGAGGAGTAATTAGGGTAACTAGAAGATAAAGAAGTATTTATACGAGTGGCAGTTACAGAGATAAAGTCGACTAGTAACTCTCTAAATAAGTTAAAGATACAGCGTAAATATAGGAAACGGTTAGCGACCCACTCATCCCCTTACCAAAATATTTCTTCCAAAACCAACTCTGAATATCTAATTAGTCTTTCGGAAGCAACCTACCAGATGAACCGACCCCTACCTAGGTAACGTTAAAGGCTAGGATAGAGACACTCATAGAACTATGGGGTATTTCATGATCCCTAAGATTCAGCATTGATCTTCAATGCTTAAAGAATAATCCTTAAAGATTGCTAGGTTATTAATTAATGTTTGAACATGTTCTACTCATTTTCATCCCACTAGTTCGGGCTAACCATTAGCATCTTTGGTGAATGAATTATGTGGACCCTTAGCTACTATTGCAAATAATTTCTAATTAATCTACAGATTGGAGATGATGCATCATCTAGCTATTCACTCCATTTGACACATGTCACTTTTCACAACAAAAAATCCTTAGACATTATAGGAATATTCATATTCATGATGAGTAACCTTAAAGTGTGAGCATTTTTAGGAAACGTACAGGTTATGTGGCTCTATGTAATTCCGTCTAAAAGCTTGTACAAGGTTAGTGGAGTCAAAGCACATATCATTGTACTTAATTGGGTTACAACATAAGAAATGAAAACACATAAGTAGCTAGCTAGCATTAAGAAACTCCTCTTTCTAATCTTGTATTAGATAGATTGAAAGCTTTAATGCCCATATGACTCTAACACACAAGATCGACGATCACTAGTACTACAAGTAGCAATAGGCAACAAATGCATGTCTATGATCATAAAGAACTAAAAAATGAATGACTTTCTGTAAGAGATCTCCTTTTATATATCTTAATGATTTCGGAAGACAGTGAACTTTAAGAAGACTGCCAACCTAACTAGGACTGATGAACGTGCACTAAACATATAAGTCTACGGAGGCAACTTCAAGATATCAAAAAATTGCCTTCATAGACAATTATAGGCTAGAAAAAATAGTTTCTTTATGTCAGCCTCCAAAAGCTTGTCACAGTAGATATGAGGCGAGAAAATGTTTGCCTCTAACCGATTCAACCTATTGAGGCAACTAAATTCACCTCTGTTGACCTTTACTAATTGAGGCAAGAACCTAACTCGCATTTATTAACCTATAACACAAGGCAAGCGTCTAACTCGCCTCCGTTGCTCTTGAACTATTGAGCAAGTTGTCAAACTCGCCTCCCTTGATGCCTCTAATTAAATACAACTGGCTTAAAACTCGCATCCACTGATTTTCAACAAACGCGCAGCAAGTATTAAGCTCACCTCTATTGATCTTAACAAATGAGGCAAGTTTCTAGGTTGCCTCTGTAGATCTTCAACAAATGAGGCAACTCGTTAGAATTCGCCTCCCTTGGTTTGTATTGGAAACACTGCTCTAGAAGGTAATAGAGGTGACCAGTGTGACTCACCCCAGTTGATATAATCAACCGGGGCAATTTATATTGCTCGGTTGATCTTATTAAAAAAAATCATAGTAAAATACACAGCATGATATGATCAAACTCACCTTAGCACCTGGAGAGCGTCTCGTTATAGGTATTGAAAAAGAGAAGAAAAGACAGTGGAGACATCTATTTAAGTTTGAACAACAAGGAAGTTACAATCTACGTTCTGAGGAGTAATTAGGTGTACTAGAAGATAAAAGAAGTATTTATACAAGTGGCAGTTACAGGAGATAAAGTCGACTAGTAACTCTCTAAATAAGTTAAAGATACAACGCGTAAATATAGAAACGGTTAGCGACCCACTCATCCCCTTACAAAATATTTTCTTCCAAAACCAACTCTGAATATCTAATTAGTCTTTCGGAAGCACCTACCAGATGAACCGACCCCTACCTAGTAACGTTAAAGGCTAGGATAGAGACACTCATAGAACTATGGGGTATTTCATGATCCCTAAGATTCATCATTGATCTTCAATGCTTAAAGAATAATCCTTAAAGATTGCTAGGTTATTAATTAATGTTTTAACATGTTCCACTCATTTTCATCCCACTAGTGTTCGGGCTAACCATTAGCATCTTTGGTGAATGAATTATGTGGACCCTTAGCTACTATTGCAAATAATTTCTAATTAATCTATAGATTGGAGATGATGCATCATCTAGCTATTCACTCCATTTGACACATGTCACTTTTCACAACAAAAAATCCTTAGACATTATAGGAATATTCATATTCATGATGAGTAACCTTAAAGTTTGAGCATTTTTAGGAAACGTACAGGTTATGTGGCTCTATGTAATTCCTTATAAAAGCTTGTACAAGGTTAGTGGAGTAAAAGCACAATCACATATCTTGTACTTAATTGGGTTACAACATAAGAAATGAAAACACATAAGTAGCTAGCTAGCATTAAGAAACTCCTCTTTCTAATCTTGTATTAGATAGATTGAAAGCTTTAATGCCCATATGACTCTAACACACAAGATCGATCACTAGTACTACAAGTAGCAATAGCAACCAAATGCATGTCTATGATCAATAAAGAACTAAAAAATTGAATGACTTTCTGTTAAGAGATCTCCTTTTATATATCTTAATGATTTGCGGAAGACAGTGAACTTTAAGACTAACAACCTAACTAGGACAGAGTGAACGTGCACTATAACATATAAGGTCTACGGAGGCAACTTCAAAATTTCAAAAATTGCCATCATAGACAATTATAGGCGAGAAAATAGTTGTCTTCATGTCACCTCCAAAAGCTTGTCACAGTAGATTATGAAGGCGAGAAAATGTTTGCCTCTACCGATTCAACCTATAGAGGCAACTAAACTCACCTCTGTTGACCTTTACTAATTGAGGCAAGAACCTAACTCGCATTTATTAACCTCTAACAACAGAGGCAAGCGTCTAACTCGCCTCCGTTGCTCTTGAACTATTGAGGCAAGTTGTCAAACTCGCCTCCCTTGATGCCTCTAATTAAATACAACTGGCTTAACTCGCATCCACTAATTTCACAACAACGAGGCAAGTAGCTAAGCTCACCTCTATTGATCTTAACAAATGAGGCAAGTTTCTAGGTTGCCTCTGTAGATCTTCAACAAATGAGGCAACTCGTTAGAACTCGACTCCCTTGGTTGTTTTTGGAAACACTCCTCTAGAACGTAATAGAGGCGACTAGTGTGACTCACCCCTTGATATAATCAACCGGGGCAATTTATATTGCTCGGTGGATCTTTTTTTTAAAAAAAATCATAGTAAAATACACAGCATGATATGAACAAACTCCCCTTAGCACCTGAAGAGCGTCTAGTTATAGGTATTGAAAAAGGGAAGAAAAGACAGTGGTGACATCTATTAAGTTTGAACAACAAGGAAGTTACAATCTACGGTTCTGAGGAGTAATTAGGGTAACTAGAAGATAAAAGAAGTATTTATACGAGTGGCAGTTACAGGAGATAAAGTCGACTAGTAACTCTCTAAATAAGTTAAAGATACAGCGTAAATATAGGAAACGGTTAGCGACCCACTCATCCCCTTACCAAAATATTTCTTCCAAAACCAACTCTGAATATCTAATTAGTCTTTCGGAAGCAACCTACCAGATGAACCGACCCCTACCTAGGTAACGTTAAAGGCTAGGATAGAGACACTCATAGAACTATGGGGTATTTCATGATCCCTAAGATTCAGCATTGATCTTCAATGCTTAAAGAATAATCCTTAAAGATTGCTAGGTTATTAATTAATGTTTGAACATGTTCTACTCATTTCATCCCACTAGTGTTCGGGCTAACCATTAGCATCTTTGGTGAATGAATTATGTGGACCCTTAGCTACTATTGCAAATAATTTCTAATTAATCTACAGATTGGAGATGATGCATCATCTAGCTATTCACTCCATTTGACACATGTCACTTTTCACAACAGAAAAATCCTTAGACATTATAGGAATATTCATATTCATGATGAGTAACCTTAAAGTGTGAGCATTTTTAGGAAACGTACAGGTTATGTGGCTCTATGTAATTCCGTCTAAAAGCTTGTACAAGGTTAGTGGAGTCAAAGCACATATCATTGTATTTAATTGGGTTACAACATAAGAAATGAAAACACATAAGTAGCTAGCTAGCATTAAGAAACTCTCTCTCTCTTTCTAATCTTGTATTAGATAGATTGAAAGCTTTAATGCCCATATGACTCTAACACACAAGATCGATCACTAGTACTACAAGTAGCAATAGCAACCAAATGCATGTCTATGATCAATAAAGAACTAAAAAAATGAATGACTTTCTGTTAAGAGATCTCCTTTTATATATCTTAATGATTTGCGGAAGACAGTGAATGCTTTAAGACTGACAACCTAACTAGGACTGAGTGACGTGCACTATAACATATAAGGTCTACGGAGGCAACTTCAAGATATCAAAAAATTGCCTTCATAGACAATTATAGGCGAGAAAATAGTTGTCTTCATGTCGCCTCCAAAGCTTGTCACAGTAGATTATGAAGGCGAGAAAATGTTTGCCTCTACCGATTCAACCTATAGAGGCAACTAAACTCACCTCTGTTGACCTTTACTAATTGAGGCAAGAACCTAACTCGCATTTATTAACCTCTAACAACAACAGAGGCAAGCGTCTAACTCGCCTCCGTTGCTCTTGAACTATTGAGGCAAGTTGTCAAACTCGCCTCCCTTGATGCCTCTAATTAAATACAACTGGCTTAACTCATCGTACTAATTTTCAACAAACGAGGCAAGTAGCTAAGCTCACCTCTATTGATCTTAACAAATGAGGCAAGTTTCTAGGTTGCCTCTGTAGATCTTCAACAAATGAGGCAACTCGTTAGAACTCGACTCCCTTGGTTTGTTTTGGAAACACTCCTCTAGAACGTAATAGAGGCGACTAGTGTGACTCACCCCAGTTGATATAATCAACCGGGGCAATTTATATTGCTCGGTGGATCTTTATTAAAAAAAATCATAGTAAAATACACAGCATGATATGAACAAACTCCCCTTAGCACCTGAAGAGCGTCTAGTTATAGGTATTGAAAAAGGGAAGAAAAGACAGTGGAGACATCTATTTAAGTTTGAACAACAAGGAAGTTACAATCTACGGTTCTGAGGAGTAATTAGGGTAACTAGAAGATAAAAGAAGTATTTATACGAGTGGCAGTTACAGGAGATAAAGTCGACTAGTAACTCTCTAAATAAGTTAAAGATACAGCGTAAATATAGGAAACGGTTAGCGACCCACTCATCCCCTTACCAAAATATTTCTTCCAAAACCAACTCTGAATATCTAATTAGTCTTTCGGAAGCAACCTACCAGATGAACCGACCCCTACCTAGGTAACGTTAAAGGCTAGGATAGAGACACTCATAGAACTATGGGGTATTTCATGATCCCTAAGATTCAGCATTGATCTTCAATGCTTAAAGAATAATCCTTAAAGATTGCTAGGTTATTAATTAATGTTTGAACATGTTCTACTCATTTTCATCCCACTAGTGTTCGGGCTAACCATTAGCATCTTTGGTGAATGAATTATGTGGACCCTTAGCTACTATTGCAAATAATTTCTAATTAATCTACAGATTGGAGATGATGCATCATCTAGCTATTCACTCCATTTGACACATGTCACTTTTCACAACAGAAAAATCCTTAGACATTATAGGAATATTCATATTCATGATGAGTAACCTTAAAGTGAGAGCATTTTAGGAAACGTACAGGTTATGTGGCTCTATGTAATTCCGTCTAAAAGCTTGTACAAGGTTAGTGGAGTCAAAGCACATATCATTGTACTTAATTGGGTTACAACATAAGAAATGAAAACACATAAGTAGCTAGCTAGCATTAAGAAACTCCTCTTTCTAATCTTGTATTAGATAGATTGAAAGCTTTAATGCCCATATGACTCTAACACACAAGATCGATCACTAGTACTACAAGTAGCAATAGCAACCAAATGCATGTCTATGATCAATAAAGAACTAAAAATGAATGACTTTCTGTTAAGAGATCTCCTTTTATATATCTTAATGATTTGCGGAAGACAGTGAACTTTAAGACTGACAACCTAACTAGGACTGAGTGAACGTGCACTATAACATATAAGGTCTACGGAGGCAACTTCAAGATATCAAAAAATTGCCTTCATAGACAATTATAGGCGAGAAAATAGTTGTCTTCATGTCGCCTCCAAAAGCTTGTCACAGTAGATTATGAAGGCGAGAAAATGTTTGCCTCTACCGATTCAACCTATAGAGGCAACTAAACTCACCTCTGTTGACCTTTACTAATTGAGGCAAGAACCTAACTCGCATTTATTAACCTCTAACAACAGAGGCAAGCGTCAAACTCGCCTCCGTTGCTCTTGAACTATTGAGGCAAGTTGTCAAACTCGCCTCCCTTGATGCCTCTAATTAAATACAACTGGCTTAACTCGCATCCACTGATTTTCAACAAACGAGGCAAGTAGCTAAGCTCACCTCTATTGATCTTAACAAATGAGGCAAGTTTCTAGGTTGCCTCTGTAGATCTTCAACAAATGAGGCAACACGTTAGAACTCGACTCCCTTGGTTTGTTTTTGGAAACACTCCTCTAGAACGTAATAGAGGCGACTAGTGTGACTCACCCCAGTTGATATAATCAACCGGGGCAATTTATATTGCACGGTTGATCTTTTATTAAAAAAAATCATAGTAAATACACAGCATGATATGATCAAACTCACCTTAGCACCTGGAGAGCGTCTCGTTATAGGTATTGAAAAAGGGAAGAAAGACAGTGGAGACATCTATTTAAGTTTGAACAACAATGAAGTTACAATCTACGGTTCTGAGGAGTAATTAGGGTAACTAGAAGATAAAAGAAGTATTTATACGAGTGGCAGTTACAGAAGATAAAGTCGACTAGTAACTCTCTAAATAAGTTAAAGATACAGCGTAAATATAGGAAACGGTTAGCGACCCACTCATCCCCTTACCAAATATTTCTTCCAAAACCAACTCTGAATATCTAATTAGTCTTTCGGAAGCAACCTACCAGATGAACCGACCCCTACCTAGGTAACGTTAAAGGCTAGGATAGAGACACTCATAGAACTATGGGGTATTTCATGATCCCTAAGATTCAGCATTGATCTTCAATGCTTAAAGAATAATCCTTAAAGCTGGCTAGGTTATTAATTAATGTTTGAACATGTTCTACTCATTTTCATCCCACTAGTGTTCGGGCTAACCATTAGCATCTTTGGTGAATGAATTATGTGGACCCTTAGCTACTATTGCAAATAATTTCTAATTAATCTACAGATTGGAGATGATGCATCATCTAGCTATTCACTCCATTTGACACATGTCACTTTTCACAACAAAAAATCCTTAGACATTATAGGAATATTCATATTCATGATGGTAACCTTAAAGTGTGAGCATTTTTAGGAAACGTACAGGTTATGTGGCTCTATGTAATTCCGTCTAAAAGCTTGTACAAGGTTAGTGGAGTCAAAGCACATATCATTGTACTTAATTGGGTTACAACATAAGAAATGAAAACACATAAGTAGCTAGCTAGCATTAAGAAACTCCTCTTTCTAATCTTGTATTAGATAGATTGAAAGCTTTAATGCCCATATGACTCTAACACACAAGATCGATCACTAGTACTACAAGTAGCAATAGCCACCAAATGCATGTCTATGATCAATAAAGAACTAAAAAAATGAATGACTTTCTGTTAAGAGATCTCCTTTTATATATCTTAATGATTTGCGGAAGACAGTGAAGCTTTAAGACTGACAACCTAACTAGGACTGAGTGAACGTGCACTATAACATATAAGGTCTACGGAGGCAATTTCAAGATATCAAAAAATTGCCTTCATAGACAATTATAGGCGAGAAAATAGTTGTCTTTATGTGTCGCCTCCAAAAGCTTGTCACAGTAGATATGAAGGCGAGAAAATAGTTGTCTTTATGTCGCCTCCAAAAGCTTGTCACAGTAGATTATGAAGGCGAGAAAAAGTTTGCCTCTACCGATCCAACCTATAGAGGCAACTAAACTCCCCTCTGTTGACCTTTACTAATTGAGGCAAAAACCTAACTCGCATTTATTAACCTCTAACAACAGAGGCAAGCGTCTAACTACTCGCCTCCGTTGCTCTTGAACTATTGAGGCAAGTTGTCAAACTCGCCTCCCTTGATGCCTCTAATTACATACAACTGGCTTAACTCGCATCCACTGATTTTCAACAAACGAGGCAAGTAGCTAAGCTCGCCTCTATTGATCTTAACAAATGAGGCATGTTTCTAGGTTGCCTCTGTAGATCTTCAACAAATGAGGCAACTCGTTAGAACTCGCCTCCCTTGGTTTGTTTTGGAAACACTCCTCTAGAACGTAATAGAGGCGACTAGTGTGACTCACCCCAGTTGATATAATCAACTGGGGCAATTTATATTGCTCGGTGGACCTTTTATTAAAAAAAATCATAGTAAAATACACAGCATGATATGAACAAACTCACCTTAGCACCTGAAGAGCGTCTCGTTATAGGTATTGAAAAAGGGAAGAAAAGACAGTGGAGACATCTATTTAAGTTTGAACAACAAGGAAGTTACAATCTACGGTTCTGAGGAGTAATTAGGGTAACTAGAAGGTAAAAGAAGTATTTATACGAGTGGCAGTTACAGGAGATAAAGTCGACTAGTAACTCTCTAAATAAGTTAAAGATACAGCGTAAATATAGGAAACGGTTAGCGACCCACTCATCCCTTTACCAAATATTTCTTCTTCCAAAACCAACTCTGAATATCTAATTAGTCTTTTCGGAGCAACCTACCAGAAGAACCGACCCCTACCTAGGTAACGTTAAAGGCTAGGATAGAGACACTCATAGAACTATGGGGTATTTCATGATCCCTAAGATTCAGCATTGATCTTCAATGCTTAAAGAATAATCCTTAAAGCTGGCTAGGTTATTAATTAATGTTTGAACATATTCTACTATTTTTCATCCCACTAGTGTTCGGGCTAACCATTAGCATCATTGGTGAATGAATTATGTGGACCCTTAGCTACTATTGCAAATAATTTCTAATTAATCTACAGATTGGAGATGATGCATCATCTAGCTATTCACTCCATTTGACACATGTCACTTTTCACAACAGAAAAATCCTTAAACATTATAGGAATATTCATATTCATGATGAGTAACCTTAAAGTGTGAGCATTTTTAGGAAACGTACAGGTTATGTGGCTCTATGTAATTCCGTCTAAAAGCTAGTACAAGGTTAGTGGAGTCAAAGCACATATCATTGTACTTAATTGGGTTACAATATAAGAAATGAAAACACATAAGTAGCTAGCTAGCATTAAGAAACTCCTCTTTCTAATCTTGTATTAGATAGATTGAAAGCTTTAATGCCCATATGACTCTAACACACAAGATCGATCACTAGTACTACAAGTAGCAATAGCAACCAAATGCATGTCTATGATCAATAAAGAACTAAAAAAAATGAATGACTTTCTGTTAAGAGATCTCCATTTATATATCTTAATGATTTGCGGAAGACAGTGAAGCTTTAAGACTGACAACCTAACTAGGACAGAGTGAACGTGCACTATAACATATAAGGTCTATGGAGGCAAATTCTAGATATCAAAAAATTGCCTCCATAGACAATTAGAGGCGAGAAAATAGTTATATTTATGTCGCCTCCAAAATCTTGTCACAGTAGATTATGAAGGCGAGAAAATGTTTGCCTCTACCGATTCAACTTATAGAGGCAACTAAACTCGCCTCTGTTGACCTTTACCAATTGAGGCAAGAACCTAACTCGCTTTTATTAACCTCTAACAACAGAGGCAAGCGTCTAACTTGCGTCCGTTGCTCTTAAACTATTGAGGCAAGTTGTCAAACTCGCCTCCCTTGTTGCCTCTACTAAGATACAACTGGCTTAACTAGCATCCATTGATTTTCAACAAACGAGGCAAGTAGCTAAGCTCGCCTCTATTGATATTAACAAATGAGGCAAGTTTCTAGGTTGCCTCTGTCAATCTTCAACAAATGAGGCAACTCGTTAGAACTCGCCTCCCTTGGTTTGTTTTGGAATTACTCCTCTAGAATGTAATAGAGGCGACTAGTGTGACTCACCCCAGTTGATATAATCAACCGGGGCAATTTATATTGCTCGGTTGATCTTTTATAAAAAAATCATAGTAAAATACACAGCATGATATGAACAAACTCACCTTAGCACCTGAAGAGCGTCTCGTTATAGGTATTGAAAAAGGGAAGAAAAGACAGTGGAGACATCTATTTAAGTTTGAACAACAAGGAAGTAACAATCTACGGTTCTAAGGAGTAATTAGGGTAACTAGAAGATAAAAGAAGTATTTATACGTGTGGCAGTAACAGGAGATAAAGTCAACTAGTAACTCTCTAAATAAGTTAAAGAATACAGCGTAAATATAAGAAACGGTTAGCGACCCACTCATCCCTTTACCAAAGTATTTCTTCCAAAACCAACTCTGAATATCTAATTAGTCTTTCGGGAGCAACCTACCAGAAGAACCGACCCCTACCTAGGTAACGTTAAAGGCTAGGATAGTGACACTCATAATACTATGGGGTATTTCATGATCCCTAAGATTCAGCATTGATCTTCAATGCTTAAAGAATAATCCTTAAAGCTGGCTAGGTTATTAATTAATGTTTGAACATATTCTACTATTTTCATCCCACTAGTGTTCGGGCTAACCATTAGCATCTTTGGTGAATGAATTATGTGGACCCTTAGCTACTATTGCAAATAATTTCTAATTAATCTACAGATTGGAGATGATGGATCATCTAGCTATTCACTCCATTTGACACATGTCACTTTTCACAACAGAAAAATCCTTAGACATTATAGGAATATTCATATTCATGATGAGTAACCTTAAAGTGTGAGCATTTTTAGGAAACGTACATGTTATGTGGCTCTATGTAATTCCGTCTAAAAGCTAAAAGCTCAGGAATTGCATGTAAATGGTTCTGCTTGATCATTTGTCTCGTTTAATCTCAGTTGTGCCACTCTAGTTTATACTGCCCAGTTTAGTTATACAAACAAATTCTCTTTCTCTAACCATATTATTTGGCTTTCAATACCACTATTTGGTCAAGTGATCTATTTTAGCAAACACATAACTTCCAAATGGAATCTTTTTGTTGTGTTGATATGATACAAAGTTTTTACGCTGCATAAGCACACTGATTGTCCTATTATTTTGCTATTTATGTTTATGATGTTCAAACAACTTTTTAAAATTTCCGAGAGATGCTTTCCTTTTTTATCTGTTTTACTGGTAATATATTCCTTTCTGAAATAATATTTCACTACACTCGTTATCCTTCTGAAAAGTGTTCTTCTTACCTAAGCTATTACTAGCTTTAAACACTTTTACAACTTGAGTGATGTTTTTACACTTGCTTGGTTACTTAGCATTCCTGAATGGATGTTAGATCGTTCAGTATTTTGAATAAATTTCTATCAGTAAAACCATATGTCGGTGTGCATAGAAATTGATTTGTCAAGTTAACCATTAATTATGCAATCCACAGTATTTTGAAGATATATTCACTTACCAAACTTTTACAATGCGTCTTAGTATGTGCTAGAAACATATCTTATACTCTTCGCTCCTGTCTTTTTCAGAGTGTGATTGAAGAAGTGACCTCAACACTAACAAGTGGCCCCACCTTCTGACTAAGACACCCAACGGTATGCTGTCAGCACTTGGCATTTTCCCTCATGAGAATAGATTTTTTTTCCATTGCAGCTGATTCATGTTCCTTTGCACCTTGCATTCTTGATGAAGTTGGTTCTTTTATTTGTTTTTTTAGAGACTGAAACTCTACTGTTAATTCTTGGTTGGTCAATTCCTAGTCATTCTTTATACACCTCTCTCTGCCCATGAAATACTCCTCACTCCTGCTCCTGCATTATAAAGCAGCATTGTGGGTCAATTGACAGTTGTATATGCTCATTTAATAGCTGTAGACAGCTATAATATACAACTATCTTTATTACTCCCGCTGATTCTTAGTTACAATTAATCTCCTTTACAGAGGTAGAGTCAATTTATGGTGTAATTAAGTTTATTTTAGATGAACGAAGGATTATGGTTATGCTCCTAGCTACAAGAAAGTGAGTTTAAGTCTCTTGTAGTGCATGATATCCATCCTCACTTCTCTTTCATTAATGTACATAGATCAAACTATCATGGATCAAGGATGGATGTCGACAAATCCCAAAACAGATGCCTATAAGAAAGGGGTTAAAGACTTTATCCAGTTTGCACTTCAGCATGGTGAAGGAGACAACATAATTGTTTGTCCTTGTTTGAAGTGTTGTTTTAATAGTAGCTTCGATGCTATCATAGTTAAAGATCATCTTCTTATGTATGGAATTGATAGTGGTTACACCCGATGGACGTATCATGGTGAGAATGAAAGAGTTGAGAGGACTACAAATAATAGTCAACAATTTGAGGAGTTTGAGCAGTTTGAGGAACACGGGGGTGATATATTAAGAGAGATGTCTAGGAATCTTGAAGAACAATCCTAAGCGAGTTGATGTTAGACAATCCTAAGCGAGTTGTAGCACATGGAGCGGTGATCATAGCTAAAACCGATGAACAAGAGCTTTTGCACAATATACCATTGGATCCTACGTGCAAGAAAGTTCATATCTTGACCATTGTGGAGAGCATGGGATCTGAAGAAGTTCCTTTCCCTAATGAGTTAGCTGATTGTTTTTTATGTGAAATAAGCTCAAGGAAACATATTGGCTTGGCCAATGGAGCTTATTGAGTTGACTCCTGTGGTATGTACTATAATTCTCTCTTCATAATATTGAAGTAGTTATTTCAATATTCATTGTGTTAACAAGATCATTCTTTAATATTTTATTAAAGGTATCACATCCAACAAAATCTAACTCAGCCAAACTTACAACTTCTCACCTTAAGCTGGTTGGAAATGCGGTGGAGAATGATAATCAACCTGAGAGCTTGCCAACAAAGGTTTCTATATTTGAGCCAGCTTCTAGATTAGAACCATTACAGCATGATGTATGCACAGAGAGTACTTCAATACGAAAACGCATAGCCAAACTGAAGTATCTGAATTTCTATGCAAACGAAGAGATGGTTGCTGGTGATGTAATTTCAATTGAATTGCCTGAAGAAGTTGTAGGGTATCGAATTTCTATTCCTATTACTTCTGATGAGATAATAAAGTGGTACAATCAGAAGCATGTAGGTAATGGTCATGATGATCAAGATCGAATGAGATATTTGTGAAATACCCCTAAATTATTTAAATTAATTTAGGGGATTTCTTTTATTAAACCTTTAATAATACTATTAAGTATTAAATTATTATATGGAATTATGAATATTAAATTAGTACAAGGAATTATGAATTAAATTATTGTATTATGAATTATGAGTATTAATATTTATGGAATTATGAAAATTAATTTAGGGGATTCCTCCTATTTAACTCTAAGGAATACAATTTAATATTTAATTATTATATATTATTATATAGTATTATGAATTTAATAACAAGATTTATAAGTCAATAAATCTTGGAAAAATTCTTAGACACTCCAACTATATTATAAAGATTTTATGAAATACCCCAAACCTTAGTATGTTGTTTAAACATTTAAATATGGTATATTAAGACTAAAAAGAGTCTTAGAAGCATTAGTAAACAAATCTAAGCGATAGAAAACACAAAATGTGCTTTACGGTCAATAAGAGCCAAAATGTGCTCTAAGCTTGGGATAAGCTTGGTTAAGACCTAATGAACTTACCAAGACCTTATTTATATACTAATGAACATATCAAACCAATTAGCAAAGAAAACCAAGCTTGAAAACAAGTTAAAACACAAAATGTGCTTTAAGGAGTCTTAAAGCACATTTTTGAAAATTGTCTTGTAAATGAGTTTTGAATGGCTAAATGTCCATCATTACTCTTTAATTAACATGTGTACTATATAGTATCACATTTGGAAGTCTATATCAATGGGAAATCAAAAATTTCACTTCTATATGCCTTGTTTTATGAATAGTAACTTTTATAAGCTAGTTTGTAACATATGTTGTTATAAGTAATTAAATGAGTCATCAAAGACTAAAATACCCTTGTTATAATAATAGGGGCCGGTTTTCTTAAGTGTGGTGACTCACCACTCTCTTGTTAACATGTTAAGTAAATAAAGATGATTAATGGTTACTATTTGCTTTAAAGGCATAAATATCTTCAAAAAGCAAAACTTATCTCATTCTCTTCTTTTCCCTCCTCATTTCACACGGTTCCATGCTCTTTTCAACCTCTCTTCTTCATTCTCTTCTACGGTTTGCAATAGTACACACCACCATCTCCATCTTTGACCTCTTGTAAAGTCTAGCTCACTTAACCAAATCAAAACAAACACCACCATTCTCTTAGTCTCATCAAGCTCTTCATTCCTATCTTCTCAAAACTTCAAGACCACCATTTCGGTGCCATGGAGTTCCACCATTGAAGGAGCTTGAGCTTGTGCTTCTACATATTATTGCTCTCCTCTGCTTCTAGGTAATGAATCTCAAATAAAAACTTCATTTCCTCCATGTTTTGTTGTTGACCGAAAATGCCCATTGAAGGTGCTCTTTATATGGCTTTGTTTTAGCTTCATTCCAACCTTTCATGGACTAGGTGAAGTCCTCTCTTGATAGATATTCAAACTCTCTTCAAAGACCGAGGTAAAACAACTACATTAATGTTTTTGAAATAATGTAAACCTAGGGTTTACAATGAGATGAAGCTTAAAGCTTGAATACTCATTATGTTATTTGTATAATGTTTAGTAGTTGACAAGGAATCAAATACCTAGCCGATTTTAAACAAGGAAACAAGAAAGAAGTTGTGAGGAAAAAGAGGTAAATATGCTAACCTAATGTGGTTTAAAGTCTTAGGAGAAATGAGCTTGTATTGCTTATGAAAATGATCTAAGGAGCCAATGGGAAGTGACTTAGAAGAATGCTCTTAAGGGCTTAGTAAAAGGCATATGTGTTGTTGAGTGTATTTGCAGGTCAAAGGCAAATATATTGTGGAAATTCAGTGTTTATGATTTATGCATCTTAAGGGCCTAAGTGCCATGCAATTTAAATTATGCACTATATTGTGATGTAGTGCTAAATGTGTGAAGTTTGTGTATAAGAATGTGTTTGATGGATTTTTAGTGTTCTTGGTTGTTTGATGGCGAAAACAATGTGTCTTGGTTTAGTAATGTTCTAGGAGTGGTCATGTCAAAATTTAGGTAACAACACAAGAAGTTCTAAGAGTTTAAAATGAGTTTGATAAGTTAAGAAGTGTTTAGAATGGTTAGGTGCTTTCCTTGTGAAAGAAACATGCATTAAGGTGTTTTAAGATGTGAAAAGGGCTTAGGCAATGTTCTAGAGGATTTTATAATGCAAATGAATGTTTTGGGATACACCAAAGTCATTTGGACTTGTGTTAGGATTTAGGCAAACTTTGGTGAACAAGGAGAAAGTGTAAACTTGAAAAAGGATTTCAAGAATGACATAAGGAGTTAGTTGTGAGAATAGATGCTTGAGAGATGATGTTGTTGTGATGAGGGAGTATTTTGGCATAAGTGATCATCTTAGGTATGAAACACCACTTGGAGACTAGGAGAAAACATTGTAAGTGTTAGGAATTTTGGGAAGAAATGAGTAAAGGTTTAAGGAATTAGAAAACGAGTTTTATGAGTGTTTAAGGATGTGTTAAGGTGTGTTTGAAGTGCCCAAATGAGGTTAGGGTGTACTAGGATATATGAAGTGAAGTTTGGAGTTAAATGAGAAATGGAAAACAAGGGTCTGGGGCAGACCGAACTTGCGACCGAACTTGCAAGGTCGGTCGAGCCCAGTTTACCCTGCGAGAATTGGCTTCTGGAATGGACCGACCTTGGGGACCGGACTTGCAAGGTCGGTCGGGCTTGTATTTTGTGTACGGATTAAGTTTCTGGAATCGACCGAACATAGGACCGGACTTGGCAAGTTCGGTCGGGCTGAATTTTCAAAGGGAAGAAACTCTCGGGAATGGACCGAACATGCGACCGAACTTACAAGGTCGGTCGGAGTAGAAAATTTTGACGGAAAATGTTCTGGAATGGACCGACCTTGTGTAAGGTCGGTCGGTAAGGTCGGTCGGACCAAAACTTGTAAAAAAAAAACAGAAAAGAAAGTGACTTATGTAGTTAACCCTAGGGGGTATAATGAAGGTGACCTAGGGTAAGTTAGACATTTAAACATGTCAAATAATCATGTTAAACACTTAGTAAATTAGAAGTTAAGTAAGTTAATTAACCGACATTCTTGAATCATGTATAGGAGTGACCTACGGTGGAAACAAATCGAGGCAAGGACCAAGGTATGGTTTTCTTGCAGTCTGTTGCCTACCGGTTTACACCAGCTTGTGTGTTGTTTGTTTTTATGTGTGTTTATGACGTTATAAGACTTAATCATGTAATGAGTTTACCGTTGTTCATATTATTGTGATGTTATGATGTGACTCATTTCCCTTGTGTGTGTCTAACATGACTTACCACTTGTTGTGTATTATTTGTTAAGTTCCACCGTGAACTTCTAACAAGTGCTAACTGGGAAGTGAGGAATCCGGTTGTCCGGTCATGCATGTAAGTTAAGAGTATTCGACTCTTATGTTGTTAAGATTGTTCTCCTTAATTTGGCGTTCGATCTCCCGCTAGCTTCCTCCAAAGCTTACCTATTCTGACTTATGATCGGTTTAGTGGGAACATGTGTTTGTGTGGTGTGTTCGGGTCACTATATCCGAACCATCTGTGACTTAAGTTACTCGTTCGAATAACAGAATGGTAATGAGTGTGTGTAACGAGCTTAACATGAGGTTGAACCATTCTCTAGGCTCTTATGTTGTTTAACCCTCTTGGTTTGTTGTTGTGGAAAGAAGATCCACTGTGTATGTGATGTTGTGCTATGCACTATTGATGCTATGCCACATATTATGTTATGTTATGTTATGTATAAAATGAATGCCATGTTATCATGACAATTAGTTGCGCGTATCCCTGTAGCCGATGGGCTGCGCGTTAACCATACCAGCCAAGGGTTGCTGACCCCCTCGGGGGCTCCATATTTTTACTGCAGGATGAGGATCGAGGAAGCAGAGTGGCTGTAGGGCTGCAGTTATACTTTGGTTTATTTGGATGTTGATCCCGGGATGCGCCTGTGCTCCCGTGGCATTATATTTTGATCCCGTTGAAAATTCTATGGCGGTAATTGACAGTTTACAGTGAAGGAATGTAATTAAATACTCGGTATTGTATATGATGTATTTATGGTTTAGTTTATGCTCGGGAGTCTGATCATCAGACCGGTACACTTGTATTTATTCTGCCTTGTCAACCACGTGGGTGGTTGACGGCGTTGTAGCACCGAAGCGTTTAGTATTGTTTAGTTATTTATTTCCGCTGTGATTTCATTAGTTGTGAAGTTCGATGTAGGGGTGTTACAAAAAGTGGTATCAGAGCGAAGTATCGCTCTGATGACTAGAATACCGAGCTTAGGAATATACCGAGTTAGGAAACCTAACTACAGTTACCTAAGTGATCAGTTATGGAAAGGTTAACCACTAACCAAGTGTGGAGATACCTTGTTGTCGGGAAAACGTTTCAACCGTTGGAACCGATAAGTGTGTAAGCATAATGCTAATAATGTTCGTGTGAATTCAGATGTCAGGTAGACCGAGAGGTAGAGGCCGTGGACACGGTATTGGAGATACGGATGACCAGGGCAAAAATACTACGGCTCAGGTTATGGCCGAAGCTGTAGCGGCCGCCGTAGCCCAAATGGTTCCACAACTAGTAGCTGCAATTCAGCAGGGGCAACAGCCCGAAGTTCAACCACCACCGCCACCGCCACGAGAGACCAACTGGGTCAAGGCATTGGCAGATCTTAGACCCCCTTCATTTCATGGGGAGACCGACCCACGTAAGCTGGAGGCGTACATCTCCTAGTTGGAGACCGCCTACGAGACCTTGGATGTGCCTGCTGGGGCCAAGGTCCGTCTTGCCGCTTACTACCTGAAGGGTTCGGCACAGAGTTGGTGGAAGCTTGTGAGAGAGGACCGGATGGCGGATCCTCAGTTTGGATGGAGGGAGTACACGGCTCTACTGCGAGCCAAATACTACCCTGTGCATGTTCAAGAGGCCAAGCGCCTGGAGCTGGATAGTCTGAGGCAGGGGGACAAGGTGTCGGTTGATGAGTACTACACTGCATTCACCGCCTTATCCACCTGTTACCGGACCTGGGATACTCGAACCGGGTGCTGGTAAACCGTTTCTACAACGGTCTCAGCCACCGTCTTCGCTATGGATGGGGCCAGCTGAGTATACTACCTTGCAGGTAATTTAAATGAAGTGTGATATGAATAAGTGTAATCCATAAGTGAGTATTAATGTGAGTTTGTGAGTCTGTATTGCGGGGCATGACTGACATCCTAAATTCAGGAGTGCTATCATGCCGCTGCTAAGGTTGAGATTACCGTCCGTCTGAGGGACGAGGAGAATGCGCACAAGCGCAAGGCCACGAGCGAGGGCCAGAGTCCGCAGGGGTACGGGGGAGGAAAAGAAGAAGAAACCTTATCCCCAGCCCCAGAAGAGTCAGCACCAGGGTGACAAGGGCCAAGCCCAAACCACCACAGCTGAGGAGCCACTGAAGCTCACATATGCTTATACGGCGAAACCCCTACGCTCTTACCCACCTAAGGGTAATTATTTAATCATGTGTGACAAGTTGAAGTGTATGTTGATAAGTTGTGAAACAAGTATTGATTGTGTATTGTGATAGCAGCTAGCACGGGCTCTGGACCGGAGCGCCACTATTACTGTAAGTGGTGTAACGGAGACCACCCCGGCAAGGACTGCAAGGGAAACGACGTACAGTGTCGTTACTGCGAGAAGTGGGGTCACCGTGACTACGAGTGTTACCGGAACCCCAACAGCAGAGTCAACAAGCCCAAGGGGCAGTGGAAGGGTAGGGCCACAGCGACTATTGATGGCCCGAAGACGGCTAACCAGCCACCCACAGATCAGAGGCACACTGATTCCCAAAAGGGGAAGGGGTCGGGACCTAGCAAGGCCGCCCTGAATGTGGTGGACCGGTCTGAGGCGCCAGGGCCCTTTTCTAGACCAGGTACCGCCTAAACTGTTGAGTGAAATAAGTGATTGCATACCGCATTTCATGCATGTGTGTATTAGTGAGTCCAAGTGTATTATCATGTGAGTAAACTAGTGTGAAAGTCACCTAATTAGATAATTCTAAACTTAAAGGAACCTTCAATATATGTTATCCAATCCCACCCACACCAAACCCTGAAGAAACCACCATCAACATCACCGACTTTCCAATGGAGCAATGTCAGGTTATCCAGCCAGGTATGATACTCTTAAATGGATACCTGACACCGGAAGCACAAGTCCATATCATCAGACGATGCAATGAACTTGGAGCAAAACCTGGAGGTTTCTACACACCTGAATACCCGAGCGGATCAAGAATGATTGAAGATGTGCATGGGTAAGGACTGGAATCCTTACACCAAGACATATCAAGAAGTGCGAGTGGAAGACAGAGCAAATGTACCAATGATACCTGAGGAGTTCCTTGCGGTCGTGAACCACGCCGTGGGAATTGCTCAGCAAGTTGAAACGGATTCAATTCCAAGTGTTAAAGCAGATTTGTGTATTGTGAACTTCTACCAGAAGGGTGGACGATTAGGGTTACACCAAGATAAGGACGAGTCACCCGAGTCTCTAAGTAAGGGAGTACCCGTGGTGTCTTGGTCCATTGGTGATACCGCAGTATTTATATATGGCGAGCAGAAGCGTGCTGATCTCGCAAAGAAGTTAGTTCTAAAGTCAGGAGATGTGTTAATCATGGGTGGGCAGTCAAGGATGCTATATCATGGCATCAGGAAGATCAAACTGAATACCGCACCGTCGGCAGTGATCAATGCCACACACATGAAACCCGGACGTTTGAATTTGACCTTCAGACAGTTTTGAAGCCTTGTATAATTATGTAATGTGTTAAGCCAGTGTATGTTAGGAATATTATATATGTGTTAAGTTATGTCAACAGTGTAAACCAACAATGTTGTAAGGAGAATGTGTTAATGAATAAAGTGGAGTTATTGAAGTATATCAACCGTGTTGTTACCCAATACTTATTAGTTTGCCAATGAATAGGCTGTGCTCTCGGAACGGGAGGTACACTGAGTGTCTGCAATGAGGCAGAAGCCGGCAAGAGTGGCACAATCCTCACCGGTACCTTTCCAGTCAATGGAGTGGACGCTTCGATCTTGTTCGACTCCGGAGCCTCACACACATTTATTTCGCTATCTTTTGCGAAGAGGCTGGGGTTAGACGGTGATGAGATGCCAAACTTCCTAGTCACTCTCCCGTCGAAAGAGCGGATCAGGTGTACCCGCTACCACCGAGATGCTGTTGTACGAATCAGAGGTGAAGAGTTTCCGATCGACTTGATAGAGTTCAACGGACTTGGCTTTGATGTGATTGTCGGGATGAACTGGTTGGAGCGGTACAAGGGCAGAATCCTATGTGCCGAGCATCGACTGCTTCTTCGGAGTCCATCTGGGGTTACCATATCTTACTGCCAGAGGCCCAGGGAGCCTTCGACTCAGATCATCACCGCCATGGCTATGTGTCGTGAACTACGACGAGGGAGTGATGTATACCTCTGCTATGTCCAGGACATAGAGAGAGATCCAGAGTTTAGCCCAGATGTGCCGGTAGTGTCGGAGTTTCCTGATGTATTTCCTAAGGAACTGACGGGCATGCCGCCAGCACGGGAAGTGGAGTTTGAGATTGATTTGGTTCCGGGTACCGGACCAATTGCGAAGGCGCCCTATCGTATGGCTCCAGCAGAGATGACAGAGCTCAAGGAGCAGCTGAGAGACCTAGTCGACAAGGGGTTTATCCGCCCTAGCGTTTCACCATGGGGAGCGCCGGTCCTCTTCGTGAAGAAGAAGGACGGTAGTCTCCGCCTGTGCATTGACTATCGAGAGCTGAATGCAGTTACGGTGAAGAACCGTTACCCTTTACCACGCATCGACGATTTATTTGACAAGTTGAGGGGAGCATCAGTATTCTCCAAGATAGATCTGCGATCCGGATACCATCAGATTGCCATCCGTGACAGTGACATTGAGAAGACAGCATTCAGGACTAGGTATGGACATTATGAGTTTACGGTTATGCCGTTTGGGTTATCCAATGCACCAGCGAAGTTCATGGATTTAATGAACCGCTTGTTCCAAGATCAGTTGGACAAGTCAGTGGTAGTCTTCATCGACGATATTCTTGTGTACTCGAAATCGAGAGGTGAGCACGAAAGCCACCTGAGAAATGTGTTACAAACATTGAGGAGGAATCAGTTGTATGCTAAATTTTCAAAGTGTGAGTTCTGGTTGAACCAAGTATCCTTTCTTGGTCATGTGATTTCTGAGGCCGGGATCGCTGTTGATCCGGCAAAGATAGATGCAGTGCGCACCTGGCCTAGGCCGAAGACAGTTACCGATATCAGGAGCTTCCTCGGTCTGGTAGGTTATTATAGGAGGTTTGTAAAGGACTTCTCCAGTGTCTCGAAGCCGATGACTTCCTTAATGAAGAAGGATGCACCATTCGAGTGGACAGTCAACTGTGAGAGTTCTTTCCAGAGTCTCAAGGATGCTCTGACATCTGCACCAGTCCTGACTATACTAGACGGTCCAGATGGTTTTGAGGTCTATTGCGACGCATCAAGTAGAGGTATGGGTTGTGTGTTGATGCAACACGGGAAGGTCGTAGCTTACGCCTCTCGACAGCTGAAAAAGCATGAGGAGAACTACCCTACCCACGACTTAGAATTGGGTGCCATTGTCTTCGCACTGAAGATATGGCGACATTATTTGTGTGGGGTAAGTGTGACAATTTATTCGGACCACAAAAGTTTAAAGTACTTGTTCACTCAGAAGGAGTTGAACATGAGACAAAGAAGGTGGGTTGAATTTCTAAACGACTACGACATTAATCTACAATACAAAGAGGGTAAGGCAAATGTGGTAGCTGACGCATTGAGTCGCCGAGCACACTCTCTCCATTCGCTAGTCTCTCATACCGGCTTGGTTGAAGAGGTGCGGAGTGCTCAGATGACGGATCAGTATATGTTGGAGATCAGGCAGAAGCTTATTGATGGCACATTCGAGGGTCAGAAGTACGACTTCAGACTCCACGATGATGACCTGATTAGGCTTAATGGCCGACTGTGTATACCGAGGAGAAGCGCTGAGTTGAAGGAGCGCATATTAAGTGAATCCCATTGTTCTACTACTTCGATTCACCCCGGAGCTTCAAAGATGTATAAGGGTATGAAAAGATATTTTTGGTGGACTGGAATGAAAAAGGATGTTACTGATTATGTGTTGAGGTGTCTCACTTGCCAGAAGGTCAAGTTTGAGCACCGACGGCCTGGTGGTATGGTACAGCCAATGCCAGTGCCTGAGTGGAAGTTCCATGACATTTCTATGGACTTCGTAGTAGGGCTTCCGCCTACAAGGGGAGGTCTGAATATGATTTGGGTTATTGTAGACCGACTGACCAAGGTGGCCCGATTCATTCCGATGAAGGACACCTGGAAAGTGGCAAAACTAGCAGAACTCTTTGACAGAGAAATTGTAAGACATCATGGGGTACCGAAAACGATTGTATCTGACAGAGATACCAGATTCTTATCGAGGTATTGGAAGTCCACACGGGAAGCGCTTGGTACCGAGCTGAAGCTAAGTACAGCGTTTCACCCACAGACAGATGGTCAGAGTGAGCGTACCATCCAGACACTTGAGGATATGTTACGTGCTTGTGCACTTGACTTTCAGACCAGCTGGATTGATAAGTTACATCTGATCAAGTTTAGTTACAACAACATTTACCATGCATCGATCAAGATGTCTCCCTTCCAGGCTTTGTACGGTAGACCATGCCGCACGCCATTATGCTGGGATGAGTCGAGTGAGACGGTCATTATAGGACCAGAGTATCTTGAACAAGTTCAGGCAGAAGTTCGCCAGATCCGGGCTAACATGAAGGCAGCTCAGGATAGACAAAAGTCGTACGCAGATGTGCGCAGACGTGACCTGGAGTTCGCCGTGGGCGACCAGGTATTTTTGAGAGTATCCCCCAT
This sequence comes from Limonium bicolor, assembly GCA_023374045.1. Lineage (NCBI taxonomy): Eukaryota > Viridiplantae > Streptophyta > Magnoliopsida > Caryophyllales > Plumbaginaceae > Limonium > Limonium bicolor. Next base: position 170,303,041 of record CM041781.1, read on the forward strand.
GAAGGGAGTATTTCGTTTTGGCCAGAAGGGCAAGTTGAGCCCAAAATATGTGGGGCCTTATGTTGTGACAGAGCGGATCGGCCCGGTAGCTTACAGACTTGATCTACCCGCCGAGCTGGGCAAGGTACATGATGTATTTCATGTGTCCCAGTTGAAGAAGTATATGTCTCATCCGTCTCATGTGCTTCAGCCTGAAAGGCTAACCTTAGAGCCGACCATGCGATCAATGGAGACTCCGGTACGGATTCTGGATACTAAGACTCAAGACACTCGCCATAAGTCTGTGAGACTGGTGAAAGTTCTTTGGTCTAACCAGGACGTTGAGGAGGCCACTTGGGAGCTGGAAGACAAGATGAAGGCGAAGTACCCGTCATTGTTTACTTCTTAGTGTTTATGTGTATAGGGTACGGGGCGTACCCCTTTTAAGGGGGGTAGAGCCGTTTCGGTTATGTGTGTACGACGTGTATTTAAATACATCGTCTATGTTATGTTGTCATATTACAGACCGTTGTGTCTGAATGATGTGGATGATGTTGTATGGACTTTGTGTCCAATGTTATGTAAATGTGTTGATTAATATTATTATGGAGGTATTGTTTATATGTATTCCCGTGTTCTAATATTTAGGATATGTGGAAGTATGAACTTTGGGGACAAAGTTCTTTTAAGGGGGGTAGATTGAAATACCCCAAACCTTAGTATGTTGTTTAAACATTTAAATATGGTATATTAAGACTAAAAAGAGTCTTAGAAGCATTAGTAAACAAATCTAAACGATAGAAAACACAAAATGTGCTTTAAGGTCAATAAGAGCCAAAATGTGCTCTAAGCTTGGGATAAGCTTGGTTAAGACCTAATGAACTTACCAAGACCTTATTTATATACTAATGAACATATCAAACCAATTAGCAAAGAAAACCAAGCTTGAAAACAAGTTAAAACACAAAATGTGCTTTAAGGAGTCTTAAAGCACATTTTTGAAAAATTGTCTTGTAAATGAGTTTTGAATGGCTAATTGTCCATCATTACTCTTTAATTAACATGTGTACTATATAGTATCACATTTGGAAGTCTATATCAATGGGAAATCAAAAATTTCACTTCTCTGTGCCTTGTTTTATGAATAGTAACTTTTATAAGCTAGTTTGTAACATATGTTGTTATAAGTAATTAAATGAGTCATCAAAGACTAAAATACCCTTGTTATAATAATAGGGGCCGGTTTTCTTAAGTGTGGTGACTCACCACTCTCTTGTTAACATGTTAAGTAAATAAAGATGACTAATGGTTACTATTTGCTTTAAAGGCATAAATATCTTCAAAAAGCAAAACTTATCTCATTCTCTTCTTTCCCTCCTCATTTCACACGGTTCCATGCTCTTTTCAACCTCTCTTCTTCATTCTCTTCTACGGTTTGCAATAGTACACACCACCATCTCCATCTTTGACCTCTTGTAAAGTCTAGCTCACTTAACCAAATCAAAAACAAACACCACCATTCTCTTAGTCTCATCAAGCTCTTCATTCCTATCTTCTCAAAACTTCAAGACCACCATTTCGGTGCCATGGAGTTCCACCATTGAAGGAGCTTGAGCTTGTGTTTCTACATATTATTGCTCTCCTCTGCTTCTAGGTAAGGAATCTCAAATAAAAACTTCATTTCCTCCATGTTTTGTTGTTAACCGAAAATGCCCATTGAAGGTGCTCTTTATATGGCTTTGTTTTAGCTTCATTCCAACCTTTCATGGACTAGGTGAAGTCCTCTCTTGATAGATATTCAAACTCTCTTCAAAGACCAAGGTAAAACAACTACATTAATGTTTTTGAAATAATGTAAACCTAGGGTTTACAATGAGATGAAGCTTAAAGCTTGAATACTCATTATGTTATTTGTATAATGTTTAGTAGTTGACAAGGAATCAAATACCTAGCCGATTTTAAACAAGGAAACAAGAAAGAAGTTGTGAGGAAAAAGAGGTAAATATGCTAACCTAATGTGGTTTAAAGTCTTAGGAGAAATGAGCTTGTATTGCTTATGAAAATGATCTAAGGAGCCAATGGGAAGTGACTTAGAAGAATGCTCTTAAGGGCTTAGTAAAAGGCATATGTGTTGTTGAGTGTATTTGCAGGTCAAAGGCAAATATATTGTGGAAATTCAGTGTTTATGATTTATGCATCTTAAGGGCCTAAGTGCCATGCAATTTAAATTATGCACTATATTGTGATGTAGTGCTAAATGTGTGAAGTTTGTGTATAAGAATGTGTTTGATGGATTTTTAGTGTTCTTGGTTGTTTGATGGCGAAAACAATGTGTCTTGGTTTAGTAATGTTCTAGGAGTGGTCATGTCAAAATTTAGGTAACAAACAAGAAGTTCTAAGAGTTTAAAATGAGTTTGATAAGTTAAGAAGTGTTTAGAATGGTTAGGTGCTTTCCTTGTGAAAGAAACATGCATTAAGGTGTTTTAAGATGTGAAAAGGGCTTAGGCAATGTTCTAGAGGATTTTATAATGCAAATGAATGTTTTGGGATACACCAAAGTCATTTGGACTTGTGTTAGGATTTAGGCAAACTTTGGTGAACAAGGAGAAAGTGTAAACTTGAAAAAGGATTTCAAGAATGACATAAGGAGTTAGTTGTGAGAATAGATGCTTGAGAGATGATGTTGTTGTGATGAGGGAGTATTTTGGCATAAGTGATCATCTTAGGTATGAAACACCACTTGGAGACTAGGAGAAAACATTGTAAGTGTTAGGAATTTTGGGAAGAAATGAGTAAAGGTTTAAGGAATTAGAAAACGAGTTTTATGAGTGTTTAAGGATGTGTTAAGGTGTGTTTGAAGTGCCCAAATGAGGTTAGGGTGTACTAGGATATATGAAGTGAAGTTTGGAGTTAAATGAGAAATGGAAAACAAGGGTCTGGGGCAGACCGAACTTGCGACCGAACTTGCAAGGTCGGTCGAGCCCAGTTTACCCTGCGAGAATTGGCTTCTGGAATGGACCGACCTTGGGGACCGGACTTGCAAGGTCGGTCGGGCTTGTATTTTGTGTACGGATTAAGTTTCTGGAATCGACCGAACATAGGACCGGACTTGGCAAGTTAGGTCGGGCTGAATTTTCAAAGGGAAGAAACTCTCGGGAATGGACCGAACATGCGACCGAACTTACAAGGTCGGTCGGAGTAGAAAATTTTGACGGAAATATGTTCTGGAATGGACCGACCTTGTGTAAGGTCGGTCGGTAAGGTCGGTCAGACCAAAACTTGTAAAAAAAAAAAGAAAAGAAAGTGACTTATGTAGTTAACCCTAGGGGGTATAATGAAGGTGACCTAGGGTAAGTTAGACATTTAAACATGTCAAATAATCATGTTAAACACTTAGTAAATTTGAAGTTAAGTAAGTTAATTAACCGACATTCTTGAATCATGTATAGGAGTGACCTACGGTGGAAACAAATCGAGGCAAGGACCAAGGTATGGTTTTCTTGCAGTCTGTTGCCTACCGGTTTACACCGGCTTGTGTGTTGTTTGTTTTTATGTGTGTTTATGACGTTATAAGACTTAATCATGTAATGAGTTTACCGTTGTTCATATTATTGTGATGTTATGATGTGACTCATTTCCCTTGTGTGTGTCTAACATGACTTACCACTTGTTGTGTATTATTTGTTAAGTTCCACCGTGAACTTCTAACAAGTGCTAACTGGGAAGTGAGGAATCCGGTTGTCCGGTCATGCATGTAAGTTAAGAGTATTCGACTCTTATGTTGTTAAGATTGTTCTCCTTAATTTGGCGTTCGATCTCCCGCTAGCTTCCTCCAAAGCTTACCTATTCTAACTTATGATCGGTTTAGTGGGAACATGTGTTTGTGTGGTGTGTTCGGGTCACTATATCCGAACCATCTGTGACTTAAGTTACTCGTTCGAATAACAGAACGGTAATGAGTGTGTGTAACGAGCTTAACATGAGGGTGAACCATTCTCTAGGCTCTTATGTTGTTTAACCCTCTTGGTTTGTTGTTGTGGAAAGAAGATCCACTGTGTATGTGATGTTGTGCTATGCACTATTGATGCTATGCCACATATTATGTTATGTTATGTTATGTATAAAATGAATGCCATGTTATCATGACAATTAGTTGCGCGTATCCCGGTAGCCGATGGGCTGCGCGTTAACCATACCAGCCAAGGGTTGCTGACCCCCTCGGGGGCTCCATATTTTTACTGCAGGAAGAGGATCGAGGAAGCAGAGTGGCTGTAGGATCTAGGCTGCAGTTATACTTTGGTTTATTTTGGATGTTGAGCCCGGGATGCGCCTGTGCTCCCGTGGCATTATATTTTGATCCCGTTGAAATTACTATGGCGGTATATTGACAGTTTACAGTGAAGGAATGTAAGTAAATACTCGGTATTGTATATGATGTATTTATGGTTTAGTTTTATGCTCGGGAGTCTGATCATCAGACCGGTACACTTGTATTTATTCTGCCTTGTCAACCACGTGGGTGGTTGACGGCGTTGTAGCACCGAAGCGTTTAGTATTGTTTAGTTATTTATTTCCGCTGCGATTTCATTAGTTGTGAAGTTCGATGTAGGGGTGTTACATTTTAGAAATATTGGGAGCATTAATTTGGGACATAAAAGTCAATATAAAATCCTAGAAACCTTAAAGCTTATTAAGCCTTGCTAGGGTTGACTTTTTGAGAATGGTCAAACTAGCCCATGAAACCTATACCAATAAATAGGTTATGGAAACCATGAAGATCGCTAAAAAGAACGTCAAAAACGGATCATCCTAGCCAAAGTTATGCTAGATTGAAGTTTAGAGTCAAAATTTTGAGATCTGCCACGTGTCAGTGAATCACAGGCCGCCCAACACTTAGTCGATTTTCTCCTTGTTTTTCGCCAACAGAAATCAGTTTGTTGCCCTATCTTGGGACCTTCATAACTTTCTTATCCTTTGGAATTTTTGAGTTCCGTCTTCTTTGTTGTCTTCTCCTACATTCCCTCTAAACAACCATAGCTCACACAAACCCTAACTCGTTCTGAGTCAACCGGAAAATCGAATCAAAGTAGCCACCCTGCAAAAACCGTAACTGCAGTTCCAGTTTTTCCTTTCGAATCAGGTAACTTCGACTAGCCATAACTTCTTCGTTTCTCAGCCAAATTTCATGTTCTTTAGCTCGTTTTGAAGAGCTCTAATCCATCTACAACTTTCATGTTGATGACCAAAGCTAATTCCCAACGTTTGGAAGAGAGAGGTGTCTAAAGTTTCGGATTTGTCATCCCATAAAATCATGGATTTTTCCGAAAACGTAAGGTATAAACTCGTAACTTTTGACTTAGATTTCTTTCTGTGTATTGCGATTTAGAGTGAGTTCTTGCTATCAATGTGTAGAGCTAAGTTTCTTCTTTAGATTAAGCCCTTACACATAGCCTAACTCGATCTGTACTGCAAGATATAAATCCTCAAAGTCGGCCCCGTGAACTGCTCGAAAGTTCGAAACTTTCCAGATTTCCAAATTCGATTTGCTCCGTTGTTGCAATTCCGGTAAGTTTCCTTCAAATTCCTTCAACCTTGCTAATCTACATTACATTGTCGGTCAAAAACATGTTTCAATTGCATCAATTACGCTTTAGATTGAGTGAATTTGGGAGAATCGAATTCAAAAACTCTTAAGAACCCTAACCTCAAAATCGAATTCGAAAACCATTGTATACTGCATTATAATTGGGGAGATTGGTCTCATTAGAACCGTAATTTAATTTCGGAACCATAGAAACAAGAATCACTCGATTTCGTTCTGTAGATTGGGAGATATTGTCGATTTAGTACTCGACTTCGATTTTGGATTCAATGAAGAACTGGGGCTTCAGCATCCGTCCGATCTGGACTTAAGGAAATGGACGGCCAAGATTAGATCGTGGATAATAAAGATGTTTTAAGTTTATAATGTTTCAGAATTTAACTCTAACTTGTTGAATTAATTTAAATACCTTCCCGAAGGTATTTTGACTTGAAATTTTAACCATAGATTCCTTATTAAATCTAGTTTATTTTGATGTAAATTAATAAGGTTTTGGAGTTCTTAAACATACGTTATGATTTTTGCATGTTACGGGTTTTCTGGAATTATTTGGCTAAATTAAAAAGATATTTTTATGAAATAAAAATTTTACAATATGTCTAAAATGTTATAGTTACTGTATATTAAGTTTGGGAATTTTTGGGCAATGGTGAATGGTTTTAAAAGTTGTGTTTATGAGTTTTTCATAAGAATAACTTATAATATATGGTTTTTAATGTAACGAAAAATTAAAGTATGGTTTGTTAATAAACTTTTTAAGCTGGGAAAAATATGGAACACTAAATTAACACTTTATAACAGTAAGTTTATAAATGTTTAGGTATTAGTTTTTAATAGAAGTGAAATTATTTACATATATGTATATATACATATTTAAGTGGAAACTTATATAAATCAAGGAATATAATTATTTTTACGTTTTATTTATTATATTATATGGGAGTTAATATTCTTAATTAAAATTAAGGAATATATATATATATTTACACATATATGTAAAAGAAATAAAATAGTAACTTAGGTTAAATCAAGGAGCTAAATTAATCTACATTTATATTAATTATATAATATGGTAGTTAATATACTTAATTGAAACTAAGGAAAATACTTTATTTAAATAACCATATTTTGGATGTAGGTGTGTGTAAAAGTTAATATAAATAATTAAATACAATAAAACTACATAAATAATGTTTTGTACAAATCCTAGTATATATAAATATATACACAGTAAACATAATAAAATTAAATACCTTATAGGAAATATAATACGAAGGAATTAATAAGTTAAACTAAACCCCTACATAATACCAATAAAAGAATATTATATGAGGTGGTATTAAATTATAGTAATGAATTAGGCTTAAAGAGTTACCTTTGAATTTCCAAGGTTTATATGTAAACCATATTAAAATACATGTATAGTATTATTTGTCAATGATCAGAATGTAAATCTAAAATTGGGATTAAGTAATTAATAAGTTAAAACTTAGGAAAAATTGTGATTAGATTACATAAAATGTTGCACAAATAGATCTTATTCTATAATTAATGATAAACAAATGTAATACGATTACATCTAAATATTCTTAATATATAAACCATAATAAAATAAGTAAAATACTTTTACATCTAAATGTGAGGTGGATTAGTAAGTCTAGATTTAATCATTTCTTAACATTTATGGTAGTGAAATATAACTTAATGTTTTAAGATAGAATCATTATAAGGATTATGATATATTCTATATTAAACAATGATTTGGAAATTTATCTAAATAATTATCCTTAAGTTTCTTAGAATTTGATAAACCATATAAAATACATTTATTACTAGTATTCAGGATGTGAGTATACAATTAAGTGGGGTATTTAGTAGTGCGAATTTATAGGAAGGTTTATAAATGGGAATTTGATACTTAAAACCTTTGAACCTTTTATCAGATAAAACTAAGTTACATAAGATATTATATTGATATACTTTACGGTAAAGGGGAATAATGTTAGGTTATTTGAATATAAAATATGGGAATTTTCATAGTAGATTATCTTATTAAATAATTAACAATTTCACTTACGACCCAGAATTTGATTCTTTGATAAATTCTACTCTATGTAGATATATTGTCCATCCTAAATACAATAAAGGAAATTTATTTATTAGGTTATTCCTTTGAAACTTTAGGTTTTGTAAAACAATTTAAAACGTATTTAAGGCTTAAGTTTAATGAAGTTTAGTGCAAAGAATTATACATAGTCTATAGAGAGAATGTGTGTAAAAATAAAACATTTAGGAAATTAAATGTAAGTAAGGATACATAAAAGGTTATACTAAACACCTTATTGTATATGTAATAATAAAACATATAATATACCTTGTGAATACTAAATGTAAGATTAATTCGTTAAATCTAAGTTAACTATAGTATAGTTATTCAGGATGAGAAGCAATTTAACATCTTATGACAAGTTTATTAGATGGTTGTAATTAAAAGTCATTCTGAACTAAAGATGAGATAATTGAGTTTAGCAGTTCAATTAAGTTATAATAAAACGCGTCTACAACACTACGATTCCAATATACAAGATGTAGATCTTAACTAAGTTAAGGGGAAGACTTAATCATAATGGGTTATCTAGTAGATATTGTTTAAATACATAATCTTTACATTGTGAGATAATAGTATAGTATTCTGAGATGAGTCCGTCATAGGTCATAATACAATGTTTATTCTAAATTAAGAATAAAGGTATTGAGCTTAGGATTATTATTGAATTCTTAGATTTAATTATATAATAAAAACACATTTATATTATAAAGGTCTCAAAAGTCTTGAATGTGAGGATTGTGGTTGAATATGAATAAAGTGGATAGGAGTGGACAGTTAGCAGGTGTTAATAAAATACATTCCTTGATCCTACAACCTTGGGCTATACAACCTTCTAAAATGAGTCAAAGGTTATACATAACATTTAAGCGAGGGCTTATAAGATAATTGAGATTTGGAAATAAGAGAAAGGAATTTATTTAAGTTTTACTTAGGGTACAGGTTATTGATAGTAAGTTATCTTCAATGCTCCTCAGAGAATTGTTGAATGTTTGCACGAGTTTACTAGAACTGCTACAGCGTTGACCAGGTACGATTTCTCGTACTCCGTTACTTTTGCTGATTGACTTATGAGACATTTTCGAAAAACGCTAATTGACTTTAAGAGGAATTTCTAAAAAAGGAAATGGTTGTGTGACTAACCAGCTTGTGTGACTAACTGAGCCTTGGATGTGAAACTCACTTGGGTATTGGTTCCTTTTATTTGGTTGTTCCATTAGGCATTGACTGCTTAGGGTTTACGCTTCTGTACTCTGTAGGACTAAGTGTTTTGGTATTGCTCTGGGTAGTTGGTGATCTGGTGGGAATTTGGAAAAGGTAAACTTTGGTAACTCTTCTTTTGACTCTGGATATCGTTTCATCCATGAGTTAGTTCTTGAGGTTTCGACGTGCGCGCGTCTTCAATGGTAACAGCAGGGGGCTGTATATCCCTCGCCCGTAGGGGCATTTATATTTAACAGCAGGGGGCTGTATATCCCTCGCCCATAGGGGCATTTATATTTGACAGCAGGGGGCTGTATATCCCTCGTCCACCAGGACATTTTTAATCTGACAGCAGGGGGCTGTATATCCCTCGTCCATACAGACATTTATATCTGGCGGTGGGGGCCATCTCTCCCAGTTGAATTATTCCACTCTTGAGTTATTGAATCTTGGATCTATCTTTTCATTCCTAGTCCTTTGTGACTATATGAGTCTTTCTACTCCTAACGGGAATTGGGTTTAACTAAGGCAATGGATGTTCACTAACACATGAGGTGGTTTTGTTTCACTAACTTTACTTTTCTATTATTTATCTTTATCCTTAACTTGTTATCTTTGGTTTGGTGATTTTAAAGTGCCTTGTTTCCCTGCTTTACTTTCAAGAGTTTAATTTCAAGTTACTGTTTATTTGAAGAGTTATGTTTTAAAGATTGTTTTGGAGAATTGTACCAGTTCCATTCCAGGGGACTGACCCACCCCTCCCGGGGTGGGCTGCTTGGTTTCATCTTGCAGGTACAAATTGATTTACAGGTGGCCACGAAGAGCATGAGTGTTTGGGATGGGATTAGGTCAATGGAGAGTGAATGTATTTTATTATTGTTATGTTTGTGTTAAGTTTTCTCGAAGTTCAGACCGTAACTTAGTTAATTGTAATGGTTGTAATTGGTGAGGTTGGTACCGGGTGTTTGGAGCCTGATGGTCTGTAGCACCTTTAGTTTATTTTCCGCTGTTGTTTTGTTATTATTATAGGGGTGTTACAGAAAGTGGTATCAGAGCGTAGTTACGCTCTGAACCCGAGAAAACAAGCCGAGTGAAATACTTAGAATATAGGTGCACTTAAAACTGGGGAATTGGGGTAGAATTGGGAAGTGAGGATTCCAGTAAGGCACGACTCCTAACCCTTCTTAGATTAGTGAATGATTTCTTTATACACTTTTCTTTTTATGAATGTCTGTAGAGAATGATGTGCTGTTGTTCTGTTCGAACATTAAACTACAGTAGAAATATAGGTTGGAATATCCTCTATTGAGTATGTTAAGATTTTGGTTGGGATAAATCATATATTAAGCTATTTTCAAAAGCATACTTATGGGGAATACATGGCTAAGAATGCAATTCCTTAAGAGCAAGTACACATGCTCCTAGAAATTTTTAAGAATACTTTTGGTTGAAAACAGTATACAAATAGAACTTTAAATAACTAAATTAGTATTGATATTATGTGAAAGTACTTCAACTCCTTTAAAGTTTGAAAATAAATCTTAAGAATTACTTGGTACAAATTGTTGCCTAAAGGTAATGTTTGGATAAATCTTAAGTCTAGAAAATTACTAAGTTAACCAACACTAGTAGCATACACCCGAACCCATAAACCACACTAAAACTCTATGCTAACTTTAGAAAGAAAACACGTAAACCTAACACCCTACGGGAAGTGCCTGGTGCGACGAACTCCTAGGCTGAAAGTAGTGGGGGTGCACACCCACTTCTAGAAGTTTAGGGGCTAGACAAGCCTTGTCATCTAACCGTAAATAATCTTCTACGCAGGTGATGGATTGTGTTGAACTTGAGGGGAAGTGGTGGTAAGACGTTACCATCATGAAATCTTGAGCTAGGCATATTTCATTACTAGCCACGATGAACAATTCAAAACTTATATATTAAGATCCAGTACTAAATTCATACATGTAAAGAGTTTACCGAGTTAAATCCTTGGTGAAAAATACTTACCTATGGAGTGAAAACACATGAGTAACACTAAACTAAATACTACTGAGCCTTAAATACTTGGAGTATTGAGCGTCTATGAAAAATTGAGAGTTCCTTAAAGATTGGAAATTCTCATGTTTATTTAGAAGTTTAACATTATACATAGATAAAATTTTAGAAGTCACACTAAGAGTGATATTTACAAAAGCCACCATTGTCTAAGAGAGTACTAAGATTTAATAATCAGAAGAATACTTACTTAGAACAAACCTTAAGAAGAATAATTATCAAGAGTGAGTGAGTTTTCATTAGACTAATTCATTTGACTTAAAATTTTATATAGAGTCCCTACCTTAAAAAAATATAAAAAATTTCAGATAAAGGGATCAGATTTTGGAGCTACATTATAATTAATAAGAACTTCCTAAAACACTGCCTTGTGTGAAATTATGTAAATATATAATAAGTAAATTTTATGAAGTAAATACCTAATGGTTCGCCTAAAATACTATAGTTAATTATAAAAACAATTGAAACTTGAAAGACACAGAAAATATTTATTTTATAAAATTTTAACATATGGTTGGCTAATAAACCTTTGAAGAAAATTTTGGAAGATTATTGAGGATTATTAAATGATCTGGAATATTGTTTTAAACTACTCAAGTACGTTACACCTGGATTATAGCTTGGTAATATAATTGATATGATAAATGATCATATATTGACGTATAATTCGTACCGGTCATAAAATGAAAGGATAAGGATCATAAAATGAAATTTTACAACAGTTAAGAAAATACAAATACAAACAATCAAGAGATACAGATATATATATATATATATATCGATCGCAGATAAAATCAGCGGTGCGATAAAGTTTACAACAAAGCTGGTTAATAAGGTGTTGAATTCTTGGAATGTGTCGTTAGTAGCGGTACGAGGGCGTACCTTAGCTCTTTTAAGGGGGATATACTGGCATACTCTTCCTTCGTCACCTCATCCAGATTATGCCATGTTGCCTTATTAGTAGAACGAGAGGTGTTTGTATGTGCTTGGTTTTTACATTATGACACAGTGTGTGACTGTTGATTTTCATCATGCTATGTCTTGGTATATCTTGGTTCGTGTTGATTATGAGTAATCTCGAGTGGGATGTTGTTATGGAAATGTATGGAAATAAAGGATTGGATTGGTATGGAATTTCATTGGAATAATTATTGTCTCAGCACACCCGAAGCGGTGTGAGTGCCTATTAGTTGATTTTTTTTAAACTTCCAGGCGAAGTTTCTTTTAAGGGGGATATACTGAAATACCCCTAAATTAATTTAAATTAATTTAGGGGATTTCTTTTATTAAACCTTTAATAATACTATTAAGTATTAAATTATTATATGGAATTATGAATATTAAATTAGTACAAGGAATTATGAATATTAAATTATTGTATGGAATTATGAGTATTAATATTATATGGAATTATGAAAATTAATTTAGGGGATTCCTCCTATTTAACTCTAAGGAATACAATTTAATATTTAATTATTATATATTATTATATAGTATTATGAATTTAATAACAAGATTTATAAGTCAATAAACTTTGGAAAAATTCCTAGACACTCCAACTATATTATAAAGATTTTAGAAATATTGGGAGCATTAATTTGGGACATAAAAGTCAATATAAAAATCCTAGAAACCTTAAAGCTTATTAAGCCTTGCTAGGGTTGACTTTTTGAGAATGGTCAAACCAGCCCATGAAACCTATACCAATAAATAGGTTATGGAAAACCATGAAGATCGATAAAAAGAACGTCAAAAACGGATCATCCTAGCCAAAGTTATGCTAGATTGAAGTTTAGAGTCAAAATTTTAAGATCTGCCACGTGACAGTCAATCACAGGCCGCCCAACACTTAGTCGATTTTCTCCTTGTTTTTCGCCAACAGAAATCAGTTTGTTGCCCTATCTTGTGACCTTCATAACTTTCTTATCCTTTGGAATTTTTGAGTGCCGTCTTCTTTGTTGTCTTCTCCTACATTCCCTCTAAACAACCATAGCTCACACAAACCCTAACTCGTTCTGAATCAACCGGAAAATCGAATCAAAGTAGCCACCCTGCAAAAACCGTAACTGCAGTTCCAGTTTTTCCTTTCGAATCAGGTAACTTCGACTGCCATAACTTCTTCGTTTCTCAGCCAAATTTCATGTTCTTTAGCTCGTTTTGAAGAGCTCTAATCCCTCTACAACTTTCATGTTGATGACCAAAGCTAATTCCCAACCGTTTGGAAGAGAGAGGTGTCTAAAGTTTCGGATTTGTCATCCCATAAAATCATGGATTTTTCTGGAAAACGTAAGGTATAAACTCGTAACTTTCGACTTAGATTTCTTTCTGTGTATTGCGATTTAGAGTGAGTTCTTGCTATCGATGTGTAGAGCTAAGTTTCTTCTTTAGATTAAGCCCTTACACATAGCCTAACTCGATCTGTACTGCAAGATATAGATCCTCAAAGTCGGCCCCGTGAACTGCTCGAAAGTTCGAAACTTTCCAGATTTCCAAATTCGATTTGCTCCGTTGTTGCAATTCCGGTAAGTTTCCTTCAAATTCCTTCAACCTTGCTAATCTACATTACATTGTCGGTCAAAAACATGTTTCAATTGCATCAATTACGCTTTAGATTGAGTGAATTTGGGAGAATCGAATTCGAAAACTCTTAAGAACCCTAACCTCGAAATCGAATTCGAAAACCATTGTATACTGCATTATAATTGTAACACCCCTACTACGCACAAACACATTACTTGGAATCGCAGCGGAAAATAAACAACTAAACAGTAACTAAACGAATGGTGCTACAATGCCGTCAACCACCCACATGGCTAACAAGGCTGAATAAATACAATTGTACCGGTCTGATGATCAGACTCCCGAGCATAGAACTAATAACCATATATATACATCAACATAATACCGAGTGTTTACAAAATCCTTCACTGTATACCGTCACTGCAAACCATCATAATCAAGTATATAACACGCCTCGGGAGCACAGGCGCAACCCGGGCAACATCCAAAAGTACTCCAAAAGTAAATTACTCTCTAGGATCTAGAGCCACTATGCCTCTTCGATCCTCATCCTGCAGTATAAGAAATATGGATCCCCCGAGGGGGTCAGCAACCCTTGGCTGGCATGGTTAACGCGCAGCCCATCGACTACCGGAATGCGCGCAACTATTTGTCATGATGACATGGTATTTATTTTAAAAACCACAACATACATACATAACATAACATGGGTATTGTACACATCATAACACACATCACAAACATACAATTCCTTTTAGGAGTAGAACCAACACAGTTAGTCCCCATTGAGAGCTTAGAGAATGTTGCCATGCTCATACTTAGCTCGTTACATAACTCGTTACCGTCCGGTTAGATTGAACGGTTAACTTAACACAAGGTGCCTCGGATATAGTGATCCAAGCACACCGAAATAACACATAGTATGCCCCTGTGGCCCGACGTGAGTCAGTAAAATAGCCTTGGTTAAGCTAAAGGGAAGGTTAGAAACCAAATTGGAAACTTAACCATAACATACAGAGAGATCGAACCGGTTATGACATCGACTCCCATACTCACACGCGTGGCCGGAACAGACCGGTCTCCTCACTTCCCCCGTTAGCCCTTGTTAGTAGTTCATCATTGAACACAACACCAATTCACAATCATAGGTCAAGTCTTGTTAGACACACACAAGGGAAGAGAGAGTCATACTCAACAACATAATGATATTTAACAACGGTAACTCTTTTACATGGTTTAATCTTACAAAGTCATAAACACACAGAAAAACAAACACCACACAAGCCGGTGTAAACCGGTAGGCAACAGACTGCAAGAAAACCATACCTTGGTCCTTGCCTCGACTGGTTTCCACCTTGAGAGATTCCTAAACACATTTAGTAACGTCGGTTAATTAACGCACTAGTCCACTGTCACATTAACTACTTCACCTTTCTGGTTATCACATTTCCACATTTTGTTTTAACTTCCCATTTTTTAAAATGTCATTATAACACTCCTAACATGTCTTATGTAACCTTAAATATCATTCCTAACTTATCCCTATCATTAGACATCATTTAAATACCTAAAAACCAAGTTTTATTGTGGTCCGGGACTTGGTCCCTAGCTTAGGTCCCGGACCATATGCTAACTCAGCTCTCGGGGTAATTCAAGGGGTGGTCCGGGTCCTTGTACAAGACCCAAGTCCCGGACCACATTGTTATGTGACCCTCGGCCTATTTTACACCCCTGGTCCGGGACTTTAACCAGCACCTAGGTCCCGGACCAAACCTACAGAATTGATAAAATGTCATTTTTCAATTGTTGTTACCTTAGTTCTCCACCTCCATTAATTGTATAACTTTACCAAGTGTTCCTAGGTATATTCTAATGTCTAGATATCATCTTAAACACACCTAAATCCATGTTTCACTTGTTACTCATTTTTTTCTTATAAATTCACTAACACTTATAACACTTTACATTAGGTTTCTAAATGATGTTTCTTACCTAAGAAAACTACTATCCCAAAATGCTTTCTCCTTATTTTAACATCATCTCCCAAGCATCATCTTTCATCACAACTAACTTCTTACAATCATCCTAACAATTCTTTTCCTAGTGTACACTTCTCCTTATTTCCAAAGTTTGCCTAGGTATTTACCTAAGTCCAAAATGACTTTGGTACATGCTAAAACCTCAAGCTCATGCCTAAGTTCTTATCACACTCTAGAGTACTTCCTAATTCATCAAAATTCCTTTAAAACATCATGGACTCCTTATTCATTTCCTACATTTTCTAACTCACCAAACCTTATGTAAACACTTAGAACTTCTTACTTCTTACCTAAATTTTGACATGGGTTCACCTAGAACATTACTAAGCCTAAACACTTTGTTTTCTCCATTAAACACACAAAAACATCTAGAACACTTCCTTACACAACTTCACCAAATCACACTACACACTACATCACAATATAGTGCATAACTTAAATTGCATGACACTTAGGCCCTTAAAATGCATGGCTCTTAGGCCCTTAAAATGCATAAATCATAAACACTGAATTTCCACAATATATTTGCCTTTAACCTGCAAATACACTCAACAACACATATGCCTTTTACTAAGCTCTTAAGAACACTTTACTAAGTCATTCACCATTTGCTCTTTAGGTAGTTTTAATAAGCAATTATAGCTCATTTCTCCTAAGGCATTAAACAACATTAAGTTAGTAGATTTACCTCTTTTTCCAAAACACTTCCTTCTTGTTTCCTTACAAAACCGTATGGTATTTTGATTCCTTGTCAAGTTCTTGGTCTTTGAAGAGAGTTTGAATATATAACAAGAGAGGACTCCACCTAGTCCATGAAGAGTTGAAATGAAGCTAGAAGCAAAGGAGATCAACAATATGTCAAAATACAAGCTCAAGCTCCTTCAATGGTGGAACACCTTGGCACCGAAATGGGGCTCTTGGAGTTTTGAGAAGATAGGAATGAAGGCTTGATGAGAGGAAGAGATTGGTGGTCTTAGTTTTGATTTGGACAAGTGAGCTAGATTTAACAAGTGGTCAAAGATGGAGTTTCCATGGTGGTAGTAGTATTACCGTGAGAGAACAAAGAAGAAGGAAGAAGAGAGGTGGGAAACCGTGTGAATGAAGGAAAGAAATGAGAGAATGAAGATAGAATTTGCTTTAAGGAGATATTTATGCTTATAAAGTAAAAAGTAGTTTATTACTTATCTTTACTTACTTAATACATTAAAAGAGTGGTGAGTCACACACTTATAAAACCGGCCCCCTTTATTAGTGTGAGGGTGTTTTAGTCTTTGTTTGTCAATTTAATTACTTAATACAACATATGTTATAAACTAGCTTGTAAAAGTTACTATTCACCTAAACAAGGCACTTAGAAGTGAAATTTTTGATTTCCCATTAATATAGCCACCCAAATGTGATACTATATAGTACACATATATATTTAAGAGTAATGATGGACATTTAGCCATTCAAAACTCATTTACAAGACAATTTTTCAAAAACGTGCTTTAAGACTTCTTAAAGCACATTTTGTGTTTTAACTTGTTTTCAAGCTTGGTTTTCTTTGGTAATTGGTTTAATATGTTCATTAGTGTATAAATGAGGTCTTGGTAAGCTCATTAGGCTTACTCAAGTTTATCCCAAGCTTAGAGCACATTTTGGCTCTTATTGACTTTAAAGCACATTTGTGTTTCCTTTAGTTTAAATTTTTTTACTAAGGTTTCTAAGACTCTTTTTAGTCTTATTACACCCCATTTAGGTGTTTAAAACATAACTAGGTTTGGGGTATTTCAATCTACCCCCCTTAAAAGAACTTTGTCCCCAAAGTTCATACTTCCACATAACCTAAACATTAGAACATGAGAACACATATCAACAACACTTCTATATCACATTAACAACATCTTTACATCATATCGGACACATGGTCCAAACAACAAAACATCACAACATCATTCAGACTCAGCGGTCTGTAACATTAACAACATGACAATACACATGACAATACAACAGACAATGTATTCAAATACATGTCATACACATAACCGAAACGGCTCTACCCCCCTTAAATAGGGGTACGCCCCGTACCCTATACATACAAACACTAAGAAGTAAACAACGATGGGTACTTCGCCTTCATCTTATCTTCCAGCTCCCAAGTGGCCTCCTCAACGTCCTGGTTAGACCAGAGAACCTTCACCAGTCTCACAGACTTATGGCGAGTGTCTCGAGTCTTAGTGTCCAGAATCCGTACCGGAGTCTCCACTGATCGCATGGTCGGCTCTAAAGTTAGCCTTTCAGGCTGAAGCACATGAGACGGATGAGACATATACTTCTTCAACTGGGACACATGAAATACATCATGTACCTTGCCCAGCTCGGCGGGTAAGTCAAGTCTATAAGCTACCGGGCCGATCCGCTCCGTCACAACATAAGGACCCACATATTTCGGGCTCAACTTGCCCTTCTGGCCAAAACGAAATACTCCCTTCATGGGGGATACTCTCAAAAATACCTGATCGCCCACGGCGAACTCCAGGTCACGTCGGCGCACATCTGCGTACGACTTCTGTCTATCCTGAGCTGCTTTCATATTATCCCTGATCTGGCGAACTTCTGCCTGAACTTGCTCAAGATACTCTGGTCCTATAATGACCGTCTCACTCGACTCATCCCAGCATAATGGCGTGCGGCATGGTCTACCGTACAATGCCTGGAAGGGAGACATCTTGATCGATGCATGATAACTGTTGTTGTAACTAAACTCGATCAGATGTAACTTATCAATCCAGCTGGTCTGAAAGTCAAGTGCACATGCACGTAGCATATCCTCAAGTGTCTGTATGTGCGCTCACTCTGACCATCGGTCTGTGGGTGAAACGCCGTACTCAATTTCAGTTCAGTACCCAATGCCTCTCGTGTAGACTTCCAATATCTGGATAAGAATCTGGTATCTCTGTCGATACAATCGTCTTTGGTACACCATGATGTCTTACAATTTCTTTGTCGAAGAGCTCTGCAAGCTTAGCCACTTTCCAGGTGTCCTTCATCGGATGAATCGAGACACCTTGGTCAGTCGGTCTACTACACAACCCAAATCATATTCAGACCTCCCCTTGTAGGCGGAAGCCCTACCACGAAGTCCATAGATATGTCATGGAACTTCCATTCCGGCACTGGCATTGGCTGCACCATACCACCAGGCCGTCGGTGCTCAAACTTGACCTTCTGACAAGTGAGACACCTCAACACATAGTCATTCACATCCTTTTTCATTCCAGCCCACCAGAAATATCTTTTCATACCTTTATACATCTTTGAAGCTCCGGGGTGAATCGAAGTAGTAGAACAGTGGGATTCACTCAATATGCGCTCCTTCAGCTCAGCGCTACTCCTGGGTATACACAATCTGCCATTAAGCCTAATCAGGTCATCATCGTGGAGTCTGAAGTCGTACTTCTGACCCTCGAATGTGCCATCAATAAGCTTCTGTCTAATCTCCATCATGTACTGATCCGTCATCTGAGCACTCCGCACCTCTTCAACCAAGCCAGTATGAGAGACTAGCGAATGGAGAGAGTGTGCTCGGCGACTCAATGCGTCAGCTACCACATTTGCCTTACCCTCCTTGTACTGTAAATTGATGTCATAATCATTCAGAAACTCAACCCACCTTCTTTGCCTCATGTTCAACTCCTTCTGAGTGAACAAGTACTTTAAACTCTTGTGGTCAGAATAAATCGTCACACTTACCCCATACAAATGATGTCGCCATATCTTCAGTGCGAAGACAATGGCCCCCAATTCTAAGTCGTGGGTAGGGTAGTTCTCCTCATGCTTCTTCAGCTGTCGGGAGGCGTAAGCCACGACCTTCCCGTGTTGCATCAACACACCCCATACCCCTGCCTGATGCGTCGCAATAGACCTCAAAACCATCTGGACCGTCTGGTAATGTCAGAACCGGTGCAGATGTCAGAGCATCCTTGAGACTCGTGAAAGCCCTCTCACAGTCGACTGTCCACTCGAATGGTGCATCCTTTTTCATCAAGGAAGTCATCGGCTTCGAGACACTGGAGAAGTCCTTCACAAATCTCCTATAGTAACCTGCCAGACCGAGGAAGCTCCTGATGTCGGTAACTGTCTTCGGCCTAGGCCAGGTGCGCACTGCATCTATCTTTGCCGGATCAACAGCGATCCCGGCCTCAGAAATCACATGTCCAAGGAATGATACTTGGTTCAACCAAAATTCACACTTAGAAAATTTAGCATACAGCTGATTCTTTCTCAATGTCTGCAATACATCTCTCAGGTGGCTTTCATGCTCACCTCTCGATTTCGAATACACAAGTATGTCATCGATGAAGACTACCACTGATTTGTCCAACTGATCTTGGAACAAACGGTTCATTAAGTCCATGAACTTTGCTGGTGCATTTGACAAGCCAAACGGCATAACTGTGAACTCATAATGCCCATACCTAGTTCTGAAAGCTGTCTTTTCGATATCACTGTCACGGATGGCAATCTGGTGGTATCCGGAACGTAGGTCTATCTTGGAGAATACTGATGCTCCCCTCAGCTGATCAAATAGATCGTCGATGCGTGGTAAGGGGTAACGGTTCTTCACCGTAACAGCATTCAGCTCCCGATAATCAATACATAGGCGGAGGCTACCGTCCTTCTTCTTCACGAAGAGACCGGCGCTCCCCATGGTGACACACTAGGGCGGATAAAGCCCTTGTCGAGTAGGTCTCTCAGCTGCTCCTTGAGCTCTGTCATCTCTGCTGGAGCCATACGGTAAGGTGCTTTCGCAATGGGTCCGGTGCCCGGAACTAGATCAATCTCAAACTCAACCTCTCGTGCTGGCGGCATGCCCGGCAGTTCCTTAGGAAATACATCAGGAAACTCCGACACTACCGGCACATCTGGGCTAAACTCAGGGTCTCTCTCTATGTCCTGGACATAGCAGAGGTATACATCATTTCCCCGTCGCAACTCATGATACATGGCCATGGCGGTGATGATCTGTGTCGAAGGCTCCCTGGGCCTCTGGCGGTATGATATAGTAACCCCAGATGGACTCCGAAGAAGCAGTCGATGCTCGGCACACAGGATTCTGCCCTTGTGCCGCTCCAACCAGTTCATCCCGACAATCACATCAAAGCCTAGTCCGTCGAACTCTATCAAGTCGATCGGAAACTCTTCACCCTGATTCGAACAATAGCACTCGGTAGTAGCGGGTACATCGATCCGCTCTTTCGACGGGAGAGTACCACGAAGTCTGGCATCTCTTCACCAGTCTAACCCCAGCCTCTTCGCAAATGATAGCGAAATGAATGTGTGTGAGGCTCCAGAGTCGAACAAGATCGATGCATCCACGCCATTCACTGGAAAGGTACCGGTGAGGATTGCCGCTCTTGCCGGCTTCTGCCTTATTGCAGACACTCAGTATACCTCCCGTTCCGAGTGCACAGCCTAATTCATTGGCAAACTAATAAGTATTGGGTAACAACACGGTTTATATGCTTCAAACAACTCCACTTTATTCATTAACACACTCTTTTTACAACATTCATTGGCTTATACTGTCGCCATGATTCACACTTACAACATCCTTAATACATACTGGTTTGTCACATAATTATACAAGGCTTAAAACTGTCTGAAGGTCAAATTCAAACGTCCGGGTTTCATGTGTGTGGCATTGATCACTGCCGACGGTGCGGTATTCAGTTTGATCTTTCTGATGCCATGGTATAGCATCCTTGATTGCCCACCCATGATTAGTACATCTCCCGATTTCAGCAGTAGCTTCTTTGCGAGTCAGCACGCTTCTGCTCGCCATACACAAACACTGCGGTATCACCAATGGACCAAGACACCACGGGTACTCCCTTACTTAGAGACTCGGGTGACTCGTCCTTGTCTTGGTGTATACCTAACCGTCCACCTTTCTGGTAGAAGTTCACAATATAGATCTGCTTTTACACTTGGAATTGATTCCGTTTCAACTTGCTGAGCAATTCCCACGGCGTGGTTAACGACCGCATGGAACTCCTCTGGTATACTTGATACTGTTGCTCCATCTTCAGCTCGCACTTCTTGATATGACTTGGTGTAAGGGTTCCAGTCCTTACCCATGCACATCATCTTCAATTGCATCCTTGCTCCGTTCGGGTATTCGGGTGTGTAAAACCCTCCTGTTTTGCTCCAAGTTCGTCGCATCGTCTGATGATATGGATTTGTGCCTCCGGTGTCAGGTATCCATTTAAGAGTATCATACCTGGCTGGATAACCTGACATTGCTCCAACGGAAAGTCGGTGATGTTGATGGTGGTTTCTTCAGGGTTTGGTGTGGGTGGGATTGGATAACATATATTGAAAGTTCCTTTAAGTTTAGAGTACTCTAATTAGGTAAATCTCACACTATACTTTACTTATTTACTCACATGGTTGTTTATTTAAACTCACTCACACACATGCATGAAATGCGGTATGCAGACACTCATTACATTCAACAGTTTAGGCGGTACCTGGTCTAGAAGAGGGCCCTGGCGCCTCAGACCGGTCCACCACATTCAGGGTGGCCTTGTTGGACCCCGACCCCTTCCCCTTCTGGGACTCCATGTACCTCTGATCTGGGGGTGGCTGGTTTGCCGTCTTCTGGCCATCGGTGGTCGCAGTGGCCTTACCCTTCCATTGCCCCTTGGGCCTGAAGTTCCTACTGTTCGGGTTCTGCCAACATTCATGATCGCGGTGACCCATCTTCTTACAGTATCGGCACTGAACATCGTTACCCTTGCAGTCCTTGCCGGGGTGGTCTCCGTTGCACCACTTGCAGTAATAGTGGCGCTCCGGTCCAGAGCCCGTGCTAGCTGCTATCACAATACACAATCAATACTTGTTCCACAACTTATTAACATATACTCTAACTTATCACACAGGATTAGACAATTACCCTTAGGTGGGTAAGAACGTAGGGGCTTGGCCGCATACGCATAGGTGAGCTGCAGAGGCTCCTCAGCAGTGGTGGTCTGGGTCTGGCCCTTGCCACCTTGTTGCTGTCCTTTCTGGGACTGGGGGTATGATTTCTTCTTCTTCCCCTCCCCACTGCCCTTGCGTGCCTTGGCCCTCGTTCTGAGCCTTGCGCTTGAGCGCACTCTCCTCGTCCCTCAGACGGACGGTGATCTCCACGATAGCAGCGGCATGATAGCACTCCTATATTTAGGGTGTCAGTTATGCCCCGCTAAATAAACTCACAACACATTAACACATTGTACACACTTATTCACATTACACTGTAAGTTCCTTTACCTGCAAGGTGGTATATCCAGTAGGCCCCATGCCGTAGCGTAGGCGATAGTTCAGTCCGTTGTAGAAACGGTTCACAAGGATCCGGTCTGAGTAACCCAGATCCGGTAGCAGGTGGATAAGTCCGATGAAGGCTGAGTAGTACTCATCTACCGTCATCTTATCCCCTTGCCTCAGATTGTCCAACTCCAGGCGCTTGGCCTCTTGCACATGTATAGGGTAGTATTTGGCTCGCAGCAGAGCCGTGTACTCCCTCCACTGGAACGTCGGGTCAGCAACTCTACCCTCGCGCACAAGCTTCCACCAGTTTTGTGCCGAGCCCTTCAAGTAATAAGCAGCAAGTCGTACCTTGACCTGCTCAGGTGGTGCTAGGGTTTCGAAGGCGGTCTCCATTTCGGAGATGTATGCCTCGAGCTTACGGGGATCGGTCTCCCCACTGAATGAGGGCGGCCTCAGATCAGCCAACGCCTTGACCCAATTGGTCTCTCGTGGCGGTGGTGGTGGTGGCTGAACTCCGGGCTGTTGCCCTTGCTGTATAGCAGCAACTAAATCGGGTACCAGCTGGGCTACGGCGGCTGCAACTGCCTCAGCCATGGTCTGTGCCGTAGTGTCATCACCCAGGTCACCCATACCTCCAGTACCGCACCCGCGGCCTCTCCCTCGTGGTCTACCTGCCATCTGAATTCATATGAACATCTCATTAGCATTATGCTTGCACACTTATCGGTCCAACGATTGTAACGCTTCCCGATAATAAGGTATCTCCACACTTAGTTAGTGGTTAACCTTTCCAAATCTGTCCACTTAGGTATCTGTAGTTAGGTTTCCTAACTCGGTATATCCCTAAGCTCGGTATTCTAGTCATCAGAGCGATACTTCGCTCTGATACCACTTTTTGTAACACCCCTACTACGCACAAACACATTACTTGGAATCGCAGCGGAAAATAAACAACTAAACAGTAACTAAACGAATGGTGCTACAATGCCGTCAACCACCCACATGGCTAACAAGGCTGAATAAATACAATTGTACCGGTCTGATGATCAGACTCCCGAGCATAGAACTAATAACCATATATATACATCAACATAATACCGAGTGTTTACAAAATCCTTCACTGTATACCGTCACTGCAAACCATCATAATCAAGTATATAACACGCCTCGGGAGCACAGGCGCAACCCGGGCAACATCCAAAAGTACTCCAAAAGTAAATTACTCTCTAGGATCTAGAGCCACTCTGCCTCTTCGATCCATCCTGCAGTATAAGAAATATGGATCCCCCGAGGGGGTCAGCAACCCTTGGCTGGCATGGTTAACGCGCAGCCCATCGACTACCGGAATGCGCGCAACTATTTGTCATGATGACATGGTATTTATTTTAAAACACACAACACATACATACATAACATAACATGGGTATTGTACACATCATAACACACATCACAAACATACAATTCCTTTTAGGAGTAGAACCAACACAGTTAGTCCCCATTGAGAGCTTAGAGAATGTTGCCATGCTCATACTTAGCTCGTTACATAACTCGTTACCGTCCGGTTAGATTGAACGGTTAACTTAACACAAGGTGCCTCGGATATAGTGATCCAAGCACACCAAAATAACACATAGTATGCCCCTGTGGCCCGACGTGAGTCAGTAAAATAGCCTTGGTTAAGCTAAAGGGAAGGTTAGAAACCAAATTGGAAACTTAACCATAACATACAGAGAGAATCGAACCGGTTATGACATCGACTCCCATACTCACACGCGTGGCCGGAACAGACCGGTCTCCTCACTTCCCCCGTTAGCCCTTGTTAGTAGTTCATCATTGAACACAACACACAATTCACAATCATAGGTCAAGTCTTGTTAGACACACACAAGGGAAGAGAGAGTCATACTCAACAACATAATGATATTTAACAACGGTAAACTCTTTTACATGGTTTAATCTTACAAAGTCATAAACACACAGAAAAACAAACACCACACAAGCCGGTGTAAACCGGTAGGCAACAGACTGCAAGAAAACCATACCTTGGTCCTTGCCTCGACTGGTTTCCACCTTGAGAGATTCCTAAACACATTTAGTAACGTCGGTTAATTAACGCACTAGTCCACTGTCACATTAACTACTTCACCTTTCTGGTTATCACATTTCCACATTTTGTTTTAACTTCCCATTTTTTAAAATGTCATTATAACACTCCTAACATGTCTTATGTAACCTTATAATATCATTCCTAACTTATCCCTATCATTAGACATCATTTAAATACCTAAAAACCAAGTTTTATTGTGGTCCGGGACTTGGTCCCTAGCTTAGGTCCCGGACCATATGCTAACTCAGCTCTCGGGGGTAATTCAAGGGGTGGTCCGGGTCCTTGTACAAGACCCAAGTCCCGGACCACATTGTTATGTGACCCTCGGCCTATTTTACACCCCTGGTCCGGGACTTTAACCAGCACCTAGGTCCCGGACCAAACCTACAGAATTGATAAAATGTCATTTTTCAATTGTTGTTACCTTAGTTCTCCACCTCCATTAATTGTATAACTTTACCAAGTGTTCCTAGGTATATTCTAATGTCTAGATATCATCTTAAACACACCTAAATCCATGTTTCACTTGTTACTCATTTTTTTTCTTATAAATTCACTAACACTTATAACACTTTACATTAGGTTTCTAAATGATGTTTCTTACCTAAGAAAACTACTATCCCAAAATGCTTTCTCCTTATTTTAACATCATCTCCCAAGCATCATCTTTCACAACTAACTTCTTACAATCATCCTAACAATTCTTTTCCTAGTGTACACTTCTCCTTATTTCCAAAGTTTGCCTAGGTATTTACCTAAGTCCAAAATGACTTTGGTACATGCTAAAACCTCAAGCTCATGCCTAAGTTCTTATCACACTCTAGAGTACTTCCTAATTCATCAAAATTCCTTTAAAACATCGTGGACTCCTTATTCATTTCCTACATTTTCTAACTCACCAAACCTTATGTAAACACTTAGAACTTCTTACTTCTTACAAATTTTGACATGGGTTCACCTAGAACATTACTAAGCCTAAACACTTTGTTTTCTCCATTAAACACACAAAAACATCTAGAACACTTCCTTACACAACTTCACCAAATTCACACTACATCACAATATAGTGCATAACTTAAATTGCATGACACTTAGGCCCTTAAAATGCATGGCTCTTAGGCCCTTAAAATGCATAATCATAAACACTGAATTTCCACAATATATTTGCCTTTAACCTGCAAATACACTCAACAACACATATGCCTTTTACTAAGCTCTTAAGAACACTTTACTAAGTCATTCACCATTTGCTCTTTAGGTAGTTTTAATAAGCAATTATAGCTCATTTCTCCTAAGGCATTAAACAACATTAAGTTAGTAGATTTACCTCTTTTTCCAAAACACTTCCTTCTTGTTTCCTTACAAAACCGTATGGTATTTTGATTCCTTGTCAAGTTCTTGGTCTTTGAAGAGAGTTTGAATATATAACAAGAGAGGACTCCACCTAGTCCATGAAGAGTTGAAATGAAGCTAGAAGCAAAGGAGATCAACAATATGTCAAAATACAAGCTCAAGCTCCTTCAATGGTGGAACACCTTGGCACCGAAATGGGGCTCTTGGAGTTTTGAGAAGATAGGAATGAAGGGCTTGATGAGAGGAAGAGATTGGTGGTCTTAGAATTTGATTTGGACAAGTGAGCTAGATTTAACAAGTGGTCAAAGATGGAGTTTCCATGGTGGTAGTAGTATTACCGTGAGAGAACAAAGAAGAAGGAAGAGAGGTGGGAAACCGTGTGAATGAAGGAAAGAAATGAGAGAATGAAGATAGAATTTGCTTTAAGGAGATATTTATGCTTATAAAGTAAAAAGTAGTTTATTTACTTATCTTTACTTACTTAATACATTAATAAGAGAGTGGTGAGTCACACACTTATAAAAACCGGCCCCCTTTATTAGTGTGAGGGTGTTTTAGTCTTGTTTGTCAATTTAATTACTTAATACAACATATGTTATAAACTAGCTTGTAAAAGTTACTATTCACCTAAACAAGGCACTTAGAAGTGAAATTTTTGATTTCCCATTAATATAGCCACCCAAATGTGATACTATATAGTACACATATATATTTAAGAGTAAATGATGGACATTTAGCCATTCAAAACTCATTTACAAGACAATTTTTCAAAAACGTGCTTTAAGACTTCTTAAAGCACATTTTGTGTTTTAACTTGTTTTCAAGCTTGGTTTTCTTTGGTAATTGGTTTAAATGTTCATTAGTGTATAAAGAGGTCTTGGTAAGCTCATTGGCCTTACTCAAGTTTATCCCAAGCTTAGAGCACATTTTGGCTCTTATTGGCTTTAAAGCACATTTGTGTTTTCTTAGTTTAAATTTATTTACTAAGGTTTCTAAGACTATTTTTAGTCTTATTACACCCCATTTAGGTGTTTAGACCACATAACTAGGTTTGGGGTATTTCAATAATTGGGGAAATTGGTCTCATTAGAACCGTAATTTAATTTCGGAACCATAGAAACAAGAATCACTCGATTTCGTTCTGTAGATTGGGAGATATTGTCGATTTAGTACTCGACTTCGATTTTGGATTCGATGAAGAACTGGGGCTTCAGCATCCGTCCGATCTGGACTTAAGGAAATGGACGGCCAAGATTAGATCGTGGATAATAAAGATGTTTTAAGTTTATAATGTTTCAGTATTTAACTCTAACTTGTTGAATTAATTTAAATACCTTCCCGAAGGTATTTAGACTTGAAATATTAACCATAGATTCCTTATTAAATCTAGTTTATTTTGATTGTAAATTAATAAGGGTTTTGGAGTTCTTAAACATAAGTTATGATTTGCATGTTACGGTTTTCTGGAATTATTTGGCTAAATTAAAAAGATATTTTTATGAAATAAAAATTTTACAATATGTCTAAAATGTTATAGTTACTGTATATTAAGTTTGGGAATTTTGGGCAATGGTGAA
Source organism: Limonium bicolor (assembly GCA_023374045.1). Classification (NCBI taxonomy): domain Eukaryota; kingdom Viridiplantae; phylum Streptophyta; class Magnoliopsida; order Caryophyllales; family Plumbaginaceae; genus Limonium; species Limonium bicolor. The sequence continues at coordinate 170,330,879 of CM041781.1, forward strand.
TGGTTTTAAAATTGTGTTTATGAGTTTTTCATAAGAATAACTTATAATATATGGTTTTTAATGTAACAAAAATTAAAGTATGGTTTGTTAATAAACTTTTTAAGTGGGAAAAATATGGAACACTAATTAACACTTTATAACAGTAAGTTTATAAATGTTTAGTATTAGTTTTAATAGAAGTGAAATTATTTACATATATGTATAATACATATTTAAGTGGAAACTTATATAAATCAAGGAATATAATTATTTACGTTTTATTTATTATATTATATGGGAGTTAGTATTCTTAATTAAAATTAAGGAAATATTATATATTATTTACACATATATGTAAAAGAAATAAAATAGTAACTTAGGTTAAATCAAGGAGCTAAATTAATCTACATTTATATTAATTATATATGGTAGTTAATATACTTAATTTAAACTAAGGAAAATACTTTATTTAATTAACCATTTTGATGTAGGTGTGTGTAAAAGTTAATATAAATAATTAAATACAATAAATACATAAATAATGTTTTGTACAAATCCTATATATAAATATTACATAGTGACCATAATAAAATTAAATACCTTATAGGAAATATTAATACGAAGGAATTAATAAGTTAAACTAAACCCCTACATAATACCAATAAAAGAATATTATATGAGGTGGTATTAAATTATAGTAATGAATTAGGCTTAAAGAGTTACCTTTGAATTTCCAAGGTTTATATGTAAACCATATTAAAATACATGTATAGTATATTTGTCAATGATCAGAATGTAAATCTAAAATTGGGATTAAGTAATTAATAAGTTAAAACTTAGGAAAAATTGTGATTAGATTACATAAAATGTTGCACAAATAGATTTATTCTATAATTAATGATAAACAAATGTAATACGATTACATCTAAATATTCTTAATATATAAACCATAATAAAATAAGTAAAATACTTTTACATCTAAATGTGAGGTGGATTAGTAAGTCTAGATTTAATCATTTCTTAACATTTATGGTAGTGAATATAACTTAATGTTTTAAGATAGAATCATTATAAGGATTATGATATATTCTATATTAAACGATGATTTGGAAATTATCTAAATAATTATCCTTAAGTTTCTTAGAATTAGATAATCCATAAAATAAATTTATTACTAGTATTCAGGATGTGAGTATACAATTAAGTGGGGTATTTAGTAGTGAGAATTTATAGGAAGGTGAAATACCCCAAACCTAGTTATGTTGTTTAAACACCTAAATATGGTGTAATAAGACTAAAAAGAGTCTTAGAAACCTTAGTAAACAAATTTAAACAAAAGGAAACACAAATGTGCTTTAAAGTCAATAAGAGCTAAAATGTGCTCTAAGCTTGGGATAAACTTGAGTAAGACCTAATGAGCTTACCAAGACCTCATTTATATACTAATGAACTTATTAAACCAATTACCAAGAAAACCAAGCTTGAAAACAAGTTAAAACACAAAATGTGCTTTAAGAAGTCTTAAAGCACGTTTTTGAAAAATTGTCTTGTAAATGAGTTTTGAATGGCTAAATGTCCATCATTACTCTTAAATATATATGTGTACTATATAGTATCACATTTGGGTGGCTATATTAGTGGGAAATCAAAAATTTCACTTCTAAGTGCCTTGTTTAGGTGAATAGTACTTTTTATAAGCTAGTTTGTAACATATGTTGTATTAAGTAATTAATTTGACAAACAAAGACTAAAACACCCTCACACTAATAAAGGGGGCCGGTTTTTATAAGTGTGTGACTCACCACTCCTTAGTTGATAATAATAAGTAAGTAAAGAAAACTAATTAACTTACCTTTTTACTTTATAAGCTTAAATATCTCCTTAAAGCAAATCCTATCTTCACTCTCATTTCTTTCCTCCATTCACACGGTTTCCCACCTCTCTTCTTCCTTCTTCCTTGTTCTCTCTCGGTAATACTACTACCACCATGGAAGTTCCAACTTTGACCACTTGCTAAACCTAGCTCACTTGTCCAAATCAAAAACAAAGACCACCAATCTCTTCCTCTCATCAAGCTCTTCATTCCTATCTTCTCAAAACTCCAAGAGCTCCATTTCGGTGCCAAGGTGTTCCACCATTGAAGGAGCTTGAGCTTGTATTTTGACATATTATTACTCTCCTTTGCTTCTAGGTAAGGAATCTCAAAGAAAAATCATGTTTCCTCCATGTTCTTACCTTAACCGAAAATACACATTGATATAGCTCTTTGTGTGACTTTGTTCTAGCTTCATTTCAACTCTTCATGGACTAGGTGGAGTCCTCTCTTGTTATATATTCAAATTCTCTTCAAAGATCAAGGTAAAACAACTACATTAATGTTTTTGAAACAATGTCAAATTAGGGTTTACAATGAGATGAAGCTTATAGCTTGAATACTCATTTTAATGTTTGTATATTGTTTAGAACTTGACAAGGAATCAAAATACCATACGGTTTTGTAAGGAAACAAGAAGGAAGTGTGGTGGAAAAAGAGGTAAATCTACTAACTTAATATTGTTTAATGCCTTAGGAGAAATGAGCTATAATTGCTTATTAAAACTACCTAAAGAGCACATGGTAAATGACCTAGTAAATGTTCTCAAGGAGACTAGTAAAATAACATATGTCTTGTTGTATGTAATCGCAGGTTAAAGGCATATATATTGTGGAAATTCAGTGTTTATGATTTAAGCACTTTAAGGGCCTAAGAGCCATGCATTTTAAGGGCCTAAGTGCCATGCAATTTAAGTTATGCACTATATTGTGATGTAGTGTGAAATTGGTGAAGTTGTGTAAGAAAGTGTTCTTGGTGTTCTTAGTGTTCTAGGATGATTAATGATGAAAATAATGTGCTAAGGTGTAACAAATGCTAGGAGAAACTATGTCGAAATTTAGAAAATGCATAAGGAGTTCAAGATGTTGTAAAGGAATTTTGATGAACTAGGAAGTGTTCTAGAGTGTAATAAGGACTTAGGCATGATCTTGAGGTTTTAGTATGTACCAAAGTCATTTTGGACTTAGATGAAGGCTTAGGCTAACTTTGGTAAAATAAGGAGGAAGTGTAAGCTTAGGAAAAAGGGATTTCAAGAATGACTTAAGGAGTTTTAGTTTGTAAGAAATGATGTTTGAGTAATGATGTTGTGTGGAAGGAATATCTTGATATAATGGTTAGTATAGGCATGAAACATCACTTGGGAACCTAGGGAGTAGATACTATAAGTGTTGGAGGCTTTGGAGGAAATTGGTTAAGTGTTTAGAAGCTTAGAAATTGAGTATAATGGCACGTCCGAACTTCCGTCCGAACTTGGAAGCTCGGACATGCCCTGTTACGCTTACAGTTTTCTGGATTTTAGGTAGTGTCCGAACTACCGTCCGAATTTGGAAGTTCGGACGCACCTGTTATTTCTTAGGGATTATCCTCGAACTGTGTCCGAACTTCGGAAGTCCGGACACATGTTCGGACGTATGGATTTCTGGTTAGGATTTTCCTCGACTCATGTCCGAACTTCCGAAGTCCGGACACAAGTTCGGACATGTGTCTGTTTTCTGTCAAAAATCACGGCTTGTGTCCGAACTTGGAAGCTCGGACACAAGTTCGGACAGGCCACTATATGGACCAAAAATTATTGTTTTGAGATGGGAATTGTTATCTAAAAATAGTAGTTGGTTAGTAATGATATAATAAGGTTATATAATACATGTTAGGTGGGTTTTAAAGGCAATTAAAAGGATGAAAAGTTGTAACAAGTGTAAAGTAAAAGTAAACTAGTAGTGTTGAGTAGATAATGTTAACAATGGACTAGTGCGTTAATTAACCGACGTTACTAATGTGTTTAGGAATCTTCCAAGGTGGAAACCAGTCGAGGCAAGGACCGAGGTATGGTTTTCTTGCAGTCTGTTGCCTACCGGTTTACACCGGCTTGTGTGTTGTTTGTTTTTCTGTGTGATTATGACTTTGTAAGATTAAACCATGTAAAGAGTTTACAGTTGTTAAATATTATTATGTCGTTAAGTGTGACTCTCTTCCCTTGTGTGGGTCTAACAAGACTTGACCTATGATTGTGAATTGGTGTCGTGTTCAATGATGAACTACTAACAAGGGCTAACGGGGGAAGTGAGGAGTCCGGTCTGTTCCGGCCACGCGTGTGAGTATGGGAGTCGATGTCATAACCGGTTCGATTCTCTCTGTATGTTATGGTTAAGTTTCCAATTTGGTTTCTAACCTTCCCTTTAGCATAACCAAGGCTATTTTACTGACTCACGTTGGGCCACAGGGGCATACTATGTGTTTTGTTTCGGTGTGCTTGGATCACTATATCCGAGGCACCTTGTGTTAAGTTAACCGTTCAATCTAACCGGACGGTAACGAGTTATGTAACGAGCTAAGTATGAGCGTGGCAACATTCTCTAGGCTCTCAATGGGGACTAACTGTGTTGGTTCTCTTCCTAAAAGGAATTGTATGTTTGTGACGTGTGTTATGATGTGTACAATACCGGTGTTATGTTATATATGTATGTGTTGTGTGTTTAAAATAAATATCATGTCATCATGACAATTGGTTGCGCGTATCCCGGTAGCCGATGGGCTGCGCGTTAGCCATACCAGCAAAGGTGCTGACCCCCTCGGGGGCTCCATATTTTTATTGCAGGATGAGGATCGAAGAGGCAGAGTGGCTCTAGATCCTAGAGAGTAGTTTACTTTTGGAGTACTTTTGGATGTTTGCCCGGGATGCGCCTGTGCTCCCGTGGCGTATTATATACTTGTTATGGTGGATTACAGTGATGGTATACAGTGAAGGATTTTGTAAACACTCGGTATTATGTTGATGTATATATATGGTTGTTAGTTCTACGCTCGGGAGTCTGATCATCAGACCGGTACACTTGTATTTATTCAGCCTTGTTAGCCACGTGGGTGGTTGACGGCATTGTAGCACCAATAGTTTAGTTACCGTTTAGTTGTTTATTTTCCGCTGCGATTCCAAGTATAGTTATGTGCGTAGTAGGGGTGTTACAGAAGGTTTATAAATGGGAATTTGATACTTAAAACCTTTGAACCTTTTATCAGATAAAACTAAGTTACATAAGATATTATATTGATATACTTTACGGTAAAGGGGAATAATGTTAGGTTATTTGAATATAAAATATGGGAATTTTCATAGTAGATTATCTTATTAAATAATTAACAATTTCACTTACGACCCAGAATTTGATTCTTTGATAAATTCTACTCTATGTAGATATATTGTCCATCCTAAATACAATAAAGGAAATTTATTTATTAGGTTATTCCTTTGAAACTTTAGGTTTTGTAAAACAATTTAAAACGTATTTAAGGCTTAAGTTTAATGAAGTTTAGTGCAAAGAATTATACATAGTCTATAGAGAGAATGTGTGTAAAAATAAAACATTTAGGAAATTAAATGTAAGTAAGGATACATAAAAGGTTATACTAAACACCTTATTGTATAGGTAATAATAAAACATATAATATACCTTGTGAATACTAAATGTAAGATTAATTCGTTAAATCTAAGTTAACTATAGTATAGTTATTCAGGATGAGAAGCAATTTAACATCTTATGACAAGTTTATTAGATGGTTGTAATTAAAAGTCATTCTGAACTAAAGATGAGATAATTGAGTTTAGCAGTTCAATTAAGTTATAATAAAACGCGTCTACAACACTACAATTCCAATATACAAGATGTAGATCTTAACTAAGTTAAGGGGAAGACTTAATCATAATGGGTTATCTAGTAGATATTGTTTAAATACATAATCTTTACATTGTGAGATAATAGTATAGTATTCTGAGATGAGTCCGTCATAGGTCATAATACAATGTTTATTCTAAATTAAGAATAAAGGTATTGAGCTTAGGATTATTATTGAATTCTTAGATTTAATTATATAATAAAAACACATTTATATTATAAAGGTCTCAAAAGTCTTGAATGTGAGGATTGTGGTTGAATATGAATAAAGTGGATAGGAGTGGACAGTTAGCAGGTGTTAATAAAATACATTCCTTGATCCTACAAACTTGGGATATACAACCTTCTAAAATGAGTCAAAGGTTATACATAACATTTAAGCGAGGGCTTATAAGATAATTGAGATTTGGAAATAAGAGAAAGGAATTTATTTAAGTTTTACTTAGGGTACAGGTTATTGATAGTAAGTTATCTTCAATGCTCCTCAGAGAATTGTTGAATGTTTGCACGAGTTTACTAGAACTGCTACAGCGTTAACCAGGTACGATTTCTCGTACTCCGTTACTTTTGCTGATTGACTTATGAGACGTTTTCGAAAAACGCTAATTGACTTTAAGAGGAATTTCTAAAAAAGGAAATGGTTGTGTGACTAACTCAGCTTGTGTGACTAACTGAGCCTTGGATGAGAAACTCACTTGGGTATTGGTTCCTTTTATTTGGTTGTTCCATTAGGCATTGACTGCTTAGGGTTTACGCTTCTGCACTCTATAGGACTAAGTGTTTTGGTATTGCTCTGGGTAGTTGGTGATCTGGTGGGAATTTGGAAAAGGTCAACTTTGGTAACTCTTCTTTTGACTCTGGATATCGTTTCATCCATGAGTTAGTTCTTGAGGTTTCGACGTGCGCGCGTCTTCAATGGTAACAGCAGGGGGCTGTATATCCCTCGCCCGTAGGGGCATTTATATTTAACAGCAGGGGGCTGTATATCCCTCGCCCATAGGGGCATTTATATTTGACAGCAGGGGGCTGTATATCCCTCGTCCACCAAGACATTTTTAATCTGACAGCAGGGGGCTGTATATCCCTCGTCCATACGGACATTTATATCTGGCGGTGGGGGCCATCTCTCCCAGTTGAATTATTCCACTCTTGAGTTATTGAATCTTGGATCTATCTTTTCATTCCTAGTCCTTTGTGACTATCTGAGTCTTTCTACTCCTAACGGGAATTGGGTTTAACTAAGGCAATGGATGTTCACTAACACATGAGGTGGTTTTGTTTCACTAACTTTACTTTTCTATTATTTATCTTTATCCTTAACTTGTTATCTTTGGCTTGGTGATTTTAAAGTGCCTTGTTTCCCTGCTTTACTTTCAAGAGTTTAATTTCAAGTTACTGTTTATTTGAAGAGTTATGTTTTAAAGATTGTTTTGGAGAATTGTACCAGTTCCATTCCAGGGAACTGACCCACCCCTCCCGGGGTGGGCTGCTTGGTTTCATCTTGCAGGTACAAATTGATTTACAGGTGGCCACGAAGAGCATGAGTGTTTGGGATGGGATTAGGTCTATGGAGAGTGAATGTATTTTATTATTGTTATGTTTATGTTAAGTTTTCTCGAAGTTCAGACCGTAACTTAGTTAATTGTAATGGTTGTAATTGGTGAGGTTGGTACCGGGTGTTTGGAGCCCGATGGTCTGTAGCACCTTTAGTTTATTTTCCGCTGTTGTTTTATTATTATTATAGGGGTGTTACAGAAAGTGGTATCAGAGCGTAGTTACGCTCTGAACCCGGAAAACAAGCCGAGTGAAATACTTAGAATATAGGTGCACTTAAAACTGGGGAATTGGTGTAGAATTGGGAAGTGAGGATTCCAGTAAGGCACGGCTCCTAACCCTTCTTAGATTAGTGAATGATTTCTTTATACACTTTTCTTTTTATGAATGTCTGTAGAGAATGGTGTGCTGTTGTTCTGTTCGAACATTAAACTACAGTAGAAATATAGGTTGGAATATCATCTATTGAGTATGTTAAGATTTTGGTTGGGATAAATCTTATATTAAGCTATTTTCAAAAGCATACTTATGGGGAATACATGGCTAAGAATGCAATTCCTTAAGAGCAAGTACACATGCTCCTAGAATTTTTAAGAATACTTTTGGTTGAAAACAGTATACAAATAGAACTTTAAATAACTAAATTAGTATTGATATTATGTGAAAGTACTTCAACTTCTTTAAAGTGAAAATAAATCTTAAGAATTACTTGGTACAAATTGTTGCCTAAAGGTAATGTTTGGATAAATCTTAAGTCTAGAAAATTACTAAGTTAACCAACACTAGTAGCATACACCCGAACCCATAAACCACACTAAAACTCTATGCTAACTTTAGAAAGAAAACACGTAAACCTAACACCCTACGGGAAGTGCCTGGTGCGACGAACTCCTAGGCTGAAAGTAGTGGGGGTGCACACCCACTTCTAGAAGTTTAGGGGCTAGACAAGCCTTGTCATCTAACCGTAAATAATCTTCTACGCAGGTGATGGATTGTGTTGAACTTGAGGGGAAGTGGTGGTAAGACGTTACCATCATGAAATCTTGAGCTAGGCATATTTCATTACTAGCCACAATGAACAATTCAAAACTTATATATTAAGATCCAGTACTAAATTCATACATGTAAAGAGTTTACCGAGTTAAATCCTTGGTGAAAAATACTTACCTATGGAGTGAAAACACATGAGTAACACTAAACTAAATACTATTGAGCCTTAAATACTTGGAGTATTGAGCGTCTAGTGAAAAATTGAGAGTTACTTAAAGATTGGAAATTCTCATGTTTATTTAGAAGTTTAACATTATACATAGATAAAATTTTAGAAGTCACACTAAGAGTGATATTTACAAAAGCCACCATTGTCTAAGAGAGTATTAAGATTTAATAATCAGAAGAATACTTACTTAGAGCAAACCTTAAGAAGAATAATTATCAAGAGTGAGTGAGTTTTCATTAGACTAATTCATTTGACTTAAAATTTTATATAGAGTCCCTACCTTAAAAAAATATACAAATTTTAAGATAAAAGGGATCAGATTTTGGAGCTACATTATAATTAATAAGAACTTCCTAAAACTCTGCCTTGTGTGAAATTATGTAAATATATAATAAGTAATTTTTATGAAGTTATTACCTAATGGTTCGCCTAAAATACTATAGTTAATTATAAAAACAATTGAAACTTGAAAGACACAGAAAATATTTATTTTATAAAATTTTAACATATGGTTGGCTAATAAACCTTTGAAGATAATTTTGGAAGATTATTGAGGATTATTAAATGATCTGGAATATTGTTTTAAACTACTCAAGTACGTTACACCTGGATTATAGCTTGGTAATATAATTGATATGATAAATGATCATATATTGACGTATAATTCGTACCGGTCATAAAATGAAAGGATAAGGATCATAAAATGAAATTTTACAATAGTTAAGAAAATACAAATATGAAACAATCAAGAGATACAGATATATATATATATATATATATCGATCGCAGATAAAATCAACGGTGCGATAAAGTTTACAACGAAGCTGGTTAATAAGGTGTTGAATTCTTGGAATGTGTCATTAGTAGCGGTACGAGGGCGTACCTTAGCTCTTTTAAGGGGGATATACTGGCATACTCTTCCTTCGTCACCTCATCCAGATTATGCCATGTTGCCTTATTAGCAGAACGAGAGGTGTTTGTATGTGCTTGGTTTTTACATTATGACACAGTGTGTGACTGTTGATTTTCATCATGCTATGTCTTGGTATATATATCTTGGTTCGTGTTGATTTTGAGTAATCTCGAGTGGGATGTTGTTATGGAAATGTATGGAAATAAAGGATTGGATTGGTATGGAATTTCATTGGAATAATTATTGTCTCAGCACACCCGAAGCGGTGTGAGTGCCTATTAGTTGATTTTTTTAAACTTCGAGGCGAAGTTTCTTTTAAGGGGGATATACTGAAATACCCCTAAATTAATTTAAATTAATTTAGGGGATTTCTTTTATTAAACCTTTAATAATACTATTAAGTATTAAATTATTATATGGAATTATGAATATTAAATTAGTACAAGGAATTATGAATATTAAATTATTGTATGGAATTATGAGTATTAATATTATATGGAATTATGAAAATTAATTTAGGGGATTCCTCCTATTTAACTCTAAGGAATACAATTTAATATTTAATTATTATATATTATTATATAGTATTATGAATTTAATAACAAGATTTATAAGTCAATAAATCTTGGAAAAATTCCTAGACACTCCAACTATATTATAAAGATTTTAGAAATATTGGGAGCATTAATTTGGGACATAAAAGTCAATATATAAATCCTAGAAACCTTAAAGCTTATTAAGCCTTGCTAGGGTTGACTTTTTGAGAATGGTCAAACCAGCCCATGAAACCTATACCAATAAATAGGTTATAGAAAACCATGAAGATCGATAAAAAGAACGTCAAAAACGGATCATCCTAGCCAAAGTTATGCTAGATTGAAGTTTAGAGTCAAAATTTTGAGATCTGCCACGTGACAGTCAATCACAGGCCGCCCAACACTTAGTCGATTTTCTCCTTGTTTTTCGCCAACAGAAATCAGTTTGTTGCCCTATCTTGTGACCTTCATAACTTTCTTATCCTTTGGAATTTTTGAGTGCCATCTTCTTTGTTGTCTTCTCCTACATTCCCTCTAAACAACCATAGCTCACACAAACCCTAAATCGTTCTGAATCAACCGGAAAATCGAATCAAAGTAGCCACCCTGCAAAAACCGTAACTGCAGTTCCAGTTTTTCCTTTCGAATCTGGTAACTTCGACTAGCCATAACTTCTTCGTTTCTCAGCCAAATTTTATGTTCTTTAGCTCGTTTTGAAGAGCTCTAATCCCTCTACAACTTTCATGTTGAAGACCAAAGCTAATTCCCAACCGTTTGGAAGAGAGAGGTGTCTAAAGTTTCGGGTTTGTCATCCCATAAAATCATGGATTTTTCCGGAAAACGTAAGGTATAAACTCGTAACTTTCGACTTAGATTTCTTTCTGTGTATTGCGATTTAGAGTGAGTTCTTGCTATCGATCTGTAGAGCTAAGTTTCTTCTTTAGATTAAGCCCTTACACATAGCCTAACTCGATTTGTACTGCAAGATATAGATCCTCAAAGTCGGCCCCGTGAACTGCTCGAAAGTTCGAAACTTTCCAGATTTCTGAATTCGATTTGCTCCGTTGTTGCAATTCCGGTAAGTTTCCTTCAAATTCCTTCAACCTTGCTAATCTACATTACATTGTCGGTCAAAAACATGTTTCAATTGCATCAATTACGCTTTAGATTGAGTGAATTTGGGAGAATCGAATTCGAAAACTCTTAAGAACCCTAACCTCGAAATCGAATTCGAAAACCATTGTATACTTCATTATAATTGGGGAAATTGGTCTCATTAGAACCATAATTTAATTTCGGATCCATAGAAACAAGAATCACTCGATTTCGTTCTGTAGATTGGAGATATTGTCGATTTAGTACTCGACTTCGATTTTGGATTCGATGAAGAACTGGGCTTCAGCATCCGTCCGATCTGACTTAAAGAAATGGACGGCCAGATTAGATCGTGGATAAAAGATGTTTTAAGTTTATAATGTTTCAGAATTTACTCTAACTTGTTGAATTAATTAAATACCTTCCTGAAGGTATTTGACTTGAAATGTTAACCATAGATTCGTTGTTAAATCTAGTTTATTTTGATGTAAATTAATAAGGTTTGGAGTTTTTAAACATAAGTTATGATTTTTGCAAGTTACGGGTTTTCTGGAATATTTGGCTAAATTAAAAAGATATTTTTATGAAATAAATTTTTATAATATGTATAAAAGTTATAGTTACTGTATATTAAGTTTGGGAATTTTTGGGCAATGGTGAATGGTTTTAAAAATTGTGTTTATGAGTTTTTCATAAGAATAACTTATAATATATGGTTTTTAATGTAACGAAAAATTAAAGTATGGTTTGTTAATAACTTTTTAAGCTGGGAAAATATGAACACTAAATTAACACACTTTATACAGTAAGTTTATAATGTTTAGGTATTAGTTTTTAATAGAAGTGAAATTATTTACATATATGTATATATACATATTAAGTGGAAAGTTATATAAATCAAGGAATATATATTTTTACGTTTTATTTATTATATTTATGGGAGTTATATTCTTAATTAAAATTAAGGAATATATTTATACATATATAAATTTTTACACATATATGTAAAAGAAATAAAATAGTAACTTAGGTTAAATCAAGGAGCTAATTAATCTACATTTATATTATTATATAATATGGTAGTTATATACTTAATTGAAACTAAGGAAATACTTTATTTTATTAACCATATTTTGGATTAGGTGTGTGTAAAAGTTAATATAAATAATTAAATACAATAAAACTACATAATAATGTTTTGTACAAATCGTAGTATATATAAATATACACGGTAAACATAATAAAATTAAATACCTTATTGGAATATAATACGAAGGAATTAATAAGTTAAACTAGACCCCTACATAATACCATAAAAGAATATTATATGAGGTGGTATTAAATTATAGTAATGAATTAGGCTTAAAAAGAGTTACCTTTGAATTTCCAAGGTTTATATGTAAACCATATTAAATACATGTATAGTATTATTTGTCAATGATCAGAATGTAAATCTAAATTGGGATTAAGTAATTAATAAGTAAAACTTAGGAAAAATTGTGATTAGATTACATAAATGTGCACAAATAGATCTTATTCTATAATTAATGATAAACAAATGTAATACGATTACATCTAAATATTCTTAATATATAAACCATAATAAAATAAGTAAAATACTTTTACATCTAAATGTGAGGTGGATTAGTAAGTCTAGATTTAATCATTTCTTAACATTTATGGTAGTGAAAATATAACTTAATGTTTAAGATAGAATCATTATAAGGATTATGATATATTCTATATTAAACGATGATTTGGAAATTTATCTAAATAATTATCCTTAAGTTTCTTAGAATTAGATAAGCCATATAAAATACATTATTACTAGTATTCAGGATGTGAGTATACAATTAAGTGGGGTATTTAGTAGTGCGAATTTATAGGAAGGTTTTAAATGGGAATTTGATACTTAAACCTTTGAACTTTTATCAGATAAAACTAAGTTACCTAAGATATTATATTGATATACTTTACGGTAAGGGGAATAATGTTAGGTTATTTGAATATAAAATATGGGAATTTTCATAGTAGATTATCTTATTAAATAATAACAATTTCACTTACGACCCAGAATTTGATTCTTTGATAAATTCTACTCTATGTAGATATATTGTCCATCCTAAATACAATAAAGGAAATTTATTTATTAGGTTATTCCTTTGAAACTTTAGGTTTTGTAAACAATTTAAAACGTATTTAAGGCTTAAGTTTAATGAAGTTTAGTGCAAAGAATTATACATAGTCTATAGAGAGAATGTTGTGTAAAAATAAACATTTAGGAAATTAAATGTAAGTAAGGATACATAAAAGGTTATACTAAACACCTTATTGATATAGGTAATAATAAAACTATATACCTGTAAATACTAAATGTAAGATTAATTCGTTAAATCTAAGTTAACTATAGTATAGTTATTCAGGATGAGAAGCAATTTAACATCTTATGACAAGTTTTATTAGATGGTTGTAATTAAAGTCATTCTGAACTAAAGATGAGATAATTGAGTTAGCAGTTCAATTAAGTTATAATAAACGCGTCTACAACACTACGATTCCAATATACAAGATGTAGATCTTAACTAAGTTAAGGGGAAGACTTAATCATAATGGGTTATCTAGTAGTATTGTTTAAATACATAATCTTTACATTGTGAGATAATAGTATTATTCTGAGATGAGTCCGTCATAGGTCATAATACAATGTTTATTTCTAATTAAGAATAAAGGTATTGAGCTTAGGATTATTATTGAATTCTTAGATTTAATTATATATAAAAAACTTACATTATAAAGGTCTCAAAAGTCTTGAATGTGAGGATTGTGGTTGAATATGAATAAAGTGGATAGGAGTGGACAGTTAGCAGGTGTTAATAAAATACATTCCTTGATCCTACAACCTTGGGCTATACAACCTTCTAAAATGAGTCAAAGGTTATACATAACATTTAAGCGAGGGCTTATAGATAATTGAGATTTGGAATAAGAGAAAGGAATTTATTTAAGTTTTACTTAGGGTACAGGTTATTGATAGTAAGTTATCTTCAATGCTCCTCAGAGAATTGTTGAATGTTTGCACGAGTTTACTAGAACTGCTACAACGTTGACCAGGTATGATTTCTCGTACTCCGTTACTTTTGCTGATTGACTTAAGAGACGTTGTCGAAAAACGCTAATTGACTTTAAAAGGAATTTCTAAAAAAGGAAATGGTTGTGTGACTAACTCATCTTGTGTGACTAACTGAGCCTTGGATGTGAATCTCACTTGGGTATTGGTTCCTTTTATTTGGTTGTTCCATTAGGCATTGACTGCTTAGGGTTTACGCTTCTGCACTCTGTAGGACTAAGTGTTTTGGTATTGCTTTGGGTAGTTGGTGATCTGGTGGGAATTTGGAAAAGGTCAACTTTGGTAACTCTTCTTTTGACTCTGGATATTGTTTCATCCATGAGTTTGGTTCTTGAGGTTTCGACGTGCGCGCGTCTTCAATGGTAACAGCAGGGACTGTATATCCCTCGCCCGTAGGGGCATTTATATTTAACAGCAGGGGCTGTATATCCTCGTCCATAGGGGCATTTATATTTGACAACAGGGGCTGAATATCCCTTGTCCACCAGGACATTTTTAATCTGACACAGCAGGGGCTTATATCCCTCGTCCATACGGACATTTATATCTGGCGGTGGGGGCCATCTCTCCTTGAATTATTCCACTCTTGAGTTATTGAATCTTGGATCTATCTTTTCATTCCTATCCTTTGTGACTATCTGAGTCTTTCTACTCCTAACGGGAATTGGGTTTAACTAAGGCAATGGATGTTCACTAACACATGAGGTGGTTTTGTTTCACTAACTTTACTTTTCTATTATTGATCTTTATCCTTAACTTGTTATCTTTGGCTGGTGATTTTAAAGTGCCTTGTTTCCCTGCTTTACTTTCAAGAGTTTAATTTCAAGTTACTGTTTATTTGAAGAGTTATGTTTTAAAGATTGTTTTGGAGAATTGTACCAGTTCCATTCCAGGGAACTGACCCACCCCTCCCGGGGTGGGCTGCTTGGTTTCATCTTGCAGGTACAAATTGATTTACAGGTGGCCACGAAAAGCATGAGTGTTTGGGATGGGATTAGGTCTATGGAGAGTGAATGTATTTTATTATTGTTATGTTTATGTTAGTTTACGAAGTTCAGACCGTAACTTAGTTAATTGTAATAGTTGTAATTGGTGAGGTTGGTACCGGGTGTTTGGAGCCCGATGGTCTGTAGCACCTTTAGTTTATTTTCCGCTGTTGTTTTATTATTATTATAGGGGTGTTACAATTTGTCAACCTCCTTCAATAGAGGAAAGTCTGGATCAATCTTTTTAGCTCCATACAGTGTGAGGTAAGGTTTATCTTTCTTTGTTACTTTATTTTTGTTGTTTTGTACAAAAGCTTTTTTGTTGATTATATTTTTTATTCACAATATGTAGTGAACATTGGATTCTTTATGTCATTGACCCTAAGTTGCATATATGCTATTGGCTTGATCCATTGAGAGGCTCAGTGCGCACCGATTTGAAGGAGATTTTGGAAAAGTATGATAATTATACAATTTTGTTTCATATTGTTTTCATCAATATATAAATACAAACTTAGATATTATCATTTTTTTACAATGAGAACTATTTTTTATACAACATTGCAGGGGACTAAAAATATTTCAAGCAAATAATGGTGATTGTAGACCACCTCGCAAGCATGTGAAGTGGGACATGATTAAGGTATTTGGTTTCAGCTTTTCTTCATGTGATTCACAAGATAGAAATCACATTTGTTTGGATTTGATTATTTGTTGTTTTTTTACTGCGAAGTTGAATCCCTTTTGTATTACTCTCTTGTTGATGAATTTAGTTCAGCTTAATGTATGCTCAATGGAATTGCCTTTGACTCGGTTCTGTTATTGCCATGATTCATTTATTGTAATTAATGTACATGATTAAAATAATATTTTGTGGCCATGTCTTCAGTTTTGAATGCATTTTCAGCATATGTGCATGGTCATATTTAGACGACTATGTAAGTTGTTAGCTGTTATTTGTTTATTTTGCTGCAGTTTCTAAAGCTTTGGAGCTTATTCCATTTATCACTAGAATTTAATTATAATTTGAAGCTTCTACTATACATGTATACGCATATGAACTAATAGAATTTAGTATTGTTTTATGTAGTACTTTTACGGGTACAACGGTCGAGCCTACCAGCAAGATGAGATTGATGTTATTCGAGAGCAGTGGGCATCATGTGTTCAAATGCAATTAGATTCAAACATGGAGTAGAGATTTTGCTACACATGGTGCTATTTTTCTTGACTTGAGAAGAATGAGGATATATTGGATCATTTCTCTATGTGGTTGGAGATGTGTGGATGTTGCTAAAGAGATTTGGATGTTGTTATAGGGATTTTGAATTATGAATGTTGTTTAGCAGATTTGAAACTATGAATGTTGGTAAACATATTTTGAACTATGAATGTTGTAATGTTGATTCGGATTATGATTGTTGTTAAGATAATTTGGATCTTTAAGTGTTGTTATGTGGGTTTATGAATATTATATGAATGTTTATTAGCAGGTGATAAAAAGATGATGCTCATCAGATGTTTAAGACAACTGTTAAATTAACAGTAGTGTATGGTAATAAAAATTAGAGAAAAAGAACCAAAGACAACTGTTAAAAACAGTTGTCAAAAGAGGAAAATTTGTTATAAAGTGTGCTAAAGACAACTGTTACTTAACAGTTGTAAAAATAGAAAAAGACGAAAAAAAATGCTAAGACAACTGTTAAAAACAGTTGTACTCGGTGTCAAAAGTGAGAAATACGCATGCGTATTACTACTGTTATTAATAGTTCTCTTTTGTATATTTATCACAACCGTTAATAACAGTTGTAATAGGCCCATTACCAGTTGTAGTTTGGCTGGATAAGACAACTGTTAAGTAACAGTTGTCTTATGCAATGTCTACCTAAGACCACTGGTTCTATTACAACTGTTAATAACAGTTGTCTTTGGCTTTTTTAACACTTGTCAATGGCATTTTTTGTAGTAGTGTGATTACTGCTGAAAGAATATAAGATTTCAAATGAAAATTGAATATAAACCATCATACTAATAGAGTTCAAAATCATCCACAACAAACAAGATTTAGAACAATTAACTAGAACTATTATAAACATAAATTCATTTTAATCATCCAATTGTGTGTTTACCTCTGAAAGAGTAGTGCGTAATAGGAAAATGCATACAAGGTTCACTAAGCTGATCAACGAAATGTTGGTGCTTGGAAGAACTATCTCTAACGAGGATCAAATTCGGAAGTTCCTCAGATCTCTCCCGGCCTCCTTTGATAGCAAAGTCAATATCATGCAAGAAGTGCATGATCTCTCTAAGATGTCTCTGGCAGACATGCTAGGATCTCTAATGGCTTTCGAGTTAAAATTACAACACAAAAACTTGGAAAGCTCATCAAGAGATAGAGGGAAAGGCATAGCCCTTCAAGTAGCTGAAAATGAAAAGTCCGAGTCAGGAGACGACAATGATGAAATGGTCCACTATGCTAAGAGGTACGTTCGAAAGTTCATAAGAAATAAAATGAGGAAAGGCAAGGAGTCCAAGGAGTCGGATGATCAGAGGAAAAGCAATGACAAGTGTTTTGGGTGTTTAAAACGCGGACATCATATCAAAGACTGCCCTCAGCGATCACGAGAGGACAACGACAGGGTTAAGAAGCCTGTCCGACGATCATTCAACAAAGGACCAAAGAAGGAAGCCTTTGTTGCCGCATGGGGAGATTCTGAATAGAGTGATGACAATCAAACCTCAGACAGCGACACCTCAGAAGAGGAGAAGGCTCATGTATGCCTTGAAGATGTGTGCTTGATGGCACATGGCAATGATGTGTCAGAATCAGAAGGAGAAAAAGAACAACATAAGGTAAACTATTCTAAACTTAGAAGGAGAATTCAAAAGGCTGAACTTCTAGGACTTAGAAAGTTTTCTCTTATATTAGTTGATCACCTAGAGGCATTAGAAACTGAAAATGATGAACTTTTGGAAGAAAATGAAAAATTAAGAAAAACCTCGGATAAAAGCAAGGTAGATAATCTCAGGGCACTCTTGAAATTACAAAGAGATTATAGTGAAATTCTCACCGTTCATGAAAAGTTGAAGTACGAAAAACCACCTGAAATCGATGAATTGATTGTTGCACCTAACACTAAAGAAAAGGAACTTGCTACCATCAAAGAAAAATATTCTAAGATAGATGTTGTTTCTAAGACACCCATGAGGAGAAGCAAACGACAGGTCGGATGCCAGTCAGAGACCAGTCGTAGAAATGTCTGCAGCTTATGCAGACAACCCGGTCATCATGAGTCCAATAGTTATAACATGAGTTTTATGAGGCATTGGCAACTCAAGAAACTAGGACTAAAATGGGTAGTCAAAAATGATATGAGAGTATTAAATGGTGGAAATGGGTCCAACCTTTAGGTGGACCCTAACCCCACACCACTAACGTGTTAAGTGCAGAATCGAGTGAGAATGGACCCCTGCTGGTACATTGATAGTGGGTGCTCTAAACACATGACAGGAGACAAGAAGAAGTTCTTCTCACTCGATCCAGGAAGCCAAGGAACCGTTTTCTTTGGCGACAACAAGATAGGTAAAATCATCGGTGTAGGTAAGGTTGGTATTACATCTGACTATGTCATAGATAGTGTAAATCTAGTTCATGGTTTAAAATTCAACTTGCTTAGTGTTTCTCAAATTTGTGACAAAGTGAATTCAGTTCACTTCTATCCTACACATTGTAGTAGTAAGTCAGAACAATGGCAAAGAGTTGTTTAAGGGAAAAAGATGGAAAAATGTTTATGTAACAAGCTTAGAGGATATTGACAGTCCAAATCTTCCTTGCTTGACTACTTCAATAGATGACTCTACACTGTGGCACAAAAGACTAGGGCATGTTATCACTTCTTTACTAAGAAAACTCGTCAAGAAACAGTTGGTAAGAGGTCTTCCTGAGATTAAAGAATCTGAGACCAATCTTTGTGATGCTTGTGTTAGAATCAAACTGACTAAGACTTCTTTTAAATCAAAGAACTTAGTTAGTACATCCAATCCACTTGAATTACTTCACATGGACTTATGTGGACCTATGAGAGTCAAAATTTTTGGAGGAAATTGGTATGTCTTTGTAATTGTTGATGATTACTCATGGTTTGTTTGTACACTCTTTATTGCTTCCAAAGATGAAGTCTTTGAGAAATTTCAAGCCTTTGCAGGAAAAGTCCAAGTACAACTCAATCTCAAGATCAAGACTCTTCGGTCTGATCATGGGTCAGAATTTGAGAATCAACAATTCATTGATATGTGTAAACAACATGGGATTAGTCACACATATTCATCACCAAGAACACCCCAACAGAATGGGGTAGTTGAGCGAAAGAACAGAACACTACAAGAGGTAGCCAGGGCCATGCTATTAGGGAGCAATCTTCCTCAAGTCTTCTGGGCAAAAGCAGTGGCGACTGCATGCTACATCACAAATAGAATGCTCATACAACCGATTCTCAACAAAACTCCCTATGAGTTAATCAAGGGAAAAAAACCAAACATAAGTCACTTCAGGACATTTGGTTGCAAATGTTATGTCCAAAACAATGAAAAGAGTCCCTTGGAAAGTTTGATGCCAGAAGTGACGTGGCCATCTTCCTTGGATACTCAAAAAGAAGCCGGGCATACAAAGCATACAACAAAAGGACACTGAAGGTAGAGGAAAGTGTGCACGTAGTCATTGATGAAGCTGACATACACAAGGTCAAAGAATCTGATGAAGATAAAGAACTCGGATTCAATCTAGTTGATCAAGATCACCCCAAAGATGAATCACCCACTGAAGAAAACTTGCCCGACAGGTCAGCGACAGGTCAACAACAGGTCAACGAAGGAAACAATGATGGCAAGGATCCTCTCTCTTCATCAACCGTTCATCAATCTCATGCGTTGTACAAAAATCATCCATTGGAGAATATCATATCAGACATATCCAAAGGAACTCAGACAAGAGCACAAACTCGAGATCTTCTAGCCTTCTCAACGACAGTCTCACCCATCGAGCCCAAGAACGTCAAGGAAGCTCTTCAAGACTCAGACTGGATCAACGCAATGCAAGAAGAACTAAACCAGTTTGAAAGATGCAAAGTCTGGCATCTTGTGCTTCGCCCAACTCATCAAGGAGTACTTGGCACAAAATGGGTCTTTAGAAACAAGCTGAATGAAATGGGAGAAGTTGTCAGGAACAAAGCTCGTCTGGTAGCTCAAGGATATCGTCAACAAGAAGGAATAGACTTCCAAGAAACCTTCGCTCCAGTAGCAAGGATGGAATCTATCAGATTACTAATTGCATTTGCTGCACACAAAGGAATCAAACTCTTCCAACTTGACATCAAGAGTCCTTCCTAAATGGGTACGTCAAAGAGGGAGTATATGTTGAGCAACCTCTAGGTTTTGAGACACAAGAAGGAGAAGACATGGTACTCAAACTCGACGAAGCTCTTTACGGGCTCAAACAAGCTCCAAGATCATGGTATGATCGCCTGTCCTCCTATCTATTGGAAAACCACTTTAAAAGAGGTAAAGTAGACAAAACTCTATTTGTTTACAACAACAAAAGAGATTTCCTAATTATGCAAGTATCTGTGGATGATATAATCTTTGGAGCCTCTGATGAAAAATATTGCAAGAAGTTCGAAGCATTGATGAAAAGGGAATTTGAGATGAGTGATCTGGGAGAATTGAAATTCTTCATAGGATTTCAAGTCAAGCAGAATGATGAAGGGACCATCATATCCCAAGAGAAGTACGTAAAAGACTTGCTGAAGATATTTGGAATAGAGGGATGTAAGACGTTTGACACACCAATGGCAGTTGGCACTAAGATGGGTATCATGACTGGTGACTGACCAGTCGACCAGCGATCTTACAGAAAGATGATTGGTTCTCTACTATATTTAACTGCTAGTAGACCTGACATCATGTATAGCGTTTGCTTATGTGCCAGGTTTCAAGCAGATCCAAGATAAAGTCACATCACAGCTGTAAAAATAATCCTACGTTACTTAAAAGGAACTATGAATCTTGGTCTCTTTTATCCTAAGTTCACTAACTGTAACGTTGTAGGATTTTCAGATGCATACTATGGAGGATCTATCACCGATAGAAAGAGCACTTCAGGGACAACATTCTTTGTTGGATCATGTCTGATTGCATGGAGATCAAAGAAACAACAAAGTGTTTCAATCTCAACAGCTGAATCTGAATACATTGCTGCGGCAAGCTGCTGTGTCCCAACTCCTATGGCGTAAACAACAAATTGGTGATTATGGCATCAGAACAGGTACTTTACCAATTATGTGTGATAATACAAGTGCCGTCTCTATTTCCAAAAATCCTGTGCATCATTCTCGTACCAAACATATTGACATTAGACATCATTTTCTTAGAGATTGTTGTGAAAAAGAATTAGTTGGTTTAAAGTATATTTCTACTAAGAATCAACTAGCTGACATCTTTACAAAGCCATTAAGTAGAGAAAGGTTTACTAAGATTGTTCATGATCTGAAATACCCAGAGTTTCTAAAGGATGATTTACTTTGCTAATTAGGTCCTGATGAGCTAATAAGCATCTTTAAATCCTAATATTGGCATAAGTACACATTAGGACCAGAAAAGTCCTTAATAGCACTTCTTGTATTGTTTTAATAGTAGCTAGCTAGAATGCTCCAATAACATTGTGACAACCAAGTTAGTAGGTGATGCAGCAGCTAGCTTATGTAGTAAACACACAAGTAGGTGATGCAGCTGCTTGGGGAAGTTAGCAAGCAAGTAGGTGACTCATCAAGCTAGTAAGCAAGTAGGTGACTCAGCAAGCTAGTATGACGTCTTAAGCACGACCAAGCTAATAGGCAAGTAGGACGTCTTTAAGCACGAGGTGGCAAGCACGAGGTGGCAAGCATGAGGTGGCAAGCACGAGGTGGCAAGCACGAGGTGTCAAATTAGCATTGGTTAACACTAGGACCAATAGGAGCTCGACACCTATGCAGCCTAGTAGGAGGTGTCACCATACTATTAGACCACACCTTGGTCCAATGAGAATAGGTTGTTGCCCCACCTCCCTTAGTCAGCCCATGTGTTGTCATTCTTATATTAAGCCTTATTATGAGCCAATCAGAAGCTAGCAAATGGAGCCTAAGGTGTCACCATTTAGAGGTTTACTTAATCAAGGAGGAAATTGACAAGGATCAGCCCCATGCCTATATATAACCCACGTTCATACTCCATTCTCTTCATCCCACTCTTGTGTTCCTGCCTCCATTAAGAAGAGAAAGAAGAGAAGAGAGCTTACATTGCTTACCACTTCAGCCGAGAGCAAAAGAGGAAGAGGAGAGGAACCTTTGACTCACTTAAATCATTCATCCATCATTTAGATCTCCTACAGCCAGTTTAGAAGAGAGCAAGAAGGAAACCTACCTTGGGAGGTAACCTCTGGTCGTAAAAGAAGAGAGGACTGGAAGCTCCATAGTTGCCATTTCCAAGGTGCTCCAAGCTGTTCAAGGGTGCCTTAGATTCCTAGCAAAGTTCTGCAAGGTTTTAGAGAGGTTTTCTTCATCAATTTTCAAGGTAACTTCATGGTTACCATCCCTTAATAAATCTGTATGTTGTACAGGAGTATTACCCCTATATTATCTAATTAAAATTCGTAGGTATTTATTAGCCTAAAGCTAGAAGAGTTAGAAAAGTGTTTTAAGGAAGAAAAGGGTGTGTTTACAACCTACCTTGAACTACTGATTGCTTAAGAGCTTGATTATGGTGTTTTGCTGCTGTTTAGTGAGTGGGAATACCCTAGAGGTAATTATGATTGTTCTGGATGATCTTGAGTCTTATCTGGTGTTGTTATAATCTAGGATAAATGGTGTCTTAAAGAGTTTTGTTTAATCACCAGATTTGTGGGTAGAATTCTAGAGCATTAATCAAGTGTTTTAGGTGCTTAACCAACCTAGAACCTATCTGATCATTATGGCCGAGTGACATAGGTAAAGTATAGAACTTGTTTAAGATGTTATGTGTGATTACTAGAAGAGCTAATCTGGTGAATTAGATGCCTAGTACAATCGGTTTCAGCTGGAGGTTAATTAGTGTAAACTAGATGTGTTCTAGGGATAAAAACATGATTGTTGATTGTTCTGGTCATTAGTAACCTATTATGACAGAGTTGGCTATGAACTATTAAAGAGATGTATAGCATGATTTTTAGGATGAAGATGATAGTTTAAACTAAGCTAGGACTTAAGGTCTTAGAGTCTAATATGTTAGGAACTTATATGTACTGTCTTAGAAGGTTGTTTATGGTTGTATAGACTCCTAAGCTAATCTGGTTAATATTGTGTTGTTATGACCGAAAATGTTAGGAACCAATTATGGTTTGATTCAGGTTGTAATCCCTAGTTAAGTTATGTCTTAAGCTAATCTGGATGAGATAGTTAATAGTAGAACTGAAATGGATATGATTTGTTTATTTGATCAAGACTTGTTCTTAAGATATGGTTTATGGTTGTTTGAATTGTTAAACTGGGGTATTTGAAGCTGTGTGATCTGGCCGAAGGTGCCATGTAAGATTATGTGATCAAATCCTTTCCTTAGGTGCTGTTTGATTATTGTTATGTCCCTTGTGTTTGAAATTATGAAATGGGCTTTGTTAAGTGACTTGACTGTTGATTCTTGTTATACTTTAAACTGTTATATTCTGATTAATGAGGATTCAATGAGTAATTCATTGGAATGGATTGTTGAGATATAGGGGGTGTGCACATCTTTTAGGGCCTGGAGTGCATTTGGGAAAGGTTGGATCGCCTCAATGATCGGGATTCGTCCCTTGAACTGATTTGTGTGGAATGGAGAAATGGATGACTAAGGAAAATGTGTGAATTGATTAACATGCACTTGTGCAGGTTTGGATATCTTATTGTTAATGCTTGAACTCTTGGTTGAGCAAAGTTTGTGTATATACCATCAAGTACTTTACTAAATTATTTTCTGATGGTAGCTTTGATTTTACTCAGCTTTGCTGATTTTCGGCTTTATGCCCTGTGGTCCTTTCTTTGTGATTGTATGAATGGCCACAAATGCAGGAAATGAAGAAGCTTCTCCTTAGTTGTGGAGACATTCGAGAGTGTGGGCTTTTGGGGCTAGAAGACCATCATTTTATTCTCTCTTGGTTTCTAGACTAATGTATTAGGTTGTTCTATAACCTATGTAATACAAAGTTAGTTTGGTTGTAAGTTAAGCCTAAGCATTCACATGGTTGTGAGTGTGGCGGTAACGTATGGTTAGTAATTTAGGGGCGTTACATGATCTGGGTATGATATTCATTAATCATAGTTAAACTACTTTTATTTCCCACGATCGGTCAACGACATGTGAGCAACACCAGTTATATTGTTGTTCAGTAGTCAACGATCAGTGTAATGCATAGAAAACATGTCAAACGACTACTTGAAACAGATATGGCATTTTCCACAAAAGTGAGATTAGGTTAGAGACAGTCCAATGGATAGAAACGGAAAAAATTCTCAACGGATCGGTGACAACCGTCATGACCGCTGCCCATTATGAATAGTACTGTTAGGACATGTCAGCAAGCGGACAAGGAGCGGTCGCCGACCGTTACTCGATATCTATAAAAGAGTGATGAGAGTTTTACTCCTGTCACACTATTGTCCTCACCTTCTCTAATCTCTCTAAGCGATCAAAGCATATTCTCTTCTCTCTCACTTTAAAATCACCAAGTCAAAGATAACAAGTTAAGGGTAGAGATAAATAATAGAAAGGTAAAATTAGTCAATCCAAAAACCACACCATGGGTTAGTGAACATCCAATGCTCAAGTTAGAACCAATTCCAGTTAGGAGTAGAGAGACCTAAGTAGTCACAAGGACTAGGAATGGAGGAAGATATCCAAGAACCAACAACTCAAGAGTGGAATAAAACCAATTGGGAGAGATGGCCCCCACCGCCAAGTACATCCTTTTAGGACAGAGGATATACAGCCCCTCACTGTTTACTACGTCCCTTTTGGGACAGGGGATATACAGCCCCTCACTGTTACCATTGAAGACGTGCGCACGTCACAACAAAAGACTCAGCTTATGGATGAAACAATATCCAGAGTCAAAGGAAGAATTACCAAGATTGTCCTTTTCCATATTTCCACTAGATCACTAACTACACCAGAGCAATACCAAAACACTCAGTCCTACAGAGTGCAGAAGCGTAAACCCTAGGCAATTAATGTCTAATGAAACAACCAAACAGAAGGAACCAATAACCACGAAAGTTTCACATCCAAGGCTTAGTTAGTCACAACAAGCTGAGTTAGCCACACAACAGTTTCCTTTTGAAATTCCTTTAAACTCAGTTAGTGTTTTTCGAAAATGTCTCATAAGTCGATCGATAAAAGTATCGGAGTACGAGAAATCGTACCTGGATAACGCTGTAGCAGTTCTAGTCAACTTGTGCAAACAATCAATAGTACTCTAAAGAATATTAAAGGTAGTGAAATACCCCAAACCTTGGTATGTTGTTTAAACATTTAAATAAGGTATAATAAGACTAAAAAGTGTCTTAGAAACATTAGTAAACAATTTAAACCATAGAAAGCACAATTAAATACCTTAAAGTCAGTATGGGCGAAAATGTGCTCTAAGCTTGGGATAGTCTTGGCTAAGACCTAATGAGCTTACCAAGACCTTATTTATATATTAATGAACATATTAAACCAATTACCAAAGACAACCAAGCTTGAAAACAAGTTAAAACACAAAATGTGCTTTAAGGAGTCTTAAAGCACATTTTAGAAAAATTGTCTTGTAAAGGGGTTTTGAGTAGCTAAATGTCCATCATTACTCTTTAATTAACATGTGTACTATTTAGTGTCACATTAGGAAGTCTAAATCAATAGGAAATCAAAAATTTCACAAATATGTGCCTTGTTTTGGTGAATAGTAACAAAATAAGCTAGTTTATAACATAAGTCAAATAAGTAATTTAATTAGTCAACAAAGACTAAAACACCCCTTATTACTTATGGGGGCCGGTTTTTACAAGGGTGAGTCATCACCTTAGCTAACTAATAAGTAAATAAACAAATGATAAAGCAAGTTACTATTTGCTTTTAACTTACAAATATCTAAAACTAGCTAAGTCTTCTACATTCTCTTCATTTCCCTTGCTTTCCCACGTCTTCTACCTTCCTTCTTGCTCTCTTCTACGGTTGCTACAGCACACCAACATTCACCATCTTCAATCCTTTGTATCTCCTAGCTCCCTTTGCCAAATCAAAAACCAAGACTACCATTCTCTTTGTCTTGCCAAGCTCTTCAACTTCATCCTTTCAAAACTCCAAGAGCTCCATTTCGGTGCCAAGAGGAATCTCCATGGGAGGAGCTTGAGCTCATCTTTTTACATTTTATTGTTCTCCTTTGCTTCAAGGTAAGGAAACTCAAAGAAAAACTCCATTTCCTTCATGTTTTTATGTTGTCCGAAAAACAGCATTTGAAATACACCAAACCTAAGTATGTTAAGTAAACATCAATATATGATGTAGTAAGGCTAAAATATGCCTTAGAGAGATTGGTAGACAATTTAAACCAAGGAAAACACAAGAAAATGCCTTAAGGGCAATTTGGGCAAAAACGTGCTCTAAGCTTGGAGTGACTTTGATTAGCACCCAAATACCATTATAAGACTTTAGTAATATGCTAATGGACATTTTAAATCAATTACCAAAGAAAACCAAGCTCAAAAACAAGCTTAAACACAAAATGTGCTTTAAGACTCCTTAAAGCACCTTTTTGAGAAATTGTCTTAGAAATGAGTTTTGAGTGGCTAAATGCCCATGATTACACCTTAATCAACATGTGTAATAATTAGTATCACATTAGGAAGTCTAAATCAATGGGAAACCAAAAATTTCACAAATATGTGCACTAGTTTGTGAATAGTGCCAAATAGTGACTAGTTTAAGTTTTAGTCAACATAAGTCAATTGGTTAGTCAACCAAGACCATAAATATCTTGGTTATTAAGAGGGTGGCCGGTTTTGATGTGGGGAGTCACCACATGACTAAGCAAATAAAGGAAAATAAGAGTAAAAGAGAGAATAGTACTATTTGCTTTATAAAAGCAAAATACCTTATATTAGCCTACCTCTCTCCTCTCTTCTTCATTTCTCTTCTTCTTCCACGGTTCTCTTCTTCTTTTCCTCTGTTCCAAACCGTCCCAAGCAGCCTCCATGGTTGCCTCATCTTCAAATGTCCATAACTTGCTCATTTTAGCTCCAAATCAAAAACTAAACACATATTATTCTTAGTTAGCTCAAGCTCTAGCTTTCTATCTTTTCAAATCCTTCAAAGCTCTATTTCGGTGCCAAGAGAAAACTCCATTGATGGAGGAAAATCAAGTTTGAAGAGCCCATTTGGTTCTCCATTCATTCAAGGTAAGGAAAATGTAAGAAAAACCATGTTTCCATCACTTCTTCTTCATGACCGAAAATTACCTTCTCATGGAGCCTTGTTTTATCCATTGTTCTAGCTTGATTCTATTCTCCAAGGGCTAGAGGAGGTCCTTCTTGATTCATATCCAAGCCCACCTTAAGACTTCAAGGTAAAACATTCATTTTTATACCTTAGAACACATTTTAACCTAGGTTTTCATTCCTTAAGGTTAGTGTATTGTTTAGCACTCATGTGAGTCAATGTATGTTGATTAGAACATTGGCAAGGGAAATTTAAATGGTGGCCGAGATTCATTCAAGAAGAAGGTCTAAGGAGGAAGTTAAGATAAGCGTGAGAAAACAAGGTAAATTACTTACCTAATGGTGGTTTAAGGTTTAAGGGATGGTATTTAGATAAGTACCAATGTAGCTTTAAGATTACATTAGGTAATGAGTTATATAACCTAGGAAAAGGAATTTAAACAAGCTTATGAACTTGTGACTAAGGATCCAATGGGAATGAGTTAGTAATATAGGTTTGAAATGGATTTTAAGAGCATTATAACTACTATGAGATTTATGGGTGTATTTGCAGGTTGAAAGCTTTTATATGTGGGAAATTCAGTGTTTAAGTTTAAGTTATTTAAGGGCCTAAGAGCCATGTCATTTAAGAGCCTTAGTGCTATGCAATTTAAGATTATTGCAATATATTGAGTTTGTTGTGAATGAGTTGGTTTGGGTGATAAATATGATGAGAAAGAACTTGATGTGTGTGAGATGGTTGAAAGAGGAAAATAATGCATTTGGGCATGATAATATACTAGAGAAACTATGGCGAAATTTGAGTAGAAAACGAAGTGTTTAAGTGGTAGTGGTGAGTTAGGATGCCCTAGGATTCACTTGGGATCATTAAAAGGAATTTGAGTGGAAATGAGTTAACTAAGGAGTTCTTGAGGATGAGAATGACCTAGAGTTGTCTAGGAAGAATTAGAGGATTGGTGGGTGTATTGAACACACCAAATTCATGGTAAGACTTGTGCAAAAATTTGGAGGAGAAGGTGTATAATGCTTTAAGGTGATTTAGGTATGAACTAGGGAATATATCAATGAAAGTTTTGGGAAGCTTGTGTAAGGAGTGATGATGCTAGTAGTGGAACAATAAGGTTTTAGTTTAGATGGTAATGAGTGGACTTAGGTGATGGAAGTGAAAATTGAAGGAGAATGTTGTAGATTGACTAGGAACGTATGAGAGTGTAAGATCATGCAGATGGTGAGTAAATTGAGTAAAAGAGATGTAGGTGTCTAAGGAGGGTGTAGGAAGGTCAAGGTAAAGAAGAACAAGGTTAAGGTGCTAAGAGGATGGGAAGAAATTATTAGGTATGTCCAAGAGTTTAGGAATGATGAGTAATAAATGGAAAAGAGAGGAATTGGTGCATGGATATGCAAGGTGACTTGAGGAAGTTTTGGCAAATGAACTGAAGATGGAAAATGATGTTTATGAAGTTCTCAATCTGTTAAGGAGGGAACACTTGGGTTGGTTGAAGTTTTGGCGAGGTTACAAGTTGGGAATGTAAGGAAATAAGTGCTAAGTGTTAGGAGTTTTAAAAGAATTGAGTGAATGTTTAAGTAGATCTTTGGAAATTGTTTTTAGAGAGTTTGGTGGGAGTTCTAAGGAGAGTTTAAGTGCCTAAATGGTATTAGGACACATGGGGGAACTTGTGGAGAAGTTTGGAGTCAAATGGGAATTTAGAAACAAGGTTCTGGAGCCGACCGACCTTAGGGACCGGACCTGCAAGGTCGGTCGAGCTCAATTCACACTACCGGAAAGAGTTTCTGGAATCGACCGAACTTGGGGACCGGACTTACAAGTTCGGCCGGGCTTGTATTTTGGGTACGAATTGAGTCTGGAATGGACCGACATTGGGACCGGACTTACAAGGTCGGTCATGCCTAGAATTTTGTACGGGAATTGGTCTCTGGAATCGACCGAACTTGGGACCGACCTTGGCAAGGTCGGTCGGGCTTAAATTTTCCACGGGAAAAACTCTCGGGAATGGACCGACCTTGGGGACCGGACTTGCAAGGTCAATCGGGGTAAAATTTTCAAACGGTAATAAGTTCTGGAATGGACCGACCTTGGGTAAGGTCGGTCGGTAAGGTCGGTCGACCCTTAAGTTGTCAAAAAAAAAGAAAGAAACCCTAAGGAAGTTTAGTGGTATTTATGGTACCCCATTAAGAGGGCATTGATGATTAGAGGTATAAAGACCTAAGGGATTAAGTTAAGTATAAACTTAAAAGTTTAAAGTTAAGTTGTAAGAATAAGTTGTAAAACTTAAGAGGTGCTAGGTGAGGAATCATTATGGGTTAAGTAAGTTAAATAAGGTGAATTACGTTAAGTGATTAACAACCTAAAACTGAATGAATGTTTTAGGATTTGAGAATGTGGACTCCGGAGGAGAGTAAGCAACCGAACGACCAATGGTGAACGGTACAGTTCTTCTTGTGACCTGCTTGCTAACCCTGTCCCTCGGCTTGTGTGCTATTTGTTTTTGTGTGCTCACTAAACAAGATAAAGCATGCAACCGGAATATCAAATTGATTGTATTGTTGTGTGATGTTTGAAAACTAACACAACTTACGTGAGAACTTACTAACTAGTGTTTAGTAAGTATTGTGTGAGAATAAGGAACACTCCCTAATATTAGTTTGTTAATAACCGAAAGAGGTTAAACAAACAAACGTCGCATTGAGACTACTACTAACTTTAACTTTGGGGGGAGTGAGGAATCCGGAATGGTACCAGCACATGTGTATTGGGGGAGGTCGGTATCCTTATCAGATACCGACTTCCAAATATGACTTGTCTTCGGGCTCGTCGCCTAGAGTCGACATATAGACTCGACCTCCTCGGACTACTTGTTTTAGGAGGGAGGCATTAAGATGGCGTGGGGGGATCTAGCCTACATCCCTAACAATTTAAGAATGTTGTTTATTGCGGGTAAGTGTCCTGCTGCTGGCTAGGGTTAACCAAGCCCTACAAAAATAAACAACGAACTAAGGGTTAACCAGTTCCCAATGAGAGAACGGTTGGCATATATAAGATAAGGTTGAGATAAGTTGCAACCATTCCTTTTTGAAGGATGGTTTGTATTATAAGACTAAGATAAGCTACATCCATTCCTTTTTAAAGGTTGGTTGTTTCTAAGACTAAGATAAGACTAAGATTGAGGTAAGATGAGGACGGACTAAGATTAAGAGGAAACATAACTTAAGGAGTTAAATAATTAACTCTCTAATTAAGGGAACACTTAAGTCGTTCATTATGTTTGAACTTTGATTGTCCATATTTGGATTGTTGTTTACTACTGCACTTTCTATTATGTTGTGCATCTAATCAACCTCCATGCTATCGACTGAAATACCCCAAACTTTGGTATGTCGAATAAATGATTAAATATGTTATCTAAAGGCTAAAAAGTGCCTTAGGAACATCAGTGCACAGTTTAAACCATAGTTTAAACATAATAAAACACTAAGACACGGTTCGAGCAAAAACATGCTCTAAGCTTGGAGTGAACTTGGTTAGGACCCAAAGAGCCTACCAAGACTTGATAATATTTAATTATGACTTTATAAGGCTAATTAAGTCCTTAGGAAACTTTGGTAGAAAATGAAACCGAACAAAACACAAATAAATACCTTAAGGTCAATATGGGCTAAAATGTGCTCTAAGCTCGGGATAAATGTGTATAAGACCTAATGGTCATACCTATGCCTTAAAAATATGTTAATGAACATATTAAATCAATTACCAAAGAAAACCAAGCTTGAAAACAAGTTAAAACGCAAAATGTGCTTTAAGGAGTCTTAAAGCACGTTTTCGAAAAATTGTCTTGTAAATGAGTTTTGAGTGGCTAGATGTCCATCATTACTCTTAAATATATATGTGTACTATATAGTATAACATTTGGGTGGCTATATCAATGGGAAATCAAAAATTTCACTTCTATGTGCCTTGTGTTATGAATAGTAACTTTTACAAGCTAGTTTATAACATATGTTGTATTAAGTAATTAAATTGACAAACAAAGACTATATTACCCTCATAATTATAAGGGGGCCGGTTTTCTAAGGTGTGGTGACTCACCACTCTCTTGTTATTTTGTGAAGTAAATAAAGATGACTAATATAGTTACTATTTACTTTACATATAAATATCTTCAAAAGTAAGTTCTATCTTCATTCTCCCTTCCTTTCCTTCATTTCCCACGGTTCCAAACACCACCACTAACCTCTCTTCTTCATTCTCTCACGGTTTGCAATAGTACTCACCACCATCTCCATCTTTGATCTCTTGTAAAATCTAGCTCACTAAACCAAATCAAAAACAAACACCACCATTCTCTTTGTCTCATCAAGCTCTTCATTTCTATCTTCTTAAAATTCCAAGACCACCATTTCGGTGCCATGGAGTTCCACCATTGAAGGAGCTTGAGCTTGTATTTCTACATATTATCACTCTCCTTTGCTTCTAGGTAAGGAATCTCAAAGAAAAATGACATTTCCTTCATGTTTGTGTGATGTCCGAAAATCACCATTAATGGTGCTCATGGTGTTGTTTTGTTCTAGCTTATTTCCAACCTTTCAAGGACTTGGTGGAGTCCTCTCTTCATAGATATTCAAACTCCCTTTGAAGATCAAGGTAAAACAACTACATTAATGTTTTTGAAATAATGAAAATCTAGGGTTTATAAGGAGTTTAAGCTTGGAGCTTGTATACTCATTTCAATGTTGGTACACTGTTTAGAACTTGACAAGGAGTCAAATACCCCACCGGTTTTATAAGGAACCAAGGAAGAAGTTTGGTTGGAAAAGAGGTAAATAAGCTATCTCAATGTGGTTTAAAGCCTTAGGAGAAATGAGCTTATAATGCTTGTTAAACTACCTAAAGAGCAAATGGTGAATGACTTAGTAAAGTGTTCTCAAGGAGATTAGTAAAAGGACATATGTCTTGGTGTATGTATTTGCAGGTCAAAGGCATTATTTATGTGGGAAATTCAGTGTTTAAGGTTTATGCAATTTAAGGGCCTAAGAGCCATGTTATTTAAGGGCCTAAGTGCCAAGCAATTTAAGTTGTGCACTATATTGTGATGTAGTGCTAAATGTGTGAAGTTTGTGTATAAAATGTGTTTGATGGATTTTAGGTGTTCTTGAATGAAACAAGGTAAAAACCTAAGTGTTTGGATGTGAGTAAATACAAGAGAAGCTATGGCCAAATTTGGGAAATGTGTAAGAAGTTTTAAGTGTTTAAATGGTTTTGATGAACTAGGAAGTGTTAAAGGTGAATAAATGTTTACTTGAGAAGAAAACAAGTATTAAGGTGATTTAGAGTGATGCAAGGATTGAGGTGTTATCTTGGAAGTTCTAGGAATTCATGTGTGTTTTGAGAGTGTAATAAAGTCTTGAAGAAGTTTGTTTAAGGCTTAGGTTATGTTGGTGAATAAGGAGAAAATGATGTTTAGGTAAGGTTTTGAGAGAGGAACTTTAAGGAGTTGTGAAAGAGAAGATTTGGTTACTAAGAGAAGATGCTTTGGAGTAGGTGTGATGGTGGTGAGAAAACATTTTAGTTAGTTGTTATCATAAGTATAAACCACCACTTAGGAACTTAGGGAAAAACATTACAAGTGTTAGGAATTTTGCAAGAATTTGAGTGAATGATCAAGGAGCTTGATGGTGGGTCAATAAATGAGTTTAATGGATGATTTAAGAGGGTGTTTAAGTGCCCAAATGAGGTTAGAACATATTAGGATATATGAGGAAAAGTTTGGAGTTGAAAGAGCAAATTAAGAGGAAAATCTGTAGTGGGCCGACCCAGGGTCCGACCCAGTTCTGGGTCGGTCGGACCATGTTAAGCCAGCCAGAAAGTTTCGGCAATGGACCGACCCAGAGGGTTTTGGGTCGGTCGGCTTAGCTATGGGTCGGTCGGGCAAAATTTAACGAAGGGAATTGTTTCTGGAATGGACCGACCCAGAGGGTTTTGGGTCGGTCGGTTTAGCTTTGGGTCGGTCGGAGAATTTCCAAAGGACGGGAAGTTTCGGCAAAGGACCGACCCATAAAGGATGGGTCGGTCGTGGGTCGGTCTAAGGTTGTTGTCTGAACCAGAAAGTTGCTGGAACGGACCGACCCAGGGGTTGGGTCGGTCGGTGGGTCGGTCGACCCTTAACAAAAAAAAAACAAACAAAAGGGTGGCTTAAGTAGTTAAGCCTAGGGGTTATAATGAAGGTGATCAATGATGAGTTTAGGCATTAAAACATGTCATACAATCATGTAACACTTAGTAAATTTGAAACTAAGTAAGATAAATTAACCGACATTACTAAATGTGTTTAGGATTCTCCAACGAAGGGAAACGAACGGAGCAAGGGCCAAGGTATGGTTTTCTTGCAACCTGTGTCCTACCGGATTACACCGGCTTGTATGCCAATGTGTTTTTCTGTGTGTTTGCCACGTTATAAGATAAAACATGTAATGAGTTTACAGTAATTCGTTTATGTGGCGAATATGATTCCGATACCGTTTAACCTCAAATGTGTGTTAAACTTAACTAACCGACTCTAGGATCATATAAGAGATCGGTATTCGGATTTAACGACCCATACCATGGGATCGTTCTAACCACGGCTATGCGTGAGTTGGTTGTATATTGTTGCTATGTGCAAGTGTGTGAACCTCCTTTGGGTGATTAACTCGGTTATGATACCGTATGGTTGTGGATGTGATAGGCTCCAAAGGAGAGCCCTAACTACTAACTTATAAGTATATGTATGTACTAATGGGGGGAGAGGAGTCCGGTCTGTTCCGGCCACGCGTGTGAGGATGGGGGTCGTGCCATTATAGGTTCGACCCTCTGTGTATGTTATGGTTGTTTTCCCATTGGGTTTCCAACCTTCCCTTTAGCTTAACCAAAGCTATATTACTGACTCACGTCGGGCTACAGGGGCATACTAATGGTTATGTTATTCGGTGTGCTTGGATAACTATATCCGACGCACCTATGGTATAAGTTAACCGTTCATTCTAAGTGACGGCAACGAGTTTTGTAGCGAGCTTATCATGA
Organism: Limonium bicolor; assembly: GCA_023374045.1. Lineage (NCBI taxonomy): Eukaryota > Viridiplantae > Streptophyta > Magnoliopsida > Caryophyllales > Plumbaginaceae > Limonium > Limonium bicolor. The sequence continues at coordinate 170,365,635 of CM041781.1, forward strand.
GTTTGGCAACAATCTCTAGGCTCTAAGGTGAACTAATTATGGTCGGGTCGGTTCCTAAAGAGAACTGTACCCGTTATGGATGGTTTATTGTTGTACCGCAACTTTTATAACAGTGTGGTGATGTATGTTATTGAATATGTGGAGAATGTCGGATCATGGATATGAATCCTAGTATATATCAAGAGGCGTTTAAGGATAACCCGTTTGATGGGTATGTGTTGTTTATTAAGGAAGTGGCTCCGTTAGAGGAGAACCACTCTAGGGTTAAAGGAAACTATGGTTGATTTGTTATGTGTGAATGTGTTGGATGTTTGTTGAACCCCTTAGTTGGGTGTGTGCATTGTGGTGCGTGTTTATGGTTTACATGCATGATTTAAATATAATCACTGCATGCTAAGACGACAATTAGTTGTGCGTGGCCCGGTAGCATGTGGGCTGCGGGATTACCATACCAGCAAAGGTGCTGAGCCCCTTGGGGGCCACCCTTTCTCTTCTTTTCCTATTTCAGGTACGAAGTGCTGGAAGCCGTTCGAGAGTAGGACGGGTAGTCGTTGTACATGGGTAATCATTTTAAGTGTACGTATACAGTAGGTGTAGTAAGACCGAAATTGTTGTCGGCATCAGTTTATAAATACTCGGTATAGTTGAAAGGTGTACGTTGTTGTTATTGTTAATGGAAAGGGATAATTATGTAGTTGCTCGGGAATTTAGCCCATCAGACCGGTACAATGTATATGAATTAGCCTTGTTAGCCACGTGGGTGGCTAACGGCGTGAACGCACTTAAGTCGTTCATTATGTTTGAACTTTGATTGTCATATTTGGATTGTTGTTTACTGCACTTTCTATTATGTTGTGCATCTAATCAACCTCCATGCTATCGACAATTAGTCGTCGTAGCCACGTTAGCTTGGGGGCCATGAAGGATTGTACCAGCATTCGTGCTGACCCCCTTTGGGGGCTGTTTTTACTACACAGGTGAACGTCAGGAGGCGGCCGTCGCGAGAGTAAGAAGGGGTACAAGCGTTACGGGTTAAGTGTGGCCTACGAGTTGTGCATGTACACTCGTATGGCAATTTGAGTTAGAAGATGTATAGGATGTGAGGGGATTGTAAGAAGGATATGTATTTGGTTAAGATTTGTATGTACTAATGTTCAGTATATTCTGTCAATCAGACCGTGGCAAGGTCCTGGAGTGTATTGAATTCCGCTGTGACATTTATATATATACTCCCTCCGTCCTGAATTGACCGTCCTGTTTGCTTTATGGCACATTTTTCCACTTCAATATTAAACATATAAGATAAAATAATTTTATAAAACTAAATTTTGTAACATATAGTTTATCATGTAAGGAATCATATGCAAAATTTAAATTTTCAAAATTAATTTATCTTATATGTTAAAAATTGAAGTCAAACGACATGTCCAAATAGTAAACAGGACGGTCAATTCAGGACGGAGGGAGTATGTTTTTAAGTTGCGAAACCACATTTGGATTGAGATGGGGTGTTACAAAAAGTGGTATCAGAGCGTAGTTACGCTCTGAAGACAAGAAATACCGAACTTAGGTGAATACTGAGGTTGAGTTTGAATTATGGGTTAAGGGTTGAGTGATAGAGTGAGAGGTGCGTTAGTTAGGACTTCCCGGTATTTACCGGATATCCATAGTACCTAGATCCGCCCTCCACATCCCTAACCCTTAATACGTGGAACAAACGCCAGAGAGAAGCAAGCCTTCTCTTACTCGGGAAAACCCGATCTGGCAGTTAGATAACAGTAATCAATACGAGAAACATCTTGTTGCACAACAGTTACGGAGAACTTGGAGGTTTTTAATGGAGCGCAACAGAGAAACAGGTGCTACCAATGGATTCTATCAATAGAGGAACGGTAATTACCGGCAACATGGGTCGACATGCTACGCAGTCGAAATAACCCGCCATACCAATGATAAGAAAAGCACTAAAGGTGCAATGGATAAGAAAGGATAAGCGACATGAGTACCGGACAGTGGTCCGAGTGAGCTTAGCAGTGAGATAATACAACACATGAGAGTTAAGATTACGGGAAGGTCCAGTTAGAAACAGGAACTCCAAACCCCATACAATGAGAAGGTTACGACACCTGGCCGACATAGCACTGGCGTCGATGAAGACATGTACAAACTGAATACTAGAATAGGACTACGATGTAGTACCTAAAGGAGAATCATTACTTAGTAATCATGACAAGATACGTGAAGACGGGAGCGAGGATTAAGGCATAAGTAAGTAACGAGGGGTTTCCTCAAAAAGAGGAACACCCTGACAAATGACAGTACTGTCAAAACAACCAGGAAACTGCCGGATGGCTAGTTATCCTAAATAAGAGAACGTCGAAGGAGTCCTGAGGACTACCAAAGATATAAAATATCAGGTGGGAGTACCATTACCGACGCACACGGTACCGGAAGCTCATCTTGCATGGCGCACTTGCCATAGCAAGTGCTACCACGGTTAAATAGTATGGAAAGCCATCATGGCGAGGTAATAGAAGGCTGCAGTTGTAGTACATTTTAATATCGGACGATAAATCCATAAGAACGGGAAAACGAACCTTGGAAAGGCCCGACGACCTGATCATAATAAGAAGAGCCGACACACTAGTCAACAGGGAGCTGGGCTTAGACGAAATACTAAGCGATATAAATCTTGACGACAGTACAACCACTACAACATCAGCCGACAGTACGGTAAGAACATCAATCCAGAACCTCAGAGAGAGGAACCTGAGAGATCGCTCAATAATCCGAGCAAAACACTATATAAGCAATAATATACAAGGGATGTATTATAAGATATGATTGAGACTGTTGACGCAACGACTTCCAACGAAAATGGGATAAGACTCCCAGAGTGACCATTAAGAATACCAATAACAAACATTCTACAATGAAGATGTTGGTGAACCCCGGAAACAGGGACAGAAAGAAATGAACGTAAGCTATAACCTACTAAGGATTAAAGACGTACAACCCTGGAAAAGGAAAGCTCAGAGGACTACCCCCACAGAGCGGGCATAGTCGAGCCAAACAAACTGATGAACGACGATTAGTATTGATTGCCTACCTCATTAACACCCAAGTATGATTAATCATCGATGGGTGACGTAGTCAATGGAAGTTGAACGAAGCTTTGAGATGGAAGTATAAGATGAAGGGACGATGTTCGACTTGGACACTGTAAGGCAAACGCCTAATATGAACCTAACCTTGATTGCTAAAAGACATAAGTCTATTAAAATGACAGTATTTTCGAGGACACTAAATAACCTCAGATCACCTGAATAAACTTCCATAGCAGGAAGCAGGATGCAGCAACTTACCATGAAACCCAATACTTCATTTAGTATGTAACCTAACGGTGGATAGTGTTCAAGGAATCAAAAACCTATAAGGATAACCCACAGATGAGTAAGAGTACAGGGAGTGAACCGAGCACCGGCTCTCACCCAATGACATTAAGCACTAAGAGCCTACGAGCCAAGGATGTTAACCACATCAGAGCCCGAGGTGCAGTAAGTTGTAAGAGAGCTTATTTAAGCCACGAAGGAACTACAATTCGTAGATAAGAATAGTTACCAAACCTATAACTTAGATTGGGGAAAATATTGCCAGGAAAAGGCACCAATGAGAATAATGAGATAGTTCATTGGCAGGGGCAGAGAACGAACCAGGCCTTTTAGGGTGGGGATACCTCTCCTTGTTGTGAAGCCATGAGTGGGAATAAACCCCTCAAAAAGGGCTTTCACTTGTTAGAGAATGGAAACCGTAAACTTTGAGATTACCTTAGAACATACCAGATACACTTGAGTAATAAGGAAGGCTGCAGAGACAGACCTCATATCCAACACCCGAGGTTGAGAATTAATAATAGTCAGAGACAAACGTTGTGAGTGCACATTATGGCACGTCAATTGACCAACGCTCAGAAGAGCTTGAAACTCGATGGATGAATTTTCAGTAACCAGTTAAATTACATGGTAAATAACATCATAAAGGATGAAAGAATGTGAGAAAAATTAGCCTACTTATGAACCTGAGATTGAGCAGAACACCTGCAAATTAAGAGATAACCATTTTACAACACGGTACGACAACCGCCAAACACCGAAATTTGAGAAACCCCAATGTGTTTACACCGGGAAGGAATGGGATGAGATAAGATGTTATAGTAAATGAGTAAGTAGTTGCGCCATCAACGGGCAACATGGTAAAGGCTAGCTACCACGGTAGTAGTGGTCATGATTACAATATTTATATAAGGGGATTAAGTCATGGTGCGCGGTAAAGTGACCGTTATGTATGAGCCGTCAAATATTGACACTGAGGCAATTTAATTGATAAGCTAAGACCGATATAAGTAAGGAAATAAGATGGTAGACGAACTGTGCATTGATGCCAGTAGTCTGGACCTGGTTAGGTAAGATTTCACAGGAAGCACACTACCCATTCCTTAAGGAACTGGAAGTGCATTCCTAGTAGAACAAATAGGAGAAAGAAGATAAGAGGCTCTATGGAAAGAGACCTCAGTCACTAAGAGACCGAATCAGTACGGGATACAGAAAGAACTATAGCATACAATACCCAAGAACATAGTAAATGGATTTTCCTTGATTAAGTTCAAGAAGAACAATAACTGTTATCATGGAACGATGAAAGAGGAGATCAACAACAGAATACTTCATAGTTAGCAATGGTTAAACGTGTGACGGACACTACGAGTTTACTAAAACGAGACGTGGGACGACTGCACCCCACAGGGGCTTGCAGGCCTAACACGCTCATTTATGAGTTAGTTGGGTAAGTAGTAATGTACCAGTAAGGTACCCCATGCATGTAGACGAGTGGTGTAAGGAACACGGGAAGTAGTCGACTCCGTACCACGGACAACGACGCAAGATCAGACAAGAGCAGCTACTACCACAAACAGTCGAAGGGAAGAATTCAGTTGAACAAACAACACAAATGAATCAGAGAACAAATAATTAAGGACTATGAAGTGCGAAGAGTATGGATTGTTAAGCACAGACATTGGACATGTCTTAAAGTGTTAAGGATAAGACTGTAAAGCGCAATAAGCACTAAACAGTAGTTTCAGATTAAGGGTCATCCTCAGACCAAAGATTAGTTGGAGAGAACAATTTAGACATTCAAGAAAACACTAAGAGTATGAACATAAGATCTTCAAGGAAAAAGGATAGACGAGTTACAACTCATTAAGGCCGTGTATGTTAAAAGATAACACATGTCCACTGAGAGACCAATATTCCTAAACGGTAAGGAGGTAGAAGGATATACAATACTATGAACGATTAGAAAGGCAGTTAAGCCTAAGATTATCAGAGTCGCGCAGCTAAAGCTAGCAGACCACTACCTTTGAGATTAGACCAAACTAAGTTAAGAAAATGGTATAAGTACCGTTAAGAATCCTCGATGCAGAGACTAAGTCATTAGCATAGTTATGACCCTCTGATCGAATCGTAAGTGAGATAGATGACATGGAAGCTAGAATGCTTGGTAAGAATTAGACATCTTGAACTTATGTTCAAGGATGATATAATGTTGATTACGTGGGCGTAATCCATTTTAAGGGGGGTAGAGCGAAAACCGCTTAGCGTATGTTTGTGTACTAAGTACATAAACTACGGTGTGCATAGCACAAAAGAATTTGAGAATATGTTTTACATAAATATTTTGAGATAAATCATGGTAATTGCACACAGAAGATGTGAATACCATACATATTAAGTACCTATCTTGTTAACTCTGGTGTGAGTTCAAGTTAAGAGAATTAAGGAAGAGGATTAAGGAGACTTAAGGAATAAGGAATATATGAGGTATGAGTCGATATGAGACTGTGTGTGAGATAAGAATAAGATAACACTATGGGATATTGTTCGATATGAATATAAGGGAGAAGATAGTAATGCTATGAGATATAAGATGGTGAGAAATGGTATGAGACTGATATAGAACTTAGTAGGAATTTAAGTCGTGAGGTAATTACTAAGAGATGGATCGGGAATGTTTGATGGACTGAGTCCACATTTTGGAGATGTATTGATTATGATTAGAAGAACTAAAAAGATAGAAAATTGGACATGAGTGAATTATTTGGATGTTTGAAAATGACGTGGGAGGTGGAACTTGATTTTCTAGGGATCAAGGGAAACCGAACACAAATTGGGGTGGAAGGATAGTTCTACACTGGTGCTGATCACATCAGGGTTGGATGATTCCTGAAACTCCCAACCAGTGGTCACAATTAAATCATGCTAAGGATGGAGGCGTTAGTATAAAACGAAATTGGAGTTGATTGTATTTTAATTAGAGGAATTATTCCTCACATGACCTCGTAAAAAGGATTACCTTTTTACTGAGTCTCGCCCATGAAGTCGAGGACGCACGAGCCTTTGTCTTCGGACCGGTGACATGGGGAGAGCAGAGTGTTTTGTATTCTGGCCCATGGTGACGAGGACGAACGAGCCATTGTCTACGGACCGGTGACATGGGAGAATACGTTGGAAAATATGTGATTATTTTAATCATCAAAAGAAGCAAAGAGAATTTTGAGTGCTATACATGCTTAAGCATGTTGTGTGATATTTAAGCATAAGCATATGGCGTATCTAATGATCCAATGAGTTTAAGTATACATAAGTATGATCTATATGATCTATGGAATGAGTTAAGACATGTATTCTAATAAGATAAGATGCATGGGAACTTTGGGACAAAGTTCTTTTAAGGGGGGTAGATTGAAATACCCCAAACCTAAGTATGTTAAGTAAACATCAATATATAATGTAGTAAGGCTAAAATATGCCTTAGAGAGCTTGGTAGACAATTTAAACCAAGAAAACACAAGAAAATGCCTTAAGGGCAATTTGGGAAAAAACATGCTCTAAGCTTGGAGTGACTTTGATTAGCACCCAAATACCATTATAAGACTTTATAATATGCTAATGGACATTTTAAATCAATTACCAAAGAAAACCAAGCTCAAAAACAAGCTTAAACACAAAATGTGCTTTAAGACTCCTTAAAGCTCCTTTTTGTGAAATTGTCTTAGAAATGAGTTTTGAGTGGCTAAATGCCCATGATTACACCTTAATCAACATGTGTACTAATTAGTATCACATTAGGAAGTATAAATCAATGGGAAACCAAAAATTTCACAAATATGTGCACTAGTTTGTGAATAGTGCCAAATAGTGACTAGTTTAAGTTTTAGTCAACATAAGTCAATTGGTTGGTCAACCAAGACCATAAATATCTTGGTTATTAAGGGGGTGGCCGGTTTTGATGTGGGGAGTCACCACATGACTAAGCAAATATAGGAAAAGAAGAGTAAAAGAGAGAATAGTACTATTTGCTTTATAAAAGCAAAATACCTTATATTAGCCTACCTCTCTCCTCTCTTCTTCATTTCTCTTCTTCTTCCACGGTTCTCTTCTTCTTTTCCTCTGTTCCAAACCGTCCCAAGCAGCCTCCATGGTTGCCTCATCTTCAAATGTCCATAACTTGCTCATTTTAGCTCCAAATCAAAAACTAAACACATATTATTCTTAGTTAGCTCAAGCTCTAGCTTTCTATCTTTTCAAATCCTTCAAAGCTATATTTCGGTGCCAAGAGAAAACTCCATTGATGGAGGAAAATCAAGTTTGAAGAGCCCATTTGGTTCTCCATTCATTCAAGGTAAGGAAAATGTAAGAAAAAACATGTTTCCATCACTTCTTCTTCATGACCGAAAATTACCTTCTCATGGAGCCTTGTTTTATCCATTGTTCTAGCTTGATTCTATTCTCCAAGGGCTAGAGGAGGTCCTTCTTGATTCATATCCAAGCCCACCTTAAGACTTCAAGGTAAAACATTCATTTTTATACCTTAGAACACATTTTAACCTAGGTTTTCATTCCTTAAGGTTAGTGTATTGTTTAGCACTCATGTGAGTCAATGTATGTTGATTAGAACATTGGCAAGGGAAATTTAAATGGTGGCCGAGATTCATTCAAGAAGAAGGTCTAAGGAGGAAGTTAAGATAAGCGTGAGAAAACAAGGTAAATTACTTACCTAATGGTGGTTTAAGGTTTAAGGGATGGTATTTAGATAAGTACCAATGTAGCTTTAAGATTACATTAGGTAATGGGTTATATAACCTAGGAAAAGGAATTTAAACAAGCTTATGAACTTGTGACTAAGGAGCCAATGGGAATGAGTTAGTAATATAGGTTTGAAATGGATTTGAAGAGCATTATAACTACTATGAGATTGATGGGTGTATTTGCAGGTTGAAAGCTTTTATATGTGGGAAATTCAGTGTTTAAGTTTAAGTTATTTAAGGGCCTAAGAGCCATGTCATTTAAGAGCCTTAGTGCTATGCAATTTAAGATTATTGCAATATATTGAGTTTGTTGTGAATGAGTTGGTTTGGGTGATAAAATATGATGAGAAAGAACTTGATGTGTGTGAGATGGTTGAAAGAGGAAAACAATGCATTTGGGCATGATAATATACTAGAGAAACTATGGCGAAATTTGAGTAGAAAACAAAGTGTTTAAGTGGTAGTGGTGAGTTAGGATGCCCTAGGATTCACTTGGGATCATTAAAAGGAATTAGAGTGGAAATGAGTTAACTAAGGAGTTCTTGAGGATGAGAATGACCTAGAGTTGTCTAGGAAGAATTAGAGGATTGGTGGGTGTATTGAACACACCAAAGTCATGGTAAGAGGAATGGTAAGACTTGTGCAAAAATTTGGAGGAGAAGGTGTATAATGCTTTAAGGTGATTTAGGTATGAACTAGGGAATATATCAATGAAAGTTTTGGGAAGCTTGTGTAAGTAGTGATGATGCTAGTAGTGGAACAATAAGGTTTTAGTTTAGATGGTAATGAGTGGACTTAGGTGATGGAAGTGAAAATTGAAGGAGAATGTTGTAGATTGACTAGGAACGTATAAGAGTGTAAGATCATGCGGATGGTGAGTAAATTGAGTAAAAGAGATGTAGGTGTCTAAGGAGGGTGTAGGAAGGTCAAGGTAAAGAAGAACAAGGTTAAGGTGCTAAGAGGATGGGAGAAATGATTAGGTATGTCCAAGAGTTTAGGAATGATGAGTAATAAATGGAAAAGAGAGGAATTGGTGAATGGATATGCAAGGTGACTTGAGGAAGTTTTGGCAAATGAACTGAAGATGGAAAATGATGTTTATGAAGTTCTCAAACTGTTAAGGAGGGAACACTTTGGTTGGTTGAAGTTTTGGTGAGGTTACAAGTTGGGAATGTAAGGAAATAAGTGCTAAGTGTTAGGAGTTTTAAAAGAATTGAGTGAATGTTTAAGTAGATCTTTGGAAATTGTTTTTGAGAGTTTGGTGGGAGTTCTAAGGAGAGTTTAAGTGCCTAAATGGTATTAGGACACATGGGGGGAACTTGTGGAGAAGTTTGGAGTCAAATGGGAATTTAGAAACAAGGTTCTGGAGCCGACCGACCTTAGGGACCGGACCTGCAAGGTCGGTCGAGCTTAGTTCACACTACCGGAAAGAGTTTCTAGAATCGACCGAACTTGGGGACCGGACTTACAAGTTCGGCCGGGCTTGTATTTTGGGTACGAATTGAGTCTCTGGAATGGACCGACCTTGGGACCAGACTTACAAGGTCGGTCATGCCTAGAATTTTGTACGGAATTGGTCTCTGGAATCGACCGAACTTGGGACCAACCTTGGCAAGGTCGGTCGAGCTTAAATTTTCCTCGGGAAAAACTCTCAGGAATGGACCGACCTTGGGGACCGGACTTGCAAGGTCGGTTGGGGTAAAATTTTCAAATGGTAATAAGTTCTGGAATGGACCGACCTTGGGTAAGGTCGGTCGGTAAGGTCGGTCGACCCTTAAGTTGTCAAAAAAAAGAAAGAAACCCTAAGGAAGTTTAGTGGTATTTATGGTACCCCATTAAGAGGGCATTGATGATTAGAGGTATAAAGACCTAAGGGATTAAGTTAAGTATAAACTTAAAAGTTTAAAGTTATGTTGTAAGAATAAGTTGTAAAACTTTAGAGGAGCTAGGTGAGGAATCATTATGGGTTAAGTAAGTTAAATAAGGTGAGTTAAGTTAAGTGATTAACAACCTAAAACTGAATGAATGTTTTAGGATTTGAGAATGTGGACTCCGGAGGAGAGTAAGCAACCGAACGACCAATGGTGAACGGTACAGTTCTTCTTGTGACCTGCTTGCTAACGAGGTGTCCCTCGGCTTGTGTGCTATTCGTTTTTGTGCTCACTAAACAAGATAAACGCATGCAACCGGAATATCAAATTGATTGTATTGTTGTGTGATGTTTGAAAACTAACCCAACTTATGTGAGAACTTACTAACTAGTGTTTAGTAAGTATTGTGTGAGAACTTACTAACTAGTGTTTAGTAAGTATTGTGTGAGAATAAGGAACACTCCCTAATATTAGTTTGTTAATAACCGAAAGAGGTTAAACAAACAAACGTCGCATTGAGACTACTACTAACTTTAACTTTGGGGGGAGTGAGGAAGCCAGAATGGTACCGGCACATGTGTATTGGGGGAGGTCGGTATCCTTATCAGATACCGACTTCCAAATATGACTTGTCTTCGGGCTCGTCACCTAGAGTCGACATATAGACTCGACCTCCTCGGACTACTTGTTTTAGGAGGGAGGCATTAAGATGGCGTGGGGGGATCTAGCCTACATCCCCAACAATTTAAGAATGTTAGTTATTGCCGGTAAGTGTCCTGCTGCTGGCTAGGGTTAACCAAGCCCTACAAAAATAAACAACGAACTAAGGGTTAACCAGTTCCCAATGAGAGAACGGTTGGCATATATAAGATAAGGTTGAGATAAGTTGCAACCATTCCTTTTTGAAGGATGGTTTGTATTATAAGACTAAGATAAGCTACATCCATTCCTTTTTAAAGGTTGGTTGTTTCTAAGACTAAGATAAGACTAAGATTGAGGTAAGATGAGGACGGACTAAGATTAAGAGGAAACATAACTTAAGGAGTTAAATAATTAACTCTCTAATTAAGGGAACACACTTAAGTCGTTCATTATGTTTGAACTTTGATTGTTCATATTTGGATTGCTGTTTACTGCACTTTCTATTATGTTGTGCATCTAATCAACCTCCATGCTATCGACAATTAGTCGTCGTAGCCACGTTAGCTTGGGGGCCATGAGAGGATTGTACCAGCATTCGTGCTGACCCCCTTTGGGGGCTGTTTTTACTACATAGGTGAACGTCAGGAGGCGGCCGTCACGAGAGTAAGAAGGGGTACAAGCGTTACGGGTTAAGTGTGGCCCACGAGTTGTGCATGTACACTCGTATGGCAATTTGAGTTAGAAGATGTATAGGATGTGAGGGGATTGTAAGAAGGATATGTATTTGGTTAAGATTTGTATGTACTAATGTTCGGTATATTCTGTCAATCAGACCGTAGCAAGGTCCTATAGTGTATTGAATTCCACTGTGACATTTATATATATGTTGTTAAGTTGCGAAACCACATTTGGATTGAGATGGGGTGTTACACCATTAATGGTGTCTTTACCTTGCTTGTTCTAGCTTCATTTCAATCTCCAAAGGGCTTGGTGGAGTCTTCTCTTGCTACCTATCCAAACTCTCTTTCATTTCCAAGGTAAAACAATCATCTTAATGTTCAAAGACAATATATGTAACTAGGGTTTATAATGAGATTAAGCTTGAAGCTTGAATACTCATTACCTTGCTTGTATATTATTTAGAAGTTGACAAGCCATCCCAAGTCCTTGCCGATTTTTAGTCAAGGAAACAAGAAAGAAGTTTGTGAGGAAAAGAGGTAAATGTGTTAACCTAATGTAACTTGGGATGCCTTAGGAGAAATGAGCTTATGTTGCTTGTTAAAACTACTTAAAGAGCCAATGGTGAATGACTTAGTAAAATGCTCTCAAGGAGACTATTAAAGGGCATATGTGTTGTTGTATGTATTTGCAGGTCAAAGGCAATATATTGTGGGAAATTCAGTGTTTATGGTTTATGCACTTTAAGGGCCTAAGAGCCATGTTATTTAAGGGCCTAAGTGCCAAGCAATTTAAATAATGCACTATATTGTGATGTAGTGTAAGTTTGGTGAAGTTTTGTGTATAAGAATGTTCTTGATGGAATTAAGTGTTCTTAGGTGTTTGATGGTAAAAATAATGTGTTTTGGTGTAACAAGATGTTAGTAGAACCCATGTCGAAAGTTAGGCAATGTATAAGAAGTTTTAGGTGTTTAAAATGAGTTTTGGTGAGTGAGGAAGTGTTTAGAATGATTAAGTGTTCTACTAGTGAAAGAAACATGCATTAAGGTATTCTAAGATGTAAAAAGGACTTAGGCAATATTTTAGAGGATTTAGAATGCAAATGAGTATTTTGGGATACTTCAAGATCATGGTGAGATTGTGTTTAGGACTTGTACAATGTTGGTGAACAAGGAAGAAGTGATGTGTTGCATGAAGGAGCTATAAGCTTGTGGAGTTATTCAAGGAGTTTGGCTGATGAGAAAAGATGCTTGGGAGATGATATTGTAGTGGTGAGAAAACATTTGGGAATAGTGGAAGTTATAGGTATAAAACACCACATAAAAACTTAGTGAAAAACATTGCATGTGCTAACCTTTGTATAAGAATTTGTATAATGTTGAGGAGGGTTTTGGTGAATGATTTAAGGAGTATAATGGATGTCTTAAGGGATGTTTGAAGTGCCAAATGTGGTTAGAACATACTAGGGCACTGTGAGGTGAAGTTTGGAGTCAAATGGGCAATTAAAAACAAGGGTCTGGAGCAGACCGACCTTGGGGACCGGACCTGCAAGGTTGGTTGAGCCCAGTTTACCCTGCGAGAAGTGGTCTCTGGAATGGACCGACCTTGGGGACCGGACTTGCAAGGTCGGTCGGGCATGGATTTTTGGTACGGATTAAGTCTCTGGAATAGACCGACCTTGGGACCGAACTTACAAGGTCGGTCATGCCTAAATCTTTGTACGTAAGTGAGTCTCGGGAATCGACCGATCTTGGGACCGAACTTGTCAAGATCGGTCGGGCCTGAATTTTCAAAGGGGAAAAACTCTCGGGAATAGACCGACCTTGTGACCGAACTTGCAAGGTCGGTCGGAGTAGAATTTTCTGACGGTAATATGTTCTGGAATGGACCGACCTTGTGTAAGGTCGGTCGGTAAGGTCGGTCGGACCAAAACTTGTAAAAAAAACAAACAAAAGTTGCTTAAGTAGTTAACCCTAGGGGGTATAATGAAGGCAATCAAGGGTGAGTTTAGGCATTAGAACATGTCATACAATCATGTAAACGCTTAGTAAACGAAAGCTAAATAAGTTAATTAACCGACATTATTAATTATGTTTAGGGACTACGCTTGGCGGGTCACGTTCGCAGCAAGGACCAAGGTATGGTTTTCTTGCAGTCTGTTGCCTACCGGTTTACACCGGCTTGGGTGTTGTTTGTTTTTATGTGTGTTTATGATCTTGTAAGACTTAAGTCATGTAACGAGTTTACGGTTGCTTATGTTATGGTGTTGTTAAGATGTGACTCATTTCCCTTGTGTGTGTCTAACAAGACTTAACCACTTGTTGTGATTCGTTTATTGAGTTCATTGTTGAACATCTAACAAGTGCTAACCGGGGAGTGAGGAGTCCGGTAGTTCTGGCCATGCGTGTGAGTATGGGAGTCGATGTCATAACCGGTTCGATTCTCTTTGTATGTTATGGTTGTTTTCCATTTTGGTTTTCAACCTTCCCTTTAGCTTATCCAAGGCTATTTTACTGACTCACGTCGGGCCACAGGGGCATACTATGTTTTGTTCGGTGTGCTTGGATCACTATATCCGACGCACCTTTATGTTAAGTTATTCGTTCAATTTAACAGGACGGTAACGAGTTATGTAACGAGCTTAGCATGAGTTTGGCAACATTCTCTAGGCTCTCCATGGGATCTAATTGTGTTGGTTCGCTTCCTAAAAGGATTCGTTCTTGTATGTTATGTGTGATGTTGTTATGCAATACTCTTGCTATGATATATATGTTGTATGTTTAAAATGAATGCCATGTCATCATGACAATTAGTTGCGCGTATCCCGGTAGCTGATGGGCTGCGCGTTAACCATACCAGCCAAGGGTTGCTGACCCCCTCGGGGGCTCCATATTTATATTTGCAGGATGAGGATCGAAGAAGCGGAATGGCTTTAGATCTTAGGTTATGAGTACTTTGGGTATTTTTGGATGTTGAGCCCGGGATGCGCTTGTGCTCCCGTGGCGATATATTTTGGTACCGTTTGTATTACAGTGACGGTCGTTGACAGTTGACAGTGGATTTTATGTGTACAGTTTACAGTGATGGATACTGTTAAATACTCGGTATGTTGGTTATGTATATATGGATGTTAGAACCTAATGCTCGGGAGTCTGATCATCAGACCGATACACTTGTATTTATTCTACCTTGTTAACCACGTAGGTGGTTAACGGCGTTGTAGCACCGAACCGTTTAGTTATTGTCTAGTTGTTATTTCCACTACGATTTCAGTTATTGTTAAGTGCGTAGTAGGGGTGTTACAGGTGGTCTATCATCAATCACTTGTAGCCTACGTTAAGCTTAAATAAACTCCCCATTCTTATTTCTAAGTCACAATTAAATGTTACGTATAACCTTCGACTTATCTTAGAATGTCAATAATAACTCTTAAGCTCAATACCCTTACTCTTAATTTAGAATAACGTTGTATCATGACCCACGATAGGTTTGTCTTAGAATACTATATTATTATCTCACAATGTAACGATTATTCATTCTTATCAACATCTACTAGCTAACCTATTATGATTATCTCTTCCCCTTAACTTAATTAAGATCTACAACCTGTATATTGGAATCATAGTGTTGTAGATGCATTTTATTATAACTTAATTGATCTTAGAATTCAGAGACAACTACTAGACTCAGTTATTTTATCTTTACTTTAGAATGACTTAATATTATAACCATTTAATTATCTTGTCTTAAGATGTTCAATTACTTTTCATCCTGAAACAACTATATTTTAATTAACTCAAACCCTTCCAACTCTTATACTTAGTATTCGCAAAGTATATTATTCGCTTAATTATTACCTATATAATAAGGTGTTTTAAGATAACCCTTTTTTTGTATCCTTACTTACATTTTAATTTCCTAAATATTTAATTTTTACACACATTCTCTCTATAGATTATGTATAATCCTTTTGTACTAAATTTTAATAAACTTATGTCTTAAATACATTTTATATTATTTACAAAACCAAAGGTTTCAAAGGAATAACTTAATAAATTAATTCACTTTACTATGTTTTAGGATAAGTATTATGTCTTAACATAAGGTGAAAATTTATCTAAGAATTAAATCCCCATTCATAAGTGAAATTGTCAATTATTTAATAAGATCATCTATTTGAAAATTCTCATACTTTATATTCAAATAACATATCAATATTTCTCATTACCGTAAAGTATATCAATATAATATCTTATGTAACTTAGTTCCGTCTGATTAAAGGTTTGAAGTTTTAAATATCTAATTTATATTTACAAACCTTTTTACAAGTTCTAGGTATTAACTACAACACTTGTTTATAAACTCACATTCTAAATATTGGTAGTTAATGTTATAAATGTATTTTATATGGCTTATCTACTTCTAAGAAACTTAAAGATTATTATCTAGATTAATTTTCTAATCATAGTTTAATATAGTTTTACATCACAATCCTTTTAATGATTTTATCTTAAAACATTAAGTTATTATTCAATACTATATATGTTATGAAATGATTAAATCTAGACTTATAAATCTACTTCACATTTAGATAAAAGTATTTCATTTACTTTATTATTGATTATGTTATAAGATCTATTTGTGTAACATTTTGTGAAATCTAATTACAAATTTTCCTAAGTGTTAACTTATTAATTACTTAACCCAATTATAGATTTACATTATGGTCATTGACAAATAATATTATATATGTATTTAATTTTGATTTATTTAAATCCTAGAAATTCGAAGGTAACTCAAAACTCAATTTCATAACCCCAATTTAATACCACCTCATATAATATTCTTTCATTAGTATTATGTAAAGGTTTAGTTGAACTTATTTATTCCTTCGTATTATACTTTCTATAAGGTATTTCATTTCTTTTATTTATGTTTAATGTATATATATATATACTAGGATTTATTCAAAACATCCTTTATGTAGTTTTATTGTATTTAATTATATTTAATAACTTTTAGACATGTCCACAACCGATATATGGTTTATAAAATAAAGTATTTTCTTTTATTTATTTACTATCTCTCTATATATATATATATGCATGTACATGTATTAGAATTTATTTAAGTCATCCTTTATGTAGCGTATTGTATTTAACTTATCTCTATTAACTTCAACATATATCTGCATTCCATGTATGTTTTATAAAGTATTTCCTTTGTTGCATTTTAGAACATTAGCTTCTATAGTAATTAGTTAATATAAGTGTTGATTTATTTAGCTCCTTGTTTTAACCTAAGTTACTATTTTATTCCTTTTATATATGGGTATATATATATATTTCCTTAGTTTTAATTAAGAATGTTAACTTCCATATTATATAATAAATAAAATGTAGATTAGTTTAGTTCCTTGATTTAACATCAGTTTCTATTTTGTTTCTCTCATATAAGTATATATATATATATAAAAATATATATATGTAAACAATTTTTACTTCACTTAAAAGTTAATTCCCAAAATATTTATAAACATACTGTTACTAGATGCTAATTTAGTCTTCTCCTATTTTTCCCAATCCAAAAAGTTTATCAATAAACTATACTTTAATTTCTATTACATTAAAAACCTCATATTATAAGATAAATTATGAAAACCCTTATAAATACAATTTTTAAACCCATTTACCATTGTCCAAAAAATCCCAAATTAAATATATAGTAGCTATAACATTTTAGACACATTATAAAATTTTCATTTCATAAAAATATCTTTTAAATTATCTAAATAATTCCATAATACTCAGAACTTACAAAAATTATAATTTGCGTTTAAAAACTCAAAACTCGTATTAATTTACATCACAATAAACTATATTTTATAAGGAATCAATGGTTAAAATTTAAGTCAAAATACATCCGGGAAGGTAGTTAAATTAATTCAACAAGTTAGGGTTTAATTCTGGAATTAATAGAACTCAAAACAACTTAATCTACCCACGTTTTAATCT
This sequence comes from Limonium bicolor, assembly GCA_023374045.1. Lineage (NCBI taxonomy): Eukaryota > Viridiplantae > Streptophyta > Magnoliopsida > Caryophyllales > Plumbaginaceae > Limonium > Limonium bicolor. Next base: position 170,382,986 of record CM041781.1, read on the forward strand.
TGACCGCCCGTTCCTCCTAACTATGATCGGACGGCCCAATTTCACTCAGTTCATCCAGAAATCCCCAAATCATCACGAATGGAATTCGATCAAATTCTCACAATCTACAGAATGGTTTTCGGATATTCTTGTTGCTTTGGACTCGAAATTGAAAGCCGAATCCAATGGTACCAGTGTTACAATCTATGGTGCACGAAATCGAGAACACGATTCTGGGTTCGAAGAACTAGGGTTCATGTTTGTTTCAGATTCAAATGTCCACAAATTCTCTCAATTTAGTGCGTTATATGTTAGATTGATATGGGGTTAAGTTCGGTAATGCAAAAACGAATGACATTGTTGGAGGAATTGATCGGAAACTTACCGGAGATGCGCCAACAAGCAAAATCGAATTCGGGTTTCTGGAAAAATTCATCCTTTTACGAGTTATTGAGGGTCGAACTTTGCTGAATCATAAGTTGCAGCACAGATCGAGTTAGGACAAGTTATTGGGCTTATGCGAAAGAGGAGATATAGATCTACCGATTGGTAGCAAGAACTAAATCTAATTCGAAACATACAGAAAGAAATCTAGTCCTAAAGTTACGAGTTTACCTTGCGTTTTTCTATGATTTTATGTGATGATGAATTGGCAACTTTAGACGCCTAACTCTTCCAATCTATTACGAATCAGCCTTGGTCATCAACATGAAAGTTGTAGAGGGATTAGATATCTTCAAAACAAGCTAAAGAACACTAATTTTGACTGAGAAACGAAGAAGTTATGGCGAGACGAAGTTTACCTGAATTCGGTGAAAACTGGAAATCTGGGTTTTGGCTTTGCAAGGACGCAACTTTGGATCAATTTTCCGGTGGATTTAGGAAGAGTTAGGTTATGTGTGAGCTATTGTTGTAAAGAGGAGATTAAGGAGGAGAGAATGAAGAAGACGACACTGAAAAATTCGAAAGGATGAGTGAGATACGGCCGTCACAATTTAGGGCAAAATACTGGTGGAACTTAGCGATTTTTGTGCTAAGTACCGGCGACCCGTGTGGCCTTGACACGTGGCACTTTTCAAAATTTTGGCTCTAAACTTCATTCTATCATAACTTTGGCTAGGATGATCCGTTTTTGACGTTCCTTTTATCGATCTTCATGGTTTTCCATAAACTATTTATTGGTACAGGTTTCATGGGCTGGTTTTGTAACACCCCGTCCAAAGCCAATCGTGGTTATCGCAAACTTAACACTTAATAAAAACGTCGCAGCGGAAATAACAAACACCGGGACCTTGCCACGGTCTGATCATTAGAACATACCGAACCTTACCGATTTACAAGCTTATCCAAAATACACAACCGACCAAAATACCACCAACCAACTGAGTTTAAGTATCTAAGTCATAGACACAAACTTACATCAGTTTAAATATAAACAGAAAGGCGCACAGGCGCAACCCGTGCTCAAAATAAGTAACCCATCCTAAGTCTAACCGCTCCTACTATCGTGGTGTGACTTCATGGGCCTCTTACCTGCAAGTGTAAAAACAGCCCCCAAAGGGGATCAGCACCAATGCTGGTACGACCCTCTCGTGGCCCCCAAGCTAACGGGGCTACGACGACTAATTGTCGATAGCATGGAAGTTGATTAGATACACAAACATAATATGAAGTGCAATAAACAACCATCCACAAATGAACATACATAGTCCACAACAAATGAACGACACAAGCGTTCCCTTAACAAATGGGTTAGTAATAACCTCCTCCAAATCTGATTCCTCTTATCCTCAGTTCTCGTTAACTTACCTCAGTCTTAACCTTATCTTAACCTCAGTATACAAACCGTTCCTAGAATGGGAATGGTTGTAGCTTAACTTAAACTTAGGATTTAGGTAATCCTACCGCACCATCTTAATGCCACCTACCTTGGACGGGAGTCCAGAGTAGCTGAGCCGGCAACCGACCCTAGGCAACAAGTCCGAAGACAAGTCCTTAAGCGGAGGACGGATCTGATTCAGATACCGACCCCCTTTCCTTAGCATGCATGACCGGAGTCAGTCCCGGGTTCCTCACTCCCCCCTTAAGTTCCAGTTAGTGAAAATCTTACAACCATGTGATAGTTAAACCCTATTGGGTATTAACCAACAGATACCAATACTTAACCCCTTTTCTTAACTCAATAAGTACTAAACTTAGTTAGTAACAATCTCAAGTCTCGTGGGTTAGTGTAAAGAAAAACACATTCACAACGAGAACAAGTATAACCAGTTGCATGCTTTATCTTGTCTTAGTCATAGCAAATAAACAGATAGCACACAAGCCGAGGGACACCTTGTTAGCAAGCAGGTCACAAGAAAGACTGTACCGTTCACCGTCGGCGATTGTTCGGTTTAGCTCCTTCCAAGTCCCAATTCACAAGTCCTAAAACATTCATTCAGTTTTAAGTCATTAATTAGCTCAACTTAACGCAATTTACTTAACTTCCCTGGGCACTAGTATTTACCCATCGTTATTCACTAAGTCTTTATAGTTTCAACTTAAACTCTTAAGCACTCCATTACCTCATTAACTATTACATTTGTTCACCCTCTTAGTAGCCATTACACCCTCCAAGCATGCCCTTAATAACTTTATAACATCAATATCTATCAATCCCCACCATTAGATATCATTTCCCAACCTTAAACAAAGTTTTTGGTCAAAACAGCACCGTGTCCGAACTTGTGTCCGAGCTTCCGAAGTTCGGACGCAAGTCGAGACTCAAAAGGGTGCAACCAGACGTGTGTCCGAACATGTGTCCGAGCTTCCCTAAGTTCGGACATAGGTCAAGGAAAAATCAAAGGAAAAATTTCAAGTGTCTGAACTTCTAAGGCCAGACAGAAGTCCGGACACTGGTCGAGACTCAGAAAATTTAATCGCAACAGGGCATGTCCGAGCTTCCAAATTCGGACGGAAGTTCGGACAGGCCAGAATACTCATCTTCTATATCCTTAAACACTTATCTCATTTCTTAGTATGTTTTACCCTCGTTTGGGCACTTAAAATACACCTTAAGCCCTCCAATAAACTCCTTAAATCACTCATCAATATCCATCTTAGTCATTATGCATTTTCCTTGTAATAATGTCAACACTTGTAATGTTTCTCACTAGGCTTCTAAGTGGTGGTTCATACCTATTATAACCACTATGCCAAAATGCTTCCTCGCCACTATAACATCATCTCCCAAGCATCTTTCACCACCTAAAATTCCTTTATGCAACTACTTAAAGTTCCTGCACAAGTTTATGCCTCCTTCTTCCAACACATTATTTCCTTTCTACTAGTATACCAATATTTGCCTAAGTCCTAAATACACAAGTTCATTCATTTGATTCCTAAATCCTCCATGATGATGCCTAAGTCATTCTAACTCATTAAAACACCTTGGCTCACCCTTTTTATCAAAACAACTCCTAAAGTTTCTTAGTACTTCCTTAGTCATAAAATCTCCTTACACATCTTAAACACTTAGGTTCTTCACTAAATTTTGCCATGGGTTCTCTAGTATATTGTTCCACCAAAACATTTAGTTCTTCACCGTCAATTAACTATCAACATTCAAATTCTCACTAAACCTCCTTAGCACACATCAAACATCAAAACTACACTACATCACAATATAGTGCATAAACTTAAATTGCTTGGCACCTAGGCCCTTAAATGACTTGGCTCTTAGGCCCTTAAATGCATAGATCTTAAAAACTGAATTTCCTCAATATAAATAGCCTTTGACCTGCAAATACACACAACAAGGCTCCCATTGCAATTTAAATGTTCTTATAATTCACCTTGACATCCTTAAACTATCTCTTTTTTCTCATTTGCTCCTTAGTCACAAGTTCACAAGTATAGTCATTGTTTCTCCTAGGTTTTTATAACTCTTTCCCAATGTAAACTCTACACTAAACTCATCACATATCTAAATCCCATCCCTTAATGCATTAAACACCTTAAGGTAAGACATTTACCTTGTTCTTTTTCAAGCTTCACAAACTTTGTTCCTTAGGTTTTTCTTTGCTCAATCTCGGTCACCAAATCAAGTTCTCCTTGCCAATGTTCTAGCCAGCATGCAATGACTCCAATGAGTACTAAACAACACACTAACCTTAAGGAATAAAACCTAGGTTAAAAATGTGTTTTAAGGTATTAAATTGATTCTTTTACCTTGGTTTCTCAAGACAAGCTTGGATATGAATCAAGAAGGACATCCTCTTGCCCTTGGAGAATAGGAAACAAGCTAGAACAAGGCATAAAAATGGATCCCCGTGAGTATAGATTTTCGGTTATGTGAAGGAATGGTGGGAACTTAGATTTTCTTACATATTCTTTACCTTAAGAGAATGGAGAAGCCAATGAACCCTCCAAACTTGATTTTCCTCCTCTAATGGCGGTTTTCCTTGGCACCAAAATGGAGCTCTTGAAGTTTTGGAAAGATAGAAAGGAAGAGCATGAGCTAACTAAGAAGAATATGTAATTTGTTTTGGTTTTTGAGCTAAAATGAGTAAGTAGTAATCAAAGGAAGATGGAACTTACATGGGGGCTGTTCTTCACGTCAATGGAGAAGGGAGAAAGCAAGAGAAATCGGTGGTGAGAGAGGAGAATGAAGAGGTGAGGAGAGAGGTCTACTAAGGTAAGATATTTATGTTAAAAGGTGAATAGTGAATTTACTTACTTTTGCTTTCTTCTTTACTTAACTAGATAAGTGTGGTGAGTCACACTTAAAAATCGGCCCCCTTGATCAAATGAGGTATATTGTGGTCTTTGTTGACCATTTAGTTGACTTACTTTGACTAATGTCTTAAACTAGCACTATTTGGTTACTATTCACTAAACAAGGCACATAACTGTGAAATATTTGATTTCCCATTGATTTAGACTTCCTAATGTGATACTAAGTAGTACACATGTTGATTAAAGAGTAATGATGGACACTTAGCCACTCAAAACCCATTTACAAGACAATTTTTCAAAAATGTGCTTTAAGGCTCCTTAAAGCACATTTTGTGTTTTAACTTGTTTTCAAGCTTGGTTTTCTTTGGTAATTGGTTTAAAATGACCATTAGGATATTACTAAGGTCTTAGAATGATATTTGGGTGCTCACCCTGTAGACACCAAAAATTCTCACCCCATAAAGCAAATTCCGAAATAAGAAACGAAATAAGAGGGGTCGTCACCTTTCTTTTTCAAAAACACATTAGCGTGCGTGCTAAAACGAAACCATCATTTTATAATCCTTTTCAAAGCATTTCATAGAAACATGAATTTTCAAAAATGAATTTCCGGCATTAAACCGTTTTCAAAATCATATTTTCACATTTATTATGCCTTCTAACATATTTTCACGTTTTTAATCTAGCTCAAAATTAGTTCTTATTTATTCCAAGTCATCCCTCTACATCTGCCAAAATGCATTAATAAAACACTTTCTACTTCTATAACACAAAAAATCAATAGTGGTCTAGTGGTGGAGGCGCCTTTGGCTACTGGTTCGAACGACACTAAAAACAGTGTTTTTTGTTTGTAAACTCCAGATCACATACAACTCCAGTCTAGCCCGACAACATTTTCATTCTCCCATCAGAAGCCCACTTGAATTATCCTGGCTCTATCCCCACTAAAGGTGACCAACGAGCTGAAAAAGAAACCCAGAAGTATGGCTGCCCATTCTCTTCTTCCTCGAAATCGAAGCTACCCATTCGCTTCTGCCTCAAAAATCGAAACCCACGCTCCTGTCGACGGTTGTTTTCAAAAAATTACCGTGAAAAGCTCCCAAAATAGCCGCGGTCCTTCTCCTTCCTCAAAAAATTCGATCGATTGAAATTTTGCCACTCAACCTGCTTCGTCTAGCTCACCATCGGCCTCCTTCCTCCATCCCTGTGTTCGATCCGCTCCTTCTCCATTATCAACCCCCAACATTCTGATTCTTCAAAAAAAAAAAAACGAGACCCTTCCCTGTTCTTCATTCCTCTCTCGCTCGAATCTGCAGAAACCAAAACAAACCGATCGACATTACTCGAAGCTTCCTCCCCGACGATAATTTGCAACCCGCCGGTGTCTTCGTGACCACGCCTCCATTCTCACGAAGTCATAACTCCTCTTCTTCATCCTGCGCCGGAGGGGATCGACTGGAAAAAAAATCCTCCCACCACTGACTTCACACTCTCGCCCGAAGCCCATCGCCGCTCCCCTCATCTTCACCGAGAAACACCACCTACATCAGAAAATCACCATCGACACCCAGCCCCGAAGTTGTGCCGCCACTGAACTCCATTACCGCCAACACCCCTTCATTCTGCTTCTACCCCAGTTCGATCTCAAAAATTCGAAGAAACCCAGCCGATAGAGAAATAGAGGACGTTCTTTGTTCCGATTTCAAAAGAATCAATCACTCCTCATTCCTTTGGTTCGTCCGGAAATCCAAAGCGAAACACACGTTGTTCTCCCCATCGTTATCTTCCAGCATCTCCAGATTGAAAACCAAAATAAATCGGCCATGTCCCTCTCATTCTCACCCACGTTCTTCAATCCCTCAACTTCAACTTAGCTCACCGAGAATTCCCTGGAGTTTCGCTCCACCAGCGCGAATGACAGTGCTAGGATTTAATCGGTGGTACAATTGCTACTCGAAACTGACCTATGACACTCATCTGCCTCTATGCAAAATTTTTGGTTCGAGTTTCATATTTCCTTTAACCTGATATCCATTCGATTATCTTGATAAGCTAATCAGTTGACTGTTCTGCAAGCTAGTCAGTGCCATAGTAGTCCAGTGCAGGTTTGAAGTTCTTACCACTATGGAAGGGATTTGAGTCTTGGAAACTATCCTATTGTTACGCAGGTCCTTGAGACAGCAATTCTTTGTCTCCAAAATCGGTATTTGTCCTCAGACTATTGACCTTTTGAATAACATATTATGTGTTTGAGATGTATCTCTGATGAACTGTTGATGCTAAGGTGCTACAACTTGACGTTTTCTGCTTATAGTCTTATCTTGGCCAATATTCTGTTAGTCTTCCTTCGGTTACTAATCTGGCTGGATTAATCCTCTCTATTGTTGAATTGGCTTCCGACAGACAAAGGAAAACTAGCATTAACGTTTCTTTTCTGTTCAGAACCTCAGTTTAATGGAGGTTATTTGCTTGACTTAACCATGTCTTACCATTTTGAACTGGTGACCGGTAGAAAGGAAAGAAGATGCAATTCTTCAGTCGCAACTTTTGAGTGTATTGAATGAACACAGGGTCAGATTAATAATCAGGAGCAAGAGTTCTTGTTAGTCCATTTAATTTGGTTAGCAGTACCGCTTTGGCTCCACATGTCTCTTCCTCGTATAACTTTGTAATGACAAAAAAAAAGCAAAGGAAAGAATGTGGCAAGAAATAGAACCAGTTAGCATTTTAGTTCAGGTTTTCTTAGTTGGCCGACAACTTCATTTGGCTAAAAAAAAAACAGAAACGATGCTTTTAGGTTTGGTTAGCAATTTCTATCCATTTTGACTTGTACACTTCATGATTGTTCACGCTCTTGATTCATTCTTTCATTATATATGTATTCTTCATCTCTGTTTTCATTACAATTTGTTAACTTTGTTTTATTATTTCTAACTAAGCCCTAGACAGCCCGTTAGGTTGCCCTCTTTATGGACCTTTGAGGCCCATTTTAGAAAACCTCTAGGATTGGGTATCCTCGATGCATACGGGTCCTAGACACGGTCCATTCGAGGAATACCCGCTTTCCTTAAAACTTTCCAAACCATCCCCTAATTTCAGAATAAAATGTACAATCAACAAAAATCCAATCTATTTGTAAATCCAAATAATCATCCAAACATGACTTAAGCCCACTAGCTCCAATGTAGTTGTTTCAAATAAACTTTCAATCAGCCCGCAGGCCCGGCACAAATCCACCAAGCCTGGCCCATTTTAAAGGCTCGGCCCAAATCCAAGCCTAATCGACCCATTATCAAACCCCAGCCCGGCCCATTAACAAGCTCACCAACTCGGCCCAAAGCCCAAGTCCGGCCCAAAGCCCAAGTCCGGCCCAAAGCCCAAGTCCGGCCCAAAGCCCAAGTCCGACCCAAAGCCCAAGTCCGGCCCAAAGCCCAAGTCCGGCCCAAAGCCCAAGTCCGGCCCAAAACTCCACTCGGCCCAAAACTCCACTCGGCCCATTAGCCCACTCGGCCCATTAGCCCACTCGGCCCATTAGCCCACTCGGCCCATTAGTCCACTTGGCCCATTACTAGATTCGGCCCAATTTCAAAGCCAGCCCAACTCAAAGCCAGCCCAACTCAAAGCCAGCCCCATTCAAAGCCAGCCCAATTCAAAGCTGGCCCCAAAACTAAACCCACAAAGATCAAATCAAGTCTGTAAGAATCAACCAAGTCTACAAGAATCATAACTTGACCCGAATGCTGACCTTGACCGAAAGTCAAACCTTGACAAAAAAGACGTTGACCCCAAAAAAAAAAAAAACGTTGACCTTGACCAAACTTTGACCTGGCCCGTCCTCCAATCTCAGCCCAAATCCGAATCCAATTCAAATCAACCCAATTCAATTCAAACCCAAATCCAAATCAAACTTCAAACCAATTCAAACCCAGTTTGTAAATGACGTTCAAACTCCAAAAAAAAAAACCCAAAAAGAATTTCAAACCATCATTTTATTCAAACATCAGCAAGTTTTCAAAAGAAACCATTTTGTGGAATTTTAAAGGAAAAACTCTTCTCACATCAGAAAGCTCTTCTCCATTGCAGAAAGTTCTTCTCACATATACAGAAAGTTTTCTCCTAAAAACCTTTCCCGAAATCAGTGTTTCTCTATTGAGAATTCCGAACAACTTCAAAAAGTTTTCAAACTTAGTCTTCAGCTCAAATAAATTGTTTTCGGGGAACATGTGGTGTCTAACACCTTCAAAGAACGTTTTCTTCCTTGTTAGACATCACTTGTCTCTCTTCTAAAATAAAAATCCGAGGCGGGGCACTGGGGTCATAACCTCCCTTGTCGCAGTCTGGATCTCTTTAGGCGGGGCATTAGGGTGACAAACCTCCCCTAACTGCAGCCTAGATTTCTACAAGGCGGGGCGCTAGGGAAGTAACGGCCTTCCTAGTTGCAGCCGGGATTTTAGAATCATCTAACTCCCTTCCACTCGATTTCAATGTTTTGATTTTTAATGTTTTAAAACTCGGGAGTTAGAGACGTTATTAGGATTCGACTGAGGACATCTCATTCATGGTGTTTCTCTGAATCCTATTTTTCGACATAAATTCATTGCCCCATCTTTCGAGCCTCGGCACTTACCATTAATTAAGTGTCGTGTTCGAGGGGGTACATAGGGTAATCCCTTGGGATTATCCGCCCTTTTACAACAAAAATGGTTTTTAGTTTTAAAAACTTTAAGAGAGACAATTCTGAATCATCTGATCCAACATTCCCATTAGAGCTCTAGAACCCATAAGCACTTCTCAATCCTCCTTTTAACCAACTCTAAGTCAATTCTTGAAGACTTCCAGAAACCTTCAGAACCCGAATACCTGCAAACCAAATATCCCCTTTCACCCCGACCATCCTTAAAACCCGAATTGCACCTCAACATATTCAACTTCCCAGAACACCTCAAAAACCCGACCAATATTTCAAGACTAGCCCATTCTCCAAACTCTTCTAACTCATCTAAACCCTCAATTTGCACTCAATCCTATCCTTTGGCTTTTAAATGAATCTCTTTAATAAGGTTTTGAAAGAAGACAATCCTGACAATTGGAGACCGAGGTTTCCTCGGGCACCAATCCGAAGTCGTGGTCGCTGCCACTTCTGAGGGGTGTAACCCAGTACGAACCCACAATAGAATCTCTGCAAATGACCAGATAAGTCCTATCCATAGGGAACAACCTCAGAGTCAATTAACGGTTCTAGAACCCGATTCTTCCTTCCTAGTTATCATAGGTCAAACTAGGTGGCGACTCTAGTCAATTCCGCCTTATAGAGGCATAAGTCCGCGTGGGGCCCATTGAGAGCGGGTGTAGTGCACACTTGCATTCCCCTTTATGCTTTCTGGGAAAGACGGACGATTTAGTAGGTATTTGAGGGATGCCAAGAATAACGGGTTTTCACCCTCCACAGAATGGCAAATTTCTAGGACCTAGACTTCTTAGTTAGACCATATTTAGATAGACCCCCCTCATACCGAAAAATCACCCTCCACAGAATGGCGACTCTGCTGGGGACGACTGAACTCCATTCAAAATTGTCAGGACTTCCCCATTTCTTTCAAAACCTTCAAGAGATTCATTTCAAGCCATTAGGACTACTCTACTCCACACTTAGAGTGTGTTTAAGAGGATAGTCAGGATGAGAGCTTAGAGTTCGAGATTGGCCTTGAGTGCCATATGCGTGCTTTACTATTTACATGCTTCACTTTTATGTGTTATTGTTGCGTGTTTACTGCCTTATGTTTACTGCTCTTCATGCATGACATAATATCTTGATTATTATTGCTTATTTATTGCTTTTGTAAATGGGGCCTTCCTAGAAGGAGTCAACCCATTGTTGCATCGGGTAGCGTAAGACATGCATTCCTCTGTGTCACCCGCTTCATCCACATGTCACGGGATCCCCAACCGGTCCACGGTTGATTCCCCATGAGTTGGGTCCTTCCTAGAAGGAGTTAACCCACGAGGTAATACGGTCCAAGACCAACGCCTTGAAGCTCATGATCCAAAAATATCCTCCATTACCCGAGTCTAAGCCAGCATATAGTGAGCCATGAGCCTTCAGTGTCCAGCTGCCTAATCCGGTGTCTAGGATGAGTTTTATGGGTAGTCACCCCCTTGTATGCCGCCTGTCTGACCACCTTCTGCCTTACCCTGAAGATTGCATGGGCTCAGTTCTCCATTTTTCCTCTGCACCACGGGTGTCTCTAAAGCCCGATGTCACGCTACACGTCCATAGAGGATCCCGTATTTACCGGATACCCATACATGGCACAACGTAGTCAGTGAATAATCTGGACTTTAGACACACCTGACCGTGCAGATGACGAGAGACCCGTTCCCATGCAGTACTTCCCCGAGTTTCCCGAAAAGTGGGGCGTTGTCGGATCATCACTGGCCGTGGCGTATGTTTCCTTATCACTTCGGGTATCCTGACCTTTCGAACTTAAGCACTCCGGACTTTCTTGATAACGTGTCTCGCAAGGGGCATAACAGAGAAAAACCCCGAGAGATGACAGTGAAGGGACGACGGTTCCCCCGGTGAGACGGAGTCATAATTGACCTGGAAAGTTATTATCCCAACATTAACACTTACAGCTTCACATCAAATATAGCCACGATTTACTTTATGTTATACATGTGTGCAAATCACTTTTTCAGACCAATCCGCTTTAAAATGTTCGGAATTCTCGTTTGGCATGTCCCTAAAAGCTGTTTTGCGAGCTCGTTAATTTAAAGTTTCACAAAATATTTACTCATAAATGAGGTTTTCAAAAATTTGTCAACTCTCTTTTAAAAGGTTTATTTCACTAAAATGATATTTACGAAACAATTTTCAAAAAAAATTGATTTCGAAAAACCTACTTTCTACAAATGAATTTCAAACAACATTCTTCACCAACATTCTTTCAAAATTGTTTTGAAAACACTTTTCAAGTTGCTTTTCACAAACGTATTTCAAAATAAATGATTTAGTCCCCATGTTGTGACCCGCTATTCTTGAAGTTCATCCCACCTTCAAGAGCAGCGGCCATTACCGTGGAGCGTACTAGTCATTTCGTGTTTTCACAAAAGTGGTGGATTTTCACAATGATTTTATGCTCAATCATTCACTTTTCCTTCCTCAAAAATCTCCCATGTTCCCCACGACAGAGCAAACGAGGCAGCCTGAAGATCAACTACGCGGATCGAGCCAGAAATCAGAGGCGCACCAACCCGTGGAGCTAGCCGAGCGACAAGAAGGCCAACACCGTTCAAATATAAAATCAGAGTTGTACCAACCTGAGCCAAGCGACATGAAGATTAGCAGCACCGGTTCGAGTTCAAACTGTTGAAAATCAGAAGAACACCAACTCGTTTTCCTTGAGCACAGTAATGCTTCGTTGCAAGAGTCTGAAAACGAGTAAGCAACCGGTCAAACGCCCGAAGACAAGCGTGCATCCATTCAAGAGCCCGAAGATGAGTGAGCAGCCGGTCAAGAACCCAAAGGCGAGCGAGAAGCCAACCAGAAGGCCGAGCGTTAGCAGTCGTTCAGAAGCCCGAAGACGGACCGGGAGAGTTCAGAAGAAGTTTAGCTTGAAACTCCCATTTTAATGACCTTTTTAGAATTGATGATGTATAGGTTTTCCCCTATGATTTCTTTTCTCTCTTGTCCATTTCTGAATAGATTACATGTATAGGTTTACACATTCCCTTTGAATTTATTTAGGTCAATGTGTATAGGGTTCCCCATCCCCTATTTTATTTGCGAATGATCGAGTATCAAAATTTCTATTGAGGAAATCCACCACTTTGAAAACACGCGTTTTCAAAATTGTTTTTCTAAAACTTGGTTTCTTTTGGCATGCACGAATAAAGAGAAGAATGAATAAGGAACGACTCCTCACAGTTATATATCATTTATCAACTTTGCTTTATGGGGCGAGAATTCACGGTATCTACAGGAGGTATCCCCTAAATAACAACACCAACAAATGCAACCGAGCACAAAGCAAAACACATGCATCGCATTCCACACAAAAAAAGAGTCACTTGCACTTCCAGCCATTTCAATTCCATCAATCATTCACGAGTCGTGTCCATCTTAAAAATTGCATAACCATGTGTTTCATTGTCACCACACCACACACACTTTCATCCCAATATCTCGACCGCCAGAGCCCGATCTCAGAGGGATAGAAAAGAAAACCGAGTTCAAACCTCTCCCACTCAGAATCACCATGCGCGTCAGTGACTAAAAGGGAAAGAGCGTGTCATACCGTGGGACCACCATGCGGGAGTTATCACTCCCTAAAAATCCAAATTCCAAAAACCAATCACCAACCCGGCCTCACTTGAGAGTCTCTACCCTGACAGTGACCCCAGCAGCTAGACCAGCTTCAGAGTTTATAATGGAGGGATGAGCTTCATAGACCATCAACTGGAACCGACTCAAGTGAGACTAGGTGTAGCCTTACCGCGCATGCATTGCATCAAAAAAAAAACATTCAATCAATCATTTTCATTCGCCATTTTCAGCATTTCATGCATCCTATATGTAGTAATTCCATATTACCACAATAGATTGCATTGTAGATAGTCGCATTTGCGTACTCTCGTATCGAAACATCTTCGGGAAAATCTTAAGAGATTGATTGAACGGAGTGTGTGAACCACAAAACTCTCGACCCGTCAACGAACACACGGGTCAAATCAAAATCAGCACCACAGACCAAGTGAGTAGTGCGCGAAGAGTGGTATTTTCTCTTGACTTTCAAGTGAGCGTTTTGGACAATCCACTGAGCGACGAGGGAAGGTAGAGAGAGCCAACCGAGGTAAAACCATGAGCGACTTGTGCTTTCCTTCAGCACATGGAGAGGCATAATTTAGAGTGAGATCATTGTCGATAGCAAGATATGAACTATGATTCATGCAAGGATCTGAGAATAGTAAGAAAACAATCATTGACTAATGAGAATGACGAGGCACTTAGGATCAAAATCTCCACAAGGCCAAAAAGCTTTAATTTTCCCGGACATAACTCCTTAGTGAGCCCCGCTGAGCCTTTCAGGAAAAACTCTTTCTTCAAAAAAAAAAAAGAGAAACTCCACAACATGCCACCCCACATATACATACTTACTCACCCTTGCAATAGAGGATCTCGAAGGAGCCGGAGCCATGGCCCCTCCCCACCATCTTTCACATAAAAAAAAAACGATGAATGAAATATTCGAAGAAACCTATGAGTCAATGCAACTCTAAGGCCAAACACAAAAAAAAACAAACAAAAAAAAACAACACCGAAAATGTTCAAGGAGATCGATGAGTCAATGCAACTCCAAAGCTGAAAGCCAAATACAAAGCAGAGAATGCTTGGGAAAGTTGATGAGCCAAATGCAATTTCAAAAACACAAAAATGAGAAGAAAGTGAAAATCGTACACCAAAAGAGGCAAGACTGAGGAGAACAAATAAAAAAGACCAATGGTGTCCCGAAGAAACCGATAAGGGGTTATCAAAACCCGTATAATCATTCCATCCATGGTAAAGGTGAAGCATGTCCTCTATTGTACAAAAGCTCCACAATTCTCAAATAAACCCTCCAGTCCCATATGACGTACATCACACCTCTCAGCCCCGTTATAACCCAATAAAGACCTCTGACCCATAAGTCGATGAGCGTTAACTGAAAGTACCAGATCTGAAACATGAATCACAAGCTTCATACTTGTTATCAACATGTCCCTTCATACCAAAGGGACTATGAGCGAATGAGTGTGACCTTACACCACAAGGTCTTATGAGTGCGAGTGAATCTTCATTCTGAACACCAAGGCATAAACAACCTACCCCATTAAAGGTGAGAAATTCGTAAGGATCGGAAAGTCCAGAACCTCGAAAGGAATTCTAAGGAAGATACTGCTCCGACCATCGAGATCATCATCACACCATTTAGCACACACGGCCATACTCACAAGAGATTGACCCACATCCCTCCATGAGAGGAAAGTGATTCACACATTATAGTTCAACGATCACTCAAGATCGAACCAAAGATGTCTTATATTCGTAAACCTCATATTAATAGAGATAGGGCCGTACCTTCTCTCCCAAAACTGTATATGCATCTTGCATCTCATCTAACATTTAGTATTTGCATACATCATAACCATTTCATCATCCACATCCGAGCGGTAAGAACTCTACCTAGTCTCGCTAAAAGTCGACTTCAGTTGCAGTTGTTGAATCGTAGCTTTCAATCAAAAGATGTCAACTGGAGCCGTCATAGGCTATCTTCAAGCTACATCGAACCAAATTGAAGCCATCCTGGGCCATACAAAGACAATTCCAGAGCCATCCAGCGTCATGCAAGAGTCTCATCGACACCCCTCCCAAAGCCAAATTGGAGCCATAAGAGAGCCGTCCTCAGACGTTGTGACCATCTTTAGAGCTACACAGGAGCCATCTCAACAGTTCGAGAACAATATAGGAGCCACCTAACATCCCTGTTAGAGCCATTTCATCACCAGGGTCTTGCCTACACAGTTTCGAACTACGTCAGGTCTGATCTCAATACGGAATTGAGTACGTAGGCAGCCCGTCAAGGGTGCGATCACCTCACAGACGAAGATTCCCTTTTTTGTTCACCACTATCATCAAATGGAGCCATCTCGTAGCCTCCCCGAATCCATCCCGAATTATCCCGGAACCATCTCAGGGCCATACCGGATCTCGGGGCTACACCGGAGCCATCTCAGGGCCATGCCGGAGCCATCCAATCACATCGGAGCCATCTGATCATACCAAAGTCATCCGGTCATATCAAAGCCATCATGTTCCAAAGCCACTCATTAAAAAACAAAAACAAAACACCCATTCAAAAGACCGATCACAAAATCACAGAACCAAAAACAAACTCAAGAGCCACACCGGAGCCATCTCGGACTCTGGAGCCAAGAGTCCTACCAAATCTCGAGACTACAATGCACATCGGGCAAGACTGTCAAAGCAAAAACCAAAACACAAGTCCCACACTGACAACGTCAAGGACACTCGACTATCACATCCCTCACAAAAATGACCAAAAAGCGTCCAATCCCGGATCAATCCAAAGCCAGAATCATCCTCAAATCAACCACTCAAAACAGCGAGTTCCGTACAACTCCATTAAAGTATTATAGGCACTCCTAAATCCTCGTACCTTCAATCGCATTCTAGGCCCGTCATAAGTCCTAGGACTGGATATCAAGAGGTCCAGTTGAGGCACTCCTAAGCCCTCGTGCACAAACAGGAAATTGGATTCAATTAATACATTGGTTAATCACCTCACATCACATATCATCTGCATATACCCACAAATTTGCTCACTATCCGACGCATCTTCACACCGCTAGGCAGCTATTGCGCTACTAGTACGGTCGCCTTTCATTTTACACCTGCTAGACAGCTATTGCGCTACTAGTACGGTCGCCTTTCATTTTACACCTGCTAGGCAGCTATTGCGCTACTAGTACGGTCGCCTTTCATTTTACACCTGCTAGGCAGCTATTGCGCTACTAGTACGGTCGCCTTTCATTTTACACCTGCTAGACAGCTATTGCGCTACTAGTACGGTCGCCTTTCATTTTACACCTGCTAGACAGCTATTGCGCTACTAGTACGGTCGCCTTTCATTTTACACCTGCTAGACAGCTATTGCGCTACTAGTACGGTCGCCTTTCATTTTACACCTGCTAGGCAGCTATTGCGCTACTAGTACGGTCGCCTTTCATTTTACACCTGCTAGGCAGCTATTGCGCTACTAGTACGGTCGCCTTTCATTTTACACCTGCTAGACAGCTATTGCGCTACTAGTACGGTCGCCTTTCATTTTACACCTGCTAGACAGCTATTGCGCTACTAGTACGGTCGCCTTTCATTTTACACCTGCTAGACAGCTATTGCGCTACTAGTACGGTCGCCTTTCATTTTACACCTGCTAGACAGCTATTGCGCTACTAGTACGGTCGCCTTTCATTTTACACCTGCTAGACAGCTATTGCGCTACTAGTACGGTCGCCTTTCATTTTACACCTGCTAGACAGCTATTGCGCTACTAGTACGGTCGCCTTTCATTTTACACCTGCTAGACAGCTATTGCGCTACTAGTACGGTCGCCTTTCATTTTACACCTGCTAGACAGCTATTGCGCTACTAGTGTGGTACTTTCAATCGCATTATAGGCTCATCATAAGTCCTATAGCTAGATGTCAAGAGGTCTAGTTGAGGCTCGTCATAAGTCCTCGTGCACCCCAATCAATCAAATTGTTAGTATCATAGGCTCGTCATAAGTCCTATGGCTAGATGTCAAGAGGTCTGGTTGAGGCTCGTCATAAGTCCTCGTACTTTCAATTGCATTATAGGCTCGTAATAAGTCCTATAGCTAGATGTCAAGAGGTCTAGTTGAAGCTCGTCATAAGTCCTCATGCACCCAAAAATTGTTAGTATCCTAGGCTCGTCATAAGCCCTAGGGTTAGATGTCAAGAGGTATAACTGAGGCTCGTCATAAGTCCTCGTACTTTCAATCACATTCATACACTCACGGTCGCATCCCTATGCACCACTAAACCACTGTGAGAATTTTTGGCGTCCCGTCAACCTTGATCCAATCCTGCAATGGTTTGCAGAATTGAATCAAGGGGAGCCATCTGTAGACACCAAAAATTCTCACCCCATAAAGCAAATTCCGAAATAAGAAACGAAATAAGAGGGGTCGTCACCTTTCTTTTTCAAAAACACATTAGCGTGCGTGCTAAAACGAAACCATCATTTTATAATCCTTTTCAAAGCATTTCATAGAAACATGAATTTTCAAAAATGAATTTCCGGCATTAAACCGTTTTCAAAATCATATTTTCACATTTATTATGCCTTCTAACATATTTTCACGTTTTTAATCTAGCTCAAAATTAGTTCTTATTTATTCCAAGTCATCCCTCTACATCTGCCAAAATGCATTAATAAAACACTTTCTACTTCTATAACACAAAAATCAATAGTGGTCTAGTGGTGGAGGCGCCTTTGGCTACTGGTTCGAACGACACTAAAAACAGTGTTTTTTGTTTGTAAACTCCAGATCACATACAACTCCAGTCTAGCCCGACAACATTTTCATTCTCCCATCAGAAGCCCACTTGAATTATCCTGGCTCTATCCCCACTAAAGGTGACCAACGAGCTGAAAAAGAAACCCAGAAGTATGGCTGCCCATTCTCTTCTTCCTCGAAATCGAAGCTACCCATTCGCTTCTGCCTCAAAAATCGAAACCCACGCTCCTGTCGACGGCTGTTTTCAAAAATTACCGTGAAAAGCTCCCAAAATAGCCGCGGTCCTTCTCCTTCCTCAAAAAATTC
This sequence comes from Limonium bicolor, assembly GCA_023374045.1. NCBI lineage: Eukaryota > Viridiplantae > Streptophyta > Magnoliopsida > Caryophyllales > Plumbaginaceae > Limonium > Limonium bicolor. The sequence continues at coordinate 170,401,087 of CM041781.1, forward strand.
GATCGATTGAAATTTTGCCACTCAACCTGCTTCGTCTAGCTCACCATCGGCCTCCTTCCTCCATCCCTGTGTTCGATCCGCTCCTTCTCCATTATCAACCCCCAACATTCTGATTCTTCAAAAAAAAAAACGAGACCCTTCCCTGTTCTTCATTCCTCTCTCGCTCGAATCTGCAGAAACCAAAACAAACCGATCGACATTACTCGAAGCTTCCTCCCCGACGATAATTTGCAACCCGCCGGTGTCTTCGTGACCACGCCTCCATTCTCACGAAGTCATAACTCCTCTTCTTCATCCTGCGCCGGAGGGGATCGACTGGAAAAAAAATCCTCCCACCACTGACTTCACACTCTCGCCCGAAGCCCACCGCCGCTCCCCTCATCTTCACCGAGAAACACCACCTACATCAGAAAATCACCATCGACACCCAGCCCCGAAGTTGTGCCGCCACTGAACTCCATTACCGCCAACACCCCTTCATTCTGCTTCTACCCCAGTTCGATCTCAAAAATTCGAAGAAACCCAGCCGATAGAGAAATAGAGGACGTTCTTTGTTCCGATTTCAAAAGAATCAATCACTCCTCATTCCTTTGGTTCGTCCGGAAATCCAAAGCGAAACACACGTTGTTCTCCCCATCGTTATCTTCCAGCATCTCCAGATTGAAAACCAAAATAAATCGGCCATGTCCCTCTCATTCTCACCCACGTTCTTCAATCCCTCAACTTCAACTTAGCTCACCGAGAATTCCCTGGAGTTTCGCTCCACCAGCGCGAATGACAGTGCTAGGATTTAATCGGTGGTACAATTGCTACTCGAAACTGACCTATGACACTCATCTGCCTCTATGCAAAATTTTTGGTTCGAGTTTCATATTTCCTTTAACCTGATATCCATTCGATTATCTTGATAAGCTAATCAGTTGACTGTTCTGCAAGCTAGTCAGTGCCATAGTAGTCCAGTGCAGGTTTGAAGTTCTTACCACTATGGAAGGGATTTGAGTCTTGGAAACTATCCTATTGTTACGCAGGTCCTTGAGACAGCAATTCTTTGTCTCCAAAATCGGTATTTGTCCTCAGACTATTGACCTTTTGAATAACATATTATGTGTTTGAGATGTATCTCTGATGAACTGTTGATGCTAAGGTGCTACAACTTGACGTTTTCTGCTTATAGTCTTATCTTGGCCAATATTCTGTTAGTCTTCCTTCGGTTACTAATCTGGCTGGATTAATCCTCTCTATTGTTGAATTGGCTTCCGACAGACAAAGGAAAACTAGCATTAACGTTTCTTTTCTGTTCAGAACCTCAGTTTAATGGAGGTTATTTGCTTGACTTAACCATGTCTTACCATTTTGAACTGGTGACCGGTAGAAAGGAAAGAAGATGCAATTCTTCAGTCGCAACTTTTGAGTGTATTGAATGAACAACAGGGTCAGATTAATAATCAGGAGCAAGAGTTCTTGTTAGTCCATTTAATTTGGTTAGCAGTACCGCAAATTTGGCTCCACATGTCTCTTCCTCGTATAACTTTGTAATGACAAAAAAAAAGCAAAGGAAAGAATGTGGCAAGAAATAGAACCAGTTAGCATTTTAGTTCAGGTTTTCTTAGTTGGCCGACAACTTCATTTGGCTAAAAAAAAAACAGAAACGATGCTTTTAGGTTTGGTTAGCAATTTCTATCCATTTTGACTTGTACACTTCATGATTGTTCACGCTCTTGATTCATTCTTTCATTATATATGTATTTCTTCATCTCTGTTTTCATTACAATTTGTTAACTTTGTTTTATTATTTCTAACTAAGCCCTAGACAGCCCGTTAAGTTGCCCTCTTTATGGACCTTTGAGGCCCATTTTAGAAAACCTCTAGGATTGGGTATCCTCGATGCATACGGGTCCTAGACACGGTCCATTCGAGGAATACCCGCTTTCCTTAAAACTTTCCAAACCATCCCCTAATTTCAGAATAAAATGTACAATCAACAAAAATCCAATCTATTTGTAAATCCAAATAATCATCCAAACATGACTTAAGCCCACTAGCTCCAATGTAGTTGTTTCAAATAAACTTTCAATCAGCCCGCAGGCCCGGCACAAATCCACCAAGCCTGGCCCATTTTAAAGGCTCGGCCCAAATCCAAGCCTAATCGACCCATTATCAAACCCCAGCCCGGCCCATTAACAAGCTCACCAACTCGGCCCAAAGCCCAAGTCCGGCCCAAAGCCCAAGTCCGGCCCAAAGCCCAAGTCCGGCCCAAAGCCCAAGTCCGACCCAAAGCCCAAGTCCGGCCCAAAGCCCAAGTCCGGCCCAAAGCCCAAGTCCGGCCCAAAACTCCACTCGGCCCAAAACTCCACTCGGCCCATTAGCCCACTCGGCCCATTAGCCCACTCGGCCCATTAGCCCACTCGGCCCATTAGTCCACTTGGCCCATTACTAGATTCGGCCCAATTTCAAAGCCAGCCCAACTCAAAGCCAGCCCAACTCAAAGCCAGCCCCATTCAAAGCCAGCCCAATTCAAAGCTGGCCCCAAAACTAAACCCACAAAGATCAAATCAAGTCTGTAAGAATCAACCAAGTCTACAAGAATCATAACTTGACCCGAATGCTGACCTTGACCGAAAGTCAAACCTTGACAAAAAAGACGTTGACCCCAAAAAAAAAAAAACGTTGACCTTGACCAAACTTTGACCTGGCCCGTCCTCCAATCTCAGCCCAAATCCGAATCCAATTCAAATCAACCCAATTCAATTCAAACCCAAATCCAAATCAAACTTCAAACCAATTCAAACCCAGTTTGTAAATGACGTTCAAACTCCAAAAAAAAAAACCCAAAAAGAATTTCAAACCATCATTTTATTCAAACATCAGCAAGTTTTCAAAAGAAACCATTTTGTGGAATTTTAAAGGAAAAACTCTTCTCACATCAGAAAGCTCTTCTCCATTGCAGAAAGTTCTTCTCACATATACAGAAAGTTTTCCCTAAAAACCTTTCCCGAAATCAGTGTTTCTCTATTGAGAATTCCGAACAACTTCAAAAAGTTTTCAAACTTAGTCTTCAGCTCAAATAAATTGTTTTCGGGGAACATGTGGTGTCTAACACCTTCAAAGAACGTTTTCTTCCTTGTTAGACATCACTTGTCTCTCTTCTAAAATAAAAATCCGAGGCGGGGCACTGGGGTCATAACCTCCCTTGTCGCAGTCTGGATCTCTTTAGGCGGGGCATTAGGGTGACAAACCTCCCCTAACTGCAGCCTAGATTTCTACAAGGCGGGGCGCTAGGGAAGTAACGGCCTTCCTAGTTGCAGCCGGGATTTTAGAATCATCTAACTCCCTTCCACTCGATTTCAATGTTTTGATTTTTAATGTTTTAAAACTCGGGAGTTAGAGACGTTATTAGGATTCAACTGAGAACATCTCATTCATGGTGTTTCTCTGAATCCTATTTTTCGACATAAATTCATTGCCCCATCTTTCGAGCCTCGGCACTTACCATTAATTAAGTGTCGTGTTCGAGGGGGTACATAGGGTAATCCCTTGGGATTATCCGCCCTTTTACAACAAAAATGGTTTTTAGTTTTAAAAACTTTAAGAGAGACAATTCTGAATCATCTGATCCAACATTCCCATTAGAGCTCTAGAACCCATAAGCACTTCTCAATCCTCCTTTTAACCAACTCTAAGTCAATTCTTGAAGACTTCCAGAAACCTTCAGAACCCGAATACCTGCAAACCAAATATCCCCTTTCACCCCGACCATCCTTAAAACCCGAATTGCACCTCAACATATTCAACTTCCCAGAACACCTCAAAAACCCGACCAATATTTCAAGACTAGCCCATTCTCCAAACTCTTCTAACTCATCTAAACCCTCAATTTGCACTCAATCCTATCCTTTGGCTTTTAAATGAATCTCTTTAATAAGGTTTTGAAAGAAGACAATCCTGACAATTGGAGACCGAGGTTTCCTCGGGCACCAATCCGAAGTCGTGGTCGCTGCCACTTCTGAGGGGTGTAACCCAGTACGAACCCACAATAGAATCTCTGCAAATGACCAGATAAGTCCTATCCATAGGGAACAACCTCAGAGTCAATTAACGGTTCTAGAACCCGATTCTTCCTTCCTAGTTATCATAGGTCAAACTAGGTGGCGACTCTAGTCAATTCCGCCTTATAGAGGCATAAGTCCGCGTGGGGCCCATTGAGAGCGGGTGTAGTGCACACTTGCATTCCCCTTTATGCTTTCTGGGAAAGACGGACGATTTAGTAGGTATTTGAGGGATGCCAAGAATAACGGGTTTTCACCCTCCACAGAATGGCAAATTTCTAGGACCTAGACTTCTTAGTTAGACCATATTTAGATAGACCCCCTCATACCGAAAAATCACCCTCCACACACCCAAGTCTCTACAAGCTTAGAGCACGTTTTTGCTTAACTGCTCTTTTGGTGTTTCCTTATGTTTTCTTTGATTAAAAATGTTTCTTAACGTTTCTAAGGCATTATTTAGCCTCCTTATATCTTAGTTCATCACTTAAACACCATGTCTAAGTTTGGGGTATTTCAGGTTTGACCATTCTTAAAAAGTCAACCCTAGCAAGGCTTAAGAAGCTTTAGGGTTTCTAGAATTTTATATTGACTTTTATGCTTCAAATCAATGCTCCAAATATTTCAAAAATCTTTATAATATGATTGGAGTCTCTGGGATTTTTTCCAAGATTTATTGACTTATAAACCTTGTTATTAAATTCATGATATCATATAATAAATTAATTTAAATTGTATTATTATTTAGAATTTAATATAAGAAGTCCCCTAAACAATTTTTAAATAATACCATATACTAATTTAGTGTTTAATAATATTATTTAGGGTTTTTATAAATGAAATCCCCTAAATTAATTTATGGGTATTTCAGTAGATCCCCCTTAAAAGAAACATCGACCCGAAGTTTAGAATCAACTAACAGTTACTCACACCGCTTCAGTGTGCTGACCAACTTCCATACCAATTCTTTATTCCATACATTTCCATTTCCAAATTCCACAGCTTTAATAAAATAAATCCCCTAAATTAATTTAGATTAATTTAGGGGTATTTCAGTAGATCCCCCTTAAAAGAAACTTCGTCCCGAAGTTTAAAATTATCTACCAACTACTCACACCCTTTTAGGTGTTGAAATACCCCTAACCTTTAAATAATTAAATAATTAAATAATGATAAAACCCTAAGAAAGTATATAAACATTTGGGCGTTAAAACGCACCTAAACTCCTTAAGGTCAAAAACGTGCGATAAAGCCCGACCTTAAGCTAAACAAGTTATATAAGCTATAAACTTCATATGAAGTTAATCAAGGATCATTATATGACCCTTAGAATACAGGACCTCATCTGAAACTGAGTAAAAATACAAAATGCTCGGGAGTTCCCTTAAAGGCCCTTAAGGCCCAAAAGTCCCGGAAATACATTATAGGATGAAGTAAAGCATTACACTTCATTCCAAATGCACCATAACACTCTATTAAACATATAAGATGAAGTCCTCAAGCTAAATTCTCAGTTAAACGCAAAATGCTAGGAGATGCCTTATGAGGGCCCCATAAACCCCCGGGAATGCCCAGGAGGAGTGCCGAGGTGGCACGAACTCCTATAAAATTCATTCTTAGAGTTCCTAACATCATTATTCAACATTCTAAAGAGAATGCACGAGCTACTTCCTCAAAAATAAACAAAGTGCTTGGACGAATTTCTTAACGCTCCTTTTTGCCCGGTTAGCCCGGGAATTGTGTTTTGGGTTGATATAACCCCATATAACTCAATTTAACACCTTAACATATTAATATTTACTATAAAAAATGTCAATAAACACTTGGAACTCATAGCGACTAATTATTTTTCAGAAAAATCCTTAAATCACAAAAACGCACCTTCGGGTGTCACCAAAATGTGTTTTACGCAATTGCCTTAAAGTTTTTGAGGAGCCACGAGCTAATAATCTTAAAAGGGGATAAATTGAACATCTAAATCAATTAATTCCATTACTAAATTAATAGTACAAATGGGGGCGATTTTTGGGACAAAAAGGTACCTAAAATCAGCATTTTTACATTAAAACTTTCCTCTTTTACCATCATATAAATGTACCAAATAAATGCTGGAACCTATTACACATATTAGTATTGTCTTAGTACAATATAATGTGACAGAAATCAAAGCAAAAATCAGTCTCAGTTGACCTCCATTGCATGCGCCATTTTGGGTGTCTAGGACTAGGATTTTAGCTAGAAAATTGTCTATTGGATGGTGACTCATCCTAACATGTGTTATATGATAATGTAGCAAATATATTCAGTCAATTGGAGCCTCCATTACCATGTACCTACAAGAGGAAAAGCAAGAAGAGATTAATTTATGTAAAAGCAAGGAATTAAATACAAGATAGAATCTCTTTATACAAGTTGCTAGTATACAAACAAAACAAACCATGTTACCCTCCTAAGTGCTGCCGATTTCTATACAAATAAAGGAGGTATGATTGCTGTTAATTAATCAAAAAGAATACACTACATAACTAAGCATATGTCATGGTCAAATATAGACAAAATCAAATGGCCTTACTATCACATGTTGGCCGATTTCACGGAGGAAAAAGAGCAAGTTGATTGCTCTAAAATAAATCAAATAAGATACCTAGCAACCTAGCATGTTTTTATAATTCAAATGACAAAGAAATCAAGTGCCCAATGGTGTCTACATTACCGTAAAAGACATGGGAAAACAAAGAAAAAATCAATATAGAAAATAAAAAAGGGAAACACATACCTACCATGTCTTGTCTTCTAGTTTCCATTGTCAAACAAGACTTCATTATTTCCCTTGTCATTCAGCCGAAAACAACCACCAATTGAGGGCATTTATTGAGCCAATTATCCATGGAATAAACTAATGGAAAGACAAGTCAATTATTGACATTAATTTATCAAAAGAGAAACATTCTCATTCCTTACCTTATTACCATACGTGAGCTTCATTCATCCTTTGCCAACTCCTTGGCCGAATGGTAAGCTTCTCCTCTTCTCTCTTTTCTTCTTCATTTGATAGTTCATTCCTTAGAGCTTCTAAGCTCCATTAATGGTGTATTAAGTTCTAACATCATTTTAATGTAATTTCCTAGTTAAATCTACTAAGTCTTGAAGCAAGAAAACATCCTAGCAACCTTGCTAAAATCGCCAAGCTTTAGTACTCCAAGAAGGTTCCTAGATTCAACAACAACATAAGGAACAACAAGATCAAGTTCAGGTATATTTTCATGTTGAAAATCCTAATAAATTCCTTAAGGTCATTTCTGAAAATTATGAACTTCTAAACCAAGCTCTCTTCATCATTTCATGAAGGAAATATAGATCTACAATCATCTCAAGGTTTACCAAAAATTCCTTGAAAAATTCCTAAGGTATACTCTTGTAAAAACTACTTTAATCTTATTTATAAATTCTTGTTAGAAGTCTAACAAATGGATCTTCTAAATATTTATAAGGAGGCCGAAAATTCTTCAAGAAAATAGCATTGGAAGAGCTTGGAATTCAAGGAGAAATCAAGTACAAGAATTGTCTTGATTTAAGGAGTAAGTTTGAATAATTAAGGTTTATTAAGTTTAAGCTTGATATAAGCTTCAAACTTTGGTATAAAAATTATGTATAACCTCTAAATAATTAAGGCCGAAAATATTGGGTTAAAATATCAAGGAAAATAATTTATAACATATAAGGTAAGATTATTACCTTAAGGTATAAAATTGTGTCACAAAAATTAAATATGATACACCTATTATTAAACCAAATTATCTAAGGATTAATTGTTCTATTTTGAGTTTATAATCATTCTAAGTCATTAGCATAATTTTTAGAAGTGTTATATGGCTTATATACATTTATATATACATATTATAAAGTTTAAATCAAGTTTTGAAACCATATAGTAAATATATTTTTAAGGCCGAGAATGATATGAGTTTATTTGATGATTTTCAAAATATATAAGTATATTAGCTTATATTATAAATTTTGGGAACATTAAAAATAGCTACAAGTATTTAAATGGCTAGTTTATAAAGTTATGTGGCTAAAATATAAATTTTGAAAAGTATAGGATACAAATTATAATTGCCAAGAGTATAAGGAGTTATTTTGTAAATTTATGTTATAATATAAGGTAGGAATTAATATTATGAATTTTGGTGAATTTAAATAAGTGTTTAAGTGTTAAAATAACAATTTATAAAGTTTTGGGAATATTTTGTAATTATTGGAAAGTTTAGAGGAGAAACCGAATTACATATGTTTTATGGGTATATTAAAGTATTAATTATGAAATTAAGGCTTGGTCAAAGTGTTGACCAAAAACTTTGGGTTAAAATGACTTATGACATAAAATATTAAGTTTGTAAGGGTTTAAGGGTGAATATGTAATTTATGAAAGTGTAAGTGTTAAACTGAATTTAATTTGGGGCGAAAGCATAATTTGCAAAATTATAAGGACCATTTTGGTATTTAAAGATGTAACACCCCTACTACGCACAACACATTACTTGAAATCGCAGCGGAAAGTAAACGACTAAACAGTAACTAAACGATTGGTGCTACAACGCCGTCAACCACCCACGTGGTTAACAAGGCTGAATAAATACAAGTGTACCGGTCTGATGATCAGACTCCCAAGCATAGAACTAATAACCATATATATACATCAACAAAATACCGAGTGTTTACATAATTCCTTCACTGTATACTGTCACTGTAAACCGTCATAATCAAGTATATAACACGCCACGGGAGCACAGGCGCATCCCGGGCAAACATCCAAAAGTACTCCAAAAGTAAACTACACCCTAGGATCTAGAGCCACTCCGCTTCTTCGATCCTCATCCTGCAGTAAAAGAAATATGGATCCCCCGAGGGGGTCAGCAACCCTTGGCTGGCATGGTTAACGCGCAGCCCATCGACTACCGGAATGCGCGCAACTATTTGTCATGATGACATGGCATTTATTTTAAAACACACAATTCATACATACATAACATAACATGGGTATTGTACACATCATAACACACATCACACACATACAATTCCTTTTAGGAAGAGAACCAACACAGTTAGTCCCCATTGAGAGCCTAGAGAATGTTGCCATGCTCATACTTAGCTCGTTACATAACTCGTTACCGTCCGGTTAGATTGAACGGTTAACTTAACATAAGGTGCCTCGGATATAGTGATCCAAGCACACTGAAATAACACATAGTATGCCCCTGTGGCCCGACGTGAGTCAGTAAAATAGCCTTGGTTAAGCTAAAGGGAAGGTTAGAAACCAAATTGGAAACTTAACCATAACATACAGAGAGAATCGAACCGGTTATGACATCGACTCCCATACTCACACGCGTGGCCGGAACAGACCGGACTCCTCACTTCCCCCGTTAGCCCTTGTTAGTAGTTCATCATCGAACTCAACAAACAATCCACAATAATAGGTCAAGTCTTGTTAGACACACACAAGGGAAGAGAGAGTCATACTTAACAACATAATAGTATTTAACAACTGTAAACTCTTTTCATGGTTTAATCTTACAAAGTCATAAACACACAGAAAAACAAACAACACACAAGCCGGTGTAAACCGGTAGGCAACAGACTGCAAGAAAACCATACCTTGGTCCTTGCCTCGACTGATTTCCACCTTGCGAGAATCCTAAACACATTAGTAACGTCGGTTAATTATTTATTTAACTTCAAACTTACTAAGTATTTAACATGATTGTATGACATGTTTTAGTGTCTATTCTACCCTAGGTTATCTTCATTATACACCCTAGGGTTAACTACATAAGTCACATTCTTTTCTGTTTTTTTTTACAAGTTTAGGTCCGACCGACCTTACCGACCGAACTTGTCCAAGTTCGGTCGATTCCAGAACACATTTCCGTCAAAATTTTCTACTCCGACCGAACTTACCAAGTCCGGTCCTATGTTCGGTCTTTTCCCGAGAGTTTCTCCCCTTTGTAAATTTAGCCCGACCGAACTTACCAAGTCCGGTCCCATGTTCGGTCGGTTCCAGTAACTCAATCCGTACACAAAATACAAGCCCGACCGACCTTGCAAGTCCGGTCCTCAAGGTCGGTCCATTCCAGAAGCCAATTCTCGCAGGGTAAACTGGGCTCGACCGAACTTGCAAGTTCGGTCGCAAGTTCGGTCTGCCCCAGACCTTTGTTTTCCTTTTCACATTCAACTCCAAACTTCCCCACCCATACAACCTAGTACCCCCTAACCTCATTTGGGCACTTCAAACACACCTTAAGACATCCTTAAACACTCATAAAACTCATTATCTAATTCCTTAAGCCTTTACCCATTTCTTCACAAAATTCCTAACACTTACAATGTTTTCTCCTAGTTTTTCAAGTGGTGTTTCGTACCTATGATAACTACTATCCCAAAATGCTTTCTCCTTATTTTAACATCATCTCCCAAGCATCATCTCTCACAACTAACTCCTTATATCCATCTTGACACTTCTTTTCCAAGTTTACACTTTCTCCTTATTACCAAAGTTTGCCTAAGTATTTACCTAAGTCCCAAGGTGGCTTTGGTACTTGCTAAAACCTCAAGATCATGCCTAAGTCCTTGTTCACTCTAGAGCACTTCCTAGTTCCTCACAATTCCTTTAAAACATCATGAACTCCTTATACATTTCCTAAATTTCGACATAAGTTCTCCTAGTATTTTGTTACACCTTAGCACATTGTTTTCATCATTAAACATCCTAGAACACCAAGAACACCAAGAACACCTTCTTACACAACTTCACCAAATTCACACTACATCACAATATAGTGCATAATTTAATTGCATGGCACTTAGGCCCTTAAAATGCATGGCTCTTAGGCCCTTAAAGTGCTTAAATCATAAACACTGAATTTCCACAATATATATGCCTTTAACCTGCGATTACATACAACAAGACATATGTTATTTTACTAGTCTCCTTGAGAACATTTACTAGGTCATTTACCATTTGCTCTTTAGGTAGTTTTAATAAGCATTTATAAGCTCATTTCTCCTAAGGCATTAAACAACATTAGGTTAGTAGATTTACCTCTTTTCCAAACAATTCCTTTCTTGTTTCACTACAAGACCGGTAGGGTATTTGATTCCTTGTCAAGTTCTAAACAATATACAAACATTATAATGAGTATTCAAGCTATAAGCTTCATCTCATTGTAAACCCTAATTTTACATTGTTTCAAAAACATTAATGTAGTGTTTTACCTTGATCTTTGAAGAGAGTTTGAATATATAACAAGAGAGGACTCCACCTAGTCCATGAAGAGTTGAAATGAAGCTAGAACAAAGTCACACAAAGAGCTATATCAATGTGTATTTTCGGTCAAGGTAAAAACATGGAGGAAACATGATTTTTCTTTGAGATTCCTTACCTAGAAGCAAAGGAGATCAACAATATGTCAAAATACAAGCTCAAGCTCCTTCAATGGTGGAACACCTTGGCACCGAAATGGGGCTCTTGGAGTTTTGAGAAGATAGGAATGAAGAGCTTGATGAGAGGAAGAGATTGGTGGTCTTAGAATTTGATTTGGACAAGTGAGCAAGATTTTACAAGAGATCAAAGAAGGGGTTTAATGGAGGTGGTGTGGTATTACCGTGGAAGAGAAGGAAGAAGAGAGGTGTGGAGCCGTGTGAACAAGGGAGGAAATGAGAGAATGAGATAGAATTTGCTTTTAAGAGATATTTATGCTTATAAAGTAAAAAGTAAGTTTAATTAGTTTTCTTTACTTACTTATTATATCAACTAGAGAGTGGTGAGTCACCACACTTAAAAACCGGCCCCCTTTATTAGTATGAGGGTATTTTAGTCTTTGTTTGTCAATTTAATTACTTAATACAACATATGTTATAAACTAGCTTATAAAAATCACTATTCACCTAAACAAGGCACTTAGAAGTGAAATTTTTTGATTTCCCATTAATATAGCCACCCAAATGTGATACTATATAGTACACATATATATTTAAGAGTAATGATGGACATTTAGCCATTCAAAACTCATTTACAAGACAATTTTTCAAAAATGTGCTTTAAGACTTCTTAAAGCACATTTGTGTTTAAACTTGTTTTCAAGCTTGGTTTTCTTTGGTAATTGGTTTAATATGTTCATTAGTGTATAAATGAGGTCTTGGTAAGTTCATTAGGTCTTAACCAAGCTTATCCCAAGCTTAGAGCACATTTTGGCCCTTATTGACTTTAAAGCACATTTTGTGTTTTCTTTTGTTTTAAATTTGTTTACTAAGGTTTCTAAGACTCTTTTTAGTCTTATTACACCCTATTTAGGTGTTTAAACAACATAACTAGGTTTGGGGTATTTCAAAAGAAATTAAATTAAAACTATAATTTATAAGTTAATATGTAACTTATATAAAGTTTTAAGGGCTAAAATGTAATTATGGGAAAGTTTATATAAAACCGAATTGATTTAGGGGCGGAAATGTAATTTAGAAAAATATTTGGGTTACTTCGGTATTTTAAGAAAATAAATATCAAAACTATAGTTTATAAGTTAATATAACTTATTAAAGTTTTGGGTTTAAATTGTAAATAAAGGAAAGTTATTTTAAGACCGCGAAATATATGTGGTCATTTGGCAATTTATAAAGATTAGAATATTCATTTGGTAATTACCGAAATGATTAAAGGGTTAATTAGTAATTCATAAAGGTTAGTGTGTTTAAATTATAATTACCAGGAATGAATATGGACATTTGGTAATTTATAAAAATTAATATAATTGCTTTGCAATTTCTGAAAGTTAGTATGGATAATTAATGAATTATAAAAGATATATGGTTATTTAGTAAATTATAGAAGTTGTTGAGTATAAAATATAAATACCAAATTTATAAGGTTGGTTCTGTAGTTAAATAAAGAAATGAATTAGAACTAGGTAATATAATGTATTATGGTATATCATGGAGAATAATACAAAGTTTATAAAATAAAGGTGGTTATAATAAAGATAACCAAATGGTATATTATGGAGTATGGTATAAAGTTAATGAAATAATTGTGGTTATAATAAAACAACCAAATTATATTGGTATATGGACTAAGTGAAAATAATTATGGATATATGATTAATGAAATAAAGATATACGGTACAATGGGAATTCATTATCACATGTGAATACCACATAAATAACGAACCGTTGAATTACCTAGAGTCACTGTAAAATATCAGGGGGAAATAAAGAACATATATGATTAGTATATTACAAGTATTAACTCTACAGTGACAGTACTGTAATATTTAGTGAATAGTTATATTCATATTACCTGGTATTGCGTGTTTATATAACAGCGTACGGGAAGGAACTACTGAACAGGAATTTGTCAAGCTAGCAATTACTTGGTGAACGGTATGTTAATTGTGTGGTCTGAATGTCCTAAGGATTATCCTAAGGTCCAGACATTATGTGTTTAATTTGTTTAAGAGCGATATCTGTGCTTTTATGTATATGATATTGTGTACTGTATTGCTCAAACTGTTGTGTTGTATTTTATACGCGAACGTCTTATGACTGGAAGTTTATACATCTAAACTAGAACAAGACTAACTGACCTCTAGGTATTATTGAACCTAACTGATGGTCAACTGTTATAGTCCAAATTCAAGTATTGGTTATTGTACCACTGACTAAAGGGCTAACTTATTAAGAGAGGAATCCAGATTGTTTCGACTTTCTGGTTGCGCATAGTGATCACTACGAGAGACTTCAATGGGGAGTCACTCAAGGGAATCCATCAGCCACATTCGGGGATGGCGGAGGGCACTGCCGTTGGTGCACAGGTTCGACCGAATCGGTCATTTAATTATCCAGGGCCATAAGGTCAGCTGGTAACGGTTCCATTGGAACCTAGGGGACTATCGTCCATTAATAAGTTATTAAGGGTTGTCTTGACATGATGCCTGAGGTGGAAATTAATTGGAAAAGATTAAGTGATTGGTTTAAAGGATAAGGGCCAGGTGGCCAACTAACAAGTACAATTTAATACACGTATCTTATTTGGTTGTTATTGTGGTTTATTGAAGTGTGATTATTGGTTATTACTATGGATTATTAATGTGTGGTTATTGGTGTTGTGTACTATTGTACATTGATGTTTATAGGTGAATTGTTATGCGAGTGTTTAATGCTTACAGTTATTACTGTTATTATTGTAAACCGGTATTTCATGTAAAGAACCTAATATCAAGATGGCTAAAACAACCTAAGGAATCTAGATGATGTAAGACTACATTTAGCATACCAGCATTTCGATTGCTGAGCCCTTCAATGGGCCAAACATTCCAGGTTATTGTAACACCCCTACCGTTAATCCTACGCTTACCGTCTAATCGTCCTGTTAATCATATCAGTTCGTGAAATACCCCAAACCTTGGTAGGTTGTGTAAATGTTAGACTATGGTATTTAAAGGCTAAAAAGTGCCTTAGAAACATAAATGAACCATTTAAACCATGGTAAAACACAATAAAACACTAAGACACGGTTTGAGCAAAAACATGCTCTAAGCTTGGAGTGAACTTGGTTAGGACCCAAGGAGCCTACCAAGACATAATAATGTTTAATTATGATTTTATAAGGCTAATTAAGTCCTTAGGAAACCTTGGTAGACAATGAAACCAAACAAAACATAAATAAATGCCTTAAGGTCAATATGGGCTAAAAGTGCTCTAAGCTTGGGATAAATTTGTATAAGACCTAATGGTCATACCTATATCTTATAAATATGTTAATGAACATATTAAATCAACTACCAAAGAAAACCAAGCTTGAAAACAAGTTAAAACACAAAATGTGCTTTAAGGAATCTTAAAGCACGTTTTTGAAAAATTGTCTTGTAAATGAGTTTTGAATGGCTAAATGTCCATCATTACTCTTAAATATATATGTGTACTATATAGTATCACATTTGGATGTCTATATCAATGGGAAATCAAAAATTTCACTTCTATGTGCCTTGTTTTGTGAATAGTGATTTTTATAAGCTAGTTTGTAACATATATTGTTATAAGTAATTAAATTGGTCAACAAAGACTATAATACCCTTCTAACTAAAAGGGGGGCCGGTTTTTAAGTGTGGTGACTCACCACTCTTGTTAACATATCAAATAAGTAAGGAATGACTAGTTAAGGTACTATTTGCTTTATAAGTTACAAATATCTTGTAAAAAAACAAGTCTATCTTCATTCTCCCTTCCTTTCTCATTTCACACGGTTCCAACCTTCTCCTTCCTCCCTTCTTGCTGTTCTCTCACGGTAATACAGCACCACCACCATGGAAGTCCATCTTTAATCTCTTGTAAAATCTAGCTCACTTATCCAAATCAAAAACAAACACCACCAATCTCTTCCTCTCATCAAGCTCTTCATTTCTATCTTCTCAAAACTTCAAGAGCCCCATTTCGGTGCCATGGAGTTCCACCATTGAAGGAGCTTGAGCTTGTCTTTCCACATATTATTGATCTCCTTTGCTTCTAGGTAAGGAATCTCAAAGAAAAATCAAGTTTCCTCCATGTTTTGTGTGTGACCGAAAATACTCATTGATGGAGCTCTTTGTGTGACTTTGTTCTAGCTTCATTCCAATCTCTTATGGACTAGGTGGAGTCCTCTCTTCATAGATATTCAAACTCCCTTCAAAGATCAAGGTAAAACAACTACATTAATGTTTTTGAAATAATGTAAACCTAGGGTTTACAATGAGATGAAGCATAAAGCTTATATACTCATTTCAATATTGGTATATTGTTTAGTAGTTGACAAGGAAAGAAACGCCTTACCGGTTTTAAGAGGAAACAAGAAAGAAGTTTGAGTGGAAAAGAGGTAAATATGCTATCTCAATGTGGTTTAATGCCTTAGGAGAAATGAGCTTATAATGCTTGCTAAAACTACCTAAAGAGCAAATGGTGAATGACTTAGTAAGGTGTTCTCAAGGAGACTAGTAAAGGAACATATGTCTTGGTGTGTGTAATTGCAGGTCAAAGGCTTATGTATTGTGGAAATTCAGTGTTTAAGGTTTATGCAATTTAAGGGCCTAAGAGCCATGTTATTTAAGGGCCTAAGTGCCAAGCAATTTAAGTTATGCACTATATTGTGATGTAGTGCTAAATGGGTGAAGTTTGTGCATAAAAATGTGTTTGATGGATTTTAGGTGTTCTTGAATGAAATAAGGTAAAAACCTAAGTGTTTTGATGTGAGTATATGCAAAAGAAGCTATGGCAAAATTTGGAAAATGTATAAGAGGTTCTAAGTGTTTTAAGTGAATTCTGGTGAACTAGGAATTGTTAGGAATGAGTAAGTGTTTCACTAAGGAAGAAAACATGCATTAAGGTGTTCTAAGGTGCTACAAGAATTTAGGCATTATCTTGGAAGTTCTAGGAATCAAATGAGTGTTTCTAGGATGTGTATTAAGTCTTGGAGAAGTTTGTTTAAGGTTTAGGCAATGTTGTTGCATAAGGAAGGAATGATTTTCGAATAAGGTTTTGAGTAAGGAATTTTAGGAAATTGGGAAAAGAGGATTTGGTTTTGTAAGAGGAGATGCTTGGGAGATGTTATGAAGGTGAGGAAGCATTTTGGTGTAGTGGTCATTTAAGGTGAAATACCACTTGGAGAACAAAAAGGAAATGTTACAAGTGTTAAGAGACTTGATAAGAAGATTGAGTAACAAGTTGGACCATGTTTTAAGGTGAATCAAAGTGATATTCTAGTATTAGAATATGCCTAAGATCATGTATGAAGCTTGGGTAATTAAAGGATGAAGATAAGAGGTGAAACAAGACTTGGAAAATGAGGTTCTGGCCCGTCCGAACTACCGTCCGAACGAGGACGTTCGGACGTGCCTGTGCGCGCGTGAGTTTTCTGACCTTCGACTGATGTCCGAACTACCGTCCGAACATGGGAAGTTCGGACACACATAATTCATTCTCTGGTTTGGCTTCGAACAGCGTCCGAACTTGGGAAGTCCGGACGCAAGTTCGGACATCCACCAATTTGCACCCTTAGAGTCTCGAACGGTGTCCGAACTTGAGAAGTCCGGACACAATTTCGGACAAGGTGTTGTATGGGCCAAAAACATTGTGTAAAGTTATAAAATGATGGGGATTGATGGTTAATGATGTTATGAGGTTGTTAAGGACATGCTAGGTGAGTTTTAATGACAATTAAGTGGGTGAAAAGTTGTAATAAAATATGAAAGTAAAACAAGTTAAAAAGTGAAGTTATGTAACTAAGTAAACGGGGTTAACTATGGTCATTCGACGTGACACAAACACATTACCCCAATGTTAATGAAGGTAACTTTAATGTGCCAGTTGTTCAAGAATTGTTCGAGGAATGTAAGTGGACATGGTAAAATGGACTCCGGTGACAGGTATGGTTTTCTTGCAACCTGTGTCCTACCGGATTACACCGGCTTGTATGCCAATATGTTTTTCTGAGTGTTTGCCACCTTGTAAGATTAAAACATGTAATGAGTTTATAGTAATTCATTTATGTGGCGAATTTGGCCTCCGATACCATTTAACCTCAAATATGTGTTAAACCTTAGCTAACCAAAACTAGGAACACATGAGTGATCGGTATTCGGAGTTGACGGCCCAAACCTTGGGAACGTGCTAACCACGGCTATGTGTGAGTTAGTTGGATATTGTTGTTGTATGCAAGTGTGTGAACCTCCCTTGTGTGCTTAACTCGGTTATGATACCGTATGGTGTGTGGATGTGGTAGGCTCCATAATGGATCTCTAACTACTTATTTATAAGTGTATATGTACTAATGGGGGGTGAGGAGTCCGGTTGTTCCGGCCACGCGTGTGATGGACGGGAGTCGATGTCATATCCGGTTCGGCTCTCTTGGTGTATGTATAGGTTGTATTCCAATTTGGTTTCTACCTTCCCTTAGCTTATCCAAAGCTAATTACTGACTCACGTCGGGCCACAGGGGCATACGAATGTTATTTCGGTGTGCTTGGGATTACTATATCCGACACACCTTGGGTTTAAGTTAACCGTTCGATATAACTGGACGGTAACGAGGTTGGTAACGAGGTTGGTAACGAGCTTAGCATGAGATTGTCAATAATCTCTAGGCTCACTATATATACTAACTATGGTGGAAGGTTCCCTGTGTGAACAAATCTTATGGTGTTATGAGTTGTTATTGTGCTAGGCAATTTCCCTTGCTATGCTAAGATATGTTTATGTTAGATGTTTAAAATGATCTCGATGTTAACACGTGTACGTCGAAACGAGAAAAGTGTTGTTGTGTTTGCTGTGTGAGGAATGTGATATGCTGTAGGATATGGAGTGTGTGGATCATGGAAATGAATCCCAGTTTGTGACAAGAGGCGTTTAAGGATAGCCCGATTAATGGGTACGTGTCGTTCATTAAGGAAGTAGCTCCGTTTTAGAGGAGAGCCACTCTAGGGTTAAAGGAATCATTGGATGATTTGTTAAGTGTGGATGTGTTGGATATATGTTGAGCCCTATTGTTGGGTGTATGCAAGTGTTGTGTGTTTATGGTTTGTATGTATGATTTAAATATAATCAACTGCATGCTAAGACGACAATTAGTTGTGCGTGGCCCGGTAGCATGTGGGCTGCGGGATTACCATACCAGCAAAGGTGCTGAGCCCCTTGGGGGGCACCCTTTCTCTTCTTTTCCTATTTCAGGTACAGAGAGCTGGAAGCCGTTCGAGAGTAGGACGGGGTAGTCATTGTACATGGGTGTTCATTTAAGTGTATATATACAGTAGGTGTAGTAAGACCGAAACTGTTATCGGCATCAATTTGTAAATACTCGGTACAGTTGGAAGGCTTTTGTACGTTGGTTGTTGTTAATGGAAAGGGATAATAACGTGTAGACGCTCGGAAATCTAGTCCATCAGACCGGTACAATATTTATGTAATAGCCTTGTTAGCCACGTGGGTGGTTAACGGCGTGTAACACCAAGAGTTAAGTTATTTGATGAGGTGTGTATTCTGCTGCAGATTGTTGTTATGTGTTTGTTGTTGGATGGGGTGTTACAAAAAGTGGTATCAGAGCGAAGTATCGCTCTGATGACTGAATTACCGAGCTTAGGAAGTACCAAGTTAGGATTTTAGTACTTTGGGTTAAGGGTTGAGTGATAGCGTGAGAGATACGCTAGATAGGTATTACCAGTGTGCACTGGAAACTTACAATATTCATCCCACCCTCCACAATCCCTGTTTTATAACTTGGGAAAGGACGCCAGAGAGATGGAAGTCCACTCTTACTCGGGAATACCCGATCTGGCTGCTATTAAACACCTCTAAGGTACAGAGAACCTGTCATACGGTAGATCCTGAAAAGTGGGAATCCCGGAGACGGACTCCATCTGAATAATGTTAACCGCATTTAATAGCGAAGAATGAAGAATCTTGTGTATAGAAGAATAGAATTTCCGGCAACCTGGGTCGACATGCTAAGCAGTCGAGAATAACCAACTTGCAACGCACCAACCGTGCAACAGGCAAGAAATGAATCAATAAAACCCGAGACGAGTGTCTACGGGACCACAGTTGATAAATAATACACCAACGGTATACCAACCGACAAAGGAACTACAACGTAGTGCCCAAACAAGAGACAAGTCTCAGCAACCACGATAATGCGTGGAACGGGCTACCAAGAAGAAACAATGCAAAAATAGGGACTCCTAGAATGGAAAACACCCTAGTTAATGATTATCATGTGAAGACAGTGAGAAGTCACCTAGAAGAGTTATTACCAAGACAGTAAGATCAGTGAGGGCCAACAAGGCCACTGATGACAGTGCGGGTAAAGACAATACCACAACCGGTATGTGTTAAACCGATAGCCAGTTAGCATGGCGCACTTGCCATAGCAAGTGCTGCTATAACAGGGCTGTTCGGGAAATTTATAACCACTACGAAGTACTTGGTAAAGTACCATGAAGTTAAGTGAGATCATTATAACCATGGAAGGGCTTAACAGTCTAACCTCTGTAATTGGAAGTACACCAGTCAGCAGGAAGCTAGACTTGGTTAAGGTAAGAAGATGTTGTGAAACCATGAAAATTTTCTTTCAAACCCAGATTTATTTCAAACTCTTTTCTTTCAAAACCAAATTTTCTTTCAAACCAACACTTCTTTCTAACCTTCTTTTAAACCAAAGCAGTAAAAACCAAGGGCAGTTGATAAAGATACAACAGTGGATAAACTTTCCCTCGATTAAGTTCGGGAAGCAAGGAATGAGTATCGTCACGGGACAATATAAGGGAGTTGACAACAGAATACTTCACCTAGGCGTGTGACGGACACTACGAGTGTACCAACTGAATTGTGGGACGACCGCACTCCGATAGGAGCTTGTGGGCCTGACAGACCTACTTATAGGTTAGTTGGGTAAGTAGTAATGTATCAGTATGATACCCCATATATGTATACGAGTAAAGTCCAGAACACGGGAAGTAGTCGACTCCGTTCTACGGTCAGCAGTTAAGTCAAACAAGAGCTAAGGATTACCATGAATGGTTGAAGTAAAGGAACCCAGCTAAATTAAAGAGACTGAAGGAATCAGTGAATGTGTCCAAGGAAATATTTAAGATTCAGGAGGTGCGGAGTGCACCGACTGTTATATAAAGACATTGGAGAAGGCGTAGTTTACTGAAAGTACCCATAAGTACAAGCCAAATGTAATGGCATATTTTAATAACACCCAGGAGTAGTCCTTGAGGGTATTTGGATTAAACATTGTAGGATGAAGCAATATAATTGAAACGCAAGAGTTGAAACAAATACTCGGAAGGAATCGTGACGGTAAGGCTTATAAGCCACAACAACCTGTATTATGTAATGTGATCGGTTGCAGAAGTATATGTTACACAAGGAAATAGAGCGGAGAACGAACCACTGCTTTAAGAGTGGGGATACCTCTCGATATTGTAAAACCGCGAGAGCAGTAGTTGTGTGGACCAAGTTCAAGAAATATGTGGAGGATGGACCACGTTGTTATTACCCCAGGATGACTTGAATAAAATAATACGAAAAGAAGTGCTCATACCAGTCGTGTACACAGGAAGAGTAATAAGTCTGATAGCAATCACCATAGGTGTGTGAAGCTAAATGTGTAGCGAACAACGCTCAAGAAACATAAAGGCTCAAGAAAAAAATAGTAGTATATTCAAAAATCAGCCAAATAAGTGGCTAGATAAACCCAGCGTAATAGCGGAAGCTAATATAATAGCGGATGCAGTATAAGTTGATGTTGTATAATGAGTAAGGATACGGTGCGCAATAAGCGACCGTTGTGTGAGTATTGTTAGATGATAAAATGGGGAGTGAGCAGAGTTATGAGTTAAACCCAGTGGAGGCACAACAGTAAATGATAGCAAACGAACCGAGCAGTAAGCCGGTGACAAGTATTATGTGATAAGAATTTCGGTAAAACACAGTGTAAATTCATATCACAATCGCATGAGAGATTTACTGTCAAGAGTTTACGCCTCTGCACTCTGTATGACTGAGTGTTTTGGTATTGCACTTGAGCAGTAATGATCAAGTGGGATAGCTAGGAATCAGAAGCATGGTAATTGTGGAGGAATAATGTTATAATGGCCGATGCATAGGTAATGCAAGGCTGCAGGAATGAAAGAATACATGTACAAAACCAAAGTTGGAGATATGATTAACAGTAAGTGACTACAGTAACACTAAATACCAAATGTCGGTATGAGATATACCCCAGGTGTGGAAATAACTGAGAGAGCACTACACATTAGGTAGTAGCTCAATCTCAACCGACAGTAAGTCGGTAGAAGCAAGTCAATCATTGTGAATTACATAGTTGTTTACGCTGTAACCTATTGGAGAAGTGAATGGAAAATTGTGAAACTCACCGAATTCGCTCAGGGTAAGAGATACCATGTGTCGGTTGAGAAACCATTATTACCTAGATAAGGGTAATACATTAGAAATGCATAATACAGTAACAGTAACGAATGGGGCAAACTAGATCTATAATTACCAGAGTTGCGCAACAGAGGCCAGGGAGCCCATACACCAAATACTGAAGATACATGGTGAATATGAATAAATGGCTAGTTAACAATGCCTAAAAGCCTCACAGGCCAGGACCGAAACCGGTTATGAGTTAGAACTCCAATGCGAATTCTTGGTTTAGGGACTAAACCGCCAATATGGTTAAGATCCTCTAATCAGAATCCATTGTGTAATAGACCGCGTGGAAGTCAAAACACTTCACGACGGCAGAATATTTTAAGCCAAGGTTTAGTGATTGATTACGTGGGCGTAATCCCTTTTAAGGGGGGTAGAGCGCAAAACCACTTAGTGTGTTTTACCGTACAAGTGTACGTGAACGGGGTTGTGCATAGCACAAAATGATTTGTTATGATGGTTGGCGCGTGTGTTATAAAAACATACGCATTTATTGGTGGTTAAATTGTGGTGATTGTGCACAGAAGATGCGAATACCATTGTGGGAAGTGTGTTTATTTAGTTAACAGTGTGTGTGAGAGTACAAGTGGATGGGAGTAAAGAAACTCCCGGGGAACTAAAACCCCGACAGTGCATAAATGTGAAGCATGTATCGTATTTTGATAAAAATATGTATATATATATATATACAGTGTTGTGATTTATGAAGGGTTATGAGACCGACATAGAACCTAGTGAGAATTAAATTCCCTAGGTAACTTGAATTAAGTTGGATTTGGATGATGATTGATAGACGGAGTTCTATCCCTTGGAGATGTAATGATTATGACTAGAAGGATTTAAAGATAGAAAATGGGGCATGCTTGAACTAGTTGTTGGTTGAAAATGAAGTGGGAGGTGAAACTTGATTATCATGAGATCAAGGGAAGCCGAACACAAATTGGGGTGGAAGGATAGTTCAACACTGATGCTGATCACATCAGGGTTGGATAACTCTAGAAGCTCTCTGTAAGTGGTCACAAATAACCATGTTAAGGAAGAAGCAAAGAGCATAAGTTGGACTTGGAGTTGTGTTGTGTTTTTCAAAAGGATTTTCAATTGGTGTTTTCAAACAATCAATTAATATTTTGAATAAAGGATTCTCTTATACTTAACCTAGTAAAGAATATTTTTGTAGTACTTGCTCACGAGCTGAGGACGCATGAGCCTTTGTCTTCGGACCGGTGACATGAGAAGTATATATGTTAAAAATGTATGTGATTATTTTGACCTCCCAAAGAACGGGGACCAGAAGGTGTCCATCGCGACCGGGTTCTGCGGGATCACAATGTATATGTACTCAACATGGGACTGGAGCCCATGGAGAGATGGAAAAGGTATTTCTGTTTGATATACATGCTAAGACATGTTGTGTGGAATAAGTAATAAATAGTATTTTAGACCTTGAGTTCTAATGTGGGTGGGTTCTGAATTGATTGTGTTACCCGGGCCTACGAGTCCAAATGTGGTTATGTCACCCAGACCTGAGAGTCTGAGGGATATTATGTAAGTGCAAGTGTGGTGAAGGTACCCGGACCATTAAGTCCGAGGTCACCATGTGAGTATGATATTTTATGTATAATGTGGATATGTTGCCCGGACCATTAAGTCCGAGGTTGGATGTAAAGGGTGGTTGGTAATGGAAGTATTATGGCTATAAGTAATTCCCGTATTCTAATCCAATGATGCGAGGAAATGTGAACTTCGAGGACGAAGTTCTTTTAAGGGGGGTAGATTGAAATACCCCAAACCTTGGTAGGTTGTGTAAATGTTAGACTATGGTATTTAAAGGCTAAAAAGTGCCTTAGAAACATAAATGAACCATTTAAACCATGGTAAAACATAATAAAACACTAAGACACGGTTTGAGCAAAAACATGCTCTAAGCTTGGAGTGAACTTGGTTAGGACCCAAGGAGCCTACCAAGACATAATAATGTTTAATTATGATTTTATAAGGCTAATTAAGTCCTTAGGAAACCTTGGTAGACAATGAAACCAAACAAAACATAAATAAATGCCTTAAGGTCAATATGGGCTAAAAGTGCTCTAAGCTTGGGATAAATTTGTATAAGACCTAATGGTCATACCTATATCTTATAAATATGTTAATGAACATATTAAATCAACTACCAAAGAAAACCAAGCTTGAAAACAAGTTAAAACACAAAATGTGCTTTAAGGAATCTTAAAGCACGTTTTTGAAAAATTGTCTTGTAAATGAGTTTTGAATGGCTAAATGTCCATCATTACTCTTAAATATATATGTGTACTATATAGTATCACATTTGGATGTCTATATCAATGGGAAATCAAAAATTTCACTTCTATGTGCCTTGTTTTGTGAATAGTGATTTTTATAAGCTAGTTTGTAACATATATTGTTATAAGTAATTAAATTGGTCAACAAAGACTATAATACCCTTCTAACTAAAAGGGGGGCCGGTTTTTAAGTGTGGTGACTCACCACTCTTGTTAACATATCAAATAAGTAAGGAATGACTAGTTAAGGTACTATTTGCTTTATAAGTTACAAATATCTTGTAAAAAAACAAGTCTATCTTCATTCTCCCTTCCTTTCTCATTTCACACGGTTCCAACCTTCTCCTTCCTCCCTTCTTGCTGTTCTCTCACGGTAATACAGCACCACCACCATGGAAGTCCATCTTTAATCTCTTGTAAAATCTAGCTCACTTATCCAAATCAAAAACAAACACCACCAATCTCTTCCTCTCATCAAGCTTCATTTCTATCTTCTCAAAACTTCAAGAGCCCCATTTCGGTGCCATGGAGTTCCACCATTGAAGGAGCTTGAGCTTGTCTTTCCACATATTATTGATCTCCTTTGCTTCTAGGTAAGGAATCTCAAAGAAAAATCAAGTTTCCTCCATGTTTTGTGTGTGACCGAAAATACTCATTGATGGAGCTCTTTGTGTGACTTTGTTCTAGCTTCATTCCAATCTCTTATGGACTAGGTGGAGTTCTCTTCATAGATATTCAAACTCCCTTCAAAGATCAAGGTAAAACAACTACATTAATGTTTTTGAAATAATGTAAACCTAGGGTTTACAATGAGATGAAGCATAAAGCTTATATACTCATTTCAATATTGGTATATTGTTTAGTAGTTGACAAGGAAAGAAACGCCTTACCGGTTTTAAGAGGAAACAAGAAAGAAGTTTGAGTGGAAAAGAGGTAAATATGCTATCTCAATGTGGTTTAATGCCTTAGGAGAAATGAGCTTATAATGCTTGCTAAAACTACCTAAAGAGCAAATGGTGAATGACTTAGTAAGGTGTTCTCAAGGAGACTAGTAAAGGAACATATGTCTTGGTGTGTGTAATTGCAGGTCAAAGGCTTATGTATTGTGGAAATTCAGTGTTTAAGGTTTATGCAATTTAAGGGCCTAAGAGCCATGTTATTTAAGGGCCTAAGTGCCAAGCAATTTAAGTTATGCACTATATTGTGATGTAGTGCTAAATGGGTGAAGTTTGTGTATAAAAATGTGTTTGATGGATTTTAGGTGTTCTTGAATGAAATAAGGTAAAAACCTAAGTGTTTGGATGTGAGTATATGCAAAAGAAGCTATGGCAAAATTTGGAAAATGTATAAGAGGTTCTAAGTGTTTTAAGTGAATTCTGGTGAACTAGGAATTGTTAGGAATGAGTAAGTGTTTCACTAAGGAAGAAAACATGCATTAAGGTGTTCTAAGGTGCTACAAGAATTTAGGCATTATCTTGGAAGTTCTAGGAATCAAATGAGTGTTTCTAGGATGTGTATTAAGTCTTGGAGAAGTTTGTTTAAGGTTTAGGCAATGTTGTTGCATAAGGAAGGAATGATTTTCGAATAAGGTTTTGAGTAAGGAATTTTAGGAAATTGGGAAAAGAGGATTTGGTTTGTAAGAGGAGATGCTTGGGAGATGATGTTATGAAGGTGAGGAAGCATTTTGGTGTAGTGGTCATTTAAGGTGAAACACCACTTGGAGAACAAAAAGGAAATGTTACAAGTGTTAAGAGACTTGATAAGAAGATTGAGTAACAAGTTGGACCATGTTTTAAGGTGAATCAAAGTGATATTCTAGTATTAGAATATGCCTAAGATCATGTATGAAGCTTGGGTAATTAAAGGATGAAGATAAGAGGTGAAACAAGACTTGGAAAATGAGGTTCTGGCCCGTCCGAACTACCGTCCGAACGAGGACGTTCGGACGTGCCTGTGCGCGCGTGAGTTTTCTGACCTTCGACTGATGTCCGAACTACCGTCCGAACATGGGAAGTTCGGACACACATAATTCATTCTCTGGTTTGGCTTCGAACGGCGTCCGAACTTGGGAAGTCCGGACGCAAGTTCGGACGTCCACCAATTTGCACCCTTAGAGTCTCGAACGGTGTCCGAACTTGAGAAGTCCGGACACAAGTTTGGACAAGGTGTTGTATGGGCCAAAAACATTGTGTAAAGTTATAAAATGATGGGGATTGATGGTTAATGATGTTATGAGGTTGTTAAGGACATGCTAGGTGAGTTTTAATGACAATTAAGTGGGTGAAAAGTTGTAATAAAATATGAAAGTAAAACAAGTTAAAAAGTGAAGTTATGTAACTAAGTAAACGGGGTTAACTATGGTCATTCGACGTGACACAAACACATTACCCCAATGTTAATGAAGGTAACTTTAATGTGCCAGTTGTTCAAGAATTGTTCGAGGAACGTAAGTGGACATGGTAAAATGGACTCCGGTGACAGGTATGGTTTTCTTGCAACCTGTGTCCTACCGGATTACACCGGCTTGTATGCCAATATGTTTTTCTGAGTGTTTGCCACCTTGTAAGATTAAAACATGTAATGAGTTTATAGTAATTCATTTATGTGGCGAATTTGGCCTCCGATACCATTTAACCTCAAATATGTGTTAAACCTTAGCTAACCAAAACTAGGAACACATGAGTGATCGGTATTCGGAGTTGACGGCCCAAACCTTGGGAACGTGCTAACCACGGCTATGTGTGAGTTAGTTGGATATTGTTGTTGTATGCAAGTGTGTGAACCTCCCTTGTGTGCTTAACTCGGTTATGATACCGTATGGTGTGTGGATGTGGTAGGCTCCATAATGGATCTCTAACTACTTATTTATAAGTGTATATGTACTAATGGGGGGTGAGGAGTCCGGTTGTTCCGGCCACGTGCAGACGTTATAATCTGAGTGGTTTAAGTGGTGTAATTAAAATTAAAGAAAAGAAATTAAAACCCAAAATAAACGTCGGGCTGCAAACAAATCCCGGTCGCAGTAGTATAGTGAAATGTAAGCGACCGGATATCGAACCACGGGACTAATATACATATTATAGTACCTAAGCGTGTCACAAAGAGGGGGTATTAATTGACTTGTTAAATAAAAACAGTTAATAAAATTAACTAAGTAAGCAAATTAACTAAACGGGACTCTGGTTCAGACTAATATTATCTGTTCTTTCATGCTAGGTCTACTGGTTTAATTATAACTGTTTGGCAAGATTCCTGATATTTTCTTAAGGTCCGATGAAAACTCATAAGAACTCGTTCACCTGTAAAGCAAGGTCCGATGAAAACTCAAGCAAAAGCCTGCGAACGGCAGAGGAGTGTTGAGGGATTACATTTGCAACTGAGTACTAACTTAAACGATGAGAATAAGTTTCCCCCAGTTTTACGGCTTAATCAACCCATCTGTTTCCAACCGATGAAATCAAAAACAGACTTAGTAAAGCATTTTAATAAATTCATGAGGTTTATTAAAAAGATGGCGAGAAAACCTTTAACCGTAACAAACTTTATTAAAACTAAAACCAGTAAAACATATTGCAAAATTAATACAGAAACATAATAATTATTCCCAGAGTATATGTAAACTAGCCTAACATATTAAATAGATAGACAGAGACAAGAGTAATAGAAATCATCCGTAATCACTCCGGCTCACTCTGCTATTTTGTGTACGTAGGCTAGAGGTGGATTTAGTGGGATGTAAAATAAATAAAATGGAGAAGGCAGAAGGAGAGAAATGAGATGGTGTGTGAATTGGAACTCCAGAAGAACCACGGAAGGAGCCTCCGGAAGGACACCGGATAAGGAGGAATGAAGCTCGTTTATAGAGGAAGAAGAATAGAGCAGCAGCTCATCAGCTCACTGATTGAGCTCGTTGATTGCAGCTCCCCATTGATTGCAGCTATTGATTGCGCAGGGGACAGGGCTGAATCGCGTGCGTGATTTCTGGTAGGCGCCGGCTCAAGTTGAAGAGCGAGTTGGGTAGAAGATAACCCGTTAATTTCCTACATATTTACACGTGTCCACTAGATAAGTAGCGGCACTCTCTATTCTTGTCCGCCTGTTTATGTGGCGGTCTCCTCTGTCTCAACCGCCTCGCGGTCGCATTAGAGTTGTCCGCCTCTTAAGTGGCGGTACTCTCTATGTTGTCCGCCCCTAATGAGGCGGTCTTCTGTCTCTTGTCCGCCTCGCGGTTGGTGGTGTGGTGTCCGCCCCAAGACCAGGCGGTTGCATGCAAATATGCATGCGTATTCCTCTCCACGTACCTTATTTAATCCCTTATAAACATAGGTATGTTTTAGGTATTTTTCCTACAATTTAACACATATAATACATCAGTTAATATAACAACATAATTATAGGAAAAACCCTAGATAAGTGCGAAACATTACTAAAAATGCTGCAACTAATAAGGTGATTAAACCTTAAAAAGTCTATATGTTTTGCACTTATCAAACTTCCTCACACTTGACTTTTGCTTGTCCTCAAGCAAATAAGGAATTAATTATCTCTAAGCCTTAATAATAAAACAAGATTAAATAAGTGTAGAAGGGAATTTAGACAAAGTGACAATCGAAAGAATAATTCTGCTCTTAGAAGTAGGTTTTTATAAACAGTGAAGAAGAATAATTTAATAAAAGCATAGAAAAACTAGACTGTAGAAAACAAGTTAGATTAACCTGGGATTTTCAACCAATTTCATTCTCTAACCCGGGATGACAAGGGGTGTGAAGTAATGCCTTATTCCGCAATACCTTTCAACACCACGTACTCATGTTCATAAACATAAATTGCAATTTATTTATTTACACTTTTTTTGAATGTGCAAATTGTATAGACAAAGCACATATTATTTATATAATATATTTTTTAATTGCATTATTTTTCTGTACCCCAGACTTTTCTCTCTATCCTTGTAGCGGTGTTGGGTCTTCTATCCCAGGTCACGAGACCTTAGGTAGATAGGTGTTAAAGCACCCCAAAGAACTTAATAACCGGATAGACGAGGCCTGTTTTTGGTTAGAAAAATTCATAAACAGCGAAGTACCTTGTCTTTATCCTTTTCTTTCCTTGACTTTCCACATATTTCCATAATCCCAAGCTAAACTAAATTGATTTTTACAACTAGCAGATCTATCATATTTCGAGTAAAAATAGAGTATTTTGAAGGAAAATAATTTTATACAAACTCCTTGAAATAAAACTACCTTTCAGTTGTCACTTGACATAATTTCAGACACTTCTACAATTATTTATCTCATTTTTACAATTTTTTTTAATTTTAGGCAGTTTAGAGTAGCAAAAAGTGAGTGTGGCATTATCGAACTACTGTCATAATTTCAGGGAAAGGTCTCTCCTTCCTCACACTTAAGAGGAGCAATGTCCTCATTGTTCAGAATTAAAATCAAGAAAATGACCTTTCAAATTATGACAGACTCATAAAGGATTAAATAAAGGTTGAACATTAATATAATAAATGAGGAATTGAAACTCCCCTTGTATCGTAGATTGAGGAAGGTATCCTTCCTCACACTTAGAGCTTTGACAGGGGTGAGACGTTCCTCACACTTGAGTTGCGCAAGTGTTCAACCGAAGATATTGAAATGCCAAAGCAACTGAGGTTGCTTTCCAAAGGTGAGTTCAGCTATATATTCGACATAGGATTTGTTCTGAAAAGAAAATCATATATAGCCAGCAGAACTCCAAATGAACCAAAAGAAAATCATTAAATGAAAAACATAAATAAAAATTCATAAAATAAAAACATAAAGTACCACACTGTTACCTTCCTGAATATATCAAATGTTAGCACAAGGTTTAAACAGTAATAGTCTACAAAAAGTCAGAGAAACATAAAATGAAATAAAAATAACAAGAAAATAAAAATAAAAATAATCACTGTGGTGGTGGTGGAGGCTGTGCAGGTCCCTGGCCTGACTGAGCGAGGAGACGCTCTAGGAGCTGAGCGGTCTGCGCATTCTGCTGCGCTGTCTGTGCATGCATCTCATCACTCCGGTCCAAGCGCTATATCACCCTCTGCTCAAAGCTCTCAAACCTCTGATGGAAGGTCTGGAACTGAGCCTGTAGATCTGTCGAGTAAGGTACAGGAGCAGGGGTCTGCATCATATCAGTAGTCGGCCTATAAGGCTCCTCTCCCTGTGCGGACGGTGGGTCAGGATCGGCTGAGTGTGTAGCTCCAGTAGAGGTCCCCGCTGCTGTAGATGATGCAGTGGAAGACCGAGCAGCGGCACTCCTAACCCAAGTACCGTCATCTGAGCGCATAAAGCCCCAGCTCCGCACAGTCAGCAGTGACACTGAGCGCTTCGCTGGACGAAGATCTAAAGTCTCCCTGAACTCTGCTGAGAATGGGACAGAACCGATAATGTGGAGACTGAGGAAGAAGGGAAAAATGGGAGTGATCTTCTTCTTCTTCGTCCTCATGTAGGAGACCACCTTATAGAGCTGGCCGAACATGACGTGGCTGAAAGAGATGCGCTGAGCGGGTGGAAATGGACCTAGGAAGTAGTCAAGTAAGGCACAATCCTCATCAGTAGCATCATGCGCCCCAGATGGGCGAATCTGATGACT
Source organism: Limonium bicolor (assembly GCA_023374045.1). Taxonomy (NCBI): domain Eukaryota; kingdom Viridiplantae; phylum Streptophyta; class Magnoliopsida; order Caryophyllales; family Plumbaginaceae; genus Limonium; species Limonium bicolor. Next base: position 170,432,069 of record CM041781.1, read on the forward strand.
GAGGATCTCCAGGAGAAGCCTCTGAGTCAGCGTGGGGAAGCTAGCGAACGGGAGGACATCCTTCTCCTCCTCCCCTCTACGTCGGGTCCTCCGACCTACAGCCTGAAGCCACCTGGACTTCGACCTCTGCAAGTACTCCTCTGTGAATCCTCGGATATCACCAGGACCATCCGGGATGTGCAGGAGAGAAGTGAAAGTCGAGGGTGTGATCTCCACGGGGTGACGGCGTATATAAGAAGTAATGCTCATATCGCCTGCCCGGGCATTAGCATAAAACTCTCGAGCTAAGTCCGGAGCAAAGACTCCCTCTCCTAACCTTAGAACCTCTGAAAGTCCTAGCCTGGCAAATAGAGTATCCACCCCTGCAGCCTTTAGCACCGCCGGCTCAAATTTCCTCTCTATGATAAAGTCCTTGCCCTGATCGAACCAGGCACGAGCCTCTACTGAGACAAAGCCATCGTCCTGAAGACGAGGTGCAGAAGAAGATGATGCTCCAGGGCAGTCACCACCACGTGTACGAGACATACTAATATATATTTAAAATTAAAAGCAAACAACATTAACAGCATAACAATTAATATTAAATATTAAACATAGTAATAAAAATAACATGAAAATTTAATGAAATATTAGCAACATAAAAATCAACAAAAATTATCAAACAAATAAAAATAAAAATAACAACATTAAAAATTAACAAAAATTAACAAGCAATAGAAATATGAAAAATAAATAACAACGACATTAAGATTTAACAAATATTAATAAACAAAAATCAACATAAAAGCTAATATTAATAGCAACATAAATATTAATATTAAAAATAACATAAGAATTAATATTATTAACAAAGCATTAATATTAGACATAAACATTTTCATAATTAAAACAAAGATAGAAAACTAGTAAAATAAATAAAATAACACAAACAAAAATACAAATAAAAATAAACAGTTAAATTCTGTCGAAAATTCGACAGAGTTTCCCCTAAATTTCTTCGATTCTCCACAAAAATTTCAGTCAGAATCAAGGTTTTTAGTACCGTCACCAATCAAATCTAGAAATAATAACCTATAATCACAATCTATACTCGTTTAATTATCAAGGCTAAATAAAACTGAAAAATGCTAGTTTTAACAATGAATTTTCGTAACTAGCACATATCAATTTTAGAGTTCAACAAAAACACCCAATCTAAGTGTAATAAGTGAAGATTTAACCTTGTATATGTAGATTATGATTAATATAGGACAAATTCGAGACAAATCTAGCAATTAGAATTCGAAATTTCGAATTTAAGGAATTAGGGATTCGAAACTTCAGCTCCTAATTTCTCCTAGTATAGTTCATCATTTACAGATTTGAAGCTATAGAAATGTAAAGAATTCAAAAACGAAGATCTGGGTACTAACCTTGTAAGATTTGATGAAGAATTGAAGAAGTTGTGTTGATTAGAAGAGGAGGGCGATTCGCGCAAGGGTTCGTTCTTCTCTCGGGCTGGCTCGAGTTCGAACTGGAATTGGGGAAGAACGGTGAGTGAAACGCTGAGTTTTGACATTTTTTTTTCTATTCTGAAGCACGACCGCCTCGCGGTTGTGTGTGTGCCGTCCGCACGTTATGTGGCGGTCAAGAGTCTGAAGTCCGCGAGGCGGACAGGAGTGTGAAGTCCGCGAGGTGGTCTGGTGTGCTGTGAGACCGCCAGGCGGTTGCCTGTGTGCAGTCCGCTTGATATCTGGCGGACCAGGAGGCGGAACCGTGTGTGGAGTCCGCGAGGTAAGTGGCGGACTAGAGGCGGTTCGCTTCGTTTTTTTTTCGATTTTAATGTAACAATAAAGAATAAGAGATAAACATTAGTACACAAAAATTAATAATTAGTAGTTAGATTACATAAAATTAAATGTTAAGGACAATGGAAATTAAATGTTAGAGACAATGGAAATAAAATGTTAGAGACAATGAAAATAAAATGTTAGAAGTTAGAATTAGATGTTAAAAGTTAGATGTCCGAAGTTAGATGGCCAAAGTCAGGTGTCCATTGTCCAAATGTCCAATTAATATTAACAGATTATTAGATGATTATTATTAACAAAATATAGCAGATAATTAATATTAACAACAAGCAAACGAAAATAATATAGAAATATTATTAACATATTTAAGAGAACATAATATTTATAATTAACAGGTGAATAATCCGGGGCTTAGGAACTAGAATAAATCTAGTCCCCGGCAACGGCGCCATTTTGCAGACGTTATAATCTGAGTGGTTTAAGTGGTGTAATTAAAATTAAAGAAAAGAAATTAAAACCCAAAATAAACGTCGGGCTGCAAACAAATCCCGGTCGCAGTAGTATAGTGAAATGTAAGCGACCGGATATCGAACCACGGGACTAATATACATATTATAGTACCTAAGCGTGTCACAAAGAGGGGGGATTAATTGACTTGTTAAATAAAAACAGTTAATAAAATTAACTAAGTAAGCAAATTAACTAAACGGGACTCTGGTTCAGACTAATATTATCTGTTCTTTCATGCTAGGTCTACTGGTTTAATTATAACTGTTTGGCAAGATTCCTGATATTTTCTTAAGGTCCGATGAAACTCATAAGAACTCGTTCACCTGTAAAGCAAGGTCCGATGAAAACTCAAGCAAAAGCCTGCGAACGGCAGAGGAGTGTTGAGGGATTACATTTGCAACTGAGTACTAACTTAAACGATGAGAATAAGTTTCCCCCAGTTTTACGGCTTAATCAACCCATCTGTTTCCAACCGATGAAATCAAAAACAGACTTAGTAAAGCATTTTAATAAATTCATGAGGTTTATTAAAAAGATGGCGAGAAAACCTTTAACCGTAACAAACTTTATTAAAACTAAAACCAGTAAAACATATTGCAAAATTAATACAGAAACATAATAATTATTCCCAGAGTATATGTAAACTAGCCTAACATATTAAATAGATAGACAGAGACAAGAGTAATAGAAATCATCCGTAATCACTCCGGCTCACTCTGCTATTTTGTGTACGTAGGCTAGAGGTGGATTTAGTGGGATGTAAAATAAATAAAATGGAGAAGGCGGAAGGAGAGAAATGAGATGGTGTGTGAATTGGAACTCCAGAAGAACCACGGAAGGAGCCTCCGGAAGGACACCGGATAAGGAGGAATGAAGCTCGTATTTATAGAGGAAGAAGAATAGAGCAGCAGCTCATCAGCTCACTGATTGAGCTCGTTAATTGCAGCTCCCCATTGATTGCAGCTATTGATTGCGCAGGGGACAGGGCTGAATCGCGTGCGTGATTTCTGGTAGGCGCCGGCTCAAGTTGAAGAGCGAGTTGGGTAGAAGATAACCCGTTAATTTCCTACACATTTACACGTGTCCACTAGATAAGTAGCGGTACTCTCTATTCTTGTCCGCCTGTTTATGTGGCGGTCTCCTCTGTCTCAACCGCCTGCGGTCGCATTAGAGTTGTCCGCCTCTTAAGTGGCGGTACTCTCTATGTTGTCCGCCCCTAATGAGGCGGTCTTCTGCTTGTCCGCCTCGCGGTTGGTGGTGTGGTGTCCGCCCCAAGACCAGGCGGTTGCATGCAAATATGCATGCGTATTCCTCTCCACGTACCTTATTTAATCCCTTATAAACATAGGTATGTTTTAGGTATTTTTCCTACAATTTAACACATATAATACATCAGTTAATATAACAACATAATTATAGGAAAAACCCTAGATAAGTGCGAAACATTACTAAAAATGCTGCAACTAATAAGGTGATTAAACCTTAAAAAGTCTATATGTTTTGCACTTATCACCACGCGTGTGATGGACGGGAGTCGATGTCATATCCGGTTCGGCTCTCTTGGTGTATGTATAGGTTGTATTCCAATTTGGTTTCTACCTTCCCTTAGCTTATCCAAAGCTAATTACTGACTCACGTCGGGCCACAGGGGCATACGAATGTTATTTCGGTGTGCTTGGGATTACTATATCCGACACACCTTGGGTTTAAGTTAACCGTTCGATATAACTGGACGGTAACGAGGTTGGTAACGAGCTTAGCATGAGATTGTCAATAATCTCTAGGCTCACTATATATACTAACTATGGTGGAAGGTTCCCTGTGTGAACAAATCTTATGGTGTTATGATTTGTTATTGTGTTAGGCAATTTCCCTTGCTATGCTAAGATATGTTTATGTTAGATGTTTAAAATGATCTCGATGTTAACACGTGTACGTCGAAACGAGAAAAGTGTGTTGTGTTTGCTGTGTGAGGAATGTGATATGCTGTAGGATATGAGTGTGTGGATCATGGAAATGAATCCCAGTTTGTGACAAGAGGCGTTTAAGGATAACCCGATTAATGGGTACGTGTCGTTCATTAAGGAAGTAGCTCTGTTTTAGAGGAGAGCCACTCTAGGGTTAAAGGAATCATTGGATGATTTGTTAAGTGTGGATGTGTTGGATATGTTGAGCCCTATTGTTGGGTGTATGCAAGTGTTGTGTGTTTATGGTTTGTATGTATGATTTAAATATAATCAACTGCATGCTAAGACGACAATTAGTTGTGCGTGGCCCGGTAGTATGTGGGCTGCGGGATTACCATACCAGCAAAGGTGCTGAGCCCCTTGGGGGGCACCCTTTCTCTTCTTTTCCTATTTCAGGTACAGAGAGCTGGAAGCCGTTCGAGAGTAGGACGGGGTAGTCATTGTACATGGGTGTTCATTTAAGTGTATATATACAGTAGGTGTAGTAAGACCGAAACTGTTATCGGCATCAATTTGTAAATACTCGGTACAGTTGGAAGGCTTTTGTACGTTGGTTGTTGTTAATGGAAAGGGATAATAACGTGTAGACGCTCGGAAATCTAGTCCATCAGACCGGTACAATATTTATGTAATAGCCTTGTTAGCCACGTGGGTGGTTAACGGCGTGTAACACCAAGAGTTAAGTTATTTGATGAGTGTGTATTCCGCTGCAGATTGTTGTTATGTGTTTGTTGTTGGATGGGGTGTTACAGTTCGCAGCGGAAATACTACTATTACTACGGCGGGTGATACAACACCGCTAACCGCCCATACGGCTAGCTAGGCTTACCTTACTTACAGTCACGGTCTGATGATCATAGTATACCGAGCTACTAAAACATTGCTTACCATTACCGAAAATATGACATGCTTACAATTCTTGGATCACCGAGTATTTAAGGTATATTCAATTACATTCCTTTCCAATCTACCAAAAATAGTGAGTTTCTACCGGCTACTCACCTATACCAATTCACCATCCTTTCTATACTCAAAAAGGTGTACCACATGGTACACCGGCTAATCAAAAGCTACAGCCGTGTACTACTTAGTACACCATTCATCAATCATTGTTTACAATCCAAAAAGAAGACAAAAGAAATAAAATTAAGTCTTCAACATCTTCATCCCTCTCTTGCACCTGCATTCATATTAAAAACGGTGCCCAAGGGGCTCAGCAAAAGCTGCGCATAAACTCCGCATATACCGCGTGCTAGCTAGGGCACGCCGACTATTTGACGACCACTAAGCATGCGGTTCATTAATTTTCATACATACATGCTTTTCATACAACGTACATGCATACACGATTCATTACACAATTCAAGGCATCAATACAATAGTGCATACAATACTTACCTTCACAATGTTAGCCAAGTTATGCATCCGGGTTAATCGGAATGCTGTTTACTCTTTTACTCATTTCACTTACTTTCTCTTACTTGCACTTACTTACTTTCACTTACTTTACTTACTCATTCTTACTTACTTACTTATACTCAAGTTAAGTCGGTGTGACCCCCGGCCCGGGGACTACACCGTCCCACCACCGGGATTTACTTGACTCACCAATCCGGGATGCTACCCACTTAAGGGATTTGGGCCACAGACCAGTTTAAGAGTCAGGAATTGGAGCCAACCTCTCGTGACTCCGCATCCTCACGCGTGGCCGAAACTATATCGGACTTCTACTCATCCCAATTTAATTATCAATTTGAGTTAGCATGGTTAGCTTGTTAGGAATAAGTTAGAAGTCCAAAGTCAACACATTCGGTCACAATACAATATATCATACATACACACATTCATATTCATCCATACATTTCATGAATTATACAAACTAAGATTTAAGAAAAAAATTCACATCATACAACACTACATAATCACAAGTATGCATAGTAACTCCGATTCGTGCATTTATCTTATTTGGTGATCAGTTAGCACTCAAACACAAATCAGAGTAACCAAGATAGCATACGGGGCATGAGGAATTCATACCGTTCACCGTTGTACGTGTTTCCGAACGTTCCTCCGGTGTCACAAATCGAATCCTATAATATACATACAATCGAGTGATTAATCTAGCTATCATTAACTTAACTCGATTACTCTTACGTTTCCCAACTCATACTTACTAAGTCTATACATTCCTATACTTACATTTTATTTTCTTACTTCTAGTTACTTAACAATGGTTTACTTACGTATATATACATGTACATAGGTATAGGTGGGCATACATATTACATATACATATATATACTAGTTAAAAGCTTACAGTTTTTTTTTGTAAGTTATGGGTCGTCCGACCCAAGCCCCGGGTCGGACCATTCCAGTAGATTTTCGTCCTTTGAAATTCTCCCCGTCCGACCCAGCACTATTCCGTCCGACCCATACACCTCTGGGTCGGACCATTCCAGAAAGTTTTGGTTCTATTGTCCAAGCTGCGTCCGACCCACGTCCGACTCACCCTCTGGGTCGGACAGAGTCGGAAACTTCGACAACGGAATTTTTTTGCCTGTCCGACCCACGTCCGACTCACGGGCCCTGGGTCGGACCGTTCCAGAAAGATTTATTTTTGTTGCTTAAGCCCTGTCCGACCCACTGTCCGATCCAGGCTCTGGGTCGGACGGTAGCAGGTTGTGCTACAGGCCTTGTTTTTCCTTCCCAATTTCACCCATTGCTTCCCCAATCTTCCTACATACATCCTAACATGTTTTAGTACTATTAAACACTCTAGATCATGCTAATTCATTCCTTAATTCATTACACAAATCCTATACTAACTTATTCAAATAATTCTCCTAGTTTCAACTCAACACTTACACAGTTTTCTTCCTTGATGCATTTGCTACAGATGTTGATACTTACACTCCCCATCTATAACTCTCTCTTCTAATATCATTTCTAACACTTCTAAGGTATTACCATACATTAACTATCTCTCCCAACTTACCCTCTAACCATCTTACTCAAAATCTGTTACAAACCTACATTTTCACCTAGTTTCTTGTTCATAAGTCCACTAGTTTCTAAGTAAATTTTGCCATAGTCTCCCCTATAATTTTGTACTCTCACCACATTTGTTTACACTCACATTTCCATCCATCTCACCTGTTTGAACAATCATGAATATACAAGGCTCCCATACATAATACCAACACAAAAACACTCTTAAAATTTCCTGCACTTAACATCCCAATCCTAACTATGTTCATGACAGTTTTTATTGGTTTTCAAAGCTTCAATACCATTCAATTCTTCTTCTACATTACACTGTTGTTCATTACCCTTTCACAATACAACTCTTACTCTTTTAAAATCTGTTACATAAGCATTTACAAAGCCATACAAAGATGAGTATAGTTACCTTGTCCTCCCTTCTAGTTTTCTTTTTCTCCTTCCTTCTCCTTCCTTCTTCCTTCTCTCTCTCTCTACCAATTATAGTACTTCAACAAATCTAACATTACAACCCATACATACACACCATTTCAATATTAACACTAACCCTAAACATTATTTAAGCTTAACGTAAGTTTGAGGGTTTAGAGGTATATTACCTCCCAAGGGTTTATGTAATGCTTGGAACAGCTCAAGAATAATCTTTCCACCCTTTCAAGAATGCCAAAATCGGTTGGGTACAAAAGGAGCAAGCAAGAGTTTTAGCTCAAATTTCGTTTTGCCCTTAAGGCTAGAAAAACAATGGAGTTTCAAGAAGATTTTTACCTCAAAATGACAAGGAGAAGAAGGTGGTTCTAGTAGTGGTCTTGAAGCTCCAAATGCTCCATACATGGATATGAAAGTTGTTGTTTTCAATTTTGGAAAGATAGAAATGTTGTTCTTGAGGAGAGGATGACGATGGTGTAGTTTTGTAATTTTTGGAGAATGTTTGATGGGTTAACAAGAGGAGAGAAGTGGTGGCTATTTGGCTCCTCAAAATCACCATTAGAGGCTCCAAGGAAGATGAAGGAAAATCAGAGAGGGGAGGGGAAGTGCTGTGTACGTGAGTGTTGTGAGGAGTATGAGGGGATTGGAGAGAGAGTGTGAGAGGTAGTTCACTTTATGCTTTTTATTGTTTTTGTCTTTTGCTAATAAGAGGAGGGTGTGAGGGAGTGTGAGAGGGGGAGTCCAAATCGGACACACACAGCACACACTCACAAACTTTAATTTTTATTTTAAAAGTGGACACCTAAGTTCGTGTTTTTTATGTTTTCTACCCCAAACTTCCCGTTTTGACAGTTTTACTAATTCTTCGTTTTATTGATTTTATTGGTTCTAAAGCTTCATTAATATTTATTAATGATTATTTAGTTGACCAAAATAGTTACGAGTCTATTTGACCCGCTTAAAGTCACGTTTTCCCGGTTATCTCGAAAAACGTGCTTTAAGGTTCGTTAACGATTTTAATCCATTTTAAGGATCCGGTTTTCTTCGGGATTTTTTGTTCCCTTATGCTTATTTATGCATAATTAAGCTTCTAAATTATTCATTAGCCTAATTAATCACTATTTTTAATTACGGGGTATTTCAATCTACCCCCCTTAAGAAACTTTGCCCTCAAAGTTGCTCAAGGTTAATAGTTTATTAATTCTTCTCATTAGGCAACCAATTGCCATAATGCATCTTACTACCACCTATGAGGTGTTTACTTCCTTTCACACTGCAAGCATACACAATCCAAGCACAATACACAATTCACATACACAATCCACTATTTTCCATTCATACCATTCCACAATACAACATTGCAATTCACAATACATACTACACATCATCACACATTGTACATACACATCCATACACACATACGCTCCGCACTACATGTGCCATACAAAATTCTATTACAATACCTACACACTATGCAATGCTTACCCCGAAGCAATGCAAAAGCAAAAGGGCTCTACCCCCCTTAAAAGGGGTACGACCCGTACCCGTATTACTAAATGTTAGACTCTCTAGTCTATGAACAACTGTGGGTACTTAGCCTTCATGGCATCTTCCAACTCCCATGTCGCTTCTTCGACATCATGGTTTGACCATAGGACCTTCACCATGTGTATAGACTTATGGCGAGTCTCTCGGGCTTAATGGATAGTCTCTCGGGCTCTAAGACATGAGAAGGATCAGCAATATACTTCTTGAGTTGTGACACATGAAAGCATCATGGACACGTCCCAAGTCCTCAGGTAGCGCTAACCTGTAGGCTACGGATCCAACTCTTTCGGTGATAGTGTACGGCCCTACAAATTTTGGGCTCAGCTTGCCCTTCTGGCCAAATCGGAAGACACCCTTCATAGGTGAAACGCGCAAGAACACTTGGTCGCCCACGGCGAACTCAAGGTCGCGTCGTCGCACATCCGCATAGGATTTCTGTCTATCTTGGGCTGCCTTCATATTAGCTCGAATATGCTGAACTTCAGCTTGCACTTGCTCAAGATACTCCGGTCCTATGATGACCGCTTCACTTGACTCATCCCAACACAAGGGTGTACGCAAGGTCTACCGTATAGAGCTTGGAAAGGCGACATCTTAATCGAGGCGTGATAACTATTATTATATATGAAAATTCGATAAGATGAAGCTTGTCTAACCAACTCCCCTGAAAATCTAAGGCACATGCCCGAAGCATGTCCTGTAGTGTCTGGATGGTCCTTTCTGTCTGACCGTCGGTCTGAGGATGGAAGGCGGTACTCAATTTCAATTCTGTACCCAGCGCTTCCCGTGTGGCTCTCTAGTATCTCGAAAGAAATCTGTGTGTCGCGGTCAGATACAATTGTTTTCGGGACTCCGTGATGTCTGATAATCTCCTTGTCTAATAGCTCAGCTAGCTTCACTACCTTCCAGGTGTCCTTCATCGGTATGAATCTGGCAACCTTGGTAAGGCGATCGACTACAACCCAGATCATGTTGAGTCCTCCCCTAGCAGGTGGGAGTCCTACAACAAAATCCATGGAGATATCATGAAATTTCCACTCCGGAACTGGCATCGATTGTACCATTCCGCCCGGTCTACGATGTTCAAATTTCACCTTCTGGCATGTTAAGCATCTCAATACAAATTCTGTCACATCTGATTTCATTCCAGACCACCAGAAGTACCTCTTCATGTCTTTGTACATCTTGGAGGCTCCTGGATGGACTGATAGTGTGGAACCGTGTGACTTTCGCAGGATGCGATCCCTTAGCTCAGCATTGCTTCGGGGGACGCATAGCCTGCCATTCAACCGAATCAAACCATCTTCGTGTAGCTTGAAGTCATACTTATTCTTCTCAAATGTACCATTTTCGATATTTTGTCTGATTTCGGTTAGGTAAGGGTCGCTCAACTGAGCGTCTCGCACCTCGTCAACCAAGCTAGAAGAAAGAAGCGAGTAGCGAATGGAGCGAGTGTGCTCGACGGCTCAGGGCGTCGGCTACGATGTTTGCCTTCCCTTCCTTATACTGTAGGTCGATGTCATAGTCTGAGAGAAACTCCATCCACCTTCTCTATCTCAGATTCAGTTCTTTCTGAGTGAATACATATTGTAAGCTCTTGTGGTCGGAGTAGATGGTGATGCTTACCCCATAGAGATAGTGTCGCCATATCTTCAAAGCGAAGACAATGGCTCCTAACACTAAGTCGTGTGTCGGGTAATTCTCCTCATGCTTTTTCAGCTGGCGGGAGGCATAAGCTACAACCTTGCCATGCTGCATGAGTACGCATCCCATTCCTTTGCATGATGCGTCACAATATACCTCAAATCCCTCTGTGCCCTCTGGAAGAGTAAGGATGGGCGCTGAGGTCAATGAGTCTTTAAGGCTCTGAAATGATGCTTCGCACTCGTCTGTCCATACAAACGGTGCATCCTTCTTCATCAGTGTCATCATGGGCTTAGCGACTTTTGAGAAGTCCTTTACAAATCTCCGGTAGTAACCGGCTAGACCAAGAAAGCTCCGAATGTCGGTAACAGTCTTAGGTCTAGGCCATGATCATACTGCTTCTATCTTAGAAGGGTCAACTGAGATACCTGCGCTCGAGATGACATGACCAAGGAATGATACCTGATCTAGCTAGAACTCGCACTTGGAGAACTTTGCATACAGCTGGTTCTCGCGCAGTGTCTCAAGCACTTTCCTCAAATGGATTTCATGTTCCTCTGCTGATTTTGAGTATACAAGTATGTCGTCGATGAAGACAACAACTGAAGTGTCCAACTGCTTACTGAATAGTCGATTCATGAGGTCCATGAATTTTGCTGGTGCATTGGACAAACCGAATGGCATCAATGTGAATTCATAGTGGCCATATCTGGTGCGGAATGTCGTTTTCTCAATATCTTTCTCTTTGATAGCAATCTGATGATACCAAGAACGGAGGTCAATCTTGGAGAAGACTGATGCCCCTTTCAGCTGATCAAATAGGTCGTCGATGCGTGGTAATGGGTATTTATTCTTGACTGTGACCGCATTCAGCTCGCGGTAGTCAATACAAAGGCGGAGACTACCGTCCTTCTTCTTAACGAAGAGAACCGGTGCTCCCCAGGGTGATACGCTCGGGCGTATAAACCCTTTGTCGAGTAAGTCACGTAACTGCTCTTTCAATTCAGTCATTTCAGCAGGTGCCATACGGTACGGTGCCCTAGCAATGGGACCGGTACTTGGCAAAAGATCAATTTCAAATTCCACTGCTCTCGGTGGTGGCATGTCGGGAAGCTCCTTAGGGAATACATCAGGGAATTCAGATACAATGGGTACTTCTTCACTGAACTCTGGATCTCTCTTCAGGTCTTGTACATAACACAGATATACTTCGTGGCCCTTTTTGAGCTCCCGGTACATAGCCATAGCAGATATGAGTGTGGTCGAAGGCTCTCTCGGTCTCTGGCGGTAAGATACTATAACCCCAGAAGGACTCTTGAGCAGCAATCGATGCTCGGCGCAGAGGATTCTACCCGTGTGCCGCTCCAACCAATTCATTCAAATGATTAAGTCGAATCCCAATCCATTAAACTCGATGAAGGAGATGGGAAACACTTCGTTTTTGATTTCGATGGTGGCTGATTGATAATATTTGGTGCACTTTACTCGCTCCTTCGATGGGAGAGTAACCACGAAATTCGGTAGCTCATCCGCATCTAGCTTCAACCTCTTCACAAAAGATGGTGATACGAAGGTGTGAGAGGCGCCGGAGTCGAATAACACATTGGCATCAATGCCGTTCACTAGGAATTTTCCCGTTAAGATGGTGCCGCTTCTGCCGGCTTGTGCTTCGGTGAGGATACTCAGGTTACCTTCGGTACCGAGTCCACAACTATTGGATTCACAATTGGATAAGTATCGATGGTGGACACAAGTGGAATTAAATCAACACTGCTCTTATTGATAAACCAACCATCATACATACCGTGTCTCTAATACACGTTACTAATAGATTACATGATACTATGAATTTAATACTTTCTAAAGGTAAGGTTCAGGCGTCCTGGTTTCATGTGTGTGGCATTGATTATTGCCGGCGGTGCCGTATTCAACTTGATCTTGTTGATCCCGTGATACAGCATCCTAGAGTTTCCACCCATGATAAGGACATCTCCTGATCTCAATACCAATTTCTGTGCGAGGTCCACACGCTTCTGCTCGCTATACATAAATACAGCGTCATCACCAATGGACCAAGACACTACGGGCACTCCTTGTTCAAGAGATTCCGCTGTCTTGTCCTTGTCTTGGTGTAACCCAAGTCGTCCTTCTTTCTCATAGAAGTTGACGATACAGAGGTCCGCTTCAAGTGCGGGGATCGGTTCATATTCGCATTGTTGTGCAAGTTCTACTGCTTGTGTGACAAGTGTCTGAAACTCTGGAGGTATTGTCGGTGGCGTTGCTCCATCTTGTGTTCGTGTCTCCTGGTATGTCTTGGTATAAGGATTCCAATCCTTTCCCAAGCACATCATCTTCAGTTTCATCTTCGCTCCACCGGGGAATTCGGGTGTGTAAAATCCTCCTTGACTCGTTCCTAGCTCGTTGCACCGTTGAATGATTGAGATTTGCGCTTCGGGTGTCAGGTATCCCCTTAATAAGATCATACCTGGTCGGATGACCTGACACTGTCCATTGGTGTAGTAGTGGTTGGTGATGTTGATCTCTTCTTGATTCAGGTTTACCGGTATTGGATAACAGATACTAAAGTTTCCTATGGTTACAAATTTCATCTACGGTGAGTACTAGTTTCGACTACTTCTTTTCATGCTTAATACACACTTCATTTTATTTACTCATGCATTCATTCAACAGTTACTCTACTACTTAGTCATGCTACTTCAAGGATTAAAGGTTCGGGTAATTATCTGGGCCGGACTTAGAACCGGACCCGTCACGGTCGATAACATGAAGGACAAGCTGCCTCTGGGGTGCGCCCCTCTGAGGTCCCCGGGATCCCTGTCCCTGCGGTGCCTGCTAGGTCGGTGCATCGCCAGATGCAACCTCCTTGCCTTCCCTCTGCCTGTAGCTTTGGTAGTTCCCCTTTGGCTTGGCATTCTCTGGGCATTTATTAGCTGTATGTCCCGGGTTTCTGGCAGTTGTAGCATTTGATTTCTCTCCCATAGCAGTCCTTGCCGGGATGGTCCTGGTTGCACTTTCTGCACACATAGGTGCGGCCATCTGAGAAGGTTTTGGTGAAACCGGAGCCAGAACTTGAGGTTTAGAGGGTTAGCACATGTGTGCGTGGATATACTAGTTATGGTACTTGTACGAATATGATTTAGGAATAGAAGTTTACCCTTAGGTGGGTGTGATCTCAGTGGCTTTGCGGCCACCGGTGGAGAAGAACCTAGTTGGAGCAGCTCAACTGGTTTGCCCTGCACGGCATGGGCACTGCTCTCACTTGGGAAGTTCTTTTGAGTTTGATGAAAGAATTTCCCTTTCTTCTTTTTCCAGCTTTTACCCTGGTTCTGCTCCTCGGCACTGTGTTCTTGTTGCCTTGCGCTCGTGGTTCTTTTCCCTTGCTGCGCTTGTTCTTCATCCTTATTCATGATAGCAACCGAGAACGCGAGAAGTGATAACACTCTGAAGTTTCAGGTATTAGCCGAGATTCTCATTTAAGAAAGGATAAGGAAGAGATTCAAGGAGTTCAAGGAATTTAAGGAATTGAAATGGTACTAAGGGTTAACCGATTTACCTGAAGGGAGGTAAATTGAGTGTAGCCCATACCGTACCGAAGGCGATGGCTTAGACCGCCATAGAAGCGATCGACCAACACCTGGCCGGTGTACCCAAGGTCGGGTAGAAGACGGAGAATAGAAGTGAAGGTTCTGTAGTACTCATCCACAGACATCTGTCTTGTCTCATTTTCAAGGCGTCCAGCTCTTGCCTTTTCTTTGTTTTCACGTGCTCCGGATAGTATTTTGATTGGAGGAGGGATGCAAAGGACTCCCAGTCGAAGGTGGGGTCATTGACGTGCTCGTGCTTGACTAGCTTCCACCAATCCATGGCTGCATCTTTCAGGTAGTAAGCAGCAACTCTGACTCGAACTCCAGCAGGAGCTTCGAGGGTTTCAAATGCCGTCTCCATCTCGGAGATATAGGCTTCTAGCTTAGCCGGGTCACTCTCGCCCCTGAAGCAAGGAGGGCGGAGTTCCGCTATAGCTTTTACCCAGTTAGCTTCTCTGGGTGGAGGGGAGGGATTGGTCCCGCTTGGTTCTATTGGTTTTGTTGGATTTGATGCATCGCATTGATTACTTGGGGTAGCATCTGCGCTACCGTGGCAGCGACGATCTCTGCTATCGGCTGCGTGTCGGGTCCATCATTAGCCCCTCCTCTAGGGCGACCTGGACCTCTTCCTGACATCTGAATAATTAACATCCACATTAGGCTTTGTACATGTGACCAATGGGTCTTGGAATTTAAACAAGGTATCGTTCCTAAGAACGTCAAGGGTATCCGTTATTAATAACGGTAGTTCCTAGTTAGGTTTCTAAATATCCGTCTTAAAACGGTTGAAATCCTAACTCGGTAATCCCTATGCTCGGTAACTAAGGACATCAGAGCGTTACTACGCTTTGATACCACTTTTTGTAACACCCCTACCGTTAATCCTACACTTACCGTCTAATCGTCCTGTTAATCCTATCAGTTCGCAGCGGAAATACTACTATTACTACGGCGGGTGATACAACGCCGCTAACCGCCCATACGGCTAGCTAGGCTTACCTTACTTACAGTCACGGTGTCTGATGATCATAGTATACCGAGCTACTAAAACATTGCTTACCATTACCGAAAATATGACATGCTTACAATTCTTGGATCACCGAGTATTTAAGGTATATTCAATTACATTCCCTTTCCAATCTACCAAAAATAGGGAGTTTCTACCGGCTACTCACCTATACCAATTCACCATCCTTTCTATACTCAAAAAGGTGTACCACGTGGTACACCGGCTAATCAAAAGCTACAGCCGTGTACTACTTAGTACACCATTCATCAATCATTGTTACAATCCAAAAAGAAGACAAAAGAAATAAAATTAAGTCTCAACATCATCCCTCTCTTGCACCTGCATTCATATTAAAAACGGTGCCCAAGGGGCTCAGCAAAAGCTGCGCATAAACTCCGCATATACCGCGTGCTAGCTAGGGCACGCCGACTATTTGACGACCACTAAGCATGCGGTTCATTAATTTCATACATACATGCTTTTCATACAACGTACATGCATACACGATTCATTACACAATTCAAGGCATCAATACAATAGTGCATACAATACTTACCTTCACAATGTTAGCCAAGTTACGCATCCGGGTTAATCGGAATGCTGTTTACTCTTTTAGTCATTTCACTTACTTTCTCTTACTTGCACTTACTTACTTTCACTTACTTTACTTACTCATTCTTACTTACTTACTTATACACAAGTTAAGTCGGTGTGACCTCCGGCCCGGGACTACACCGTCCCACCACCGGGATTTACTTGACTCACCAATCCGGGATGCTACCCACTTAAGGGATTTGGGCCACGGACCAGTTTAAGAGTCAGGAATTGGAGCCAACCTCTCGTGACTCCGCATCCTCATGCGTGGCCGAAACTATATCGGACTTCTACTCATCCCAATTTAATTACCAATTTGAGTTAGAATGGTTAGCTTGTTAGGAATAAGTTAGAAGTCCAAAGTCAACACATTCGGTCACAATACAATATATCATACATACACACATTCATATTCATCCATACATTTCATGAATTATACAAACTAAGATTTAAGAAAAATATTCACATCATACAACACTACATAATCACAAGTATGCATAGTAACTCCGATTCGTGCATTTATATTATTTGGTGATCAGTTAGCACTCAACACACAAATCAGAGTAACCAAGATAGCATACGGGGCATGAGGAATTCATACCGTTCACCGTTGTACGTGTTTCCGAACGTTCCTCCGGTGTCACAAATCGAATCCTATAATATACATACAATCGAGTGATTAATCTAGCTATCATTAACTTAACTCGATTACTCTTACGTTTCCCAACTCATACTTACTAAGTCTTTAAATTCCTATATTACATTTATTTTCTTACTTCTAGTTATGTAACACCCCTACCACTTATACCCCTACCATTAATAATGTGCTTACCGTCCAATCTCATTACACATCAGATACACGCAGCGGATACATACTTACATAATGAGGGTGATACAATGCCGTTAGTCACCCACGTGACTAACAAGGCTACCGCTACTACATACAGCATCGGTCTGATGGACCGGAATCCCGAGTATTACATATCTACCATACACACTCCATATACCAATACATGCTACAATCTTCCATTCGATACAATACTTCAAATACAATACAATATAATCCACATACCGAGTTTACTAAGATCCTTATACAAGTATACTACCTCTTCCAAGTTCATACGTACTCACTACGAGACTACTTACTACCCGTTCCTCACAAACTACTTGCTTCTAATTACAAGGGTGTGCCTCCGGTCTCTTATCTTGACCATATTCGCTTCGGTACCTGCACACTAAAAACGTTCCCCCTAGGGGGTCAGCTTTCGCTGCGCATGATAACCGCATACCCCGCGTGCTAGTGAGGGTACGCCGACCACTTGGTCGAATACATGCGGTTGATTTCATTCAAACATACATGCATACATGCTCTTATACATAATATCTCAATACATTACGCAAGACATACACACATACATACACTTCATTACATACAAGAAGTACTACATAAACCATTCAATACATACTTACCTTTTTCCGAATTACACATACACATTACATACACAATATACAATTCTTGTTAGCTTCATTGGTCCACCCGGGTTAATCGGGTGGAGATTACTCTTTTACTCGTTACTTCATACATGCACATACATACTCATACTCATACATACTTACGGATCCATACTTACTTACTCTTACTCAAGTTAAGTCGTCGGGACCTCCGGCCCTGGGGACTACTCCGTCCCACCTCCGGGATTTACTTGACTCACCAATCCGGGATGCTACCCATTTAAGGAATTTGGGCCGCGGACCAGTTTAAGAGTCAGGAATTGCAGCCAACCTCTTGTGACTCCGCATCCTCACGCGTGGCCGAAGCTATATCGGACTTCTACTCATTCCGGTTTACTCACTTAAGTTAGGAGTTAGGTAGTTAGGAATTAGCAGAAGTCATTCATTCAAGCCACATACACAATTACTATGCTCAATACCCATTTATACAAAATACAACACAATACTTAAGTACAATACAAGATTCGAATACAAGTCATCATCATTCACACATTTCATGAATTATACAAACTAGTACTCAAGACAATAAATATCAAGAACAACATAAGTCACGCACAGGTAAGTGCAATATAGTCTGATTCATGCATTTATCTTATTTAGGTGATCAAATAAGCACACAAATCGGGGTAACCAGATTAGGATACAGGGCATGAAGAAATCATACCTTTCACCGTTGTACTTGTATCCCAACGTTCCTCCGGTATTCACAATTCAAATCCTATGATATACATACAACCGAATAATTAATCTAACTATCATTGATTTAATTCGGTTACCCTTACGCTTCCTAACCCATACTTACTAAGTCTTCACATTCTTATACTTACATTTTATTTACTTACTTTTAATTACTTAACAATGGTTTACTTACATATATATGCACATATGTATAGGTGGGTATACATATATATATATATATGTATATAATTATTATTTGATTTAATTAATTTTTTTTGTATGACTCGACCGAACTTGCAAGTCCGGTCGCAAGTTCGGTCCAAGTCAGTAAGGAATTACGCTGGAGAATTACAGGGCCGACCGACCTTGCAAGTCCGGTCCCAAGGTCGGTCCATTCCAGTAAGTTTCGTATGTGAAAATTTTAGCCCAACCGACCTTGCAAGTCCGGTCGCAAGGTCGGTCCATTCCAGTAGCTTACTCGATGGAAATTTTTCTGGCCGACCGAACTTGCAAGTCCGGTCGCAAGTTCGGTCCATTCCAGAAGGTTACTGACGGGAGAATTTTTCTGGTCCGACCGAACGTGCAAGTCCGGTCGCAAGTTCGGTCCATTCCAGAAGCATTCCCGTCTTTGTAAATCTGGGCTCGACCGAACTTGCAAGTCTGGTCGCAAGTTCGGTCCGGCCCAGTATTTGCATTTTTACTTCTGTTTTCAGTTCTATACTTTACCCATTGTTTCTCCAATCTTCTTACATGTAATCCCACATGTTTAAACACTACCTAGGCCCTCCAAATTGCCTTAGTTCATCCACCAAATTCCTTACCAAATCCATCAATCCACTTACACAATTTTCCTCACTTCATTCCAGCACTTATACCTATTTTCTTTCTTCATTGCTACAGATTTTTAAACCAACTTCTACCATCCAATACTTCCTCTACTAATATCACTCCTAGCATCCCAAATACCTCCTCTTACCATGCCAATTCATTTCAAAGCAATTGTACCATCTATACCCAAGTCCAACATTCATTTTACCAATTCCTACACACTAATTTTCCTAACTTCTCCAAGGCATTTTTACACACTTTGCTACAGATTTTTACACTTCTTGTTTCTCATACTACAACTACCGCTTCATCGCTACTAAACATATCTACCCAATCCAATATACACCTTGGTTCTCCCATTCACCAAGTCATTCTTAGATACATAATTCCTACCAAAATTTTGCCATAGTTCACCTACTTTCCTTACTTCTCCACACTCACATTTTTCATCAAATTCATTCCTAATCTAGCCACACCCATACAAGGGTCCTACCAGCACACAAAGCTATACAAACCATCATATTACATCAATACTCCATCATGCATCAATACCAATACTCATACACAATATACTTGGCTCTAAGGCCTACAATTTACTTACTAGTTCCCTAATACTCAAAACTTCATAAACTTCAATACTAATACATTAGTTGGGTTCTTTTATTTGTTTACCCATCCCATTACTCTAATGCATAAAAATTAACATTAGTAAAGAGCTCTTACCTTGAGCTTATAATTCCTTCATTTTTTCCCACTTCTCCTCTTCTCTTCCTTGTACAATTCGATTTTGTGGGGAATGGAGTTGCCAAACTCCATTCCCATCACCCAAAGCATACAAAACAAGTATAATTAATATACTAACCCTTAGATTTATACTAACTCATTGAGATATTTTAAACAAGTGTCTAGGGTTTACCTTTTGAAGCTTTTAGGAGGGGTTTTAGCCCTTGGTTCAAGAAGGTGCCCTCACCACCATTGGAGGGTTGAAACAAAGCTCCAAAACAAGAGGAAAAACAAGGTGAGAGAGAGGGGAAAATCGGTTATGCCCAAGAGATGGAGAAGAGTGAGGTCTTTCATGTAGATTTTTACCTTGTTGGAAAGAGGAGACTCCAAGCTCCACAATGGTGTGCTTTTCTCTTCAAATGGGGAAAACCCATGGAGATTAAACTCATCCTTTTCGAATTTTGAAAAGAGAGAATGATAGAGGAGGATGAGGGGATTACAAATATGTAATTATTTTTGTGATTGGAGCTCAAATGGAGGTAGAGCATGGGAGAGAAGAGGAGAAGCCATGGTTGTAATGGGGAGCTCAAAATCGCCAGCACCACAGGGAGAAAGAGAGAGAAATCGGTGGGGAAGAGAGGAGATAGGAGAGGGATGAGTGGAATGAGAGGTGAGAGAAAATTAAGTTGCTTTTTGCTTTATGTACTTTGCTTCCTTTTTCTTTCTTTCTTTACTTACTTAATGAGTGTGTGAGGGGCTGAATTAATAGCTAAAACCGGCCCCCTATATTACTACTAGCTGGAGCGTTTTTCGTCTTTTACAGAAAACGCTCGTTATTTTACCCGGTTTAGGTACTATTCACTAACCGGGCCCGTTTTCCAGAAATTTCCCGTTTCTTTATTTTTATTAACTATTAAGCTCCCATAAATGCTTAATAATTATTGTTTAATGATTTATAATTTTTACGGGTCCGTTTGACCACTTAACGTCACGTTTTCGGGTTTTCTCGAAAAACGTGCTCTAAAGCTCTATTAGCGTCTTAATTCATTATTTGGATCCGTTCTCTTCGGAAGTTGTTGCCGTATATTATTTAGGTCTTATCAAACCTTTTAGAATCCATATAATACTCTAACCGAGGTCTCATACCTCCTATGGTTATTTAACGCTTATTTAGCGTTTTCCGCTTTTTAAGAGTTTATTTATTCTTTTGGATTTATTTTTCCTTACTAGTATTAATTAGGTACCATTAGGCCCTTAAATACGTATTAGATTAATTTTAATCCCTATATTTAAGTTCGGGGTATTTCAATCTACCCCCCTTAAGAACTTTGTCCTCAAAGTTGCTCGAGATTATAGGTTTACAATGCTTACTCATTCTTACGTGTCTAATACCAAAGCCATACGTTCTTCCTCCTTACTAATCCCAAATCCGTCACTCAAGGTTCCTACATACTATATCATACCATGCCATACTAATGCACCATAATTACTCCAATCCATATTACTATCAACCATCCGGTTCCTCATTACCAATTTATACATACATACAATGCAAAGCTATCCCCAAAGCGATGCAATACACATACAATCCCGCAGACACTCAGGTCATGTAGACACAGGACTCCTCTATGTCCCGCTGCCCTTGGAATAATACAACGTAATATACTACTATCTTCTCTCGTACCAGCTTCCAACACATACTTAGTCTCCAGTCTATGGAAAATCCTTCCCCATGGCTACATCGAAATCCTTCTAAAACATACAACTCCAGATTCCAATTTATGTTCATTACTTCTATCCTATGTGTGATTCTTGTGACCACTTGAGGGGAGCTTCAAGAATCATTCGACCCTGATGTGATCAGCATCAGTGTTGAACTATCTTTCCACCCCAATTTGTGTTCGGTTTCTCTTGATCTGATCAGGATCAAGTTCGACTTCCCACATCAGGTTCAACCAAACAAATAATTTAATTGTTTTCATTTTCTATCTTTTTATTCTTTCTAGTCGTGATTACGGATTCATACATCTCCAAAGGTTGGAATCCATCCATCAATCATCCTCACTCTACTTCCCAAATGCTTTACTTCCTAAATGCTCACTTCATCGACTGTTACTACTTCCATTCATTACTCACCATCATCTCCTATATTCTAACTAAGGAATACTACACTTATAAGATTTAGTTGACTTCAATTGTTTCAAATATTTTACTTACGATTCCACTACTCATAAACTTCATTCATCTACTATCCTCATTCATTTCGTACTACTTCTTCAAAGGTTACAATACTCGTGGAGCTCCCTCCACTACTCATTACTTTTCTTTTACTAATACTCTTACATTGGTGTTACAAGATAGATATATCCATCCCCTGGTATTTGCATGTCTAATGCCTAATTACCATAATTACAATATGAATGAGTACTTATGTTTATTTAACATAGTATCAATCATCAATTTGGTTCTCATTTGTGCTATGCACATTATGGTTTATATGTTTTATTCACAAAACTTACATTAAGCGGTTTTCGCTCTACCCCCCTTAAAAGGGATTACACCCACGTAATCTACCATATTTTATTATTATTAAACTTTGGTTTAATCAGTCTGGGCAAACTGAAGCGTTTAGCTTCACTACGGTATACTATACAATAAGCTCTGGTCAAAGGAATCTTAACCATACCAATGGTTTAGTCTTTGCACCAAGGACTTCTATATGAGTTTATTTAACTCATCATTAATTCGGTTCTAGCCTATTAGGCTTGAAGGCATTAATAGCCATTTTGCTATTCTTACTAGGTATATTATCTCTTAGCTAGGGCCCACTAGCTTCTGCTGCGCGACTCTGATACTCGGGTTATTCACCCTTTTTGTTATCCTTAATGTGCTATACATCACCTTCTTATCCGTCTATTATGGGAATAAGGTTTACTAAACAACTGCGGTATTCTTTTACCGTGTTTGAACTCAACGAGTTTAAGATTTATAACCAGCTCTCTGGTAATCTACTACACATGCTATTTATGCTTCCAGGATTATTCATTAAGCTCCTCCAACTTATTGTCGGGCGAGGTTAAGTCACTACTTAGTTGTAGTGCTTCCTCTGTTGTCACTAGCTTCTAAATCATACCAGTTCTCCTGGTTCAGTACAAGTGTCCTTTACTTGTATGACCTTGCATTGATATGCGTCGGTCCTAGTGACTTTCTTAAGTCTTCTTTCACCTTTTATTCCATTGGAATTCACATCTGTGATTGTTAGTGTGTTTCGCACTCTTCGTGCTTCTTTGGCTTTAGGCCGCACGGTTTGTTGCTAAGCTTGCTTAATTGGCTTGTGCCATGTTTGTTGGTGAAAAGAAGGGTTTACTACGGTTTACATTCTCTATATCCCTAGCCATCCCATTAGATCATTAGCTGCACAAGTGCAATACCAAAACACTCAGTCATATAGAGTGCTGAGGCGTAAATGCTTGACAGTAAGTCACTTATGTGATAGGAAAGAATATTTCTGCCTGTCATCTCGTACTTATACTCCGTGTCATTATCTGCTACTTCCTCATATCGGTCGCTTGTTGCGCACCGTATTCTTACTCATTATACAACATCGTTTTTACTGTTTCTGTTACTATGATAGTTTCTCTTTACTCATTGCCATTGTCATTGGCACCGTTCCCTTATGGTATGTATACCCAGGGGTTTCCAATGTTCGTGTGTATGACGGTTGTCGTAGCATACCACAATATTAATATCTTCCCAATGTGGAGATGTTCTTCCATTTTAGGTTTCGTGTGTAGGTTAGCTTACCTCTTATTCCGTCGTCATTTGTGATACAATTTACCAAGTATCTTGGTTGACCAAGAATGAGATAACTCATCGGGTCATAAGCTCTCTTGAGCATTAGTCATTCGTGGTGTTCAATGGGTATTCACATAGATTGTTTGACAATTATTGTCTTCCAGTGCTGAGCATTGGTTATAGGCTCTAGCTGTGTAGTTCCACTTGTATGCATATCACCGGGAAATCCCAAGAAACTTCAAGGGTTTTCTGGTCCCGTTCTCCAATTGAGAGTATTCTATTACTGATAAATGAAAGTTCTTGTTGAGGGGTTCGTCTCCACTCATAGGTCTAATAACAAGGTTTGCTATGTTGGTGTTTACGCAATGGTCCTCCACATGTATAGGTGCATATGGGTATGCTTAATCCTTAAGTCGTAATGGTTTGGAGATCTCATTTCCTTATTCCATCACCCCTTGGCAATATCTATATGCGTGGGCTTTTCTTATAATAGATGGAAGCCTTTTCTAAGGTTCACATCATCACTGCATTAGTGGTCTTCGGTTACGAGGGGTACCTTCCATTGGGTTTCTCGTAGTGTCCAAGTGTGGACTAGGCCAATGTTGGCATTATCATGATTCTCATGCCTCTGTGCTACCATTGCTATAGAAGGCATGACGGTAATTAAGAACTCCGTCAACTGTATACTAGGCTGATGCTCTAGTGACAGTGACATTGAGTTGGCCATTAATCCAAGCCACTCAGGATGTTGGGTTTGAATTTATGGTCCAGTTGTTGATTTCTTGTCGTATGAGGCAATAACTCTTGCAAGTCTTGTTATCAAATGGTGTGGGTTTTGCAACCGTTTAGGTTACATAACATAGTCGGTTTATGGCTTTTAAGCCGAATTACTGCGAGCTATGCTTTTGCAAGTTGCTTATACATGTTTCCACTCCATGTATACCGTCATAGGTTGGAGATATTATTGGGCTCCATGGTAAGTCGTGGCATCACGCTTCCGTTCATAGGAGACTCTTAGGCAATCCGGTGTTGATTCGTGCCTTTTGTAGACTGGGGTATTTCCTGTCAAGTGAAATCCCTTCGGTGTCTTAACCGAGTGCTCATTCCAGCTCCTGTATTCTTGTCTTGACGCTTTGTTTGACTGTTGTTAGTCCAGTCACACTCAAGGATTGCTCCTGGGTGTTGTTAGACTATGCCGTTACATCCGGCTAACGTTTATGATATGTTGTCCACTGTACCGTCTTGTGGTATTGTACTTGAGTTGTCCCTTTTTGGGTCATGACGTCTCCCGTCCTTGGGTAGACTGTTTACACTTGTTCCTAGTGCTTGAGACTAGGTTTGAATATCCTCTCCGATTATGGATTGTGCATCGTAGTAATTTTGTGATTGCTCTTGGGAATTCCGCCCCGTTTGTTGAGTATTGTTAAGTTCACGTTAGGCATTCGCCTTAATGTGTTTAGGCTGGGCATTCCATCCAGCTGTCAGGTAATTGCTTGGATTATTTGAGACATATCCAATGTCTATACTTACTAGTATGTGCTCTTTGCACTTCCTAGTTCCTATTCCTCATCTTCAGATGGATTCTCTGAGTTCCTTGATACTTGGTCGTCTGAGGTGTCCAGCTGTTCTGATTGAACTCACTCATGGTCCGTAGAACGGAGTTGACTACTTCCCGTGTGTCGCACACTACATGTATACATACGTGGGGTACCATATTGATACGTTACCACTTACCCAACTATATGTCGGGCCCGCAAGCTCCTTCGGAGTGCGGTTGTCCCACATCCCGTAACGGGTACAGTCGTAGTGTTCGTCACACGCCTAGGTGAAGTATTCTGTTGCCAACTCCTCTTGTATCATTCTATGATACTCACCATAATCATGTTGGTTCGGTTTTTAAAATCCAAGGGTTTAAAAGAAGGTTTGTGTTTGGAAGAAAACTTGGTTTGAAAATAATGGTTCGGTGTTAAAGGATGTTCTGCATGGCATAGATATGTTGGGGTCTTGACCAAGTCTAGCTTCTCGCTGACTGGTACGTACTAAGTACAGCGGTCGGGCCGTTAGGCCTTTCCAAGGTTCCATTCCTTCAGTTTCAGGATTTGTGATCTCGTAGTTGCTTCATTGTAGTCAAGCCTCATTATTCTGCTGTCAAGGTTCCACTGCAGATTGCTAGTCCTTGCGAATTGCTGGTTTCTTCGAGGTAGGGTGGACAGATTGCTTTCTCTTTGATTCTTCAGTTCTATGGTTCTGAGGATTTTCGCTTTCTAATTCCCCTCTGCAATCTGATTGTGAATCAGTGGCTACTCCGCATTCTCTGTCAATTCTCTTCTACTGTTGGCGTCGTCCGTGAATCCGTTGTCCTACTGTCAGATTCAGGTGAGAATAGTATTCCGTTCAGGTTACAGTTTCAGTTCAGGGTTTTGGTTGCGTTTCTGATTTGGGATTGCAATTGTGTTTCGCTCAGTGTTTTGGTTTGCGTTGGTCTGCGTTCGAGGGTCTACTCTGGCTGGATTCTGCTATTCAGGATTGAGGAATTTGTCTCTGCTGTATACTGAGGTAGGTGGCTTTCGGATTCGATCCGTGTGTTCAGCCTTGGGGAGTTTGGGTTCTGCAAATTAACTCACTGATTTGATCTTGTGTTTGTGTGTGGTTTATGTCTGTTTAATGCCATTTCAATGGATTAAACCCCCAAGGTTGTTTTGTAAATGTGTGTGTTGATTTGGATTGGCTTTGTACCTCTGATTGTGTAAAGATCGCCTCTATTCTCTGCATTTTTCGGCGTGTCCGAACTTCTGTCCGACCGTCGAAGTTCGGACATGCCCTTCTGCGCTTTTACTTTCTGAAGTTTTCGCTGTGTCCGAACTTCCGTCCGAGCTTTGAAGTTCGGACACAGCCTTCTGCATTCTTCTGATTTTGCTTCGACTTGTGTCCGAACATCGGATGTCCGGACACAAGTTCGGACTCTCCACGTTCTGTTTTCCGAAGGATGTCCGAACATCCGTCCGAACTTGGATGTTCGGACACCACTGACTCTTCTTCTGTTTTAAGGTTCGACTTGCGTCCGAACTTTGATGTCCAGACACAAGTTCGGACATCTGTCTGATTTCGCCTTCTGAGTCTCGACTTGTGTCCGAACATTGATGTCCGGACACAAGTTCGGACATGGTACTGTTTTGACCTTAACATGCTCGTTTGAGCTCCGTTTTGACTTCCGTTTGCGGGGTTGGATTCCCCTTCTGATTTCCAAGCCATCTATGTGCTTTCTGGTGGTGCCTTGGTGCACATATGCTTATCTGTATTTAAGCTTCTGTTTTGGGACCTAGTTATCTCTGTGTCTGAGCCTTTGGATGGCTGGTTTCGCTGTCTCGTAGCGCGCTATGTAGGATCCTTCTGTTCACGGGTGACGTTCCCCGTTCTGTTCACGGGTGTTTACACCTGTTCTGTTTACGAGTGAGGTTTCCTCGTTCTGTTCACGAGCTGGTTGCTCGTTCTGTCTGTATGCTGTGATCGCTAGTGTCCCACTATGTTTTTCCACTTCTGTCTGCTTCTGCTCTGTTTAGTCCCTTAATGAATGGACTTCTGTTTCTGGTTTCTGACATATTTGTGGATTCTTGACTCCTTCTGATTTGTCAATATTCTGTAAATGTTTTGAGCATGCTGGTTGATGAAGTTGGTCATCTACTGGGCATAGTTGTGTGCTCATTCCCCTACTTCTAACGCTTTTGCAGATTGATTAGCGAGGATCGTCTCCCTCAGCTTCTGGAGTTTAGCTGCTTTGTATTTAGCTTCTTTTGAGACCTTTGTATTGAATTTGAGCCTTTGGGCATATTTTGTTAAGCTTCCGCTTTTGACATCTGTTTGGTGGGTTCTGTAATGACTTTTGGGGATGTTTTAACATCTCTTCGATAATACTGTATTGAAGTATTTCGTTTGGGCCTTATTTGATTATCTGTTTAATCTGTTTATTAGAGCCTTGCGTTATTATGTAATAATACGCGGCGTGTAATACCCCTAACTCCTAGGCCAGTGTTTGGGGGTGTTACATTTAGTGGTATTATAACCCAAGATTTGGTTATATTTTATTTAAGTTACTATGGTTCGTTAAGTTGGTTCATTCTGAATTAGGACATGGAAGTCCTTAATAAAGAAGTTGGGGACGAGGAAGTCTTTTTCCCCATCCGTTTTAATTTCTGGTGAGTTAGCTTCATATTATTCCCTAACCTATTTATTCCATATTCTCTTAATTACTCTCTCTTCAAAGCACGTTCTCACGATCATTCACGCTCCTCTCTTCCTTGCTCTCTCTCTCTTCTCTCTCAAAGCCGTTCCTTCTCTCGATCAGTCAAGCCTCGTTATTCTGCTGTCAAGGTTCCACTGCAGATTGCTAGTCCTTGCGAATTGCTGGTTTCTTCGAGGTAGGGTGGTCAGATTGCTTTCTCTTTGATTATCGGTTCTATGGTTCTGAGGATTTTCGCTTTCTAATTCCCCTCTGCAATCTGATTGTGAATCAGTGGCTTCTCCGCATTCTCTGTCAATTCTCTTCTACTGTTGGCGTCGTCCGCGAATCCGTTGTCCTACTGTCAGATTCAGGTGAGAATAGTATTCCCGTTCAGGTTACAGTTTCAGTTTCGGGGTTTTGGTTACGTTTCTGATTTGGGATTGCAATTGTGTTTCGCTCAGTGTTTGGGTTTGCGTTCGGTCTGCGTTCGAGGGTCTACTCTGGCTGGATTCTGCTATTCAGAATTGAGGAATTTGTCTCTGCTGTATACTGAGGTAGGTGGCTTTCGGATTCGATCCGTGTGTTCAGCCTTGGGGAGTTTGGGTTCTGCAAATTAACTCACTGATTTGATCTTGTGTTTGTGTGTGGTTTATGTCTGTTTAATGCCATTCAATGGATTAAACCCCCAAGGTTGTTTTGTAAATGTGTGTGTTGATTTGGATTGGCTTTGTACCTCTGATTGTGTAAAGATCGCCTCTGTTCTCTGCATTTTCGGCGTGTCCGAACTTCTGTCCGACCGTTGAAGTTCGGACATGCCCTTCTGCGCTTTTACTTTCTGAAGTTTTCGCTGTGTCCGAACTTCCGTCCGAGCTTTGAAGTTCGGACACAGCCTTCTGCATTCTTCTGATTTTGCTTCGACTTGTGTCCGAACATCGGATGTCCGGACACAAGTTCGGACTCTCCACGTTCTGTTTCCGAAGGATGTCCGAACTTGGATGTTCGGACACCACTGACTCTTCTTCTGTTTTAAGGTTCGACTTGCGTCCAAACTTTGATGTCCGGACACAAGTTCGGACATCTGTCTGATTTCGCCTTCTGAGTCTCGACTTGTGTCCGAACATTGATGTCCAGACACAAGTTCGGACAGGGTACTGTTTTGACCTTAACTTGCTCGTTTGAGCTCCGTTTGACTTCCGTTTGCGGGGTTGGATTCCCCTTCTGATTTCCAAGCCATCTATGTGCTTTCTGGTGCCTTTGGTGCACATATGCTTATCTGTATTTAAGCTTCTGTTTTGGGACCTAGTTATCTCTGTGTCTGAGCCTTTGGATGGCTGGTTTCGCTGTCTCGTAGCGCGCTATGTAGGATCCTTCTGTTCACGGGTGACGTTCCCCGTTCTGTTCACGGGTGTTTACACCTGTTCTGTTTACGAGTGAGGTTTCCTCGTTCTGTTCACGAGCTGTTGCTCGTTCTGTCTGTATGCTGTGATCGCTAGTGTCCCACTCTGTTTTTCGCTTCTGTCTGCTTCTGCGCTGTTTAGTCCCTTAATGAATGGACTTCTGTTTCTGGTTTCTGACATATTTGTGGATTCTTGACTCCTTCTGATTTGTCAATATTCTGTAAATGTTTTGAGCATGCTGGTTGATGAAGTTGGTCATCTACTGGGCATAGTTGTGTGCTCATTCCCCTACTTCTAACGCTTTTGCAGATTGATTAGCGAGGATCGTCTCCCCTCAGCTTCTGGAGTTTAGTTGCTTCGTTACTTAGCTTCTTTTGAGACCTTTGTATTGAATTTGGGCCTTGGGCATATTTGTTAGCTTCCGCTTTTGACATCTGTTTGGTGGGTTTCTGTAAAGACTTTTGGGGATGTTCTAACATCTCTTGCTTATACTTTATTGAAGTATTTCGTTTGGGCCTTATTTGATTATCTGTTTAAGTCTGTTTATTAGAGCCTTGCGTTATTATGTAATAATACACGGCGTGTAATACCCCAACTCCTAGGCCAGTGTTTGGGGGGTGTTACATTAGTGGTATCAGAGCTCTGGGTCTAATCTGCTGGGATTTTAAGTTAGCCAGTCAGTCAGAAATGTCAGTATTAGTGTCTTGAGTTAACTGCTTGCTGGTGGACTTTCAGATGCCGCCAAGAAGAGCTAATAAACCTCCAGGGAATGTGGCTGATGCTGTTCAGCAGTTTATGACGCAGCTCATGCAGACCATGGCGCAGGGGGCGGTCCAGCTGGAGGAGGACCAGCTGGCGGGAGCAGGCCCAGCTGGGGCGGGAGTGCTGGAGGGAGGAAAGTGAAGGGCTTCAGGAGTTCATGAAGCTGAAGCCGCCGTCGTTTGATGGGGCAGGAGATCCCCAGGAGGCCAGCCACTGGCTGTCAGAGGTGGAGGATTTGCTGCGGGTGATGGGCTCTGAGGAGGAGCAGAAGGTCGACTTCGCCACCTTTCTGTTCAAGGCCGAAGCCAAGGAGTGGTGGAGGTCAGTGATGGGGAAGTTCCCACAGCCATGGACGTGGGAGCAGTTCATTGGGGAGTTCAACAAGCAGTTCTACCCCGACGTCTACAAGGATCAGCGCATCCTGGAGTATAACCGACTACGCCAGGGTCGGGATATGAGTGTGGAGGAGTACGTCCGGAAGTTTATCAGCCTATCTAAGTTTGCACCTGAGCCTGACGAGCATAGGAAGGCCAGGAAGTTTGAGAGTGGCTTGAGGCCAGACATCCGTTCTGCTGTGACGCCGCTGCGTCACAAGACCTTCAGGGACGTAGCTGATGTCGCCCTGTTGGTAGAGGCTGACTTGAGAGGTCGTCAGTCTGGAGGGAAGGACCAGAAGAGGAAGCAGAGGTCCGATGACAGTGATAGGAGGGATCAGTCTGCTTCTCAGAAGAAGCAGTCTACTGGAGACCGAGCTGGAGACCGCTCTGGAGACCGCGCACGAGATAGAGGTGGTTCGTCTTCGTCAGCTCCCGCTCCGAAGTGCCGGGTCTGCGGCAAGTTTCATAGAGGCCAGGACTGCTACAGGAAGTCTGGAGCCTGCTTCAAGTGTGGGTCCTTGGAGCATAGGATTGCTGATTGCCCTCAGGCTGAGAGGAGCAGAGGTAGTTCTGGAGGTAGAGCCGTTGAGTCTGCTTCAGGGTCCAGAGATCGAGACCGGGCTGAGCAGAAGAAGCCCCAGGGCCAGGCCAGAGTGTACGCGATGGCTGGAGAGAGAGACCGATCGACTGACAGAGTTGTCACAGGTATTCTCCAGCTGTCATCTCGTTCTGTTTTCTGTTTGTTTGACTCTGGAGCCACCCACTCTTTTATTTCTGCTGAGTTAGTGGGTGAGCTCGGTTTGCCTGTGGTGCCTCTGGGTGTTGAGTTGTGTGTGCATAGTCCATTAGTTAGGGACTCTTCTATGTTGTTGAATTCTGTTTGCAAAGATAGTCCTGTGTTAGTCAGAGATAGGACTCTGTGTGCTAACCTCATCCCGATGGAGATGACTTCTTTTGATGTGATTCTGGGCATGGATTGGCTTGCTGCGCACCATGCCCATATCGATTGTGCTGCTTCGAGAGTCACTTTTGAGGAGCCGGGTCAGCCCCGTCTAGTTGTAGCAGGGAATGGACTCCCGTGCTCGCCGCCAGTCATATCTGCGATGCAGGCGTTCCGCTTTCTGAGGAAAGGATGCCAGGGATATCTGTGCTACATCCCTGAGGTTCGCAAGGATGCGAAGTTGGAGGAGATTCCAGTAGTCAGAGACTTCCCAGATGTGTTCCAGGATGACGTACCTGGGCTTCCCCCTGTCAAAGAGGTGGAGTTCTCGATCGAGCTCGCACCTGAGACTCAGTCATTTCGAAGGCCCCATACCGGATGGCGCCTGCTGAGCTCAAGGAGTTGAAGGTCCAGTTGCAGGAGCTGCTGGATAAGGGCTTCATTCGCCCGAGTGTGTCGCCTTGGGGAGCGCCAGTGTTGTTCGTTAAGAAGAAGGACGGTAGCATGCGGCTGTGCATTGACTACAGGGAGCTCAACAAGGTTACCATTAAGAATAGGTATCCTCTCCCGCGCATAGATGACTTGTTTGACCAGTTAGCAGGAGCTAAGGTGTTTTCGAAGATCGATCTGAGGTCCGGTTATCAACAGTTGAGGATTAAGGCAGACGACGTGCCTAAGTCCGCCTTCAGGACTCGTTATGGACACTACGAGTTCCTTGTGATGCCATTCGGTCTGACGAATGCGCCTTCTGTATTTATGGACATGATGAACCGGGTGTTCAAGCCGTTTTTGGACCAGTTCGTGGTAGTCTTTATTGATGATATCTTGGTGTATTCCAAGAGTGCTGAGGAGCACGAGGAGCATTTGAGGACCGTTCTCCAGACTCTGAGGGAGAGCGAGTTGTATGCGAAGCTGAAGAAGTGTGAGTTCTGGTTGGACCAGGTGGTATTCTTGGGACATGTGGTCTCTAAGGATGGTATCTCCGTGGATCCGGAGAAGATTCGAGCTATTACTGAGTGGGCCAGGCCTACTAATGTTGGGGATATTCGTAGTTTCCTTGGATTGGCGGGCTATTACCGCAAGTTTGTGGAGGGCTTCTCCAAGTTGGTGATTCCGTTGACTCGTTTGCTTCAGAAGGATGTGAAGTTCGAGTGGAGCGATGCCTGTGAGCAGTGTTTTCTGGAGCTGAAGAAGAGGTTGACTACTGCGCCGATCTTGACTCTTCCAGAGGGGACCGAGGGTCTAGAGGTGTTCTGTGATGCGTCCCATAAAGGACTTGGATGTGTGCTGATGCAGCATGGGAAGGTGGTTGCATATGGCTCTCGTCAGTTGAAGCCATATGAGAAGAACTATCCGACCCACGACCTGGAGTTAGCTGCTGTGGTGTTTGCTCTGAAGATTTGGAGGCACTATCTGTATGGAGCAGCGTGCAAAGTTTATACTGACCATAAGAGCCTCAAGTATCTGTTCACTCAGAAGGAGTTGACCTTGAGGCAGAGGAGGTGGCTGGAGTTGCTACACGACTACGACTTAGAGATCCTCTACCATCCGGGTAGGGCGAATGTGGTTGCTGATGCGCTCAGTAGGAGGGGTCCATCCGGGACCGTTTGTGCTTTATCTGGTGTGGAGAGGTCTGCTCAGGAGTTGCAGCGCATGGGTATCTGGGTCGTCCGTCCAGAGAGGTCTGGGATTTTAGCAGCACTACAGATTCAGCCTACCTTGATCGACCGGATCAAGGCCATCAGGAGCTGGATGTCGGGTTGCGTAAGATCAGAGATGAGATTGCTGCTGGTCAGGAGTCTGAATTCAGAGTTGCAGAGGATGGCTGCCTGAGGTTCAGAGACCGAGTTTGTGTGCCGGCAGACGACGCCTTGAGGCGTGAGATCATGCAGGAGGCTCATGGAGCTCCTTACTTGGTACACCCAGGAGGGGTGAAGATGTACTGGGATCTGCGGGAGACATTCTGGTGGAGCAACATGAAGAGGGATATTTCGGACCTTGTATCCAGATGTCGGACCTGTCAGCAGGTCAAAGCCGAACATCAGAGACCAGCTGGTTTGCTTCAGCCTCTTCCCGTTCCGGAGTGGAAGTGGGAGAGCGTCGGTATGGACTTTGTTATGGGACTGCCGAAGACTCCGAGGGGTTTTGATGCAGTTTGGGTCATTGTGGACCGGCTCACGAAGAGCGCTCACTTCCTACCAGTCAGGAAGACCTTCAGTTTGCACCGTTTAGCCCAGTTGTACATGGATGAGATTGTGCGTCTACATGGGGATCCTGCTTCGATTGTGTCTGACAGAGATCCGAGGTTTGTGTCCAGATTCTGGCAGAGTTTGCATCAGGCTTTGGGGACGAAGTTGTCCTTCAGTTCAGCTTATCATCCTCAGTCAGACGGGCAGACAGAGAGGACGAATCAGGTCCTAGAGGACATGCTCAGGGCATGTGTACTCGACTTTGGGGGCAGCTGGGATCAGCACGTGGCACTGATAGAGTTCGCGTACAATAACAGCTTTCAGACCAGTATTGGGATGGCACCGTTCGAGGCCTTGTATGGCAGGAGGTGCAGATCACCCATCTGTTGGGATGATCTGAAGGAGAGCTGTGATTGGTCCAGACTTGGTTCAGGATGCCGTGGGCAAGATTCAGTCGATTAGAGAGCGCTTGCTTGTGGCTCAGAGTCGTCAGAAGAGCTACGCCGATCAGAGGAGACGACCTCTAGAGTTTGAGGTGGGCGACCATGTGTATTTGAAGGTTTCCCCAGTTCGAGGAGTCGTTCGTTTTGGGAAGAGAGGCAAGCTTAGCCCTCGTTTTGTGGGTCCTTTTGAGATCCTAGAGAGATCGGACCGGTTGCCTATCGTTTGGCTCTGCCTCCGTCTTTAGCAGCAGTGCACAGTGTGTTCCACGTTTCTATGCTGAGGAAGTATATTCCGGACCCATCTCATGTGATCGACTTCAGTCCGCTTCAGTTGAGGGAGGACTTCACGTTCGAGGCAGTTCCTTCGAGGATTCTAGCCCGAGATGTTCGTAAGCTTAGGAGCAAGACCATGCCCTTGGTGAAGGTGCAGTGGTCGGGTCAGTCAGAGGAAGAGGCGACCTGGGAGGTCGAAAGCGAAGTTCGTTCTAAGTTTCCCGCTCTCTTCGAGCAATAGGTATGTTTTAATTTCGAGGACGAAATTCTTTTAAGGGGGAGGTGATGTTATAACCCAAGATTTGGTTTTATTTTATTTAAGTTACTATGGTTCGTTAAGTTGGTTCATTCTGAATTTAGGACATGGAAGTCCTTAATAAAGAAGTTGGGGACGAGGAAGTCTTTTTCCCCATCCGTTTTAATTTCTGGTGAGTTAGCTTCATATTAATTCCCTAACCTATTTATTCCATATTCTCTTAATTACTCTCTCTTCAAAGCACGTTCTCACGATCATTCACGCTCCTCTCTTCCTTGCTCTCTCTCTCTTCTCTCTCAAAGCCGTTCCTTCTCTCGATCAGTCAAGCCTTGTTATTCTGCTGTCAAGGTTCCACTGCAGATTGCTAGTCCTTGCGAATTGCTGGTTTCTTCGAGGTAGGGTGGTCAGATTGCTTTCTCTTTGATTCTTCGGTTCTATGGTTCTGAGGATTTTCGCTTTCTAATTCCCCTCTGCAATCTGATTGTGAATCAGTGGCTTCTCCGCATTCTCTGTCAATTCTCTTCTACTGTTGGTCGTCCGCGAATCCGTTGTCCTACTGTCGATTCAGGTGAGAATAGTATTCCCGTTCAGGTTACAGTTTCAGTTTCGGGGTTTTGGTTGCGTTTCTGATTTGGGATTGCAATTGTGTTTCGCTCAGTGTTTTGGTTTGCGTTCGGTCTGCGTTCGAGGGTCTACTCTGGCTGGATTCTGCTATTCAGAATTGAGGAATTTGTCTCTGCTGTATACTGAGTAGGTGGCTTTCGGATTCGATCCGTGTGTTCAGCCTTGGGGAGTTTGGGTTCTGCAAATTAACTCACTGATTTGATCTTGTGTTTGTGTGTGGTTTATGTCTGTTTAATGCCATTTCAATGGATTAAACCCCCAAGGTTGTTTTGTAAATGTGTGTGTTGATTTGGATTGGCTTTGTACCTCTGATTGTGTAAAGATCGCCTCTGTTCTCTGCATTTTTCGGCGTGTCCGAACTTCTGTCCGACCGTTGAAGTTCGGACATGCCCTTCTGCGCTTTTACTTTCTGAAGTTTTCGCTGTGTCCGAACTTCCGTCCGAGCTTTGAAGTTCGGAAATAAAATATAACCAAATCTTGGGTTATAACATGTTTTATTTCCGAAAGCTTGTTGTGAGCATTTATTTCCAGAAGCCTGTTAAGAGTGTTAGTTGCGGAAGCTTGTTCCAGTAGGATGAATTTTGGAGGTTGTAAAGTGAGACAAGATTTAGCAAATACAGTTGTAGCTACTTTGGCATTTATTGATATTTTTGTTTAGCTTATGTTGAGTTGCGTTGGAAAGTTTAGCCTTAGCACTCACTGTTGTGGGTGTGGTGGAAATACCCCGTTAGGTTTTATTTACTTCCGCTGCAACTGTGTTAGAGTTAGGTTTGGTAGGAAATCGGGTGTTACAGATCAAAACTACAATGGAGGTAATGGAAATAATCGAGAGACTTATGCTCGAATGGCCGATGTTTGAAAGGCTATGGAAAAGAATGTTCAAAGAGTTTTAAAACTTTGAGGGTAGGGCAGATTTTGGGCAAGCCCTTCAGGTTCAGGGCTTAGTAAAACCCATCCAAACATCTCATCATTGACCCAGGGGTTTTAACTTGGTGTTCATTTGCTAAAGGTAAGATGACCCTTATAGTGTCTGATCAAGGTAATTGAAGCGAATTTTGTCGTTCTATGAACACAACTTAGAAAAGTTGATAATATGTATATCTATTATTGTTGGTTATTTTATTTAAGTAATAAATAAAAACAATAAGGGAAATTTCATGAAATGCCACTATATTTTTGGTTAATTCATGAGATGCCACTAAATAAAAGAAAGTCACGAAATGCCACTGTATTTTTGCAAAAGTCCATGAAATGCCACTATGTCATTGATCAGAAGCAAACATGACAAAAATATCCCTACTAGTTAACAAAATACTTTCAAAGTTCACAATATACCCCTAAGTGTTAGAAAATTCACTAAAATTCACAAAACTAAAATCAAACTATTATAAAAATATAGATACCTATAAGAATACATTTTTAATATTATAAAAATTAATAAAAAACATATTCAAATATCATAAAACATTGGAAAAAAGTAAGTATTTCTTAGATTTTTTTCAAAATTATTTGGTACCATAAAAAAGAATATAGAGTTTAAACACATAATTAGTACTAATTTTTCTACAAATTTAGACCAATATAGTACCATAATTCATACCATTTTATTACCATAAATTATACCAATTAATTACCATAACTTTTACTATACATTTTTAAATTATTTTTTTCTACCAATTTAAATTATTTTAATTAAAATTTGGATTTTTTAAAAATTTATATTCTATTTTAAAATGACTTTATGACATAATATAATGAATTTCGAATAAATAATTTAAATTGATAGAAAAAAATAATTTAAAAATATATGGTAAAAATTATGGTAATTAATTGGTATCATTTATGGTACTTAATTAATATAAATTATGGTACTATATCGGTATTAATTTGTAGAAAATTTAATATAAATTATCTGTTTAAAACTCTATATTCTAGTTTATGGTAATAAATAATTTTGAAAACATATAAGAAATATTTATTTGCTTCAATAGTTTATTATATTTAATATATATTTTTACTTTATTTTTAGAATTTTTATAATATTTTAAAGGGAAATTTCATGAAATGCCACTATATTTTTGGCTAATTCATGAGATACCACTAAAAAAAGAAAGTCACGATAACTAGTACCAATTCTATTCAAAATAAATTATTTTAAATATTTTATTAATATTTGGAATTTTTTAATTTATATTCTATTTTGCAGATGAATTTATGACATAATATAATTCATTTTGAATAAATAATTTAATTGATAAAAAAACAAGATAATTTAAAAATTTATGGTACAAATTCTGGCTGTTAATTGATACAAGTTATGGTGCTTAATTGGTAGAAATTTAGTACTGGTCATAATTTGTAACATAGTTTATACCAATTTTTCTACAAATTAAGCACCATAACTAGTACCAATTAATTACCATAAATTTACCATACATTTTCAAATTATCTTTATTTTATCAATTCTAGTTTTTTATTCAAAATTAATTATATTATGTCATAAAGTGATCTACAAAATAAATTATATATTTTTAAAAATTATTTTTTTTCAAATATTAATTAAAAACTAAAATTAAATTTTTTGAATAAATAATTTATATTGCTAGATAAAATATAAAAATGTATGGTAAAAATTATGGTAATTAATTGGTATAAATTATGATACTATATTGGTCTAAATTTGTAGAAAAATTAGTATAAATTATGAGTTTAAACTCTACATTCCTTTTTATGGTACTAAATATTTTTTAAAAAAATCTAAGAGATTTTTACTTTTTTCAATGTTTTATGATATTTATATTTTTTATAGTTATCTATATTTTTATAAAATTTTAATTTTTTGTAAATTTAGTGCATTTTTTAACATTTAGGGGCATATTGTGAAATTTAAAGTACTTTGTTAACTATCTAGGGGTATTTTTGTCTTTTTTACTTGTGGCAAATGACATAGTGGCATTTCATGGACTTTTACAAAACTATAGTGGCATTTTGTGACTTTCTTTTTTTTAGTGACATTTCATGAATTAGCTAAAATTATAGTGGCATTTCATGAAATTTCCCTATTGTAAATGATTTTTAATGTTATCTATATTTTTATAGTATTACGAATTCTTTTTGTGAATTTTTTAACACTTAGGGGCATATTGTGAACTTTAAAAGTACTTTGGGAAAATTCACGAGATACCCCTGTTTTCTTTCGTAATTCACAATATACCCCTGTGATTTTAGTAATTTAACTTTAAACATGCTTAAATGTTGTCCAAAATTGATGAAATTTTACATGAACGATGCTAAAGTGTTATATTTTGGTCCAATATCAAATTTGAAGTTTTTTAAGCTCACATGTGACCTGTGGGACCCAATGAACAGTCACATATTCATTGGGTCCCACATGTCACATGTGAGCTTAAAAAACTTCAAATTTGATATTGGACCAAAATATAACACTTTAGCATCGTCCATGTAAAGTTTCATCAATTTTGGACAACATTTAAACATGTTTAAAGTTGAATTACGAAAATCACAGGGGTATATTGTGAATTACTAAAGAAAACAGTGGTATCTCGTGAATTTTCCCAAGTACTTTTTAACTAGTAGGGGTATTTTTGTCTTTTTGCTTCTAGCCAATGATATAGTGGCATTTCATGGACTTTTGCAAAAATATAGTGTCATTTCATGACTTTCTTTTTTTAGTGGCATTTCACAAATTAGCCAAAAATATAGTGGCATTTCATGAAATTTCCCAAACAATAATTATTTGTTAAATATTGGTTTCAACCAACGTTAAATAATTATAGATAAGAATATTTGTTATTCTTATATACCTACTATTATTATATGTCGAGGCTCGGGAATTAGTTTACGGGATAGTATGTAATACATTGAGAAACTCTATGTCCCACAAAATACAACGAGAGAGTTGTGATAGGATTCTTAAGGCGTGGATAGCATGGGAATTGCTGTTGTGGCTTCCTCCTCCTGGTAGCTGCAAAGACTTCATCAATTGCAACGAGGTAAAGGATGATTCGGTTAACAACAAGCAAAAGGACGATCCTAATTATTCCGCTACGCTCAAGTGATAGGTATCGTGATCTAAAAACCAACATTTATATATTCGAACGAACAGGGTAACACATTCATTTCTCTTTAGTTATTTCCGCTCCGGTTTTATCATGGCCTCTTCTCAAGTTGGTAGCTCGCACTTTACCGTACCTGCTTATTCTTGGGACTCCTTCAATAGTAGGTAATGTTGTGCTGGTTTTTTAAGCCAATACTCTTGTCTTCCTTCGGTTTTTCCTTCTCCTTTTACACACCTTGCATGTCAGTTTAATCTCAACATCTCCTGATTCTATTTCATCATTCTTGGTTTTTGTTGTTGTGCTGGAATCTCACACCTTACCATGTCATTCATGGGAGATTGATGGGACAAATTGGCGTCATTTAACTATTATAACCTTATCCTTTCACTGTTCTCTCGAGAGAATGATTGGAT
The DNA here is from genome assembly GCA_023374045.1 of Limonium bicolor. Taxonomy (NCBI): domain Eukaryota; kingdom Viridiplantae; phylum Streptophyta; class Magnoliopsida; order Caryophyllales; family Plumbaginaceae; genus Limonium; species Limonium bicolor. The sequence goes on from CM041781.1 coordinate 170,471,670, forward strand.
GTTGATTCCATCTCAGTCCTTCACCCAGTGTGCTTGCAAGTTTCTTGACCATTGGGATTAGAGCATTGTCCCCGTGGTGTTCCTCATCTCTCGGTATGTATTATTTTTAACCACTGATAGAATCTGTTGAAGTTATTAGAGTGGGGGATTGAGATTGACAACCTTCATATCCATTAAAGAATCTCAAAGCAAAACATATAACATATTTTGTAGGTTTTTTAGTGGATCTTTAGATGGTCACTAAATTAGGGATGTCAACGGGTTGGGTTCGGGTCAGGTGACGCTCCATCTGACCCGACGCTCCACCCGACCCGTTACCCGTTTTTCACCCGCATCACCCCACCCGACCCGTCACCTGAAAAATCACCACCCGTCACCCGTTTTTTCCAGCATGTATTTCACACCCGTTTCACCCGCGTTTCACCCGCGTTTCACCCACATTTCACCCGCGTTTCACCCATCACTCGCGGGTGTAACAGGTGAACCCGTCACCCGTCACCCACGGGTGTAACGGGTGAACCCATCACCCGTTTTTTTAATATATATTTTTATTTTGTAACACCTATATAAGCTTAGTTTTTTGCTATAAAACATCCATATTTGTTAAAAAGACATACCATATCAACTAATGTCAACAACATACTCAAAACATAGAGAATTAACCATGAAATAATTTTTTAAAAATATATATATATACGGGTGACGGTCGGGTGACCGGGTGAAAAACGGACCGTACCCATTGCCATCGCTAGTCAGTATGAAGTATAGACAAAGTCCCTGTTGTAGTGGTCGGTGACTTTCACCAATATGTTTTAACTTGAGATTGAGAATCTGAAAACAAAGAAGAAATCTCCTCTTCAAACTCTTACATTTTGGTTTACACTTATCTATCAACATTACTGATTCAGGGCATTGCCTCTCATCATCGTTAAGCAGTCCACAGGTAACAATAGGACCCAAAGTTCCATCTCACCTCCGGCCCTGATCTGCAAATCTGTCATGGTGGGTTCTTTGTGGTTGACAAAGACCCACTTCACCAACAAAGTCCGAGGTTCAACTCCTCAAGCAATCTTGCCAGGTAGGGATTGTATTGAGTCTGCTGTCGGAACACCCCTTCACCATTCCAGAGCAGCCGTCTGAAGAATCACATGCGTAGTACAGGAAGGAGCCCTTGAAGAGAAGGGAACGATGGACTTGGAATAACTTAAAACTTTTGGTATATATATTCTAAGATACAAATTGGCGATTAACGACAAGCTAAGTTGTGAGACAGCATCATTGGAGCCAAGTCAAAATGGTTCAGTTGATTTCAACAATCCGCTTGACCAAAGATTATCAACTACAGATGACCAGCTTAAATACTGTATTGTTTTTACACAACGCTAGGATTTTCATTAAGCACACATCCTAAGCAGTACTCTTGTTTATTTCGTCTCCTTTAACTCTTTTTCAAGGGAAAATACTGGCACTAAAAGTTTAATTACACACGCAATCCGTAAGTCCAAAGAAACAAGATGCAGAGTGACTGAAGAAGATAATACAAATCAAGCCCCCATCCTACAACCAGATTGAAATGCCATTTTGCCCCGGAGTTCACAAAAATGTCATTTCGACCCCATCTTCAAAAGAGCCTCAAAACAGAGGGATATCCGTTCCATTTGCACAGGGGTAACACTTGGAGCATAAAACACCCATCGAGAGATGATTCCTCTTAATTTAGCAACCAACACTGGAAGTTGCACAACCCCAAAGCGGAGACTTGAAGGGAGGAAAGATTATCGGAGCTCTTCCTGATTGAACTTGTTACTAGCTTCCTGATTTCATTAAGCATCAATAAAGGGGTTCAAAAGATTAGACAAGACGCAGAAACAAATATATGTAAAAAGTCACAAAAACAGTTACTATACAATGATCAGCCATATTAGACAACATTTACCTTTAGCAAGTCAAAAACCTTCTCGGCTACATACTTCTGCTCGACACTAGCTCCTTTCTGCTGAACCTTATCTGGGTGGACGCACAGACATGCCCTTTTGTACGCTACTTTCACTTGGGAAGATGTTATCAAGTCAGTCAAAGACACTGGCTTCCAACCACAACCAGGCCAAAGCACCTTCATACATGCACAAGATAACACATGGAAGAGAGGGTGATAAATAACATTTATCCTCATAGACAGCAACAAGATGACCAACTGCAATTTCCCAACAGGGACCCATGGAACAAGCCAGAAGAAGATGAAGGCTGATAAAACATGATGAGATGGAAAATAGTTGGTAAGATAGTTGGGTTACTAAGTGGAATGGTGGCCGAAATGTGGTGTGCCTGTGGCCAAAGGATTAAACCCCGAGTGAAGCGGGCCAGTAAAGTAGACAAGTTGGTAATGCTGGGAAGATATGTAGTATGTCTCTGTCTTAAAAGAATGGGGAGGAATTAGTAGGTATGATCTAAATGGGGGAGGTTTGGCTTTTGTTAGTTGACAGGTGGTAATCTGAATGGATCGATCCATTGTACTAATGTTTTATACCAAACTAAAAAATCCCCGGTTCTGAACACATCAACGAACAGCCTTATAAGTTATAACAAAGCTAGGCTCTAGCTGTTCAACAGACTTGTTGGGCCAAGTACACAAAATGAAAGTCTGGCTACGGTAAAGCCACTGAGCTAATTAACTGGTAGGCCATTCAGCTCAGGCTGAGCATTCATCTCTTGACATAAGGAATGAAGTTGCGCCACAAAATATGTCAAAGGAAAGACCAAATAATCACCTGATGCAGTGATGATAACAATGCACGCAGATTTCCTTCTTTCCCTGCTGCCCATACCTTCATCTCTGCCTCTTTCATGTCAGCAATCCTCTAAACAGATGGTAAGCACAAAGAAGATCAACAACAGAACAAAGTACCATCCCCCCATGTTAGTAGGGTAAAAAGATTTTTTTTTTTAAAGTACGTATTACAGAAAGGGACTACTAGGTTGATAGCTTCAAAAAATATTTCAAACATGAAAAAACTCACATGCTTCTCCTGCAGCTCCAGCTGAGCTTGAAAGTCTCGTTCATTCTTATCAACCAAAGCTTGTACCTGAAGATAATATCACACAGGAATCAACATATTGAACTTCAAACTGGCATCGCAGCCTAACATTACTTCCATTGTAAACACAACTGGCAACAAGTATCATCACTGCCTGAACATCTCAATGAATGAGGAGAATAAGGACCATTAACAAGCAGAAGTCTAGCTCAGCTACCTACCATTCGTGCCTTGGTCCTCTGGTAAACGTCCCATCTTGCTTTTCTTCTCTCATCAGTTTCCCCTTCATATTCCTCAAACTCCCCAGACGAAGAATCAACTTTTACCCAGAAAAGAGAAAAAGAGGAGCAGAAAGCACAATAAGATGTCATAAAAGAACAAGATACTAAGCTGAAAATGAAGAGTGCTGTTCTCTGTTATAAGTGAGCTTACCTCCAAAAACAGAACCAAAATCAAACCCTGTCCCAGGTGCTGCAGGTTTCTTTTTCACATAGGATGTAGTCCCGTTAAAGAGGTCAGGGACAGCTTCATGTTTTATATCGGCCTAGATAAGTTGAAGTTTTTTAGGCATTATTGGGCGAAAACAGAAGCAGAAAGTTCAAATATCAAACCAAACTAGAATTCCTAGAAGACAGCGCAATTTTTCATATGAGAAGCTTACCTTCGAAGTACCAGTGTTGCTTCTCCCACTAGGGCTAGGGAAGAAAGAATCAATGTCAACTGTGGTAGAGCCAGATGTATGCTTTGTACTTGGGGTTGAGGCCCTAAAGATGGAATCAAGATCGACTTGGGCATCTCCAGCTGATGTGCTGAAATGACTAGTGTTCAATACATCATTCTTATTGAATACATTTCCTGTATCTGATCCACTGCCTATATCGAAAAAATCGACTTCCTCTTTCTTGCTTTTAGTTGCTTTCTGATTCAGATTAAAACTGAAATAAAATAAAATAAGCCCAGTCAGACAATACGTCAAAAAACATAAAATGTAGACAGCTAAAAATTTAGATGAAAACAAAATGTGAGATCAAATGACTACACCATCAACTACCTCAGTACTTGTATATGTTTTAGTTGACATATATACTGTCACAATGCCTACGTATCCCACTATAAGCCCTCTTCCCATTTATTTGTCCAGGTTGAACTATCCCATCTTTCACAAAATAACTTAACTATATAGTTCAAAGTACCAGCAAGAAAGATTTACGGATATGGTACAAAGCATCAATAAAGACATTTATGGTATATGCTGAGAGCTTAATCACGTGCAACAACAAAATTTATAGACATTGCAAACTGAATAACAGTATATGATAGACTGCACAGAAAGTATAAGCCAGTGCATAAACACACATTGTTCATATAACACTGTCTCGTGTCAGGATTTTTATCACCTTCTACAAGCATAACAATCATAATACCGCATGGCATAACTTACAGACCAAAAGGATGACAATATCCATGTATATTCACTAAAATACATAGTAGTTTCTTTAAGAAGAAATTGGGACAAGACACAGACGTTAATACGTTGTACATGAAGGAAATCCAGATATTGGTGTCCCAAGTAACAGAGCAACATTCTCAAACGGAGCTGAGCACATGGTCGAGAAAAGATGTTCTGTTAAGGCGCATGGACTGGAATGTTAAGGACACGTAGAAAGTGGAAGTTGACAATTCTATGGAGAATCATGCAAGGTGAAGGTCAAGAAAGCAGGGCTGGCTCACTGCCTGTGCAAGTGGGGCGGAACAGGGTCCTCTATATTTGAGGGCCCAATTTTTATTTCCTCCTTTTAGATGAGAATATTATATAAATGTCCTCAACTTTAAGAGAGCCTCATTTTACATATTTTAGTTTAGTAATTTTGTATATTTACATAATCTAATTTTATAAGGATCCTATTTAAAATTTCAAGACAGCCCCAAAAATCATCAAAGGGCCCTGCAAGAAAGGAATGATAGATTGAAACTGACCAGCACTCAAATTAACATGCTACCTGAATAGACAGAGGGACAACAGTACCCAATAAATTCATCAAATATACACATGTAATTTCGAAAGGAAATCTACCACATGATACCCATAAATGTCCCAGTCCCACAACCTTCGAGCTTATTATTAGCCATGAAGGAAAATATGGTTGAACATTATCAAGTGATTTTGTAGGCACTATAATGAGTACACACAAGAGCACACATAAGAAGATATGAAAGTACTTCTACATATTGATATCACCCATCAGTCAGACCTCGCAAAAAAGCAGGAAAAAGCACAAAGAGCCAGTAATTTTAACCTCACGAATACGAATCGTCTCCAGTATGAGTTGCATAAATTTAACAAAATGATGAGCATCGATCAGAACATAAGCACAAGTTGCAATCATAACCGTCATCCATACCCATTAGTGGTTGAAGAGCTCCTCCCAAACCCTGCTAGCAAATCATCTTCACCATGGACCTGGGTCCTATAAATTTCACCCAAACTATTCCCCTTTCTTAAAGGGGCTGAACTAGAGCCCTTGGTTTCTGGGCTTCCAAAAAAGTCATCATTAGAAGACTGTTTGCTGCCAAAACCAGGGATTAAATCCCCGTGATCGTCATTCAGAAACTGATTCCTCTTATTTCCATTTGAATTTCTCGTGTTCTGACCTCTATAATTCAACCCTGTTCTCCCCAAATTGCCCAGCAGCTCATCAACAGCATCAGCCTTTCTAGGAGTAGAAGAAAGCAGATCATCACTACAGCCAACTGGCATTGCATTCCTTGTGGACGCACTTGAAAATCCACCGAAGATATCATCAAAGTCATTTAAATTCCTCGTCTGGGTCGAAGCTTTGGATCCTATATTCATTGATTCTCTGAGCATCGACTCTATATCAAGCACATTGTTCCCCGAATTGTCCAGAAAACCATCACCAAAATCCGCGAAATTCCCACTATTTTGGGGCCTGGTTGCAAAATCAAAACCAATGGGATCGTTGTGGCCAACCGTAGGGGATTTGTCCCATGAGCTCGAAGTATTGCGGGCCGATTTTGACGAGTTCGTCGTTTTTGAATCATGGGTTTTTATCCCAGACTTAACAGCAGCCATTGGAGCCGATTTGCCCTGGGGTTTGATCCCATAATTTTCTACCAACACTCCAAACTGATCCATACCCTTACCCCCGCTTATAATCTCAAAAGGGTTTGCGAAATTGGATGATTGAGCTCGCAGGCAACAAAAAGATGTAACTATTTTTTTTTTAAAAAAAAAGAGGAAAAATAGAAGTTAGAAAGGAAAAGGGGAATAAGATACAAAATTCGAGTGCTAGGATGCTACAGCACCATTAATGGTTCGATAAATCGTGGCAACCAAATTGGGATCAAACCTGTAGCTGGCCTTAATTTTGGACGACGATCGAGGAGCGGATATGAAGGCGGAAAAGGATACTTATTAATTTTGGCAGATAATTATAAGTCTTCGATGACGTAGCCGGAGGTCGTCTGGAACAACAGATGGAAAAAGCCAGAAGATGCGGTGCAACTTCGAGCTGGGTAGATGAAGCCACCGACAAATGTCTCTCAGCGCGTTGCCAAATGCCGACCATATGAGCCGACAGACCTACTAACAATTGCCAGCTCGAGAAACAGCAAGTCCGGTTAGGACATCATCATCGCCATTTAAATAAACTGAAATTTATTTTATAAAATTTATACGCAGCATTAATTTTGCTAGCTTTGTTTTACTTATTCGTTTTAAATAATTTGTAGTGAGTTCTCAAGTACAAGTAAACATAACTATACACTCATCGAAAATATTAATAAAACAACATAAGTAACCCTTGTGTATCTTTATACCTTCATTTGCATCTTTAGTTTGAAATTCTGGTTAGCTATTTTTTATATTAACTTGTAATTTTAGTTTAAAATTTTAATTTTAAACTTTTTCTAAAAAAAAAATAAGTTCAATCTTCTCAATTGCAGGATGATTTATGACTTTGATTTGTTTGTTTAAGCTATTATATATCTTGTACTAGATTTAGGCTTCATTTGCAACAAACATATACTAGGACAAAAATGTGTATTTAACTCCACTTAATAAAGTGTAGTCAAAGTTTCAATTAATTACACTAAGAACTTATAATATATAAAATCATGTCAATTGTTTATACTAATTTACTACACTTTATTGTGGACATAATTGAACAATTTTTTTTTTTGTATACAATCTTTCCTAACTGTACCATTGAACAAATTTCCTCTCGACTTCCCCTTCCATATTGTAACACCCCTACTTAATCATCTCATAATCACCATCTTAACAACCTGGTTAAGTAATCATAATAGCAGCGGAAAGTAAATAACTCACACATTAACAGTGTTACCGCTATTACTCGCCATGCGAGTAATGAAGCATGCAGACTTAAATCCGAACATAAACGCTTAACCATAACCGCAGTGATGTACAAGAGATAGATAATAGTTCAATTACAATACATAAAATAATTCATTTCCCGTGAGCATTCTAACACCAAATACAATCTACAACCTCAGTATGAAAACCGGAATACAAAAACCAAAAACGAAGTATACACTAGTGGTCGTATACCGCTACCCAAAATCCCGCACTCTGGCGACTTCAGCAACTATACACCTGTAATGTTTATTTGTATGTATGGAATCAGCCCCTGCTGAGTATGGTACTTGTAGGATCGGGTGGCTAACTCAAACCAACCAAAGGTGTGAGTCTAAGAAATGGTTTGACTCAATCAGTCTTTGTGAGTGTGAAACACTCTGTGATGTAGAGGCACTCAATCGAATTGATTAAACTAGGGGTGCGGAAGACTTTGAAGTAATTGAAACGAAATGATGCTAGAAAGATAGAAGGACTCTGTGGAACTCAGCAAGATACACAAATAAGCTATTTCATTTCCTGGTCACATAAAACAACTTACAAATGTCCACTAAGTAGAAGGGATCTACTTAGCGGTTTTTCACTCACTCACCCAATACACTTTCTGATCAGATCAATTGTAAGCGTAGCGAAACTAGGATCTTCTTAGGCAGAGTCTAGCTATATGCACTAACTAATTGGGCACGTATTTTCTCTCTCTGGATTACCATAGTTTCCTCTTTCTCTCTCTCTCTAAGCTCTGGAATATTTCTCAATGAACGCACACTTGAAACTAGATATTACACAACCTATTTATACTAGCATTACAACCGGCAGGTCGAGAGAGTTAGTACCGCAAATACCGGAATTAACTTAGTGGGCAACGTCCAACGTCTTTGAGTGGTCTTCTTACTTGGGCCGCGAACTTCGGGTGTGATGGGAGGACTTTATGACCGTTGTGGCGTTGAAGTATTCCCGAGTTAACTCCTTATTATTCGCAACGACACGAGAGAGTCTGTGAAGTCTCCTTAGTTGCATGGACTCCATTGAAGTGGCTCGCTCTTTGTGTCTGACTAAGGATGATTGACTCTGTCGAGGTGATTGGCTATCTCTGCAACACTCTGATGTCCCAACAGTTTCCCCCTTGTTGCTGATGATAGCAAACCTCCGTGAATCCTGATGGAGTCAATCCTGAAATGAAAACAGAAACACAAAGAACTAGGGGAACCGACCCTGTCAAAGTTCCCCCTTAATAGCACAGTAGTAATTGAGTTCAAGACTCCATTTAGGTTCCCCTTAATCGTAGAGGGACTCCAGGCAAGCAAATATGAATAGGAGTGTAACAGGCATAAGATATAAGGCATAGTATTAAGCAGTTATAGTACTAGACCACACGGTCCAGCAGCAAAAATCCGAAAGCAGTTTAAAGCAACAACAGAGTCACCCGTACACCAGACGGGATTCACCACTTCCCCATTTTGCTTTCATCAGAGGGAAACCCATAGTCACGAAAGAGTTAGTCCAAAAATTCACACACAAACCAGCAAAAAGTGTTTAGAACTTAAAAAAGCCTAAGTCCTAACACTACACACACACGTCATGGCTAAGGGTTGGGGTCAGGGAGGCTTGGATATCAAGGAGTTGTTCTTGCAAGACCGTCAAAGTCGTCTCGATCCCAGCGAGTCTGTCCATCATCCGCGATTGGCTCTGAATCAGCTCTACTACCTGTGCGAGGAGTCGCTCCACTTTCTCCAGGAGGGGTAGTAGAGTATCTTGAGGGACTGCCTCTGAGAAGTGGAAGTGCCCCCGTCGTTGAAGTGGATGGAGGGGGCAGCAGCTTGGTTTTGTCGATAGACGTCAGCCGATTCAGATAGCGGAGGTTGATGGTGTCTGCCTCTTCGATGGACTCCGGTGTGGATTGCGCCAGGGGTGCCTGAAAGAATTTGAGAATTCGAGGCAGCCAGAACACATACCCCAGGGAGTGTTTCGGGGTGTCGACAGACTGGGCTAAGTGATGGAGGATGATGTGGGCTAGATTGACGGAATGACGGCTGATTATGCAGTACATTATAGTGAGGTCCAAGCAGTTGACCATGAGATTACCTTCTTTTCGGGGGACAATGTTTTTTATAACAAGGATGTGCAGGAGTTGGTGGAGGATTGAAAGATCGCCTCGGGGTATTGGGGAGCCCACTTTTTTCTTTGAAGAGAAAAAGTGGTAGATCTTATTTTGTGGGACCCCGGGAATGTCTGGAAGTACTCCTTTTTCATAAAAAGACAGACCGGTATGAGGGACTCCAAGAACTTGAGACAGCTTTTCAAGATTAAAGAAAATAGGAGTGGAATTGACAAAAGATTGGGCTGCACCATTGCGGATAACGAGATTTTGATAAAAATCGACAGATTCTTGGGGGTACCACTCAGGTATCTCACAGAAAAGGTGTTTCCACCCTTGAACCTCTAGCATAGTTACTAACTCCCCCAGATTTGAAGATAGAGTCCATGAGAAATCGAGGAACTTACCCCTGACTATGTTTCGTTCTGAAGCAGGGTCACCGAGCATGTAGCGCTGGCTGAAGGGGTTTATCTTCGCACATCTTCGTTGCGGCTTAGGAGGTTTCTGGACCCTGGTGGAGGTGGCGCCAGTAGATGTATCGTGACTGATAGTGGGCAATTCTTATACTAGTGAAGATTCACCGGAACCAGAGGAGACTGGTTGGGCCTTGACAGAAGAACGGAGAACTCTTTTGGATGTGGGTTGAGTGGAGGTTTAATCTTTTCTTTTTCGGGGTTTGGGTTTAGGAGATTTTGAAGGTGTTACGGATTTTTCGGGAGATGCGGGTGGGGTTGGTGTGGGAGATTTTTTGGGTGGGGCTTGCGGTTGATCAGTACCTTGGGTTTCGGCAGTAGGATTTTGGTCTTGAGGTGGTGGAGATGGTGGCAGGGTTTATAGTGGGGTGACTTCTTCGACATCCGTCTCAAGAATGTCGGTCTTGGCGGTAGAGGGTGGTGTTTGATGGGGGCATGTATCGCTGGTGGTGTGGCAGAGTGTGTGGGGGATGAGGTAGTAGTGGTTTTAGTGGGAGAGTGAGTGGTGGTGTGGTGAGTGGAGATGGGTCTGGGTTGGCCATTGATTGAAGGTACGCCTGAAGGCGAATGGGATCTTGGAATATTTCGGCCGGGATGTTGATGCCGTTGAGATTAATGCCTGCCATTAGGGATTGTAGTATGCTTGGGTGTAAAGTGGATGTAGGTGACAGAGACGGAGTAGACGGATGAGGGATATAAAAGCTGAAATGACTGCGGAAGTTACAGGGATTACGTGTGTCAGGCGCGAAAAAATCGGCAGGCGCGGGATTAAGGGCATGGATTGAGGCGGAGTGGGTGTGGATGGATGATGTGGATGCGTAGTGCCAAAATTATATAGACGTTCATTAAAACACAGTTCACAGATTCAAGTGCAAACAAAGACAGACTCGATGAGACATGAGGGAGTACCTGCTGAAGATTGCGGTAGGGGCAAGGAGATGCGACCGTCTAGGTAGACGGAGTCAACCCGATTGCTGATTGTAGTGCTTCAAATCGTGCTGTAGACAAGGGTTTAGTAAAGATATCTGCAAGTTGATCTTCTGTGGGCACAAAGTCAAGTTGGATGAGCTTTTTCTCGACACAGTCTTTCAAGAAGTGAAAATGAATTTCAATATGTTTGGTTCTTGAGTGTTGGACTGGGTTTTCTGATATTTTGATTGTGCTTTTGTTGTCACAAAAGATTGGGATTTGTTCTTGAGTGACATGATAATCTTGAAGTTGTTGTTTCATCCAAAGGAGTTGGGAGCAACAGGCTGCAGCAGAGACATACTCTGCCTCCGCTGTAGAGAGTGCTACGGAGTTCTATTTTTTGGAGGACCATGAAACAAGGCAAAGACCCAAGAACTACGCATTACCTGAAGTACTCTTTCGATCTTGGAGGGAACCAGCCCAATCAGAGTCATTATATCCAGATAAAGTGAAAGTAGGAGATCGTGGATACCATAGATAGAGTGTACTTGTACCTTTAAGATATCGGAAGATACGTTTGACTGCTTTGAGGTGAGACTGCTTTGGTGCTGCTTGGAAGCGAGCACAGAGACAGACTGCGTGAAGAATGTCGGGGCGACTGGCAGTCAGGTACAAGAGGGACCCTATCATTCCTCTATATTATGTGGCATTGACACCGACTCCGTCATCATCAAGATGAAGTTTGGCAGATGTACAACTTGGTGTGGACATACTCTTGACATTTTTGAGATTGTACTTGTCAAGGAGTTCCTTGATGTACTTTTGTTGATGGATCTTAATCCCTTCCTTTTCCTGTTGAATTTGTAATCCTAAGAAGAACTTGAGCTCACCTAACTCATTCATGGAAAACTCTTGCTTCATGAGGTTAGCAAAATGGTCACAGAGGGTGTTACTTGTAGAGCCATAAATGATATCATCAACATAAATCTGTACTAGAAGTAAGTCATGCGATGAGTGAAGAATGAATAGTGTTTTATCTACGTTACCTCGAGAGAAACCATTTTGCAACAGATATGTAGACAATCTTTCATACCAGGCGCGCGGAGCCTGTTTCAGTCCGTAAAGGGCCTTACACAGTTTGTAGACGTAGTCGGGATGGACGGAGTCTGTGAACCCTGGGGGTTGCTCGACGTAGACTTCTCTATCAATATAGCCATGGAGGAAGGCTGTCTTGACATCCATTTGATATAATGTGAAACCTTTGAATGCAGCAAAGCAATTAACATGCGAATTGCTTCAAGACGAGCTACAGGTGCGAAGGTTTCATCATAGTCAATCCCTTCTTCTTGATTGTAGCCCTGAACGACCAATCGAGCTTTATTCCTGAAAACTTGTCCTGCATCATCAAGTTTATTACGAAAGACCCAACGAGTACCAATGGTTTGTTGATGTGTGGGTCGAGGAACTAACTCCCAGACAGCATGTCTTTGGAGAGAATTTAGTTCCTCCTGCATTGCAGTGACCCAATCACTATCAAGGAGTGCTTCTTTGACATTTCTTGGTTCAGTGCTGGAGAGAAAAGCACCAAAGGCACAGAGGTTTTGCATAGCTTGGAAGCGTGTTTGAACACCTGAGTTTGGGTCAGATATAATGTTGTCAGGAGGGTGGGCTGATTTTGTTGGAACTGTCGACGTGAAGCAGGAGGGGTGTGTCTTTGTCAGAGGAGTCAAAGTTCAAGTTTTGTGGTAAGGGTGTCTCAGGGTTATTGTCAGAGTCAGTAGAGTCTGATGCATTGTTTTTGTTTTCCGGAGAGTCATTAGGTGTGATGGATTGGGAATCGTGGAGTCTTCCTATGGGTACAGTGATGAAGTGTGGATCAGTGAGGAAATCGTCTGGAGCAAAGTCAAGTTGATCAGAAGAGGAGCCAACATTGTGAGACTCATCGAACTTGACGTGGGGACTCTCTTCTAAACATTGAGTTCTCAGATTGATAACACGATAAGCTTTGCTTTTAGAAGAGTAGCCAAGAAAAATACCTTCATCACTTTTAGGAGAGAACTTACCCAAGTTGTCCTTACCATTATTGTGGATAAAGCACTTACATCCGAAACGCCTGAGATGAATGAGACTTGGTTTACGTTGACGGAGTAGTTCGTAGGGTGTCTTGTGAAGGAATGGATGAATCAACGCACGGTTTAACACATAGCATGTTGTGTTAACAGCTTCTGCCCAGTATGATGAAGTTAGGGAACTGTCAATGAGCATGGTGCGTGCCATTTCAACCAAGGTTCTATTCTTTCGTTCAACCACTCCGTTTTGTTCCGGAGTGCGTGCGGATGAGATTTGGTGATCACCTTCGTTGTCCCTGCAGAGCTCATCAAACGACTTGTTGCAAAATTCAGTACCCTGGTCGTTCTCAGGGTTTTCAATGTAAACAAAATTTGTTGATAAGCATTTTATGGAGTTTGACGAAACTCCGTAAAAGTTTCATCCTTAGTAGATAGAAAAATGACCCAAGTCCACCTAGAATAGTCATCGACTATGACCAGAATATACCTCTTACCACTTCTGCTTTGTGTACGCATGGGGCCAACAAGATCCATGTGGAGCAATTCTAACGGAGAGCTAGTAGAGAGAGTCGACTTACTTTTGAAGGAGGACCAGGTGTGTTTACCTTTTATACACGCTTCACAGACGGAGTCTGTGTTAAAGTTTATGTCGGGTAAACCAATCATCAAGTCTTTGCTTTTCAGTTTATTCAACAGCCTGTGATTTGCGTGACCAAGTCTGGAGTGCCACAGCAATGAGTTCTTGGAATGCACGTTGAGACAGACTTGATCATCTGGATTAATGGAGTTTAAGCACATTTTGTAGAGATTTCCTTCTCTGCGTCCCACAGCTTTTAAGGAACCTGTACGCTCATCATAAACCTTACAATCCGAAGAGGAGAAAAGTACCAAATTGAATCTATCACAAATTTGAGAAATACTTAATAAACTATGTTGAAGTCCAGTAACCAGATGGACTCCTTCAATTTTAAATTTTGATGGGTTACCTACGGAGCCAACTCCCACGATTTCACCCTGGTTGTTGTTTCCAAAAGTAACCTTACCTCCTTGGTAGGATGAAAGCGAATTGAATTGATTTGGATCTCCAGTCATGTGACGGGAGCATCCACTGTCCAAGTACCAGCTGTGTCCATTCGCCTTCACCTACAAAATAACAGATCATTTGTTAGATTTGGGAACCCAGATGTTCTTGGGTTCCCTTTTCGAGCCAGATCTATTCAATTCTTCTCGTGCTGCAAGTATCAATTTAACACGTTTGACATTAAATGAAAGATCTTTATTCAATTTATCACATGCACTGTCCCTATGTCCAAGACTCCCGCAGTAGCCACAAATTTTAGTTGGAGGAAGATTGACGTATTTCTGTTGTCCTTTCCACCAGGAGTCAAACTTCTCCTTTTCTTGATATCGTTTGGCTCTGTTGTCGGACTTGGACATATTTTTTGGGATATCGAACTTACCCTTGTGCCACTTGGGCTTTGATTGAGTGGATCGAACTCCGGATTGTAAATTCACAATCTCTTGAGAGAGTTGTTCTACTTTAGAGCGAAGATCATCTCGATCTTGGCTGACTTCCTTGATCTTGGAGTTAGCCCATTCAGGTAGTTAGGAGGAAGTGACTTGTTTGATAAATTTGACTGGCTTGAGAGAGAGTGCATGTTCCTTTTCTTTTAGTTTTTGAGTGAGGTTTTTGATAGTGGTGTTTAGGACATGTTTTTGGATTCAGAAGCATTTAGATCATTTTGAAGAGAACAACACTTATCAGTAAAGATGGTGAGATCTTGTTTGAGAGAGTCGATCAGGGTGAGAGACTCTTTCTGGTCGCCCTGGCTAGATTGATTTCGTTCTATGGTATCATGGAGTTCCTTTTGAAGGGAATCAACATGACGCCTTGATTCTTGTAGATCTAGTCTAAGAGAGCAAGAGATGGTCTTGTGTTCCTCAGCTTCATCTCTTAGGGCATAACATAAGACGTCTTGAGATTTCGAGTTCCTCAGATAACTCGGTTATTTTGCTGGTGAGACTTGCTTTGAGGGAGTTAGTCTCGGAGACGATTTTAGCAATTAAGGTCATAAATCCCATAGGAGTAATACGGTGAAGGTCTGTTTCAAGGTGAGAACGAGTTACCTCATTGTCGGGGATCATGGATTCCGTTGTATTATGTGCCATGAGACACACCAGGCCGCTAGACTCTGTGTCCTAATCGTCGGAGTCTGAATCACCCCAACCAACAGCTGCCATCAGCGACCTCCCTTGGGATTTTCTGTACTGGTTCTTGAGTAAGGGACAGTCCTTCTTGAAGTGACCGGGTTTATTGCAGTTGAAACAGGTGACAGAGTTGAAGACTTGTTTGGAGGTGTTTGAGAACGACCGACTATCGATTTGGTTGGTTATGCATGAATTTCCGGAAGTTCTTTACTATGAAGACAAAGTCTTCCATAGTCTCAGCCTCACTTTCTTCGACAATAATATCCACCAGCTCAGCCTTAGCTTGTCTGATTTGAGTATTAGCGACATAGGCTCCTTCTTGAGTGTACTGAGTCGAATTAACCTGCAAGGCTTGGTCATTCAAAGTAGTAGTCTTACTAAAAGAAGGAGAAGATGTATTACCACACTTTTTTCGAACATTCTTCTTATATTTATCTACGGATTGTAGATAGGAACCTAGGTCTTGACAGCTCCATTTGGATAAATCCTTGCATGCTTTGGTAGAGATTACTGTTTCTGCCCATTCTTCTCTGAGACTGTCCAGCAGCTTGTGCAAGACACTCTCTCTATCCGGTAAGATGTTAACTTCCTGCATAGTAGTAGTTAGTAAATAGAAACGATCAAGCACTTCTTCCAGAGACTCACCGGGTTTTTGCAGAAAATTTTCATAGTCCATTCGAAGTTCTTGAGCTTTGCATTTCTTGTGTTCAGTAACTCCTTCGTGGGTAGCTTGAAGGAGTGTCCATATCTCATTTGCGGACTTACAGTGATTGACTCTCGTTTGTTCTGGGATGGATAGACAAGTGTATATTGCGTGTGATGCTTGTCGATTCAGCTCGTACCTTTTGCGATCTGCAGCAGTCCATGTGGATCGATCTGGATTGACTACAAGATCTCCTCCAGTGACTATCTCCCAAAGCTCAGAGTTGGCTGACTCAATGTGTTGCTCGATCTCATTTTTCCAATGGTCGTAGTTCGTGGAGGTGAGTCTGGGGTGCTCGAAGTGCATTTTGTTGTTTTGATTGGCGAAGAGGTCTGCCATTGCTTCGTTGATTGACCGTTAGCCTAAGCAAGGCTCTGATACCACGTGTAGGATCGGGTGGCTAACTCAAACCAACCAAAGGTGTGAGTCTAAGAGTTGGTTTGACTCAATCAGTCTTTGTGAGTATGAAACACTCTATGTTGTAGAGGCACTCAATCGAATTGATTAAACTAAGGGTGCGGAAGACTTTGAAGTAATTGAAACGAAATGATGTTAGAAAGATAGAAGGACTCTGTGGAACTCAGCAAGATACACAAATAAGCTATTTCATTTCCTGGTCAAATAAAACAACTTACAAATGCCCACTAAGTAGAAGGGATCTACTTAGCAGTTTTTCACTCACTCACCCAATACACTTTCTGATCAGATCAATGGTAAGCGTAGCGAAACTAGGATCTTCCTAGGCAGAGTCTATCTATATGCACTAACTAATTAGGCACGTATTTTCTCTCTCTGGATTACAATAGTTTCATCTTTCTCTCTCTCTAAGCTCTGGAATATTTCTCAATGAACGCACACTTGAAACTAGCTATTACACAACCTATTTATACTAGAATTACAACCGATAGGTCGAGGGAGTTAGTACCCCAAATACCGGAACTAACTTAGTGGGCAACGTCCAACGTCTTTGAGTGGTCTTCTTACTTGGACCGCGAACTTCGGGTGTGATGGGAGGACTTTATGACCGTTGTGGCGTTGAAGTATTCCCGAGTTAACTCCTTATTATTCGCAACGGCACGGGAGAGTCTGTGAAGTCTCCTTAGTTGCATGGACTCCATTGAAGTTGCTCACTTTTTGTGTCTGACTAAGGATGATTGACTCTGTCGAGGTGATTGGCTATCTCTACAACACTCTGATGTCCTAACAGTACTGCGCAACCGTCATGCGCCCTCGGACCCTTAGATTAATTGGTCGAGTTGACATGCAGTTCAATTACATGCTTATACCGATTCTATAATAAAAACTGTAAAGCAATTATAATGCATAACAATGAACCATTTGAATCACACATAGCCATAAGGCTCCACTTACACACCACCTGTAACACCCCTACCGCTAATCTTATCTTTAACTCATATTGGTCTCATTCGTCATTACATTCGCAGCGGAAAATTCCAATACAAACGGTGGGTGATACAATGCCGTTAGCCACCTACATGACTAACAAGGCCTAATCTAATACAGTCACGGTCTGATGGACCAGAATTCCCGAGTCACCTTTACAATACATGCTCATTCCGTTTCTAAACCGAGTCAAATACAAATCAAACTGTACCGAGTCTTTCACAATCTATTGTCGACAACAAGTTTGGTCTTACTCTACTAACAAATACACTTGTAAATAACAATAGCTACCCATACAACAGCAACCCCGTCCTACTCTTGAACGGGTACCAGCTCCAATGTACCTGAAAAGTATTGGGTGGCCCCAAAGGGGCTCAGCACCTTTGCTGGCATGGTAATCGTGCAACCCGCATACTACCGGGCCACAAACAACTAATTATCGTCTAAACATGCGATTGATTTTATTTAAATCATGACAGGAAAGGCTGTAAACACTCAACATGCTCGCATCAGACAAGTATTCATACAAGGAATACAAACAACAAGGTTTGGATATCAAGTTCGTTAGAATATATTACCTTGTTCTTTAGGCCTTGAGAATCTCTATCTCAAGTAAAGCCTCATTCATATTAATCAATAACTTATCCATCTTAGTCGAATAGTCTTTACTTGTTTTCTTAGATCTATAGACACCCTCGGGTCTCGATCTCGTTATCTTGATTATTCTACTCTTGAATAATTCTTAAGTCAAGTCTCTTAGACATCTGGTTGAGACACATATAGATCTCACCACTGGTCTTTACGGTACTAGTCTTACTTCCCCGGTTTCGACCCATTTCGGGTCTAGCATGGTGGGAAGGTTCAACTAGAAACCGAAACCACTCTCTTGATTCCTCTTTTTATCATAACCCATAATACCCAGCTTATCTCTTTAGACGGATAAGCTCTGTCAGTCCTACTCCATCAAGCACCACTATGTGGCTCACGGCCCTGTCGGGCACCACTATGTGGCTCACGGCCCTGTAATAGGAAGTTTGACCACAAAATCGGAAATACTTGGACGCGTGACTCACATTTCCCCTAACCCATTTCCCGGGTCAGTAATAGTATATATACTAGTTCAGAAGCATCACTCTTGATGTCCTCTAACAATCTTAGGGAGTTTTCCTAAGTTATTGTATTCTCAGATTTAAGGGTTGCCCCTACATTTCCAATACTTGGAAGTTTTGTTTATTGTCTCATGTTGGGGCGAATACTCATATAGGAGGCCGACTAACCATTAAGGGGGAGTTTAATAGCCCCGTATATCTCTTTTCACATTTCAAGTGAGTTCATAAGGTTGAACTATCATTGTTCTTTTAGTTAAGAATTCTTATGTGTTTCTCCACATTTAGTTATCTCGTGGATCGACTCTCTCTACAAGTCTCTAACCAAAATGTTATTCGTTTATGAGTTGGTCTACAATACTCAGATAGGTCTCAAACTCAAACAAGGACGGTTAGCTCACACATCAGGCAATAAGATATTAAATGCAATAAACATTTTTATGCATTTATCTTATTAGATCGGTGCATATAAACAAGTAGCACACAAGCTGGGTGTAACTCGGTAGGACATAGATTGCAAGAAAATCATACCTGTCACCTTGACATTGGCTAGCCTAAGATGATGATCTCCTAATCTCGGAGGCCGTCTCGCCTAAATCCCATTTCTATCATTTATTCAGTCGAACAGTTAATTTATTTATTAACCTCGACTACTTGTTATTACCTACGACACTTACTTGTCATCTCTTATATTTCTTTTAGCTGTTATAGTTTACTACCATAACCAACATTGACTTATGTTTCTGACTAATCACTTTAGTCCACTCTTAGACTTCTTAATCTCCAAACATTAACCTTTCTTATCTCAAGGTTTCATTTCCTTTTTAACACCCCTCATAATAAACTCGTAATACTCACTCATGTAGCAGAATTAAAGACGTCTTACAGCGGAAGATGAAAAACTAATAATCCTCACTCAAGTGTCACATGCCATTACTCGCCCATGCGAATAATAAAGCAGAAACAAAATGTAATAATCAACGACAATAAAACACAAAAATCGAGCTGCACGAACGAGATACTAACTATGTCATCCTAAATACAACTCAATAACTATGACAAGTTAGCACTTATAGTATTCCAAAAGTTATCACGTACTAACATGAATTAATCCTAGATTCGTAATAAATAAAGGTCGAGGTCATCTACCCACGATCCCATACTTTGATGCCAATCATCATTCACCTGAAACATAAAATATCGGTGCCCATGGAGGGCTCAGCACTTGACCGAGTATGTTAACTATGTTATCCTAGACCCCTTAGGTCACTTAGGTCAATTAGCCGTCTTAACATGAGGTTGATTACATGCTGTACCGGTTTACAGACATAATAGAGTCGTAAATACATGGAAGGAAAACATTTAAACGCAACCAAGGCAGTCACTACATTCACATACAACATAATACATGCGTAATCACCACAACAAAATAAAGCGTAGAGTACGTTGTCCTATGTAACTCTTATTGTGTGTTGGGTGTCAAGTTAGGACAACCCGTAAATTTATTTTTCATTAATGGACAGTCGTCCGGGTGGTAAGAAGCCTGGTACCAACGGCGGTACATTCCGGCCAACGATCTATGTAGGCTCGTGTGTGCTTAATAGAGTGGGAACCCCGATCCGGGAAGAACACTCAGTGATCACTATGCACAACCTGCTGGAACGAATGCAGACCAGGATTTAACTAGACACGTTTATTATTAGGTTATAGAGTACTCATTCATTATACGGCCGCCCTAAGGGTATTACGCATACCTGGAAATAATCTAAGTCGTATTCACGTTCGAGGTCCATGCTCTAGAGATCGACATAGTCGTGTCTCATACCTAAGTATTTTCTTAGGTTACTGTGTATATAATTATAATACTAGGTGTATTATTAAGTAACAACAACTTCATCATATAGATCGTATATGTATGTTTATATAAGCCGATCTATAATCGACGTAGTATTAGTTCGAAAGGACGTTCGTATACAATAATAATAATGCGATATAAACGGTCATGTATACCTTTCAACCCAAACATACATGCACATAAGCATATGTAAAATTCTTAAGCACGCCATAACATTCACTTGTCAATCAAGGAATTAATCCACACACATCATGCATTTCACGCATATCACTCTTGTCATATACACAAGTAATACCCGAACCCGAGGCTTCCCTTAGGGGTCCTGACCACACAATGAACATACCGTACACCAACGAGTAACATTAGCGTGGCGAGCGCACGCCTATCCTCTACGTTCCCGGAACTCGAATCCCGCAACCCGATCTACTGAGATATGTAATTACTATTAGTATCCATGTTTCGGATTTACCTAACTAGCCATAGTAATTCTTGATGCGTAACTAACCCCTTAATCGGTTGGTTGTTTAGTTCGGGTTTTCGTGAGTCTTCGGGATTTATATTTCCGTCGTACGGTTTAACTTACAAGTATATATTATTCAGTACTGTATTTTATTCTCCACATGAGGATTGGAGTCTCGGTTATCATGAAATCCAATGAGGTTATTCGTTCTCGTATAATTACGTACAATTATGTTTACGTGTATACATTAATACTCGCATGTGTATATATATTTATATGTATACATATTTGTATTCATGTACGATTATAGATTCGTATGTACGTATAAGTAATACTTGTCGTCATTTTGTTGCACGTTACGTGACGGTAATTACTTAACTGTTAACGTTATTCATTCCTCGTACGGTTATGCATGCGTATACCTACATACAACATTTATACGTTTTTGCATTTACTTGTATCATATTTCATGTAACGTTGTCTTATAAACCTCTATATATATATTACACTTGCATATATCATATGCTAACTATATATATATATATTTATATCTTACAAAGTCACGTGATATTTCCCATCCCATGCTAAAATTTCATATTAGTCTTATCTCGTCATTCCATGTAGAATGTATATTGTTCACTTGTACCATTTATCCCTACATATCTTATTAAAACTTTATTTCATGATTTTACAATATACGGTTATACATTGTTATGCATCTTACAATATAAGGTTCCTAGTATATAATATATATACTCTCTAATAATTCCCAACTTAACTTTTCATTTGGCGTAATTGTTTACCAGGTATAATCATACCATGTTAATCTCTTAACGATATACTTCCTATAATTTAGCAAAATGTCACATTATAACATTGTAATTTTATATTACAATCTGTCTACTAATTCCAAACCAACCATTATAGTTTTTGGAATCTTCATACTTCCCCACTTAATTTTGATTAATTAAAATTTCAACCCGAATGTAAGATTTGCTACATTCAACACCTTACTTAATTTATAACCTAAGGTTTTCAATATTGTAATATACCCATATATACATATATACTAAATTTCGAACGACACCCTAAATTGTCCTGGTTTTATACTTTCTCCTCACACTTTCTTTTTATTACATATTACCCTCCTTATTTTTATAAAATTTCAATTTAATACCAAAATCTTATATTATACATATAGATTATTTAAATCACGATTCTAACCCAAAATTTTCTCAAATTGTGTACAACACCACCCATTTAATTAATTCTCAAATGTCACCCAATCTTTTTGGTAATTACGAACTAACCCTCTAATTTTTTTATAATTGTTATACTTTAATACTTAGACTTTATGTCATATCCCTTAATTAATTAAATTACCACAATTAGCCCAAAATTCCTCCAATTTTCAACAGACCTTTAGTAGTCAAGTTAATTTCACTCTACACCATAGAACTTTCGGAAATTTACAAGGACACCCATATAGTTTTATAAATTTCATTTTTAATTTATTACCTCATTAAATTGCCCCATAAATTATTTAATTTGCTAACTTGGTCAAATGTCATATGTGGTCAATATTGACCACCCCAAATATCCTCTTTGACCCATATTTACTATAATTACGAAAATACCCCTTTTTATTTCTCTAGTCTTACAATTAACACTTTAATGCTATAAAATTGTATTTTATATTTTCTAAAATTCTTAGAGGCATCCTTCTCGTTTTTAATTTGGTTCAACACCCCATATCTTTACTAAATTTCATTTTGATCCCATAAATGATCTTTTATCTATTTATACACTTGTAAAGTTTATTTAAATTATGCTGAAATACCCCAAACTTAAATATAGTGATTAAGATAATTCTAATCCGTATTTAAGAGCCTAATAATGCTTGCGTAATATTGGTAAGGAAAAATAAATCCAAAAGAAATAAATAAACACTTAAAAAGCGAAGAACGCTAAATAAGCGTTAAATAACCATAGGAGGTATGAGACCTCGGTTAGCGTATTATATGAATTCTAAAGGTATAATAAGACCTAAATAATATATGGGAACAACTCCCGAAGAAAACGGATTCAAATAATGTATTAAAACGCTAATAGAGCTTTAGAGCACGTTTTTTCGAGGAAACCCGAAAACGTGGCTGTAAGTGGTCAAACTGACCCGTAAAAATTATAAATCATTAAATAATAATTATTAAGTAGTGACGGAAGCTTAATAACCAATAAGAATATTTAAACGAGAAAATTCCGGAAAACGGGCCCGGTTAGTGAATAGTACCTAAACCGGGTAAAATAACGAGCGTTTTCTGTAAAAGACGAAAAACGCTCCAACCAGTAATACAGTAGGGGGGCCGATTTTTATTAAGTCAAATAACCCCACACACACACATGTAACTAGCCAATTAAATAAGGGAGTCAAAAAGCAAAAGAGGATAAAAGTAAAAAGGTACCCACTTTTCCTCTCACCTCACCTTTCTCTATTCTCTCACCTCCCTCCTCTCTTCCAGCGATTTCTCTCTCTTCTCCCTCCTATGCTGGATGATTTTTGAAGCTCCAATGGCTTCTCCACTTTGACTCCATGCTCCACCTCCATGTGAGCTCCAAATACAAAAATAAATGTATATTCTTGCTCCCATCATTCTCCTCTACACTTCCCTCTTTTTGAAATTCCAAAATGATGATGTAACACCCCTACCGCTAATACCGTCATTACTGTACAAATACTTACCTTCGCAGCGGATATTACTTACTCAACGGCGGGTGTACAATGCCGTTAGTCACCCACGTGACTAACAAGGCGGATTACAATACTACATACTATCGGTCTGATGATTATGAATATACCGAGTGCTCTACACAATACATTACTTTCCCTTGCATACCAATCCATAATTCGATACAACTCCAATACAATACTATACCGAGTATACTATAATCCTTAATTTTACCGATACAGTTTGGACTTCCAAATTTCCCAATACATTACAGGTTCCATCCCTTCCATACTACTACCCATGCTTTCATAGCAGTCCCCGTCCTACTCTCTCGAACGGTGGCCGGCTTCGAGTACCTGCACACTAAAAACGGTCCCCCGAGGGGGTCAGCTTACGCTGCATATGAAATCCGCATATACCGCGTGCTAACCGCGGTACGCCGACTACTTTGGGTCGGATATACATGGAGTTCATTTTACATGCATACATACATACTCATACTACAACAATACAATCAAGATACCTACATAAATGTACAAGTTCAATACTTACTAAGGAAGACAATTCAATAGTCAACCATTCGTCTTTATTATACATTCATTACTCTTCGTACTGTGTTCGATATTTGTTACTCTACTCATACTCGCTCCTTACTCTGCATACTCATCGCTCCATGTTCAATACCTTACTCGTACACGATCCTTACTCTGTACTCGTTACTATACTGGTGCATACTCACTACTCAATTCTCTACACTTACTCTTACATACTCGATACTCAATACTTACTCATACATACTCAATACTCGGTACTCATTACATACTCATACTTGCTTCTTACTCGATACTCATTACTTGGCCTCTGGGCGAGTCATACACAAGACTCACCACCGGACCTACAATACGAGGGCTATACGCTTAGCTCCTCAAATACTCAAATGTCCGTACTACCGGACTACTCGAATTCCCAACACTCTTCTCTCAGAGTATATTACAATCTCGTGGATTAGCCTAGAAGTATCTCTCTCGATAACCTCTGTTAGCTTAGGGAATTACCACCGCCTAGTATCCTCAGATTTAAGGGTTTCCCCAACATATCGAATACTCTCTCGTTCGGGGCATACTTACATCAGTCGGGTCCTCTCATAATGGGTCGACTGATTACTAAGGGGTTTGGAGATCCCTCCTCATTCTTTGCTACTCTCCTGGTTCATGTTTTGCACCAAGATTAGTTCCTCTAATAGAGGTTACTTATATACTTCCACTACGTTTTGTTTGTGGATTATTCATTTCGTTTCTCCTACCGTTATCGGAAGGTTATTACTCCCGTACACTCTCTCACATTCTAGTGAGTTCGTTGGGTTGCGTTATCGTTTATTGATTCGATAATTTAGTGCGTTGCTACGTTTCCATTAGTTCACAATATGACTCTTACTACGAGCCTCTACACAACAAGACTCATCTCTGAGTCGTATTACGCACTAAATGAAGCCACAATCAATCAGGAAAGGTTAGCTCACACAACATACATCAAGACATACAATGAAGGCAATAAACCATTTTCATGCTTTAGTCTTGATTAGCCGGCATACAACATACAAATCAACGTAACTCGGTTAGCATACGGGGCATGAGGAAATCATACCTTTCACCGGAGTTAGCTTTACCATGTGTTCCCTTGTTCCTTGGTTCACACTTGTTCCACTGATAATGTTTTCAACATTGTTGTTAATACTATGCTCATACGATATACGAGTAGTTACTACTCCCTTACTTACCCCGTTATCCCGGTACACTTAATGTTCTTATACTTACAACTTCCTTAACTTGTTTCCTTACTCACATGTGCATTTCCTCATCCTTTCTTCCCATTAATGTTGTGTTACTACATTTACATATACCTATGTGTATAGGCATATACTTATATACATATGATAACTATAATCATATATTATTATTATTTTTATTTTTTTTTTACTCGACCGACCTTACCCAGGGTCGGTCGAAGTCAGTAAGGAAATACGCTGGAAAATTACAGGTCCGACCGACCTTGCAAGTCCGGTCCCAAGGTCGGTCCATTCCAGTGAGTTACTTAACGGAGAATTTTAGCCCGACCGACCTTGCAAGTCCGGTCGCAAGGTCGGTCCATTCCAGTAGCTTACAAGACGGAAAATTTTTGAGTCAACCGACCTTGCAAGTCCGGTCGCAAGGTCGGTCCATTCCAGTAGGTTGCATTACGGGAAATTCTTCTGGCCGACCGACCTTGCATGTCCGGTCCCAAGGTCGGTCCATTCCAGAAGGTTTCCGTCCTTGTAAATCTGGGCTCGACCGACCTTGCAAGTTGGTCCCAAGGTCGGTCCGGCCCAGTACTTCAGTTTTCATTTCTGTTTTCAGTCCTCTCCTTTACCCATTACTTCCCCATTGTTCCTACACTTAATCCCACATATTTTAACACTACTTAGGCCCTCAAAATTGCCTTGATTCATCCCCCAAATACCTTACTCACTTCTAAATCCATATACACCATTTCTCCTCACTCCCTTCAACACTTGTAACAGTTTTTGTTACACTTGTGCTACAGATTTTATAATTCAATTCTCCCATCCAATACTTCCTCAATCATTGCCATTCCTAGCATCCTAATTACCTCTCCTTACCTTGCCAATTTATTTCCAAGCCATTGCACTCCCTACACCCAAGTTCCAACACTCATTTTACAAAATCCTGCACACCAATTTCTTCCTAGTTCCACAATGCATTTTAGTACCTCTCTTGCTACAGATTTTGCGTCCTAATACTCTCATACCACCACCACCATTCCATGGTCATTAAACACCTTTATTAAATCCAATACACACCTTGGTTCTCCCTTTCACCAAGTCATTCTTTAATGCTCAATTCCTACCAAAATTTTGCCATAGTTCACCTACTTTTCCTTACATCCTCAAATACACATTCTCTCCTCAAATTCCACCTAAAGCTAGCCACACCCAACAAGGGTCCTACCAGCACACATACGAAATCCTAATACACCAATGCTTCCTCAATTACAATACCAATACAACATTATTCCTCAAATAGCATTACTAATATACATACACCATTCATTTGGCTCTAAGGCCTACAAATCCACACATTTACTCACTAGTACTCAAATGTCCACAACTACATTACCAATACAATAGTTGAGGTTCTTTATTTGTTTACCCATTCCCATTACACTAATGCATTTAAAATTAAGCATTAAGAAGAGCTCTTACCTTGAGCTTAAATTTCCTTTCCTCCTTTCCAATTCTTCCCTTCCTCTCTTTCTTGTACCAATCGGTCACATGGGAGTGGAGTTGTCAAACTCCACCCCAACACCCAAGAACACAAAAATGCATTTTAGTTACTCTTCTAAACCCTTAGAGAATTCTAATTCCATAAAAAGGCTTAGAGTACAAGTTAGGGTTTTACCTTTGGGGGTCTTTGAGAGGGATTCTCACCCTTGAATCAAGAAGGGGGTTACTCCACCATTGGAGGGTTGAAATGGAGCTCAAAACCAAGAAGGAAAACAAGGTAAGAGAAGTAGCCAAAATCGGCCAAGGCAAGAAAATGGGGAAAATGAGATTTTCTCTTGAAACTTTTTACCTTGTTTGAAAGAGGAGACTCCAAGCTTCACAATGGTGTGCTTTTCTCTTCAAATGGGGAAAACCCATGGAGATGAAGTTGCTCATTTTCGGATTTTGAAAAGATAGAAATGTAGAGCTTGAAGAGAGGAGTTCAAATATGTATTTTGTTTTTGATTTGGAGCTTACATGTGGATGGAGCATGAGGATGAAGTTGGAGTTGCCATGGAAGCCATGGGAGAGCTCTCAAAAATCGCCCAAGCCAGAGAGGAAAGGAGGGAGACGGTGAGAGAGGGGGAAATAGGAGAGAGAAGAGGGAAAAGTGAGAATAAGAGGTGAGAGAGTGTGGTTTACTTTTGTACTTTTATTTGTTTTGCTTTTTGGTTCCCTCTACTTATTAGCTAGTTACATGTGTATGAGAGGGTTTATTTGACCCATTAAAAAATCGGCCCCACACACTACTACTAGCTGGAGCGTTTTTCGTCTTTTACAAAAGCACTCGTTATTTTACCCGGTTTTGATACTGTTCACTAACCGGGCCCGTTTTCCGGAATTTTCTCGTTTCTTTTATTTTTATGATTATTAAGCTTCCATAAATGCTTAATAATTATTATTTAATGATTTATAATTTTTACGGGTCTGTTTGACCACTTAAAATCACGTTTTCGGGTTTCCTCGAAAAACGTGCGCTAAAGCTCTTTTAGCGTTTTAATACATTTCTTGGATCCGTTTTCTTCGGGAATCATTCCCGTATACTAATTAGGCATGAATAAGCCTTAGGAATCCTTACGATACTATAACCGAGGTCTCGTACCTCCTATGGTTATTTAACGCTCTTTTTAGCGTTTTCCGCTTTCTAAGCGTTTTTCTCATTCCTTTGGATTTATTTTCTTTACCAAAAATTACTTAGGCACTATTAGGCCCTTAAATACTATAGTAGGATAATATAATCACCATATTTAAGTTCGGGGTATTTCAATCTACCCCCCTTAAAGAACTTTGCCCTCAAAGTTGGTGAATCTAATACTGTTACTCATACCAATACTCTATGCTAAGGTTATGACCTCTACATATGACTTGTCAAACTCCAAATGTCTGACATAATGCATACTACGCGTCCAAACTGCATGTCACTGCATGCATAGCAATCAAAAATATCCGTTTTACTCCTCTCCAAGGGGGTCCATCCGCAGACAATTAGGTACAATCCTCCCCCAATGGAGAGTGATCCCTCAGGTACCGGTCACGTTTGAACACTTACGCTTTCTGGTTCACGGCCGTCATGACTTGAGCACTTACGCTTTCTGGCTCTACGGTCCTTTGGTTCTGATCAAATTCATTTGCACATATAGAGATCCTCAGGCACTTACTCATACTTACTTACTCATACTTTACTCATACTTACTCATACTTACTCGGGACTACACTGCCCCAGTGCCCTTGGAAAAATACAAAACACCCACTGTTACCGTACCCGGTGTAGTGGTTTCAAACTACTCTACACTTCCACAGACTCAAAACTAGCTTCACCTCCTATGGTTTCGACCGGATACCCGTGCCTAGGCATGGAAGATCCACTAGCGTCCGTGGGAGCGGTTTTAAAACCGATCCTCATTCTCGAGTTTGAAGAAAACGTTGTACCAAATTAGTTTTGGAAATTCATTTTGAAAACCTTGCATACATCTCCCAACTTCAATTTATGATGATCCTTCCTATTACTAGTGTTATTATTGTGGCCACTTAAGGGAGCTTCCAGAGTCCTTCAACCCCAATGTGATCAGCATTGGTGTTGAACTATCCTTCCACTATAATTTGTGTTCGGCTTCCCTTGATCGCTAGCAAATCAAGTTCCACTTCCCACCTCAATACAAACAGACAGATTGTCAAACATTATTTTGTTTTCTATCTTTTTAATCTTGCTACTCATAATCATACACATACATTTTCCAATTCATATGATTCACTTACTTACTTACTAATCATTTCATCAATTATTGCTACATCTTCTCCAACTGCTATACTTTAAGAATTCAAGGGTATATATCCCATTAATTTGCTATACTCCAATTTATACTCATAAAATACATCGGTTGTACACCGATTCATACTCATTACATACGTCGGTTGTATACCGATTTATACTCATTACATACATCGGTTCCGTACCGATTTATACTCCTCAAGTCTCCCATACATACTCATTCTTCATACTATTACCAATCGGGTTTCTCATTACCCTGGAGTTTCTCTACTCCTTTTCCTATACTTACTTCCCAAATTACCACAATTACACGATGAGTGAATACAAATGTTTACGATAATATCAACCATCAAAACGAATTCTCTTGCGCTATGCGCATTGTAGTTTACACACCTATCGCGTAAAACATACATTTCGCGGTTTTCGCTCTACCCCCCTTAAAAGGGATTACGCCCACGTAATCTACCATGTGTCAACATTGGACATTGGTCGATGGCATTCAGCCGTCATGGAGTGGTTCAGTTTCCATGCGGTCTATTATACAATGTTCCTTGATCAACGGGTCTTAACCGTACTGTCGGTTAGTCCCTGCATCAAGAATTTTCATCGGAGTTTATTTAACTCTTGACCGGGTTCGGTTCTAGCCTGAATGGCTTTAAGGCATTAACGATTAACCTTTTGTTCACTAGGTGTACTTCACTTAGAATTCTGGCCCACTAGCTTCTGCCGCGCGACCCTGATAACTTGGGTTATTCGCCCTTCTTGTTATCTTAAATGTGCTATACAACACCTTTTTCCCTTCTTATTGTGGGAATAAGGTTTATTGACCAAGTGTGTGTTCTCTTACCGTGCTCGAATTCGGTGAGTTGTAGATTCATAACCAGCTCTCTGGCAATGTATATACATACTGTTGTGTTTGTAGTGATCATTCACTTGGTTTCTCTGACTTATTGTCGGTTGAGGTTAAGTCACTACTTAGTTGTAGTGCTTCCTCTGTCGTTAGTAGCTTCTGAGCTACACCAGTTTCTCTGGTTCATTACAAGTGTTCTTTACTTGTATGACCTTGCATTTTCCATGCGTCGGTCCCTGTGACTTTCTTAAGTCTGCTTTCGCTTTTATTCCAATGGAATTCACATCTTGTGATTGTTGGTGTGTTTCACACTCTTCGTGCTCTTTGGCCTTAGGCCGCACAGTTTGTTTCTAAGCTTTTGCTTGACTGGCTTATGCCATGTTTACTGGTGAAAGGAGGGATTTACCATGATTTACATTTTCCATCTTCCTAGCTATCTCACTTGATCATTAACTGCACAAGTGCAATACCAAAACACTCAGTCCTACAGAGTGCAGAGGCGTAAACTCTTGGCAGTAACTCTCTTACGAGATCGCAATAGGAATTATTGTTACTCCTTCAGGTGGTGTTTCATCATTTGCGGACTCCTGGCTTGTTGCCCGGCCTGTCCACTATCTCGAATTAACAATTTCCATAGCATTAGTGATTACTCATATACATTGGTCGCCTGTTGTGCACCATGTTCTTACAGATTCCATAGTATTGGTTTACATGGCATCCACTGTTTCTAGCTTCAGCTCATGCATTTATACAATGGTTTCCCATGTATTTGGCAATACCGAATATGGTATTCCTTTATTTTTCTGAGCTCCCTGAGCATCATTGGTTTTATAACCAGTTATTCCTTGGTTGTCGACAGTTGCTGTTGAAGCTTATTTCACATTGCTTGGCAATAATTTGTAAGCTCAAGCTTGACTACATTAGTAGTTCTGAAAGGGATATATTTCCCGACAGTTATTGATGGTATCCCCTTCTTGGGATCCATGTGTTTTCCACTCTTGTGGTCTCCCATTATGAGGGGCATCCTCAATTATTGGTTGTTACTCTTTTATCGGTGTCATCCTTGACCACTTTCCATATAGTTCACGTTGGTTTTGCAACCGTTGGTTTGTGTGTAGTAATAGTTTCATGGCCTACTAGCCATATCGTCCAGAGCTCCGCTCATCGTAGGTTGTTCTCGAGTGGTTACTTCTCAGTAAGCCATTGCTGGGCTTGGAGGTGATACTGGGCTCCCTAATAAGATCGTCGCATCACGCTTCCGTTCGTTGGAGACCCTTTTGTATCCTGGTATTGATCGATACCATTTATTAATTTGGGGTATCCCCTGTCAAGTGGGATCCCTTCGGTGTTCTAACCAAACGTTCGTTCCCATTTGTGGTGTTCTTACCACGACTTTTCATCCAACTGTGTTGACTTGATACCCTTTATGGATTGCTCCTGGGTGTTATTGATTATGCTATCACATCTGGCTGATATTTATATGCACGTTCAGTCCGTCATCCTACCTTGCGGTTCAGGATCTTAGTTATCCCGTTAAGGGTTATAAGGTCTCCCGTTCTTAGGGTAGTCCTTTGGTGTTTTTCTTGTGTTATAGCGGAGTTGATATCCCTTCCGGTGATGAATGGTATTTCTGGTACCTTATAACATCACCCTGTGTGTTTGTGGTAGTTGTTCTGGGAATCCCATCCCGTTCATTGAACACTGATGTGTTAATGTTAGGTATTTGCCTTACAGTGTTTAGACTGGGTATTCCTTCCAGTTATCATGCTTTACTTGGCTATATTCAAGACATATCCAATGTCTTATCCCGTTGTTAGTGCTTCTTGCACTTTCAACTCTTAATGGTTCTCCTGAAGGGTTTCTGACCCCTTAGCTTGTAGCTTATCTGAGTTTCCCCTTGTTCAGTTGAGGTAACCAGTTGTTCTGTTTTAAATTTACTTATGGTCCGTAGAACAGAGTTGACTACTTCCCGTGTTTCGTACACTACATGTATACATACGTGGGGTACCGTCTTGGCACGTTACCACTTACCTAACTACGTGTCAGGCCCGCAAGCTCCTTTGGAGTGCGGTCGTCCCACCTCCCGTATTTGGGTACACTCGTAGTGTTCGTCACACGCCTAGGTGAAGTATTCTATTGTCAACTCCTCTTGTATCATCCCATGATACTCACCGTAATTCCGTCTGTTTGGTTTTAAGATCCAAGGTTTAAAAGGAGAGTTTGTGATTTTGAAAGAAAATTTTGGGTTTTGAAATAATAGTTCAGTGTTAAAAAGGAATTCTTCATGGCGTTGCCATGTTTGCGGTCTTGACCAAGTTCAGCTTCTTGCTGATTGGTATGTTCTTAATACAGTGGTCGGGCCGTTAGGCCTTCCCGAGGATTGGTGATCCTATATTTGCTCCATTCGTCATAGCGGCACTTTAGCAAGTATTTGCGGGTTGTTAAAGATATTCTAATCGTCTAGTAGTTGCTGCACTTGCCCTAGGCAAGTGCGCGGGTAGGTTGTTTTTCGGTTAACGCATACCGGTGGCGGTATCGTTTCCATCCATAATTGGTGGTTTTATTAGGTCTTCATTTGATCTTTTGATCTTGGTGATCGATCTCCTGAGTCGCTTCTCAGTGTACTTGACGTGGTTGTCGTCCATCCGGGTGTCTCACACCTTCAGTGTGGTTAACAAGACCTGACTTATCCTTAGGAACCAGGTTGTGGTCCTATAGGTGTGTGTTATGATTTCTTTCATAGTTATCTGGACTATGTTGTTCGGTTATTACAGCCTCTTGGCATGTAGGTTTGGTGTTAATCCAACCTCGACTAATTCCTTAGTCGGTTGGTATACCGTTGTTGGTATCATCGAGGTTACAGTCCGTAGACTCTCTTGTCTAGGGTTCGTTACTCTATCTTCCTTGCTTTATTGCGCGATTGTGCTTCTCTTCTTGCTGGCTGCACATGGTTCTCGCGACTGCGAAGCATGTCGCCCCATGGTGCCATAAATTCCATCATCCTTGTGTTTAGGATCTTCATTCCCCCGCCACTAAGTGCGGTCCTTGTCATGCAACGGAAACCGTCTTCGGGACTTCCAGTTCTTGGACTCTACCGTATGACAGGTTCTTTTCTAATAAGGTTTGTTTTGTACTGCCAGATCGGGTTTTACCCGAGTGTGAGAGGTCTTTCCATCTCTCTGGCGTTATTCTCCCAACTTAATACCGTGGGTTGCGGAGGGCGGGGTATGGTTGTGGTAGGTTTCCGATTCATACGGAAGTTCCTAACTAGCGTACCTCTCACGCTAACACTCAACCCTTAGCCCTAAGACTCTAATTCCTAACTCGGTATTTCATCCATCAGAGCGATACTTCGCTCTGATACCACTTTTTGTAACACCCCTACCGCTAATACCTTCATTACTGTACAAATACTTACCTTCGCAGCGGATATTACTTACTCAACGGCGGGTGTACAATGCCGTTAGTCACCCACGTGACTAACAAGGCGGATTACAATACTACATACTATCGGTCTGATGATTATGAATATACCGAGTGCTCTACACAATACATTACTTTCCCTTGCATACCAATCCATAATTCGATACAACTCCAATACAATACTATACCGAGTATACTATAATCCTTAATTTTACCGATACAGTTTGGACTTCCAAATTTCCCAATACATTACAGGTTCCATCCCTTCCATACTACTACCCATGCTTTCATAGCAGTCCCCGTCCTACTCTCTCGAACGGTGGCCGGCTTCGAGTACCTGCACACTAAAAACGGTCCCCCGAGGGGGTCAGCTTACGCTGCATATGAAATCCGCATATACCGCGTGCTAACCGCGGTACGCCGACTACTTTGGGTCGGATATACATGGAGTTCATTTTACATGCATACATACATACTCATACTACAACAATACAATCAAGATACCTACATAAATGTACAAGTTCAATACTTACTAAGGAAGACAATTCAATAGTCAACCATTCGTCTTTATTATACATTCATTACTCTTCGTACTGTGTTCGATATTTGTTACTCTACTCATACTCGCTCCTTACTCTCGCATACTCATCGCTCCATGTTCAATACCTTACTCGTACACGATCCTTACTCTGTACTCGTTGCTATACTGGTGCATACTCACTACTCAATTCTCTACACTTACTCTTACATACTCGATACTCAATACTTACTCATACATACTCAATACTCGGTACTCATTACATACTCATACCTGCTTCTTACTCGATACTCAGTACTTGGCCTCTGGGCGAGTCATACACAAGACTCACCACCGGACCTACAATACGAGGGCTATACGCTTAGCTCCTCAAATACTCAAATGTCCGTACTACCGGACTACTCGAATTCCCAACACTCTTCTCTCAGAGTATATTACAATCTCGTGGATTAGCCTGGAAGTATCTCTCTCGATAACCTCTGTTAGCTTAGGGAATTACCACCGCCTAGTATCCTCAGATTTAAGGGTTTCCCCAACATATCGAATACTCTCTCGTTCGGGGCATACTTACATCAGGGTCCTCTCTCAATGGGTCGACTGATTACTAAGGGGTTTGGAGATCCCTCCTCATTCTTTGCTACTCTCCTGGTTCATGTTTTGCACCAAGATTAGTTCCTCTAATAGAGGTTACTTATACTTCCACTACGTTTTGTTTGTGGATTATTCATTTCGTTTCTCCTACCGTTATCGGAAGGTTATTACTCCCGTACACTCTCTCACATTCTAGTGAGTTCGTTGGGTTGCGTTACCGTTTATTGATTCGATAATTTAGTGCGTTGCTACGTTTCCATTAGTTCACAATATGACTCTTACTACAAGCCTCTACACAACAAGACTCATCTCTGAGTCGTATTACGCACTAAATGAAGCCACACAATCAATCAGGAAAGGTTAACTCACACAACATACATCAAGACATACAATGAAGGCAATAAACCATTTCATGCTTTAGTCTTGATTAGCCGGCATACAACATACAAATCAACGTAACTCGGTTAGCATACGGGGCATGAGGAAATCATACCTTTCACCGGAGTTAGCTTTACCATGTGTTCCCTTGTTCCTTGGTTCACACTTGTTCCACTGATAATGTTTTCAACATTGTTGTTAATACTATGCTCATACGATATACGAGTAGTTACTACTCCCTTACTTACCCCGTTATCCCGGTACACTTAATGTTCTTATACTTACAATTTCCTTAACTTGTTTCCTTACTCACATGTGCATTTCCTCATCCTTTTCCCATTAATGTTGTGTTACTACATTTACATATACCTATGTGTATAGGCATATACTTATATACATATGATAACTCTAATCATATTATTTTTTTTTTTGACTCGACCGACCTTACCCAGGGTCGGTCCCAAGGTCGGTCGAAGTCAGTAAGGAAATACGCTGGAAAATTACAGGGCCGACCGACCTTGCAAGTCCGGTCCCAAGGTCGGTCCATTCCAGTGAGTTACTTAACGGAGAATTTTAGCCCGACCGACCTTGCAAGTCCGGTCGCAAGGTCGGTCCATTCCAGTAGCTTACAAGACGGAAAATTTTTGAGTCGACCGACCTTGCAAGTCCGGTCGCAAGGTCGGTCCATTCCAGTAGGTTGCATTACGGGAAATTCTTCTGGCCGACCGACCTTGCATGTCCGGTCCCAAGGTCGGTCCATTCCAGAAGGTTTCCGTCCTTAGTAAATCTGGGCTCGACCGAACTTGCAAGTTCGGTCCCAAGGTCGGTCCGGCCCAGTACTTCAGTTTTCATTTCTGTTTTCAGTCCTCTCCTTTACCCATTACTTCCCCATTGTTCCTGCACATAATCCCACATATTTTAACACTACTTAGGCCCTCAAAATTGCCTCGATTCATCCCCCCAAATACCTTACTCACTTCTAAATCCATATACACCATTTCTCCTCACTCCCTTCAACACTTGTAACAGTTTTTGTTACACTTGTGCTACAGATTTTATAATTCAATTCTCCCATCCAATACTTCCTCAATCATTGCCATTCCTAGCATCCTAATTACCTCTCCTTACCTTGCCAATTTATTTCCAAGCCATTGCACTCCCTACACCCAAGTTCCAACACTCATTTTACAAAATCCTGCACACCAATTTCTTCCTAGTTCCATAATGCATTTTAGTACCTCTCTTGCTACAGATTTTGCGTCCTAGTACTCTCATACCACCACCACCATTCCATGGTCATTAAACACCTTTATTAAATCCAATACACACCTTGGTTCTCCCTTTCACCAAGTCATTCTTTAATGCTCAATTCCTACCAAAATTTTGCCATAGTTCACCTACTTTTCCTTACATCCTCAAATACACATTCTCTCCTCAAATTCCACCTAAAGCTAGCCACACCCAACAAGGGTCCTACCAGCACACATACGAAATCCTAATACACCAATGCTTCCTCAATTACAATACCAATACAACATTATTCCTCAAATAGCATTACTAATATACATACACCATTCATTTGGCTCTAAGGCCTACAAATCCACACATTTACTCACTAGTACTCAAATGTCCACAAACTACATTACCAATACAATAGTTGAGGTTCTTTATTTGTTTACCCATTCCCATTACACTAATGCATTTAAAATTAAGCATTAAGAAGAGCTCTTACCTTGAGCTTAAATTTCCTTTCCTCCTTTCCAATTCTTCCCTTCCTCTCTTTCTTGTACCAATCGGTCACATGGGAGTGGAGTTGTCAAACTCCACCCCAACACCCAAGAACACAAAAATGCATTTTAGTTACTCTTCTAAACCCTTAGAGAATTCTAATTCCATAAAAAGGCTTAGAGTACAAGTTAGGGTTTTACCTTTGGGGGTCTTTGAGAGGGATTCTCACCCTTGAATCAAGAAGGGGGTTACTCCACCATTGGAGGGTTGAAATGGAGCTCAAAACCAAGAAGGAAAACAAGGTAAGAGAAGTAGCCAAAATCGGCCAAGGCAAGAAAATGGGGAAAATGAGATTTTCTCTTGAAACTTTTTACCTTGTTTGAAAGAGGAGACTCCAAGCTTCACAATGGTGTGCTTTTCTCTTCAAATGGGGAAAACCCATGGAGATGAAGTTGCTCATTTTCGGATTTTGAAAAGATAGAAATGTAGAGCTTGAAGAGAGGAGTTCAAATATGTTTTTGTTTTTGATTTGGAGCTTACATGTGGATGGAGCATGAGGATGAAGTTGGAGTTGCCATGGAAGCCATGGGAGAGCTCTCAAAAATCGCCCAAGCCAGAGAGGAAAGGAGGGAGACGGTGAGAGAGGGGGAAATAGGAGAGAGAAGAGGGAAAAGTAAGAATAAGAGGTGAGAGAGTGTGGTTTCACTTTTGTACTTTTATTTGTTTTGCTTTTTGGTTCCCTCTACTTATTAGCTAGTTACATGTGTATGAGAGGGTTATTTGACCCATTAAAAATCGGCCCCACACACTACTACTAGCTGGAGCGTTTTTCGTCTTTTACAGAAAACGCTCGTTATTTTACCCGGTTTTGATACTGTTCACTAACCGGGCCCGTTTTCCGGAATTTTCTCGTTTCTTTATTTTTACTGATTATTAAGCTTCCATAAATGCTTAATAATTATTATTTAATGATTTATAATTTTTACGGGTCTGTTTGACCACTTAAAATCACGTTTTCGGGTTTCCTCGAAAAACGTGCGCTAAAGCTCTTTTAGCGTTTTAATACATTTCTTGGATCCGTTTTCTTCGGGAATCATTCCCGTATACTAATTAGGCATGAATAAGCCTTAGGAATCCTTACGATACTATAACCGAGGTCTTGTACCTCCTATGGTTATTTAACGCTCTTTTTAGCGTTTTCCGCTTTCTAAGCGTTTTTCTCATTCCTTTGGATTTATTTTCTTTACCAAAAATTACTTAGGCACTATTAGGCCCTTAAATACTATAGTAGGATAATATAATCACCATATTTAAGTTCGGTGTATTTCAGATGAAGTTCAATTCCATGGGTATACCTCATTGGTGAAGAAAATAGCATCAATGTGTAGCTTGGAGTCCCCTCTCTCCATTAAGGTAAAAATCTTCATGGAAATCCCATGTTTTCTCCACCTCCTTTTGGTAACCGATTTTTGCCCATAGTAATGCCTTGTTTTCTCTCTCTCTTTTGAGCATAAATTTCACCTCGCAATGGTGGTGGATTCTCCTTCTTGAACCAAGGGCTAAAACCCCTCCTAAAACATTCCAAAGGTAAACCCTAGAATTTGTATTTTTAACACTTCAATGATTTAGTGTTAGTTTAAGGGTTAGTAGTTTAATTTCACTTATTTTGAGTACATTGGGTGATGGGAATGGAGTTTGGCAACTCCATTCCCCATGTAGCCGATTTGGGCAAGAAAGAGAGGAAGAAGAGAATGGGAAAAGAAATGAAGGAAAAATAAGCTCAAGGTAAGAGCTCCTTCTTAATGCTCTATTTTAAATTCATTAGAGTAATGGGAATGGGTAAACCAATTTAAAGAACCCAAAACATTGTATTAAGATTGTAGTTGTGGAAGTTTGAGTAATTGTGAGCTTGTATTTGGATTGTAGGCCTTAGAGCCTAGTATTGAGTATTTGTATTGGCATTGTTGTTTGATGGAAGTATTGGAGTATTGGTATTGATGTATTGAGATGAATCTATATAGCTTTGTGTGCTGGTAGGACCCTTCTATGGGTGTGGCTAGATTAGGAATGAATTTGATGAAAAAGTGTGTATGTGGATAAGTAAGAAAAGTAAGTGAACTACGGCAAAATTTTAGTAGGAATTGTGCATTAATGGATGACTTGGTGAATGGGAGAACCAAGGTATGTATTGGGGATAGTAGAGATGTTTAATGGCCATGGAATGGTAATTGTAGTATGAGGATATAAGGATGCAAAATCTGTAGCAAAGAATGCTAGGAATGCATTGGAGAAACTAGGAGGAATTAAGTGTATTTGGAGAACTTGAGGTGAGTGTTTAATACCTCGGAAACAAATTAAAAAGGATTTAGGCAATGGGAAGAACTAGAATGAAAAGATAATGTAATAAGGATGCTAGTAATGGTATTGGTAGTAGAAGTATTGAATGGTAGAAGTTGGAACAAAAATCTGTAGCATTGGAGGAATGAAAAACGGTTGTAAGTGTTCAAAGGAAAGTGAGGAAATTGTGTAAGTTGATTGATGGATTGAGTAATGGGATTGATGGATGAATTGAGGTATTTTAGGGAGCTTAAATGGCACTAAAACATGTTAGGATGTATGTAGGAAGATTGGGGAAGGAATGGGTAAGAAAGAAAACTGAAAAACAAGGTCTGTAGCATATTCTGCTACCGACCGACCCAGAGCCTGGATCGGTCGGTGGGTCGGTCGGGGCTTAAGTAACGAGAAATAAAGAATCTGGAACGGACCGACCCAGGAGCCGTGAGTCGGTCGTGGGTCGGTCGGATCAAAATTTCCTATCGTCGAAGTTTCTGACTTCGACCGCCCCAGAAGTGGGTCGGTCGGTGGGTCGGTCGGAGCTTGGACAACGGGACTGAAACGTACTGGGATGGACCGACCCAGAGGTGTATGGGTCGGTCAGAATAGCTCTGGGTCGGTCAGAAGAAATTTCAGAGAACGTAAACCTACTGGAAGGGACCGACCCAGGGCGTGGGTCGGACGGTGGGTCGGACGACCCATAACTTACAAAAAAAAACAAACAAAGGTAATTATAATAAGTGTATATATATATAATATATGTATGCCCACATGTACATAAGTACATATATATACAAGAACACCATTGTAAGTAAAGAGATAACTTAAAGTAAGTAAACAAAGTATAAGTGTAAGAATGTAAAGACTTAGTAAGTGTGAACTAGAAAACGTAAGAGTAGTCGAGTTAAGTTAATGATAGTTAGATTAATCACTCGATTGTATGCATATCATAGGATTCGATTTGTGAACACCGGAGGAACGTTGGGACACAAGTACAACGGTGAACGGTATGATTTCCTCATGCTCTGTATCCTAACCTGGTTACCCCGATTTGTGTGCTTATGTGATCACTCAAATAAGATAAATGCACGAATCGGACTTTTATTGCACTTAATTGTGTTTGGACTATATTGTTCTTGTTGTATTCTCTTGAACATGTAGTTTGTATAATTCATGAAATATATGGATGAGAATGAAGTGTATGTATATGTGTATGTGTACATGTGTAGTGTATTAACCCTTGGTATGGGTGTAATGACTTCTGCTAATTCCTAACTACCTAACTCCTAACTTGAGTATTGAGTAAATGGAATGAATAGAAGTCCGATATAGTTTCAGCCACGCGTGAGGATAAGGAAACACAAGAGGTTGGATCCGAATCCTGGTTGTAATCTTTTCCATGGACCAAATCCCTTGAATGGGTAGCATCCTGGATTAGTGAGCCACCCTAAAGCCCGGTGGTGGGATGT
Organism: Limonium bicolor; assembly: GCA_023374045.1. Classification (NCBI taxonomy): domain Eukaryota; kingdom Viridiplantae; phylum Streptophyta; class Magnoliopsida; order Caryophyllales; family Plumbaginaceae; genus Limonium; species Limonium bicolor. The sequence continues at coordinate 170,512,008 of CM041781.1, forward strand.
AGTAATCCCTGCCCGGAGGTCACACCGACTTAACATGAGTAAAGTAAGTAAGAAGTAAGTATTGTATGTGTATCGGTCTTGGCTATTGTAAGTCATTGACCTTGAGTAAATGAGTATTGAACACCCGATTAACCCGGGTGTGTGAAGGAGCTAACAAGCCTTATGTGTGAATTGGAGAAGTGTATCTCCGTATTGCGTATTGAGTATGTAACGAGTATGTATTGTGTATGTGTATTGTGGAAGATGGTAAGTAAGTGTTGGTTGACTGGTATTGTCTTCCAAGCATGTATTGTACTGGGTGTATGTATGTATACCTTGTGTAGTATTGCAGTATCGTGAATGAAAGTATATATGTATGTATGTATGTATTGTAAATTGAATTGCATGTATTCGACCAAATGGTCGGCGTACCCTCGCTAGTACGCGGGGTATGCGGTTATCATATTCAGCGTAAGCTGACCCCCTAGGGGGAATGAAATACCCCTAAATTAATTTAAATTAATTTAGGGGATTTCTTTTATTAAAAATTAAATTATTATATGTAATTATGAATATTAAATTATTATATGGAATTGTGAAATTTATTTAGGGGTTTTCTCCTATTTAACCCTAATTATTATACATTATTATATAGTATTATGAATTTAATAATAAAATTTATAAGTCAATAAATCTTGGGAAAATTACTAAACATTCTAAATATATTATAAAGATTTTAGGAAGTGTTGGAACATTGTTTTGAAACATAAAAGTCAATATAAAATTCTAGAAACCTTAAAGCTTATTAAGCCTTGCTAGAGTTGACTTTTTGAGAATGGTCAAACCAGGCCATGAAACCTATACCAATAAATAGGTTATGAAAAACCATGAAGATCGATAAAAAGAACGTCAAAAACGGATCATCCTAGCCAAAGTTATGCTAGATTGAAGTTTTGAATCAAAATTTTAAGAGATGCCACGTGTCACTCTGTAATGGGTCGCCCACACTTAGCCGATTTCTTCCCTGAATTTCGGTAACCGATTTCCCTTACTTTGCCCTAACTTTAGACGGCTATAACTTTTACATCTCTCAATATTTTTCCATGCCGTCTTCACCATTCTCTTCTCCTACAATTCCTCTTTCCAACCGTTACTCATACAAACCCTAAATCCTTCTGAGTCGGAAAATACGAGCCAAAGTAGCCACCTTGCGAAACTGTTTCCAGAATTCCAGATTTCTCTTCGATTTCAGGTAACTTGCGTCAATCATAACTTCTTCGTTAATCAACCAAAATTCAATTTCTTTAGCTCGTTGTAAAGATCTCTAATCCCTCTACAATTTTCGTGTTTATGCCCAAGTCTGATTCGTAACCAGTTGGGAGATATAGAGGTCTAAAGTTTCGGTTTCAACAGCACATAAAATAACACCGAAACAGAGAGGTAAACTCGTGTTTTGTAACTTCAATATCTTTCTGTATGGTGCGAGTTAGGTTTAGTTCTTGCTACCAATACGTAGATCTACATTTCTTCTTTCCAATGAGCCCTTACTCATTATCTAACTCGTTTTGTACTGCTAGTTATAGACCCTCAAAGTTGGCACCCCGAACTGTCTAAAGTTCGAGTTTTTCCAGTTTTTTCCGAATCGGAATTCACCCAATTCGCACAATCCGGTGAGTCTCCAATCAAATTGCTCCGATATTGTTGTTCTTAGTCATGATTTCGACCTAAACCATGTGCCAATTTAGTCAATTTCGTGTTAGGTTAGGAGAATTTGGATGAATTGCATCCGATTTTTATTCTGTACCGAGATAAACCCTAGCTTCCAAATCGAATTCGAATCTTGATGAACTCTGCATTATAATTGGGGAAATTGATACCAATAGAACCGGAATTTGATTACGAATCCATAGAAACAAAAATCACTCGATTTCGTTCTGTAGATTGTGAGAAAAACGGGATTTAGTACTCGGTTTGGTAATTGAACTCGCTGATGAACTCGATGTACAGGGGCCGTCCGATCTCGTTTTAAGAGATTGGACGGCCGAGATTAAAACATTCCAGAATTAGTTTATAAGGGTTTTAATAAATTCCAGTAAATAGTCTTAACTTGTTGGGTTAATTTAAATATCTTCCCTAATGTATTTTGACTTGAAATTTTAACCATAGGTTCCTTATTTAATCTAGTTTATTTTGATGTAAATTATTATGGTTTTGGAGTTTTTAAACATAAGTTATGATTTTTACAATTTACGGGTTTTCTAGAATTATTTGGCTAAATTAAAAAGATATTTTTATGAAATAAAAATTTTATAATATGTCTAAAATGTTATAGTTACTGTATATTAAATTTGGGAATTTTTGGGCAATGGTAAAAGGTTTTAAAAATTGTGTTTATGAGTTTTTCATAAGAATAACCTATAATATAAGGTTTTTAATGTAACAAAAAATTAAAGTATGGTTTGTTAATTAACTTTTAAGCTGGGGAAAATAAGGGCAACTAAATTAACATTTTATAACAGTAAGTTTATAAATGTTTTGGAATTGGCTTTTAAGGGAAGTGAAATTATTTACATATACTTAGTAGAAACTTATATAAATTAAGGAATTTAATTATCCTACATTTTACTTACTATATTATATGGGAGTTAATATTTTTAATTAACTAAGGAATAAATATATATATTTTTACGCGTTTATAAAAAGGGAATTAAGTAGTAACTTAGGTTAAATCAAGGAACTAAATTAATCTACATTTACATTAATTATATAATATAGTAGTTATGATACTTAATTGAAACTAAGGAAAATACTTTATTTATAAACCATAGTTTGGATATAGATATGTGTAAAGGTTAATATAAACAATTAAATGCAATAAAACTAAATAAAGGATGTCTTGAATTAATCCTAACAAATACACATAAAATAAATGAATAAATAAAAGGAATAAAGTACCTTATAGAAAATATAATATGAAGGAATTGTGAGTTAAACTAAACCTCTGCATGATACTAATAAAAGAATATTATATGAGGTGTTATTAATTTATGGTTATGGAATTGAGTTTTGAGTTACCCTTGAATTTCTAAGATTTATATAAATAGTATTAAAATACATGTATATATTTAGTCAATGACCACAATGTAAATCTATAATTGGGTTAAGGAATTAATAAGTTAAAATTTAGGAGTATTTGCAATTAGATTACATAAAGTGTTACACAAATAGATCTTATTATATAATTAATAATAAAATGAAGGAAATACTTTTACATTTAAATGTTCTTATTATATAAACAATAATAAAATAAATGAGTTACTTTTACATCCAAATGTGAAGAGGATTATTAAGTCTAGATTTAATCATTTCTTGACATTTATAGTATTGAGTAATAACTTAATATTTTAAGATGAAATCATTAAAAGGATTAGATATAAAACTATATTAAAATGTGATTAGGAATTTAATCTAAATAATGATCCTTAAGTTTCTTGGAATTAGATAAGACATAAAATACATTTATAACATTAATTACCAATATTCAGAATGAGAGTTTATAAATAGGTGATGTCTTTAATGGTTAGGACTTATAAAAGGTTTGTAAATAGTAATTAGAGAATTAGAACCTTTGAGCCTTTAGTTAGATGAAGCTAAGTTAAATAGGATATTATACTGATTTACCTTTTGACACTGGGAATATTAATATGTCACTTGGATATAAGATATGAGGATTTTTCAGAATACACGATCCTATTAAATAATTTACAAATTCACTTATGAATTGAGGATTTAATTCTTAGGTAAATTTTACCTTACGTCGGGATATAATTTTTATCCTGAAATACAATAAAGGAAATTAATTCATTAAGTTATTCCTTTGAAACCTTAAGTTTTGTAATAATCCAAAATGTAATTAAGACATAAGTTTATTAAAATTTGGTACCAAAGGATTATACTTAGTCTATGGAGGGAATGTGTGTAAAAATAAAACATTTAGGAAATTAAATGTAAGTAAGGATACATAAAAGGTGATACTAAACACCTTTTTGCATAGGTAATAATAAAACATATAATATACCTTGTGGATACTAGATGTGTAAGAGTTATTTGGGATAAATCCTAATATATGTATATAAGTATATTAGAAATATTAAGAGATCATGTTAACATTTCCTGTGGGAAACTTAATTAGAAGAATATATATATATAAATATATACTGGTGCTAAGCTTCAGATCTTTAATCAATGTTGTAGTAATTAGCCAATGATAACTTAAAAGTTTATTTAACTAGTCCCATGGCTAGGAGTAAGTAAGTAAAATAAAATTAGACATATCTTTAGACAAGAAATTCAATGGCGTAGTTGGTCAAGATAAACCTGGAACTGAGTCGGGGTTGCACGTTCGAAACCCCGCATAATCCTTTAAGGGAATTTAGTTTAAATAGCGAAACCGCAACCCGGTCTTGGACTAACCTACTAAGCCCGAGTCTGTGAACTTCAAAAGCCATTTAAACAGTCCAAGAGAGTTTGGGCCGCTCTCAGGTTAAAACTTCAAATCATTCCGGATTAAATGAAATGGGCCTAACAAAAGAGTTAATTACCTGAACCTGGCCCAGATACTACGTGAGGATAATTGTAAACTTTAAACTATTATCCATTAAGAGTAAAAGGTGTTTAGCTCTGTGAGCTACTTAACTGATCGATACTTGGAACACATTAATTATAGGTGATTAGTGGAAGTTTGCACTTTCTGTTTGGCTACTGCTCTACAGCGTTACCCAGGTACGATTTCTCGTACTCAGCTTGATGTGTTTTGGACTTTATGGAATGTTTTGTACGATTTCTCGTACTCCGATATTTTTGCTGGTTGACTTGTGGAATGTTTTGGAAACGCTAACTGACTTTAAGAGGAACTTCTAAAAATAAGAAATGGTTGTGTGACTGACTCAGCTTGTGTGACTAACTGAGCCTTGGATGTGGAACTCACTTGGGTATTGGTTTCTTCTACTTGGTTGCCCGTTAGACATTGGCTGCTTAGGGTTTACGCTTCTGCACTCTGTAGGACTGAGTGTTTTGGTATTGCTCTGGGTAGTTGGTGATCTAGCGGGATTTTTGGAAAAGGTCAATCTTGGAAATCTTTCTTTCGACGTGCGCGCGTCTTCAATGGTAACAGTGAGGGGCTGTATATCCCCTGTCCCAAAAAGGGACGTGATAGACAGTGAGGGGCTGTATATCCCCTGTCCCAAAAAGGGACGTGATAGACAGTGAGGGGCTGTATATCCCCTGTCCCCAAAAGGGGACGTGATAAACAGTGAGGGGCTGTATATCCCCTGTCCTAAAAGGACGTGATTGGCGGTGGGGGCCATCTCTCCCAGTTGAATTATTCCACTCTTGAGTTCTTGGTTATTGGATCTGTTTAAACATTCCTAGTCCTTTGTGGCTATCTGAGTTTTTCTACTCCTAACGGGAATTGGGTTTAACTAAGGAAATGGATGCTTACTAACTATGTGGTGTGACTACTTAAGTGGATGACTTGGTTTGGAAGTTCTCTATCTCTATCTTTGTCTTGTTTTCTTTTCTCTTTAACTTGGTTGTTTTGAAGTGCTTTATCTCTGTTTTACTTTTAAGAGTTTGATTTCAAGTTACTGTTTATTTTGAAGAGTTATGTTTTATAAGTTTGTTTTTGGAGAATTGTACCAGTTCCATTCCAGGGAACTGACCCGCCCCTTTTGGGGTGGGCTGCTTGGTTTCATCTTGCAGGTACGAATTGATTTACAGGTGGCCACGAAGAGAATGAGCGTTTGGGATGGGACTAGGTTTTGTGGAGAGTTAATGTGTTTAATTTCTATTATGTTTGTGTTAAGTTTTTCTCGAGTTCAGACCGTAGCTTTTGTAGATTGTAAGTTGTAATTGGTGAGGTTTGGTGCCGGGTGTTTGGAACCCGATGGTCTGTAGCACCTTTAGTTTATTTTCCGCTGTTGTTTTATTATTATAGGGGTGTTACAGGGAACGTGTTTAGTATGCAGGTACCCGAAGCGGACGTGGTCAAGGTGAAAGACCGGAGGCTACACTTGGATAGGTAGAAGTAGAATGTAGAAGTGTACGGAGTGGCATACCCCCTTGTACTTAGAAAGTAAGTAGTTGTGAGGAATGGGTAGTGTTAGACTCTTAATGAGTATGCATGGAATTGAAGAGGTATCGTATTTGTATTTGGAACTTAGTAAGCTCGGTATGTGTAGTGTATTATCTTGTATTAAATTATGGAGTATCGTATTGAATGGAGTATTGTATCGAATGGAGTATTGTAGTACTCAGTAAGTAATGGGAGTATGTGTTGTATTTGTGTAGTACTCGGAGATTCCGGTCCATCAGACCGATGCTGTATGTAGTAGTAGTAGCTTTGTTAGTCACGTGGGTGACTAACGCCATTGTATCACCCACCGTTTGTAAGTAAGTATCCGCTGCGTGATTCTAGAAGCACGAGGAGATTAGACGGTAATGATGGTATTAACGGTAGGGGTGTTACAAAAAGTGGTATCAGAGCTAAGTGCCGCTCTGATGACTGGAAATACCGAGTTAGGAAGTAGAAGCTTAGGGCTAAGGGTTGAGTGTTAGCATTAGAGATATGCTAGCTAGGAACCACCGGTGAGTACCGGATACCTACAATACCAGTCCCGCCCGCCGCAAACCCCATTGTATAACTTGGGAAGGGACGCCAGAGAGAAGGAAAGTCCTCTCATACTCGGGGAACCCGATCTGGCAGATGTGAAGCAATCACACATTAATAAGAACCGACATATGGTAGATTCCAAGGATTGGAAGCCCCGGAGATGGATCCCGGTTGAACAACAATATCCGCACTTCATAGCGGTAGAATGAGCACTCCAGCCACGAGGAGGCCGCAACTTACAACAGCATGGGGCAACGTGCTCAGCAGTCGCGAAACATAGCTAACCAACCAGCAGCAGGAAGGAAGCACTAACCGTACAACAAAGTGGAAAAAGGAGTAGTAATGGAAACCGAGACACAAGTCTGCGGAGCGGCAGTAGCTAAATAATACCACCAATGGTATACCAGTTGACTAAGGACATAGTCTGGAGTGGTTGGCTCCGAAAGTACAACGCCCAAGGGTTACAATACCTGGCCGACATAGCTTATACAGCTACAAGAACATCCCCGAGATATAATCCGGTAGGACTACAAGAGTAGTGCCTAAGCAAGCTAAGGCTCAATAACCACAATAAATGTGTGGGAACGAGCAACAAGGAATAACACTAAACCAAATCAAAGGGAGTCTCCAAGGACTGGAGAAGTACCCAGATCTACGACGGCCATGTCCAGATCACTGAGAAGCCACCTAAAGAATCGAGTATCCCAACCATAGATCAATAAGATCAAAGGAAGAGTCGACAAGACTACCAAATACGAGTGGAAACCATGCCGTGACCGGTATAGGTTTACCCAAAAACCACCAGTACCACGCACTTGCCACAGCAAGTGCAGCAAGGACGGGAACATACAGAGGAACCCTAACACTTCACAAGTACATAGTAATGTGATGTGACCGTAATGAAACAACTACAGGATCACACATCCTAACAACTAGAAACATAGAACCTTGGAAAGGCTTAGTGGCCCGATCGCTGTAATTAGAATATACCAGTCAGTGGGAAGCTAGACTTGGTCAAGACCTCAAACATGGCTTATGCCATGAGAGACTTCTTTTAACATCGAACCATAATTTTAAAACCCAAAATTTTTCTTTCAAAACCACAATCTTTCCTTTAAACCTTGGATTTTAAAACCAAACCAACAGAATTACGGTGAGTATCATAGAATGATACAAGAGGAGTTGACAATAGAATACTTCACCTAGGCATGTGACGAACACTACGAGTGTACCCAATTACGGGATGTGGGATAACCGCACTCCGAAGGAGCTTGCGGGCCTGACAAATAGTTGGGTAAGTGGTAACGTATCAACATGGTACCCCACGTATGTATACATGTAGTGTACAAAACACGGGAAGTAGTCAACTCCGTTCTACGGACCATCAGTAAGTTCAAATCAGAACAGCTGGACACCTCAGACAACCAAGTATAAAGGAACTCGGAGAATCCATCTGAAAGTAAGGAGTAAGAACTAGAAAGTGCGAGAAGCACAAACTAGTAAGTATAGAGATTGGATATGTCTCAAGGACAACAGACAAATACGTGATAGCTGGAAAGTATACCCAGCCGAAACACAGTGAGGCAATCGCCTAACGTGAACACCAATGCTCAACAAACGGGACAAGGTTCCCAAGAGCGATCACAAGATTACCACTAAATATAATCCATTATCGAAGAGAATTTTTAACCTAGTCTAAAACACTAGGAGAGAGTATGAACAGTCTACCCAAGAACGGGAGACGTTATAACCCTAAAAGGGACAACTCAAGTACGATACCACAAGACGGTACAGTGGATACAACATATCAAAAACATTAGCCGGATGTATCGGCGTGACCAACAACACCCAGGAGCGATCCTCGAAGGGTGTCTGAGTTAACACCAATCGAACAAAGCGTCATGGATAGAGCACGACAACCAGAACGAACATTCAATTGGGACACCGAAGGGATTTCACTTAACAAGAAATACACTTAGCCACCGAAAGGCACTGATTGACATCAGAGTGCCTAAAGGGGCCTCCTACGAACGGAAGCGTGATGTCACGACTTACCATGGAGCCCAGCAATACTTCCAACCTATGGGGTATACATGGAGTGGAAACGTGTATAAGCAGCTTGCGAAGAGCATAGCCTGCAGCAATAAGGCTTAAAAGCCATCAACCAACTATGATATGTAAACCTTAACGGTTGCATAACCCACACCATTTGATAACAAAACTTGCAAGAGATATTGTCTCATACGACAAGAAATCAACAACTGGACCATCAATTCAAGCCCAACATCCTGAGTGGCTTGGAGTAGTAGCCAACTCAGTGTCACTGTCACTAGAGCATCAGTCTAGTATACAGTTGACAAGCTTTTAAGTACCTTCATGCCTTTTGTAGCAATGGTAGCACAGAGGCATAAGAATCGTGATAATGCCAACATTGGCCTAGTCCACATTTGGACACTACGGAAACTCGAGGAAAAGTACCCCTCGTTAATCGAAGACCACCAAGGTGGTGAAGATGTGAACCCTAAGAAAAGGCTTCCTTCTACTATAACAACAAGCCTAGGCACATGGATATTGCCAAGGGGTGATGGAATAAGGAAATGAGATTTCCAAACCATTACGACTTAAAGGTGTAAGCATACTCCATACGCAACCAAGCACATGGTGACCCATTGTATGAATGGTGGAAGTACATAAACAAAGACTAACATAGTAAACCTCGTCATGAGACCTATGAGTGGAGACAACCCCTCAACAATAACCTTCACTTGTTAGTGAGAGAATACCCTCCAATTGGAGAACAGGACCAGAAAACCCTCGAAGTTCTTGGGATGTCCCGGTAATGTACATGCAAAAGTAAAACTACACAGCTAGAGCCTATAACCAATGCTCAGCATTATGGAGACAGTAATTGTCAAAAACAATCAATGTGAGAGCACATTGCACATCACAAATGACCAACGCTCAAGAGAGCTTGTAACCCGATAAACCACTTCACCTTTGGTCAAACAAGTTATTTGGCAAACTATATCGTGAATGAGGAAGTAATGTGAGGTAAGCTAACCTGCACATGAAACCTAAATTGAAATAAAACATCCCCACAATGGGAAGATAATAGTATTTCTTGGTCTCCCTCATTTTTGTATTGAAACCTTGGAGTGGAGTCTTCTCACATTTGAGGGACGGATCGATCTCTCGTCACTCGGCTCTGAAAGGAAATATTGAAAGGTGAGGCGTGTACTTTTCAGCCAAAGGCGTATAATACTTGTGCACTCTCCCAAATACATTCTATTGGGCCCACTCGCTCCATAATGATGGTATTAACGGTAGGGGTGTTACATATGCTATAACATTATATTTAATTTAAGTAACACTTAAATTCCTTTATGTTCACCTAAAATATTTCTAGGTGGTTATATCCACTAAAATTATGTTTTTGCATCAGAATTTTTTATATAACTTATGTAATCCCTTTAAAATTAATAATCAATATCTAAGGCTCAAAATAAGCATAATGAAAATAGCCTAACCATATAGCTTTAATCCTAACATAATGCTACTTATAAAATGACATAGAAATGTCTTAACTACATATACATTCACTTACGATTTTCATACAGTTTATTCCTATTATTTTTTTCCTTCATCCATAATTTATATATTGTACTTTAATAAGTCGTTAATGCTTAGTCTCACTAAATCATTAATTTCCTACACGTAATTAAGGTTCAAAAATTGTATATTCACAATATACATGCTCTCGGTTTTTACATATTTTGTACACAGCATTTGTAAAATATTTTTCTTACTTGAATAATTTATACGGTATACGTTAATAGGTCATTTGTAACAAACCTCACTATTCAAATATTTGACCCTTAATTTACTCCATGCATTTAGGATCTAACAACATATAAACATACATACATTTGTATAATACTCTCGGCTGCACAAGTTTTCATAATTAACATTTTTAAAATATTCTTCTTTCATTAATAACTTATTAACTTGACTTAAATAGTAATCAACACCTAAATTTAATAACCAAATACTTAGCCATAATTTAACCCACATTTTAAGGGTTTAATTAACCCACACATCCCCACCTATTCATGTAAGGATATACAGAGTGATGAAGATTAGCGGGAAAAGATAACAGAGAATACTGTGGAGAGAATATGAACTTCGATTCTTATTAATATCAGAGAGAAGAGAGACAGCTATATATAGTAGCTGGAACAAGAAGAAAGAACAGCTGGCAAAACTAATGCGCAGCGTTTTAGGTAACTAACAGAACATACGAGATTATAACAATGCAGAAAAGAAAAGAGCTTATTATATCATATTATATCTCCACACCCCCCCGCAAGACATGGATCTGAGAATCAGAGACGTGACTTGACAACTATGCACCAGAACAAACTCCCATCTGAGGAAGATGGCGCTGATACTGTTTGCCAGGTAAAGTCTTCGTAAACATGTCGGCGAGCTGAGAAGAGCTGGGTATGTAACGAATGGAGATGAGACCTTGTTGGAGTTGTTCCCTCACATAGTGGCAGTCTATCTCCACATGTTTAGTGCGTTCATGCGCCACAGGATTTGTAGCAATGAACACCGCAGACTTATTATCACAATGGAGAGGTATGGGAGTAATAGAATCAATCCCCAATTCAGCCAATAATCTGCTTAGCCAAGCTAATTCAGAAGTGACCTTCCGCATAGCGCGGTATTCAGCTTCAGCGGAAGACAATGAAACACAGGCCTGCTTCTTAGCTTTCCAAGCAATAGGCGCCCCTCCAAATTGTATGTAATAACCACTAACTGAGCGCCGAGTGAGAGGACAAGCCGCCCAGTCCGAGTCACAATAAGCTCGAAGACCAAAATCTGCACGATTATTCAACAGAATGCCATTGCCCATAGTACCACGTAGATACCGCAAGACATGTTTGGCAGCAGAAAAGTGAGCATCATGAGGCTCCTTAAGAAACTGAGACAACAGCTGGACAGTAAAACTCAAATCAGGGGGTGTTGGTAAGGTAATTGAGTTTACCCACCAATCGTCGATAAACTTCTGGATCTGGTAAGGGAGTACCATCAGAGGGCCGCAGTTTGATGCCAAGATCAAGTGGACTAGCCACGGGTTTTAAACCGTCAGGCTCAAATTCATCTAGAAGCTCTCTAATGAACTTGCTCTGCGTAATAATTAATCCAGAAAGACTATGAGTAAATTCCAAACCCAAAAAGTAATGTAAATTACCCAAATCCTTGATTCTGAATTTACTGTCCAAGTGAGCTTTTAACCGGGATATTTCTGCAGAATCACTCCCACATACTAGCAGATCATCAACATACACTCCTATATGAACAACAAGTCCATTGTGCTTCCTGATAAACAGAGAAGTGTCATTATCGGAGCTGGTATAACCTTGTGTCTGAAGAAAACTGGTCAGTTTCGCATACCACTGTCGCGACGCCTGTTTGAGGCCATAGAGAGAGCGACGAAGTCGGCAAACTTTGCGAGAATCACAATCCATTCCTTCAGGTAAAGTCATGTATATTTCTTCATCCAAATCACCGTGTAAAAACGCATTATTGACATCTAATTGTATAATGCTCCAATTCCTTTTAACCGCCACTGCCAAAAGGGTTCGAATGGTGGTCATTTTAACCACAGGGGAGAAAGTATCTGTGTAATCAATCCCTTGTTTTTGTGTGAACCCGCGAACCACAAGACGAGCCTTGTAGCGTTCTAATGTTCCATCAGAGCGCAACTTGGTCTTGTAGACCCATTTGCAGCTAATAGCCCTTTTTCCACTGGGCAAATCAGTGATATCCCACGTACCATTTTTATCAAGAGCATGAAGTTCCTCTTGCATAGCTTGACGCCAGTGAGGATACTGAACTGCTTCCTTGAATGACCGTGGTTCTGCAGCCAAAAAAGGGGTAAGAGCTGTCTTACAAGCAGCAATATAAGCTGTACTGTAATGGGATTGTCCTCCTGTAATGTCTGTCAAAGAAAATACAGGGAGTTTAGATTGCTGAGAAGCCTGTGCTGTTGTAGCAGATAACCGATCAGTGAGAATATGAGTGAATGCATCATGCATCGGTGAAAGAAGAGTAGTTTCTCCAACAAAGAAATCCTCCAAGTATGATGGAGGTTGATGTCTTCGAGAAGATCTACGAAGAGAATTTATCTGTTGAGGAGCATCAACTGAAGACAGTGGAGGAGGTAGTGGTAAAGCAACCTCCAAAGGAATTTCTGGTGTGTCTGTCACATCGAGAGAAACAGCAGGAGCTGGTGTGTCTGTTATGTCGAGAGAAACAGTAGGAGTGTTAATAACTGGTGTGTTCTCTCCTTGATCTGAAACAGTAGTGGGATTATCTCTTCGTGCTGGGAGTAAACCACTGTGAGGAAAAGAATCATCATCAGTAATATCAGATGGAGGTACAAATAAAGAATCTGTGGATGACTTGTCTGTCTGAGCATTGTTCGTGAAAGGAAACACATTCTCATAGAAAACCACGTCACGGCTGTGGATAACTTTGCCATCTTCTAGTCTCCAAAGCTTATGTCCCTTGCTAATGGAACTAGGACCCAGATACATGCATTTAAATGCACGAGGTTCAAATTTTTGTTTATGTCCTTTGACATTTGCAGCATATGCTAAACAACCAAACGTCTTCAGCATATCGTAGCTAGGAGGTTGATGGTAGAGGACCTCGAAAGGTGACTGTTTATTCAGAACAACAGATGGGATTCTGTTAATAACATAGGTGGCAAAAAGCACACAATCACCCCAAAACTTTAAAGGAACTCCCGAATGGAAATAGACAGCTCTTGCCATCTCAAGAATATGTCGGTGCTTTCTCTCAACAACGCCGTTTTGTTGAGGAGAATGAGGGCAAGATCGTTGATGCAAGATACCTTTCTGAGCAAAAAATTCCATGTTTTCCTTGGAAGCTCCCAACTCAAAAGCATTATCCGATCTAACAACCTTAATCCTTTTTGCAAACTGTGTCTCAATCATAAGAATAAAAGACTGTAACAGTCTCGTAGCTTCAGATTTGTGCTTCATAAGAGTAACCCACAAACATCTACTCTTATCATCCACAATACTCAAAAAATATGAATAACCGTCATAGGTTTTTTCACTGCACGGCCCCCAAGTATCTATGTGTATCAAATCAAAACAACTAGCGCTCATAGTCTGAGAAACAGAGAAGGGTAATCTGTGCCCCTTTGCCTTATTACAAGAGTCACAAACAGAGATATCAAAACTGTCTTTACTCTTGACTAAACCTAAATCTTGAAGTTTAGTAAAAGAGGCGTGACCTAGTCTGTTATGCCAATACAGACTATTATTGACAGAACTAGAACTGCAGCTGCTTTGCTTCAAGTCACTCTGACCTTTCTGCTGAAGAAAATCCTCAAGCGAATCTGTATCCAGGATATAGAGACCATTGATCTGCTGAGCTACCTTAGTCTCAATATTCGATCGTTGGTCCTGCAATATACACCAGCGATCATCAAAGATCAGTCTGCAATCAAATTGTTTAGTGAATTTGTTGACAGACAATAGATTATGCTCAAAGCTTGGTACAAAAAGAACATCTCTCAACACCAAGTTTTTTCCAATGGTAGCATCTCCTCTTGTCTCAATTATCTGAGTCCTTCCATCTGGCATTGAAACACTATGACTCCTTCCGAGTGTGGTTTCATTTTTAAACAAACTTTTAATCCCACTGAGATGATCAGTTGCGCCTGTGTCGATAATCCACTTGATTTTTTTATTCTTACCAAAACTGCTGTCGGCAATCAGACAACGAGAATCAGAAGTATAAAACAAATCAGTACCTGCAAAATTGCAGGAATAGTTTTCCTCTCTGCCAACTGTCATTTTCTGCAAGTAACCGATCAAAAAATCTATCTGCTCTCGTGGCAATGTAGCAGTACTTACTCCAGAACCTGAAGAACTTGGAGACTCAGCTTTATTATCCATCTTGTCACTACTCACAGTGTTAGCTGCTGTCTTCTTATTTTTACCGAATCTCCAGCCATTAGGATAACCGTGCTTGGCAAAGCAATTCTCCTCTCGATGTCCTTGCTTTCCACAGTGATTGCAGGTTTCTTTAGGCTTTCGTCCTTTGTTCTGCTGCCACTTGATCTGCTGTTGTGGTGCGTGAGTATCAGCAGTGTTAACAAAACTGCTGCTTTCACTTTCTCCTTTCTTTCTCTTGTTGCTTTCCCTCTGTCTTTCTTCTGCAAGAATCAGAGAATAGGCACTTTCCATGGAAGGGAGAGGCTTCATCATCAAGATATTTCCTCTAGTATAGATGTAAGTATCATTCAACCCCATGAGGAACTCTATCATCTTATCCTCTTCCAACGTTTTCCTCATTTTTTCAGATTTTTGACAATCGCAACATACGAGATCAATCACGGAGCTCAACTCATCCCAGATCCGTTTGAACTTTGTAAAGTAAGCATTAACAGTATCGGTTCCTTGTTCCAGATCGCAGAGTTCCTTTTTTAAATTGAACCTCCTTGTCCCGTCTATTTGATCAAATCTAGATATTAAACCATCCCAGACCTGCTTAGCTGTAGTACTGTAAACTAGACTCTCACAGAGACTTTTGTCTAAGGCATTTAAGATCCACGACATTACAAGACCATTACAACGTTTCCACGCTCGTAACCTAGTCTCGTCATCAGTCGGCATGGAAATCGAGCCATCGATCATTCCTATCTTGTTTTTAGCCACTAGCGCCATCAACACGGTACGTTTCCAAGTCTGGAAACCAACACCTCCGTCAAATTTATTAGCTAATATCATACCTGGATGATCCGAAGTATGTACATACAAAGGATCTGAAGGTTCCACATCCTTCGCTCTCGATCCTGCTAACGTCTCCAGTAGTTGCTCCAGAGTTTTGTTGTTGTTGTTCGAAGTTACTTCTCCTTCTGTCTCCATCTTTCCGCATCGATCCTCTGATCAATTCAACCACTTATCCTCACAACAGCTCTGATACCATGTAAGGATATACAGAGTGATGAAGATTAGCGGGAAAAGATAACAGAGAATACTGTGGAGAGAATATGAACTTCGATTCTTATTAATATCAGAGAGAAGAGAGACAGCTATATATAGTAGCTGGAACAAGAAGAAAGAACAGCTGGCAAAACTAATGCGCAGCGTTTTAGGTAACTAACAGAACATACGAGATTATAACAATGCAGAAAAGAAAAGAGCTTATTATATCATATTATATCTCCACAATTCACGGCACTCAGTTCATCCCACAACATAATTAACATTAAACGCATTTAAAAGGGTCTTAAGTGCTTTTACCTTGTTATAATCACAAGAGACTTTCCAACACTTTCAGCCACTCCAACTTGTAAAAATCCCACGGCACTATACATATACATATTTAGGTTAGTCTATTCTTTGTTTGTGAAATCTTTTACTTAAATACTAACATAACTATTAAGAGATGTATTAGCATTTTACCTCTTGAAGTTGATATTTCCCTTGGAACTCAGCCCTCAAGCTCACGGTGTTCTTATGGGGGAAATATGTACCCTTTCGGCCAGCATATACACAAGAGCAAGAGTCATGTTAATGACTTATATAGGTGTTAGGCTTTGAAGAGTTTAAGACATGATTTTTAAACCTTCAAAGAGGGTATCTTACCTTGGTGTTTGGAGGATTTCCAAGCCTAGTTTCCAGCTGGCTATAGCAAGAGAAGTAAGCTCAGATTGTGTAGAAAATAACAAGGGAAGTTAAGCTTTAAAACAGCCACATAAGGAGATGGTTCTTACCTTAATGCCGAAGCTCTTTGGTGCGTATTTATGGGGGATTTTCGGCTCAGTCTATGAGCTATATTGCAGTTTCATTTGAGTGCAGCATAGAGAACAAAAGAAGGTGTTAGAGAGACGAGATTTTCAGACACACATGGAACAAGGAAAAGGGAGTGCTTTCATGTGCATTCCATACCTTGGTGAGCTAGTTTTTGCCTACTATTTCCTCCTCTGGTTTTGCCGAGAAGGGAAAGAGCTGTAGAGAGGAGGATGAGCTGCATTATAGTGGAGGTTATGGAGGAAAGGATCTACTGAGAAAGGAGGGATAGAACTGTGGGAAGAAGAGAGGAAAAGGTAACGTTTTGTTACCTTCACTATCTTGCTGTTTCCTTATTGTTTGCAACCTGGTAGTGAGGAGCTCAAGCTGGATTGCTCTGTAGCTGTTACTGCAATAGAGAGAAGAAACTTGCTACTTGTTTCAGTGTGCTACTTTGAGAGCTGGAAAAATGAAGATAGTGGAGAGAGTGTGTGCTGTCGTGGAGGAGGAAGAAGGGTAGCTGCAACTTCCTTGTTGCTGCTACTGTAAACGGGAGTGGGCAAGGACTCTTGCCTTTGTTTTGTAGCTGCTATAGAGAGGTGGAAACGTGAAGAGAATGGAGAAGAGGAGGAAGATGGAGTTACCGTTTCTGTTTTCTTGTTGTTGATCTTATCCTTGCTACTGTAAGATGGAGAAGTAAGGGAATAAGTGGGTGCTGCTCTACATGTTTGTTTTTCCAGTAATCATATTCGGTATTTTTATCCGCAACCTGATGGATTGAGTTTCCCGTGGAAATGCCAGCAAGTGTAAATGCTATGCTGAATTTTTTTGTTTTGGATAGGAGTCGATGTATATGTCCTATTGTGCTATTGCAGATGCCAGGTTTCTTGAACCTTTGTCATGTGAAGGAAGAGCTGGTGATGTAGATAGCAAGGTAAAGGGAAGGAAATTAAACCGTGAAGCAGGGAAGGAAACATACCAGCTTTCTCTTTTTTTGTCCAGCTGCTATGAACCGATAATGGGAAAGAAGTATGGTGGGATGTGCTGCTATGGAAGAGAAGAAGTCGACATGATGAATGGGAAAGGAGTGGGCTGATGCCGCTGATCGAGAGTGTGAGAGGTGAGAAAAGAGGTGACATTATAGGTAAGCTAGTCTTGTACTTGTAGGTACTTAATGTTAGTTATGTCTCTAATTGTACTTTTTTTTCTTCTTTTTTTTCAATTGTGCTACCGGCAGCAAAAATTGGAGGGAGTTTTGAACTTTTCATTAATTAATATTGTGACACCAATTGTATATGTAATACTAAGGTCATGTGTTACATAGTAACTTATAGTATTTTTGGTCTAAGGGTGTATATATGAGTATATATATGTCTTTATGATTTTATAGACTATATAAAGTGTTTATATAATTTATTGAGTGATATTTATGGTATTTAACACATGTACTAATAAGTTACATGTAATATTAAATTTAGGAGTTGACTTCTCCTAATGATATTTTCTCTTTGATTAGAGATCGAGTGTATAATTTAATGTCCATTTGGACTATATATTTTATACCATAGTATTTATAGCAATTATTGCTCGTTTATATAATTTATTGAGTGATATTTGTGGTATTTAACACATGTACTAATATGTTACATGTAATATTAAATTTAGGAGTTGATTTCTTCTAATTATATTTTCTCTTTGATTAGAGATCGAGTGTATAATTTAATGTCCATTTGGACTATATATTTTATACCATAGTATTTATAGCAATTATTGCTCATGATTTAATTTAATCCTTATTAATTAAGGTAGTAATTATTCGGGGTATTTCAGTCTACCCCCCTTAAAAGGACTTCGTCCCGAAGTCATCTAAATCGAATATGTACATAACTACCCAATGAAACCTCAAGGTATCAACCCATCCAATCTATCAATTTTTAAGGTCTCCACACTTTCCTGAAGTGTAATCAATTCTATTCATCCACACAATCAACATGTATATATCACAAGTCCCGAAGGACATCAGTACCTAATTGTTCAAGTGCTTAGGGCACATGCATATAACCACACATCACAAGTGCATCAAGCACATACCTGCCACAAAAATAGCACCAATACAACAGAAGTATCTAACAGTCGCTATCAGAAGAGTGTTGGATACTTGGCTCTCATGGAGTTCTCCAACTCCCATATGGCCTTTTTCGCCTCATGGTTTGACAAGTGGACTTTGACCCTTCTAATGGTCTTGTTCTTGGTCTCCCTCATTTTTGTATTGAAACCTTGGAGTGGAGTCTTCTCACATTTGAGGGACGGATCGATCTCTCGTCACTCGGCTCTGAAAGGAAATATTGAAAGGTGAGGCGTGTACTTTTCAGCCAAAGGCGTATAATACTTGTGCACTCTCCCAAATACATTCTATTGGGCCCACTCGCTCCATAATGAGGTGCAGACCCACACACATAGGGCTTGGTTTGCCCTTTTGTTCATGAGGACGTATTATAGATGATTTATTAGCAGGAAGTTATTGCTGATTTTGTTGCGATACGATAGTGTCGTCCATGGTCTTCACTTAATTGGAAGTGGTGATATTTCAATCGGTGCGTATCATTAATTGTACCTGCACACTATTTGGTCTAAATCGTATTCAGATGTTCTAGATTACTAGCGTGGAATAAATTTTGAATTGTTATTATCTTCACTCATTGGGTTCTAGTTGAGATGAAGTATGACATTGGTTGTCGTTTGTCGTTAGCGCTCTTTGCACTAGCCTCTAAAGTTTTGAATGTATTAGCTTATAAATCCACGAAGGTAATTCTTGTCATTCCGTGTCTCCGGGTTGTTTTGTTTTGGAGTCATGCATTAATCTTAATATCTGTCATGTGCTTTGTGATGTTATATATTGTATACTCGACATATTGTTCTCATGTCCGTACTTGTACGGTTCGTCCCGCTTTTGTTAGGGAATCCATTGTTGTGTTTATATTGAGCCTTGCCTCTTTGACATCCCATATGGGTATGTACCTTGGCAATTGAGGCATTTTTCCTCTGGTATATTTTATATCCTTTCTATCTTTCCATGTTATTTAGGTGCTGTTCGATATCTGTCTGAAACGCAGCATAAGTGACCTTTAACTTAAAGCTTACCGTGGTTAACCATAGTAGGTGTGACATCTGGAGTATGGTGGACCCAATTTATTAAATAACCCACTTAGAAACTGACATGTGTACTTATTTTTTTGCATTAAGCTGCACAAACCAAATAAGGTCGTGAGCGAACGGGTCCTTAATAAGAGTATGACTGTGCATTTATGACCTCTTGTGTGGGTTATAACGTTGAACGCCATATTTATTTGGAGTGTGTCCTCTGACAGTCTAGGCTATTTGTATAGCCTGCCTATGACTTGTTTCTCATCACTTGAGTTCTACACGAGTTTTACTCGTCTGTGTTTGCCAATGTATTCGTTCTAATGGCTGTTTATAATGATCGCTTCCGTGCGCACCATATTTTAGTCGATTCGACAGTTATAAGTTATTGTGGCATTTGATTAATAGCTTAAGGCATCTTATAGGGTGATAGCTTGCCTTTCTTTAATTGTATATTGATGCACTTATGTTCAACCCCTTTGTGGGTGAAGACGTATCGTTGCCCTTAATTCGGGCATACAAGGTTGTTGCCTCATTCGGTATTGTCTTGTGTTCTTTGTAGTATAATAGTTCTGTTTATGCCCCTCTTACGGGTGGTGATGTTTAATATTAAGTAGGTTCTTTTGGATGCTAAGAATTATGTTAATGCATGCAGTTATTGAACCTGACGAGGGTTTATTTATGTTTATTAACCCGTTTAATGGGTTTCAATACCTGTCATCAGGTTGACTATCAACTCTCTCCTATTTCGAGAGGTTTCCTTTGATGTTATTGTGTGTTAACCATTTCTTCGCGGAGTTACGACTTAGTCGTGTTGTATTGATAAGTGTGAAACATATAGGCTTTTTAGGGTTTAATTACCTTATAATCTGCAAAAGTTTGGCAATGTTTCCCACTTATGATGCGTTTTTCCTAAGATTGATGTTTTGATATGAAATGACGCATTTTATGTGTTAAATACAGGAAAAACCCATGAAAAGGAAGATTTTACGTCATAAGGATTTCAACGCAACAAACGGGGAACAAATCAGAAAAAGAGATGCAAAAATTGGTCACGTCCGGCCATCTTTACCCGGACGCAAATCCGGACGTCCGTTAAAGGACACGTCCGAATCCAGACGCAAAGCCGGACGTGACCCGAGATTCAGATCCAAAAGTTCTATCTCACATCCGGATCCGGACACAGATCCGGACGTCACACAAAGACGAAAAATAAAAATGCATCACGCTGATAATTACGCTTTCGGCACAATTATCAGCCAAAAGCAGAAGTTTAGCCCATGCTCAAGCAGTTTAGCCCATGCTCAATCAGTCTTAGCCAACTCACCACTAACCCTTGTTTTTTTACTTTTGAAGCCTATTTAAGCTCTCGTTCAGTTTTTGATTCATTCACACCAGACACTCCCGTCTACACAATACACTATCCTCCTCTCCCTCCATACTACTTCCTCATTTACGATCAATCGTTCATCTCCATTCATTTATCTTTCTCCATACTCATTCTCCCTCGGTTACAGACACAGAAACCTGCTCACGCGCTTCATTTAGCCACGTCCGGATCTACGTCCGGATCCGGACTGACCCTCAACAGTGCGTCCGGATCGACGTTCGACCCCAGATACCTGAACGTGACATAGACAAGAGAGGAAACTACAGAATCGTCGACGGCTTCTAAAATCAGTTTTATGCTAAATCCCTCTATCCTTATGCTGTTTAAATTTAGCATTGTTATTATGTCTATGGCTGAGTAGTCACTTTTAATTTCGGTTTATTATGTATCTCTAGATTAATTATTTCTGAACCTTTGTGATTTTCTACAGTACAATAGAATAAAGTTCTTTTCCCTTATGAATTCCTAAATCCTCTTTAATCTGATCAATTATTGAGTTTATCAGTTTGTTAGCTTATAAGTGAGAACTGCGGCTATCAATTGACTACAGGGAAAGAACCAGTTAGTATAGAGAGGGTAATTCCTCTAAACCACTAGCTGACCATTAATCTAGACTATGCTTAAAGCAATTAGTAAACAGTGGATTCATAAAGAGAGTTAGGGTTCGGTCTTTGCTAATTAGAATTCATTGAGCGGGAGACCGGATGTGAATTGCCTTTATTCTAGGGTTTTATTCAGAATTCTGTAGAAATCACTTAGGGAAAGAAATTACAGATCTAGAGAGAAGTAGTAAACCGGAATTTCCATTATCAATCAAATTCAAATCAGTTATTTACCTGTTATTTATTGCTTATCGATCTCTTTTACAGCATTCACCATCACATACAAAAACCCCCAATTTCCTGTTATTTCTATATAATTCTTGTTTTGTGTGTGAGTAGAAATTAAACTAGACATCGCCTCCTTTGGTTCGATACTCAGCGAATACTCCGAGATTTAAACTTGCTATAATCGACCGGTACACTTGCCGTTAGGTTAACCCCCAACAACATTTGCCGTTAGGTTTTTACCCAATAAGTTTATGGTGCCGCTGTCGGGGAGGCACGGTTATTTAGTTTAATTTTTCTATAGGTATTCTCTTATTTATTTTTGTTTTGTTTTTGCTCTTTGTAGTTTATTCTTGTTTTGTTTTATTTTATTTTATTTTCTTTTGTTCATTTTCTTAGCTTTGTGCGATTTGTTTCTTATTTTTGGTTCTGGTTTATTTTGGTTCTATCCGACTGAGTTAACTTTTACAACTACACAAAATTACTCTCATTTATCTGATTTCGGTTTATGGTTAAAACTCGTTCTGAAGGCAATCCTGAATTTGAGCTTGAACCTAAGATAGAGCGACTTGCTAGAAGAAGTCGTCAAGGATTAGTACTGGATTCTATAGTTGAGCCAGAAGTGTTTATCAAGGATTCGCCAGGTGATACATTTGTTCCAAAAGAAGAGTGTATTATGGTGATT
Organism: Limonium bicolor; assembly: GCA_023374045.1. Taxonomy (NCBI): domain Eukaryota; kingdom Viridiplantae; phylum Streptophyta; class Magnoliopsida; order Caryophyllales; family Plumbaginaceae; genus Limonium; species Limonium bicolor. Next base: position 170,534,536 of record CM041781.1, read on the forward strand.
AACGGTAACAACCAAGAGAGAAGGATGAATGACTACACTCGTCCGAATGTGGAGGGACTCACATCACCAATAGTAATCCCTGCACTGCCGAAAGGGGTAGAGTGGCAGTTCAAGACCCATTACGTCACGATGGTCCTAAATGCTCCACAGTTCAGTGGAACAGTTACTGAAGATCCAAATGTTCATCTGACATCCTTTCTACGGTTGGTTGGAGCTTGTTCGTCCCATGCATCTCAGGAGGTAGCAAGGCTGACTTTGTTTCCCTTCTCCTTGAGGGATAGAGCTGCAGAGTGGTTGAATTCCTTGGCACCGAACAACATCACTTCCTGGGCTGAGCTCGCAAACACATTCCTGGCGAAGTACTTCCCACCATCTCGCATGCTGACCATGAGAGGTGAGATCACCAATTTCAAGCAATTTAGTGGGGAGACTCTCTCAGAGGCCTGGGAGAGATTCAAGGGTATTGTCCGAAGAGTACCGCACCATGGTCTAGGAGAGGAAGTCGTGCTGCAATCTTTCTACAAAGATCTTGATCCCCAGAGCCGTCTTTTGGTGGATACTTGTGCAGGAGGTAGTCTCATGGAGCTTCCAATCACTAGGATGAAAGAGCTGCTTGAGACACTGACTAACTCAACTAATCAGTGGGGAGGTGCTAGGGCTGCTACTGAGGTTCTCCCAAGGAAGACCGCTGGAATCTATGAGGTAGATTCGAACACTCTTTTAGCTGCTAGGATGGATAGCATGTCTAAGCAATTCGAGAAGATGTGCGCAATGATGAATACTCAGTCAAGTGCAGCTGTTGTGACCGATTCTTTTCCACAGTGTGAGTATTGTGGTAGAAGTTCCAACATGTGTCAGTGTACCTCTCAGCAGAATGAAGAGGTAAATTATCTGGGAAACAGACAAGGGAATACAACAATCAAAATAATCAAGGATATCAACATCAGAGGTTCCAGGGAAATAACTATAGTAAGAGGTCTCCACAGCAGAACAATCAGCATTTTCAGAGACCTCATCAGAATCAGCAAATGCAGAACCAGCAGACACAGAATCAGCCAGCTAGTGTTAGTTCAAGTTTGGAGGATATGATGCGGGAGTTTATCTTGTTGACCAATAGGAAACTTGAACAACAAGAGAACACAAACCATGAGAACAAGACATTCATTTTGGAGCAGAAAGCTTTCAACAAACACCTTGAGACTCAGATTGCCCAACTGAATGAAAGGTTTTCTGATAGACCTGCGGGGGCTCTACCTAGCCAGCTAGAGAAGAATCCTCGCGAATATGCTAAAGTAGTGACTTTGAGGAGTGGTAAGCAGCTTGATCCTTTGATCCCTGAAGCTGAGAACACTCCAGCTGAACCTGAAAAGGACAAGGTTGCTGGTCAAGAGGTAGAAATCATTGAGGGACCAGTGTCAGGAAGTGCTCCAGTTGGTAACAATGCATAGAAAGATAGTGAGCTGACTGGCGAAGCTGTCCAGTCTTCTTGATCATAACGACGGGCGGTCCCTGAGCTCCCAGTGCCATTTCCAAATCGATTGAAAAAGAGAGACCTCGACGAGCAGTTTGGTAAGTTTCTACGCATTTTTAAGAAACTAACAATTAATATTCCTTTTTCAGATGCTTTGACGTAGATGCCTATCTATGCGAAGTTCTTGAAGGACATCCTTTCAAATAGAAGGTTATTAGTTGAGAAGGAGACGGTGCAATTTACAGAAAAAGTTTCTACAGTGCTTAGCAAGAGTCTTCCACCAAAGCTCGACGATCCCGGCTTACCAATCATTCCATGCTCAATAGGTAATGTCGATTGTGGTAAGGGTCTATGTGATTTAGGAGCTAGCATTAATTTGATGCCTTTATCCATGTATCTTAAGCTTGGATTAGGGGAGTGTGACCCTACTCGTATTACTTTATAGTTAGCAGATAGATCCATCATTTTCCCGAAGGGTGTGGTGAGAGATTTGGTTGTTTCTGTTGGTACTTTTGTTTTTCCTGCTGATTTTGTGATTCTAGATATGGAGGAAGACAAGGAAGTATCATTAACTCTTGGACGCCCTTTCATGCGAACAGCTAGGACCCTCATTGAAGTTGAGGGTGGTAAGATTATTTTGAGATTGCATGATGAGTAGCTGGTTTTTGATATGTCCAAGGTTACTAAACATCCTTCTGACGTGCATGCCTGTTTTAGTCTGGATGCTTTTGATTCTTTGATGCAGGAATATACTTTGGGTCCAGCTGAATTGGATGAGTTAGAAAAGTGCTTAATTAATTTTTTCGATGGAGCTCATGAGGATCCAGAGATTGCTGAGGTTGCGTTCCATTTATCAGTAGGCAGGCCTTTTCGCAGGGGCGCTCATGTGGAGAAGGAGAGATTATAACGAGAACCTAAGGAGTTGATTCCTTCTACCAAAGCACCACCCACCTTAGAGCTGAAACCTCTTCCTAGACATTTGAAATATGTCTTTTTAGTTGAGCCCTCTGGTTTACCTGTTATTATCTCTGTAAATCTAACACATACGCAGGAGGAGCAACTTTTACAGGTACTCAGGAAGAACAAGAAGCAATTGGATGGTCTGTCACTGATATCAAGGGGATATCAGGCAATTTCTGCACCCACCGCATTCACTTGGAGGAAAATTGCAAGCCAATGGTTCAACCTCAACGACGCTTGAATCCTAACATGAAAGAAGTGGTGAAGAATGAGGTAATCAAGCTTCTGGATGCAGGTATTATCTATGCTATTTCAGATAGCGAATGGGTAAGTCCTACACAGGTAGTGCCCAAGAAAGGGGGATTTACTATAGTCCCAAAAGATAAAGGTGAACTAGTCCCTCAAAGAACTATTACAGGGCATATGGTGTGTATTGATTACAAGAAATTGAATGCTGCCACTAGGAAAGATCATTTTCCTCTTCCATTCATTGACCAAATGTTAGAGAGGCTTTCAGGGCATAAATACTATTGTTTATTGGATGGATATTCTGGTTATTTTCAGATTCCTATTGCTATAGAGGACCAGGAGAAGACCACGTTTACATGCCCCTATGGAACATATGCCTACCGACACATGCCTTTTGGATTGTGCAATGCGCCAGCTACCTTTCAGCGATGCGTGACTGCTATATTTTCTGATTATCTTGACAAATGCATCGAGGTATTTATGGATGATTTCTCTGTGTTTGGACTAACGTTTGATTCGTGTTTGGACAATTTAGATCAAATTCTAGCCAGGTGCAGAGAGACTCATCTAGTGCTGAACTGGGAGAAATGCCACTTCATGGTGCAAGAGGGCATTGTGTTGGGTCACAAGGTATTTAGCAAGGGTATTGAGGTGGATAAAGCCAAAGTTGAGGTCATTGAGAAGTTGCCACCGCCAGCCTCTGTGAAAGATGTCAGAAGTTTCCTTGGTCACGCGAGGTTCTATAGATGATTCATCAAAGACTTTTCGAAGATCTCTAAACCGCTATGTGATTTGCTAATGAAGAATGCAAAGTTTGAGTTCACACAGGAGTGTCTTAATGCATTCAATACGATAAAGGAAAAGTTGGTGACTGCCGCTGTTGTCGTTGCTCCTCACCCTTCGAGATCATGTGTGATGCGAGCGATTTTGCTGTGGGAGCAGTTCTCGGTCAAAGGCACGAGAGGGTGCTGCGTGTTGTTTATTATGCCAGCAAGACGCTCAATGACGCTCAGAAGAATTATGCCACCATAGAGAAGGAGTTGTTGGCCATTGTTTTTGCTTAGGACAAGTTTGGACCATACATCATCGGGAGCAAAGTCATCGTACATACTGATCATTCTGCTTTGAGGTACTTGTTCCAGAAAGCTGATGCTAAGCCCCGGTTGATCAGATGGATACTACTCCTTCAAGAGTTTGATATTGAGGTGAAAGACAAGCCCAGAGTGCAGAACGGAGTTGCTGATCATTTATCACAGATGCAAGTTCCTGATAACGGTGTACCAATTAATGAATACTTCCCCCATGAGCTGGTGTATGCAATTGGTTTTAAGGAGGATCCTTGGTATGCCGATATTGCGAATTACCTTGCTAAGCAGATTTTGCCACAAGAGATGTCTTATCAGCAGCGAAAGAAATTCTTTTCCACTGTTAAGCAATACCGGTGGGATGATCCGTTTTTATTCAAGGTTTGTGGTGATGGAATTATTCGTCGGTGTGTCCCGGAGACTGAAACATGTGACATCCTTGTCCACTGTCATTCAAGAGAAGCTGGAGGACACTTCGGGCCATCCAAGACAGCAGCTAAGGTGTTGGAGGCAGGTTTCTTTTGGAAGATGCTGCATAAAGACTGCCATACATTTGTGAGCACATGTGATAGATGTCAGCGCCAAGGTAACCTTTCACGTAAGCTTGAGGTGCCCTTGAATTACATCTTGGAGGTTGAGCCATTTGATTTATGGGGGATTGACTTCATGGGGCCGTTTCCTTCTTCACATTCGAACCTCTACATTTTGGTAGCTGTAGATTACGTGACTAAATGGGCTGAAGCAGTGGCTACGCCTACTAATGATGCAAAGGTTGTGCTGCGGTTTTTGAAGAAAAATATTTTCACTAGGTTTGGTGTACCACGGGCAATCATAAGTGATGGAGGATCTCACTTTTGTAACAAGCAGTTTGAAGCTTTGTTGTAAAAGTACGGAGTGAGACATAAGGTATCCTTACCTTATCATCCACAGACCAACGGGCAAGCTGAGGTTACTAACAGGGAGATCAAGGGGATTCTACAGAAATCTGTTAGTTCATCCCGTAAGAATTGGTCTATGAAATTGGATGATGCCTTGTGGGCTTACCGGACAGCTTATAAGACGCGTTTGGGGATGTCTCCATACAAGTTGGTTTTTAGAAAGGCGTGTCATCTTCCGGTAGAGCTGGAACATAAATCTTTTTGGGCACTTAAAGTTCTGAATTGTGATCTTCAGAAGGCCGGTGATGAAAGGAAGCTGCACCTTTGTGAACTTGATGAATTCAGAGAGGAGGCCTATGAAAATGCCAAGATTTACAAGGAATGGACTAAGAGATGACACGATAAATTTCTTGTGAAACGGGAATTTCAGATTGGTGACCGAGTGCTAATGTTCAATTCCAGAATGAAACTATTTCCGGGAAAGCTGAAATCTCGCTGGTCGGGTCCATTCACAGTTACAACTGTTTCCCCTTATGGAGTCATTGGTATGGTCAACGAGAAAGGGGAAGCATTTAAGGTTAATGGATCACAGCTGAAGTTGTACCAAGGGAGCGATGTTGATATGGTTCATTCAACACTCTGGCTCCGGGATCCCGATTCTTCAAACTGATGCACGTCTAGCCAAAGACTGAAAAGATGGGTGGCTTGGTGGGAGGCAACCCACCATTATAAATCTCTTCTACACTTTCCTTTTGCTTGATATAATTTTCTTTTAAACGCTTGTGAATTTTTACAATCCCCTATTTTACTGCAAGAGCCCCGACTCCCCTCTTTCAATAAATAACTCTGCCTGGTTCCACATGAGTTCTCCTAGTTTTGCAGATTTAATCTTTCAGGTACCTCACTTTGATGCTAAACTGAACTCAAGTGTGGGGGAATATCACGACATTGTTCATTACGGATCAGGGAGTCCTTTAACACTCTTGCTATTTCATTTCTGCATTTTTTGTGTTTGTTTTATTTTTGCTTGATTATTTTAGGTAACATTCCTTTTTTATTTTCAAAACCAATGAGGTGTTTTAGAGTAGTGGTTTCTAATTTAATAATATTAATAAAAAAAAGAGATTTCAACGTGTTCGGCTAAACTTAGCCGGACGCAAATCCGGTCGCACCTAACTAGACACGTCCGGATCCAGACGGAAAACCGGACGTGACTATATCGCGCGCCGCACTTTCTTTCTTTTCTTCTTTTCTTTCTTTTCTTCTTTCTTCTTTCTTCTTTTCTTCTTTCTTCTTTCTTCTTCCCCCGACGAACTCGAACCCAGAACCCGCTACTATTCTTCTGTTCTTCCTCCATTTTCGCCACCACCACTACCGCACCACTCCGACCACCGTTGCGACCGCCAGGCGACTACCGGAACTCTACGCCCCACCGCCCCAACGCAGAAGCCAGCCGCCATATTTTTGAAATCGAAAACCCTAATCAAAACAGGTTTTACAATTTTGCGGTTTCGATTCAATTTCTGTCAATTAACGGTAGATTAGGTAGTGGTTTTGTGGTTTATGTTGTTAATTTGATGTGGAGGTGCGAAAACGTGAAGCAATCTGTGAAATTCGGGAGATTATAGGTTGAATTTTTTTGCATTCGAAAATGTCTGTTCGCGGCGCGATTTTTAGGGTTTCTGGGAGCGTCCGGATCCGCGTCTGACCCAAGACACCCGGATGTAGATCCGGACATGTACAAATTTTACAATTTTTTCTGAAATTGTTTTCTAGGTTTATGTTCTACTTTTTGATTCTATTGTTTGCTATGTTTGGATATTTTAATGCCTTGGTTCTCGTAGATTGAATTTGTGCAAGAATTTGTTTAAATAGAACTTGCTGCTCGATCGGTTTTGGGTATTTGTGTGTCTTTTGCTTCTTCTTTACTGCTTCATGTTCTTTAGGCTTCTTAATGCATTTGTTTATCGTATAGACGACTAGAACTAGAGGAGGAGGTGCCACACGCACGAGATCCTCTTCGAGAGACCCACGCCCAGACGATCAGTCGGCTCCAGCCCCTACCCCTCTTCGCCCTGATGGTTTCATCTCTGCTGCAGCCCGTGCTTGGTTCGAACAAGGCGGGGCATTTGTCATCGAGCGACGCATCACCTCAGAGGCGTCAGATGCTATAGGGCTTGGAGATATCTTTGCTGGTTTCGGCATCGACAGCATCTTGCGCATGGGCGAGGGCGTCTTCTCCCCATCTCTGGTACGGGAATTCTACGCAAATGCTGAGGCGAGCGACACGACGAACATCATCACATCTTACGTGCGCCAGTTCCCTGTCGAGGTAACCCCTGCAGCCTTCAGTATTATTTTACACCTTCCTGATAATGAGGCGGCACATTTAGATTTTACGGAGGATGAGCTTAGGCAGAGTAAATCTAGATGGCTTCAAGAGGTCGGGAGTACTACTCACCGACGAGGTGAGGAGAACAAGACCGTGCTCCCATATGCTACCCTCCCCACCCTTCCACAGAGGCTCATCGCAGAGATCCTCAGTCATCAGATCCAGCCTCATGCCGGAAATGATGCTTCTGACGAGGATTGTGTTCTACTCGGCTATCTCCTGGCTGCACCACCTCCACCATCTCAGCAGGTCTCGCTCCCCTTCGTGATGTTTAGGAAGCTGCACAAGGTGGTGACGTATCTGAAGACGAAGAAGAAGAAGATTACCCCCATCTTCCCCATCTTCATCCAGCATCTTCTTACCTCCACACTCCCCGAGGACGTCTTCACTGGTCTCGAGATGAGGGAGGGAGAGAGACCCATCACAGTACAGACCTTCAGGAGATGGGGCTTCTTGTGCCTCGATGATGGCAGTTGGGTAAAGGGCAGCTCTGGTCTGGGGTCCACTGGCACATCTCCGAGCTCTAGCTCTACTTCGGCACCTACTACGACCATGGCGCCTCCTATCCCTCCAATGATGAGCATCCCGCCAGAGATGCAGGCAATGATGGACTCCATTCTGCAGCAGCAGCAGAGGATGAAGCATCGGTTTGGGGATGTGCAGTAGCAGGTTGGCGATGTACAGCAGCGCCAGGTGCGCATGGAGGGACATATCGATGACATCCGCCAGACTCAGCAGTACCTATAGACAGAGCAGACTACTCTCCGAGACACCCAGGCTCTGATCACACAACGTTTGGAGCATAGTGATGCCTTTCAGTGAGAGACCGCTCAGTTTATGGTAGGGGCATCAGCTCGGCAGAGAGAGGCAGCTCAGTTCATGGCCGACACATCTACACAGCAGGCCCATACTAGCCATGTAACACCCCTAATCCTAAACCTGTAATAACGTCGCAAGTCGTAGCATAATAAATAATAATTCGCAGCGGAAAATAAAACTATCCATCATTGGTGTTACACGCCGTTACTCACCCTTGTGAGTAACAAGGCATCCTTCATCCAACAACCTTAACTCCTCACACTTTGATGAACAGATACTGAGCACTCTAATTATTACAGACCAAATCCAAACTAAGTGAGCAACTAACTGAATACAACAATCTCCAAAATACAGTACATAATAAAATCACAAAGTGTTTATCAAAACACAGCAGCTACCCTGTTCCCCGCACTCCGGCTTGTGTCTTCTTCAGTAACCTGAAATGTTTTGCCCATTGAAGGGCTCAGCAATCGAAATGCTGGTATGCTAAATGTAGTCCTAAGTCATCTAGATTCCTTAAGTCGTATTAGCCATCTTGATATTAGATTCTTTACAAGATATACCGGTTTACAATAATAATATAAATAACTGTAAATATTAAACAATCACATTACAGTTCACCTGCAAACATCAGTGCATAACAATAAACAACAATCAATAACCAAACAACGATAATCCACAGTAATAACCAAACAAGATACGCATATTAGTTATCTGTACTTGTTAGTTGGCCACCTGGCCCTTATCTTTTAAACCAATCACTTAACCTTTTCCAATTTAATTCCACCTCAGGCGTCATGTTAAGACAACCCTTAAATAACTTATCAATGGACAATAGTCCCCTGGGTTCCAGTGGAACCGTTACCAGTTGACCTTATGGCCCGGAATAATTGACCGATCCGGTCGAACCTGTGCACCAACGGTAGTGCCCTCCGCCATCGTCGAATGTGGACAATGGATTCCTTGAGTGACTCCCCATTGAAGTCTCTCGTAGTGATCACGATGCGCAACCAGAAAGTCAAAACAGTCTGGATTCCTCTCTTTATAAGTTAGCCCTTTAGTCAGTGATATAATAACCAATCCTTGAGTTAAGACTATAACAGTTGACCATCAGTTAGGTTAAAAATACCTAAAGGTCAGTAGTCTTGTTCCAGTTTAAATGTATAAACTTCCAGTCATAAACATCCGCGTAAAATAGAACGCAGTTGTGTTGAGCAATACAGTATATAAAACAATATACATAAATCACAGATATCGCTCTTAGCAATTAAACACACAACGTCTGGACCTTATGAAAATCCTTAGGACATTCAGACCACACAATTAACATACCGTTCACCGTGTAACAGCTAGCTTGACAAATGCACGCTCAGTAATTCCTTCCCGTACGCTGTTATATTTATAAGCAATACCGGGTAACATTAATATAACTATTCACTAAATATTACAGTACTGTCACTGTAGAGTTTATACTCGTAGTATACTAACTCTGTATGTTCTTTATTTCCCCCTGTTATTTAACAGTGGTTCTAGGTAGTTTAACAGTTCATTATTTTATGTAGTATTCACATGTGATAATGAATTTCTACCTTATACTATATTTCTATTTCATTAATCATATACCCATAATTATTTCCACTTATTCCATATATCAATATGATTTGGTTATTTTTATTATAACCACAATTATTTTATAAACCTTATATTATACTCCATAATATAGCATAATACATTATATTACTTAGTTTCAATTCCTTTCTTTATTATATTGCAAAACAACCCACATATTCTCGGTAATTATATTTTGAACACATAACTTTTATAATTTATTAATTAACCACTTTAACATTTCGGTAATTACCAAAATGAACATTTAAATTTTTATAAATTACCGAATGGCCAAATATACTTTCGGTCTTAATATATATATTTCCTTTATTTACAATTTAACCCCAAAACTTTATATAAGTTACATATTAACTTATACACTATAGTTTAAATACTTAATTTTCCTTAAATACCGAAAAGGCCCTTATACTTTTATAAATTACACTCTCGCCCCTTGTTTAATTCGGTTTCATAAATATATTTTCTTAAATTACATATCCACCCCAAAACTTTTATAAACTTAATATTTCATGTCATAAATCATTTTAACCCAAAGTTTTTGGTCAACACTTTGACCAAGACTTAATTTCATAATTAATACTTTAATATACCCATAAATTCATATGTACTCTCGGTTTTATTTCCAAACTTTCCAATAATTTCAAAATAGCCCTAAAACTTAATAAAATGTTATTTTAACACTTAAACACTTATTTAAATTTACCAAAATTCCTAATATTAATTCCTACCTTATATTATAACATATTTATACCAAATCAACCCTTTTATTCTCGGCAATTATTTTCAGCACTCCAAACTTTTCAAAATTTACATTTTTGCCACATAAGTTACTAAACTAGCCATTTAAATACTTGTAGCTATTTTTAATACTCCCAAAATTTATAATATAAGCTAATATACTTATATACTTTAGAAATTACCAAATAAACTCTTTTGCTCTCGGTTTTAATAAACCTTTATCATATGGTTTTAAAACTTGGTTTAAACTTTATAATAAGTATATATAAATGTATATAAGCCATATAACACTTCTAAAAATTATGCTAATGACTTAGAATGATTATAAACTCAAAATAGAACATTTAACTCCTAGACAATTCGGTTTAACTATATGTGTATCATATTTAAATTTTGTGACACCAATTTATACCTTAAGGTAATAATCTTACCTTATATGTTATAATTTATTTTCTTGACAATATAACCCAAAGTAATTTGGCCTTAATTTATTTAGAGGTTATACATAATTTTTATACCAAAGTTTGAAGCTTAAATCAAACTTAAACTTAATAAATCTTAATTATAGAAACTTACTCCTTAAATCAAGACAATTCTTGTACTTGATTTCTCCTTGAATTGCAAGCTCCGCCAATGGTATTTTCTTGAAGAACTTTCGGCGTCCTTAGATATATTAGGAGATCCAATTGTTAGACCTCTAACAAGAATTTATAAATAAGATTTGGAGTAGTTTTACAAGAGTTCACCTTAGGAATTTTTCAAGGAATTTTTGGTACACCTTGAGATGGTTGTAGATCTAAATTTCCTTCATGAAATAATGAAGAAAACCTTAGCTTAGAAGTTCATAATTTTCGGTAATAACCTTAGGGTATTTTACCAAGATTTTCAACATGAAAATATACCTTAACTTGATCTTGTTGTTCCTTGTGTTGTTGTTGAATCTAGGAACCTCCTTGGAGCATTAAAGCTTGGCGAAATCTCGGATGATTGTTAGGATGATTCTTGCTTCAAGACTTAGTAGATTTAGCTAGGAAAATTACATTAAAATGGTGTTAGAACTTAGAACACCATTAATGGAGCTTAGAAGCTCTAAGGAATTAACTAACAAAGGAAGAAGAAAAGAGAGGAGAAGAGGATGATTACCAATCGGTGGAAGTGGGCAAATGAGAATGGAGCCTCGCATAAGAAGATAAGGAAAGGAATGAAAGGATCGATAGAATTATTTTGACAATAATTGTCAAATTGTTTAGTCTTTCCTTTGTTTATTAATTTGGTGTTTGGCTCAAGAAAATGCCCATAATTGAGGCTCTCTTTCGGCTGATGACAAGGAAGGAATGGAGGCTTGATTGTCAATTAACACAAGATGACAAGAGAAAAGGTAGGTATATGTTACCTTTGAATTTTATAAGTTGAATACCATGCTAATATTGACTTCTTTTCTCTTTGTATTCTCGGCTGCATATGGCTATAGATGTCAATTGATTTTTGTTGTTTTAAGACAAGAGAACATGCTAGGTTGCTAGATGTTTTATTTGACTAATTATAAGGCAATCAAACTTGCTTTTATAGCTCACATTTTCGGTAATATGGGCTGTAGCTAGCCATTTGATTTTTGCCTATCTTTGACAATGGAACATGCTTAGTTAGGTAGTTGTTTTATCTGACAATTATTCATAAATCAAACTCCACTTTTTCCTTATCAAAATCGGCAGCACATGAGGTAGAACATGGGTTGTTTCATTTGTTTATAGCCTTGTACAAAAGCTAGATCTACTTTTGTGCTTTTATGTATTTTAATTTCTATGACTTTTGTTAGACTAATCTCTTCTTGTTTCTTGTAGGAAAATCGGTAATGGAGGTCTTCTTTGACTGATTTTTATTTGACATATTATCACATGGTACATGATAAGATGAGTCACCATTCCATAAGGCAAATTTATAAGTAAAAACCATGTCAAATTCACCGTAAAAATCGGCCCCTATGGTGACCAATTGGAATTGATTTTTGATTTGATTCCTGTCACACTATATTGTAATAAGACCATATTATAAGATGTTATAAGTCACAACATTTAATTGGTACATTTATACCAAGGTAAAAGATGAAAGTTTTAAGGTAAAAATGCTGAGTTTAGGTACCTTTTTGCCCATAAAATAGGCCCTACTTGTGCTATGTGTTTAGCACTGGATTTAATTGATTTAGATGGTCAATTTATCCCCTTTTAAGATTATCAACTCGTGGTTCCTCAAAAACTTCAAGGTAATTGCGTAGAACACATTTTTGTGACACCTGAAGGTGCGTTTTTGTGCTTTAAGGAATTTCTGGAATATAAGTAGTCGCTATTAGTTTCAAGTGTTTATATACATTATTTATTGTCAATAATAATATGTTAATGTGTTACATTGAGTTATATGGGGTTATATCAACTCATAACTCAATTTCCGGCCTACCGGGACACTCCCGGGGCAAAATAGGAGCGTTAAGAAATTCGTCCGAGCACTTTGTTTATTTTTGAGAAAGTGGCTCGAGAATTCTCTTTAGAATGTTGAATAATGATGTTAGGAACTCTTAGAATGAATTATATAGGACTTTGTGCCACCTTGGCACTCCTCCGGGGCATTCCTAGGGTTTATGGGGCCCTTAAAGGGACTCCCAAGCACTTTGTATTTTTACTCAGTTTAAGATGAGGTCCTGTGTTCTAAGGGTCATATAATGATCCTTGATTAACTTCATATGAAGTTTATAGCTTATATAACTTGTTCAGCTTAAGGTCAGGCTTTAACGCACGTTTTTGACCTTAAGGAGTTTAGGTGCGTTTTTAACGCCTAAGTGTTTATATTTCTTTTTAGGGTTTAATAATCCCCTAAATAATACTTATTTACCATTATTTAAATATTTAAATGCTAGGGGTATTTCAGTCTACCCCCCTTAAAAGGACTTCATCCCGAAGTCATAACTCATACTTACTTATCCTATGGAATCAAATTCCTCATATCTATTCCCTGTATGCTTATCATTCCTGGGTGTCAATACTATATTGACACCTCTACATTCCATCAGTAATCCGAGTGTATGCAATTCGTACATACACATAACCTTGCTCATGGCAAACAATGTAATCATAGCATAAGTAACTTGATAGATGATTTAACTTAAATAGGTGTCCCAACTTCCTAGCTATCCCACTAGGTCATCACTGCACAAGTGCAATACCAAAACACTCAGTCCTACAGAGTGCAGAGGCGTAAACCCTTGGCAGTAAATCTCTTGTGTGATTGCAATAGGAATGAATATACTGTAAAGTAAGTCAATGTGCTTTTATTAACCATTGAAGTATTACATAGAACACAATCAATACCAAGTGTTGCATAGAACACCTCAATAACCAACAACCAAGTGTTACATAGAACACATCAATAACCATTCACTTAAGTGTTACATAGAACACATCAATAACCATCCAATCAATTGCACAGATGTGCAACAATCAAACATAAACAACCAATCATAAAACCAAAGTAGACTGCAGATATGCAAGTCGCATGTGGTGCTCTACCCTCTTAAAAAGGGTTACGCCCATGTACCCCCATAAGTATACACAAAACTAACAGAAAAGTGTTGGATACTTGTCTCGCATGGAGTCTTCTAAATCCCATGTCGCCTCCTCAATGTCATGGTGTGACCACTGAACCTTGACCATTCTAATGCTCTTGTTCCTGGTCTCCCTAGTCTTGGAGTCTAAGATGCGAACTGGGGTCTCCTCATATCTAAGTGTAGGATCTAGCTCGAGTGTCTCGGGCTCTAAGATATGTGATGGGTGAGGCACATACTGCTTTAGCTGTGAAATGTGAAACACATTGTGCACTCTCCCAAGCTCAACAGGTAAATCTAATATGTAAGCTAATTGGCCCACTCGCTCCGTAATAAGGTACGGTCCTACATACTTCGGGCTAAGCTTGCCCTTCTGCCCAAATCTGAAAACTCCCTTCATAGGTGAAACTCTAAGGAAGACTCGATCGCCTACTGCGAACTCGAGTTCTCTCCTACGAACATCAGCATATGACTTCTGTCTGTGCTGGGCTATCTTCATGTTCTTGCGTATTTGCACAATATCCTCTTTCATCTGGTCTAGGTACTCTGGCCCTAAGATGATGTTCTCACTGGCCTCATCCCAACATAGTGGTGTCCTGCATGGCCTACCGTACAATGCCTGAAATGGTGGCATCTGAATGGATGCATGGTAGCTGTTGTTGTACGCAAACTCGATCAGATGTAGTCGATCTATCCAGCTTTCCTAGAAGTCTAAGGCACAAGCTCTAAGCATGTCCTCCAATGTTTGAATCGTTCTTTCACTCTGACCATCTGTCTATAGATGAAAGGTTGTACTTAGTTTCAGCTTCATACCCAATGCCTCTTGAACCTGCTGTCAAAATCTGGAAACAAATCTGGAATCTCTATCTGACACAATAGACTTCGGTACACCGTGGTGTCTAATGATCTCTCTCTGGAAGAGGTCCGCCAGTTTGGGAACTTTCCAAGTGTCCTTGATAGGAATGAACTTTGCTACCTTCGTCAGCCTGTCGACGATGACCCATATCATTGTAACACCCCTACCGTTAATACTGTCATTACCGTCTAATGTCCTCATACTTCCAGATTCACGCAGCGGTACATACTTACACACGGTGGGTGATATAATGCCGTTAGTCACCCACGTGACTAACAAAGCTACTACTACTACATACAGCATCGGTCTGATGGACCGGAATCCCGAGTACTACACATATACAATACATACTCCATTTACCAATCACATACTACTATGCTCCATTCAACACATTACTCCATTACAATACCATACGATACAATGTACATAACCGAGTTTACTAAGTTCCAAATACAAATACAATACTCCTTCCAAGTTCATATATACTCATCAAGGGTCTACAACTACCCATTCCTCACAACTACATACAAGGCTCCAAGCCTTTTACGATTCTCTACTAACTACAGTTCATCCTAGCTATCCAAGTGTAGTCGCCGGTCTCTTACCGTGATCATGTCTGCTTCCGGTACCTGCGCACTAAAAACGTTCCCCCTAGGGGGTCAGCTTACGCTGAATATGACTTCCGCATACCCCACGTACTAGCGAGGGTACGCCGACTACTTAGGTCGAATACATGCAGTTCATTTTACAATACATACATACATACTTTCTTTCAATACTAAAATACTACGCAAGGTATACATACATACGCACAGTACATTACATGCATGGAAGACAATACAAGTCAACCGATACTTACTTACCATCTTCCGGAATACACATAGACAATACATACTGTAACGCCCCTATTAACCATAAATACAGCGGAAATAAAACTCTAAGGCGATTACAGACCATCGGGTTCCAAACACCCGGCACCAAACCTCACCAATTACAACTTACAACCTACAAAAGCTACGGTCTGAACTCGAGAAAAACTTAACACAAACATAATAGAAATTAAACACATTAACTCTCCACAAAACTTAGTCCCATCCCAAACGCTCATTCTCTTCGTGGCCACCTGTAAATCAATTCGTATCTGCAAGATGAAACCAAGCAGCCCACCCCGAAAGGGGCAGGTCAGTTCCCTGGAATGGAACTGGTACAATTCTCCAAAACAAACTTATAAAACATAACTCTTCAAAATAAACAGTAACATGAAAACAAACTCTTAAAAGTAAAACAGAGATAAAGCACTTCCAAACAATCAAGTTAAAGAGAAAAGAAAACAAGACAAAGATAGAGATAGAGAACTTCCAAAACAAGTCATCCACTTAAGTAGTCACACCACATAGTTAGTAAGTGTCATGAGTATGTTTTCTAAATAAATTTTTTTCGCTTGGAAGCCAGGTCCAGCGGTATGCATAACACGCATTTAACAAGCAAGCACACTCATCAACCGACAAGGGACAACATTTAGGCAACCAAACAAGCAACACTCATGATCGGCGTCGGGCCAAGGCCCGACCAGCCTAACCGAACCAACCCTTGTGCCACAAGCATGACTAAGGGTGGTCTTGAACCGCCCCACGGTGAGTTCCCTCATCCTCACATCCCTTCGCCCAAAGGCATGGATGTGCGGAGCACTCCACTGAATAAACACCTTCCCTAGTGGAGCAACCCCAGTGCCAAGCACCTTCAGTAGGGACGCACCAGCGTAGGCAACGCTGTGCACTCACCACCACCCGGACCATCTCGGCCATGCCGGACACAAGTCCCAACTTAGTGCGTCGCCCCTCGCACTCCCGCACTTGCCCATGTGCGGAACCAGTCATACGACAAGCGTACGCTGGCACAACTTAACATTAGGGACACCGGCAGGTGGGGCAAGGCCCCACAGCCGTTGGAGCCCACTACCCCAGCTAGAGATAGTGGGACATGCCAATAGGCATGTTCTAGGCACTCACGTGTCTAGCCGGGTGCTCTCCGGGCAGCCCGGGGTGACCCACGACTAGTTCACCTAGCCGCCGGTGTGGCCCCATGGGCCCAGCACCGCCAAGGGGTCCAAGTGTCCCGACATCACCCATTCACGGGTATAACATAGCCTTTGAGGCCCTCGGGCACTTAGGTGCCCAGCCGGGACACAGCCGTGTAGGCTGCCTGGGGGCAGGCCAGGCAGAGACTAACCAGCTGTAACACCTGTTTTAATCGGATCCAAGGAATGTAAAGTTGTGCACACCCCTTGACTGTTTAATGAGAACACCTAAGTACAAGGCTTTATGTGTGATGGGTTGTGTTTCTTCGCCATTTACCATAAGAGCGCCTCGGGGCTACGCAGTGACATGCGGGCCGTGTCAAGAAGGATTGGCTTGATGCAGCGGTGACAAGTGATGGGTTCGAGTCCCTGGCACGTTGTCATGCGCAGGATGACCTGACGAGGTTGGCAAGTGAGTTGCACTTGGCCAGGTGAGCTGGGCTCACCCAAGCACAGCGGCGGTGGTAGTATTGTGTCGGTGGAGTGTCGAGGACATTGCCATGGCGGACACGAAGACTTAGGACAACGGCCTGGGGCGCCTTGTGCTGTCACGACATTGCACGGCATCGCATGACACGGGTGCTGGCTGTGCTAGGCACGGGCACTGGCTGTGACTGC
This sequence comes from Limonium bicolor, assembly GCA_023374045.1. Classification (NCBI taxonomy): domain Eukaryota; kingdom Viridiplantae; phylum Streptophyta; class Magnoliopsida; order Caryophyllales; family Plumbaginaceae; genus Limonium; species Limonium bicolor. Next base: position 170,551,900 of record CM041781.1, read on the forward strand.
GTGCGCGGGGCGTCAGTGGCAAGGGGATCTCATTAGCAATGAGCGCGGACGTCACGCATTGACACGGGCGTTGGCTGCGCATAGGCGCGGGCGCTGGATGTGGGCTGCGGACACGCTGTGTGTTGTGAGCACTGTGCTGGGCGCATGTGTGTTGCAGTAAAACCGGGTTTTACTATGGTCCCTTGGTAATTCTGGGAGTTACCTTAATTAAGTCTTGACCCATTGATGGAGTGGATGTTATGAGGTTACATTAATAGCATCTCACTTATGAGAAGGGAACTTCTTATTAATATGGCGGTTACGGATGTTACTAGCTTTCCTCTTAATTATCTTGGTTAAGATAATATTGGTTGGTCTTCCTTGGAGGAATTCCTAAAGCCTTATTGATTGCCAAATTAAAGGGGCAAGTCAAGAGTTGTTGTTATGAGATATTAACTCCCTTGTAATCGATGGGTTAAGGAAGAGTCTCCAACTCCCTTATTTATGGCGCCTAGTATGGAGGTGATTCTCTAGCTTCTAGCGCCTATAATTAAGGAGGACCGTTGGGATATCTCTAACAATTGAATGGGCTGGTTAATGGAGGAAGCTAAAGAGAATCGTAACTCCCCGTGTTTAATAAAGGAAGTTACTAATGGTTGCTATAAAAGGGAATGAGGGCGGCAGAGGTTGCGGATCACCATTACCTGCGCCTTTTGTGAGTAAACAAAGAAGAGAGCTTTGTTCTTGGCTAATCCCACAATTCCCTCGAGATAGCTACGTCTCACAAAGAGAAGCTGGGCTCTCTTTCCTCCTTGAGACGCCATTAGTGTGGAAGGGTCTAGGACCGCTTCTTACCCCTTTGTCCCATCAGTAAAGCACCCGCTACTTCTCCAATCCTGTAACGGAGTAGCGCTGGACTGGGTTGCTACCGTGTGGGTGGTAAAACGTGCTTGTGCATCCGTGTTGGGTCGTCCTCGAGTTGGAGATCTAGAAGGAAGGATAAGTGGTGCGCTTGGAAGCTTGGAGTGGCTTGGGTTCGAACAACCTCTCTTGTGTGGTCGAGGGGCGGAGCGGCTGATCGACTCGGGCGTGAGTGAGCCGGTCATAGCGAGTATTTTCTCGTGTGACACCAGCCCCTAAAGAGGTTAATGTACCTTTCAGGCCAGACCAGACGCAGACATGCCCCTTTGCAGCCAAATCCAGCATTGTCTAAGAATACTTCAAAAATTCACTAAAATCAGATGCAAGCTCCAATTGCCACGAAACTTTGCCAACATCTCTTATTAGTCAAGGGTAACATTTGGCCTTCTTTGGTGCTCAGCAAAGTTGTCAAGATCCCACACGTTTTGAGCCAACTTCATATCGGCTGCATCACGGTGCCTGCGGCAGAACCCAGGATTCCTGCGGCAGTGCCCAGGGTTCCTGCGGCAGTGCCCAGGGTGCCTGCGGCAGTGCGCAGGTGGTCACTGGGTGCCTGCGGCAGCGCCCAGCACCAGGTTCCTGCAGCACCAGGCACTGGGCGCCCCAGACAAGGTCTGGGCGCCTAAGTTGGGCATGCCCCAAGGTGCACCCAACGAGGCTCGTGGGCCCTAGACATTGCACCTTGTGCCTACGGACAGTGCCCAGATGGGCACTGGGTGCCTGCGGCAGTGTCCAGATGGACACTGGGTGCCTGCGGCACCACACCATTGCACCCACAAGGCACACAGCAAGGCTCGCGCGGCATCGGCTGCGCACCACAAGGGTCGTGTGCCCTCGGCATCACGCCCTTAGGCCCGACCCTCAGGCCAACCCCAAGGGTTGGGCCATGTCCATGGCACTTGCACAAGGCATACCAATTTAATTTTCCATCACATGCATCTGGACAAGGCCAACGACAAGGCATGCCACAGCTGTCAAGCTGCTTGCCCAAAAATATTCGTGACAAACCCTCCCCCCGTTAAAGTGTTTGCCGACCTCGGCAAAGTCCTCATGGGGTTAAAGGTCATCTTTACCTGTTCCACTTTTTAGTTCAATCGGCATCAACTGCCACAAGTCGCACCAACTTGTGCGGACTGCACTAACCACACCTGGTCTTGTGCAAGAACTGGGCAACCGGTGCCTTTGCACACCACCCCGTGTGCGGTCGCATCTGCCCACCTGGCTGCGACACTTAATCACTGGCACACCGCCCTCTCACGCAACCCAGCGTGACCAACGCCGACCCTACTCGGTCGCGTATGAAAGTATGGCAACTCAAGCCATTCCACGCACACCTGCGTGACCAGCGTCAACTTCACTCGTTGCACGCTGATTGCCCAACACCACGTGTTGGTTCGCGCACACATGTGCGACCAGCATCAGCTTATCCCGCTGCATGCTGAAGCAACGGCATCCATAGCCGTCTTACCCCTGGCCAGGGAGATCAACGTGAACCCTCTCGGTTCCCCGTTGCAACTTGGCACCACGTGCCATCTTGCGCACCTCTAGCGCATCCAGCATCAGCACCCCGGCTGCATGCTGACAACTCGGCATCACATGCCGACCCACGCTCACCAGCGTGTTTGGCGACAACCCACCCGGTTGTACGCCAACAATTCCGGCACCTGGAACATCCCGTGCCAAGCCACGCATAACCAGCGAGGCCAGCGCCAATCTACCTGATTGCGCGCTACAAAATAGCACATCTTGTGACACCACCGTGCACGCACGGTCGATAAAGCCTACCTGGCGTCAAGCTGGAAACCCAGCGTCACAAGACTACTCTCGTATTCATGTACCCATCACGGCCTAGCTTCCCCATTTTCAGCTTGGGTCCAAGTACGTTTCTAAACATATCACAAAATTAGGGAAAAGTGATTAAGGATCCAAGAGAAAGTTCATCGAGGACGCCATCAGTCCATTGTAAATTTCCATTAACATTGAAAAGTCATTACAATATTTCGACTGCATTACATGGGCCGGTACACAAAACCGGGTACAATACTTCCAAAAAGGAATACAAGAGTTCGATATCAACAAAACATTGACCACCACAACATACAAACTCTTGAATATTACACGGTGATCACTCAAAAGTACAAAATTTACACTAGTAAAACAACACCTCAACCCGGGGGGTGCAGGACTGATTCTAGGAAGGTCGGGACATCCACTTTCTAGTGGGAGGTTGCTTCTTTGAGCCAACAAGGGTGTTCACACCCGCATTTGCAACCTGGGGGCATTCTCGCATGTAGTGCGGACCACCGCATCTAAAGCAACTTATGCCAGATTTGGGTTTTGGGGACTCCTCCTTTGCCTGCGGACTTGCACCGTCTTGTGTATTTTCCCGGTCTTGAGGAGGGGCAGGTCCAAAATCCCTTTCTGGTCTTCCCCGCTTCCCGCCTTTTCTATCAGAACGGCTGTCTTTATTGGGATGCCTTTCCCAACCGAAGTCCACAAGACTTTCAGCCGCGGTCATCGCCTGTTCGAGGGTGGAAACATCCCTCCTTCGAACTTCTGAACGCGCCCAAGGTTTCAGACCTTTCATAAAGTTGTACACACGATCCCCTTCGTGCATACTGGGCAAATCAGACATTATGGAGTTAAACTCCCCGATGTACTGTTGTACCGTACCCGTCTGCTTTAGATCATTCAAACGATCACGGGCTCTGTCATCAGCATCTTGGGGAAAGAATTGGGCCTTCAACGCCCTTTTAAACTCAACCCAACATCGGATAGGAGTTCGGCCACATGCGCGGTCACGTTCAACCTTGCACCGCCACCATTTCTTAGCATGGCCCTCCAAAAATGTAACCGCCGAGAAGACCTTTTGATCATCATCAGTATTGTATGCTTCGAAATGTTCCTCCATGTCGAAAAGGAAATTCTCAAGCTTCTCGGAGTCACGAGTTCCGTCGTACGGCGTAGGGTCACGAAGTTTCAACTTCCTTTTCTTGCCTCGACCCAAACTAGGGGACACCGACTCCTGTAGAAGAGCCACTTTGGCACGGAGCTCACGTATTTCCGCATCACGAGCATCATTTGAGTTGTGCTGCTCCTCCAAGTTCCCAATAGAGGGGCCAGCCCGAAGCTGGCGCACCTCATTGCACAGAGAGCTCACCATTGTCTCAAGCCGCTCAAGGCTACGGAGCACATTATGTTCCGGACCAAACTCCGAGGCATCTCGGTCAGTGAGGCCGAGTACCCTTTCAATTGTGTTCAGCCTATTCGCAAGCTCAACTCGGGTCGTAGTCTTAGCAGCCATTTGGGAGACTTGGGTCTTTTCTGCCAAAATTACTTCTAGCCCGTACGAACTCTGGGTCCCTTCAATGCCCTTGCAGCGTAACGATTAATGCTCAATCCTGCAAAGACAGGGACAACACGACATGTTATGGCTCTGATACCACTTTTGTCATGAGTATTTTTCCAAATAAAATTTTTCGCTTGGAAGCCAGGTCCAGCGGTATGCATAACACGCATTTAACAAGCAAGCACACTCATCAATCACAAGGGACAACATTTAGGCAACCAAACAAGCAACACTCATGATCGGCGTCGGGCCAAGGCCCGACCAGCCTAACCGAACCAACCCTTGTGCCACAAGCATGACTAAGGGTGGTCTTGAACCGCCCCACGGTGAGTTCCCTCATCCTCACACCCCTTCGCCCAAAGGCATGGATGTGCGGAGCACTCCACTGAATGAACACCTTCCCTAGTGGAGCAACCCCAGTGCCAAGCACCTTCAGTAGGGACGCACCAGCGTGGGCAACGCTGTGCACTCACCACCACCCGGACCATCTCGGCCATGCCGGACACAAGTCCCAACTTAGTGCGTCGCCCCTCGCACTCCCGCACTTGCCCATGTGCGGAACCAGTCATACGACAAGCGTACGCTGGCACAACTTAACATTAGGGACACCGGCAGGTGGGCAAGGCCCCACAGCCGTTGGAGCCCACTACCCAGCTAGAGATAGTGGGACATGCCAATAGGCATGTTCTAGGCACTCACGTGTCTAGCCGGGTGCTCTCCGGCAGCCCGGGGTGACCCACGACTAGTTCACCTAGCCGCCGGTGTGGCCCCATGGGCTCAACACCGCCAAGGGTCCAAGTGTCCCGACATCCCCCATTCACGGGTATAACATAGCCTTTGAGGCCCTCGGGCACTTAGGTGCCCAGCCGGGACGCAGCCGCGTAGGCTGCCTGGGGGCAGGCCAGGCAGAGACTAACCAGCCCCCTAAAGAGGTTAATGTACCTTTCAGGCCATACTGGACGCAGACATGCCCCTTTGTAGCCAAATCCCAGCATTGTCTAAGAATACTTCAAAAATTCACTAAAATCAGATGCAAGCTCCAATTGCCACGAAACTTTGCCAACATCTCTTATTAGTCAAGGGTAACATTTGGCCTTCTTTGGTGCTCAGCAAAGTTGTCAAGATCCCACACGTTTTGAGCCAACTTCGTATCGGCTGGATCACGGTGCCTGCGGCAGAACCCAGGATTCCTGCGGCAGTGCCCAGGGTTCCTGCGGCAGTGCCCAGGGTGCCTGCGGCAGTGCGCAGGTGGTCACTGGGTGCCTGCGGCAGCGCCCAGCACCAGGTTCCTGCAGCACCAGGCACTGGGCGCCCCAGACAAGGTCTGGGCGCCTAAGATGGTGGCATGCCCCAAGGTGCACCACGAGGCTCGTGGGTCCTCGACATTGCACCTTGTGCCTACGGACAGTGCCCAGATGGGCACTGGGTGCCTGCGGCAGTGTCCAGATGGACACTGGGTGCCTGCGGCACCACACCATTGCACCCACAAGGCACACAGCAAGGCTCGCGCGGCATCGGCTGCGCACCACAAGGGTCGTGTGCCCCCGGCATCACGCCCTTAGGCCCGACCCTCAGGCCAACCCCAAGGGTTGGGCCATGTCCATGGCACTTGCACAAGGCATACCAATTCAATTTTCCATCACATGCATCTAGACAAGGCCAACGACAAGGCATGCCACAGCTGTCAAGCTGCTTGCCCAAAAATATTCGTGACAGTAAGCATCCATTGTTGATGTTAGAACCAATTCCCTTCGGAGTATAAACTCAGATAGTCACAAAGGACTAGGAATAATAAGATAGATCCAAAACCAATAACTCAAGAGTGAATAATCCAATTGGAGAGATGGCCCCCACCGCCAGATATCAATGTCCATATGGACGAGGGATATACAACCCCCTGCTGTCAGATTTAAATGTCCTGGTGGACGAGGGATATACAACCCCCTGCTGTCAAATATAAATGCCCCTATGGGCGAGGGATATACAGCCCCCTGCTGTTAAATATCAATGCCCCTATGGGCGAGGGATATACAGCCCCCTGCTGTTACCATTGAAGACGCGCGCACGTCGAAAGAAAGATTCCCAAGATTGACCTTTTCCAAATTCCCACTAGATCACCAACTACCCAGAGCAATACCAAAACACTCAGTCCTATAGAGTGCAGAAGTGTAAACCCTAAGCAGTCAATGTCTAACGGGACACCAAATAGAAGAAACCAATACCCAAGTGAGTTCCACATCCAAGGCTCAGTTAGTCACACAAGCTGAGTTAGTCACAAAATCATTTTCTTTTTAGAGATTCCTCTTTAAGTCAGTCAGCGTTTTCCAAAACATTCCACAAGTCAATCACCAAAAATATCGGAGTACGAGAAATCGTACAAAACATTCCATAGAGTCCAAAACACATCAAGCTGAGTACGAGAAATCGTACAAAACAATCCATAGAGTCCAAAACACAACAAGCTGAGTACGAGAAATCGTACAAAACATTCCATAGAGTCAAAAACACAACACGCTGAGTACGAGAAATCGTACAAAACATTCCATAAGGTCCAAAACACAACAAGTTGAGTACGAGAAATCGTACAAAACATTCCATAAGGTCCAAAACACAACAAGTTGAGTACGAGAAATCGTACCTGGGTAACGCTGTAGCAGTTGTAGTCAACTTGCACAAACAATCAACAGTACTCTGAAGAATATTAAAGGTAGTCTATCATCAATCACTTGTAGCCTAAGTTAAGCTTAAATAACTTCTTACTCTTATTCCAAAGCCTCATTGTCTTTTAAGCCCTCACTTATGTGTTATGTATAATCTTTGAGTTATCTGAGAACGTTGTATAGCCCAAGGTTGTAGGATCAAGGAATGTATTTTATTAACACCTGCTAACTGTCCACTCCTATCCACTTAATTCATATTTAACCACAATCCTCACATTAAAGACCTTTATAACATAAGTGCATTATATGTTATTCAATCAATCTTAGAATTTCAATAACAATTCTTAAGCTCAATACTTTTACTCTTGCTTTAGAATAACATCGTCTCACGACCTACAATAGGTTTATCTTAGAATACTATACTATTAATTCACAATGTAATGATTATGTATTCAATATCTACTAGATAATCCATTGGGATTAAGTTTTCCCCTTAACTTAATTAAGATCTACATCTTGTATATTGGAACCACAGTGTTGTTGTAACACCCCATCCAACAACAAACACACTTAACAACAAACTGCAGCGGAAAACAAACTTCAACACATTACTTAACTTCTTGGTGTTACACGCCGTTAACCACCCACGTGGCTAACAAGGCTAATACATATACATTGTACCAGTCTGATGGGCTAAATTCCCGAGCGACTACACATTACTATCCCTTTCCATTAACAACAACGACAACATACACCTTTCAACTATACCCGAGTATTTATAACTGATGCCGATAACAATTTCGTCTTTACTATCACCTACTGTATATATACCCTTAAATGATTACCCAGTAACAATGTCCTACCCCTCCTACTCTCGAACGGCTTCAGCTCTCTGTACCTGAAACAGGAAAAGAGAGAAAGGTGGCCCCCAAGGGGCTCAGCACCTTTGCTGGTATGGTAATCCCGCAGCCCCATGATCTACCGGGCCACGCACAACTAATTGTCGTCTTAGCATGCGATTGATTAATAGTTAAATCATGCATGCAACTGTAACACACAACACATAACATTTCGCCTCAATGGCTCAACAAACGGATAATACATCTTACTTGATAATCACTCATGGTATCATTATCCCTAGAGTGTTTCTCCTCTAATGGAGCTACTTCCTTAATAGACGACACTTACCCGTTATTCGGGTTATCCTTAAACGCCTCTTATCACAAACTGGGATTCATATCCATGATCCACCACTCCATATTTATAACATATAATATTCCTCGCGTAACAAAACATAACAACACCCTTCACGTTTCCACGTGCACATGATAACATCGCAATAGGAATTGCTTTGCAACAACATCACATAACATAACGGGAACGGTCCTCTTAGGAACCGACCCAAACATAGTAATTCACTGGTGAGCCTAGAGAATGGTGTCACCCTCATGGTAAGCTCGTTATACAATACAACAACACTCATTACCGTCCTAATAGTCGGACGAGTAACTTAAGTTAAGATGGTTCAGGTTTGGAGGCCCGAACACACCACACAAACATGTTCCCCCTAAACCGATCATAAGTCAGAATAGCTAAGCTTTGGAGTAAGCTAATGGGAGATCATACCCGTAGGGAACAACCATAACAAGAGAAGGGTAAAGCTAAGAGGATACCCTCTCCCAAACAACGCGCGACCGGCCAAAACCGGATTCCTCACTACTGTTAGTACATACTTACTTCAGATATAGTTAGAACCCCACTATGGAGTCTATCATAACTACACATCATACAGTATTACAACTGGGTTAGACACACAAGGGAGATCCCTACATTCACATACACATATCACACATCAACTCACGCAAGCCGTGGTTAGAAACGCCCCATGGTTCGGGTCGTTTAATCCGAATACCGAACTCTCACGTGATCCTAGACTCAGTTAACTAAGGTTAACACTGCCGAGGTTAAATGGTATCGGAGTTGAACACGCCACATATATGAATTACTGTAAACTCATTGCATGTTTATCTTACAACGTGGCAAACACATAGAAAAACACATTGGCATACAAGCCGGTGTAATCCGGTAGGACACAGGTTGCAAGAAAACCATACCTGTCACCGGAGTCCACTTTATCACGCCCACTTATTTCCTCGAGCAATTCTCGAACAACTGATAACATTACATGTACTTTTATTAACATCGGGGTAGCATGATTATTTAATGTCTAATGCTTATAACTTTTCCCCGTTAACTTAGTTACATAACTTTACATTTTAACTTGTTTTACTTTTACATTTTGCTACAATTTTTCCCTCACCAAATTATCATTATAACTTACTTAACATGTCCTTAACAATCTTATAACATCATTACTTAACAATCCCCTCATTACATATCATTTTATAACCTTAACATTTAAATCATCTTACTTAACTTAATCTCTCAAATCCATATATATATATTTTCTTCTAACCATCAACTCTCTTAATGGCATACCACTAATACCACTTAACATTCTTTAAATTATTATTATTATTATTTTTTTTAAGGTCCGACCGACCGACCCACCGACGACCCACCCCCTGGGTAGGTCGGCTGCAGAGAACATCCAACTTCACAGTTTCAGCCCGACCGACCCAGACTGGGGTCGGTCCCCTGGGTAGGTCGGCTGCAGAAACTCTCCTAAAAATGCCTATCTTATTCCAAACTCCTCCACAAGTTCCCTTATATGTTCTAACACCATTTGGGCACTTAAACACCCTCTTAAATCATCCATTAAACTCATTAGTTGACCCACCATCAAGCTCCTTGATCATTCACTCAAATTCTTGCAAAATTCCTAACACTTGTAATGTTTTTCCCTAAGTTCCTAAGTGGTGGTTTATACTTATGATAACAACTAACTAAAATGTTTTCTCACCACCATCACATCTACTCCTAGCATCATTCCTCACAACACCTCCATTACACAACTCCTTCTATATCCACAAGTTTACACTTAAACCTTCACAAGGCATTACTTTTCCTTGTTTACCTAAACTTTAACAAGACCTAATACTTCACATATCATAACCTTGGTGTGTATAAAACACCCATTTGATTTCTAAATCCTCCAAGATTGTGCCCAAGGCATCTTAACACTTAAGAACACCTTAATTCACCATCTTCACACTCAACATTCCTAGCACCTTCTAGGTTATAAAATCTCATTACAACACATGAACTCCTTTGTTCATCAACTAAATTTTGCCATAGCTTCTCTGTATATTCTCACATCCAAACACTTAGGTTTTTACCTTATTCCATCAAGAACACCTAAAATCCATCAAACACATTTTATACACAAACTTCACACATTTAGCACTACATCACAATATAGTGCATAGGCTTAAATTGCTTGGCACTTAGGCCCTTAAATAACATGGCTCTTAGGCCCTTAAATAGCATAAACCATAAACACTGAATTTCCACATTTAAATGCCTTCAACCTGCGAATACACACAACAATACTCCCATGTCCTTTTAGTCCACCTTGTGGATAGTTTCCTAGCTCATTTTCCCATTGGCTCTTTAGGTTATTATTAAGCAAATAGCTCAATTCCCTAATACAATAAACCACATTAAGAGAGGTTATTTACCTCTTTGTTTTTCCAAGTTTTCTCACTTGTTTTCTCTTGTTTTTCTTGATTGAAAATCGGCAAGGAGCTTTTATCACTTGTCAACCTTCTAACCAATATACATATAAGGGTAATGAGCATTAAGTTTAATACTCAAACTCATAATTAAACCCTAGGTTTACATAAGTGTCTTAAAACACTAAAATTGATGTTTACCTTTGGAATTTGAAAGAGAACTTGAACAAGTGGCAAGATAGGACTCCTCCTAGCCCTTTGAAGTTTGGATTAAGCTAAAAAGATAGCAAGGTAATGCACCATTGTAAGGTGAATTTTCGGCCACACACTAAAACAAAGGAAATGTTGTTTTTCTTTGATTTTCCTTACCTTGAAGCAAGGAGAATGTCAAGGCATGAAAAGGTGAGCTCAAGCTCCTTCAATGGAGAATCTTCATGGCACCAAAATGGAGTTCTTGAAGATTTGAAAAGAGAGAAGTGTAGAGCTTGACCTAACTAAGACAAATATGGTCTTGGAATTTGATTTGGTGCATGGAGCTAGAAGTTACAAGCATTCAAAGATGGAGAATGGTATATGGCTGTAGCAAAACGATGGAGAAGGGAGGATGAGGTTGGAGACGGTGGGAACCAAGAAGAAAAGAAGAGAAAGTGAGGAGAGAGGTTTAGTTTGGAGATATTTATGTTATAAGGCATAAAGTAACTTTTCACTTTATTCTTTCTTCTTTTCTTTATTTGCTAGCCAAGTGTGATGACTCACACACTAAAAACCGTGCCCCCTTCAATATATAAGATACTTATGGTCCTTGTTGACCATTTAACTAATTAAAGTTGACTTAAGTCAAAACTAGCACTATTTGGGCACTATTCACAAACTAAGGCACATATTTGTGAAATTTTTGATTTCCCATTGATATAGACTTCCAAATGTGATACTATATAGTACACATGTTAATTAAAGAGTAATGATGGACATCTAGCCATTCAAAACTCATTTACAAGACAATTTTTCAAAAACGTGCTTTAAGACTCCTTAAAGCACATTTTGTGTTTTAACTTGTTTTCAAGCTTGGTTTTCTTTGGTAATTGATTAAATATGTTCATTAACATACTTTTAAGGTATAGGTATGACCATTAGGTCTTATACAAATTTATCCCAGGCTTAGAGCACATTTTTGCTCATATTGACTTTAAGGTATTTATTTGTGTTTTGTTTGGTTTCATTGTCTACCAAATTTTCCTAAGGACTTAATTAGCCTTATTAAATCATACTTGAATATTATTAAGCCTTGGTAGGCTCTTTGGGTCCTAACCAAGTTCGCTCATAGCTTAGAGCATGTTTTTGCTCAAACTGTGTCTTAATGCTTTATTGCATTTTACTATGGTTTAAATTGTACACTGATGTTCCTAGGGCACTTTAGCCTTTACATACCATAGTTTAATATTTAAACCGCATATCAAGGTTTGGGGTTTTCAATCTACCCCCTTAAAAGAACTTCATCCTCGAAGTTCACATTTCCCACACATCATTAGATTAGAATACGGGGATTACTTACAGCCATAAAACTTCCATAACCAAACACACTTTACATCACAACCTCGGACTTAATGGTCCGGGCAACACATTCACATCCACACATAACTAAACATATTCACATGATAACCTCGGACTCAATGGTCCGGGTATCTTAACAACACTTACACATACATAACAACCCCTTTGACTCACTGGTCTTGGGTAACATAACAACATTTAGACACATAGGTCCCGATAACATAACAGTCTTTAGACACATAGGTCTAGTAACACAACACATTTAGACTCATAGGTCTTGATAGCATACACTTTAGGAACTCAAGGTCAAATAATATTTATTACACATACCACCACCATGTCATAGCATGTATACAATCAAAATATCTTTGATATACACTGTGATCCCGCAGACACCGGTCGCGATGGACACCTTCCGTCCCCCGTGCCTTGGGAGATTAAAACAATCACTTTAAATTTGAAATTTTTTTCCTTGTGAGGTTAAGTAAGAACTTAATTATGTAAAGTATCTATCGACGTTTTATAAATACCCAATTCAAAATCCTTTTGAAACACAACAACTCCAAGTCCAACTTATGCTCTTTGCTTCCTTTCTTAGCGTGGTTATTTTGTGACCACTTATAGGGAGCTTCAAGAATCATCCACCCTGATGTGATCAGCATCAGTGTTGAACTATCCTTCCCCCCAATTTGTGTTCGGCTTCCCTTGATCACATGCAAATCAAGTTCCACCTCCCACTTCATTTTCAAGCATCAATTAAATCATTCATTTCCAATTTTCGATCTTTTAAATCATTCTAGTCATGATCATAACATCTCCAAGGGATAGGACTTCGTCTATCAGTTTTTCCATTCACTTAAATGTAGTTACCTAGGGATCTCATTCTCACTAGGTTCTATGTCAGTTTTCATCTTTCATGAATCACTATATATATATATACATATAATTTTTATCAAAATACAACACACCATTTTCACTTTATACACTGTCGGGCTTTTGTTCCCCCGGGAGTTTCTCTACTACTCCCCACTTGTACTATCACACACAGCTGTTAACAAATACACACACTTATCACAATGGTATTCGCATCTTCTGTGCGCAATTACCACAATTAAACCATGAATGAATGTATGTTTACGTAACACACACACCAATCATCAAAACATAATATAATTTTGTGCTATGATGCACAATAATAGTCACATACACTACGTACACTTGTACGGTATACACTAAGTGGTTTTGCGCTCTACCCCCCTTAAAAGGGATTACGCCCACGTAATCAATCACTAAACATTGGCTTATAATGTTTCTGCCGTCGTGAAGTGTTTTAAACTTCCACGCGGTCTATTACACAATGGATCTGATTAGAGGATCTTAACCATATTGCGGTTTAGTTCCTAAACCAAGAATTCTCATTGGAGTTTGTTTAAACTCTTAGTTGGTTCGATTCTGGCCTGTTAGGCTTCTAGGCGTTAATAATTAGCCATTCACTCATGTTACCATGTACATTCAACACTTGAATCACTGGCTCACTAGTTTCTGCTGCGAAACTCTAATAACTGTATAGCTTAATTGCTCCCTTTTGTTATTCTTACTGTATTGTACATCCCCAATTGTCACCTTCAACTTGGTACAATGGTTTCTCAACCGACGCGTGTATCTCTTACCGTTAGCGAATTCGGTGAGTTATACACTTTCTATCCACTTCCATAACAATTTACTTGTATACCACTATTATTTCACAATGATTGACTGTGTCCCTTCCGACTTACTGTCGGTTGAGATGAGCTACTACCTAGTGTGTAGTGCTCTCTCAGCTATCTACAACATTTGGGGTATATTCCATACCGATATTAGCAGTTAGTGCTACTGTAGTCACTTACTGTTAATCATGTCCCAAATTTGGTTTTGCACAAGTACTCTTTATTGGTGCGGCCTTGCATTTCCTATGCATCGGCCATTACAACATTATTCCTCCACCATTAACATGTTTCCAATTCCTAGCTATCCCACTCGATCATTACTGCGCAAGTGCAATACCAAAACACTCAGTCATACAGAGTGGCAAGGCGTAAACTCTTGACAGTAAATCCCTTATGCAATTCGCTATGGAATTCACACTGAGTTCCTCATCACACAGTACCTATCACTGGCTTGTTGCCGTCCGTTTACATCGCTTATCTTGCATCTCTACTAAGTTTAACTCATAACGGTCTTATCTGCTCATTATCGTTTAACAATACTTAACAACGGTCGCTTGCTGCGCACCGTGCTCTTACTCCTTGTATAACATCATCGCTATTGAAATACCCCCAAACCTTGGCATGTTGTGTAAATGTTAAACTATGGTATTTAAAGGCTAAAAAGTGCCTTAGAAACATAAATGAAACATGTAACCATGGTAAAACACTAAGACACGGTTTGAGCAAAACCTGCTCTAAGCTTGGAGTGAACTTGGTTAGACCCAAAGAGCCTACCAAGACTTGATAATATTTAATTATGACTTTATAAGGCTAATAAAGTCCCTTAGGAAACTTGGTAGACAATGAACCAACAACACAAATAAATACCTTAAGGTCAATATGGGCTAAAATGTGCTCTAAGCTTGGGATAATGTGTATAAGACCTAATGGTCATACCTATGCCTTATTTATATGTTAAGAACATATTAATCAATTACTAAGAAAACCAAGCTTGAAAACAAGTTAAACACACAAATGTGCTTTAGAAGTCTTAAAGCACGTTTTTTGAAAAATTGTCTTGTAAATGAGTTTTGAATGGCTAAATGTCCATCATTACTCTTTAATTAACATGTGTCTATATAGTATCACATTTGGGTGGCTATATCAATGGGAAATCAAAAAATTTCACTTCTATGTGCCTTGTTTTGTGAATAGTGATTTTTATAAGCTAGTTTGTAACATATAATGTTATAAGTAATTAATTGGTCAACAAAGACTATTATACCCTTCTAATAATAAGGGGGCCGGTTTTTGGTAGTAATGAGTCACCAAACATGTTAACTTGTTAAGTAATAAAGGTGACTCATGTTACTATTTGCTTTAAGTTATAAATATCCTTAAAAGCAAAACCAATCTCATTTCTCCCTTCCCTCCTTCATTTCACACGGTTTCTAAGCCTTCTCTACCTCTCTTCCTTCTTTCTCACGGTAATGCTACAGCAACAGCACCAAGGCCTCTCCATGCCAATATTTCTTGGCTCACTTAACCAAATCACAAACACACCATTCTCTTCCTCTCATCAAGCTCTTCATTTCTATCTTCTCAAAACTTCAAGAGCCCCATTTCGGTGCCATGGAGTTCCACCATTGAAGGAGCTTGAGCTTGTCTTTCCACATTTTGATCTCCTTTGCTTCTAGGTAAGGAATCTCAAAGAAATCAAGTTTCCTCCATGTTTTGTGTGTGACCGAAAATACTCATTGATGGAGCTCTTTGTGTGACTTTGTTCTAGCTTCATTCCAATCTCTTATGGACTAGGTGGAGTCCTGTAACGCCCCAAAATTCCTATATCTTCTTATCATATTAAACATATACAAGTGGTAGTAGCGGAAGCATTAAACTAGCGGGCGCTACCGCCACGTTCACAACTTCTGTGAACGCTAAGGCTTAATAACTTACATATCCAAATTTTAACAAAGTTTACAAACTGACTTTAAAACATAAAACCAAAACTCCAGAAGACTGGGTGAAAGTCTCTAATCCCTTAGCCCACACTCTCGAGCTCCTTTAAGTCATCTTCATTTCCTGTATCTGTGGTCATTCAAACAATCACAGAGAAGGGACCACAGGGCATAATGCCAAAAATCAGCAACGCTGAGTAAAATCAAAGCTACCATCAAAAGAAGTAGTATATCAAAATAGCCACTGATCATAGCCACTCTTAATCATTTAATAGCTCAAGTAATATTCAGAATAGACCAAGTACTTATCATGATAATTCAAGTATTAACAATAACAGTTGAGTACATCAATAAGCCATCAGATATATTTAGTTCATAACCAACCAATATATCAAGTAGGATAATTAACCACCCAAATACTCAAGTAATAACAACATGGTGTCCAAGTATGCTTAGATAGGATATAATCCAATTCATTTAATTGATTATCCATTCAACTCCTCCATTTCTATCCAAACCAGTTCAAGGGACGAATCCCGATCTTTAAGGCGATCCAACCTTTAATCGGTTCAAGGGACGAATCCCGATCTTTAAGGCGATCCAACCTTTCCCAAACGCACTCCAGGCCCTAAAAGATGTGCACACCCCCTATAGTACCTTTAAACTATAGTGTAGGAAACCATGAAGCATCTCATGGAGCCCAAGGCATACCATGAGTCCAATAATTCATAAGAAGGCAGTTACTGCTCAAGTTCCACATATGGCCATATATCTCAACAATCCATTCCAATGAGTTACTCATTGAATCCTCGTTAATCAGAATATAACAATTTAAAGTATAACAAGAATCAATAGTCAAATCACTTAACAAAGCCCATTTCATAATTTCAAACATAAGGGACATAATAATAATCAAACAGCACTTAAGGAAAGGATGATCACATAATCTTACATGGCACCTTCGGCCAGATCACACAGTATCAAATACCTCAGTTTAACAATTCAAACAACCATAAATCATACCTTAAGAACAAGTCTTGATCAAACAAACAATCATATCCATTTCAGTTCTATTATTAACTATCTCATCTAGATTAGCTTAAGACATAATTTAACTATAGATTACAACCTGAATCAAACCATAATTGGTTCCTAACATTTTCGATCATAACAACACAATATTAACCAGATTAGCTTAGGAGTTATCCAACCATAAACAACCTTCTAAGACAGTACATATAAGTTCCTAACATATTAGACTTTAAGACTTAAGTCCTAGCTTAGTTTAAACTATCATATTCATCCTAAAATCATGCTATACATCTCTTTAATAGTTCATGGCCAATTCTGCCATAATAGGTTACTAATGACCAGAACAATCAACAATCATGTTTTTAGCCCTAGGACACATCTAGTTTACACTAATTAACTTCCAACTGAAACCGGTTGTACTAGGCATCTAATTCACCAGATTAGCTCTTCTAGTAATCACACTTAACATTTTAAAAAGTTCTATACTTTACCTATGTCACTCGGCCATAATGATCAGATAGGTTCTAGGTTAGTTAAGCACCTAAAACACTTGATTAATGCTCTAGAATTCCACCCACAAATCTGGTGTTTAAACAAAACTCTTTAAGACACCATTTATCCTAGATTATAACAACACCAGATTAGACTCAAGATCATCCAGAACAATCATAATTACCTCTAGGGTATTCCCACTTACTAAACAGCAACAAAACACCATAAACAAGCTTTTAAGCAATCAGTAATCAAAGGTAGGTTGCAAACACATCATTTTCTTCCTTAAAACACTTTTCTAGCTCTTCTAGCTTTAGGCTAATAAATACCTACGAATTTTAATTAGATAATATAGGGGTAATACTCCTGTACAACATACAGATTTATTAAGGGATGGTAACCATGAAGTTACACCAAACAACCCATAACAATTTCAGCCTCAATAACACACATATAACCAGATAAGTTTCAAGATCAATTAAGCTTAAAACCATGCTTAAACATCACAAATCAACTCCCATGTATTCGGTTATATAGGTTAGGTCTTTAAAGCACCTTTTTCTTCCTTAAAGCTTATTTCCAACTCAATGGTTTTGTGCCCCAAAATACCAACGAATTTACATAATCCATAAAGAGGTACTAGTCTTTGAAAACATATAGATTTGTGAAGGGATAGTAACCTTGAAGTTACCTTAAGAATTGATGAAGAAAACCTTCTTTAAGACCTTGGAAACTCTTGCTGGAACTAGGACATCCTAAGACACCTTTGGAGCACCTAACTTGGACATGGAAATGGAGTGAGTTCTCATGGTTTCTCCTCTGATTTTCGGCCACCAACAGCTAGGAATGGATGGTTAACTTCTAGGAACACTTCTATACTTCAAGATTGGAATTGGTATGGAGCTTTCTCCCCCTTCCTTCCTTTCTCGTTCTAAGCTTTCTTTCTACATGGGTTTCTTCCTTCTTTGCCTTCTTCTTACTGATTACAATGGGTTTAAATGGTGGATGAATGATTTGGAAAGGTAAAGATGGTACAAGGATCTCTCTTCTTCTTCTTTGCTCTCAGCCAAGAAAAGAACAACAAGGTAAGCTTTATTTCTCTTCTTCCCTAATGAAGGACGAAATATTGATGCTGGATGGAGTATTTTGGAGTGGTGGCTGATGGTATTTATAGGCAAGGGCTGATCCTTGTCAATTTCCTCCTTGATTAAGTAAACTTCTAAGTGGTGACACCTTAGGCTCCATTTGCTAGCTTCTGATTGGCTCATAATAAGGCTTAATATAAGAAAGACAACACATGGGCTGACTAAGGGAGGTGGGCAGCAGCCTATTCTCATTGGACCAAGGTGTGGTCTAATAGTGTGGTGACACCTCCTACTAGGCTGCATAGGTGTCGGGCTCCTATTGGTCCTAGTGTTAACCAATGTTAATTTGACACCTCGTGCTTGCCACCTCGTGCTTGCCATCTCATGCTTGCCACCTCATGCTTGCCACCTCGTGCTTAAAGACGTCCTACTTGCCTACTAGCTTGGTCGTGCTTAAGACGTCCTACTAGCTTGCTAGCTTGCTGAGTCACCTACTTGCTTGCTAGCTTTCCCAAGCGGCTGCATCACCTACTTGTGTGTTTACTACATAAGCTAGCTGCTGCATCACCAACTAGCTTGGTTGTCACAATGTTATTGAAGCATTCTAGCTAGCTACTTTTAAAACAATACAAGAAGTGCTATTAAGGACTTTTCTGGTCCTAATATGTACTTATGCCAATATTAGGGTTTAAAAGTGCTTTATAGCTTATTAAGACTTAAACACAACATAAATCATTCCTTAGAAACTTGGGGATTTACATTCACTCCCTCTTAAGAAAAGCTTCGACCCCGAAGCTCCAACTATTCCCAACACATTCAACCAATATGATCAAGACATAGCCAATAACCACAATATGAACCATTAAGGTCAAGACATAACCAATATTCACTTATGTATTCATTCATAGCAAAATCCAAACATAAGCAGAAAGCATTCCTTAATTATTCAAAACAAAGCACACATCTCATACCTCACTTTACAAGCCTCGTATCAAAACCTGCAAGTTAGTTTAACATATGCAAGGAAACAACGTGCCTTACTCTCCAACCCATTCAACCCATCCTAGGTTCATTTTTAATCCTTAATCAAGAGCGTCCTTGCTCTGATACCACTTTGTAACGCCCCAAAATTCCTATATCTTCTTATCATATTAAACATATACAAGTGGTAGTAGCGGAAGCATTAAACTAGCGGGGCGCTACCGCCACGTTCACAACTTCTGTGAACGCTAAGGCTTAATAACTTACATATCCAAATTTTAACAAAGTTTACAAACTGACTTTAAAACATAAAACCAAAACTCCAGAAGACTGGGTGAAAGTCTCTAATCCCTTAGCCCACACTCTCGAGCTCCTTTAAGTCATCTTCATTTCCTGTATCTGTGGTCATTCAAACAATCACAGAGAAGGGACCACAGGGCATAATGCCAAAAATCAGCAACGCTGAGTAAAATCAAAGCTACCATCAAAAGAAGTAGTATATCAAAATAGCCACTGATCATAGCCACTCTTAATCATTTAATAGCTCAAGTAATATTCAGAATAGACCAAGTACTTATCATGATAATTCAAGTATTAACAATAACAGTTTGAGTACATCAATAAGCCATCAGATATATTTAGTTCATAACCAACCAATATATATCAAGTAGGATAATTAACCACCCAAATACTCAAGTAATAACAACATGGTGTCCAAGTATGCTTAGATAGGATATAATCCAATTCATTTAATTGATTATCCATTCAACTCCTCCATTTCTATCCAAACCAGTTCAAGGGACGAATCCCGATCTTTAAGGCGATCCAACCTTTAATCGGTTCAAGGGACGAATCCCGATCTTTAAGGCGATCCAACCTTTCCCAAACGCACTCCAGGCCCTAAAAGATGTGCACACCCCCTATAGTACCTTTAAACTATAGTGTAGGAAACCATGAAGCATCTCATGGAGCCCAAGGCATACCATGAGTCCAATAATTCATAAGAAGGCAGTTACTGCTCAAGTTCCACATATGGCCATATATCTCAACAATCCATTCCAATGAGTTACTCATTGAATCCTCGTTAATCAGAATATAACAATTTAAAGTATAACAAGAATCAATAGTCAAATCACTTAACAAAGCCCATTTCATAATTTCAAACATAAGGGACATAATATAATCAAACCACTTAAGGAAAGGCTATGATCACATAATCTTACATGGCACCTTCGGCCAGATCACACAGTATCAAATACCTCTCAGTTTAACAATTCAAACAACCATAAATCATACCTTAAGAACAAGTCTTGAAACAAACAAATCATATCCATTTCAGTTCTATTATTAACTATCTCATCTAGATTAGCTTAAGACATAATTTAACTATAGATTACAACCTGAATCAAACCATAATTGGTTCCTAACATTTTCGATCATAACACACAATATTAACCAGATTAGCTTAGGAGTTATACCAACCATAAACAACCTTCTAAGACAGTACATATAAGTTCCTAACATATTAGACTTTAAGACTTAAGTCCTAGCTTAGTTTAAACTATCATTCATCCTAAAATCATGCTATACATCTCTTTAATAGTTCATGGCCAATTCTGCCATAATAGGTTACTAATGACCAGAACAATCAACAATCATGTTTTTAGCCCTAGGACACATCTAGTTTACACTAATTAACTTCCAACTGAAACCGGTTGTACTAGGCATCTAATTCACCAGATTAGCTCTTCTAGTAATCACACTTAACATTTTAAACAAGTTCTATACTTTACCTATGTCACTCGGCCATAATGATCAGATAGGTTCTAGGTTAGTTAAGCACCTAAAACACTTGATTAATGCTCTAGAATTCCACCCACAAATCTGGTGTTTAAACAAAACTCTTTAAGACACCATTTATCCTAGATTATAACAACACCAGATTAGACTCAAGATCATCCAGAACAATCATAATTACCTCTAGGGTATTCCCACTTACTAAACAGCAACAAAACACCATAAACAAGCTTTTAAGCAATCAGTAATCAAAGGTAGGTTGCAAACACATTTCTTCCTTAAAACACTTTTCTAGCTCTTCTAGCTTTAGGCTAATAAATACCTACGAATTTTAATTAGATAATATAGGGGTAATACTCCTGTACAACATACAGATTTATTAAGGGATGGTAACCATGAAGTTACACCAAACAAACCATAACAATTTCAGCCTCAATAACACACATATAACCAGATAAGTTTCAAGATCAATTAAGCTTAAAACCATGCTTAAACATCACAAATCAACTCCCATGTATTCGGTTATATAGGTTAGGTCTTTAAAGCACCTTTTTCTTCCTTAAAGCTTATTTCCAACTCAATGGTTTTGTGCCCCAAAATACCAACGAATTTACATAATCCATAAAGAGGTACTAGTCTTTGAAAACATATAGATTTGTGAAGGGATAGTAACCTTGAAGTTACCTTAAGAATTGATGAAGAAAACCTTCTTTAAGACCTTGGAAACTCTTGCTGGAACTAGGACATCCTAAGACACCTTTGGAGCACCTAACTTGGACATGGAAATGGAGTGAGTTCTCATGGTTTCTCCTCTGATTTTCGGCCACCAACAGCTAGGAATGGATGGTTAACTTCTAGGAACACCTTACTTCAAGGATTGGAATTGGTATGGAGCTTTCTCCCCCTTCCTTCCTTTCTCGTTCTAAGCTTTCTTTCTACATGGGTTTCTTCCTTCTTTGCCTTCTTCTTACTGATTACAATGGGTTTAAATGGTGGATGAATGATTTGGAAAGGTAAAGATGGTACAAGGATCTCTCTTCTTCTTCTTTGCTCTCAGCCAAGAAAAGAACAACAAGGTAAGCTTTATTTCTCTTCTTCCCTAATGAAGGACGAAATATTGATGCTGGATGGAGTATTTTGGAGTGGTGGCTGATGGTATTTATAGGCAAGGGCTGATCCTTGTCAATTTCCTCCTTGATTAAGTAAACTTCTAAGTGGTGACACCTTAGGCTCCATTTGCTAGCTTCTGATTGGCTCATAATAAGGCTTAATATAAGAAAGACAACACATGGGCTGACTAAGGGAGGTGGGCAGCAGCCTATTCTCATTGGACCAAGGTGTGGTCTAATAGTGTGGTGACACCTCCTACTAGGCTGCATAGGTGTCGGGCTCCTATTGGTCCTAGTGTTAACCAATGTTAATTTGACACCTCGTGCTTGCCACCTCGTGCTTGCCACCTCGTGCTTGCCATCTCATGCTTGCCACCTCATGCTTGCCACCTCATGCTTAAAGACTCCTACTTGCCTACTAGCTTGGTCTGCTTAAGACTCCTACTAGCTTGCTACTTGAGTCACCTACTTGCTTGCTACTTTCCCAAGCGCTGCATCACCTACTTGTGTGTTTACTACATAAGCTAGCTGCTGCAATCACCACTAGCTTGGTTGTCACATGTTATTGAAGCATTCTAGCTAGCTACTTTTAAAACAATACAAGAAGTGCGATTAAGGACTTTTCTGTCCTCGAATATGTACTTATGCCAATATTATGGTTTTAAAGTGCTTTATAGCTTATTAAGACTTAAAAACAGCAACTAAATCATTCCTTAGAACTTGGGGTATTTCAAGTCTCTCTTCATAGATACTCAAACTCCCTTCAAAGACCAAGGTAAAACAACTACATTAATGTTTTTGAAATAATGTAAACCTAGGGTTTACAATGAGATGAAGCATAAAGCTTATATACTCATTTCAATGTTGGTATATTGTTTAGTAGTTGACAAGGAATGAAATGCCTTATCGGTTTTATGAGGAAACAAGAAAGAAGTTTGGGTGGAAAAGAGGTAAATATACTAACCTAATGTGGTTTAATGCCTTAGGAGAAATGAGCTAATAATGCTTGTTAAAACTACCTAAAGAGCAAATGGTGAATGACCTAGTAAAGTGTTCTCAAGGAGACTAGTAAAAGAACATATGTATTGGTGTATGTATTTGCAGGTCAAAGGCATTATTGATGTGGGAAATTCAGTGTTTAAGGTTATGCAATTTAAGGGCCTAAGAGCCATGTTGTTTAAGGGCCTAAGTGCCAAGCAATTTGAGTTATGCACTATATTGTGATGTAGTGCTAAATATGTGAAGTCTTATGTATAAAAATGTGTTTGATGGATTTTAGGTGTTCTTGAATGAAATAAGGTAAAAACCTAAGTGTTTGGATGTGAGTAAATACAAGAGAAGCTATGGCCAAATTTGGGGAAATGTGTGAGAAGTTCTAAGTGTTTTAAGAAAGTTTTGGTGAACTAGGAAGTATTAAAGGTGAACAAATGTTTCACTAAGGAAGAAAACGTGCATTAAGGTGTTACAAGGATTAGGTGCTATCTTGGAAGTTCTAGGAATTTAATGAGTGTTTTAGGATGTAATAAAGTCTTGGAGAAGTTTTTTTAAAGTTTGGGTAAAGTTGATGAATAAGGAGGGAATGATGTTTAGGTAAGGTTTTGAGAAAGGAATTAAAAGTTGTGAAAAGAGGATTTGGTTAGTAAGAGGAGATGCTTGGGAGATGATGTTATGAAGGTGAAGAAGCATTTTAGTGTAGAGGTCATTATAGGTGAAATACCACCTAGAAATCTTAAGGAGAAAACATTCCAAGTGCTAGGAATTTTGTAAGAAATTTGTGAATGATAAGATGGTTTTGGTGAGAGATTTAAAGAGCTTAGCACATGGCTAAAGGTGTGTTTGATGTGCCAAATGATGTTAGGAAACATTATGAGGCTTTAGGAGAAGTTTGGTGAAATTGGTTAAGTGTTTAAAGACTTGGAAATTGAATGTTTTGCCGTGTCCGAACTTCCGTCCGGACATGGAAGTTCGGACAGGCTCTGTTGGGTAAAGGATTTTCTCATTCTCGAACTGTGTCCGAACTTGGGAAGTCCGGACACAAGTTCGGACGTGACTGTTTCTATCTGGGATTACTCTCGAACTGTGTCCGAACTTGGGAAGTCCGGACACAAGTTCGGACGTGTGTATGGTTTTCAGTATTAGGTCGCGGCTTGTGTCCGAACTTGGGAAGTCCGGACACAAGTTCGGACAAGGCGCTGTATGGACCAAAAACATTGTTTAAGGTATGGAAATGATGTGTAATGATGGGGATTGATGGTTAATGATTTTTGAGGTTGTTAAGGACTTGTTAGGTGAGTTTTAATGACAATTAAGTGGGTTAAAAGTTGTATTAGAATGTGAGAGTAAAACAAGTTAAAAATGTTAAGTTATGTAACTAAGTTAACGGGAAAAAAATTATAAGCATTAGACATTAAATAATCAAGCAACCCCGATGTTAATATAAACACATGTGATGTTAACAGTTGTTCGAGAATTACTCGAGGAACATAAGTGGACGTGGTAAAGTGGACTCCGGTGACAGGTATGGTTTTCTTGCAACCTGTGTCCTACCGGATTACACCGGCTTGTATGCCAATATGTTTTTCTGAGTGTTTGCCACCTTGTAAGATTAAAACATGTAATGAGTTTATAGTAATTCATTTATGTGGCGAATTTGGCCTCCGATACCATTTAACCTCAAGTATGTGTTAAACCCTAGCTAACCAAAACTAGGAACACATGAGTGATCGGTATACGGAGTTGACGGCCCAAACCTTGGGAACGTGCTAACCACGGCTATGTGTGAGTTAGTTGGATATTGTTGTTGTATGCAAGTGTGTGAACCTCCCTTGTGTGCTTAACTCGGTTATGATACCGTATGGTGTGTGGATGTGGTAGGCTCCATAACGGATCTCTAACTACTTATTTGTAAGTGTATATGTACTAATGGGGGGTGAGGAGTCCGGTTGTTCCGGCCACGCGTGTGATGGATGGGAGTCGATATCATATCCGGTTCGGCTCTCTTGGTGTATGTATAGGTGGTATTCCAATTTGGTTTCTACCTTCCCTTAGCTTATCCAAAGCTAGTTACTGACTCACGTCGGGCCACAGGGGCATACGTATGTTATTTCGGTGTGCTTGGGATTACTATATCCGACACACCTTGGGTTTAAGTTAACCGTTCTATATAACTGGACGGTAACGAGGTTGGTAACGAGCTTAACATGGGATTGGCAAAAATCCCTAGGCTCACATGGTATACTAACTATGGTGGAAGGTTCCTTGTGAGAACCGATTTTATGGTGTTATGTAATGTTATGGTGCTATGCAAATTCCCTTGCTGTGCTATGGTATATATGTATATATTGGATGTTTAAAATGAATGCGATGTCATCATGTGTGCGTCGAAACAAGAAAGGTGTTGTTATGTTTGTTATGTGAGGAATGAGATGTGTTGTAGGATATGGAGTATGTGGATCATGGAAATGAATCCCAGTTATGACAAGAGGCGTTTAAGGATAACCCGATTAGTGGGTACGTGTCGTTCATCAAGGAAGTAGCTCCGTTTAGAGGAGAGCCACTCTAGGGTTTAAGGAATCATTGAATGGCTTGTTAAGTGTGGATGTGTTGGTTATAGGTTGAGCCCATTGAGGCGAAATGTTATGTGTTGTATGTTTATGGCTCGTATGCATGATTTAAATATAATCAACTGCATGTTAAGACGACAATTAGTTGTGCGTGGCCCGGTAGCATGTGGGCTGCGGGATTACCATACCAGCAAAGGTGCTGAGCCCCTCGGGGGCCACCCTTTCTCTTCTTTTCCTATTTCAGGTACGGAGAGCTGGAAGCCGTTCGAGAGTAGGACGGGGTAGTCATTGTACTTGGGTATTCATTTAAGTGTACGTATGCAGTAGGTGTAGTAAGACCGATATTGTTGTCGGCATCAGTTTATAAATACTCGGTACAGTGGGAATGCATGTATTCTATAAATGTTGAAAATGGAATGAGGATTGTATTGTGTAGTTGCTCGGGAATCTGTTCCATCAGACCGATACAAAGTACATGTATTAGCCTTGTTAGCCACGTGGGTGGTTAACGGCGTGTAACACCATTGAAATAAGTAATGTGATGAGTTGAGTTTCCGCTGCAGATTGTTGTTATGTGCTTGTTGTTGGATGGGGTGTTACAAAAAGTGGTATCAGAGCGAAGTATCGCTCTGATGACTGAATTACCGAGCTTAGGAAGTACCGAGTTAGGATTTTAGTACTCTGGGTTAAGGGTTGAGTGATAGCGTGAGAGATACGCTAGTAAGGAACTACCAGTGAATACTGGAAACCTACTATATCCTTCCCGCCCTCCACAATCCCTGTTTTATAACTTGGGAAAGGACGCCAGAGAGATGGAAGTCCTCTCTTACTCGGGAATACCCGATCTGGCTGTTATTATATACCTTTAGGGTACGGAGAACCTGTCATACGGTAGATCCCGAAAACTGGGAATCCCGGAGACGGTCTCCATCTGAACAATGTTAACCGCATTTAATAGCGAAGAATGAAGAATCTTATGTATAGAAGAATAGAATTTCCGGCAACCTGGGTCGACATGCAAAGCAGTCGAGAGTAACCAGCTTGCAACGCACCGACCGTGCAACAGGCAAGAAGTGGATTAGTGAAACCCGAGACGAGTGCCTACGGGACCACCGTTGATAAATAATACACCAACGGTATACCAACCAACTAAGGAACCACAACATAGTGCCCAAACAAGAGACAAGTCTCAGTAACCACGACGATGCGTGGAACGGGCTCCAAAGAGAAAACAATACTAAGAAAAGAGGGGTCTCCCAGAATGGGAAACACCCTAGTTAATGATTATCATGTGGAAACAGTGAGAAGTCACCTAGAGGAGTATTTATCAAGGCAGTAAGATCAGTGGGGGGCCAACAAGGCCACTGATGACAATATGGGTCAAAACAATACCACAATCGGTATGTGTCAAACCGATAGCCAGTTAGCATGGCGCACTTGCCATAGCAAGTGCTGCTATAACAGGGCTGTTCGGGAAATTTATAACCACTACAAAGTACTTAGTAAAGTACCATGAAGTTAAGTGTGATCATTATAACCGTGGAAAGGCCTGTTAGCCTAACCCCCGTAATTGTAAATACACCAGTCAGCAAGAAGCTAGACTTGGCTAAGGCGAGAAGATGTTGTGAAACCATGAAAATTTTTCTTTCAAACCTAAATTTATTCAAACCCTTTCTTTTTAAAACCAGATTTTCTTTCAAACCAACACTTCATTCCAACCTTCTTCTAAACCAAACCAGTGAAACCAGGGGCAATTGACAAGGATACAACAGTGGATAAACCTTCCCTCGATTAAGTTCGGGAAGCAAGGAATGAATATTGTCACGGGACAATATAAGGGAGTTGACAACAGAATACTTCACCTAGGCGTGTGACGGACACTACAAGTGTACCAACTGTGTTGTGGGACGACCGCACTCCGATAGGAGCATGTGGGCCTGACAGACCTACTTATAGGTTAGTTGGGTAAGTAGTAATGTATCAGTATGATACCCCATATATGTATACGAGTAGAGTCCGAAACACGGGAAGTAGTCGACTCCGTCTACGGTCAGCAGTATAAATCAAATGAGAGCTAGAGATTGCAAGGAATGGTTGAAGTTAAGGAACTCAGTTAAGTTAACGAGATTAAAGGAATTAGTGAATTCCTTTCAAGGAAATGTTTAAGAGTCAGGAGGTGCGAAGTGCACTAACTGAATGTAAAGACAGCTTATATGACTTAAGGATCCCCAGGGATAAACATGATAGCTGGAAAGCAGGGCAAGGCAGATGCCTAATGTGGACATTAATGTGCAATGGACGGGATGAAACTCCCAGAATGAGTACCTGCACTATCAAGAAATGTTGACCTTCATAGAAGAAGATAGTAACCAGATAAGAACGCAAAAAGGCGTGGCTAACTGGATGTACCAATAACTGTGAACCAGATGTAAAGGCATAACTTAACAACACCCAGGAGAATTCCTCGAAGGGTGTTCGCATCAACAATTGTTGAACGAAATGCATGACAGAAGCACAAGGGTTGAAATTAACACCCAGTTTAGACATAAGTTGTCAGGAGACGGACTGACAATCCTAAGGGACATCCCATGAAAGGAAATGTGATGCAACAACCTTGTCATGGATGCCAATACAACCTCTAACCAGGTAATATGGTATAGAGAAGTACATGTGTGTGGACACCCTACAATGAGGGGAGCTCAAGGCAGCAAGGCTTATAAGCCACAAATAAGATGTGTTATGTAAATTTGAGTTAATTGTAGAAGTTTATGTGGTACAGGGAAATAGAGCGGAGAACGAACCACTGCATTAAGAGTGGGGATACCTCTCGATATTGTGAGACCGCAGAAGCGGTAGCTATATGAAGCAAGTTCAAGAGATATGTCAGGGATTAACCATGTGGTTATTACCCTAGAATGATTTGAATAACAATAATACGAAAGGAAATGTTTGTACTAGTTGTGTAGAAAGGAAGAGTGATAAGTTCGATAGCAACCACCATAGGTGTGTGATGCTAAATTAGTAGCGAACAACGCTCAAGGAACATAAAGGCTCGAAAAATATAGCATATTCAAAAAAAAATCAGCCAAATAAGTGGCCAGATAAACCCAGTGTAATGGCGGAAGCTAATATAATAGCGGATGCAGTATAAGTTGATGTTATATAATGAGTAAGGACACGGTGCGCAATAAGCGACCGCTGTATGAGTATTGTTAGATGATAAATGGTGAGTAAGCAGAGTTGTGAGTTAACCCCAGTGGATGTACAACAGTAAGTGATAGCAAACGAACCGAGCAGTAAGCCGGTGACAAGTATTATGTGATAAGAATTTCGGTAAAACACAGTGTAAATTCCTATCGCAATCGCATGAGAGATTTACTGTCAAGAGTTTACGCCTCTGCACTCTGTATGACTGAGTGTTTTGGTATTGCACTTGTGCAGTAATGATCAAGTGGGATAGCTAGGAATCAGAAGCATGGTAATTGTGGACGAATAATGTTATAGTGGCCGATGCATAGGTAATGCAAGGCCGCAGGAATGGAAGAGTACTTGTACGAAACCAAAGGTGGAGGTATGGTTAAGAATAAGTGATAACAGTGGCACTAAATGTCAAATATCGGTATGGAATATACCCCAAATGTTGTAATTAGCTGAGAGAGCACTACACACTAAGTAGTAGCTCAATCTCAACCGACAGTAAGTCGGTAGAAGCAAGTCAATCATTGTGAATTACATACTAGTTTACGCTGTAAGCTATTGGAGAAGTGGATGGAAAATCGTGAAACTCACCGAATTCGCTCAGGGTAAAAGATACCATGCGTCGGTTGAGAAACCATTCTTCCCAAGATAAGGGTAATACATTGGAAATGTACAATACGGTAACAGTAACGGATGGGGCAAACTAGCTCTATAATTATCAGGGTTGCGCAACAGAGGCCAGTGAGCCCATGCGTCAGGTACCGGGTATACATTGTGAATATGAATGGATGGCTAGTTATCACTGCCTAAAAGCCTCACAGGCCAGGACCGAAACCGGTTATGAGTTACAACTCCAATGCGAATTCTTGGTTTAGGAACTAAACCGCCAATATGGTTAAGATCCTCTAATCAGAATCCATTGTGTAATAGACCGCGTGGAAGTCAAAACACTCCACGACGGCAGAACATTTTAAGCCAAGGTTTAGTGATTGATTACGTGGGCGTAATCCCTTTTAAGGGGGGTAGAGCGCAAAACCACTTAGTGTGTTTTACCGTACAAGTGTACGCGAACTAGGTGTGCATAGCACAAAATGATTTGTTATGATGGTTGGCGCGTGTGTTATATAAACATACGCATTTATTTGTGGGTAAGTTGTGGTAATTGCGCACAGAAGAGGCGAATACCATTGTGGGAAGTGTGTTTATTTTGTTAACAGTGGTGTGTGAGAGTACAAGTGGAAGGGAGTAAAGAAACTCCCGGGGATCTAAAACCCCGATGGTGCATAAATGTAAGCCATGTGTTGTATTTTGATAAAAAATATATATATATATACAGTGTTGTGATTTATGAAGGGATATGAGACCGACATAGAACCTAGTGAGAATTAAATTCCCTAGGTAACTTGAATTAAGTTGGATTTGGGTGATGATTGATAGACGGAGTTCTATCCCTTGGAGATGTAATGATTATGACTAGAAGGATTTAAAGATAGAAAATGGGATATGCTCGAATTAGTTGTTGGTTGAAAATGAAGTGGGAGGTGAAACTTGATTATCATGAGATCAAGGGAAGCCGAACACAAATTGGGGTGGAAAGATAGTTCAACACTGATGCTGATCACATCAGGGTTGGATGACTCTTGAAGCTCCCTGTAAGTGGTCACAAATAACCATGTTAAGAAAGATACAAAGAGCATAAACTGGACTTGGAGTTGTGTGGTGTTTTCAAAAGGATTTTCAATTGGTGTTTTCAAACAATCGATTAATATTTTTAATAAAAGATCTTCTTATACTTAACCTAGTAAAGAATATTTTTGTAGTACTTGCTCACGAGCTGAGGACGTATGAGCCTTTGTCTTCGGACCGGTGACATGAGAAGTATATATGTTAAAAAAAAATTAAGTGACTGTTTTGATCTCCCAAAGGAACGGGGACCAGAAGGTGTCCATCGCGACCGGGTTCTGCGGGATCACAGTGTATATGTACTCAACATGGGACTCGAGCCCATGGAGAGATGGAAAAGGTATTTCTGTTTGATATACATGCTATGACATGTTGTTTGGTATGTGCGATCAAGGTTATTTTGACTTTGAGCTCCTAAAGTGTATGCTATCAAGACCTATGAGTCCAAATGTGTTGTGTTACATAGACCTATGTGTCTAAATGTGGTTAAGTCACCCAGACCTAAGAGTCTGAGGGATATTGTATAGGTGCAAGTGTGGTGAGGGTACCCGGACCATTAAGTCCGAGGTTACCATGTGAGTATGATATTTTATGTATAATGTGGATATGTTGCCCGGACCATTAAGTCCGAGGTTGGATGTGAAGGGTGGTTGGTAATGGAAGTTTTATGGCAATAAGTAATTCCCGTATTCTAATCCAATGATGCGAGGAAATGTGAACTTCGAGGACGAAGTTCTTTTAAGGGGGGTAGATTGAAATACCCCAAACCTTGGCATGTTGTGTAAATGTTAAACTATGGTATTTAAAGGCTAAAAAGTGCCTTAGAAACATAAATGAAACATGTAAACCATGGTAAAACACTAAGACACGGTTTGAGCAAAAACATGCTCTAAGCTTGGAGTGAACTTGGTTAGGACCCAAAGAGCCTACCAAGACTTGATAATATTTAATTATGACTTTATAAGGCTAATTAAGTCCTTAGGAAACTTTGGTAGACAATGAAACCAAACAAAACACAATAAATACCTTAAGGTCAATATGGGCTAAAATGTGCTCTAAGCTTGGGATAAATGTGTATAAGACCTAATGGTCATACCTATGCCTTATTTATATGTTAATGAACATATTAAATCAATTACTAAAGAAAACCAAGCTTGAAAACAAGTTAAAACACAAAATGTGCTTTAAGAAGTCTTAAAGCACGTTTTTTGAAAAATTGTCTTGTAAATGAGTTTTGAATGGCTAAATGTCCATCATTACTCTTTAATTAACATGTGTACTATATAGTATCACATTTGGGTGGCTATATCAATGGGAAATCAAAAAATTTCACTTCTATGTGCCTTGTTTTGTGAATAGTGATTTTTATAAGCTAGTTTGTAACATATAATGTTATAAGTAATTAAATTGGTCAACAAAGACTATTATACCCTTCTAATAATAAGGGGGCCGGTTTTTGGTAGTAATGAGTCACCAAACATGTTAACTTGTTAAGTAAATAAAGGTGACTCATAGGTTACTATTTGCTTTAAGTTATAAATATCCTTAAAAGCAAAACCAATCTCATTTCTCCCTTCCTCCTTCATTTCACACGGTTTCTAAGCCTTCTTCTACCTCTCTTCCTTCTGTTCTCACGGTAATGCTACAGCAACAGCACCAAAGGCCATCTTCCATTGCCAATATTTCTTGGCTCACTTAACCAAATCAAAAACAAACACCACCATTCTCTTCCTCTCATCAAGCTCTTCATTTCTATCTTCTCAAAACTTCAAGAGCCCCATTTCGGTGCCATGGAGTTCCACCATTGAAGGAGCTTGAGCTTGTCTTTCCACATATTATTGATCTCCTTTGCTTCTAGGTAAGGAATCTCAAAGAAAAATCAAGTTTCCTCCATGTTTTGTGTGTGACCGAAAATACTCATTGATGGAGCTCTTTGTGTGACTTTGTTCTAGCTTCATTCCAATCTCTTATGGACTAGGTGGAGTCCTCTCTTCATAGATACTCAAACTCCCTTCAAAGACCAAGGTAAAACAACTACATTAATGTTTTTGAAATAATGTAAACCTAGGGTTTACAATGAGATGAAGCATAAAGCTTATATACTCATTTCAATGTTGGTATATTGTTTAGTAGTTGACAAGGAATGAAATGCCTTATCGGTTTTATGAGGAAACAAGAAAGAAGTTTGGGTGGAAAAGAGGTAAATATACTAACCTAATGTGGTTTAATGCCTTAGGAGAAATGAGCTAATAATGCTTGTTAAAACTACCTAAAGAGCAAATGGTGAATGACCTAGTAAAGTGTTCTCAAGGAGACTAGTAAAAGAACATATGTATTGGTGTATGTATTTGCAGGTCAAAGGCATTATTGATGTGGGAAATTCAGTGTTTAAGGTTATGCAATTTAAGGGCCTAAGAGCCATGTTGTTTAAGGGCCTAAGTGCCAAGCAATTTGAGTTATGCACTATATTGTGATGTAGTGCTAAATATGTGAAGTCTTATGTATAAAAATGTGTTTGATGGATTTTAGGTGTTCTTGAATGAAATAAGGTAAAAACCTAAGTGTTTGGATGTGAGTAAATACAAGAGAAGCTATGGCCAAATTTGGGGAAATGTGTGAGAAGTTCTAAGTGTTTTAAGAAAGTTTTGGTGAACTAGGAAGTATTAAAGGTGAACAAATGTTTCACTAAGGAAGAAAACGTGCATTAAGGTGTTACAAGGATTAGGTGCTATCTTGGAAGTTCTAGGAATTTAATGAGTGTTTTAGGATGTAATAAAGTCTTGGAGAAGTTTGTTTAAAGTTTGGGTAAAGTTGATGAATAAGGAGGGAATGATGTTTAGGTAAGGTTTTGAGAAAGGAATTAAAGAAGTTGTGAAAAGAGGATTTGGTTAGTAAGAGGAGATGCTTGGGAGATGATGTTATGAAGGTGAAGAAGCATTTTAGTGTAGAGGTCATTATAGGTGAAATACCACCTAGAAATCTTAAGGAGAAAA
This sequence comes from Limonium bicolor, assembly GCA_023374045.1. Taxonomy (NCBI): domain Eukaryota; kingdom Viridiplantae; phylum Streptophyta; class Magnoliopsida; order Caryophyllales; family Plumbaginaceae; genus Limonium; species Limonium bicolor. Next base: position 170,585,571 of record CM041781.1, read on the forward strand.
CATTCCAAGTGCTAGGAATTTTGTAAGAAATTTGTGATAAGATGGTTTTGGTGAGAGATTTAAAGAGCTTAGCACATGGCTAAAGGTGTGTTTGATGTGCCAAATGATGTTAGGAAACATTATGAGGCTTTAGGAGAAGTTTGGTGAAATTGGTTAAGTGTTTAAAGACTTGGAAATTGAATGTTTTGCCGTGTCCGAACTTCCGTCCGGACATGGAAGTTCGGACAGGCTCTGTTGGGTAAAGGATTTTCTCATTCTCGAACTGTGTCCGAACTTGGGAAGTCCGGACACAAGTTCGGACGTGACTGTTTCTATCTGGGATTACTCTCGAACTGTGTCCGAACTTGGGAAGTCCGGACACAAGTTCGGACGTGTGTATGGTTTTCAGTATTAGGTCGCGGCTTGTGTCCGAACTTGGGAAGTCCGGACACAAGTTCGGACAAGGCGCTGTATGGACCAAAAACATTGTTTAAGGTATGGAAATGATGTGTAATGATGGGGATTGATGGTTAATGATGTTTTGAGGTTGTTAAGGACTTGTTAGGTGAGTTTTAATGACAATTAAGTGGGTTAAAAGTTGTATTAGAATGTGAGAGTAAAACAAGTTAAAAATGTTAAGTTATGTAACTAAGTTAACGGGAAAAAAATTATAAGCATTAGACATTAAATAATCAAGCAACCCCGATGTTAATATAAACACATGTGATGTTAACAGTTGTTCGAGAATTACTCGAGGAACATAAGTGGACGTGGTAAAGTGGACTCCGGTGACAGGTATGGTTTTCTTGCAACCTGTGTCCTACCGGATTACACCGGCTTGTATGCCAATATGTTTTTCTGAGTGTTTGCCACCTTGTAAGATTAAAACATGTAATGAGTTTATAGTAATTCATTTATGTGGCGAATTTGGCCTCCGATACCATTTAACCTCAAGTATGTGTTAAACCCTAGCTAACCAAAACTAGGAACACATGAGTGATCGGTATACGGAGTTGACGGCCCAAACCTTGGGAACGTGCTAACCACGGCTATGTGTGAGTTAGTTGGATATTGTTGTTGTATGCAAGTGTGTGAACCTCCCTTGTGTGCTTAACTCGGTTATGATACCGTATGGTGTGTGGATGTGGTAGGCTCCATAACGGATCTCTAACTACTTATTTGTAAGTGTATATGTACTAATGGGGGGTGAGGAGTCCGGTTGTTCCGGCCACGCGTGTGATGGATGGGAGTCGATATCATATCCGGTTCGGCTCTCTTGGTGTATGTATAGGTGGTATTCCAATTTGGTTTCTACCTTCCCTTAGCTTATCCAAAGCTAGTTACTGACTCACGTCGGGCCACAGGGGCATACGTATGTTATTTCGGTGTGCTTGGGATTACTATATCCGACACACCTTGGGTTTAAGTTAACCGTTCTATATAACTGGACGGTAACGAGGTTGGTAACGAGCTTAACATGGGATTGGCAAAAATCCCTAGGCTCACATGGTATACTAACTATGGTGGAAGGTTCCTTGTGAGAACCGATTTTATGGTGTTATGTAATGTTATGGTGCTATGCAAATTCCCTTGCTGTGCTATGGTATATATGTATATATTGGATGTTTAAAATGAATGCGATGTCATCATGTGTGCGTCGAAACAAGAAAGGTGTTGTTATGTTTGTTATGTGAGGAATGAGATGTGTTGTAGGATATGGAGTATGTGGATCATGGAAATGAATCCCAGTTATGACAAGAGGCGTTTAAGGATAACCCGATTAGTGGGTACGTGTCGTTCATCAAGGAAGTAGCTCCGTTTAGAGGAGAGCCACTCTAGGGTTTAAGGAATCATTGAATGGCTTGTTAAGTGTGGATGTGTTGGTTATAGGTTGAGCCCATTGAGGCGAAATGTTATGTGTTGTATGTTTATGGCTCGTATGCATGATTTAAATATAATCAACTGCATGTTAAGACGACAATTAGTTGTGCGTGGCCCGGTAGCATGTGGGCTGCGGGATTACCATACCAGCAAAGGTGCTGAGCCCCTCGGGGGCACCCTTTCTCTTCTTTTCCTATTTCAGGTACGGAGAGCTGGAAGCCGTTCGAGAGTAGGACGGGGTAGTCATTGTACTTGGGTATTCATTTAAGTGTACGTATGCAGTAGGTGTAGTAAGACCGATATTGTTGTCGGCATCAGTTTATAAATACTCGGTACAGTGGGAATGCATGTATTCTATAAATGTTGAAAATGGAATGAGGATTGTATTGTGTAGTTGCTCGGGAATCTGTTCCATCAGACCGATACAAAGTACATGTATTAGCCTTGTTAGCCACGTGGGTGGTTAACGGCGTGTAACACCATTGAAATAAGTAATGTGATGAGTTGAGTTTCCGCTGCAGATTGTTGTTATGTGCTTGTTGTTGGATGGGGTGTTACACTTATATCGTATTTACTGTCACATTAACTTCCACACACATACTTACATTATTCACATTATGGTTCATCACTCATTTGGATGACTACTGAATGCTCTTCGAGCATCGATCATTCGAGTCACAAGCCGGCATTATTCAGCTCGGTGTTTCACTTCATACACACATACTACTAAACTAACTGCTCTCAAATAATAATAATATTGTCCATCCTTAACATATTTCTTGAGCTTGGTTCACATAACTACCGCTCCAGCGGTTTCACAGCATCGAGAGGTATCCCCACTCTTAGTGCAGTGGTTCGTTCTCCACTCTATTCACTTATATAACATAAACTTTTGCAATCAATCTAATTTTCATAACACATTTTATTTGTGGCCTATAAGCCTTATTTGCCTTGAGCTGCACTCATTGTAGGCTGTCCACACACATGTACTTCTCTGTACAACATTACATGGTTTGGATATCATATTGAGCTCCATGACAAGGTCGTTGCATTTCGTTTCCCTTCATGGGATGCCCCTTAGGATTGTCAGTCCGTCTCCTGACAACTTATGTCTAAACTAGGTGTTAGTTTCAACCCTTGTGTTTCTGTCACGTCATCTTGTTCAATTATCGTTGATGCAAACACCCTTCAAGGATCGCTCCTGGGTGTTGCTAAGTTATGCCTTTACATCTAGTTCACACTTATTGGTACATTCCGTTAGCCACGCCGTTTGCGTTCTTAACTGGTTTATTATCTTCTTCTGTGAAGATCAACATTTCCTGATAGTGTAGGTACTCATTCTGGGAGTTTCATCCCGTTCATTGCACATTAATGTGTCCACATTAGGCATCTGCTTGCCATGTACAGGCTGGGTCTTCGTTCCAGCTATCATGTTTATCCCTGAGGATCCTTAAGACGTATACGATGTCTTTACATTACAGTTAGTGCACTTCGCACCTCCTGACTCTTAAACATTTCCTTGAAAGGAATTCACTAATTCCTTTAGTCTAGTTAACTTAACCGAGTTCCTTAATTTCAACCATTCCTTGTAATCCTTAGCTCTTGTTTGACTCATACTGCTGACCGTAGTACGGAGTCGACTACTTCCCGTGTTTCGGACTCTACTTGTATACATATGTGGGGTACCATACTGATACATTGCTACTTACCCAACTAACCCATAAGTAGGTCTGTCAGGCCCACAAGCTCCTATCGGAGTGCGGTCGTCCCACAATTCAGTTGGTACACTCGTAGTGTCCGTCACACGCCTAGGTGAAGTATTCTGTTGTCAACTCCCTTATATTGTCCCCTGACAATATGCGTCCCGTGCTTCCCGAACTTAATCGAAGGAAAGTTTATCCACGGTTGTATCCTTGTCAACTGTCCTTGGTTTTACTGGTTTGGCGTAAAAGAAGGTTAGAAAGAAGTGTTGGTTTGAAAGAAAATCTGGTTTTGAAAAGAAGAAGGGTTTGAGTAAATCTGAGTTTGAAAGAAAATCTTCATGGTTTCACAACATCTTCTTACCTTAACCAAGTCTAGCTTCTTGCTGACTGGTGTACTTCCAATTACAGGGGTTAGGCTAACAGGCCCTTCCACTGTTATGACGATCACATTTAACTTTATGGTACTTTACCAAATACTTTGTAGTGGTTATAACTTTCCCGAACAGCCCTGTTATAGCAGCACTTGCTATGGCAAGTGCGCCATGCTAACTGGCTATCGGTTTAACACATACCAGTTGTGGTATTGTTTTTACCCATACTGTCATCAGTGGCCTTGTTGGCCCTCACTGATCTTACTGCCTTGATAATAACTCTTCTAGGTGACTTCTCACTGTCCTCATATGATAATCATTAAGTAGGGTGTTTCCCATTCTGGGAGACCCCCTCTTTTCCTTAGTATTGTATTCACTTTGTAGCCCGTTCCACGCATTGTCGTGGTTGCCGGGACTTGTCTCTTGTTTGGGCACTACGTTGTAGTTCCTTTGTCGGTTGGTATACCGTTGGTGTATTATTTATCAACTGTGGTCCCGTAGACACTTGTCTCGGGTTCCATTAATCCACTTCTTGCCTGTTGCACGGTCGGTGCGTTGCAAGCTGGTTGTTCTCGACTGCTCAGCATGTCGACCCAGGTTGCCAGAAATTCTATTCTCTTATACACAAAATTCTTCATTCTTCGCTATTAAATGTGGTTAACAATGTTCAGATGGAAACCGTCTCCGGGATTCCCAGTTTTCGGGATCTACCGTATGACAGGTTCTCCGTACCTTTAGAGGTACTTAATAATAGCCAGATCGGGTATTCCCGAGTATGAGAGGACTTTCATCTCCCTGGCGTTGTTTCCCAAGTTATAAAACAGGGACTGTGGAGGGCGGGAAGGATATAGTAGGTTTCCAGTACACACTGGTAATTCCTAACTAGTGCATCTCTCACGCTATCACTCAACCCTTAACCCAAAGTACTAAAATCCTAACTCGGTACTTCCTAAGCTCGGTAATTCAGTCATCAGAGCGATACTTCGCTCTGATACCACTTTTTGTAACACCCCATCCAACAACAAACACACTTAACAACAAACTGCAGCGGAAAACAAACTTCAACACATTACTTAACTTCTTGGTGTTACACGCCGTTAACCACCCACGTGGCTAACAAGGCTAATACATATACATTGTACCGGTCTGATGGGCTAAATTCCGAGCGACTACACATTACTATCCCTTTCCATTAACAACAACGACAACATACACCTTTCAACTATACCGAGTATTTATAAACTGATGCCGATAACAATTTCGGTCTTACTACACCTACTGTATATATACACTTAAATGATTACCCATGTACAATGTCTACCCCGTCCTACTCTCGAACGGCTTCCAGCTCTCTGTACCTGAAACAGGAAAAGAAGAGAAAGGGTGGCCCCCAAGGGGCTCAGCACCTTTGCTGGTATGGTAATCCCGCAGCCCACATGCTACCGGGCCACGCACAACTAATTGTCGTCTTAGCATGCGATTTATATTTAAATCATGCATGCAACTGTAAACACACAACACATAACATTTCGCCTCAATGGCTCAACAAACGGATAATACATCCTTACTTGATAAGTCACTCATGGTATTCATTATCCCTAGAGTGTTTCTCCTCTAATGGAGCTACTTCCTTAATAGACGACACTTACCCGTTATTCGGGTTATCCTTAAACGCCTCTTATCACAAACTGGGATTCATATCCATGATCCACACACTCCATATTTATAACATATAATATTCCTCGCGTAACAAAACATAACAACACCCTTCACGTTTCCACGTGCACATGATAACATCGCAATAGGAATTGCTTTGCAACAACATCACATAACATAACGGGAACGGTCCTCTTAGGAACCGACCCAAACATAGTTAATTCACTGGTGAGCCTAGAGAATGGTGTCACCCTCATGGTAAGCTCGTTATACAATAACAACAACACTCATTACCGTCCTAATAGTCGGACGAGTAACTTAAGTTAAGATGGTTCAGGTTTGGAGGCCCGAACACACCACACAAACACATGTTCCCCCTAAACCGATCATAAGTCAGAATAGCTAAGCTTTGGAGTAAGCTAATGGGAGATCATAACCCGTGAGGGAAACAACCATAACAAAGAGAAGGGTAAAGCTAAGAAGGATACCCTCTCCCAAACAACGCGCGACCGGCCAAACCGGATTCCTCACTACTGTTAGTACATACTTACTTCAGATATTAGTTAGAACCCCACTATGGAGTCTATCATAACTACACACCATACAGTATTACAACTGGGTTAGACACACAAGGGAGATCCCTACATTCACATACACATATCACACAATCAACTCACGCATAGCCGTGGTTAGAACGCCCCATGGTTCGGGTCGTTTAATCCGAATACCGAACTCTCACGTGATCCTAGACTCAGTTAACTAAGGTTAACACTGCCGAGGTTAAATGGTATCGGAGTTGAACACGCCACATATATGAATTACTGTAAACTCATTGCATGTTTTATCTTACAACGTGGCAAACACATAGAAAAACACATTGGCATACAAGCCGGTGTAATCCGGTAGGACACAGGTTGCAAGAAAACCATACCTGTCACCGGAGTCCACTTTATCACGCCCACTTATGTTCCTCGAGCAATTCTCGAACAACTGATAACATTACATGTACTTTTATTAACATCGGGGTAGCATGATTATTTAATGTCTAATGCTTATAACTTTTCCCCGTTAACTTAGTTACATAACTTTACATTTTAACTTGTTTTACTTTTACATTTTGCTACAATTTTTCCCTCACCAAATTATCATTATAACTTACTTAACATGTCCTTAACAATCTTATAACATCATTACTTAACAATCCCCTCATTACATATCATTTTATAACCTTAACATTTAAATCATCTTACTTAACTTAATCTCTCAAATCCATATATATATATATCTTTCTAACCATCAATACTCTCTTAATGGCATACCACTAATACCACTTAACATTCTTTAAAATTATTATTTTTTTTTAAGGTCCGACCGACCCACCGACCGACCCACCCCCTGGGTAGGTCGGCTGCAGAGAACATCCAACTTCACAGTTTCAGCCCGACCGACCCAGACTGGGGTCGGTCCCCTGGGTAGGTCGGCTGCAGAAACTCTCCTAAAAATGCCTATCTTATTCCAAACTCCTCCACAAGTTCCCTTATATGTTCTAACACCATTTGGGCACTTAAACACCCTCTTAAATCATCCATTAAACTCATTAGTTGACCCACCATCAAGCTCCTTGATCATTCACTCAAATTCTTGCAAAATTCCTAACACTTGTAATGTTTTTCCCTAAGTTCCTAAGTGGTGGTTTATACTTATGATAACAACTAACTAAAATGTTTTCTCACCACCATCACATCTACTCCTAGCATCATTCCTCACAAACACCTCCATTACACAACTCCTTCTATATCCACAAGTTTACACTTAAACCTTCACAAGGCATTACTTTTCCTTTGTTTACCTAAACTTTAACAAGACCTAATACTTCACATATCATAACCTTGGTGTGTATAAAACACCCATTTGATTTCTAAATCCTCCAAGATTGTGCCCAAGGCATCTTAACACTTAAGAACACCTTAATTCACCATCTTCACACTCAACCATTCCTAGCACCTTCTAGGTTATAAAATCTCATTACAACACATGAACTCCTTTGTTCATCAACTAAATTTTGCCATAGCTTCTCTTGTATATTCTCACATCCAAACACTTAGGTTTTTACCTTATTCCATTCAAGAACACCTAAAATCCATCAAACACATTTTATACACAAACTTCACACATTTAGCACTACATCACAATATAGTGCATAGGCTTAAATTGCTTGGCACTTAGGCCCTTAAATAACATGGCTCTTAGGCCCTTAAATAGCATAAACCATAAACACTGAATTTCCACAGTGTTGTAGACGCATTATATCATAACCTAATTGAGTTACTAGCTCATTTATCTTATCTTTAGTCCAGAAAGACTTTTTATTACATCCAGCTAATAATCTTGACATAAGATGTTAAATTACTTTTCATCTTGAAACAACTATATTATAGTTGACTTAGACTTATCGAACTCTTACATTTAGTATTCACAAGGTACATTATTTGCTTAATTATTACTTATATAATAAGGTGTTTAAATATAACCTTTTACGTATCCTTACTTACCTTTAATCTCCTAAACATTTTATTTTTACACCCATTCGCTCTATAGACTATGTATAATCCTTTTGTACCAAACTTCAATAAAATTAAGCCTTAAATACGTTTTAAATTGTTTTACAAAACCTAAGGTTTCAAAGGAATAACCTAATAAATAAATTTCCTTTATTGTATTTAGGATGGACAATATATCTACATAGAGTAGAATTTATCAAAGAATCAAATTCGGGTTCGTAAGTGAAATTGTTAATTATTTAATAAGATAATCTACTATGAAAATTCTCTTATTTTATATTCAAATAACCCATCATTACTTCCCATTACCGTAAAATATATCAATATAATTTCTTATGTAACTTAGCTTTATCTAATAAAAGGATTCAAAGGTTTTAAGTACCAAATTCCTATTTATAAACCTTCCTATAAATTCTCACTACTAAATACCTCACTTAATTGTAAACTCACATCCTGAATATTGGTAATAAATGTATTTTATATGGCTTATCTAATTCTAAGAAACTTAAGGACAATTGTTTAGATAAATTTCCAAATCATCGTTTAATATAGAATATATCATAATCCTTATAATGATTCTATCTTAAAACATTAAGTTATATTTCACTACCATAAATGTCAAGAAATGATTAAATATAGACTTACTAGCCCACCTCACATTTAGATGTAAAAGTATTTTATTTATTTTATTATTGTTTATATATTAAGAACATTTAGATTTAAAAGTATTACATTTATTCATTAATTATATAGTAAGTCCTATTTGTGTAAAATCTAATTACAAATATTCCTAAGTCCCAACTTATTAATTACCTAACCAAATTATAGATTTACATTGTGGTCATTGACTAAATATATACATGTATTTTAACACTGTTTATATGAATCTTAGAAATTTAAAGGTAACTCTTTAAGCCTAATACATTACTATAATTTAATACCACCTCATATAATATTCTTCTATTTGTATTATGTAGAGGTTTAGTTTAACTTATTAATTCCTTCGTATTATATTTCCTATAAGGTATTTAATTTTATTATGTTTACTGTGTATATATTTATATATACTAGGATTTATACAAAACATTATTTATGTAGTTTTAATGTATTTAATTATTTATATAACTTTTACACACACCTACATCCAAAATATGTTAATAAAATAAAGTATTTCCCTTAGTTTCAGTTAAGTATATTAACTACCATATTATATAATTAATATAAATGTAGATTAATTTAGTTCCTTGATTTAACCCAAGTTACTATTTTATCCCTTAGTTTAAAAAAATATCAACTCCCATAATATAGTAAGTAAAATGTAGGATAATTAAATTCCTTAATTTATATAACTTTCTACTTAAGTAAGTATATATACATATATGTAAATAATTTCACTTCTCTTAAAAGCTAATACAAAAACATTTATAAACTTACTGTTATAAAATGTTAATTTAGTTTCCTTTATTTTCCCCAGCTTAAAAGTTAATTAACAAACCATACTTTAATTTTTGGTTACATTAAAAACCTTATATTATAGGTTATTCTTATGAAAAACTCATAAACACAATTTTTAAAACCTTTTACCATTGCCCAAAAATTCCCAAATTTAATATACAGTAACTATAACATTTTAGACATATTATAAAATTTTATTTCAAAAAATATCTTTTAAATTTAGCCAAATAATTCCAGAAAACCCGTAACTTGTAAAAATCATAACTTACGTTTAAAAACTCAAAAACCATAATAATTTACATCAAAATAAACTAGATTAAATAAGGAATCTATGGTTAAAATTTCAAGTCAAAATACATTCGGGAAGATATTTAAATTAACCCAACAAGTTAAGACTATTTACTGGAATTTATTAAAACCCTTATAAACTAATTCTGGAATGTTTTAATCTCGGCCGTCCAATCTTTTAAAGCGAGATCGGACGGCCCCTGTTTTCCGAGTTCGTCAGCGAAGAACCTATACAGACCGAGTACTAAATCTCAAATTCCTCCCAATCCACAGAACGAAACCGAGTGATTCTTGTTTCTATGGATTCGTAATCAAATTTCGGTTCTATTGGTGTCAATTTCCCCAATTATAATGCAGAGTTCATCAAGATTCGAATTCGATTCGAATGTTAGGGTTTATTTTCGAAACAGAGTACAAATCGGTTGCAAATCTTACAAATTCTCCTAATCTAATACGAAATTGACTAAATTAACACATGGGTTAGATCGGAAACACGACTACGAACAGCAACAACGGATAAATTTGATCGGAGACTCACCGGATTGTGCGAATTGGTGAATTCCGATTCGGAAACTGGGAAAAAAACTCGAACTTTAACCAGTTCGTGGTGCCAACTTTGAGGATCTAAAACTAGCAGTACAAAACGAGTTAGATATTGAGTAAGGGCTCATTGGAAAGAAGAAACGTAGATCTACGTATTGGTAGCAAGAACTAAACCTAACTCGCACCATACAGAAAGATATTGAAGTTACAAAACACGAGTTTACCTCTCTGTTTCGGTGTTATTTTATGTGCTGTTGAAACCGAAACTTTAGACCTCTATATCTCCCAACTGGTTACGAATCAGACTTGGGCATAAACACGAAAATTGTAGAGGGATTAGAGATCTTTACAACGAGCTAAAGAAATCGAATTTTGGTTGATTAACGAAAAGTTATGATCGACGCAAGTTACCTGAAAACGAAGGGAAATCTGGAATTCTGGAAACAGCTTCGCAAGGTGGCTACTTTGGCTCGATTTTCCGGTTGACTCAGAAAGATTTAGGGTTTGTATGAGTAATGGTTGGAAAGAGGAATTGAAGGAGAAGAGAATGGTGAAGACGGCATGGAAAAATATTGAGAGATGCAAAAGTTATAGCCGTCTAAAGTTAGGGCAAAGTAAGGGAAATCGGTTACCGAAAATCAGGGAAGAAATCGGCTAAGTGTGGGCGACCCATTACAGAGTGACACGTGGCATCTCTTAAAATTTTGATTCAAAACTTCAATCTAGCATAACTTTGGCTAGGATGATCCGTTTTTGACGTTCTTTTTATCGATCTTCATGGTTTTTCATAACCTATTTATTGGTATAGGTTTCATGACCTGGTTTGACCATTCTCAAAAAGTCAACTCTAGCAAGGCTTAATAAGCTTTAAGGTTTCTAGAATTTTATATTGACTTTTATGTTTCAAAACAATGTTCCAACACTTCCTAAAATCTTTATAATATATTTGGAGTGTTTAGAAATTTTCCCAAGATTTATTGGCTTATAAATCTTATTATTAAATTCATAATACTATATAATAATGTATAATAATTAGGGTTAAATAGGAGAAAACCCCTAAATAAATTTCACAATTCCATATAATAATTTAACATTCATAATTCCATATAATAATTTAATACTTAATAGTATTATTAAAGGTTTAATAAAAGAAATCCCCTAAATTAATTTAAATTAATTTAGGGGTATTTCAGTTTATCCCCCTTAAAAGAAACTTCGCCTCGAAGTTTAAAAATCAACTAATAGGCACTCACACCGCTTCGGGTGTGCTGAGACAATAATAATTCCAATGAAATTCCATACCAAACCAATCCTTTATTTCCTTCCATTTCCATAACAACATTCCACTTGAGATTACTCAAACTTAAAACGAACCAAGATATACCAAGACATAGCATGATGAAAATCCAAAAGTCACATACTGAGTCATAATGTAAAAAGCCTAGCACATACAAACACCTCTCATTCTGCTAATATTGTTCTCCTTTTACTAACAATGCAACGAGGCATAATCCGGATGAGATAACGAAGGAGGAGTATGCCAGCATATCCCCCTTAAAAGAGCTAAGGTACGCCCTCGTACCGCTACTAACGGCACGTTCAAAGAATTCAACACCTTATTAACCAGCTTTGTTGTAAATTTTATTGCACCGTTGATTTTATCTATGATCGATATATATATATATATCTGTATCTCTTGATTGTTTTGTATTTGTATTTTCTTAACTGTTATAAAATTTTATTTTATGATCCTTATCCTTTCATTTTATGACCGGTACGAATTATACGTCATTATATGATCACTTATCATATCAATTATATTACCAAGCTATAAACCAGGTGTAACGTACTTGAGTAGTTTAACATAATATTCCCGATCATTTAATAATCCTCAATAATATTCCAAAATTATCTTCAGAGGTTTATTAGTCAACCATATGTTAAAACTCTATAAGATAAATATTTCCTGTGACTTTTCAAGTTTCAATTGTTTTTTTTAATTAACTATCGTATTTTAGACGATTCATTCAGTGTTTACTTTATAAAATTTACTTATTATATAGCTTCACTCAAGGCAGAATTTTAGGAAGTTCTTCCAAAATCTGATTCCTTTATCTTAAAATTTATACATTATATATTTTTTAAGGTAGGGACTCTGTATAAAATTTTAAGTCAAATGAGCTAGTCTAATGAAAACTCACTCACTCTTGGTAATTATTTTTCTTAAGGTTTGTTCTATGTAAGTATTCTCCTGATTATTAAATCTTAGTACTCCCTTAGATAATGGTGGCTTTTGGTAAATATCACTCTTAGTGTGTCTTTTAAAATTTTATACATGTATAATGTTAAACTTCCAAGTAAACATGAGAATTTCCAGTCTTTAAGTAACTCTCAATTTTTTTAAAGATGCTCAATACTCAAGTATTTAAGGATAAATGATATTTAGTTTAGTATTACTCTTCTCTTCACTCAATCTTTAAGTAACTTCTTTTATTGATTTTTTTTTTATATTCAACCAGGGGTGGATGTTGTATCTTGGAGCACCCAAACTTAATCCCCTTCCTAATATATAGGTATTTTTCACCAAAGATTTAACTCAATAATCCCTTTACATTTATGAGTTTTAATACCGGATCTTAAGATACAAATTTTGCTTTGTTCATTGTGGTTAGCAATGAAATATGCCTAGCTCAAGATCCCATGATGGTAACGTCTTACCACCACTTCCCCTCAAGTTCAACACAATCCATCACCTGCGTAGAAGATTATTTGCAGTTAGATGACAAGGCTTGTCTAGCCCCTAAACTTCCAGAAGTGGGTGTGCACCCCCACTACTTTCAGCCTAGGAGTTCGTCGCACCAGGCATTTCCCGTAGGGTGTTAGGTTTATGTGTTTTCTTTCTAAAGTTAACATAGAGTTTTAGTGTGTTTACAGGTTCAGGCGTATGCTACTAGTGTTTGTTAACTTAATAATTTCCTAGACTTAAGATTTATCTTAAACATTATCTTTAGGTAATAAATTGATACCAAGTAGTTCATGAGATTTATTTTCAACTTTAAAGGAGTTGAAGTACTTCCACCTAATATCAATACTAATTTGGTTATTTAAAGTTCTATTTGTATACTGTTTTAAACCAAAAGTATTCTTTAAAATTTCTAGGAGCATGTGTACTTGCTCTTAAGGAATTGTATTCTTAGCCATGTATTCTCCATAAGTATGCTTGTGAAAATAGCTTAATAGATGATTTATCTCAACCAACATCTTATCGTACTTAATATAGGACGTTCCAAACTTATATATACATATTTTTTTTTGTAGTTTATTGTTGGAACGGTATAACAACACATCACACTCAACAGACATTCACAAAAGAAAAGTGTATAAAGGAATCGTTCTCAATTCCAAAAAGGGTTAGGAATCGTGCTTTACTGGAGTCCTCACTTCCCAATTCTACCCCAGTTCCCCAGTTTTAAGTGCACCTATAATCTAAGTATTTCACTCGGCTTATTTTCTCGGGTTCAGAGCGTAACTACGCTCTGATACCACTTTCTGTAACGCCCCTATTAACCATAAATACAGCGGAAATAAAACTCTAAGGCGATTACTAACCATCGGTCTCCAAACACCCGGCACCCAAACCTCACCAATTACAACTTACAACCTACAAAGCTACGGTCTGACTCGAGAAAAACTTAACACAAACATAATAGAAATTAAACACATTAACTCTCCACAAAACCTAGTCCCATCCCAAACGCTCATTCTCTTCGTGGCCACCTGTAAATCAATTCGTACCTGCAAGATGAAACCAAGCAGCCCACCCCGAAAGGGGTGGGTCAGTTCCCTGGAATGGAACTGGTACAATTCTCCAAAAACAAACTTATAAAACATAACTCTTCAAAATAAACAGTAACATGAAAACAAACTCTTAAAAGTAAAACAGAGATAAATCACTTCCAAACAATCAAGTTAAAGAGAAAAGAAAACAAGACAAAGATAGAGATAGAGAACTTCCAAAACAAGTCATTCACTTAAGTAGTCACACCACATAGTTAGTAAGCATCCATTGTTGATGTTAGAACCAATTCCCGTTCGGAGTATAAAGACTCAGATAGTCACAAAGGACTAGGAATAATAAGATAGATCCAAGAACCAATAACTCAAGAGTGAATAATCCAATTGGGAGAGATGGCCCCCACCGCCAGATATCAATGTCCATATGGACGAGGGATATACAGCCCCCTGCTGTCAGATTTAAATGTCCTGGTGGACGAGGGATATACAGCCCCTGCTGTCAAATATAAATGCCCCTATGGGCGAGGGATATACAGCCCCCTGCTGTTAAATATAAATGCCCCTATGGGCGAGGGATATACAGCCCCCTGCTGTTAAATATCAATGCCCCTATGGGCGAGGGATATACAGCCCCCTGCTGTTACCATTGAAGACGCGCGCACGTCGAAAGAAAGATTCCCAAGATTGACCTTTTCCAAATTCCACTAGATCACCAACTACCCAGAGCAATACCAAAACACTCAGTCCTACAGAGTGCAGAAGCGTAAACCCTAAGCAGTCAATGTCTAACGGGACACCAAATAGAAGAAACCAATACCCAAGTGAGTTCCACATCCAAGGCTCAGTTAGTCACACAAGCTGAGTTAGTCACAAAATCATTTTCTTTTTAGAGATTCCTCTTTAAGTCAGTCAGCGTTTTCCAAAACATTCCACAAGTCAATCACCAAAAATATCGGAGTACGAGAAATCGTACAAAACATTCCATAGAGTCCAAAACACATCAAGCTGAGTACGAGAAATCGTACAAAACATTCCATAGAGTCCAAAACACAACAAGCTGAGTACGAGAAATCGTACAAAACAATCCATAGAGTCCAAAACACAACACGCTGAGTACGAGAAATCGTACAAAACATTCCATAAGGTCCAAAACACAACAAGTTGAGTACGAGAAATCGTACAAAACATTCCATAAGGTCCAAAACACAACAAGTTGAGTACGAGAAATCGTAGCTGGGTAACGTTGTAGCAGTTCTAGTCAACTTGCACAAACAATCAACAGTACTCTGAAGAATATTAAAGGTAGTCTATCATCAATCACTTGTAGCCTAAGTTAAGCTTAAATAAACTCCTTACTCTTATTCCAAAGCCTCAATTGTCTTTTAAGCCCTCACTTATGTGTTATGTATAATCTTTGAGTTATCTGAGAACGTTGTATAGCCCAAGGTTGTAGGATCAAGGAATGTATTTTATTAACACCTGCTAACTGTCCACTCCTATCCACTTAATTCATATTTAACCACAATTCTCACATTAAAGACCTTTATAACATAAGTGCATTATATGTTATTCAATCAATCTTAGAATTTCAATAACAATTCTTAAGCTCAATACTTTTACTCTTACTTTAGAATAACATCGTCTCACGACCTACAATAGGTTTATCTTAGAATACTATACTATTAATTCACAATGTAATGATTATGTATTTTATCAATATCTACTAGATAATCCATTGGGATTAAGTTTTCCCCTTAACTTAATTAAGATCTACATCTTGTATATTGGAACCACAGTGTTGTAGACGCATTATATCATAACCTAATTGAGTTACTAGCTCATTTATCTTATCTTTAGTCCACAAAGACTTTTTATTACATCCAGCTAATAATCTTGACATAAGATGTTAAATTACTTTTCATCTTGAAACAACTATATTATAGTTGACTTAGACTTATCGAACTCTTACATTTAGTATTCACAAGGTACATTATTTGCTTAATTATTACTTATATAATAAGGTGTTTAAATATAACCTTTTACGTATCCTTACTTACCTTTAATCTCCTAAACATTTTATTTTTACACCCATTCGCTCTATAGACTATGTATAATCCTTTTGTACCAAACTTCAATAAAATTAAGCCTTAAATACGTTTTAAATTGTTTTACAAAACCTAAGGTTTCAAAGGAATAACCTAATAATAAATTTCCTTTATTGTATTTAGGATGGACAATATATCTACATAGAGTAGAATTTATCAAAGAATCAAATTCGGGTTCGTAAGTGAAATTGTTAATTATTTAATAAGATAATCTACTATGAAAATTCTCTTATTTTATATTCAAATAACCCATCATTACTTCCCATTACCGTAAAGTATATCAATATAATTTCTTATGTAACTTAGCTTTATCTAATAAAAGGATTCAAAGGTTTTAAGTACCAAATTCCTATTTATAAACCTTCCTATAAATTCTCACTACTAAATACCTCACTTAATTGTAAACTCACATCCTGAATATTGGTAATAAATGTATTTTATATGGCTTATCTAATTCTAAGAAACTTAAGGACAATTGTTTAGATAAATTTCCAAATCATCGTTTAATATAGAATATATCATAATCCTTATAATGATTCTATCTTAAAACATTAAGTTATATTTCACTACCATAAATGTCAAGAAATGATTAAATATAGACTTACTAGCCCACCTCACATTTAGATGTAAAAGTATTTTATTTATTTTATTATTGTTTATATATTAAGAACATTTAGATGTAAAAGTATTACATTTATTCATTAATTATATAGTAAGTCCTATTTGTGTAAAATCTAATTACAAATATTCCTAAGTCCCAACTTATTAATTACCTAACCAAATTATAGATTTACATTGTGGTCATTGACTAAATATATACATGTATTTTAACACTATTTATATGAATCTTAGAAATTTAAAGGTAACTCTTTAAGCCTAATACATTACTATAATTTAATACCACCTCATATAATATTCTTCTATTTGTATTATGTAGAGGTTTAGTTTAACTTATTAATTCCTTCGTATTATATTTCCTATAAGGTATTTAATTTTATTATGTTTACTGTGTATATATTTATATATACTAGGATTTATACAAAACATTATTTATGTAGTTTTATTGTATTTAATTATTTATATTAACTTTTACACACACCTACATCCAAAATATGGTTAATAAAATAAAGTATTTCACTTAGTTTCAGTTAAGTATATTAACTACCATATTATAATTAATATAAATGTAGATTAATTTAGTTCCTTGATTTAACCCAAGTTACTATTTTATCCCTTAGTTTAATTAAAAATATCAACTCCCATAATATAGTAAGTAAAATGTAGGATAATTAAATTCCTTAATTTATATAACTTTCTACTTAAGTAAGTATATATACATATATGTAAATAATTTCACTTCTCTTAAAAGCTAATACAAAAACATTTATAAACTTACTGTTATAAAATGTTAATTTAGTTTCCTTTATTTTCCCCAGCTTAAAAGTTAATTAACAAACCATACTTTAATTTTTGGTTACATTAAAAACCTTATATTATAGGTTATTCTTATGAAAAACTCATAAACACAATTTTCAAAACCTTTTACCATTGCCCAAAAATTCCCAAATTTAATATACAGTAACTATAACATTTTAGACATATTATAAAATTTTTATTTCATAAAAATATCTTTTAAATTTAGCCAAATAATTCCAGAAAACCCGTAACTTGTAAAAATCATAACTTACGTTTAAAAACTCAAAAACCATAATAATTTACATCAAAATAAACTAGATTAATTAAGTAATCTATGGTTAAAATTTCAAGTCAAAATACATTCGGGAAGATATTTAAATTAACCCAACAAGTTAAGACTATTTACTGGAATTTATTAAAACCCTTATAAACTAATTCTGGAATGTTTTAATCTCGGCCGTCCAATCTTTTGAAGCGACATCGGACGGCCCCTGTTTTCCGAGTTCGTCAGCGAAGAACCTATACAGACCGAGTACTAAATCTCAAATTCCTCCCAATCCACAGAACGAAACCGAGTGATTCTTGTTTCTATGGATTCGTAATCAAATTTCGGTTCTATTGGTGTCAATTTCCCCAATTATAATGCATAGTTCATCAAGATTCGAATTTGATTCGAATGTTAGGGTTTATTTTTGAAACCGAGTACAAATCGGTTGCAAATCTTACAAATTCTCCTAATCTAATATGAAATTGACTAAATTAACACATGGGTTAGATCGGAAACACGACTACGAACAGCAACAACGGATAAATTTGATCGGAGACTCACCGGATTATGCGAATTGGTGAATTCCGATTCGGAAACTGGGAAAAAAACTCGAACTTTAACCAGTTCGTGGTGCCAACTTTGAGGATCTAAAACTAGTAGTACAAAACGAGTTAGATATTGAGTAAGGGCTCATTGGAAAGAAGAAACGTAGATCTACGTATTGGTAGCAAGAACTAAACCTAACTCGCACCATACAGAAAGATATTGAAGTAACAAAACACGAGTTTACCTCTCTGTTTCGGTGTTATTTTATGTGCTGTTGAAACCGAAACTTTAGACCTCTATATCTCCCAACTGGTTACGAATCAGACTTGGGCATAAACACAAAAATTGTAGAGGGATTGGAGATCTTTACAACGAGCTAAAGAAATTGAATTTTGGTTGATTAACGAAGAAGTTATGATCGACGCAAGTTACCTGAAAACGAAGGGAAATCTGGAATTCTGGAAACAGCTTCGCAAGGTGGCTACTTTGGCTCGATTTTCCGGTTGACTCAGAAAGATTTAGGGTTTGTATGAGTAATGGTTGGAAAGAGGAATTGAAGGAGAAGAGAATGGTGAAGACGGCATGGAAAAATATTGAGAGATGCAAAAGTTATAGCCGTCTAAAGTTAGGGCAAAGTAAGGGAAATCGGTTACCGAAAATCAGGGAAGAAATCGGCTAAGTGCGGGCGACCCATTACAGAGTGACACGTGGCATCTCTTAAAATTTTGATTCAAAACTTCAATCTAGCATAACTTTGGCTAGGATGATCCGTTTTTGACGTTCTTTCTATCGATCTTCATGGTTTTTCATAACCTATTTATTGGTATAGGTTTCATGACCTGGTTTGACCATTCTCAAAAAGTCAACTCTAGCAAGGCTTAATAAGCTTTAAGGTTTCTAGAATTTTATATTGACTTTTATGTTTCAAAACAATGTTCCAACACTTCCTAAAATCTTTATAATATATTTGGAGTGTTTAGAAATTTTCCCAAGATTTATTTGCTTATAAATCTTATTATTAAATTCATAATACTATATAATAATGTATAATAATTAGGGTTAAATAGGAGAAAACCCCTAAATAAATTTCACAATTCCATATAATAATTTAACATTCATAATTCCATATAATAATTTAATACTTAATAGTATTATTAAAGGTTTAATAAAAGAAATCCCCTAAATTAATTTAAATTAATTTAGGGGTATTTCACATACACATCACATACTCAATACGCAATATGGAGATCCCCTTCTCCAATTCATACAAAGGTCTTGTTTGCTTCATTACACACCCGGGTTAATCGGGTGTTCAATACTCTTTTACTCAAGGTCAATGACTTACAATAGTCGAGACCAATACTCATACAATACTTTACTTCTTACTTACTTTACTCAAGTCAAGTCGGTATGACCTCCGGGTAGGGATTGCTACATCCCACCACCGGGCTTTAGGGTGGCCCACTAATCCAGGATGCTACCCATTCAAGGGATTTGATCCATGGAAAAGATTACAGCCAGACAGCCAGGACGACACCAACCCTCTTTGTTTCCTTATCCTCACGCGTGGCCGAAACTATATCGGACTTCTACTCATTCCATTTTACTCATTACTCATGTTAGGAGTTAGATGGTTAGGAATTAGTAGAAGTCATTACTTCCATACCATACATCGATACACTACTCAAGTACACATACTTACTCATACACATCATTCTCATTCATGCATTTCATGAATTATACAAACTAATTGTTCAAGAAGATACAACAAGAGCAATAAAGCTCAAACAAAATTAAGTGCAATAAAAGTCTGATTCGTGTATTTATCTTATTGGTGATCACATAAGCACACAAATCGGGGTAACCAGGTTAGGATACAGAGCATGAAGAAATCATACCTTTCACCGTTGATTTACTTTATCAGGTGCTCCCTTGTTCCTTAGTTCACATTTGTTCCTCGAATCTTACTCTCGAATCAATGACTACATGCCAAATGATTCTATTAATACTAAGCTTTACAATACATGCTTAATTACTACGCCCGTATTTACCCCGTTATCCCGTTGTTTCGGTTTAACTTAATGTTCTTATACTTACAACTTTCTTAATTTGTTTTCTTACTCATTTACTTATTTTCTTACCATTACTACCTCATTAATGGTGTATCACTACATACATATGCATATATGTGTATAGGCATATATACATACATATGACTACCATAGTCATATAATAAAACATATATATTTTTTTTGTTTTGACGCGACCGACCTGACCCAGGGTCGGACCCAAGGTCGGTCGGAGTCAGTAAGTTTCGTTAAGGCAGAATTCCAGGCTCGACCGACCTTGCAAGTCCGGTCCCAAGGTCGGTCCATTCCAGTGAGTTACTTACGTGAAAATTTCAGGCCCGACCGACCTTGCAAGTTCGGTCCCAAGGTCGGTCCGTTCTAGTATGTTCTGGGTTCGAGTTTTCTGGACTCGACCGACCTTGCCCAAGTTCGGTCCCAAGGTCGGTCCATTCCAATAGACCTCTGGCCTTCACAATTTACGACTCGACCGACCTTGTAAGTTCGGTCCCCAAGGTCGGTCGAAGTCAGAAGAATTCCCGTCTGTGTATTTCAAGGCGCGACCGACCTTGCGGGTTCGGTCCCAAGGTCGGTCCGGCCTAGTACTTCAGCTTTAAAATCTGTTTTCAGTTCTATAATTTGCCCATTGCTTCCCCAATCTTCCTACATGTAATCCCACATGTTTAAACACTATTTAGGCTTATTAAATTACCTTAATTCATCCACCAATTCCATTACTAAATTCATCAATCAACTTACACAATTTCCTCACTTCTTTTCCAACACTTTTACCAACTTCCTTTCCTCCAATGCTACAGATTTTTACTTCCTCTTATACCATCCAACACTCCCTCTACCAATGCTACTCCTAGCATCCCAAATACATTTCCAAGCAAATACAATATTTATATCCAAGTCCAACATTCATTTTACTAAGTCTTGCACTTTAATTCTTCCTAGTTCCTCCAATGCAATCCAATAGCTCTTGCAACAGATTTTTATACTCTTTTATTCACATACCACTAACACCATTCCATGGTCATTAAACTTCTCTTCTATCCCTAATACACACCTTGGTTCTCCCATTCACCAAGGCATCCATAAATGCACAATTCCTACCAAAATTTTGCCATAGTTCACCTACTTTTCTTACTTAGCCACACATACTCATTCTCACCAAATTCATGCCTATTCTAGCCACACCCATACAAGGGTCCTACCAGCAATCAATACAATACCAATATACCAATACTTCCTCAATTTCAATACCAATATACAAACACAATCATTTGGCTCTAAGGCCTACAATCCACATACTTACTCACAAATACTTATACTTCTACAACTACAATACTAATACAATGTTTAGGTTCTTTGATTAGTTCACCCATTCCCATTACTCTAATGCATTAACATTTAGAATTAAGAAGGAGCTCTTACCTTGAGCTTATAATTTCCTCCAATTTTTTTTCAAATTCTCCACTTCCTCTCTTCCTTGCTCAAAACCGGCCATATGGTGAATGGAGTTGCCAAACTCCATTCCTATCACCCAAAGCACACAAAACAAGTGCAATTAACATGCCAACCCTTTAATTAATGCTAGTTCATAGAAATGTTTAAGGCAAGTTTTCTAGGGTTTACCTTTGGGGTGCTTTAGGAGGGGTTTTAGCCCTTGGTTCAAGAAGGTGAATCCACCACCATTGCAAGGTGAAATTGATGCTCAGAGAGAGAGAGAGAAAACAAGGCATTACAAAGGGTAAAAATTGGTTATGAAAGGAGATGGTGAAAACATGAGTTTTTCATGTAGATTTTTACCTTAATGGAGAGAGGGGACTCCAAGCTACACATTGATGCTATTTTCTTCACCAATGGGGTATACCCACGAAAATAAACTTCCTTATTTTTGGATTTTGAAAAGAGGGAAGTGTAGAGAATGATGAGGGGAGTTCAAATATGTAATTTGTTTTTGATTTGGAGCTTTAATAAAGCTTGGGCAAGCTTGAGAAGGTGAAGTAGCCATGGTTGTCTCCTTGGAGCTTCCAAAATCGCCAATAGAGGAGGGGGAAGAGAGGAGGTCAGCTGGGTGAGAAAAACGGAAGAGAGAGAGTAGAGGATGAGAGAGTGAGGTGGGAGGGAAGGTAAAACACTTTTACCTTTTTCCCTTTTTACTTTTTGGCTCCTTTAATTAATTAGCTAGTTTGTGTGAGTGTGTGTGTGATAGCTTATTTACCTCTCCCGAAACCGGCCCACACACTAATACCAGTTGGAGCATTTTTCGTCTTTTTACAGGAACCGCTCGTTATTCTGCCCGGTTTTGGTACTATTCACTAACCGGGCCCGTTTTCCAGAATTTCCTCGTTTCTTAAATTTTTATTGGTTATTAAGCTTCCGTTAATGCATAATAATTATTATTTAATGATTCACAATTTTCACGGGTCCGTTTGACCACTTAAAGTCACGTTTTCGGGTTTTCTCGAAAAACGTGTGCTAAAGCTCTATTAGCGTTTTAATACATTATTTGAGTCCGTTTTCTTCGGGAGTTGTTCCCATATATTATTTAGGCCTTGTTAAGCCTTTAGAATCCATATAATACGCTAACCGAGGTCTCATACCTCCTATGGTTATTTAACGCTTATTTAGCGTTTTCCACTTTTTAAGCGTTTCTTTATTTCTTTTGGATTTTATTTTTCCTTACCAATATTACTTAGGCGTCATTAGGCCCTTAAATACGTATTAGATTATTTTTTAATCCCAATATTTAAGTTCGGGGTATTTCAATCTACCCCCTTAAGAACTTTGTCCTCAAAGTTGTTCGAGGTTATGGGGTTACTACACTTACTCATTCTTACGTGTCTAATACTAAAAGTCATACATTCTTCCTCCTTACTAATTCCCATATCCATTACTCAAGGTTCCTACATACCATGCCATACCAATGTACAATAATTACTCCAATCCATCCTTACTACCAACCATCTGGTTCCTCATTACAAAATTTATACATACATACATACATACAGCGCAAAGTTATCCCCAAAGCCATGCAATACACATACAGTCCCGCAGGCACTCAGGTCATCTAGACACAGGACTCCTCTATGTCCCGCTGCCCTTGGAATAATACAATATGCTACACTGCTATCTTCTCCGGTATAAGCTTCTAACCAAATCCTTATTCTCAGTCTAAGGAAAATCCTTCCCAACAGCTAATTAGAAAACTTCTAAAGCATCCAACTCCAAGTTCCAATTTATATTTATTACTTCTATCCTATGTGTGATTCTTGTGACCACTTGAGGGGAGCTTCGAGAATCATTCGACCCTGATGTGATCAGCATCAGTGTTGAACTATCTTTCCATCCCAATTTGTGTTCAGTTTCCCTTGATCTGATCAGGATCAAGTTCGACTTCCCACGTCAGTTTCAAACAATCAAATAGTTTGATTATGTCCATTTTCTATCTTTTTACTTTTCCTAGTCATAATTACAAATTCATACAACTCAAAAAGATGGAATTCAGTCCATCAATCATTCTCAATCTACTTCCCAGATACTTTCCTCGGAATTCAATGTCTAAGTGCTCATTTCATCAATCTTCTCTACTTCCATCCATTACTCTCTATTATCTCTAATATTCTAACTAGGGAATACAATACTTATGAAATTCAGTTGTCCTCAATTTACTTCCAATAACATACTTACGAATACACCACTCATGGGCTACATTATTCTACTACTCATAATCAATTCGTACTACTTCTTTAAGGGCTACAATACTTGTGGAGCTCCGTCCACTACTCATTACTCTTCTTTTACTAATACTCTTATATGGTGTTACAAGGTAGGTATATTCATCCTATGGTATTTGCATCTCTGGTGCCTAATTACCACAATTACAATGTGAATGAATACATATGTTTACTTAACATAGTACCAATCATCAATTCGATTCTCATTTGTGCTATGCACATTATAGTTTTATGTGTTTTATTCATAAAATTCAAATTAAGCGGTTTTCGCTCTACCCCCCTTAAAAGGGATTACGCCCACATCATCTACCATATGTTATTATTATTAAACATTGGTTTACTCAATTTGGGCAATCTGAAGCGTTTAGCTTCACTACGGTATACTATATAATATGCTCTGGTCAAAGGGTCTTAACCATACAAAAGGGTTAGTCTTTGCACCAGGAATTCCTATATGAGCTTATTTAACTCATAATTAATTCGGTTCTAGCCTATCAGGCTTCAAGGCATTAATAGCCATTCTATTATACTTACTAGGGCCCACTAGCTTCTGCTGCGCGACCCTGATAACTTGGGATATCCACCCTTCATGTTATCCTTAATGTGCTATAGATCGTCCTTAATCCCTCTATCGTGGAAACAAGGTTTACTGAGCAAGTGTGGTATTCTGTTACCGTGTTTGAATTCAACGAGTTTTAGATTTATAACCAGCTCTCTGGCAATCTATTATACATATTATTCGTACTCCCACGACTATTCAGTGGTTTCCTCCAACTTATTGTCGGGCTAGGTTAAGTCACTACTTGGTTGTAGTGCTTCCTCTGTTGTCACTAGCTTCTGGATTATACCAGTTCTTCTGGTTCAGTACAAGTATTCTTTACCTGTATGACCTTGCATTGATATGCGTCGGTCCTAGTGACTTACTTAAGTCTCCTTTCACCCTTTAATTCCATTGGAATTCACATTTGTGATTGTTAGTGTGTTTCACACTCTTCGTGCTCCTTTGGCCTTAGGCTGCACGGTTTGTTGCTAAGCTTGCTTAACTGGCTTATGCCATGTTGTGGGTGAAAGAAAGGTTTACTACGGTTTACATTCTCCATGTCCCTAGCCATCTCATTAGATCATTAGCTGCACAAGTGCAATACCAAAACACTCAGTCATACAGAGTGCAGAGGCGTAAACGCTTGACAGTAAGTCACTTATGTGATAGGAAGGAATATTTCTGCCTGTCATCTCATACTTATACTCCATGTCATTATCTGCTACTTCCTCATAGCGGTCGCTTGTTGCGCACCGTATTCTCACTCTTTATACAACATCGTTCTCACTGACTGTGTTACTGTGGTAGCTCTTCTTTACTCATTACCATTGTTGTTGGCACCATTTCTTTATGGTGTAATTACACTAGGAGGTTCCTAGTTCATATGTATGATGATTGTCATAGCATACCGCAATGGTATTATTTTCCCCATGTGGAGATGTTTCATTCCAGTTTAGGTTTCATGTGTAGGTTGGCTTTCCTCACATTATTTCCATCATTTATGATACCATTTACCCATTATCTTGGTTGACCAAGGATAAAGTAATTTATCGGGTTACAAGCTGTAACAGCCCAGTCTTAACCCACATGTGTGATATTGTCCGTTTTGGACCGCAGTCCGCACGGTTTTGTTCTCGGGGTACCATCCCCAAAACGCGTCTCACACAAGGGAAGAGTATCCCCACACCTATAAGACGTGGTTCATGCTCTCTCCCGATCGATGTGGGAGGTGACCCCTACCGTGGGTATCACACAAGCCCCCTTGAGCGTTGGTCATTTGTGGTGTCCAATGTGCATTCACATTGATTGTTTTTGACAATTACTGTCTCCCGTGCTGAGCATTGGTTATAGGCTCTAGCTGTGTAGTTTTACTTTTGTATGTACATCACCGGAATATCCCAAGAAACTTCAAGGGTCTTATGATCCCGTTCTCTATTTGAAGAGTATTTTATTACTGATAAATGAAAGTGATTGTGGAGGGGTTTGTCTCCACTCACAGGTTTCATGACAAGGTTTACCGCGTTGGTGTTTACAAAATGGTTCACCACATGCTTGGGTGCATATGGAGTATACTTACTCCTTCAAATCGTAATGGTTTGGAAATCTCATTTCCTTATTCCATCACCCCTTGGCAATATCCATATGCCTAGGCTTATTGTTATAGTAGAAGGAAGCCTTTTCTTAGGGTTCACATCTTCACCACCTTTGTAACACCCCAATTTTCTAGCTCCAATTTTTTTCTTTTATTATCTTTGAACAATTCAGCGGAAATCTTACTACAAACTCAACCCGGGGGTGCCACCGCCACACTCACCTACTAGTGAGTGCTAAGGCTAACTACCACTATCTTTTCCAAATTAAGTTTTACTTTCAAACCTTTATATATTCAGAATATAACCACAACTTAGACAAACTTACATCAACACTATTAGCTTATACAAAACTGTTTAACCCTAATACATAAGTACTTTATGGTAATAATTACAATTCCCTCTAACTTCAATCTCTATTCCTCTTTAGCTCCATCATGCAACTTCATGACTAGGGGAAAACACCATCCTTTCCTGTACCTGTGGTCAGTCATACAATCACAGAGAAAAGACCACAGGGCATAACGCCAAAATCAGCAACGCTGAGTAACTCCCATCACAACATGTAAAATACATTTTACTTGTAAAACTCCAAGATTACATAAACATAGCAACAAAGATAGTGGAATACTACAACCATGACAACAGGATAATAGCATAGCACAATCATAATAGGGTCAACACATAAAAACCACAGATTAGCACCACCTGTTGCTTACCTTAACATAAGGTGCATAAATGATCATTCAAAATATTATCAAGTATCACTCACCAAAACAATCAATATCAGTTAGTAGGCAGTGTAACCAATGTCAAGATCCACTGAGTATAACATTCAACACCATGATACAATTTACACATGTCCTCGGGCAATCGGTCTTTCGACATAGAGCACTACACTCTCGACCCCTCGGATAATTCACCTCACCCCATGTCCTTAAGTGTGCACACCCCCTATGAATCATCAGTCCATAGAGTAGATCATGATGGCTTAGCTCCAATACACTGGTAGGAGCAAATAATAAAAGACCCCAATACATTGGTAGGGGCAGTCTCAGTAAACTCCAATACAATGGTAGGAGTATATTTCATAAATACATTACCACTTGGCTTAGGCATAACCTTGCCTTTCACCTCACTTCCATATCCATAAAAACAAGATAAATAAACACATAAAGTCAATATAATCACTGTAATAATTGCTGGATAAAATAGCATCACAACAGTAAACATCATTATCCACGGTAACACCTGTACATATAAGTACATCTCAACAGAAACACCAAATTCATCAAGCTAAATAATCATCCAGCTTCATTTAACCAATATAAACCTTAACGGTCCTTAAAACACAAGAGACTCGATTCACACAAGTTATCCCATTCCCGACTGTCAAAACAAAGAACACTTATAATTTTACAGTCGGTTTCCAAGGCAACTAATCAATAATCACTTTAACAAATGGTTGGGCACTTCCTTGCCTCACCCCACACTTCCATATCAGCATAGCACAAGTTATAGCATCACCAAGATCAATATAACCAGACATAGCAATTGCTGGACAGAAATAACACAACACAACATTTATAATTTACCGTTGTAACAATTTGTGCACTTTTGTGCATCCAAGCATTTTCACTAAGGTTCACTTGAACCAAGCTATAAACCAGCTTCTTATAATCAATATAAACTTAATTAATCTCTAATACACAGAAGAACCAACTCATATAAACATTCCCACACTTGACTGTACAAACAACAGCAATGATAATAACAATTTACAACCATTGTAACAATTCGTGCACTTATGTGCATCCAACAAATTTTACTGAGGTTAACTTGAACTAAGCTGTTAAATAGCTTCATATAATTAAACACCATATGATCTCTAAAACAGAAGAGATTCAACTCATACAAATACCTTTACACTTTACTGTACAAAATAACAACGATAACGATAACAATGGCAATTAACAGTCAATTTCTTAGGTGATTTACCTAATGTTTTTAGCCATCCTTTCTCACCTTTTATATTCACCTAATACATGTTAATAAACCACCCTTAATCAAGGCTAACCCATGTCCAAGCTACTGATTCATCCATTGCTTATTTAACAACAATCTTGTACTTTAACAACTTTCCATTTTACAATTTGTATAACTATGTTATATAACCCATTTCACCTCAACTAATTGATCATATACCCTTACCCAGACCTTATAAACCTTATTCACTCATTAAAATCAGAAGAAAACAATTCCTACAGCCTCCTTTCATTTCAGTTACAACAACAACAACAATGACTTTTATACTTTATACAGATTTGTACATATTAGTATATCTTGGTAATTACACTAGATCTAATCAATATAATTGTTTTCCTAACTCAATATAAGATAGACCAACCTAATTGTTCTGTAATATCAAAGAAAAACAACTTATATAGCGTCTCAACCAAACCGGTTTCACCTAGGACAACAATAACAACATTTTTGGACAGATTTATGTTTTCCTGTCATTCTTGCCTAAGAAACCCATCAAAACTGCTTCCCGCATCTACATAAATGTTCATACACCTAATTTGCATACTTCCCTCAACAATTACAGCCAATAACACAGAGAAAAACAACTCTAAACTTGATTATACAGAACAGTACACAGCAGCAGTTTTTAGCACGTTTTTGTCACTTTACTTGTTCTAGCTTGTCTTGCTTACTTCCATTGCATAGCCACGAATTTTACCAGTTAAATTGGAGATTTAAAGCTCCAAGAATCATCTAGTTACAGGTCCATTCAACCAAGAAAAGACAACGAGAAATCAATCCCATTTAAACCGTAAAACAGCACCATTAAAAATCAGATTTTACAAATTTGTTGTTCAGGATAGTTACCTTGTTTCTCCTTGCCATTTCTTACTATTTTTCTCTAAGATTTCTACAGCTTCAAGGCCCTTCTACCTTCTCCTAAATTTCTCCAGCACCTGGGTTAAATCCCTCTCCTTGAAAACTTGCGCAAGACAAGACAAACTGCAGCAGCAATCAACACTTGCTCTCGGTTTGCACCACTTCACCTTTGTTGTTTGTTTTCTCCAGGTTCCAGCCTACTATCTATCCCTTGGCTTACGTGACTGAAGAGGAAGAACACGGGCTCTTGTTTTGGGGAAAATATTCTGAACGATTGTCAATTAACTAGGCAAGGGAATAATTCCATTAAACAACAACAATTACAGTTTCCTTCGGTAAGGTAATGACACCTAGCATAGGATGGTGTTTATTTTTCATTGGCTGAATGATTGGTTGTACTAGGTGAAGCCACATACATGGTGATTAAGAAAGAATGAGGCGGCAAGGTGCTGCTGGATGGAATTCAATCTTGGCTCGGTAATAATCATATGAGTACAAATAACTTATTCACTTAATTGTTATAAGCTTGAAAACGGTACTCTTGGTATATGGGTTGATTTCCTAAATTGTTTTCTTGCATATGGATAACAGTAAGGAGGTCGGCTATTTAGGCTGATAAGATATTTGTATAGAATAGTAATGATAACATAGGACAAATAACTAATTAAATAGGGAATGATCACAAAAGACAAAATAACTAATTGTATACGACATCGGTGATGCTTATGGCTGAAACATACTAATTGTTTTCTATATCAAATTAAGAAAACCAATCCTATGACTAAACATGTAAGGACGGCAATATGCTGTTGCTAAAGATTAGTATAGGTACGAAGTAACTAATTGGTATATGCATATGTGTACGGTTATTTATATATGCTGAAAATAACAAGTTGCTGACCGTAATTCAAAGCTATATTTGGGCTTTGTTTTTGCTAGGAAAAAGGGTTACTTAACGATGAAGAAAGCCTAGTTTGGCTGTCTAGGTATAAAATAGGTAGTGATGACAAGACAATAAACTAGTTAATTATATATATTTACAACCGGTAATATAAACTTAGCTCGTCATTGTAATAATGACGCATTTAACATAACAGTCGGTAATATAAATTTAACATGCCGCTGTAACAATTACAGTCGGAACTATAAATTTAACATGCCACTGTAACAATGACACGTTTTAATATTACAATCGGCCACTTTTATCAATAAGCTAGGATATAATAATAATGGATAGGACTAGAAATAACTAGGCAAGCTATATACATATACACAAGTAACGTACATATATATATATATACGCGATCCAGGCAACATATGTATACAACGATTTCGTAGGCAATATATTTATATATATATTTAAGCGATTCAGCTAATACATATATACAAGCGATTCGTGCTCATATTTATATTAACAAGTTAGTAAGTAATGTATATATATATATACACACGATTTGGTACGTACTGTATGCATATATATATATATATATATTAATAGTTTAGTAATGTAATGTATACATATATATACAGACGGTTTCGTAAGCAAATATACATATATATATATATATATATATATATATATATATATATATATAAACAGTTTAATAATGTACTGTGCTGGCAAGTTTGCTTGCGATGATGATGACTAACTATGTACATTTACAGCCGGTAATATAAACTTAACATATCACTGTAATATTTACAGTCGGTATCTATAGCAGTTATAATACATGTATACATGTCTACAATTTTCACACATAAAATAACGAAGAAGGTATATTTTGTAACTAGGATTTTCCAGGGTGTTTCAACATTGGTGGTCTTCGATTACAAGAGGTATCTTTCCTCAAGTTTCTCATAGTGTCCAAGTATGGACTAGGCCATTGTTGGCATTATAACAATTCCTATGCCCCTGTGTTACCATTTCTACAGGAGGCATTCAGGGAAATTAAAAGCTTCGCCAACTGTATACTAGGCTGATGCTCTAGTGACAGTGACATTGGGGTAGCCTTTACTCCAAGCCACTCATTATGCTGAGTTCATATTGTGCGATTCCATTGTCGATTCGTTTGTCGTACGAAGCAATATCTCCTGCGAGTCTTGTTATTAATTGGTGTGGGTTTTGCAACCGTTGAGTTTCCATAACGTAGTTGGTTTATGGCTTCTGAGCCTTGTTGCTGCAAGCTATGCTCTTTGCAAGCTGCTTATATATGTTTCCACTCCTTGTATACCCCATAGGTTGGAGGTATTACTGGGCTCCATGGCAAGTCGTGGCATCACACTTCCGTTCATAGGAGGTCCTTTAGGCATTCTGATGTTAATCGGTGCCTCCTGGTAATTTAGGGTATTTCCTGTTAAGTGAAATCCCTTCGGTGTCCTAACCGAGTGTTCGTTCCAGCTCCCGCGCTCTTATCATAATGCTTGTTCAACTGTTGTTAACTCAGACACCCTTCAAGGCTTGCTCCTGGGTGCTGTTAGGTTACGCCGCTACATCCGGCTAGTGTTCATGATATGTCGTGTCTACTATACCGCCTTGTGGTATTGTATTTGAGTTATTCCCTTTAGGGTTATGATGCCTCCCGTTCTTGGGTAGACTGTTTATACTCTCTCCTAGTATTTTAGACTAGGTTAATCATCTTCTTCGATGATGGGTTATGCTCCTTGGTAGCTTGTAATTGTTCTTGGGAATTCCGTCCCGTCTATTGATCATCATTGTGTTCGCATTAGGCATTTGCCTTACCGTGTTTAGGCTGGGTATCCGTTCCAGCTGTCATGTATTTGCTTGATGTCCTTGAGGCATATCCAATGTCTATACTTATTAGTCTGCGCTCTGTGTGCTTCCTAATCCTCATTCCTTATCGTCAGATGGGTTCTCTGAGTTCCTTGGTACTCATTACTTAGTTGAGTTCCTTCTCCTCGATCGTCTGAGGTGTTTGGCTACTCTGCTTGAACTTACTGATGGTCCGTAGAACGGAGTTGACTACTCCCCGTGTTTCGTACACTACATGTATACATACGTGGGGTACCTTGTTGATACGTTACCACTTACCTAACTATGT
This sequence comes from Limonium bicolor, assembly GCA_023374045.1. Classification (NCBI taxonomy): domain Eukaryota; kingdom Viridiplantae; phylum Streptophyta; class Magnoliopsida; order Caryophyllales; family Plumbaginaceae; genus Limonium; species Limonium bicolor. The sequence continues at coordinate 170,618,043 of CM041781.1, forward strand.
GTCAGGCCCGCAAGCTCCTTCGGAGTGCGGTTATCCCACATCCCGTAATTGGGTACACTCGTAGTGCTCGTCACACGCTAAGGTGAAGTATTCTATTGTCAACCCCTCTTGTATCATTCTATGATACTCTCCATAATTCTGTTGGTTTGGTTTTAAAATCCAAGGTTTTAAAGAAGGATTGTGGTTTTGAAAGAAAAAGAATTTCGGGTTTAAAATAATAGTTCGGTGTTAAAAGATGTTCTCATGGTATAGCCATGTTCGAGGTCTTGACCTAGTCCAGCTTGTTGCTGACTAGTATGTCCTTAGTACAATGGTCAGGCCACTAGGCCTTTCCATGGTTTCATTCTTCCAGTTTTCAGGATTTGTGATCCTGTGGTCGTTTCATTGCTATCACGGTACATTACTATGTACCTGTTGTGTGTTAGAGTTCATTTATATATTCCTGCTCTTACTGCACTTGCCGAGGCAAGTGCGTGGTACCGTTGGTTTTTGGGTACTCCCATACCGATCACGGTATGGTTCCACTTGTATTCAATAGTCTTGTTGACTCTTCCCTTGATCTTATTGATCTATGTTTAGGATGCTCGATCCTTTAAGCAACTTCTCTGTGATCTCGACATGGCTGTCTTGATCGGGGTACTTCTCCAATCCTTAAAGATCCTTACTTATTTGGTTTGCATTTTGCTTGTTGCTCGTTCCCACATGTTTACTGTGGTTATTGAGCCTTAATTTGTTTAGGCACTACTCTTGTAGTCCTATCGGGTTATATCCCGTGGATGTTCTCGTGGTTGTGTAAGCTATGTCGGCCAGGTATTGTAGCCTTTGACGTTGTAGTTTTGGAGCTAACCACTCCTGACTATGTCCTTAGTCAGCTAGCATACCGTTGGTGGTACTAGTTAGCTATTACTGTCCCGTAGACTTGCGTCTCGGGTTTTGTTATTGTTCCTTCTTCTACTCCGTTGCACGCTTAGTGCTTCTTTTCCTGCTGCTGATTGGTTAGTCAGGTTCTGCGACTGCTAAGCATGTCGCCCCATGTTGTTGCATGTTGTAGTCTCCTTATGGTTGGAGTTCTCATTCTACCGCCATTAAGTGCGGTTATTGTTGTTCAACCGGGATCCATTTCCGGGACTTTCAAATCCTTTGAATCAACCATATGTCGGTTCTTGTTTACTGTGTGATTGTTTCACAACTGCCAGATCGGGTTTTCCCGAGTATGAGAGGACTTTTCTTCTCTCTGGCGTTCTTTCCCAAGTTATACAGTGGGTTTGCGGAGGGCGGGTCTGGTATTGTAGGTATCCGGTACACACCGGGAGTTCCTAACTAGCATATCTCTAATGCTATCACTCAGCCCTTAGCCCTAAGCTTCTAAATCCTAACTCGTTACTTCCTAGACTCGGTATTTCCAGTCATCAGAGCGAAACTCTGATACCACTTTTTATAACACCCCTACCGTTAATACTGTCATTACCGTCTAATGTCCTCGTACTTCCAGATTCACGCAGCGGTACATACTTACACACGGTGGGTGATACAATGCCGTTAGTCACCCACGTGACTAACAAAGCTACTACTACTACATACAGCATCGGTCTGATGGACCGGAATCTCGAGTACTACACATATACAATACATACTCCATTTACCAATCACATACTACTATGCTTAATTCAACACATTACTCCATTACAATACCATACGATACAATGTACATAACCGAGTTTACTAAGTTCCAAATACAAATACAATACTCCTTCCAAGTTCATATATACTCATCAAGGGTCTACAACTACCCATTCCTCACAACTACATACAAGGCTCCAAGCCTTTTACGATTCTCTACTAACTACAGTTCATCCTAGCTATCCAAGTGTAGTCGCCGGTCTCTTACCGTGATCATGTCTGCTTCCGGTACCTGCGCACTAAAAACGTTCCCCCTAGGGGGTCAGCTTACGCTGAATATGACTTCCGCATACCCCGTGTACTAGCGAGGGTACGCCGACTACTTAGGTCGAATACATACAGTTCATTTTACAATACATACATACATAATTTCTTTCACAATACTACAATACTATGCAAGGTATACATACATACGCACAGTACATTACATGCATGGAAGACAATACAAGTCAACCGATACTTACTTACCATCTTCCGGACCGCGAGTCGGATGTTCACAACGAAGAGTCATGTAATTTGGCTGATCAGATTCCCGAGGTTGCAGGTGGTGCAGATAGGGGAGAGGCACATGGGGAAGATGCGGTGGCAATTTCTCCCGTTCTGAAAAGTGGAGCGAATAAAGGCAATTTGTCTGAAGACAATAGTGCGGCAGTACAAAGGGGTGGGTGTTATGGAGCCTGTTTCAATTCAGGATGTGGAGCCCGCTGAAGCTCGAGACAAATATGGGAGGATTGTTAATGTGGAAGCAGAAGCAGAGGCATGTCTTAGCCTGTTGTACCAATTGGGATGTGAAGTCCCGGATCCAGCCCTTGCTAAGGCTAACATCAAATACCAGCTCTAACCCTTCGTTAACTCGTAGTTTATGCTTAGTGGTTTCGTAAGCCTTTTGGGATGTATACGTATAGGAAGGAGAAGAGTTTTAGGGTGTAGTGAAATTTCATCTGGTATGGGAGTATGTGATAGCGGAGGTAGGATTTTGAGGTGTTGGTTGGAGTTTTCATATGGTGCGTAGGCTAGTGTTTCATATGGGTCTTGGCTTTGTTTTGATTCGTTTTAGGGTCGCTCCGCGGTTGACATGAGTTTGTAAGCTTAAGTGGTGGGTACTCTTTTTCCCCCTTGGCTTTTTCCCATTGGGTTTTGCCTTGGAGGTTTTAATGAGGCCCGGCATATCCACTTCTTTTTCTTTAATAAATTGGCTTTAAGCCCTAATTATCAAAAAAAAAACTTACCATCTTCCGGAATACACATACACAATACATACACATCACATACTCAATACGCAATACGGAGATCCCCTTCTCCAATTCATACAAAGGTCTTGTTAGCTTCATTACACACCCGGGTTAATCGGGTGTTCAATACTCTTTTACTCAAGGTCAATGACTTACAATAGTCAAGACCAATACTCATACAATACTTTACTTCTTACTTACTTTACTCAAGTCAAGTCGGTATGACCTCCGGGCAGGGATTGCTACATCCCACCACCAGGCTTTACCGCCCACTAATCCAGGATGCTACCCATTCAAGGGATTTGGTCCATGGAAAAGATTACAGCCAGGATTCGGATCCAACCTTTTGTGTTTCCTTATCCTCACGCGTGGCCGAAACTATATCGGACTTCTACTCATTCCATTTTACTCATTACTCATGTTAGGAGTTAGATGGTTAGGAATAAGTCATTACTTCCATACCATACATCGATACACTACTCAAGTACACATACTTACTCATACACATCATTCTCATTCATGCATTTCATGAATTATACAAACTAATTGTTCAAGAAGATACAACAAGAGCAATATAGCTCAAACACAATTAAGTGCAATAAAAGTCCGATTCGTGTATTTATCTTACTGGTGATCACATAAGCACACAAATCGGGGTAACCAGGTTAGGATATATAGCATGAAGAAATCATACCTTTCACAGTTGATTTACTTTATCGGGTGCTCCCTTGTTCCTTAGTTCACATTTGTTCCTTGAATCTTACTCTCGAATCAATGACTACATGCCAAATGATTCTATTAATACTAAGCTTTACAATACATGCTTAATTACTACGCCCGTATTTACCCCGTTATCCCGTTGTTTCGGTTTAACTTAATGTTCTTATACTTACAACTTTCTTAATTTGTTTTCTTACTCATTTACTTATTTACTTACCATTACTACCTCATTATTGGTGTATCACTACATACATATGCATATATGTGTATAGGCATATATATACATACATATGACTACCATAGTCATATAATAAAACATATATATATATTTTTTTTGTTTTGACTCAACTGACCTTACCCAGGGTCGGACCCAAGGTCGGTCGGAGTCTGTAAGTTTCGTTAAGGCAGAATTCCAGGCTCTACCGACCTTGCAAGTCCGGTCCCAAGGTCAGTCCATTCCAGTGAGTTACTTACGTGAAAATTTCAGGCCCGACCGACCTTGCAAGTCCGGTCCCAAGGTCGGTCCGTTCCAGTATGTTCTGGGTTCGAGTTTTCTGGACTCGACCGACCTTGCCCAAGTTCGGTCCTAAGGTCGGTCCATTCTAGTAGACCTCTGGCCTTCACAATTTACGACTTGACCGACCTTGTAAGTTCGGTCCCCAAGGTCGGTCGAAGTCAGAAGACTTCCCGTCTGTGTATTTCAAGGCGCGACCGACCTTGCGGGTTCGGTCCCAAGGTCGGTCCGGCCCAGTACTTCGGCTTTAAAATCTGTTTTCAGTTCTAGAATTTGCCCATTGCTTCCCCAATCTTCCTACATGTAATCCCACATGTTTAAACACTATTTAGGCTTCTTAAAATACCTTAATTCATCCACCAATTCCATTACTAAATTCATCAATCAACTTACACAATTTCCTCACTTCTTTTCCAACACTTTTACCAACTTCCTTTCCTCCAATGCTACAGATTTTTACTTCCTCTTATACCATCCAACACTCCCTCTACCAATGCTACTCCTAGCATCCCAAATACATTTCCAAGCAAATACAATATTTATATCCAAGTCCAACATTCATTTTACTAAGTCTTGCACTTTAATTCTTCCTAGTTCCTCCCATGCAATCCAATACCTCTTGCTACAGATTTTTATACTCTTTTATTCACATACCACTAACACCATTCCATGGTCATTAAACTTCTCTTCTATCCCTAATACACACCTTGGTTCTCCCATTCACCAAGGCATCCATAAATGCACAATTCCTACCAAAATTTTGCCATAGTTCACCTACTTTTCTTACTTAGCCACACATACTCATTCTCACCAAATTCATGCCTATTCTAGCCACACCCATACAAGGGTCCTACCTGCAATCAATACAATACCAATATACCAATACTTCCTCAATTTCAATACCAATATACATACACAATCATTTGCCTCTAAGGCCTACAATCCACATACTTACTCACAAATACTTATACTTCTACAACTACAATACTAATACAATGTTTAGGTTCTTTAATTAGTTCACCCATTCCCATTACTCTAATGCATTAACATTTAGAATTAAGAAGGAGCTCTTACCTTGAGCTTATAATTTCCTCCAATTTTTTTTCAAATTCTCCACTTCCTCTCTTCCTTGCTCAAAACCGGGCAAATGGTGAATGGAGTTGCCAAACTCCATTCCCATCACCCAAAGCACCCAAAACAAGTGCAATTAACATGCTAACCTTTAATTAATGCTAGTTCATAGAAATGTTTAAGGCAAGTTTTCTAGGGTTTACCTTTGGGGTGCTTTAGGAGGGGTTTTAGCCCTTGGTTCAAGAAGGTGAATCCACCACCATTGCAAGGTGAAATTGATGCTCAAAAGAGAGAGAGAAAACAAGGCATTACAAAGGGTAAAAATTGGTTATGAAAGGAGATGGTGAAAACATGAGTTTTTCATGTAGATTTTTACCTTAATGGAGAGAGGGGACTCCAAGCTACACATTGATGCTATTTTCTTCACCAATGGGGTATACCCACGAAAATAAACTTCCTCATTTTTGGATTTTGAAAAGAGGGAAGTGTAGAGAATGATGAGGGGAGTTCAAATATGTAATTTGTTTTGATTTGGAGCTTTAATAAAGCTTGGGCAAGCTTGAGAAGGTGAAGTAGCCATGGTTGTCTCCTTGGAGCTTCCAAAATCGCCAATAGAGGAGGGGGAAGAGAGGAGGTCGGCTGGGTGAGAAAAACGGAAGAGAGAGAGTAGAGGATGAGAGAGTGAGGTGAGAGGGAAGGTAAAACACTTTTACCTTTTTCCCTTTTTACTTTTTGGCTCCTTTAATTAATTAGCTAGTTTGTGTGAGTGTGTGTGTGATAGCTTATTTACCTCTCCCAAAACCGGCCCACACACTAATACCAGTTGGAGCATTTTTCTTCTTTTTACAGGAACCGCTCGTTATTCTGCCCGGTTTTGGTACTATTCACTAACCGGGCCCGTTTTCCGGAATTTCCTCGTTTCTTAAATTTTTATTGGTTATTAAGCTTCCGTTAATGCATAATAATTATTATTTAATGATTCACAATTTTTACGGGTCCGTTTGACCACTTAAAGTCACGTTTTCGGGTTTTCTCGAAAAACGTGCGCTAAAGCTCTATTAGCGTTTTAATACATTATTTGCATCCGTTTTCTTCGGGAGTTGTTCCCATATATTATTTAGGCCTTGTTAAGCCTTTAGAATCCATATAATACGCTAACCGAGGTCTCATACCTCCTATGGTTATTTAACGCTTATTTAGCGTTTTCCATTTTTTAAGCGTTTCTTTATTTCTTTTAGATTTTATTTTTCCTTACCAATATTACTTAGGTGTCATTAGGCCCTTAAATACGTATTAGATTAATTTTTAATCCCAATATTTAAGTTCGGGGTATTTCAATCTACCCCCCTTAAGAACTTTGTCCTCAAAGTTGTTCGAGGTTATGGGGTTACTACACTTACTCATTCTTACGTGTCTAATACTAAAAGTCATACATTCTTCCTCCTTACTAATTCCCATATCCATTACTCAAGGTTCCTACATACCATGCCATACCAATGTACAATAATTACTCCAATCCACCCTTACTACCAACCATCCGGTTCCTTATTACAAAATTTATACATACATACATATAGCACAAAGTTACCTCAAAGCCATGCAATACACATACCGTCCCGCAGGCACTCAGGTCATCTAGACACAAGACTCCTCTATGTCCCGCTGCCCTTGGAATAATACAATATGCTACACTGCTATCTTCTCCGGTATAAGCTTCTAACCAAATCCTTATTCTCAGTCTAAGGAAAATCCTTCCCAACAGCTAATTAGAAAACTTCTAAAGCATCCAACTCCAAGTTCCAATTTATATTTATTACTTCTATCCTATGTGTGATTCTTGTGACCACTTGAGGGGAGCTTCGAGAATCATTCGACCCTGATGTGATCAGCATTAGTGTTGAACTATCTTTCCATCCCAATTTGTGTTCAGTTTCCCTTGATCTGATCAGGATCAAGTTCGACTTCCCATGAAATACCCCTAATCTTTAAAATATAATTAAATGATCTATTAATGATCTAAGATGATTATTAAACATCTAAATATTATTGGGGAACAATCTAAAAGATCTCAACAAGGCAAAACACGCCTTAAGATCGGTAAAGCCAAAAATGTGCTTTAAGACACCATAAAGATTGTATAACCTCAAATAGGATCCAGAGTGGACTCCTAAGTATTATAATGAATCAAGGAACACAATAAAACCATTCTCAAAGAGAACTAAGCTCAGGAACACCCTGTGACACAAAAATGTGCGCTAAAACTCCTTAAAGCACGTTTTTGTGAGGTTGCCTTTTAAATTGATTTTTGATGGGCTTAAAAATTATAATTATCCTTAAATATGATATATAATCATATTATATCATATTAGGAATTTAATTCCAGAAATTTACGAATTTTTACAAATTTAATATTAAAATATTAATAAAACCCTAAAGTGGGGCCCGCATGAGTCAAATTGACCAAGTATGGTCAATGGTCAACTAATTGACCCACTTGGACCATGGCAGCCGGCTGGCAATAAGAGAGGAGGCTGCATAATTTCCTTGATTGACAATAATGCTACCTAATGCATTTACTTTTAGAAAATAATGTTACTTTTTACATTATTTCAAACTTTACTTACTTTTCCCACCTTCTCCTCCTTCCTTGTCCGATTCCACACTGCCCAGCCGAGTTCTCCTTCTTCCTTGGAGCTCTCAACTTGTTCTTGAGCTTGGAAGACAAACCTAGCTCCTAAGCTCCTAATGTAAGTGTTTTAATGTCATTTTTGGCTCTTTTTTCTTCATCTCTTCACCACCAACACCTAAATTTCGTGTCTCATCTATTCCTATGGCTTATTCTCAGTGTTCTAAGGTTAGAACAAGAGCTAAACTCGGTTGAGACCAGTAGAGGGACCAAGGTTGTTCAAATCTACATTTTAAGGTAAAAATGTGCTTTAAGCTCATAACTTTTGATTCCCTTCGAGTTTGGCTGTGAAACTTTGGTCATAGCCTCATCTTCTTCTCCTTTTCATGTAGAATCTGTTGGTTAGTCATTTGGAGCAAGGGTGACCGAGATCCAAGAGAAATACTCTCTTTTAAGGCATTTTTCCAAGGTAAAACCTAATAACAAGGTAGTATTTCGAGATCTAACTATTTCCTATGTCAATATGGTGGATCTAACACCTTGTGGTGTGTTTGGTTCAGGTCGAAAATGCCTAGAACTTCCCTCGCATTTTTAAGGTGATTTTTGCCTTAAATCTTACATTAATTATTCCTTATGGTTAAGCTCAAGCTTGGAGTGTAACCATATCTTGTTTTTGTGTATTAAACATGTCTAAATCAAGTGGTGAATTTTCCTACAAGTGACCGAGCCTATACAAGGATAAATCAAGGTATAAACACCTTAAACTTATGATTTTTGTAATCTTTAAATATATATATATATATATATTATGGCCGAGAGTGAATATACATATATAGGTCATATTGACCTAAAAATGTAAAAAAATGGCTAAGATAAATTAAGCTAGTCATTTAAGAGATTTAATTAACATAATGGTCAAATTATGACATTATGTGGAAAAATAATTAAACCATGGAGAGGCCGAATATATATGCTATATTTTGAGACATTTATTGTGTAATTTATTTTGCAAGATCAAGGTTGTAATAAGGCCATGTCATTAGGCCATTTTAATTTAAGTTTATAAGCTTATTTAGTTTTATTTATGCTTATAATTAAAGTTGGGGCCAATTCGTAATTATTAAGGAATTAGAAAAGCCGTGGGTAATTTAGAGCAATTTAGGGTTTTTAAATGAATTTAATAAAAAGTATAACATTTTATTAAGTTTTGGGTAAAAATTGTAAAAATAGAAAAGTATGGGGTGTTGTTGGTAATTACCGAAAGTTTGGGTCCCAATTGGTATTAGTAGTCAAAGTTGACTATGTAGGAGACCTTGACCAAGTTTGGAGAATTTAAGGAATTAAAATACTACCTTATATTAAGATAGTAATTAAATTGTAAAAGATTTATAAGTCTTGGGGTGGTATTGTGATTTCCGAAAACTAGGGGTACTAAATGGAGCTTAGTACAAACCTTAGATTATTAGGGATTTTTAGAAGTTGATTTGGGTAAATTTGGAGTTTATATGAATTATCTAGGTATATAAGATATTTCATAACATTGTTACACATGGGTAACATATGTGGTAAAACCGAGATTTAGAGAAAGTATAAGGTTAATAATGATATTTATAACCTTTTGGTATGGTTTGGTAATTTTGGGATTATATATAAGGTTTTATGAAGATATATGTATAGTATATAGTTTTGGTGATATTAGAAACTATATGTTCAAAAATGGAGTAAATTGGTGAAAATAGAAAGTTAAGTGGTGGAAATTAAATTTAAAAAGACCATGGGGTCTGCTCGGTATTTTGGAGAAATTATAACTATGGGTTATAATTATATTAAGGTTTAAGGATTATAATATAAGGTATACATTATAAGTGTAACAATGGAATATATTTTTGGGATTGATTTGTAAATTATGGAAGTTGGTGGGAATTAATTAAAAACCGAGAGTTTAAGTGCTGTTTGGATTTCATAACAAAATATAACTATAGGTTATAATTGTTTTAATGACTTAAATGTCATAATATATGTTATATAACTATAATATAACATTATATAAATTATGTGGTGGATTTTGTAAATATTTGGGAATTATAGGTGCTGTTCGGAAATATTACTATTTTGGAATGAAATTTATAATATGGTTTTTATGTTATAAGAGCTATAACATTTATAATATAAGAGGTATTCATCAAAAGAATGAATATATATTATAATGACTTACCATATAATAAATAGCCCTATAATGCATATATATAAATAAATATATGTCATAGTGCGGAAAATATAGTATAGTTCAATAACTATGTGTTACCACAATTAAAATGATATGAGATGAAGGGAAAGGAATTATAAACATTGGATATGGAATTCTAATGTTAAGAGTGTACATGAAATAATAAGGATTTATATAATGCAAAGTATTTGTACATATGAATTATACAACATTACACTTGGAAAAACTAACCTTAGAAAAATAAATACTAAGGTGAGATGTATAGTGCATGTCGAAGAATCATACATGCAATAGAGAAACAAACTATACGATCTACAAATATATGTTTAAGTTACATGCGATAACAAGTCCAACAATAAGTATGTTAATATACGAGATAAGACTACGCATGTAATGTAACACTTTTCCAATCTCGAGTTAAACCGAAAGCCCGACCAACATTGACAGTTAATAATGGGGGGTTAACCGGGAGTTATTAGTGACGGTACGGGGTACCGTAGAATTTTGTGTTGTTATACAGTATGCTAATCAGTAGCATTATGTATTGTATAGACTGTTAGAGACGACACACGGAGCATAGGATCTTGCTGATTCATACTCCACCGTAATACACCAGGGTGAACGGTATGTTATTATGTGGCTTGATTGTCTCTGAGGACTTCCTCAGTTCAGACATTGTGTGAAAATCTGTGATAAGATTGAATGTCTGCTTGTGTGAATTAATATGCTTGAGTTGTGTATAAACGCTGCTTTACTATTACTGTCATGCGATAACAGTACCGTTCGTATATATGAACATATTATAAAACGAACTAGCAGCAGTGATGCTATCTTGTATGTGTAACATAAGGAACGTAAGTAAACGTTGTAGCATCAGGATAATAAGATATATATATTATCTGAGACTTATATACGGAGCATTGGCCTCTTTAACGCCGCTCTCGTATCTAACACTGGATCCCGAGTCGACATACTCAGGATTGGACTAACGACCTTAGTCTATTGTGTTAAGGAAAGTAATAAACGATGCGATGGTATAGATAAGTTATCAAGAGGATGTGGCTCTTGCTGTGAAATGTGGTCCATTAACGATACTAGGATACCGTGTGGTAACCGTAAGTATCAGGATAGATTTCCAACGAACTACAGATTGTTCGTAGGACGGAGACTCTACCGCTGGAGTGGCTACTGCCGTGGGTGACCCGCCAAAGAGATGGGTAACTTAGAGACACGTCGTTCTAATGAGACGCTGTCATTAGACATGACTGAACAATTACGAACGATTTTATTAACTCGTACATTAGGCGAACATTATTTGGGCGTGCATGCCAAAGACGAGAGTTCATACTCGTTTATAATTCTCGTTGTTTCGCCTTGTTGTTCATTGGTTATGCTGTGTGGTTATGTGTGGTATGTTGGTGGTGTTGATTGTATAAGCCGTTGTACTCATAAGTGTGTGTTGTGAATTGGATTAATTAAATAAACTGTACTTATATCTGTGTGTGAACTGGATGAGTCGAGTCACTGTGCTTGTGTGTGGATTTTGTGGATTGTTCGAACGAGTCGACGTACTCAACTATGAACTTTCGGGTGTTGTTGGAGTGGAGTCTACATACTCATATAAGCGTTATAACACTTTCAGTGGTCTATTACGATGCGATGTGTGGAGCCGGGGGCTTATTTGTTATTTGAGTTTACTGCAAAATATAATGTTGCTTTACAGTTCTAATATTAAACTATTTGCATGAAAATGGTGTGCATGCTCTCGACCAAATAACTGAATGGTCCGAGGGTGCATGACAGTCAGGTAATAACATACTCAGCGGGGGCTGATTCCATACCACAAACTACCATTTTTGCAGGTATGCAACTTCCGGTGCCGGCAAAGAGAGTGACGCGCGGGGTAGTATGATTACAGTTATTCGAACATGCACTGTTGCATTTTGATATGAATCTAGAAACGTGTATAGGTTTTGGACACTTAGAAAGCTCACTGTGAATGTATTATATTTTGGTTTGGGAAGTTTAGATCTATCTCTTGTTGTCACTGCGAGAAAATGTTTCGTATGTAAGAATATATCAGGAAGTACGTTATTACTCGTATGGGCGAGTAAGAACGGTGACACCAGTAGTTGACTTGTTGAGATTACCGCTGCAATTATATTGTTAAGTAAGATGATTAGGAGTCGATTAGAGTAGGGGTGTTACATCCCACGTCAGTTTCAAACAATCAAATAGTTTGATTATGTCCATTTTCTATCTTTTTACCTAGTCATAATTACAAATTCATACAACTCCAAAGGATGGAATTCAGTCCATCAATCATTCTCAATCTACTTCCCAGATACTTTCCTCGGAATTCAATGTCTAAGTGCTCATTTCATCAATCTTCTCTACTTCCATCCATTACTCTCTATTATCTCTAATATTCTAACTAGGGAATACATTACTTATGATATTCAGCTGTCCTCAATTTACTTCCAATAACATGCTTACGAATACACCACTCATGGGCTACATTCCTCTACTACTCATAATCAATTCGTACTACTTCTTTAAAGGCTACAATACTTGTGGAGCTCCGTCCACTACTCATTACTCTTCTTTTACTAATACTCTTACATGGTGTTACAAGGTAGGTATATTCATCCTATGGTATTTGCATCTCTGGTGCCTAATTACCACAATTACAATGTGAATGAATACATATGTTTACTTAACATAGTACCAATCATCAATTCGATTCTCATTTGTGCTATGCACATTATAGTTTTATGTGTTTTATTCATAAAATTCACATTAAACGGTTTTCGCTCTACCCCCCTTAAAAGGGATTACGCCCACGTAATCTACCATATGTTATTATTATTAAACATTGGTTTACTCAATTTGGGCAATCTGAAGCGTTTAGCTTCACTGCGGTATACTATATAATATGCTCTGGTCAAAGGGTCTTAACCATACAAAAGGGTTAGTCTTTGCACCAGGAATTCCTATATGAGCTTATTTAACTCACAATTAATTCGGTTCTAGCCTATCAGGCTTCAAGGCATTAATAGCCATTCTATTATACTTACTAGGGCCCACTAGCTTCTGTTGCGTGACCCTGATAACTTGGGCTATCCACCCTTTATGTTATCCTTAATGTGCTATAGATCGTCCTTAATACCTCTATCGTGGAAACAAGGTTTACTGAGCAAGTGTGGTATTCTGTTACCGTGTTTGAACTCAATGAGTTTTTGATTTATAACCAGCTCTGTGGCAATCTATTATACATATTATTCATACTCCCACGACTATTCAGTGGTTTCCTCTGACTTATTGTCGGGCTAGGTTAAGTCACTACTTGGTTGTAGTGCTTCCTCTGTTGTCACTTGTGACAGCCCAGGACAACAGCCCACATGTTTTATATTGTCCGCTTTGGCACCAGGCCGCACGGATTTGTTCCTGGGGTTTCGCCCCAAACGCGTCACACAAGGAAGAGTATCCCCACCCTAATAAGGTATGGTTCGTGCTCTCTCCCGATCGATGTGGGAGGTAACACCCGCCGGGTGTTACAACCCTACCTCCCTTAAGGAGCCCCAGTGCCCTCACGGGCTCACTGGCCCACACCGACCTGGGTCTGGCTCTGATACCATCTGTGACAGCCCAGACAACAGCCCACAATGTGTGATATTGTCCGCTTTGGCACGCAGGCCGCACGGATTTGTTCCTGGGGTTTCCCCCAAAACGCGTCACACAAGGGAAGAGTATCCCCACCCTAATAAGTATGGTTCGTGCTCTCTCCCGATCGATGTGGGAGGTAACACCACGCCGGGTGTTACATCACTAGCTTCTGGATTATACCAGTTCTTCTGGTTCAGTACAAGTATTCTTTACCTGTATGACCTTGCATTGATATGTGTCGGTCCTAGTGACTTACTTAAGTCTCCTTTCACCCTTTTATTCCATTGGAATTCACATTTGTGATTGTTAGTGTGTTTCACACTCTTCGTGCTCCTTTGGCCTTAGGCCGCACGGTTTGTTGCTAAGCTTGCTTAATTGGCTTATGCCATGTTGTGGGTGAAAGAAAGGTTTACTACGGTTTACATTCTCCATGTCCCTAGCCATCCCATTAGATCATTAGCTGCACAAGTGCAATACCAAAACACTCAGTCATACAGAGTGCAGAGGCGTAAACGCTTGACAGTAAGTCACTTATGTGATAGGAAGGAATATTTCTGCCTGTCATCTCATACTTATACTCCGTGTCATTATCTGCTACTTCCTCATAGCGGTCGCTTGTTGTGTGAGTGTGTGTGTGAGAGCTTATTTACCTCTCCCAAAACCGGCCACACACTGATACCAGTTGGAGCATTTTTCGTCTTTTTACAGGAACCACTCGTTATTCTGCCCGGTTTTGGTACTATTCAGTAAACGGGCCCGTTTTCTGGAATTTCCTCGTTTCTTAAATTTTTATTGGTTATTAAGCTTCCATTAATGCTTAATAATTATTATTTAATGATTCACAATTTTTACGGGTCCGTTTGACCACTTAAAGTCACGTTTTCGGGTTTTCTCGAAAAACGTGCGCTAAAGCTCTATTAGCGTTTTAATACATTATTTGTGTCCGTTTTCTTTGGGAGTTGTTCCCATATATTATTTAGGCCTTGTTAAGCCTTTAGAATCCATATAATACGCTAACCGAGGTCTCATACCTCCTATGGTTATTTAACGCTTATTTAGCGTTTTCCACTTTTTAAGCGTTTCTTTATTTCTTTTGGATTTTTTTTTCCTTACCAATATTACTTAGTCGTCATTAGGCCCTTAAATACGTATTAGATTAATTTTTAATCCCAATATTTAAGTTCGGGGTATTTCAATCATGTTAGCACCTCCTCTAGTCGGTGGAAGACCTACTACGAAATCCATGGATATATCCTCAAACTTCCAATATGGAATGGGCATCGGTTGTACTAAACCGCCCGGTCTCCAATGCTCAAACTTCACTTTCTGACATGTCATGCATCTTGCCCCAAATTCTGCAACATCTTTCTTCATACCACTCCACCAGAAATGTAACTTCAGATCCTTGTACATCTTCGATGACCCTGGGTGTATAAGGATGAGCAATGAGCTTCCTGTAATATCTTTTCCTTCAAGTCTGGGCTGGACTCTGGAATGCACAAACGACTATTCAATCTTATTAATCCATCTTCACTGAGTACAAAGTCATACTTCTGTCTCTCGAAGATACCGTCAGTCAACTGTTGCCTGATAGTCCTCATGTACTGGTCATTAGCCTGAGCACAACGTACCTCCTCGATGAGGTCGTTGTCTCCTGTCATGGAAAATAAGGAATGAGCTCTACGGCTCAGGGCGTCAGCAACTACATTTGCTTTGCCCTCCTTGTACCTGAGGTCGATGTCGTAGTCCTTCAGAAACTCGACCCATCGCCTCTGCTTCATATTAAGCTCCTTCTGAGTGAATAAATGCTGAAGGCTCTTATGATCTGAATAAACTATTACTGTCACTCCGTATAAGTAGTGGCGCCAAATCTTCAGTGCAAACATAACTGCTCCCAATTCTATTTCATGAGTCGGGTAGTTCTCTTCATGCTTCTTCAGCTGTCGTGATGCATAAGCAACAACCTTTCCATTCTGCATAAGTACACATCCTATCCCTGTGCCCGAGGCATCGCAATAAAGCTTGGTGAAATCTCAGATGATTGTTAGGATGATTCTTGCTTCAAGACTTAGTAGATTTAGCTAGGAAAATTACATTAAAATGGTGTTAGAACTTAGAACACCATTAATGGAGCTTAGAAGCTCTAAGGAATTAACTAACAAAGGAAGAAGAAAAGAGAGGAGAAGAGGATGCTTACCAATCGGTGGAAGTGGGCAAATGAGAATGGAGCCTCACGTAAGAAGATAAGCAAAGGAATTAAAGGATAGAATTATTTTGACAATAATTGTCAAATTGTTTAGTCTTTCCTTTGTTTATTAATTTGGTGTTTGGCTCAAGAAAATGCCCATAATTGAGGCTCTCTTTCGGCTGATGACAAGGAAGGAATGGAGGCTTGATTGTCAATTAACACAATATGACAAGAGCAAAGGTAGGTATATGTTACCTTTGAATTTTATATGTTGAATACCATGCCATATTGACTTCTTTTCCCTTTGTATTCTCGGCTGCATATGGCTATAGATGTTGAATACCATGCTATAGATGTCAATTGATTTTTGTTGTTTTAAGACAAGAGAACATGCTAGGTTGCTAGATTTTTTATTTGACTAATTATAAGGCAATCAAACTTGCTTTTATAGCTCACATTTTCGGTAATATGGGCTGTAGCTATCCATTTGATTTTTGTCTATCTTTGATAATGGAACATGCTTAGTTTAGTTGTTTTATTTGACAATTATTCATCAATCAAACTCCCCTTTTTCCTTATCAAAATCGGCAGCACATGAGGTAGAACATGGGTTGTTTCATTTGTTTATAGCCTTGTACAAAAGCTAGATCTACTTTTGTGCTTTTATGTATTTTAATTTCTATGACTTTTGTTAGACTAATCTTTCTTGTTCTTGTAGGTAAAAAAGCGGTAATGGCGGTTAATGGATCTTTTGACTGATTTTTATTTGACATATTATCACATGGTACATGATAAGATGAGTCACCATTCCATAAGGCAAATTTATAAGTAAAAACCATGTCAAATTCACCTTAAAAATCGGCCCCTATGGTGACCAATTGGAATTGATTTTTGATTTGATTCCTGTCAATATATTGTACTAAGACCATATTTATATAACATGTTATAAGTCACAACATTTAATTGGTACATTATACCAAGGTAAAAGATGAAGTTTTAAGGTAATAAAAATGCTGATTTTAGGTACCTTTTTGCCTATAAAATAGGCCCTACTTGTGCTATGTGTTTAGCACTGGATTTAATTGATTTAGATGTTAGGGGTATTTCAAGCCAGCTCCTGCAGATGCTCCTTGCCAGGATGGGCGCGGGAGCTCCGCCACCACAGCCACCTTAGTGATAGCCATCCCTTCTTTATTGCTTTCTTTATTTTATTTGTTTTTCCATACTTTTATTTTGAATTGTTATAGTTTTTTCTGTTGAAACTAACAAGGAACTAGCAGGTGCAGTGGTAATGTTTATATTTGGCAGTGTTTTAATTCTGAAATGCTAAATTTCCTATTTCTCTTAGCATGCAGCGTTCTTAAATGATTTATTTACGTGTCCACTCTACTGCGGAACGAACGGCTATAAGTACAGGACATGGCACCACATTACTCTCGAACGTCTGCTAAACTAGAACTCTAAGGAGTATTCTTGCTATAACATTGATCATACAATTTAAATATTCCCTATTGTTCGAGTTAATGCACTTTATTCTGTGGTCGTACATGCCAGTGGAACACTAGCAACTTTTACTCTGCACAATACGAACTTTGTCTGTGACTAAGTGAGGAATATCTCGACCCCTGCAAAGCTTCAAGTGTGAGGAAGGACATCTTCCTTAATCTATGATACCAGGGGAGTCTTAGTTCCTAATTTAACATATTGATGTTCCGCCTTTTCTTTCTTGCGTTGCGGTTTAATTATTGCACATGCATCTATTATGAGTATAACATGTTTTGAAAGGTCTTTTACTTGCATTTCTTTTATGACCAATGAGGACATTGCTCCTCTTAAGTGTGAGGAAGGAAAGACCTTTCCTTGAAAACATACTAGTTGTCTTTAATGCCACACTTGCTTTTTGCCGCCCTAATGCCTGTGCACACCGATAAATAAGATGAAATAATTGCAGGAGTTTTTGAAATTAAACCAAGTGATAACCGTAAGAATCATTTAGCTTGATGAGGTTGGATAAATAGTTTTATTTAAAAATACTCTTTTTCACTAACATTAGGTAGATTAGCTAGTTGTGGAAACCGGATTATTTTAGCTTGGGATTTTGGAAATGAAGTGAATGTTTGGAATGAAAAGGATAAGGCAAGGTACTCCGCTGATCAAATTTTTTTTTCCTAACAATAGCAGGCCTCGTCTATCCGGTTATTAAGTCTTAAGGGTGCCTTAACACCTATCTACCTAAGGTCTCGGGATCTGGGATAGTTGGCCCAACACCATCTCAAGGATAGAGAGAAAAGTCTGGGTTACGGAATAACTCTGCAAATCTTAAATATTCGTTTGTTTTATACATAATTCTTGAAGACGAATGTTTTCACGTACAAAAGAGATAATTGTAGTTAAATTTATGCTTTTGATCATGAGTACGTGGTGTTGAAAGGTATTGCGGAATAAGGCATTACTTCACACCCTTGTCATCCAAGGATTAGAGGAATGAAAATCGGTGGAAAGTCCCAGGCTAAGCTAACTTGATTTCTGCAATCTAGTTTCTCTATGCTTTTACAAAATTGTTCTTCCTTCACTGTTTGTGAAAACCTACCTCTAAAGAGCAAGATTATTCTTTCATTTGTCACTTTGCTTGATTTCGTCTGCACTTGTTTGATCTTGAGATTATTTGACGGCTTTAGAGATATTCTTATTCATTCTTTGCTTGAGGACAAGCAAAAGCTTAAGTGTGAGGAAGTTGATAAGTGTGAAACATATAGGCTTTTTAGGGTTTAATTTACCTTATAATCTGTAAACGTTTAGGCAATGTTTCCCACTTATTATGTGAGTTTCCTAAGATTGATGTTTTGATATGAAATGATGCATTTTATGTGTTAAATACAGGAAAAACCCATGGAAAGGAAGATTTTACGTCATAAGGATTTCAACGCAACAAACGGGGAACAAATCAGAAAAAGAGATGCAAAAATTGGTCATGTCCGGCCATCTTTACCCGGACGCAAATCCGGATGTCCGTTAAAGGACACGTCTGGATCCGGATGCAAAGCCAGACGTGACCCGAGATTCAGATCCAAAAGTTCTATCTCACGTCCGGATCGGACACAGATCCGGACGTCACACAAAGACGAAAAATAAAAATGCATCACGCTGATAATTACGCTTTCGGTGCAATTATCAGCTGAAAGCAGAAGTTTAGCCCATGCTCAAGCAGTTTATCCCATGCTCAATCAGTCTTACCCAACTCACCACTAACCCTTGTTTTTTTTTAAACTTTTGAAGCCTTTTAAGCTCTCGTTCAGTTTCTGATTCATTCGCACCAGACACTCCCGTCTACACAATACACTCCCCTCCTCTCCCTCCATACTACTTCCTCATTTACGATCAATCGTTCATCTCCACTCATTTATCTTTCTCCATACTCATTCTCCCTCGGTTACAGACACAGAAACCTGCTCACGCACTTCATTTAGCCACGTCGGATCTACGTCCGGATCCGGACTGACCCTCAACAGCGCGTCCGGATCGACGTCCGACCCCAGATACCCGGACGTGACACAGACAAGAGAGGAAACTGCAGAATCGGCGACGGCTTCTAAAATCAGTTTTTCTGCTAAATCCCTTTATCCTTATGCTGTTTAAATTGAGCATTGTTATTATGTCTATGACTGAGTAGTCACTTTTAATTTTGGTTTACTATGTATCTCTAGATTAATTATTTCTGAACCTTTGTGATTTTCTGCAGTACAATGAATAAAGTTCTTTTCCCTTATGAATTCCTAAATCCTCTTTAATCTGATCAATTATTGAGTTTATCAGTTTGTTAGCTTATAAGTGAGAACTGCAGCTATCAATTGACTGCAGGGAAAGAACCAGTTAGTATAGAGATGGTAATTCCTCTAAACCACTAGCTGACCATTAATCTAGACTATGCTTAAAGCAATTAGTAAACAGTGGATTCATAACGAGAGTTAGGGTTCGGTCTTTGCTAATTAGAATTCATTGAGCGGGAGACCGGATGTGAATTGCCTTTATTCTAGGGTTTTATTCAGAATTCTATAAAAATCAATTAGGGAAAGAAATTGCAAATCTAGAGAGAAGTAATAAACCGAAATTTCCTTTATCAATCAAATTCAAATCAGTTATTTACCTGTTATTTATTGCTTATCGATCTCTTTTACAGCATTCACCATCACATTCAAAAACCCCAATTTCTGTTATTCTATATAATTCTTGTTTGTGTGTTAGTAGAAATTAAACTAGACATCGCCTCCTTTGGTTCGATACTCAGGGAATACTCCGAGATTTAAACCTACTATAATTGACCGGTACACTTGCCGTTAGGTTAACCCCCAACAACATTTGTCGTTAGGTTTTACCCAACATGTATTCAAGGTTTTTGGTTCCTCTAATCTTGTTGGTTCAATGAGAACTCTTCTTGTTTAATTTACTCGAGGTAGTTATTTGTTCTGGTCTGAATTTATATCTCTGACCTTGGTACGGAGTTGACTACTTCTTGCGTTACACTACCTATCTACACGTATGGGGTACCCTAATGATACATTGCTACTTGAATAACTTATAAGTAAGTCTGTCAAGCCCATAAGCTCCTACGGAGTGCGGTCGTTCCATATCTCATTTTGTATCCTTGTAATGTCCGTCACGCGTTCGTGAAGTATTCTTTTGTCAAACTCCCTTTTTAATTCGTGTTGGGGGGTGTCCCGAGGAAATTCCTTTCGGTTCCCTGGGTTCCCAGCCCCATGGTATGATTATGTAACTTTCATTCGACAAGTGTTTGCGATATCTCGCTGAAATACCCCAAACCTTGATATGTTGTTTAAACATTAAACTATGGTATTTAAAGGCTATAAAGTGCCTTAGAAACATCAGTGAACAATTTAAACCATAGTAAAACACAATAAAGCACTAAGATACAGTTTGAGCAAAAACATGCTCTAAGCTTGGAGTGAACTTGGTTAGGACCCAAAGAGCCTACCAAGACTTAATATTATTCAATTATGATTTAATAAGGCTAATTAAGTCCTTAGGAAACTTTGGTAGACAATAAAACCAAACAAAACACAAATAAATACCTTAAAGCCAATATGGGCGAAAATGTGCTCTAAGCTTGGGATAAGTTTGTTTAAGTCCTAAAAGCTTACCAAGACCATATTTATATGTTAATGAACATATTAAATCAATTACTAAAGAAAACCAAGCTTGAAAGCAAGTTAAAACACAAAATGTGCTTTAAGGAGTCTTAAAGCACATTTTTGAAAAATTGTCTTGTAAATGAGTTTTGAGTGGCTAGATGACCATCATTACTCTTTAATTAACATGTGTACTACTTAGTATCACATTAGGAAGTCTAAATCAATGGGAAATCAAAAATTTCACAACTATGTGTGTAACACCCCTACCGCTAATACCGTCATTACTGTACAATACTTACCTTCGCAGCGGACATTACATACTCAACGGCGGGTGTACAATGCCGTTAGTCACCCACGTGACTAACAAGGCGAGTTACAATCCTACATACTATCGGTCTGATGAATATGAACATACCGAGTACTCTACACAATACAATACTTCCCAGTCGCATACTCATCCATAATCCAATTCAACTCCAATACATTACTATACCGAGTATACTACAATCCTCAAAATTACCGATACAGTCTAAACATCCAAATTCTTACTACGTGAACACATACAATTCCCTTTACTCAGCTACCCATCCTATGCTATGTAGCAGTCCCCGTCCTACTCTCTCGAACGGTGAACAGCTTCGGTACCTGCACACTAAAAAAAAAGTCCCCCTAGGGGGTCAGCTTACGCTGCATATGAAATCCGCATATACCGCGTGCTAACCGCGGTACGCCGACTACTTTGGGTCGGATATACATGGAGTTCATTTACATGCATACATACATACTCATGCTACAACAATACAACCATCATTACCTACATACACATACAAGTTCGATTCTTACTAAGGAAGACAGTTCGATAGTCAACCATTTGTATTTGTTATTCATTCATTACTCTTCGTACTATATTTGATACCTTCTACTCTACTCATACCTACTCCTTACCCTTACAAACTCGACACTCCATGCTCGATACTTTACTCGTACACGTTCCTTACTCTGTACTCGTTACTACGCTTCTGTACGCTCATTACTCACTACTCCTTACTTACTCATACATGCTCAGTACTCAATACTTACTCATACATACTCAATACTCAATACTCGCTACATACTCATACTCGCTTCTTACTCAATACTCATTACTTTACTCATACGTACGCAATACTCAATACTCATTACTTTGGCCACCGGGCGGAGTCATACAAAAGACTTGCCACCGGACCTACAATACGAGGGCTATACGCTTAACTCCTCAAATACTCAATGTCCGTTCTACCGACTACTCATATTCCCAACACTCTTCTCTCAGAGTATAATACAATCTCACGGATTAGCCTAGAAGTATCTCTCTCGATAACCTCTGTTAGCTTAGGGAATTACCTCCGTCTAGTATCCTCAAATTTAAGGGTTTCCCCAACATATCGAATACTCTCTCGTTCGGGGCATACTTACATCAGTCGGGTCCTCTCATAATGGGTCGACTAATTACTAAGGGGTTTGGAGATCCCTCATCACTCTTTACTACTCTCATGGTTCATGTTTTGCACCAAGGTTAATTCCCCTAATAGGGGTTCCTTATATACTTCCGCTACTGTTCGTTTGTGGATTATTCATTTCGTTTCTCTACCGTTATCGGGAGGTTATTACTCCCGTACACTCTCTCACATTCTAGTGAGTTCATTGGTTTACGTTCCCATTTATTGGGTTGCTGGTTTAGTGCGTTGCTACGGTTTCATTAATTCACCCATGACTCTCGCTACGAGTCAATACACAACAAGACTCATCTATGAGTCGGACTATACGCACTAAGTAAAGCCACACAATCAATCAAGAAAGGTTAGCTCAATCAACATACAGCAAGACATATAATGAAAGGCAATAAACCGTTTTCATGCTTTAGTCTTGATTAACCGGCATACAGCACACAAATCAACGTAACTCGGTTAGCATACGGGGCATGAGGAAATCATACCTTTCACCGGGGTTAGCTTTACCGTGTGTTCCCTTGTTCCTCAGTTCACACTTGTTCCACTGATAATGTTTCCAACATTGTTATTAATACTATGTTCATACGATACACAAATAATTACTACTCCCGCACTTACCCCGTTGTCCCGTTATTCTTAGTTTTTCTCTTGTGTGCTTAACTTTCTTTCCTTCATTATTCTAGCACTAATGCCTTACTTATACACATATATATATGTGTGTATGTATATACATATATATATACGTGTATGTATATATATGTATGTATGGGTATAATATATATATATATATATATATATATATATATATATATATATATATTTAATTTGATTTAAATTTTTTTTATAAAGGCCGACCGACCCACTCTGGGTAGGTCGCCTGGGTAGGTCGGCTGCAGAGAGCACCCGGGTTACAGAATTTAGTCCGACCGACCCAGGCTAGGGTAGGTCGCCTGGGTGGGTCGGCTGCAGAACCCCTTTTAATTATCTACTTGAATTCTAAGTTCACCTCAATTCTCACCCAATCTTTTCCTAGTCATTTCCACATGTTTCCTACATGTTTAAACCCTAATTAAATCCTCTAAATCACCTTAATTCACCCACCAAATCCATTACTAAATCCATCAAACTACTTACACAATTTCCTTACTTCTTCTTCAACACATGTAACAGTTTTTGTTACACTTATGCTACAGATTTTACCATTCAATTCTCCCATCCAATACCTCCTCAATCATTGCCATTCTAAGCATTCTAAATACCTCTCCTTACCATGCCAATTCATTCCCTAGCCATTACACTACCTACACCCAAGTTCCAACACTCTTTTTACAAAATCCTGCACACTAATTCCTTCTTAGTTCCATAATGCATTTTGATACCTCTCTTGCTACAGATTTTATATCCTTTCCTTCTTGTATTACAACCACTACTTATGGTCATTAAACATCTCCATTATCCCCAATACATACCCTGGTTCTCCCATTCACCAAGTCATCCACAAATGTACATATTCCTACCAAAATTTTGCCATAGTTCACCTACAATTCTCACATATCCACACATACCCATTATCACCAAAATCATTCCTATTCTAGCCACACCCTTACAAGGGTCCTACCAGCAATACAAGCAATCTTAATACATCTTTAATTCCTCAAAACACAATATCACTACACATACAAAATTCCTTGGCTCTAAAGCCTACAATCCACATACTTGTTCACAAATACCCAAACTTTCACAATTACAATTCTACTACATTATTTTGGTTTCTTTAAATTGGTTCACCCATTCCCATTATCCTAATGCATTAAAATTTCGCATTAAGGAAGAGCTCTTACCTTGAGCTTAAAATTCCTTCATTTCCTTTCCACTTCTTCTCCTTCTCTTTTTCTTGCAAAATCGGCCATGTGGGGGATGGAGTTTCCAAACTCCATCCCAACACCCAAATTACATAAGGAGAATATAATTAGAATTCTAATTCCTTAAAACTTCACTAATTAAATGAAGGGTTCAAATTACCATTAGTTAGGGTTTTTACCTTGGGGCTTTTAAGAGAGGTTTTCAAGCCTTGAATGCAAAGGAGGGTTCCTCCACCATTGGAGAGTTGAACCAAGCTCAAACAAAGAAGAAACAAGGCATTACAAGAAGGGGCAAAAATCGGCCACCATAGAGAATGGAGGAAAAATGGATTTTTCTTGAAACTTTTTACCTTAGGAGGAAGAGGAGACTCCAAGCTTCACAATGGTGTGCTTTTCTCTTCAAATGGGGAAAACCCATGGAGATGAAGTTGCTCATTTTCGGATTTTGAAAAGATAGAAATGTAGAGCTTGAAGAGAGGAGTTCAAATATGTATTTTGTTTTACATTTGGAGCTCAAATGGAGCTAGAGCATGGAGAGAAAGAAGAGAAGCCATGGGAGGTGTTGAAGCTTCTCAAAATCGCCAGCCCCCATGGAGAGAGAGGGAGAAATCGCTGGGAGAGGAGAAGGGAGGAGAGAGATGAGGGTAAAGTGAGAATGAGAGGTGAGAGAGTGTTAAAGTAGTATAAGTTACTTTTTGCTTTATTACTTTATTGCTTTTTGATTTACTTATTTGTTACTTGTGTGTGTGTGTGAGAGAGGGCTGTCTACAACTGTAAAAATCGGCCCCCCCACTGTTATACTAGTTGGAGCGTTTTTCGTCTTTTACAGAAAACGCTCGTTATTTTACCCGGTTTAGTTACTATTCACTAACCGGGACCGTTTTCCGGAATTTCTCGTTTCTTTAAATTTAATGGACATTAAGCTTCCATTAATGTTTATTTATAGTTATTTAATGAACTATAATTTTTACGGGTTCGTTTGACCACTTAAAATCACGTTTTCGGGTTTCCTCGAAAAACGTGCGCTAAAGCTCTATTAGCGTTTTAATACATTTCTTGGATCCGTTT
Source organism: Limonium bicolor (assembly GCA_023374045.1). Taxonomy (NCBI): domain Eukaryota; kingdom Viridiplantae; phylum Streptophyta; class Magnoliopsida; order Caryophyllales; family Plumbaginaceae; genus Limonium; species Limonium bicolor. Next base: position 170,643,534 of record CM041781.1, read on the forward strand.
TCTTCGGAATCATTCCCGTATACTTATTAGGCATGAATAAGCCTTAGGAATCCTTATAATACTCTAACCGAGGTCTCGTACCTCCTATGGTTATTTAACGCTCATTTTAGTGTTTTACGCTTTCTAAGCGTTTTCTCATTCCTTTTGGATTTATTTTCTATACCAAAAATTACTTAGGCACTATTAGGCCCTTAAATACTATATTAAAATATTCTAATCACCATATTTAAATTCGGGGTATTTCAATCTACCCCCCTTAAAGAACTTTGCCCTCAAAGTTGGTGAATCTAATACTGTTACTCGTCCATATACTCTATGCTAAGGTTATGACCTCTACATATAACTTGTCAAACTCCAATGTCTGACATGATGCATACTACGCATCCAAACAGCATGTCACTGCATGCATAGCAATCAAAATATCCGTTTTACTCCTCTCTCCAAGGGGGTCCATCCGCAGACAATTAGGTACAATCCTCCCCCAATGGAGAGTGATCCCTCAGGTACCAGTCACGTTTGAACACTTACGCTTTCTGGTTCACGGCCGTCATGACTTGAGCACTTACACTTTCTGGCTCTACGGTCCTTTGGTTCTGATCAAATTCATTTGCACATATAGAGATCCTCAGGCACTTACTTATACTTACTTACTCATACTTTACTCATACTTACTCATACTTACTCGGGACTACGCTGCCCCAGTGCCTTTGGAAAAATACAAACACACACTGTTACCGTACAACCGGTGTAGTGGTTTCAAAACTAATCAACACTCCCACCGACTCAAAACTAGCTTCTCCTCCTATGGTTTCGACCGGATACCCGTGCCTAGGCATGGAAGATCCACTAGCGCCCGTGGGAGCGGTTTTAAAACCGTCCTCATTCTTAAGTTTGAAGAAAACACATTGTACCAAATTAGTTTAGGAAATTCATTTTGAAAACTTGCATACATCTCCCAACTTCAATTTTTTTTTTGATGATCATGCCTAATACTAGTGTTATTATTGTGACCACTTAGGGGAGCTTCCAGAGTCCTTCAACCCCATGTGATCAGCATTGGTGTTGAATTATCCTTCCACTCCAATTTGTGTTCGGCTTCCCTTGATCGCTAGCAAATCAAGTTCCACTTCCCACCTCAATACAAACAGACAGATTGTCAAACATGATTTCGTTTTCTATCTTTTTAATCTTGCTACTCATAATCATACACATACATTTTCCAATTCATATGATTCACTTACTTACTTACTAATCATTTCATCAATTATTGCTACATCTTCTCCAACTGCTATACTTTAAGAATTCAAGGGTATAATATCCCATTAATTTGCTATACTCCAATTTATACTCATAAAATACATCGGTTGTACACCGATTCATACTCATTACATACGTCGGTTGTATACCGATTTATACTCGTTACATACATCGGTTCCGTACCGATTTATACTCCTCAAGTCTCCCATACATACTCATTCTTCATACTATTACCAATCGGGTTTCTCATTACCCTAGAGTTTCTCTACTCCTTTTCCTATACTTACTTCCCAAATACCACAATTACACGATGAGTGAATACAAATGTTTATGTAACATAAGTATCACCATCAAAACGAATTCTTTTGCGCTATGCGCATTGTAGTTTACGCACCTATCACGTAAAACATCACATTTCACGGTTTTCGCTCTACCCCCCTTAAAAGGGATTACGCCCACGTAATCTACCATGTGTCATCATTGGACATTGGTCGAAGGCATTCCGCCGTCATGGAGTGGTTCTGCTTCCATACGGTCTATTATACAATGTTCCTTGATCAATGGGTCTTAACCGTATTACCGGTTAGTCCCTACATCAAGAATTTTCATTGGAGTTATTTAACTCTTAATCGGGTTTGGTTCTAGCCTAAATGGCTTCAAGGCATTGATGACTAACCTTTTATTCGCTTGGAATTCTGGGCCCACTAGCTTCTGCTGCGCGACCCTGATAGCTTGGGTTATTCGCCCTTTTCGTTATCTTAATGTGTTACACATTACCTTTTTATCCCTCTTATTGTGGAAATAAGGTTTATTAACCAAGTGTGGTATTCTCTTACTGTGCTCAAACTCGATGGGTTTTAGATTTATAACCAGCTCTCTGGCAATCTATATACATACTGTTGTGTTTTGTAGTGGTCATTCACTTGTTTCCTCCGACTTATTGTCGGTTGAGGTTAAGTCACTACTTAGTTGTAGTGCTTCCTCTACTGTTAGTAGCTTCTGAATTATACCAGTTTCCCTGGTTCATTACAAGTGTCCTTTGCTTGTATGACCTTGCATTTTCAATGCGTCGGTCCTTGTGACTTTCTTAAGTCTCCTTTCACCTTTATTCCTGTGGAATTCACATCTTGTGATTGTTGGTGTTTGACACTCGTCGTGTCTCCTTGGCCTTAGGCCGCATGGTTTGTTTCTAAGATTTTGCTTAGCTGGCTTGTGCCATATTTACTGGTGAAAGGAAGGGTTTTCCACGATTTACATTTTCCCATATTCCTAGCTATCACACTCGATCATTACTGCACAAATGCAATACCAAAACACTCAGTCCTACAGAGTGCAGAGGCGTAAACGCTTGACAGTAACTCTCTTATGAGGTCGCAATAGGACTGATTGCTACTCTTTCAGGTGCTTCTTCCTCATTTGGTGTAGACTTCTGGCTGGTTGCCTGGTCTGTCTACCCTTTTGTATTAACAACTCCATAGTATTGGGTGATTATTCGCATACGTTGGTCGCCTACTGCGCAACATGTTCTTACTGATTCCATAATATTGGTTTAGATAGCATCCACCGTTGCTGGCTTCAGCTTATGCATTTCCACTATCTAATCGTTGTTTGGTGTTTATACGTCTGAGCTCCTTTAGCGTCATTTACTTATACTTTATGTTCCCACATATCGAGTTCTTATTGAACCGTTACTCCTTAGTTGTCAACAGCTCCTGTTGAAGCTATTTTACGTCGCTTGGCAATAATTGTATGTTCAAGCTTAACTACATTAGTAGTTCTGAAAGGATATATTTCCCGGCAGTTACTGATGGTATCCCCTTCCGGGATCCAAGTGTTCACCGCTCTCGCGGTCTCACATTTAGGAGGTATCCTTGCTCGTTGGTCTTAATCTTTTTAGTGCATGTATCCTTGACCGCTTCCATAGGTTCCAATGGGTTTTGCAACCGTCTAATTGTGGCTAATTGGGTATTGTAACAGTTTCATGGCATATTAGCCATATTGCCTAGAGCTCTGCTCATCATAGGTCGTTCCCAAATGGTTACTTCTCTGTAAGCCATCGCTGGGCTTGGAGGTGATACTGGGCTCCCTAATAAGATCGTCGCATCACGCTTCCGTTCGTTGGAGACCCTTTTGTATCCTGGTATTGATCGATACCATTTATTGATTTGGGGTATCCCCTGTCAAGTGGGATCCCTTCGGTGTTCCAACCGTATGTTCGTTCCAATTGTGGTGTTCTTACCACGATATCCCATTCAACTGTGTTGACTTGATACCCTTTATGGATTGTTCCTGGGTAGTACCGGTTATTTGGTAGCATCTGGCTGACATTTACGAGTATGATCAGTTTGTTATCCCGCTTGCGGTTCTGGATTTAAGTCATCCGTTGAGGGTTGTAACGTCTCCCGTTCTTAGGGTAGACAGTTGGTATTTTTCCTTGTGTATAGTGGATTCGATATCCCTTCGGGTGATGAATGGTATTTCTGGTACCCTATAACATCACCCTGTGTGTTTGTGGTAGTTGTTCTGGGAATTCCATCCCGTTCATTGAACACTGATGTGTTGGTGTTTGGCATTCGCCTTATTGTGTTTAGACTGGGTATTCTTTCCAGTCGTCATGCTTCACTTTAATATATTCAAGACATATCCAATGTCTTTATTCCGTTGTTAGTGCTCCTCGCACTTTAGCTTTTAATCATCTCCCTGTATTAGGTTCTTGACTCCTTAGCTTGTAAGCTTATCTGAGTTCCCTTTGCTCGTTTGAGGTATCCAACTGTTCTGTTTTGAATTTGCTTATGGTCCGTAGAACAGAGTTGACTACTTCCCGTGTTTCGTACACTACATGTATACATACGTGGGGTACTGTCTTGGCACGTTACCACTTACCTAACTATTTGTCAGGCCCGCAAGCTCCTTCGGAGTGCGGTCATCCCACATCCCGTATTTGGGTACACTAGTAGTGTTCGTCACACGCCTAGGTGAAGTATTCTATTGTCAACTCTTCTTGTATCATTCTATGATACTCACCGTATTTCTGTTAGTTTTGTGTTAAAAATCCAAGGTTTAAAAGAAGGGTTTGTGGTTTTGAAAGGAAATTTTGGTTTTGAAATAACAGTTCGGTGTGAAAAGAAATTCTTCATGGCGTTGCCATGATTGAGGTCCTGACCAAGTCCAGCTTCTCGCTGACTGGTATACTCTTAATACAATGGTCGGGCCGTTAGGCCTTTCCGAGGTTCCATTATTTAGATACTTAGGGTTGGTGATCCTATATTTGCTCCATTCGTCATAGTGGTACTTTAGTAAGTATCTATGGGTTTGTTAAAAGTATTCAACCGTCCTGTAGTTGCTGCACTTGCCCTGGGCAAGTGCGCGGGTAGGTTTTTTTTCAGTTAACGTATACCGGTTACGGTATCGTTTTCATCCATAATTGGTGGTTTTATTAGATCTTCCTTTGATCTTTTGATCTTGGTGATCCATCTCCTGAGTCGTGTCTCAGTGTTCTTGACATGATTGTTGTCAATCCTGGTGTCTCACACCTTCACTGTGGTTAACGAGACTTGACTTATCCTTAGGAACCACGTTGTGGTCCTATAGGTGTATGTGTTATGAATACTTCCATTGTCACCTGAACTATGTTGTTCGGTTATTACAGCCTCTTGGCGTGTGGGTTGGTATTAATCCAACCTCGACTAGCCCCTTAGTCGGTTTGTATCCCGTTGATGGTATTATCAAATATTACAGTCCGTAGACTCTTTGGTCTCGGGCTTGTTACTCTATCTTCCTTGCTTCATTGCGCGATTGTGCTTCTCTTCCTGCTGGCTGCACATGGTTCTCGCGACTGCGAAGCATGTCGCCCCATGGTGCCATAAATTCCATTATCCTTGTGCTTAGGATCTTCATTCTTCCGCCATTAAGTGCGGTCCTTGTCATTCAACGGGAACCGTCTTCGGGACTTCCAGTTCTTGGACTCTACCGTAAGACAGGTTCTTTTCTAATAAGGTTTATTTGCAACTGCCAGATCGGGTAATACCCGAGTGTGAGAGGTCTTTCCATCTCTCTGGCGTTCTTGTCCCAACTTACAACGGGGGACGCGGAGGGCGGGTATGGTTACTGTAGGTATCCAGATCACACTGGAAATTCCTATCTAGCGTCCTCACACACTAGCACTCAACCCATAGTCCTAAGTCTCTACTTCCTAACTCGGTACTTACCTAAACTCGGTATTTCATCCATCAGAGCGATACTTCGCTCTGATACCACTTTTTGTAACACCCCTACCGCTAATACCGTCATTACTGTACAATACTTACCTTCGCAGCGGACATTACATACTCAACGACGGGTGTACAATGCCGTTAGTCACCCACGTGACTAACAAGGCGAGTTACAATCCTACATACTATCGGTCTGATGAATATGAACATACCGAGTACTCTACACAATACAATACTTCCCATCGCATACTCATCCATAATCCAATTCAACTCCAATACATTACTATACCGAGTATACTACAATCCTCAAAATACCGATACAGTCTAAACATCCAAATTCTTACTACGTGAACACATACAATTCCCTTTACTCAGCTACCCATGCTTATGTAGCAGTCCCCGTCCTACTCTCTCGAACGGCGAACAGCTTCGGTACCTGCACACTAAAAAAAAAGTCCCCCTAGGGGGTCAGCTTACGCTGCATATGAAATCCGCATATACCGCGTGCTAACCGCGGTACGCCGACTACTTTGGGTCGGATATACATGGAGTTCATTTACATGCATACATACATACTCATGCTACAACAATACAACCATCATTACCTACATACACATACAAGTTCGATTCTTACTAAGGAAGACAGTTCGATAGTCAACCATTTGTATTTGTTATTCATTCATTACTCTTCGTACTATATTTGATACCTTCTACTCTACTCATACCTACTCCTTACCCTTACAAACTCGACACTCCATGCTCGATACTTTACTCGTACACGTTCCTTTCTGTACTCGTTACTACGCTTCTGTACGCTCATTACTCACTACTCCTTACTTACTCATACATGCTCAGTACTCAATACTTACTCATACATACTCAATACTCAATACTCGCTACATACTCATACTCGCTTCTTACTCAATACTCATTACTTTACTCATACGTACGCAATACTCAATACTCATTACTTTGGCCACCGGCGGAGTCATACAAAGACTTGCCCACCGGACCTACAATACGAGGGCTATACGCTTAACTCCTCAAATACTCAATGTCCGTTCTACCGGACTACTCATATTCCCAACACTCTTCTCTCAGAGTATAATACAATCTCACGGATTAGCCTAGAAGTATCTCTCTCGATAACCTCTGTTAGCTTAGGGAATTACCTCCGTCTAGTATCCTCAAATTTAAGGGTTTCCCCAACATATCGAATACTCTCTCGTTCGGGGCATACTTACATCAGTCGGGTCCTCTCATAATGGGTCGACTAATTACTAAGGGGTTGGAGATCCCTCATCACTCTTTACTACTCTCATGGTTCATGTTTTGCACCAAGGTTAATTCCCCTAATAGGGGTTCCTTATATACTTCCGCTACTGTTCGTTTGTGGATTATTCATTTCGTTTCTCCTACCGTTATCGGGAGGTTATTACTCCCGTACACTCTCTCACATTCTAGTGAGTTCATTGGTTTACGTTCCCATTTATTGGGTTGCTGGTTTAGTGCGTTGCTACGGTTTCATTAATTCACCCATGACTCTCGCTACGAGTCAATACACAACAAGACTCATCTATGAGTCGGACTAACGCACTAAGTAAAGCCACACAATCAATCAAGAAAGGTTAGCTCAATCAACATACAGCAAGACATATAATGAAAGGCAATAAACCGTTTTCATGCTTTAGTCTTGATTAACGGCATACAGCACACAAATCAACGTAACTCGGTTAGCATACGGGGCATGAGGAAATCATACCTTTCACCGGGGTTAGCTTTACCGTGTGTTCCCTTGTTCCTCAGTTCACACTTGTTCCACTGATAATGTTTCCAACATTGTTATTAATACTATGTTCATACAATACACAAATAATTACTCCCCACACTTACCCCGTTGTCCCGTTATTCTTAGTTTTTCTCTTGTGTGCTTAACTTTCTTTCCTTCATTATTCTAGCACTAACGCCTTACTTATACACATATATATATGTGTGTATGTATATACATATATATATACGTGTATGTATATATATGTATGTATGGGTAAATAATATATATATATATATATATATATATATATATATATATGCATGTATGTATATAATATATATATTATTTGATTTTTTAATTTTTTTTTATAAAGGCCGACCGACCCACTCTGGGTAGGTCGCCTGCAGAGAGCACCCGGGTTACAGAATTTAGTCCGACCGACCCAGGCTAGGGTAGGTCGCCTGGGTGGGTCGGCTGCAGAACCCCTTTTAATTATCTACTTGAATTCTAAGTTCACCTCAATTCTCACCCAATCTTTTCCTAGTCATTTCCACATGTTTCCTACATGTTTAAACCCTAATTAAATCCTCTAAATCACCTTAATTCACCCACCAAATCCATTACTAAATCCATCACTACTTACACAATTTCCTTACTTCTTCTTCAACACATGTAACAGTTTTTGTTACACTTATGCTACAGATTTTACCATTCAATTCTCCCATCCAATACCTCCTCAATCATTGCCATCCTAAGCATTCTAAATACCTCTCCTTACCATGCCAATTCATTCCCTAGCCATTACACTACCTACACCCAAGTTCCAACACTCTTTTTACAAAATCCTGCACACTAATTCCTTCTTAGTTCCATAATGCATTTTGATACCTCTCTTGCTACAGATTTTATATCCTTTCCTTCTTGTATTACAACCACTACTTATGGTCATTAAACATCTCCATTATCCCCAATACATACCCTGGTTCTCCCATTCACCAAGTCATCCACAAATGTACATATTCCTACCAAATTTTGCCATAGTTCACCTACAATTCTCACATATCCACACATACCCATTATCCCAAATCATTCCAATTCTAGCCACACCCTTACAAGGGTCCTACCAGCAATACAAGCAATCTTAATACATCTTTAATTCCTCAAAACACAATATCACTACACATACAAAATTCCTTGGCTCTAAAGCCTACAATCCACATACTTGTTCACAAATACCCAAACTTTCACAATTACAATTCTACTACATTATTTTGGTTTCTTTAAATTGGTTCACCCATTCCCATTATCCTAATGCATTAAAATTTCACATTAAGGAAGAGCTCTTACCTTGAGCTTAAAATTCCTTCATTTCCTTTCCACTTCTTCTCCTTCTCTTTTTCTTGCAAAATCGGCCATGTGGGGGATGGAGTTTCCAAACTCCATCCCAACACCCAAATTACATAAGGAGAATATAATTAGAATTCTAATTCCTTAAAACTTCACTAATTAAATGAAGGGTTCAAATTACCATTAGTTAGGGTTTTTACCTTGGGGCTTTTAAGAGAGGTTTTCAAGCCTTGAATGCAAAGGAGGGTTCCTCCACCATTGAGAGTTGAACCAAGCTCAAACAAAGAAGAAACAAGGCATTACAAGAAGGGGCAAAAATCGGCCACCATAGAGAATGGAGGAAAAATGGATTTTTCTTGAAACTTTTTACCTTAGGAGGAAGAGGAGACTCCAAGCTTCACAATGGTGTGCTTTCTCTTCAAATGGGGAAAACCCATGGAGATGAAGTTGCTCATTTTCGGATTTTGAAAAGATAGAAATGTAGAGCTTGAAGAGAGGAGTTCAAATATGTATTTTGTTTTACATTTGGAGCTCAAATGGAGCTAGAGCATGGAGAGAAAGAAGAGAAGCCATGGAGGTGTTGAAGCTTCTCAAAATCGCCAGCCCCCATGGAGAGAGAGGAGAAATCGCTGGGAGAGGAGAAGGGAGGAGAGAGATGAGGGTAAAGTGAGAATGAGAGGTGAGAGAGTGTTAAAGTAGTATAAGTTACTTTTTGCTTTATTACTTTATTGCTTTTTGATTTACTTATTTGTTACTTTGTGTGTGTGTGAGAGAGGGCTGTCTACAACTGTAAAAATCGGCCCCCACTGTTATACTAGTTGGAGCGTTTTTTCGTCTTTTACAGAAAACGCTCGTTATTTTTCCCGTTTAGTTACTATTCACTAACCGGGACCGTTTTCCGGAATTTCCTCGGTTTCTTTAATTTTAATGGACAGTAAGCTTCCTTATTATTATAGTTATTTAATGAACTTTTATAATTTTTACGGGTTCGTTTGACCACTTAAAATCACGTTTTCGAGTTTCCTCGAAAAACGTGCGCTAAAGCTCTATTAGCGTTTTAATACATTTCTTGGATCCGTTTTCTTCGGGAATCATTCCCGTATACTTAATTAGGCATGAATAAGCCTTAGGAATCCTTATAATACTCTAACCGAGGTCTCGTACCTCCTATGGTTATTTTACGCTCATTTTAGCGTTTTACGCTTTCTAAGCGTTTTTCTCATTCCTTTTGGATTTATTTTCTTTACCAAAAATTACTTAGGCACTATTAGGCCCTTAAATACTATATTAAAATATTCTAATCACCATATTTAAATTCGGGGTATTTCAATGTGCCTTGTTTTGTGAATAGTAACTAAATTAAGCAAGTTTATAACATAAGTCAATATAAGTAAGTTAATTGGTCAACAAAGACCAAAACACCCCTAAGTAATGTAAGGGGGCCGGTTTTTATTTGTGGTGAGTCACCACTCTTGCTAGCTTGATAAGTAAATAAAGATGACAACTAAAGTTTGCTATTTACTTTATAAGTAAATATCTTGTAAAAGCAAACTCTCTTCATTCCTTCCTTTCCCCTCACTTCCACCATTTCCAACCTTCTCCTCCTCTCTCCATCGGTTTTGCTACAGCAAGTAGCCATTCTCCAACTTCCATTGCTTGTAACTTCTAGCTCCATATACCAAATCAAATTCTAAGACCATATTTGCCTTAGTTAGGCCAAGCTCTACACTTCTCTCTTTTCAAATCTTCAAGAACTCCATTTTGGTGCCATGGAGATTCACCATGGAAGGAGCTTGAGCTCATCTTTTCACACCTTGTTGTTCTCCTTTGCTTCAAGGTAAGGAAACTCAAAGAAAAACTAAGTTTCCTCTCATTTTTGTGCATGTCCGAAAATTCACCATTAATGGCGTCTTCTCTTGTTCTTTAATAGCTTCATTCTAATCATTCAGGGCTTGGTGGAGTCCTCTCTTGCTACCTAGTCAAACCCTCTTCCAATTCCAAGGTAAAACATTCATTGTTGTGTTTTAAGACAATATATATAGCCTAGGGTTTGAAAATGGGTTAATCATGAAGCTTGAGCTGCTCATTGGTTTTACTTGTGTATTGATTAGAACATTGACAAGTAGCCAAGTACTCTTGCCTATTTCCAAACAAGGAAGAAGAAAGAGTGTTCAAGTAAAAATCTTGAAGAAAAGAGGTAAACAAACTATCTCAATGTAGTTTAAATGCCTAGGAAAAATGAGCTTGATTTGCTTAATAAAATACCTAAAGAGCCAATGGCAAATGAGCTAGCAAAATGCTCTCAAGGAGTTTATTAAGGGCATATGAGATGTTGAGTGTAATTGCAGGTCAAAGGCAATGTATATGTGGGAAATTCAGTGTTTATGATTCATGCAATTTAAGGGCCTAAGAGCCATGTTATTTAAGGGCCTAAGTGCCAAGCAAGTTAAATTATGCACTATATTCTGATGTGGTGTAATTGGGTGTGAAGTTTTGTGTATAAGAATGTTCTTGATGGATTTAGGTGTTCTTGAATGTTTAATGGTGAAAACAATGTGTTTGGTATGACAATGTGCTAGGAGAGCCCATGGCAAAATTTGGATAATGTACAAGAAGTTTTAAGTGTTTAAATGACTTAGAAGGTACTAGGAATGGTAAAGTGTAGAGATGGTGAAAGAAAGTGAATTAAGGTGTTCTTATGTGTTATGATGCCTTGGGCATAGTCTTGGAGGGTTTAGAAGTAAATGAATGTTATACACGTCAAAGTCATGTTATGAGAAGTATAAAGTCTTGTGCAAGTTTTGGTATACAAAGGAAAAAAAAACAATGTCTTGCAAAGATCTAAGTGTAAACTTGTGGAAATAGTAGAAGTTGGGTGAAGGAGATGTTTGTGTGAGAAGTAGTGCTTTTAGGAGTAGTGTGTAAGGGTGGTAAGATAACATTTTGGTAGTTGTGGAGTAATAGGCATGAAACTACCACCTAGAAAACCTAAGGAAAAACATTACAAGTGTTAAGAGATTTTGTAAGAAAAGTGAGTAACAAGTTGGACAATGTTTAAGGTGATTCAAAGTGATATTTTGGTATTAGAATATGCCTAAGTTCATGTGTGAAGTTTGGGTAAACAATGGGTGAAGAGAATAAGAGGAACAAGGCTTGAAAATGCTAAGTATGGAAATCCGTAGCTTCGGTCCGGGACTTAGTTCCAGGGTTAAGTCCCGGACCATACACAAAAAAGGGCCGAGAGTATCACCAATGCTTTGGTCCAGGACTTGGGGTCAGTACAAGGTCCCGGACCACCCTGTAAAAACTAGCCGAGAATTGCTTAAGTGTTGGTCCGGGACTTAAGGTAAGGACCAAGTCCCGGACCACTCTAAACAACGTTGTTTAATGTATGAAAATGATGTGTAATGATGGGGATTGATAAGTAATGATGTTATAAGGTTAAGGACATGTTAAGTGAGTTATAACGACAATTTTGGGTGGGTGAAAAGTTGTAAAAAATGTGAAAGTAAACAAGTTATAAATGTGGAGTTATTTAACTAGTAGCGGGGTTAGCAATGAGCATTAGACTTTAAGCAATCATGTTACCCCGTTGTTAATGGAAGTAAATGTAATGTTACCAGTTGTTCGAGGATTGTTCGAGGAACATAAGTGGACATGATAGAGTGGACTCCGGTGACAGGTATGGTTTTCTTGCAATCTGTGTCCTACCGGATTACACCGGCTTGTATGCCAATGTGTTTTTCTGTATGTTTGCCACGTTATGAGCTAAATCATGAAACGAGTTTACAGTCGTTATTGTTGTTGTGTATTGCGTACCGATAACCGGTAACCTCGAATGCGCATGGAAGGCTAGTTAACCATTATTAGGTAAACGTAAGAGAACGGTATCCGGTAATAACGTTTCCAACCTAAGGAACGTTCTAACCACGCTATGCGTGAGTTAGTTGTGTGATGTTGTGTGTGATGTTTGCTGTAAATCTATGACCCTCCTTTGTGATATTAACTCAGTGTAATACTGTATTGTGTGCTAATATGGTAGGTTCCACAGAGTAGAGTCTTATCTGTGAATATTTATATATATGGGGGGATGAGAATCCGGTAGTTCCGGGCGCGGTTGTTGGGGAGTGTTTGAGTTGTTATACAGTTTCTCAGCTTCCTCTCGTTGGTTGTTTTCCTTCATTGGTCTTCGATCACCCCTGAGCTTAACCAAGGCTCTTGCACTCATGTCTGGTTGGGGATTATGTATGTTATGTTCGGGTCACTAAATCCGATCCATCTTATGTTAAGTTATCCGTTCGTCTAACAGGACGGTAACGAGTTATGTAAACGAGCTTAGCATGAGTTTGACAGCATCCTCTAGGCTCTCCCAGTGAACTAACTATGTTTGGGGCGGTTCCTAGAGAGATCCGTGCCCGTTATGTTATGTGTTGTTGATGTACTGCAAAGTTATTTGCGATGTTATGTTATGTGCACGTTGAAACGTGAAAAGTGTTGTTATGTTATGTGGTGTATGTGGATCATGGATATGAATCCCAGTTAATAAAAGAGACATTTATGGATAACCCGATATTGGGTAAGTGTCGTCTATTAAGGAAGTAGCTCCACTAGAGGAGAAACACTCTAGGGTTAAGGAAAACAAGGAGTGATTTGTTAAGTGTAGATGCGTTGGCTGTTTTGTTGAGCCCATCGTGGTGGAATGTTATGTGTTGTATGTTGATAGTTTACATGCATGATTCAAATATAATCAACCGCATGCTAAGACGACAATTAGTTGTGCGTGGCCCGGTAGCATGCGGGCTGCGGGATTACCATACCAGCAAAGGTGCTGAGCCCCTGGGGGGCCACCCTTTTCTCTTCTTTTTCCTATTTCAGGTACAAGGAGCTGGAAGCCGTTCGAGAGTAGGACGGGGTAGTCATTTGTACATGGGTATTCGTTTAAGTTATATTGTACGGTAGGTGTAGTAAGACCGAAATTGTTATCGGCATTAGTTTGTGAATACTCGGTACAGTTGGAAGGTATGTGTATGTTTTTGTTGTTAATGGAAAAGGATAGTAATGTGTAGTCGCTCGGGAATCTAGTCCATCAGACCGATACAATGTATGTGTAATAGCCTTGTTAGCCACGTGGGTGGTTAACGGCGTGTAACACCACCAAGGTTAAGTAATGTGATGAAGTATGTTTTCCGCAGCAGTTTGTTGTTAAGTGTGTAATGTTGGATGGGGTGTTACACTCGCCCTAATGGTAAGGTTTGCTTCTGAGTGGTACAAGGTGGTCTTTCTCCTCTGTCATTGGTTACGTTATTGTCAAGAGTTCACTGTTGTCTTTAAGGGGACTTGCAATTTCCTCGTATTGATAAGTTAATATCGTCTTATAGTTTTACAAGTTCTTTATTGGAGTTACTTATGTGTTGATGTCAAATTACTGTTATCTAGTTACCATGTACGCAGTTTGGCGCTTGTTCGTTGTAACACCCCTACTACGCACATAACACTAAATGAAATCGCAGCGGAAAAGAATAACTAAACAGTAACTAACGCTTCGGTGCTACAACGCCGTCAACCACCCACGTGGTTGACAAGGCAGAATAAATACAAGTGTACCGGTCTGATGATCAGACTCCCGAGCATAAAACTAAACCATAAATACATCATATACAATACCGAGTGTTTACATATTCTTCACTGTATCACATCACTGTTAACTGCAACAACCAAATATATATAACGCCACGGGAGCACAGGCGCATCCCGGGCCATCATCCCAAAAGTATACAAAAGTAAATCACATCCTAGGATCTAGAGCCACTCCGCTTCTTCGATCCTCATCCTGCAGTAAAAGAAATATGGATCCCCCGAGGGGGTCAGCAACCCTTGGCTGGTATGGCTAACGCGCAGCCCATCGGCTACCGGGATACGCGCAACTAATTGTCATGATAACATGGCATTCATTTATATACATAACATAACATAACATAACATGTGGCATAGAAACAATAGTGCACAGCACAACAACACATACACAGTGGATCTTCGTTCACAATAACAAACCACAAGGGTCAAATAACACAAGAGCCTAGAGAGTGATTCACTCTCATGTTAAGCTCGTTAAACACACTCATTACCGTTCTGTTAGACGAACGAGTAACTTAAGTCACAGATGGTTCGGATTTAGTGACCCGAACACACCACACAAACACATGTTCCCACTAAACCGATCATAAGTCAGAATAGGTAAGCTTTGGAGGAAGCTAGCGGGAGATCGAACACCAAATTAAGGAGAACAATCTTAACAACATAAGAGTCGAATCTGATTCAGATATCTACTCTTAACTTACATGCATGACCGGACAACCGGATTCCTCACTTCCCAGTTAACACTTGTTAGAAGTTCATAGTGGAACTTAACAACCAACACACAATAGGTGGTAAGTCATGTTAGACACGCACAAGGGAAATGAGTCACAACATAACATCACAATAATATGAACAACTGTAAACTCATTACATGTTTAAGTCTTATAACGTCATAAACACACAGAAAAACATACAACACACAAGCCGGTGTAAACCGTAGACAACAGACTGCAAGAAAACCATACCTTGGTCCTTGCCTCGTTTGGTTTCCTCCGTAGGTCACTCCTATACATAGTTAATAATGTCGGTTAATATTTATTTAACTTCAAACTTACTAAGTATTTAACATGATTGTATGACATGTTTTAATGTCTATCTTACCCTAAGTTACCTTCATTACACACCCTAGGGTTAACTACATAGGTCACATTCTTTTCTGTTTTTTTTTTTACAAGTTTAGGTCCGACCGACCTTACCGACCGAACTTACCCAAGTTCGGTCGATTCCAGAACACATTTCCGTCAAAATTTTCTACTCCGACCGACCTTGTAAGTCCGGTCGCATGTTCGGTCTATTCCCGAGAGTTTCCTCCCTTTGAAAATTTAGCCCGACCGAACTTGCCAAGTCCGGTCCTATGTTCGGTTGGTTCCAGTAACTCAATCCGTACATAAAATACAAGCCCGACCGACCTTGCAAGTCCGGTCCCCAAGGTCGGTCCATTCCAGAAGCCAATTCTCGCAGGGTAAACTGGGCTCGACCGACCTTGCAAGTTCGGTCGCAAGTTCGGTCTGGCCCAGACCCTTGTTTCCTTTTTACATTCAACTCCAAACTTCACCCCATATACCCTAGTACACCCTAACCTCATTTAGGCACTTCAAATACACCTTAAGACATCCTTAACACTCATAAAACTCATTTTCTAATTCCTTAAGCCTTTACTTATTTCCTTGTAAAATTCCTTAACACTTACAACATTTTATACTAGGTTTCTAAATGGTGTTTCTCACCTATGATAACTACTATCCCAAAATGCTTTCTCCTCATCTCAACATCATCTCTTAAGCACTATTTCTCACAACTAACTCCTTATGTCATTCTTGAAATTCTTTTCCAAGTTTACACTTTCTCCTTATTTTACCAAAGTTTGCCTAAGTCTTTATCTAAGTCCAAAATGACTTTGGTACCTACTAAAACCTCAAGCTCATGCCTAAGTCCTTGTGACATCCTAAATCACCTTAATGCATGTTTCTTACCCAAGAACAACACTTAACCAATCTAAACACCTCTAAACTTATCAAACTCATTTTAACTCTTAGAACTTCTCATTTATTACCTAAATTTCGACATAGGTTCTCCTAGAACATTACTAAACCAAAAACATTGTTTTTACCAACAAACAACCAAGAACACTAAAAATCCATCAAGCACTTAATAGACACAAACTCCACTCATAAAGCACTACATCACAATATAGTGCATAATTTAAATTGCATGGCACTTAGGCCCTTAAATGACATGGCTCTTAGGCCCTTAAGATGCATAAATCATAAACACTGAATTTCCACAATATATTTGCCTTTAACCTGCAAATACACTCAAACAACACATATGCCTTTTACTAAGCTCTTGAGAACACTTTACTAAGTCATTCACCATTTGCTCTTTAGGTAGTTTTAACAAGCATTATAAGCTCATTTCTCCTAAGGCATTAAACAACATTAGGTTAGTAGATTTACCACTCTTTCCAAACAACTTTCTTTCTTGTTTCCTTTAAAAACCGGTAGGGTATTTGATTCTTTGACAAGTTCTAAACAATATACAAACATTATAATGAGTATTCAAGCTATAAGCTCCATCTCATTGTAAACCCTAATTTTACATTGTTTCAAAAACATTAATGTAGTTGTTTTACCTTGCTCTTTGAAGAGAGTTTGAATATCTAACAAGAGAGGACTCCACCTAGTCCATGAAGAGTTGGAATGAAGCTAGAACAAAGTCACACAAAGAGCTCCTTCAATATGTATTTTCGGTCACAACAAAAACATGAAGGAAATGAAGTTTTTATTTGAGATTCCTTACCTAGAAGCAAAGGAGAGTAACAATATGTAAAAATACAAGCTCAAGCTCCTTCAATGGTGGAAAATCCATGGCACCGAAATGGTGGTCTTGGAATTTTAAGAAGATAGAAATGAAGAGCTTGATGAGAGGAAGAGATTGGTGGTGTTTGTTTTTGATTTGAACAAGTGAGCTAGATTTTACAAGAGATCAAAGAAGAGGTTTAATGGAGGTGGTGTGGTATTACCGTGGAAGAGAAGGAAGAAGAGAGGTGTGGAGCCGTGTGAACAAGGAAGGAAATGAGAGAATGAGATAGAATTACTTTTTGAAGATATTTGTAGTAAAAGTAAAAAGTAGTTTATTTACTTATCATTACTTACTTAATACATTAATAAGAGAGTGGTGAGTCACCACACTTAAGAAAACCGGCCCCCATTTATACTTAGGGGTAATATAGTCTTTATTTGTCAATTTAATTACTTATACAAACATATGTTACAAAATAGCTTATAAAAAATCACTATTCATGAAAACAAGGCACATAGAAGTGAAATTTTTATTTCCCATTGATATAGACATCCAAATGTGATATTATATAGTACACATATATATTTAAGAGTAATGATGGACATCTAGCCACTCAAAACTCATTTACAAGACAATTTTTTCAAAAATGTGCTTTAAGACTCCCTTAAAGCACATTTTATGTTTAAACTTGTTTTCAAGCTTGGTTTCTTTGGTAATTGGTTAATATGTTCATTATTGTATAAATGAGTTCTTGGTAAGTCATTAGGTCTTAACCAGTTTATCCCAAGCTTAGAGCACATTTTGCTCTTATTGACTTTAAAGCACATTTTGTGTTTTTCTTTGTTTAAATTTGTTTACTAATGTTTCTAAGACTCTTTTTAGTCTTAATACACCATATTTAAGTGTCTATACAATATATTAAGGTTTGGGGTATTTCATTCGTTGTTCATTAGTTAGTAAGTTATGCATGTTCTTTACAGTGCATACTGTAGTTCCTCTCACTTTACCCTATCACTTGGGTTATATCATTTGGTGAAATTTTGGAGCTTTATGGTGAAGGTTTGTGTTTTCTTCCTTTATGGAAGTCTTGTTGTGGTCTGGTTTTAACCAGTTTCTATTATTCGAATTTTCTTTGAATGTCACTGTTTAATCGATATCTATATTGAAAGGTTGTCGGAGGCGGTACTCTCGCCCTCCTAGACTTGTGTCCCTCCTCATGGTACCTTGAGTACTTTTTCTTAAACTTGTATTTTATAGCGTTTAGACTTGTTGTCTTATATTACTGTTTAGGCTGTCTGCCATTGTTTAGCCCATATAATCATTATCAATTGGCAGTCGTCATGTTAGTAGACGACATGTCCTTAATACATACCCCTTTTGTTACTTATTGTATAGTGGAGCGTCATTAGCGGTAGCCGCTCTTTTACTTGGAGATTTTCATGCAAGATTGGTGTGATTCAATTATTAGAGCATTCACTAGTAGAAAAAAGGCCTTTTCGCCCCCCCTTTCGTGCGGTTTTTTAACATGTTGGCCAAAAAGTCGGCCCCCATTTTCGGCGGTTTTAACATTTTGGCCGAAAAAGAGTGTCGGGTTAGTGAATTTTTGGCGGTTATATACAGGAACCGCCGAAAAACGTGTTTTTTTTATAAAAAAACATCATTTTCGGCGGTTGTATACTGGAACCGCCGAAAAACGTGATCATTTTCGGCGGTTGTATATAGGCAACCGCCGAAAATGATGTTTTTTTTTTAAAAAACACGTTTTTTTCGGCGGTTCCTGTATACAACCGCCGAAAATGCCTCTTATTTCTACCCCCAACTCGAGCTCGACATTACTGAAATCAGTATACTCGACTCTCACCCATTCGAACCCTACCTTCTCCAAATCGCCTCCAAATCGCCGTCCTTCTTTCCGTCGAACACCACCGCGCAGCAACCACCGCCGCCGCCCGCCTGGAGCCGCCCCACCAGCAGCTGTCGCCGCCGCTGCAGCTGCGCAAGTTAGGTTGCAAACAGAGGCGATTTAGGTTAGTTTTTTGCAAATTTTAACTATCATTTTTGGTTGAATTAGGTCTTAATTTGTTGTTTATATGTCATTGTTGATTGATATATGTCATCTGGTGTGTAAGTTATTGATTGGTTTAATTGGAAATACTATATGTGGTGAATTTTTGAAAATAATCTATATGCTCACAAAGTGTTCGATGAAATGACTTAACCAATTTCAGTGACTTTTTTTGCTATTTTACCATTGTTTGTGTGAATTGTTGACAAGTAAATGACATTGGTGAATTATGGTATATTTAACATTAAAAATGTTGACTAATAGTACTAAATGTTGACTAATAGTACTAAGTTGTTGATAATTATTTTTTTTTACATAACTATAACTATTATACTCACTTCTAATTTATATAATTCTTTACAGTTACACCCTTTGACATTCCCTTTGTCGTTGTCCTCCGCTCTACTACCTCCCTTTGAGCTCTGCCTGAGAATCTCGTCCTTTCGTTCAACATTTATACGTGGTGCACTTATACCTAGACAGGTTAGCTTTATTTTTCAATTAACCTCAATCAATTACCGTTTATCATAATTGTTTGTGTAATTAGTTTATTTTTATGTAATAGTTAGTTGAGATAAGTTTATATAACCAAATAGTATTTATATATATTATATTAAGATGTAGATATATATACAAGACAACCTATTATATAAATATATATACAATAGTCAGTGACGTTTTATGCTTTATCACCATTGTTTGTGTGAATTATTGATGAGTAAGTGTCCGTGATGAACTGTCGGTATGAATTAACATTAAAAATGTTGATTTATAGTTTAATTGTTTTTATGTTTTGATTCTCCAATAAGTCATATATAGTATTGATTATGTAATGTCAACGAATTAGATTACTATACAAGTCGTCGGTGTATCTACTCGCGTCAGCTCTTCGCTGCCTTCCCTCACCGCCCACCTCTACTACTCCCATCCGCCCTGTTATCTCCCTCTGAGTTCCACTTGCTCCTCGTCCTTCCATTCACCCTCATATACGGTATACATATACCAAAGACAGGTTAGTTTTATTTTGTCAATTAACATTAATCATTTGTCATTTATTATGATTGTTTGTGTAATTAGTTAGTTGATTAATTATACATATATAGTACAACACAATAAGATAACAAATTATATATATTATAGATATATGTATATACATATCACAAAGTAGTACATATATATTATATATAGACGTATATATACATATTAGTCAACCTACTAAATATATATATTATACAGACTCGCCATGCAAGAACCATATCATTATATATCATTTCCAAAGATAGTTTAGTTATTGTTGTTTTTATATTTATTATTTTAAATATAAGTTAATTTATTATGCTTTATCAATATATTTTTGTAGTTATTTTTTAGCTTTAACTTTCATTTGGAGTTTGTAGAATGAACCGTGAATGGATGTACGGTAAACGAGGGAATTATTTTGAATCAAAAGTGGATAATGAATTTTGCAAAGCAGCTCTCGATCATCAGAAAAGGATGAACGAGACACACATTCCCTGTCCACGTGCACAATGTGAACTTCGCAATAAGTTTCCTAACCTACATACAATCAGATTTCATCTATCAAGGCGTGGATTTATGTCGAACTATAAGATATGGTTTTTGCATGGCGAGTCGTCAGAAGCCAGTAGCCGGTGCAAACTTCCACTGAGCCGAACAATGAACCAGAAATGGTTCCAGACGATACTACATTTCCTGATAATACGTGTGATCTGAGTGACACTGATATCAACGTAAACAGTGATAAGATTGAACAACTGGACTCTATGCTGCAAGATGTTGAAGATAATTTCACAGACAAGCCGGCTGAATATCAAAGATTACTTGATGCATCACGTTCCCCTTTGTTTCCCGGATGCACCAAATTTACAAAGTTGACATTCGTGCTGCATTTATTCAATCTTAAAGCATGATTTGGCTTGAGTGATAAGAGTTTTACGGCAATACTAGAACTATTCCACGACATGCTTCCAGAGGATAACAATCTTCCTACTTCCACTTATGATGCAAAAAAGTTGATGTGTCCTATGGGTGTGGAGTATGAAAAGATACACGCATGTCCAAACAGTTGTGTATTATACAGAGGAGAGAATAAACATTTGAATGAGTGTCCAAAATGTCATTTGTCATGCTATAAACAGACGGACAATCAATCATCCAATTCTAAGAAAAAAAGTCCTCCAGCAAAGTCATTTGGTATTTACCCATAATACCAAGATTCAAACGTCTTTTTGCAAATGTCAGAGATGCACAAAATTTAAGATGGCACGCATAAGGAAGAAAAAATTATGATAAGCTGAGACATCCAGCTAATTCACCACAATGGAGGACAATCGACAGAAGATTTCAAGATTTTGCCAGTGACAGTCGAAATTTGAGACTCGGGTTATTTACAGATGGGATGAATCCTTATGGCAGTCTAAGTAGTCAGCACAACACTTGGCCTGTTCTATTGTGATCTAAAATCTTCCCTCGTGGCTGTGTATGAAGCGGAAATACATAATGTTATCATTGTTGATTTATGGACCTAAACAACCAGGACATAACATCGATGTATACCTTGCAGCACTGATTGACGATTTGAAATTGCTATGGAATCAGGGGACAGTGGTTTATGACAGTTACGCCAGACAAAACTTTACACTTTGTGCCATGCTTTTTTGCACAGTGAATGACTTTTCAGCGTACGGGAACTTATCTGGATACATAGTAAAAGGCGCATTTGCTTGCCCAATATGTGAGGACGACACTTGTTCTGATCGTCTATAGTTTTGTGGAAAAAACGTCTACATGTGTCATTGTAGATTATTGCCATCACCTCACCCGTATCGTAAAAAGATGAAGTTATTCAACGGAAAGACTGAGACACGTGTTGCTCATACCTCTGAGTTCTGAAGAGATTTATGAAAAAGTGAAAGACATTGACAATGTTTTCGGTGTTCCGTCCAAGTCTACCAAAAAAAAAATATGGAAAAAATGTTAAATATTTTGGGAACTTCCGTATTGGAAACATTTATCTGTTAGGCATTATCTTGATTTCATGCATATTGTCAAAAATGTTGGTGAGGCTGTTGTTGGGACTTTACTTAACATACCTGGGAAAACTAAAGACGGAATAAAGATTCGAAAAGACATGCAAGCTATGGGCATACCTGAGGAGTTGCATCCCCAAGAAAGAGGCAAACGAACATTTCTACCTCCAGCATGTTACACTTTATCTAAGAATGAGAAGAACAGCTTTTGTAAATGTCTTCATTCCCTTAAGGTTCCTACGGGTTACTCATCTAACTGGAAAGTCTTGTGTCAATGAAGGACTTGAAGTTGATCGGGTTGAAGTCTCATGATTATCACATTCTGATGTTGCATCTACTTCCTGTTGCCATTCGAGGTATATTGCCGAAAGATGTGCGGAATGCAATTACAAGACTATGTTTCTTTTTAAATGCAGTGTGCAATAAAGTCGTGGATGTTGATACACTAGACAGTCTGCAACGTGATGTTGTTGTTACGATGTGTCAACTTGAAATGTATTTTCCACCCTCGTTTTTTGACATCATGGTCCACTTGGTTGTTCACATTGTAAGAGAAATCAAATTATGTGGTCCTATATATTTAAGATACATGTATCCATTTGAGAGATACATGGGAATCTTGAAGGGAAGGATGAAAATAGATATCGACCTGAAGGGAGTATCATAGAAAGGACAATAACCGAAGAAGTGACAGAATTTTGTACTGAATACTTGAAGGGAGTTGTAGCTATTGGAGTGCCACAACCGAGACACATATGAGGGACAGAAGGTGAAGGTGTTATTGGGAAAAAAATTGTGGCAATTGATTCATCCTCAATGGAATCTACACATCTATTCGTTTTACATCACCTTGAGATTATTGAGCCATTTTTTGAGAAACACATGACTGCACTAAGAGCTCAATATCCTGGGAGGAATTTATTTGGTTGATAAAGGAGCAAAACAAGACCTTCTGTTCATGGTTTAGAGATCATGTCATGAAGATTGCATCACTAGCGCCTGATAATGTAAGTGAAGAGCTCCGTTGGTTAGCCTTGGGACCTGGTTCCACTTGTATATCTTATGAAGGGTATGACATCAATGGGTTCACCTACTGGACAAAACGGCAAGATGATATATGTTTAAACTAGAATAGCGGGGTTATAGTAGAAGCACAACAACTGAGTATACCAGAGGTGATCTAGCTTCAACGATTTCAACCTCGAGGTTGTATTATGGATTCATTGCAGATATTTGGGGGCTTGATTATCAGTTTCAAAAGTTTGTTATTTTTAAATGCAAATGGGTGGATAATAGAAACGATTATCGGGTTCACGATGGGTTTAACTTGGTTGATTTATCACACCTTGGTCATACACAAGATCCTTTCATATTTCCCAAGGATTGTGAACAAGTATTTTACATAGAAGACCCATCGATTCCAGGTGGTTAGTTGTATTACCAGGGAAAAGATTTGTCAACATTAATGCTGATCAAGATGTTGATGATGATGAATTAATGTTCGATGAGACACCACCTTTTTCTACCAGTATTCCTGTCACAAACATTGTTGATGTTCCAGACGATGTAGTGTATACTAGGTCTGATCACGATGAGGGTTTATGGGTTGAAAACCATAAATGATGTGTTCAGTTGTTAGGTAATTAAAAAATATTTTATTGTTTGTTTGTTCATTAAATAATTTGTTGGAATAATAACGATGTCTTATTATGAATTCATTACATTATTTGTTGTGGTGTTATTGATATACGGTTGTTTATCTTTGCAGATAGTTAAATGGATGATATGGATGACCCGATTGGCGAGTTATTGGCAGAGGCAAACCGACCAAAGAAGAAGAAAACACGTGGAGGGAAAGGTCACAAGTCACAGGCCCGAGCTGATGAGGGGGGTAATGGCGGGGATGAGATTACTCCAGCCTCTGTGCCAGCTGAGGACACAGAGGCTGGACCTTCTAGATCACAAATCCAGCTTCCTAGGACCGTAAAACCTCGAGGTCCTACAAAAGCTCTAAGATCATAAAAGATTGAATCAAAGCCGTTACAGTTTAATGTGTATCTACAACCGATTGGGGAATGGGCTACAGACTTCACTACAGAGCTAGGCATCATTGTGCGAGAGTATTGTGATATTACTCTCACCTGGCCTCAAGTTGATGAAGGACTAAAGAGACAGATGTTTGAGATCGTACAGGTAAATAAACAATAGTTAAAGTATTATTTTTGTACAATTTGTAGGTATCCATCATTAACATTTGTTTCATTTATGGTAATATGCGGAAATGATATCAAATACATGAAGAAAGTGAGTACTACTCCATGGTCAAATCAATGATGCGCAAGAAATTTACAGATCATAAGCATGAGAGGCCGGACGGCGACACACGCCAGCCTTGGGAGATTTACACACCAATAACCAAAGAGAAGTGGCAGGAGTTCTATGATAAGAAGATGGAGACAAAGGTATGTATTAACTTTTAAATAATTAATTATTACATAAATACATATTTTTGAGGTATTTATATTTACATATGTATATTTTTGGTCATCTTAATTGTATGTTTATTTGATAACAGGAGTACCGCGAAGCCCAGTCCGCGAATGCGAAGAAGAATGAATATCATCACGTGTTGGGTGCGAAAGGGGTTAATAGAAGAGTGCCTGAATGGGTGGCAGAAGGAGAGTTGCCATCAGATATGAGCACTTTGATGAGCACCAGCTACGGGGTACGTTTTGGAAGCTTTCACGTACTAAGAAAGACCCGAAAACTAGAGAGCGTTTATATCCCTTCGAGAAGACGAAGGAAATTGTTGATAGATGGTAAATACTTTTCTTTATTACTTCAAATATTTTGACAAATTTATTTTTATCATCTTAAAAATTCTAATTAAGTTCTTTCTACATTTAATTATAAAAGGTGAGCTGAATGAACAAGTTACCCAAGGGACTTGGGTACCTAATCGACATGATGACCAGTTGTCTCGTGCGCTTGGAAAGAAAGATCATCCAGGCCGAGCTGTGGGGTTAGGGGGTGTTAACATAGGGATAAGAAAACTTTTTGGTAACCCCGGGTCAAGGAAAGGGAGTAGTCAAGGACAGACAATTTCTTACGAGCAGTGGAAGAAGGAGATCTTTGATGAACTACGTCAAGGCAGTCGTGCATCCCAGCCATATGTTCCTGCTTCTGATCCTCATGCTTCTAATCCTTCTTACCCCAGCTTTCATGATGATCCTCTCTCATACCCAAGAAATTATGACCCTACTCCTGCTAGAGTGTACACAGGTAATTTTTTATACCATTAACTGTTCTGTTAGTTGTCATATCTTTTATTACATATTTTTAGTTCAACATCTACTAATCTGATGAAATTGTAGGATCCTATAAACTGTAACCTCCTGCTTTCATACAACAATGAAGAAATATGTGTCGCGGAAGGAAGGGTGTACTCATCAGGCCCTAATGAGGTGACCCATGGAATACCACTGAAGCCGTATCACGGGAGAGTCTCTGTGGAAGAACCTCTTTATAAGGTTCCTGATCTACCGCTCCCTGTACCTATGGAGGAGTATCGGACAGTTCGGTCTGCAAGGGTGCATTCATTCAGTGGCCCATTCGTCTGATTCAGAAGTGTGTGAAGGTATGTCTAATACTAACCACTAGTGTAGTTATTATTGTTCATTACACGAATATAATATGTGTGGATGCTCAGTTCATGACTAGTATTGAATGTCGGTTGTAAATAGGCATTAAAAAGGAAATCTGCATCTCTTGAGAAAAAGAAGTCAAAGATTGGATCCTTTGAATACAGAGCATCCACCAATGTTGTACAAAGAGAAAATTTGGTGGACGATTCCGTATATGCACGCTTGGGGCCAAACATGAAATGCTTGCATGATCTAATCCGCGACTTCCCAGATGGTAGAAATTCTATCCTACTCAGTTTTGACGATGAGCTTCTTCACTACGGACGACGAACTGTAGAAATCGACATGTGGACGACTGATGTTAGGGACATCCTACAATTTGATTGGGTGCCTGTTGCAGTGATGCATTCATTTATTTTGTAAGTATTAGTTTTGTTTAATAATTAAGTTATAAATTGATGTGTTGAAACAATGTTAATTAATTTTATGTCTTTTTATTTATGAACAGGTTTTTGAATGACAAAATGCAATCTTTTGCCCTTACCAAGTATGGATTTTGTGTCCTGAAATAGCATCATTCACTGCTCTGAAGTGCGATACAGAAGCGTGTAAGCTGTACATACAGCGTGCGATGGTTAACAGCATCAGAGCGAGGAAGAAATATCTTATGCTACCTTATCATCAAAAGTATTAACTTCTGTTTATCATTTTAATTTGAATAAGTGTTGTAGTTATCTGTGCACACATGCATTATAATGACATGTGAGTGTTTTGGTATTACATAGTGGCCATTGGGTTTTACTGGTGTTGTGTCTGGATCGTTCGCGGATACTATTTCTTGATCCGCTACAAACCGGAAATCCAAAAGACATCAAGATAAAGCCACACCTTAGCGTGTAAGTACATTATGAAGCAATTCTTTATGTATTTCAACTCCTTTAATTTTATTATGAATGGATATCCTAATTTAATTAATGTATGTGGATGATAATAATTATACAGTGTGTATCAAAGTGTTTTGATGTCAGAGCTTGGTGTAAGGTCAAAAAATTCCATCCAATGGACTTCAGTGAAGGTAAATGCGTCATCAGTTACTTGTTTATTATTGATTGGTTGTAATCACAAATAAATGTCTTATATAATTAGTTCTGTTCTTCCTGTGTTTAAGTGTTCACGTCAACCCGGAGGTTCAGAGTGTGGGTATTATATCATGAGGTATATGCATGACATAGTCACCCTATTTGGTGAGATGGATGATCAGTTAGAAAAGGTATATCGAAGTTATATTTATTTTTCAATTACTAATATAATTGTTTGATGATTAACCAATTTTGTCTTGTTTTGTTTTTCAAAGGTTTTTCCTAGTGTTGGAGAATATAACGAAGCAAACCATCAACGGGATGCTAGAGGATTGGGCGGATTTTGTCTCCATGAATTTGGTTTGATTTTTTCTTTCTGTTTTCGAATTATTATTTAGAACTTCCGTTAGACTTTTATGGTTAGATAGATTGTAAAAAATGACCACTATGAGTATATTAGTGAACATTTGATCAATTGTGTAAATATATGGTCATTTGTGACTATGTGAATTGTGGTGTATGGTCATTTGTGACCATTTTAAATGTGGTGTGTATGGTCATTTGTAAGCCGTGTCATTATTTTTGGGATTTTTTTGACAATTTACTTACAAAGAGTGATGAGATCCTCTACCATGTGATGTAGAGAGATATGTGGACATATTTGGATGCATATTAATAGGTTTTGTGACATGTGTGGGATTATAAACGAAAACGAGAAAAACAAAAAAAAATGTATGATTTTCGGCGGTTCCAAGTAGAAACCGCCGAAAATCATACAATGTTTTCAAGTTAATTTTGCCTCTGAAATAGGTCTTTTTCGGCGGTTTTTGCCTTAGGAACCTCCGAAAATAGTTACTTTTTTTGGCGGTTGTTAAACCGCCGAAAATAAGGGAAGACCCTTTTTCGGCGGTAGCATTTTCGGCGGTTGTAAACCGCCAAAAAAGGCATAAAAAACCGCCAAAAAAGACCCCTTTTGCACTAGTGATTGTATAATTACATCTGGACATTTGTCCGTTCCTTGTTGATTATGGTACTCCTTGGTAAGGGTAGTGCCTCGGTGTTAGTTATTTAAGTTTTCAACATCGATTCATGTTTATGGTTGCGGTTGCGGTTGGTTCAAGCAATAACTGTGTTGTGATGTAATATGTTCAATGTTGGCCCTATTGAGGACTAGCATGTTCTTTTCTTCTTCCAATATTTAATATGTGTTGGTGTATGCCATTACGGTGTAGCATTGCCCAAGTTGTCATGTGTTTATGTTCTACCACCATTCTTTATATATATATTCGGGGGTGAACTGTTATTCACTGACATTCGGATTTGGTGATGTACTTGTTAGGTTGTATGAGTTTTAGTTGTTTGCAGCTAGTATACTTCGGTTCCCCGTCTATTCTTAATGTAATTGAAATACCCCAAACCTAAGTATGTTAATTAAACATCACGTTATGATGTAGTAAGCCTAAAACATTCCTTAGAACCATTAGTAGATAATCTAAACCAAAGAAAATATAAGGAAACACCATAAGAGCAATTTAAGCAAAACATGCTCTAAGCTTGGAGTAACTTTGATTGGCACCCAAATATCATTCTAAGACCATATTAACATGCTAATTGACATGTTAAATCAATTACCAAAGAAAACCAAGCTCAAAAACAAGCTTAAACACAAATTGTGCTTTAAGGACTCTTAAAGCACATTTTTGCAAAATTGTCTTAGAAATGGGTTGTGAGTGGCTAAATGCCCATGATTACACCTTAATCAACATGTGTACTAATTATTATCACATTAGGAAGCCTAAATCAATGGGAAACCAAAAATTTCACAAATATGTGCACTAATTGTGAATAGTAACCAAATAGTGCCCAAATTAAGCTTTAGTCAACTTAGCTTAATTAATTGGTCATCAAAGACCATAAATATCCCATTTAGAAGGAGGCGGACGGTTTTGAAGTGGTGACTCACCACATGTGCCAGCCAACTTAAGGAAAAGAAGAGGGAATTGGAAATAGTACTATTTGCTTTTTAAGACAAAATATCTTAAACTAGTCTACCTCTCTCCTCTCTTCTTCATTCTCTCCTCTTCCACCGGTTTTCTCTTATTCTTGCTCCCTAAGATACTGTGACTTGCAGCCCCATTCATGCTCCATCTTCATTTGCTCACAAAATCTTCATTTTAGCTCCAAATCTAAAACTAAGCTTAGATAACTCTTAGTTAGAGCAAGCTCTTTCTTCCTAGCATTTCAAAACTGGAAAAGCTCCATTTCGGTGCCATGAGAAAACTCCATTGAAGGAGGAAAATCAAGTTTTAAGAGCTCTTTTGATTCTCCATACATCCAAGGTAATGAAAGTGAAAGAAAACCCAACTTTCCTTCATTTTTCTTCATGTCCGAAAATTTCTTTCTCATGGGGGTTTTGTTTTACTCCTTGAAGTATCTTGTTTTAATCACCAAGGACTAGTGGAGGTCCTCTTTGCTTCATTTCCAAAGTCTACCTTAAGACACTAAGGTAATCATCCATTTAAAATGCCTTAGAGCACTCTTTTTAACCTAGGAATGATTCCTTAAGTTAAGGTGCATTCATTAGCACTCATTGGATTATTTGAATGTGGATTAGAAAATTGGCAAGAGAATTGAAGTACTTGGCCGAGAAACATTCAAGAAAACCAAAGGAGGAAGTTGGGAGAAAAGTTTGAAAAACAAGGTAAATAACTTACCTTAAGGTGCTTTATTGTTTTAAGGGATGGAATTTAGATAGAGGATTAGTGTAGCTTATAGTTTATATTAAGTAAGGGCTATAAGTGTAACACCCCAACTATAACCGTACACTTAACATCAAACTACAGCGGAAAACTTAACACATTACTTAATTCAATGGTGTTACACGCCGTTAGCCACCCACGTGGCTAACAAGGCTAATACATATACATTGTATCGGTCTGATGGACTAGATTCCCGAGCAGCTACACGCGACTATCCTTTTCCATTAACAACAACCATTATACATATACATTCCAATTGTACCGAGTTTTTACCAACTAATGCCGATAACAATTTCGGTCTTACTACACCTACTGTACATACACAACTTAAATGACTACCCATGTACAAATGACTACCCCGTCCTACTCTCGAACGGCTTCCAGCTACTTCTACCTGAAATAGGAAAAAGAAGAGAAAGGGTGGCCCCCCAGGGGCTCAGCACCTTTGCTGGTATGGTAATCCCGCAGCCCGCATGCTACCGGGCCACACACAACTAATTGTCGTCTTAGCATGCGGTTGATTATATTTGAATCATGCATGTAAACTATCAACACACAACACATCACATTGCACCACAATGGGCTCAACAAACAGATAACACATCCATACTTGATAAGTCACTCATTGTGTTCATTAACCCTAGAGGGTTCTCCTCTAATGGAGCTACTTCCTTAATAGACGACACTTACCCAATAATCGGGTTATCCATAAACGTCTCTTTTATAAACTGGGATTCATATCCATGATCCACATACACCACATAACAACACTTTTCACGTTTCAACGTGCACATAACATAACATCGCAATGGAAATTGCAGTACAACAATAACACATATCATAACGGGAACGGTTCTTTTAGGAACCGACCCAAACATAGTTAATTCACTTGTGAGCCTAGAGAATGATGTCACCCTCATGATAAACTCGTTATACAACACTCATTACCGTCCTAATAGTCGGACGAGTAACTTAAGTTAAGATGGTTCGGATATAGTGCCCCGAACACACCACACAAACACATGTTCCCCCTAAACCGATCATAAGTCAGAATAGCTAAGCTTTGGAGTAAGCTAATGGGAGATCGTAACCCGTGAGGGAAACAACCATAACAGAGAGGATGGTAAGGCTAAAAAGGATACCCACTCCCAAACAACGCGTGACCGGCCTAACCGGATTTCTCACCCCCGTTAGTACATATTTATTTGTAGATAAATAGTTAGAGCCCCACTGTGGAATCCATCACGTCCACACACCAAAAGGTATTTCAACAGGGTTAGACACACGAGGGAGGTCCACACATTCACACACAAACATCACACAATTAACTCACGCATAGCCGTGGTTAGAACGTCCCATGGTTCGGGTCGTTAAATCCGAATACCGAACTCTCATGTTGTAACACCCCATCCAACAACAACACACTTAACAACAATCTGCAGCGGAAAATATACTTCATCACATTACTTAACTCGTTGGTGTTACACACCGTTAACCACCCTCGTGGCTAACAAGGCTATTACATATACATTGTATCGGTCTGATGGACTAGATTCCCGAGCGACTACACATTACTATCCCTTTCCATTAACAACTAAACATACATACCTTCCAACTGTACCGAGTTTTTACAAACTGATGCCGATAACAATTTCGGTCTTACTACACCTACTGTACATTTATAACTTAAATGATTACCCAGGTACAAACGACTACCCCGTCCTACTCTCGAACGGCTCCCAGCTCCTTGTACCTGAAATAGGAAAAGAAGAGAAAAGGGTGGCCCCCCAGGGGCTCAGCACCTTTGCTGGTATGGTAATCCCGCAGCCCGCATGCTACCGGGCCACGCACAACTAATTGTCATCTTAGCATGCGGTTGATTATATTTGAATCATGCAGGTAAACTATCAACACACAACACATCACATTCCACCACTATGTGCTCAACAAACAGATAACACATCCATACTTGATAAGTCACTCGTTGTGTTCACTAACCCCAGAGTGTTTCTCCTCTAATGGAGCTACTTCCTTAATAGACGATACTTACCTATTAATCGGGTTATCCTTAAACGCCTCTTATCATAAACTGGGATTCATATCCATGATCCACATACTCCACATTTTACAACATATAACATACACCACATCACAACACTTTTCACGTTTCAACGTGCACATAACATAACATCGCAATGGGAATTGCAGTACAACAAAACACATATCATAACGGGAACGATTCTCTTAGGAACCGACCCAAACATAGTTAATTCACTGGTGAGCCTAGAGAATGATGTCACCCTCATGATAAACTCGTTATACAACACTCATTACCGTCCTATTAGCCGGACGAGTAACTTAAGTTAAGATGGTTCGGATATGGTGACCCGAACACACCACATAAATACATGTTCCCCCTAAACCGATCATAAGTCAGAATAGCTAAGCTTTGGAGTAAGCTAATGGGAGATCGTAGCCCGTGAGGGAAACAACCATAACAGAGAGGAGGGTAAGGCTAAAAAGGATACCCACTCCCAAACAATGCGCGACCGGCCCAATCGGATTCCTCACCCCTGTTAGTACATACTTACTTTTAGATATTAGTTAGAGCCCCACTATGGAGTCTATCACATCCACACACCATACAATATTACAACTAGGTTAAACATACGAGGGAGGTCCTTACATACACACACAAATATCACACAATTAACACACGCATAGCCGTGGTTAGAACGTCCCATGGTTCGGGTCGTTTAATCTGAATACCGAACTCTCATGTGATCCTAGACTCACTTAGCTAAGGTTTAACACTTTCGAGGTTAAATGGTATCGGAGTTGAACACGCCACATAAATGAATTACTATAAACTCATTACATGGTTTATCTTACAACGTGGCAAACATACAGAAAAACACATTGGCATACAAGCCGGTGTAATCCGGTAGGACACAGGTTGCAAGAAAACCATACCTTGGTCCTTGCTGCGTACGAGTCCCGCCAAACGTAGCTCCTAGACATGATTGACAATGTCAGTTATTTACTTATTAAGTTCCGGTTTACTAAACACTTTACACGATTGAATGACACATTTTCTTTTGTTTAAACTCACACTTGGTTGTCATCATTATACCCACTAGGGTTTACTACTTAAACCACACTTTGTTTGTTTTTTTCTTTTTTTACATGTTTTGGGTCGTCCGACCCACCATCCGACCCACAAACTGGGTCGGCCCGTCCTAGAAACCTTTTCCGTCTTTCAAATCCTCCCGTCCGACCCATGTCCGACCCAAGTCCTCTGGGTCGGACCATTCCAGAAACATCAACGGGTGAATTAACAGGGGCCGTCCGACCCACCCTGGGTCGGACCACTGGGTCGGACAACACCAGGACTTGTCCAAAACTTGTCAAACTTCTTCCCAACTTTTTCTCAAGCCTCCTAATGTGTTCTAACATCATTTGGCACATTTAACCCTTAATATAACATCCATAAAACTCATTTTATAACTCCTTAAACACTTACTCTTTTCTTACCAAAATTCCTAACACTTATAATGTTTTCTCCTTAGTTTCTCCAAGTGGTGTTTCATACCTATGATAACCACTATGCCAAGAATGTTTCCTCACCATCATAACATCATCTCCCAAACATCCTTTCTTACTAACTAAATTTCCTTGTTCACACCTTCTTAAAATTCCTTCCTCATATCCTTACCTAAACATCATTCATTCCTTGTACATCAACATTACCTAAACCTTAAACAAACTTCTCCAAGACTTTATTACATCCCAAAAACACTCATTGAATCCCTAGAACTTCCAAGACAATACTTAATCCCTTGTAACACTCTACAACACCTTAATACATGTTTTCTTCCCTAGTAACATTCATTCATTCCTCACATTTCCTAGTTCACCAAAGCTCATTTAAACACTTAAATCTTCTTATACATTACCCAAATTTTGCCATAGCTTCCCTTGTATATTCTCATACGCAAAACTTCACCCAATTACACCACATCACCATATAGTGCATAAACTTAAATTGCTTGGCACTTAGGCCCTTAAATAACATGGCTCTTAGGCCCTTAAATAACCTAAACCTTAAACACTGAATTTCCACATTTAAATGCCTTCAACCTGCGAATACACACAACAATGCTCCCATGTCCTTTTAGTCCACCTTGTGGATAGTTTTCTATCTCATTTCCCATTGGCTCTTTAGGTTAATTATTAAGCAAATATAGCTCAATTTCCTAGTACACAAAACCACATTAAGAGAGGTCATTTACCTCCTTATTTTCCAAGTTTTCTCACTTGTTTTCTCTTGTTCTTTCTTGATTGAAAATCGGCAAGGAGCTTTTATCACTTGTCAATCTTCTAATCATTACACATATAAGGGTATTGAGCATTAAGTTTAATACCCAAACTCATAGTCAAACCCTAGGTTTACATATGTGTCTTAAAACACCAAAATTTGATGATTACCTTTGGAATTCGAAAGAGAGCTTGGTTAAGTAGCAAGATAGGACTCCTCCTAGTCCTTTGAAGTTTGAATTAAGCTATGAAGAGAGCAAGACAAAATACCATTGTGAGGTGAATTTTCGGACACATACAAAAATGAGAGGAAACTTAGATTTTCTTTGGTTTTCCTTACCTTGAAGCAAAGGAGAATGACAAGGCATGAAAAGGTGAGCTCAAGCTCCAACAATGGTGAATCTTCATGGCACCAAAATGGAGTTCTTGAAGATTTGAAAAGAGAGAAGTGTAGAGCTTGGCCTAACTAAGATAAATATGGTCTTAGAATTTGATTTGGTATATGGAGCTAGAAGATATAAGAGATTGAAGATGGTGGTGTGAGTGGTGCTGTAGCAAACCGAGAATGGAGAAGAGAGGGAGGTTGGAGACGGTGGAAGTGAGTGGGAAAGGGAGAAATAAAATGAGGTGTTGCTTTTACAAGATATTTACCTTATAAAGTAGCTTTCTTCTTTTTACTTACTTTTCCTTCCTTTCCTTAATTGATTTCTTTTACATGTTGGTGACTCACCATAATAAAACCGGCCCCCTTACATTAATTAGGGGTGTTTTGGTCTTTGTTGACCAATTAACTTACTTATATTGACTTATGTCATAAACTAGCATATTTTAGTTACTATTCACAAAAACAAGGCACATACTTGTGAAATTTTTGATTTCCCATTGATTTAGACGTCCAAATGTGATACTAAGTAGTACACATGTTAATTAAAGAGTAATGATGGACATTTAGCCATTCAAAACTCATTTACAAGACAATTTTTCAAAAATGTGCTTTAAGACTCCTTAAAGCACATTTTGTGTTTTAACTTGTTTTCAAGCTTGGTTTTCTTTGGTAATTGGTTTTATATATTAATTAACATATAATTAAGGTATAGGTATGACCTTTAGGTCTTATACAAATTTATCCCAAGCTTAGAGCACATTTTTGCTCATATTGACTTTAAGGTATTTATTTGTGTTTTGTTTGGTTTAATTGTCTACCAAGGTTTCCTAAGGACTTAATTAGCCTTATTAAATCATAATTGAATATCACTAAGTCTTGGTAGGCTCTTTGGGTCCCAACCAAGTTCACTTCCAAGTTTAGAGCATGTTTTTGCTCAAACTGTATTTATGGTACTTTATTGTCTCACCATGGTTTAAATTGTACACTGATGTTTCTAAGGCACTTTTTAGCCTTTAAATATCATAGTTTAGTATTTAAACAACATATCAAGGTTTGGGGTATTTCAATCTACCGCCCGTAAAAGAACTTCGTCCTCGAAGTTCACACTTCCCACACATTATTTGGATTAAAACACGGGGATCACTTGGAAATAAACTTCCATAACCAAACATACTTTACATCACAACCTCGGACTTAACGGTCCGGGTACATATACACATCCATACATAACATAACATACTCACATGATAACCTCGGACTCAATGGTCCGGGTATCTTAACAACATTTGTGCATACATACAACCCTTAGACTCTTGGGTCTGGGTACCATAACAACATTTAGACCCATAGGTCTTGATAACATAACAGCCTTTAGACACATAGGTCTATGTAACACAACGACATTTAGACTCATAGGTCTTGATAACATACACTTTTGGAAATCAAGGTCAAAATAACATTTATTACACATACCACACAACATGTCATAGCATGTATAACAATCAAAAATATCTTTGATATACACTGTGATCCCGCAGAACCCGGTCGCGATGGACACCTTCTGGTCCCCGTTCCTTTGGGAGATCAAA
This sequence comes from Limonium bicolor, assembly GCA_023374045.1. Lineage (NCBI taxonomy): Eukaryota > Viridiplantae > Streptophyta > Magnoliopsida > Caryophyllales > Plumbaginaceae > Limonium > Limonium bicolor. Next base: position 170,679,447 of record CM041781.1, read on the forward strand.
ACATTCACTTAATTTTTAACATATGTACTTCTCATGTCGCCGGTCCAAAGACAAAGGCTCATACGTCCTCAGCTCGTGAGCAAGTACTACAAAAATATTCTTTACTAGGTTAAGTATAAGAGAATCCTTTATTCAAAATATTAATCGATTGTTTTGGAAATACCAATTGAAAATCCTTTTTGAAAACGCAACACAACTCCAAGTCCAACTTATGCTCTTTGCTTCTTTTCTTAGCGTGGTTAGTTGTGACCACTTAAGGGGAGCTTCAAGAATCATCCAACCCTGATGTGATCAGCATCAGTGTCGAACTATCCTTCCACCCCATTTTGTGTTCGGCTTCCCTTGATCGCATGCAAATCAAGTTCCACTTCCCACTTCAATTTCAAGCACCAAGTAATACACTCATTTCCAATTTTCTATCTTTTTAATCATTCTAATCATGATCATAACATCTCCAAGGGATAGAACTTCGTCTATCAGTTATTTCCATTCACTTTAATGCTGTTACCTAGGGAATCTTATTCTCACTAGGTTCTATGTCGGTTTCATACCCTTTCATGAATCACTATATAGTATATATACACATATATTTTATCAAAATACAACACACAGTTTCACATTTAGTGTCATATGAACATATAATGTCGGGGTTTTAGTTCCCCGGGAGTTTCTCTACTCCCCACACTTGTACTATCACACACAACTGTTAACAAATAAACACACTTATCACAATGGTATTCGCATCTTCTGTGCGCAATTACCACGATTAAACCATGAATGAATGCGTATGTTTACGTAACACACACACCAATCATCAAAACAAATTATTTTATGCTATGCACAACATAAGTCACGTACACTTGTACGGTAATACACACTAAGTGGTTTTGCGCTCTACCCCCCTTAAAAGGGATTACGCCCACGTAATCAATCACTTAATCATTGGTTTAAAAAGTTCTACCGTCGTGAAGTGTTTCAACTTCCACGCGGTCTGTTATACAATGTGTTCTGGTTAGAGGATCTTGACCATATTGGCGGTTTAGTCCCTAAACCAAGAATTCTCATTGGAGTTTGCTTTAACTCTTAACTGGTTTCAGTTCTAGCCTGTGAGGCTTCTAGGCGTTAATAATTAGCCATTTACTCATATTCGCTATTCATGTTGTACACTTGAATCACTGGTTCACTAGTGTCTGCTGCACAACTCTGACAGCTGTAGGGCGTAGTTTGCCCCATTCATTATTCTTATTGTATTGTACATCTCCAATTATCGTCTTTATCTTGGTAATAACAGTTTCTCAACTGACGCGTGGTATCTCTTACCGTGAGCGAATTCGGTGAGTTTCAAGACTTTCCATCCACTTCTCTAATAACTTACTGCGTAAACTGCTACGTATTTCACAATGATTGATTTGTTCCCTTCCGACTTACTGTCGGTTGAGATTGAACTGCTACCTAATGTGTAGCTGTAACGACCCCAAAACCGGCCTAGGAGTTAGGGCCGTTACACGCCGCGAGTCTACTACTTAACGTCGCAAGGCTCTAAGCAAATCGAATCCCAAAACCAAATAACGAACTTGCATAAATACCAAATGAGTTTACAAGATTCAAATGCTAATAAGTCAAATACAAAGGAAGGCCCGAAGGCTACACAAGGGTTCTAAAGCGTCCAACGCGCAAGGTAAACAAAGTCTAAAGAGGCATAAAAATCACGAAGCTCCAGAAGGGAACAGGAGAGAAGATCCCACGAGCTCAATCTGCAGCAAAGTAAAGGGGTGAGCTAAACAGCCCAGCAAGCAGAAGACTTCCTCAAGGAAGCCTACTCAAAACAGAAGCAGCAGGATATCTTATAAACAGAGGAGAGTGCGAAGTCATTGAAAATAGACTGAATGGAACACAAAACAGAAGCAGAGCAGAACATCACTTCAAATCTTAGTCGGACTTGCAGAAACAGATACAGAAGAGTGGGACACTAGAGACAAGCTAACACAACAGAAGGACACACATAAGGTCCTATGGATCCGAAGATCCCACAACAGAAGCCGTAGAGACAGCTAACAGACCCGTCGGTCAAATAACGTCCTAAGGGAGACCCTAAGGAGTATAAACAGAAGGAATTCCTGCGCAGCATGCTACGGGACAGCCCGACCCGACTATCCAAGGCTCAGAAGCAAGGTAACTAGGTCCCAAAACCCAAAAGCTCACAAAGCAGAACTTAAATGCATGGAAATGCATATAAACAGCATAACAAGCTTGTACACAATTAGGGGAATCCAACCCCGCAAACGGAATTCAAAACGGAGCTAAAACGGAGAAGTTATGCTCAAAACAGTGGCATGTCCGAACTTGCGTCCGACCTTGCAAGTTCGGACAGAGGCCGAGAGTCAGAAGTCGCGGAAATCCAAATGTCCGAACTTACGTCCGAACGTCGAAGTTCGGACGTAAGCCGAGAGTTCAGAAACCAAAATCATGCTTGTGTCCGAACTTGCGTCCGACCTTGCAAGTTCGGACACATGTCGAAGCTTGCATCGAAAATCCGTCCTCGCGTTGGGTCCGAACTTACATGTTCGGACCTAAGTTCGGACACCTCAAAAACTTCAAAAACAAAACGCGCCCGAAGACCTGTCCGAACTTACAAGTTCGGACAGACGTTCGGACAGTGTAAAACTGTCGATTTCCAGAGCGACCAGACGAGCAGAAATCAGCCAAAAACACCATAAACTCACACAAAACTCGCAGAATGGTAAATCAGTACCCTCGGGGGTTTAGCCACGCAATTAACAACACAAAACCGAAGCAAAAACACATAATCAAAACACAATTTGCAAGACAGAAAGGCTAGAACAAAACAGTCCCCGAGGGTGAGTAAACAACCCCGATTCCATCCCCCACTTACATCGAATTGCCGAGCAGAAGCGATCCCAACGATGCCCGCAATCAGACGAACAACCGCAGCAGAGAAGACGGACAATGCACTACTGAATTCGCAGAGACAAGCCCCAAAATCAGAAAACTGTTCTCTCAAAACAGAAGCGAAAAACCATCGGAATCGAAGGAAACCAAACCTGATTATGCAGAGGCGAACAATCCACACCACAGCAGCAAGAGAACGAGCCAAATACCGCAACCCTAGCACCAGCAATTCACCAGAACTTCAGAAGCACTCAAGGGGAAGAAGAGAGGAAGAACGCAGAAACTGTCGAGAGAGGGAGCGCTCTTCAAAATAGATCGTGAATTGTAGAAAGAAATAAAATGACTTAACCTTCCTTAATTAAGCCTTACCAAAATAAAGAGAGGGGAAATGACCTCCTTGTCCCTCGTCTTTTAAACAAATGCCTCGGACGTCCCATTTGCTAAACAAGGTACCACATATCATCAGCAAAGTAATAAAACCGGAATGTTTGTAACGAAATCTGAAAAACGAAAATACGGAGTATTACAGTAGCGCTCTCTTGGTTATTTCCAACATTTGGGGTATATTCCATACCGATATTTGGCAGTTAGTGCTACTGTAGTCACTTATTGTTAATCATGCCTCCACATTTGGTTTGTACATGTATTCTTTCATTGGTGCGGCCTTGCATTTCCTACGCATCGGCCATTATAACATTATTCCTCCACAATTAACATGTTTCCAATTCCTAGCTATCCCACTCGATCATTACTGCGCAAGTGCAATACCAAAACACTCAGTCATACAGAGTGCAGAGGCGTAAACTCTTGACAGTAGATCTCTTATTAGCAATGGGATCCATACTGAGTTCATTATCACATAGTACCTACCACTGGCTTATTGCCCAGTCTGTTTAACATCACTTACCTTGCATCTCCACTGAGTTTAACTCATAACTGGTCTTATTTGCCACATTATTATTCAACAACACTTATACAACGGTCGCTTGCTGCGCACCGTGCTCTTACTCATTGCATAACACTAAATTACATGGTATTTACTGTCACATTAACTTCCACACATATACTTACATTATTCGCATTATGGTTCGTCATTCATTTGGATGACTACCGAATGCTCCTTGAGCGTTGCTTATTCGAGTTACAAGCCGGCATTATTCAGCTCGGTGCTTCACTTATACTCACATGCTTCTAAACTATCTGTTCTCTCGCAATGATAACATGGTCAATCCTTAACATGTTTCTTGAACTTGGTTCACATAACTACCGCTGTTGCGGTCTCACAATGTTAAGAGGTATCCCCACTCTCTTACAAGTGGTTTGTTATCCGCTTCACGTACTTATATTACATAGACTTCTACAATTGATTCAAATTTACATAACACATTTGCTGTGGCTTAGTAGCCTTACTGCCTCGAGCTCTGCTCATTGTAGGCTACTCATACACATTTACTTCCCTGTACAACATTACATGGTTTGGATATCATATTGAGCTCCATGACAAGGTCGTTGCATTCCGTTTCCTTTCATAGGATGCCCCTTAGAATTATCAGTCCGTCTCCTGACAACTTATGTCTAAACTGGGTGTTAGTTTCAACCCTTGTGTTTCTGTCATGTCATTTCGTACAATTATCGTTGATGTGAACACCCTTCAAGGATTGCTCCTAGGTGTTGCTAAGTTATGCCATTACATCTGGTTCGCACTTATTGGTATATTCAGTTAGCCACGCCGTTTGCGTTCTTAACTGGCTTATTATCCTCTTCTGTGAAGATCAACATTTCCTGGTAGTGTAGGTACTCATTCTGGGAGTTTCATCCCGTTCATTGCACACTAATGTGTCCACATTAGGCATCTGCCTTGCCATGCACAGGCTGGGTCTCCGTTCCAGCTATCATGTTTATCCCTGAGGATCCTTAAGACATATACGATGTCTTTACATTACAGTTAGTGCACTTCGCACCTCCTGACTCTTAAACATTTCCTTGAAAGGACTTCACTAATTCCTTTAGTCTTGTTAACTTAACTGGGCTCTTTTACTTCTACCATTCGTGGTAATCCTTAGCATTTGTTTGACTTATACTGTTGACCGTAGTACGGAGTCGACTACTTCCCGTGTTCCGGACTCTACTCGTATACATATGTGGGGTACCATGCTGATACATTGCTACTTACCCAACTAACCCATAAGTAGGTCTGTCAGGCCCACAAGCTCCTATCGGAGTGCGGTCGTCCCATATTACAGTTGGTACACTCGTAGTGTCCGTCACATGCCTAGATGAAGTATTTTGTTGTCAACTCCCTTATATTGTCCTGTGACAATATGCATTCCCTGCTTCCCGAACTTAATCAAGGGAAGGTTTATCCACTATTGTATCACTATGAACTCCATCCATTCCTTCGGGTCGCTACCCTTGGGTTTACCGGTTTGGTTTAAAAGAAGGTTAGAAATAAATATTGGTTTGAAAGAAAATTTGGTTTGAAAGAAAATAGTTTGAAATAAATCTGAGTTGAAAGAAAAATTCTCATGGTTTTACAATGCCTTCTTCTCTTAACCAAATCTAGCTTCTTGCTGACTGGTGTACTTCCAATTACAAAGGTTAGGCTGTTAAGCCCTTCCACAGTTATGATGATCACAGTTAACTTCGTGGTACTTTACTAAGTACTTCGTGTTTGTTAAAACTTTCCCGAACAGCCCTGTTATAGCAGCACTTGCCATGGCAAGTGCGCCATGCTAACTGGCTATCGGTTCAACACATACCGGTTGTGGTATTGTTTTTACCCACACTGTCATCAGTGGCCTTGTTGGCCCTCACTTGATCTTACAGTCTTGACAATTAACCCTCTGGGCGACTTCTCACTGTATTCACATGATAATCATTAACTGGGGTGTCTCCCATTCTTGGAGACCCCTTTTTACTTAGTACCATATCTTCTTCGTAGCCCGTTCCACGCATTTGTCGTGGTCACTGAGACTTGTCTCTTGTTTGGGCACTACGTTGTAGTTCCTTTGTCGGTTGGTATACCGTTGGTGTATCATTTAACAACTGTGGTCCCGTAGACTCTCGTCCCGGGTTCCATTATTTCCCTTCTTGCCTGTTGCACGGTCGGTGCGTTGCAAGCTGGTTATTCTCGACTGCTCAGCATGTCGACCCAGGTTGCCGGAAATTCCATTCTTCTATACACAGATTCTTCACACTTCACTATGAAATGCGGTTAACATTGTTTAGATGGGAACCGTCTCCGGGATTCCTAGTTTTCAGGATCTACCGTATGACAGGTTCTCCGTACCCACAGTGGTATTTAATAACAGCCAAATCGGGTATTCCCGAGTAAGAGAGGACTTCCATCTCTCTGGCGTTGTTTCCCAAGTTATAAAACAGGGATTTTGGAGGGCGGGTTGGACACTGTAGGTTTCCAGTACACGCTGGTAATTCCTAACTAGCGTATCTCTCACGCTATCACTCAACCCTTAACCCAAAGTACTAAAATCCTAACTCGGTACTTCCTAAGCTCGGTAATTCAGTCATCAGAGCGATACTTCGCTCTGATACCACTTTTTGAAACACCCCATCCAACAACAACACACTTAACAACAATCTGCAGCGGAAAATATACTTCATCACATTACTTAACTCGTTGGGTTACACACCGTTAACCACCCTCGTGGCTAACAAGGCTATTACATATACATTGTATCGGTCTGATGGACTAGATTCCCGAGCGACTACACATTACTATCCCTTTCCATTAACAACTAAACATACATACCTTCCAACTGTACCGAGTATTTACAAACTGATGCCGATAACAATTTCGGTCTTACTACACCTACTGTACATTTATAACTTAAATGATTACCCAGGTACAAACGACTACCCCGTCCTACTCTCGAACGGCTCCCAGCTCCTTGTACCTGAAATAGGAAAAGAAGAGAAAAGGGTGCCCCCCCAGGGGCAGCACCTTTGCTGGTATGGTAATCCCGCAGCCCGCATGCTACCGGGCCACGCACAACTAATTGTCGTCTTAGCATGCGGTTGATTATATTTGAATCATGCAGGTAAACTATCAACACACAACACATCACATTCCACCACTATGTGCTCAACAAACAGATAACACATCCATACTTGATAAGTCACTCGTTGTGTTCACTAACCCCAGAGTGTTTCTCCTCTAATGGAGCTACTTCCTTAATAGACGATACTTACCTATTAATCGGGTTATCCTTAAACGCCTCTTATCATAAACTGGGATTCATATCCATGATCCACATACTCCACATTTTACAACTTATAACATACACCACATAACAACACTTTTCACGTTTCAACGTGCACATAACATAACATCGCAATGGGAATTGCAGTACAACAATAACACATATCATAACGGGAACGATTCTCTTAGGAACCGACCCAAACATAGTTAATTCACTGGTGAGCCTAGAGAATGATGTCACCCTCATGATAAACTCGTTATACAACACTCATTACCGTCCAAATAGCCGGACGAGTAACTTAAGTTAAGATGGTTCGGATATGGTGACCCGAGCACACCACATAAACACATGTTCCCCCTAAACCGATCATAAGTCAGAATAGCTAAGCTTTGGAGTAAGCTAATGGGAGATCGTAGCCCGTGAGGGAAACAACCATAACAGAGAGGAGGGTAAGGCTAAAAAGGATACCCACTCCCAAACAACGTGCGACCGGCCCAACCAGATTCCTCACCCCTGTTAGTACATACTTACTTTTAGATATTAGTTAGAGCCCCACTATGGAGTCTATCACATCCACACACCATACAATATTACAACTGGGTTAAACATACGAGGGAGGTCCTTACATACACACACAAATATCACACAATTAACACACACATAGCCGTGGTTAGAACGTCCCATGGTTCGGGTCGTTTAATCCGAATACCGAACTCTCATGTGATCCTAGACTCACTTAGCGTTTAACACTTTCAAGGTTAAATGGTATCGGAGTTGAACACGCCACATAAATGAATTACTATAAACTCATTACATGTTTTATCTTACAACGTGGCAAACATACAGAAAAACACACTGGCATACAGGCCGGTGTAATCCGGTAGGACACAGGTTGCTAGAAAACCATACCTTGGTCCTTGCTGCGTACGAGTCCCGCCAAACGTAGCTCCTAGACATGATTGACAATGTCGGTTAATTACTTATTAAGTTCCGGTTTACTAAACACTTTACACGATTGAATGACACGTTTTGTTTTGTTTAAACTCACACTTGGTTGTCATCATTATACCCACTAGGGTTTACTACTTAAACCACACTTTGTGTGTTTTTTTTCTTTTTTTACATGTTTTGGGTCGTCCGACCCACCGTCCGACCCACAAACTGGGTCGGCCCGTTCCAGAAACTTTTTCCGTCTTTCACATCCTCCCGTCCGACCCATGTCCGACCCAAGTCCTCTAGGTCGGACCATTCCAGAAACATCAACGGGTGAATTAACAGGGGCCGTCCGACCCACCCTGGGTCGGACAACACCAGGACTTGTCCAAAACTTGTCAAACTTCTTCCCAACTTTTCCTCAAGCCTCCTAATGTGTTCTAACATCATTTGGCACATTTAACCCTTCATATAACATCCATAAAACTCATTTTATAACTCCTTAAACACTTACTCTTTTCTTACCAAAATTCCTAACACTTATAATGTTTTCTCCTTAGTTTCTCCAAGTGGTGTTTCATACCTATGATAACCACTATGCCAAGAATGTTTCCTCACCATCATAACATCATCTCCCAAACATCCTTTCTTACTAACTAAATTTCCTTGTTCACACCTTCTTAAAATTCCTTCCTCATATCCTTACCTAAACATCATTCATTCCTTGTACATCAACATTACCTAAACCTTAAACAAACTTCTCCAAGACTTTATTACATCCCAAAAACACTCATTGAATCCCTAGAACTTCCAAGACAATACTTAAGCCCTTGTAACACTCTAAGCACCTTAATACATGTTTTCTTCCCTAGTAACATTCATTCATTCCTCACATTTCCTAGTTCACCAAAGCTCATTTAAACACTTAAATCTTCTTATACATTACCCAAATTTTTCCATAGCTTCCCTTGTATATTCTCATACGCAAAACTTCACCCAATTACACCACATCACCATATAGTGCATAAACTTAAATTGCTTGGCACTTAGGCCCTTAAATAACATGGCTCTTAGGCCCTTAAATAACCTAAACCTTAAACACTGAATTTCCACATTTAAATGCCTTCAACCTGCGAATACACACAACAATGCTCCCATGTCCTTTTAGTCCACCTTGTCGATAGTTTTCTATCTAATTTCCCATTGGCTCTTTAGGTTAATTATTAAGAAAATAGCTCAATTTCCTAGTACACAAAACCACATTAAGAGAGGTCATTTACCTCCTTATTTTCCAAGTTTTTCTCACTTGTTTTTCTCTTGTTCTTTCTTGATTGAAAATCGGCAAGGAGCTTTTATCACTTGGCAATCTTCTAACCATTACACATATAAGGGTATTAAGCATTAAGTTTAATACCCAAACTCATAGTCAAACCCTAGGTTTACATATGTGTCTTAAAACACCAAATTTGATGATTACCTTTGGAATTCGAAAGAGAGCTTGGTTAAGTAGCAAGATAGGACTCCTCCTAGTCCTTTGAAGTTTGAATTAAGCTCTGAAGAGAGAAAGACAAAACACCATTATGAGGTGAATTTTCAGACACATACAAAAATGAGAGGAAACTTAGATTTTCCTTGGTTTTCCTTACCTTAAAGCAAAGGGAATGACAAGGCATGAAAAGGTGAGCTCAAGCTCCAACAATGGTGAATCTTCATGGCACCGAAATGGAGTTCTTGAAGATTTGAAAAGAGAGAAGTGTAGAGCTTGGCCTAACTAAGACAAATATGGTCTTAGAATTTGATTTGGTATATGGAGCTAGAAGATATAAGAGATTGAAGATGGTGGTGTGAGTGGTGCTGTAGCAAACCGAGAATGGAGAGAGAGGGAGGTTGGAGACGGTGGAAGTGAGTGGGAAAGGGAGAAATGAAATGAGGTGTTGCTTTTACAAGATATTTACCTTATAAAGTAGCTTTCTTCTTTTTACTTACTTTTCCTTCCTTTCCTTAATTGATTTCTTTTACATGTTGGTGACTCACCATAATAAAAACCGGCCCCCTTACATTACTTAGGGGTGTTTTGGTCTTTGTTGACCAACTAAGTCACTTATATTGACTTATGTCATAAACTAGCATATTTTAGTTACTATTCACAAAAACAAGGCACATACTTGTGAAATTTTTGATTTTCCATTGATTTAGACTTCCAAATGTGATACTAAGTAGTACACAAGTTAATTAAAGAGTAATGATTCTACTAGAAAGGTGGACGATTAGGTTTACACCAAGATAAGGAAGAGTCACCCGAGTCCCTAAGTAAGGGAGTACCCGTGGTGTCTTGGTCCATTGGTGATACCGCAGTGTTTATATATGGCGAGCAGAAGCGTGCTGATCACACGAAGAAGTTAGTACTAAAGTCAGGAGATGTGTTAATCATGGGTGGGCAGTCAAGGATGCTATATCATGGCATCAGGAAGATCAAACTGAATACCGCACCGTCGGCAGTGATCAATGCCACACACATGAAACCCGGACGTTTGAATTTGACTTTCAGACAGTTTTAAAGCCTTGTATAATTATGTAATGTGTTAAGGATGTTGTATATGTGTTAAGTTATGTCAACAGTGTAAACCAACAATGATGTAAGAAGAATGTGTTAATGAATAAAGTGGAATTGTTGAAGTATATCAACCGTGTTGTTACCCAATACTTATTAGTTTGCCAATGAATTAGGCTGTGCTCTCGGAACGGGAGGTATACTGAGTGTCTGCAATGAGGCAGAAGCCGGCAAGAGCGGCACAATTCTCATCGGTACCTTTCCAATCAATGGCGTGGACGCTTCGATCTTGTTCGACTCCGGAGCCTCTCATACATTTATTTCGCTATCCTTTGCGAAGAGGCTGGGGTTAGACGGTGATGAGATGCCAGACTTCCTAGTCACTCTCCCGTCGAAAGAGCGGATCAGGTGTACCCGCTACCACCGAGATGTTATTGTGCGAATCAGAGGTGAAGAGTTTCCGATCGACTTGATAGAGTTCGACGGACTTGGTTTTGATGTGATTGTCGGGATGAACTGGTTGGGGCGGTACAAGGGCAGAATCCTATGTGCCGAGAATCGACTGCTTCTTCGGAGTCCATCTGGGGTTACTATATCTTACCGCCAGAGGCCCAGGGAGCCTTCGACTCAGATCAACACCGCCATGGCTATGTGTCGTGAACTACGACGAGGGAGTGATGTATACCTCTGCTATGTCCAGAAAATAGAGAGAGATCCAGAGTTTAGCCCAGATGTGCCGGTAGTGTCGAAGTTTCCTGATGTATTTCCTAAGGAACTGTCGGGCATGCCACCAGCACGGGAAGTGGAGTTTGAGATTGAATTGGTTCCGGGCACCGGACCAATTGCGAAGGCGCCCTATCGTATGGCTCCAGCAGAGATGACAGAGCTCAAGGAGCAGCTGAGAGACCTACTCGACAAGGGATTTATCCGCCCTAGCGTTTCACCATGGGGAGTACCGGTGTAACGCCCCAAAATTCCTATATCTTCTTATCATATTAAACATATACAAGTGGTAGTAGCGGAAGCATTAAACTAGAGGGGCGCTACCGCCACGTTCACAACTTCTGTGAACGCTAAGGCTTAATAACTTACATATCCAAATTTTAACAAAGTTTACAAACTGACTTTAAAACATAAAACCAAAACTCCAGAAGACTGGGTGAAAGTCTCTAATCCCTTAGCCCACACTCTCGAGCTCCTTTAAGTCATCTTCATTTCCTGTATCTGTGGTCATTCAAACAATCACAGAGAAGGGACCACAGGGCATAATGCCAAAAATCAGCAACGCTGAGTAAAATCAAAGCTACCATCAAAAGAAGTAGTATATCAAAATAGCCACTAATCATAGCCACTCTTAATCATTTAATAGCTCAAGTAATATTCAGAATAGACCAAGTACTTATCATGATATTTCAAGTATTAACAATAACAGTTTGAGTACATCAATAAGCCATCAGATATATTTATTTCATAACCAACCAATATATATATCAAGTAGGATAATTAACCACCCAAATACTCAAGTAATAACAACATGGTGTCCAAGTATGCTTAGATAGGATATAATCCAATTCATTTAATTGATTATCCATTCAACTCCTCCATTTCTATCCAAACAAGTTCAAGGGACGAATCCCGATCTTTAAGGCGATCCAACCTTTAATCGGTTCAAGGGACGAATCCCGATCTTTAAGGCGAGCCAACCTTTAATCGGTTCAAGGGACGAATCCCGATCTTTAAGGCGATCCAACCTTTAATCGGTTCAAGGGACGAATCCCGATCTTTAAGGCGATCCAACCTTTCCCAAACACACTCCAGGCCCTAAAAGATGTGCACACCCCCTATAGTACCTTTAAACTATAGTGTAGGAAACCATGAAGCATCTCATGGAGCCCAAGGCATACCATGAGTCCAATAATTCATAGGAAAGCAGTTACTGCTCAAGTTCCACATATGGCCATATATCTCAACAATCCATTCCAATGAGTTACTCATTGAATCCTCATTAATCAGAATATAACGTTTTAAAGTATAACTAGAATCAACAGTCAAATCACTTAACAAAGCCCATTTCATAATTTCAAACACAAGGAACATAACAATAATCAAACAGCACTTAAGGAAAGGCTATGATCACATAATCTTACATGGTACCTTCAGCCAGGTCACACAGCATCAAATATCTCAGCTTAACAACTCAAACAACCATAAATCATACCTTAAGAACAAGTCTTGATCAAACAAACAAATCATATCCATTTCAGTTCTATTATTAACTATCTCATCTAGATTAGCTTAAGACATAATTTAACTATAGATTACAACCTGAATCAAACCATAATTGGTTCCTAACATTTTCGATCATAACAACACAATATTAACCAGATTAGCTTAGGAGTTTATACCACCATAAACAACCTTCTAAGACAGTACATATAAGTTCCCAACATACTAGACTTTAAGACTTTAAGTCCTAACTTAGTTTAAACTATCATATTCATCCTAAAATCATGCTATACATCTCTTTAATAGTTCATAGCCAATTCTGTCATAATAGGTTACTAATGACCAGAACAATCAACAATCATGTTTTTAGCCCTAGGACACATCTAATTTACACTAATTAACTTCCAACTGAAAGCGGTTGTACTAGACATCTAATTCACCAGATTAGCTCTTCTAGTAATCACACTTAACATCTTAAATAAATTCTATACTTTTATCTATGTTACTCGGCCATAACAATCAGATAGGTTCTAGGTTAGCTAAGCACCTAAAACACTTGATTAATGCTCTAGAATTCCACCCACAAATCTGGTGTTTAAACAAAACTCTTTAAGACACCATTTATCCTAGATTATAACAACACCAGATTAGACTAAAGATCATCCAGAACAATCATAATTACCTCTAGGTTATTCCCACTTACTAAACAGCAGCAAAACACCATAAACAAGCTCTTAAGCAATCAGTAATCAAAGGTAGGTTGTAAACACATCCTTTTCTTCCTTAAAACACTTTTCTAACTTTTCTAGCTTTAGGCTAATAAATACCTACGAATTTTAATTAGATAATATAGGGGTAATACTCCTGTACAACATACAGATTTATTAAGGGATGGTAACCATGAAGTTACACCAAACAAACCATAACAATTTCAGCCTCAATAACACACATATAACCAGATAAGTTTCAAGATCAATTAAGCTTAAAACCATGCTTAAACATCACAAATCAACTCCCATGTGTTCGGTTATATAGGTTAGGTCTTTAAAGCACCTTTTTCTTCCTTAAAGCTTATTTCCAACTCAATGGTTTTGTGCCCCAAAATACCAACGAATTTACATAATCCATAAAGAGGTACTAGTCTTTGAAAACATATAGATTTGTGAAGGGATAGTAACCTTGAAGTTACCTTCAGAATTGAAGAAGAAACCTTCCCTAAAACCTTGAAAACTCTTGTTAGAAGCTAGGACACCTTAGACAATTTGGAGCACCAAATTGGGTTCTCCTCTGATTTTCGACCACCATCAGCTAGGAATGGATGGAGAACTTCTATGAACACCATACTTCAAGGATTGGAATTGGATGGAGCTTTCTCCCCCTCCCTTCCTTTATCGGCCTAAGCTTTCTTTCTACATGGGTCTCTTCCTTCTTTGCCTTCTTCTTACTTATTGCAATGGGTTTAAATGGTGGATGAATGATTTGGAAAGGTAAAGATGGTACAAGGATCTCTTTCTTCTTCTTTGCTCTCAGCCAAGACAAGAATAACAAGGTAAGCTTTATTTCTCTTCTTCCCTAATGAAGGACGAAATATTGATGCTGGATGGAGTATTTTGGAGTGGTGGCTGATGGTATTTATAGGCAAGGGCTGATCCTTGTCAATTTCCTCCTTGATTAAGTAAACTTCTAAGTGGTGACACCTTAGGCTCCATTTGCTAGCTTCTGATTGGCTCATAATAAGGCTTAATATAAGAAAGACAACACATGGGCTGACTAAGGGAGGTGGGCAGCAGCCTATTCTCATTGGACCAAGGTGTGGTCTAATAGTGTGGTGACACCTCCTACTAGGCTGCATAGGTGTCGGGCTCCTATTGGTCCTAGTGTTAACCAATGTTAATTTGACACCTCGTTCTTGCCACCTCGTGCTTGCCATCACATGCTTTCCACCTCATGCTTGCCACCTCGTGCTTAAAGACGTCCTACTTGCCTACTAGCTTGGTCGTGCTTAAGACGTCCTACTAGCTTGCTAGCTTGCTGAGTCACCTACTAGCTTACTAGCTTGATGAGTCACCTACTTGCTTACTAGCTTTCCCAAGCGGCTGCATCACCTACTTGTGTGTTTACTACATAAGCTAGCTGCTGCATCATCAACTAGCTTGGTTGTCACAATGTTATTGAAGCATTCTAGCTAGCTACTTTTAAAACAATACAAGAAGTGCTATTAAGGACTTTTCTGGTCCTAATATGTACTTATGCCAATTTTAGGGTTTAAAAGTGCTTTATAGCTTATTAAGACTTAAACAGCAACATAAATCATTCCTTAGAAACTTGGGGTATTTCAACCGGTCCTCTCGTGAAGAAGAAGGACGGTAGTCTCCGCCTGTGTATTGACTATCGAGAACTGAATGCAGTTACGGTGATGAACCGTTACCCTTTACCACGCATCGATGATTTATTTGATCAGTTGAGGGGTGCATCAGTATTCTCCAAGATAGATCTACGATTTGGATACCATCAGATTGCTATCCGTGACAGTGATATTGAGAAGACAGCATTCAGAACAAGGTATGGACATTATGAGTTTACGGTTATGCCGTTTGGGTTATCCAATGCACCAGCTAAGTTCATGGACTTAATGAACCGCTTGTTCCAAGATCAGTTGGACAAGTTAGTGGTAGTCTTCATCGACGATATTCTTGTGTACTCGAAATCGAGAGGTGAGCACGAAAGCCACCTGAGAAATGTGTTACAAACATTGAGGAGGAATCAGTTGTATGCTAAATTTTCAAAGTGTGAGTTTTGGCTGAACCAAGTTTCCTTTCTTGGTCATGTGATTTCTGAGGCCGGGATCGCTGTCGATCCGGCAAAGATTGATGCAGTGCGCACCTGGCCTAGGCCGAAGACAGTTACCGATATCAGGAGCTTCCTCGGTCTGGCAGGTTATTATAGGAGGTTTGTGAAGGACTTCTCCAGTGTCTCGAAGCCGATGACTTCCTTGATGAAAAAGGATGCACCATTCGAGTGGACAGTCGACTGTGAGAGTTCTTTCCAGAGTCTCAAGGATGCTCTGACATCTGCACCAGTCCTGACTATACCAGACGGTCCAGATGGTTTTGAGGTCTATTGTGACGCATCAGGCAGAGGTATGGGTTGTGTGTTGATGCAACACGGGAAGGTCGTGGCTTACGCCTCCCGACAGCTGAAGCAGCATGAGGAGAACTACCCTACCCACGACTTAGAATTGGGTGCCATTGTCTTCGCACTGAAGATATGGCGACATTATTTGTATGGGGTAAGTGTGACAATTTATTCGGACCACAAAAGTTTAAAGTACTTGTTCACTCAGAAGGAGTTGAACATGAGGCAAAGAAGGTGGGTTGAGTTTCTAAACGACTACGACATCAATTTACAGTACAAGGAGGGTAAGGCAAATGTGGTAGCTGACGCACGGAGTCGCCGAGCACACTCTCTCCATTCGCTAGTCTCTCATTCTAGCTTGGTTGAAGAGGTGCAGAGTGCTCAGATGACGGATCAATACATGATGGAGATTAGACAGAAGCTTATTGATGGCACATTCAAGGGTCAGAAGTATGACTTCAGACTCCACGATGATGACCTGATTAGGCTTAATGGCCGATTGTGTATACCGAGGAGTAGCGTTGAGTTGAAGGAGCGCATATTGAGTGAATCCCATTGTTCTACTACTTCGATTCACCCCGGAGCTTCAAAGATGTATAAGGGTATGAAAAGATATTTTTGGTGGACTGGCATGAAAAAGGATGTTACTGATTATGTATTGAGGTGTCTCACTTGCCAGAAGGTCAAGTTTGAGCACCGACGGCCTGGTGGTATGGTACAGCCAATGCCAATGCCTGAGTGGAAGTTTCATGACATTTCTATGGACTTCTTAGTAGGGCTTCCGCCTACAAGGGGAGGTCTGGATATGATTTGGGTTATTATTGATCGACTGACCAAGGTGGCTCGATTCATACCGATGAAGGACACCTGGAAAGTGGCTAAGCTTGCAGAGCTCTTCGACAAAGAGATTGTAAGACATCATGGGGTACCGAAAACAATTGTATCTGACAGAGATACCAGATTCTTATCGAGGTATTGGAAGTCTACGCGAGAAGCACTGGGTACCGAACTGAAATTGAGTACAGCGTTTCACCCACAGACAGATGGTCAGAGTGAGCGCACCATCCAGACACTTGAGGATATGTTACGTGCATGTGCACTTGACTTTCAGACCAGCTGGATTGACAAGTTACATCTGATCGAGTTTAGCTACAACAACAGTTACCATGCTTCGATCAAGATGTCTCCCTTCCAGGCTTTGTACGGTAGACCATGCCGCACGCCATTATGCTGGGATGAGTCGAGTGAGACGGTCATTATAGGACCAGAGTATCTTGAACAAGTTCAGGCAGAAGTTCGCCAGATCCGGGCTAACATGAAGGCAGCTTAGGATAGACAGAAGTCGTACGCAGATGTGCGCAGACGTGACCTGGAGTTCGCCGTGGGCGATCAGGTATTTTTGAGAGTATCCCCCATGAAGGGAGTATTTCGTTTTGGCTAGAAAGGCAAGTTGAGCCCAAAATATGTGGGGCCTTATGTTGTGACGGAGCGGATTGGCCCGGTAGCTTACAGACTTGATCTACCCGCCGAGCTGGGCAAGGTACATGATGTATTTCATGTGTCCCAGTTGAAGAAGTATATGTCTCATCCGTCTCATGTGCTTCAGCCTGAAAGGCTAACCCTGGAGCCGACCATGCGATCAGTGGAGACTCCGGTACGGATTCTGGATACTAAGACTCGAGACACTCGTCATAAGTCTGTGAGACTGGTGAAGGTTCTTTGGTCTAACCAGGACGTTGAGGAGGCCACTTGGGAGCTGGAAGATAAGATGAAAGCGAAGTACCCGTCATTGTTTACTTCTTAGTGTCTATGTGTATAGGGTACGGGGTGTACCCCTTTTTAAGGGGGGTAGAGCCGTTTCGGTTATGTGTGTACGACGTGTATTTAAATACATCGTCTATGTTATGTTGTCATGTTATGATGTTGATGATGTTGTATGGACCTTGTGTCTGATGTTATGTTGTATGGACCTTGTGTCCAATGTTATGTAAGTGTGTTGTGGATATTGTCATGGAAGTATTGTTTATATGTATTCCCGTGTTCTAACATTTGGGATATGTGGAAGTGTGAACTTTGAGGACAAAGTTCTTTAAGGGGGGTAGATTGAAATACCCCAAACCTTAGTATGTTGTTTAAACACTTAAATATGGTATATTAAGACTAAAAAGAGTCTTAGAAACATTAGTAAACAATTTAAACCATAGAGAACACAAATAAATGCCTTAAAGTCAATTAGGGCTAAAATGTGCTCTAAGCTTGGGATGAGCTTGGTTAAGACCTAATGAACTTACCAAGACCTTATTTATATACTAATGAACATATTAAACCAATTACCAAAGAAAACCAAGCTTGAAAACAAGTTAAAACACAAAATGTGCTTTAAGGAGTCTTAAAGCACATTTTCGAAAAATTGTCTTGTAAATGAGTTTTGAATGGCTAAATGTCCATCATTACTCTTTAATTAACATGTGTACTATATAGTATCACATTTGGAAGTCTATATCAATGGGAAATAAAAAAATTCACTTCTATGTGCCTTGTTTTTATGAATAGTAACTTTAATAGGCTAGTTTGTAACATATGTTGTTATAAGTAATTAAATGAGTCATCAAAGACTAAAATACCCTTGTTATAATAATAGGGGCCGGTTTTTAAGTGTGGTGACTCACCACTCTTGTAACTTGTTAAGTAAATAAAGATGACTCTTAAGTTACTATTTGCTTTAAGGTATAAATATCTTCTAAAAAGCAAAACAAACTCACTTATCTCATTCTCTCATTTCCCTTCTTCATTTCCCACGGTTCCAAGTCTTCTTCAACCTCTCTTCTTTCCTTCATTCACGATTTGCAATAGTACCACACACAATTCCATCTTTGACCACTTGTAATTCCTAGCTTACTTAACCAAATCAAAAACAAACACCACCATTCTCTTCCTCTCATCAAGCTCTTCATTCCTATCTTCTCAAAACTTCAAGACCACCATTTCGGTGCCATGGAGTTCCACCATTGAAGTAGCTTGAGCTTATATTTCTACATATTATTGATCTCCTTTGATTCTAGGTAAGGAATCTCAAAGAAAAATGATGTTTCCTCCATGTTTTTATCTTGACCGAAAATCACCCTTAATGGTGCTCATTGTATTGCTTTGTTCTAGCTTCATTCCAACCTTTCAAGGACTAGGTGGAGTCCTCTCTTGATAGATATTCAAACTCTCTACAAATACCAAGGTAAAACAACTATATTAATGCTTTTGAAACAATGTGAAACTAGGGTTTACAATGAGATGAAGCTTAAAGCTTGTATACTCATTTCATTACTTGTACATTGTTTAGAAGTTGATAAACAACCAAACATCCTTACCGGTTTTATAAGGAAACAAGAAAGAATTTGTAAGGAAAAGAGGTAAATGTGCTAACCTAATGTGGTTTAAAGTCTTTGGAGAAATGAGCTTGTATTGCTTATGAAAATGATTTAAGGAGACAATGGAAAATGACTTAGAAGAATGCTCTCAAGGGCTTAGTAAAAGGCATATGTGTTGTTGAGTGTATTTGCAGGTCAAAGGCAAATATAATGTGGGAAATTCAGTGTTTATGATTTATGCATCTTAAGGGCCTAAAAGCCATGCATTTAAGGGCCTAAGTGCCATGCAATTTAAATTATGCACTATATTGTGATGTAGTGCTATATGTGTGAAGTTTGTGTATAAGAATGTGTTTGATGGATTTTTAGTGTTCTTGGTTGTTTGATGGTGAAAACAATGTGTTTTGGTTTAGTAATGTTCTAGGAGAACCTATGTCAAAATTTAGGTAACAAACAAAAAGTTCTAAGGGTTTAAAATGAGTTTGATAAGTTAAGAAATGTTTAGAATGGTTAAGTGCTTTCCTAGTGAAAGAAACATGCATTTAGGTGTTTAAAGATGTAAAAAGGGCTTAGGTGATGTTCTAGAGGATTTAGAATGCAAAATAATGCTTTGAGACATTTCAAGATTCTTGATGAGATTGTATTTAGGACTTGTGTATTGTTGGTGAAAAAGGGATGAAGTGGATTGTTACTTGAGAAGCTATAAACTTGTGAAGATGTTTAAGAAATTGTTTAGAAAGAAAAGATGTTTGGGAGATGATGTAGTAGTGGTGAGGAAACATTATTGGCATAGAGATGGTCATAGGTATGAAACACCACTTAGAGAACCAAGGAGAAAATAACATAAGTGTTAGGAATTTCGGTATGGAATGAGTAAGTGTTAAGGAGATAGATAATGAATTTTATGAATGTTGTATGAGGATTTGAGGGTACCAAATGATGTTAGGAAACATTAGGAGGCTTTAGGAGAAGTTTGGTGAAGATTTGACAAAGTTTGGGCAAGTTTTGGTGGCGTCCGACCCAGGGGTCCGACCCAAGTTTGGGTTGGACAGCCTCTGTAAGACGTCAGTAATTGGTTCTGGAATGGTCCGACCCAGAGGACTTGGGTCGGACATGGGTCGGACGGTAATGTTTTGAAGGACGGAAAATGTTTTGGAATGGTCCGACCCTATCGAGTGAGTCGGACATGGGTCGGACATGGCTGTTTTGTAAGGCGGTAGATGTTCTGTAATGGTCCGACCCAGTCGAGTGAGTCGGACATGGGTCAGACGTGTATGTTCAAAGGTCGAAGAAATCTCTGGAATGGTCCGACCCAGTTGTGGGTCGGACGGTGGGTCGGACAGACCAAAATTTATAAGAAAAAAACAGTAAAGATTGTGACAAATGTAGTTAACCCTACGGGGTATAGTGTAGGTAATGAAGGATTAGTTGGGCATTAGAAACATGTCATATAATCATGTTAAACACTTAGTAAATTTGAAGTTAAGTAAATAATTAACCGACATTCTTAAACATGTATAGGAGTGACCTACGGAGGAAATCAATCGAAGCAAGGACCAAGGTATGGTTTTCTTGCAGTCTGTTGCCTACCGGTTTACACCGGCTTGTGTGTTGTTTGTTTTTTCTGTATGTTTATGACGTTATAAGACTTAAACATGTAATGAGTTTACCGTTGTTCATATTGTTGTGATGTTGTGATGTGACTCAATTCCCTTGTGTGTGTCTAACATGACTTACCACTTGTTGTGTATTATTTGTTAAGTTCCACCGTGAACTTCTAACAAGTACTAACTGGGAAGTGAGGAATCCGGTTGTCCGGTCATGCATGTAAGTTAAGAGTAGATATCCGAATCAGATTCGACTCTTATGTTGTTAAGATTGTTCTCCTTAATTTGGCGTTCGATCTCCCGCTAGCTTCCTCCAAAGCTTACCTATTCTGACTTATGATCGGTTTAGTGGGAACATGTGTTTGTGTGATGTGTTCGGGTCACTATACCCGAACCATCTGTGACTTAAGTTACTCGTTCGCATATCAGAACGGTAATGAGTGTGTTTAACGAGCTTAACATGAGGGTGAATCATTCTCTAGGCTCTTGTGTTGTTTAACCTTCTTGGTTTGTTATTGTGGAAAGAGTATCCACTGTGTATGTGATGTTGTGCTATGCAATAATGATGCTACGCCACATATTATGTTTTGTTATGTTATGTTTAAAACGAATGCCATGTTATCATGACAAGTAGTTGCGCGTATCCCGGTAGCCGATGGGCTGCGCGTTAACCATACCAGCCAAGGGTTGCTGACCCCCTCGGGGGCTCCATATTTTTACTGCAGGATGAGGATCGAGGAAGCAGAGTGGCTGTAGGATCTAGGCTGCAGTTGTACCTTTGGTTATTTTGGATGTTGAGCCCGGGATGCGCCTGTGCTCCCGTGGCATTATATTTTGATTCCGTTGAAATTACTGTGGCAGTATATTGGGAGTTTACAGTGAAGGAATGTAATTAAATACTCGGTATTGTATATGATGTATTTATGGTTTTAGTTCTATGCTCGGGAGTCTGATCATCAGACCGGTACACTTGTATTTATTCTGCCTTGTTAACCACGTGGGTGGTTGACGGCGTTGTAGCACCGAAGCATTTAGTTAATGTTTAGTTGTTTATTTCCGCTGCGATTTCATTTAGTTGTGAAGTTCGATGTAGGGGTGTTACAGATAAGAATAAGATAACACTATGGGATACTGTTCGATATGAGTATGAGGTAGAAAATAGAAATGCTATGAGGTGCAAGATGGTGAAAGTTGGTATGAGACTGATATAGAACTTAGTAGGAATTTAAGTCATGAGGCAAGTATTAAGAGATGAATTGGGAATGATTGTGGGACTGAGTCCACACCTTGGAGATGTAATGATTATGACTAGAATCACAAAAAAGATAGAAAATTGGACATGAGTGAATTATTTGATGTTTGAAAATGACGTGGGAGGTGGAACTTGATTTTCTAGGGATCAAGGGAAACCGAACACAAATTAGGGTGGAGGATAGTTCAACACTGATGTTGATCACATCAGGGTTGGATGATTCCTGAAAATCCCTACCAGTGGTGTAACACCCCAAAATTCCTATATCTTCTTATCATATTAAACATATACAAGTGGTAGTAGCGGAAGCATTAAACTAGAGGGGCGCTACCGCCACGTTCACAACTTCTGTGAACGCTAAGGCTTAATAACTTACATATCCAAATTTTAACAAAGTTTACAAACTGACTTTAAAACATAAAACCAAAACTCCAGAAGACTGGGTGAAAGTCTCTAATCCCTTAGCCCACACTCTCGAGCTCCTTTAAGTCATCTTCATTTCCTGTATTTGTGGTCATTCAAACAATCACAGAGAAGGGACCACAGGGCATAATGCCAAAAATCAGCAACGCTGAGTAAAATCAAAGCTACCATCAAAAGAAGTAGTATATCAAAATAGCCACTAATCATAGCCACTCTTAATCATTTAATAGCTCAAGTAATATTCAGAATAGACCAAGTACTTATCATGATATTTCAAGTATTAACAATAACAGTTTGAGTACATCAATAAGCCATCAGATATATTTATTTCATAACCAACCAATATATATCAAGTAGGATAATTAACCACCCAAATACTCAAGTAATAACAACATGGTGTCCAAGTATGCTTAGATAGGATATAATCCAATTCATTTAATTGATTATCCATTCAACTCCTCCATTTCTATCCAAACAAGTTCAAGGGACGAATCCCGATCTTTAAGGCGATCCAACCTTTAATCGGTTCAAGGGACGAATCCCGATCTTTAAGGCGAGCCAACCTTTAATCGGTTCAAGGGACGAATCCCGATCTTTAAGGCGATCCAACCTTTAATCGGTTCAAGGGACGAATCCCGATCTTTAAGGCGATCCAACCTTTCCCAAACACACTCCAGGCCCTAAAAGATGTGCACACCCCCTATAGTACCTTTAAACTATAGTGTAGGAAACCATGAAGCATCTCATGGAGCCCAAGGCATACCATGAGTCCAATAATTCATAGGAAAGCAGTTACTGCTCAAGTTCCACATATGGCCATATATCTCAACAATCCATTCCAATGAGTTACTCATTGAATCCTCATTAATCAGAATATAACGTTTTAAAGTATAACTAGAATCAACAGTCAAATCACTTAACAAAGCCCATTTCATAATTTCAAACACAAGGAACATAACAATAATCAAACAGCACTTAAGGAAAGGCTATGATCACATAATCTTACATGGTACCTTCAGCCAGGTCACACAGCATCAAATATCTCAGCTTAACAACTCAAACAACCATAAATCATACCTTAAGAACAAGTCTTGATCAAACAAACAAATCATATCCATTTGAGTTCTATTATTAACTATCTCATCTAGATTAGCTTAAGACATAATTTAACTATAATTACAACCTGAATCAAACCATAATTGGTTCCTAACATTTTCGATCATAACAACACAATATTAACCAGATTAGCTTAGGAGTTTATACCACCATAACAACCTTCTAAGACAGTACATATAAGTTCCCAACATACTAGACTTTAAGACTTTAAGTCCTAACTTAGTTTAAACTATCATCTTCATCCTAAAATCATGCTATACATCTCTTTAATAGTTCATAGCCAATTCTGTCATAATAGGTTACTAATGACCAGAACAATCAACAATCATGTTTTTAGCCCTAGGACACATCTAATTTACACTAATTAACTTCCAACTGAAAGCGGTTGTACTAGACATCTAATTCATCAGATTAGCTCTTCTAGTAATCACACTTAACATCTTTAACAAATTCTATACTTTCACCTATGTTACTCGGCCATAATAATCAGATAGGTTCTAGGTTAGTTAAGCACCTAAAACACGTGATTAATGCTCTAGAATTCCACTCACAAATCTGGTGATTAAACAAAACTCTTTAAGACACCATTTATCCTAGATTATAACAACACCAGATTAGACTAAAGATTATCCAGAACAAACATAATTACCTCTAGGTTATTCCCACTTACTAAACAGCAACAAAACACCATAAACAAGCTTTTAAGCAATCAGTAATCAAAGGTAGGTTGCAAACACATCATTTTCTTCCTTAAAACACTTTTCTAGCTCTTCTAGCTTTAGGCTAATAAATACCTACGAATTTTAATTAGATGATATAGGGGTAATACTCCTGTACAACATACAGATTTATTAAAGGATGGTAACCATGAAGTTACACCAAACAAACCATAACAATTTCAGCCTCAATAACACACATATAACCAGATAAGTTTCAAGATCAATTAAGCTTAAAACCATACTTAAACATCACAAATCAACTCCCATGTATTCGGTTATATAGGTTAGGTCTTTAAGGCACCTTTTTCTTCCTTAAAGCTTATTTCCAACTCAATGGTTTTGTGCCCCAAAATACCAACGAATTTACATAATCCATAAAGAGGTACTAGTCTTTGGAAACATATAGATTTGTGAAGGGATAGTAACCTTGAAGTTACCTTCAGAATTGAAGAAGAAACCTTCCCTAAAACCTTGAAAACTCTTGTTAGAAGCTAGGACACCTTAGACAATTTGGAGCACCAAATTGGGTTCTCCTCTGATTTTCGACCACCATCAGCTAGGAATGGATGGAGAACTTCTATGAACACCATACTTCAAGGATTGGAATTGGATGGAGCTTTCTCCCCCTCCCTTCCTTTATCGGCCTAAGCTTTCTTTCTACATGGGTCTCTTCCTTCTTTGCCTTCTTCTTACTTATTGCAATGGGTTTAAATGGTGGATGAATGATTTGGAAAGGTAAAGATGGTACAAGGATCTCTCTTCTTCTTCTTTGCTCTCAGCCAAGACAAGAATAACAAGGTAAGCTTTATTTCTCTTCTTCCCTAATGAAGGACGAAATATTGATGCTGGATGGAGTATTTTGGAGTGGTGGCTGATGGTATTTATAGGCAAGGGCTGATCCTTGTCAATTTCCTCCTTGATTAAGTAAACTTCTAAGTGGTGACACCTTAGGCTCCATTTGCTAGCTTCTGATTGGCTCATAATAAGGCTTAATATAAGAAAGACAACACATGGGCTGACTAAGGGAGGTGGGCAGCAGCCTATTCTCATTGGACCAAGGTGTGGTCTAATAGTGTGGTGACACCTCCTACTAGGCTGCATAGGTGTCGGGCTCCTATTGGTCCTAGTGTTAACCAATGTTAATTTGACACCTCGTTCTTGCCACCTCGTGCTTGCCATCACATGCTTTCCACCTCATGCTTGCCACCTCGTGCTTAAAGACGTCCTACTTGCCTACTAGCTTGGTCGTGCTTAAGACGTCCTACTAGCTTGCTAGCTTGCTGAGTCACCTACTTGCTTACTAGCTTGATGAGTCACCTACTTGCTTACTAGCTTTCCCAAGCGGCTGCATCACCTACTTGTGTGTTTACTACATAAGCTAGCTGCTGCATCATCAACTAGCTTGGTTGTCACAATGTTATTGAAGCATTCTAGCTAGCTACTTTTAAAACAATACAAGAAGTGCTATTAAGGACTTTTCTGGTCCTAATTTGTACTTATGCCAATATTAGGGTTTAAAAGTGCTTTATAGCTTATTAAGACTTAAACAGCAACATAAATCATTCCTTAGAAACTTGGGGATTTACAAGTGGTCACAATTAAATCACACTATGGATAGAGGCATTGGAATAAAACGAAATTGGAGTTGATTGTATTTTCAAATAGAGGGAATTATTCCTCACATGACCTCGTAAAAAGGATTACCTTTTTACTGAGTCTCGCCCATGAAGTCGAGGACGCACGAGCCTTTGTCTTCGGACCGGTGACATGGGGAGAGCAGAGTTGTTTTGTATTCTGGCCCATGGTGACGAGGACGAATGAGCCATTGTCTACGGACCGGTGACATGGGAGAATACGTTGGAAATTATGTGAATGTTGTAATCATCAAAGGAACAAAGAGAATTCTGAGTGCTATACATGCTTAAGCATGTTGTGTGATATCTAAGTATAAGCATACGGCGGATCTAATGATTCAATGAGTTTAACTATACATAAGTATGATCTATATGATCTATGGAATGAGTTAAGACATGTGTTCTAATAAGATAAGATGCATGAGAACTTTGGGGACAAAGTTCTTTTAAGGGGGGTAGATTGAAATACCCCAAATCTAAGTATGCTAAGTAAACATCAATATATGATGTATTAAGGCCAAAATATGCCTTAGAGAGATTGGTAGACAATTTAAACCAACGAAAACACAAGAAAATGCCTTAAGGGCAATTTGGGCAAAAATGTGCTCTAAGCTTGGAGTGACTTTGATTAGCACCCAAATACCATTATAAGACTTTATTAACATGCTAATGGACATGTTGAATCAATTACCAAAGAAAACCAAGCTCAAAAACAAGCTTAAACACAAAATGTGCTTTAAGACTCCTTAAAGCACCTTTTTGAGAAATTGTCTTAGAATTGAGCTTTGAGTGGCTAAATGCCTATGATTACATCTTAATCAACATGTGTGCTAATTAGTATCACATTAGGAAGTATAAATCAATGGGAAACCAAAAATATCACAAATTTGTGCACTAATTTGTGAATAGTAACCAAATAGTGCCTAGTTTAAGTTTTAGTTAACATAAGTCAATAAGTTGGTCAACAAAGACCATGACTAGCCTTATTTAAGAGGGGGCCGGTTTTCTAAGGGATGAGTCACCATAGACTTCATCAAATAAGAAAGGAAAAGAAGAGGAAATGAGAGAAAGTTACTATTTGCTTTTAAAGAGTAAAATATCTTACCTTTAGCTTACCATCTCTCCTCCTCTTCATTCATTCTCTTCTTCCACGGTTTCTTCTTCTCCTCCCCTGCTCCAAAACCTAGAGGGCTGCCTCCATGGATGCCCAATCTTCAAATGCTCACCAAACCTTCATTTTAGCTCCAAATCCAAAAATAAGCATAGATTATTCTTAGTTAGACCAAGACCTACCTTTCTACCTTTTCAAATCTTTCAAAGCTCAAGTTTGGTGCCATGAGAAAACTCCATTGATGGAGGAAAATCAAGTTTGAAGAGCTCTTTTGGTTCTCCATTCATCCAAGGTAATGAAAGTGAAAGAAAATCAACTTTCCATCCTTTTTCTTAGATGGCCGAAAATTACCACTCATGGGGGCCTTGTTTTATGCCTTGTTTTAACTTGATTTTATTCTCCAAAGACTTGAGGAGGTCTTACCTTGCTTCATTTTGGAAGTCATTCCAAATTCAAAGGTAAACATGCACTTTCATGCCTTAAAACACATATTTTAACCTAAGAATGGATTCCATGAGTTTAGGCATGTTGCTTAGTACTCATTGTATTATTTGGATGTGGATTAGAACATTGGCAAGAGGATGGAAGTCCTAGCCGAATTGCAATCAAGAAAACCTAAGGAGGGAAGTAAGAGAAGCTTGAGAAAAATAAGGTAAATTGCTTACCTAATGGTGGTTTAAGGTTAAAGGGGTGAGTTTTAGATGAGTAGCAATGTATCCTAGGGCTTACATTAGGTAATGGGTTATATAACCTAGGAAAAAGAATTTAAACAAGCTTATGAACTTGTGATTAAGGAGCCAATGGGAATGAGTTGATAAGATAAGTTTAGGATGGATTTTAAGAGCATTATAACTACTATGAGATTGATGGGTGTATTTGCATGTTGAAAGCTTTTATATGTGGGAAATTCAGTGTTTAAATTCATGTCATTTAAGGGCCTAAGAGCCATGTCATTTAAGAGCCTTAGTGCTATGCAATTTAAGATTATTGTATTATATTGAGTTTATTGTGAATGAGTTGATTTGGGTGAGAAAATATGATGAGAAAGAACTTGATGTGTGTGAGATGGTTGAATGAGGAAAACAATGCTTATGGGCATGATAATATACTAGAGAAGCTATGGCGAACTTTGAGTAGAAAACAAAGCGATAAGTGATGGTTATGAGTTAATATGACCTAGGATTTACTTGGGATCATTAAAAGGAATTTGAGTGGAAATGAGTTAACTAAGGAGTTCTTGAGGATGAGAATGCCCTAGAGTTGTCTAGGAAGAATTAGAGGATTGGTGGGTGTATTGAACACACCAAAGTCATGGTATGAGGAATGGTAAGACTTGTGCAAAAATTTGGAGGAGAAGGTGTATAATGCTTTAAGATGATTTAGGTATGAGCTAGGGAATATAAGAATGAGAATTTTGGGAAGCTTGAATAAGTGAAGAGGATGCTAGTGGTGGAGCAATAAGGTTTTAGTTAGATGGTAATGAGTGGACTTAGGTGATGGGAGTGAAAATTGAAGGGGAATGTTGTCAATTGTCGAGGAAAATGACTAGGAATGTAAAAGAGTGTGTGATTATGAGAATGGTGAGTAAATAGGGTAAAAGAGATGGAAATGTCTAAGGAGGGTGTAGCATGGTCAAGGTAAATGAAGAACAATGTAAGGTGCCAAGAAGATGGAGGAAATGTATAGGTAAGTTCATGAGTTTAGGGTGATGAGTAACAAATGGAAAGGAGATGCATTTGTGCATGGATATGCAAGATGACTTGAGGAAGTTTTGGTAAATGAACTGAAGATAGAAAATGATGTTTATAAAGTGCTCAAACTGTTAAGGAGGGAACACTTGGGTTGGTGGAAGTTTTGGTAAGATTACGAGTTGGAAATGTAAGGAAATAAGTGCTAAGTGTTTGGAGTTTTATAAGAATTTAGTAATTGTTTAAGAAGATTTTTGGAAATTGTTTTAGAGAGTTTGTTGAAAGTTCTAAGGTGAGTTTAAGTGCCTAAATGGTATTAGGACACATGGGGGAACTTGTGGAGAAGTTTGGAGTCAAATGGGAATCTAAAAACAAAGGTCTGGAGCAGACCGACCCTGGGGACCGGACCTGCAAGGTCGTTCGAGCCCAGTTTACACTACCGGAAAGAGTCTCTGGAATGGACCGACCTTGGGGACCGGACTTACAAGGTCGGTCATTTCTAAAATTTGTACGGGATTGGTTCTGGAATCGACCGAACTTGGGACCGACCTTGACAAGGTCGGTCGGGCTTAAATTTTCAACGGGGAAAACTCTCGGGAATGGACCGACCTTGGGGACCGGACTTGCAAGGTCGGTCGGGGTAAAATTTTCAAACGGCAATAAGTTCTGGAATGGACCGACCTTGGGTAAGGTCGGTCGGTAGGGTCAGTCGACCCTTAAGTTGTAAAAAAAAAAAAGAAAGAAACCCTAAGAAAGTTTAGAGGTATTAATGGTACCCCATTAAGAGGGCATTGATGATTAGAGGTATAAAGACCTAAGGGATTAAGTTAAGTATAAACTTAAAAGTTTAAGGTTAGGTTGTAAGAATAAGTTGTAAAACTTAAGAGGTGTTAGGTGGGGAATCATTATGGGTTAAGTAAGTTAATTAAGTTGAATTAAGTTAAGTGATTAACAACCTAAAACTGAATCAATGTTTTAGGACTTGAAAGTTTGGACTCCGGAGGAGAGTAAGCAACCAAACGACCAACGGTGAACGGTACAGTCTTCTTGTGACCTGCTTGCTAATGAGGTGTCCCTCGGCTTGTGTGCTATTTGTTTTCGTGTGCTCACTAAACAAGATAAAGCATGCAACCGGAATAATATGTTGATTGTATAGTTGTGTGATGTTTGAAAACTAACACAACATACGTGAGAACTTACTAACTAGTGTTTAGTAAAGTATTGCGTGAGTTTAAGGAACACTCCCTAATATTAGTTTGTTAATAACCGAAAGAGGTTTAACAAACAAACGTTGCATTGAGACTACTACTAACTTTAACTTGGGGGAGTGAGGAATCCGGAATGGTACCGGCACATGTGTATTGGGGGAGGTCGGTATCCTTATCAGATACCGACTTCCAAATATGACTTGTCTTCGGACTCGTCGCCTAGAGTCGACATATAGACTCGACCTCCTCGGACTACGTGTTTTAGGAGGGAGGCATACTAAGATGGCGTGGGGGGATCTAGCCTACATCCCCAACAATTTAAGAATGTTGTTTATTGCTGGTAAGTGTCCTGCTGCTGGCTAGGGTTCACCAAGCCCTACGAAAATAAACAACGAACTAAGGGTTAACCAGTTCTAATGAGAGAACGGTTGGCATATATGAGATAAGGTTTGAGATAAGTTGCAACCATTCCTATTTAAAGGATGGTTTGTATTATAAGATTGAGATAACCTATATCCATTTCTATTTAAAGAATGGTTTGTTTCCTAAGACTAAGATAAGGACTAAGATTGAGGTAAGATAAGGTTGGATTGAGAATAAGAGGAAACATAATTTAAGGAGTTAAGTAATTGACTCAATAATTAAGGGAACGCATTTAAGTCGTTCATTGTGTTTGAACTTTGATTGTTCATATTTGGCTTGTTATTTACTGCACTTTCTATTATGTTGTGCATCTAATCAACCTCCATGCTATCGACAAATAGTCGTCGTAGCCACGTTAGCTTAGGGGCCATGAGAGGATCGTACCAGCATTCTTGCTGACCCCCTTTGGGGGCTGTTTTTACTACACAGGTGAACGACAGGAGGAGGCCGTCACGAGAGTAAGATGGGGTACACACGTTACGGGTTAAGTGTGGCCTACGAGTTGTGCATGTACTCAAGTATGGCATTTTAAGTTAGTAAGATGTATAGGATGTGAGGGGATTGTACGAAGGGTATGTATTTGGTTAAGGCTTGTAAGTACTAATGTTCGGTATATTCTGTTAGTCAGACTGTGGCAAGGTCCTGGAATGTAATTGAATCCGCTGCTACGTTTGTATTTTAGGTGATAAGTTTGAGATAACCACGATTGGATTGAGACGGGGTGTTACATCAATACTCTTTTACTCAAGGTCAAAGACTTACAATAGTCAAGACCGATACACATACAATACTTACTTCTTACTTACTTTACTCAGTCAAGTCGGTATGACCTCCGGGCAAGGATTACTACATCCCACCACCGGGCTTTAGGGTGGCCCACTAATCCAGGATGCTACCCATTCAAGGGATTTGGTCCATGGAAAAGATTACAGCCTGAATTCGGATCCAACCTCTTGTGTTTCCTTATCCTCACGCGTGGCCGAAACTATATCGGACTTCTACTCATTCCATTTTACTCATTACTCATGTTAGAAGTTAGATGGTTAGGAATTAGTTAATCATTACTTCCATACCATACATCTATACACTACTCATGTACACAGACTTACTCATACACATCATTCTCATTCATGCATTTCATGAATTATACAAACAATTGTTCAAGAAGATACAACAAGAACAATATCACAACATAATAAGGGCATAAAAGTCCGTTCGTGTATTTATCTTATTGGTGATCACATAAGCACACAAATCGAGGTAACCAGGTTAGGATACAGAGCATGAAGAATCATACCTTTCACCGTTTTACCTAGCGGCGGCCCTTGTTCCTTTGGTTCACATTTGTTTCTCGAATCTTACTCTCGAATCAATGACTACATGCCAAATGATTCTATAATTACTAAGCTTTACAATACATACAAATACTTACTACGCCCGTACTTACCCTGTTATCCCGTTATTTCGGTTTAACTTAATGTTCTTATACTTACAATTTCCTTAATTTGTTTTCTTACTCATTTACTTATTTTACATTACTACTTCATTAGTGGTGTATTACTACATACATATGCATATATGTGTATAGGCATATATATACATACATATGACTACCATAATCATATAATAAAACACATTTTTTTTTGTTTTGACTCGACCGACCTTACCCAGGGTCGGACCCAAGGTCTGTCGAAGTCAGTAAGTTTTGTTAAGGTAAAATTCCAAGCTCGACCGACCTTGCAAGTCCGGTCCCAAGGTCGGTCCATTCCAGTGAGTTACTTACGTGAAAATTTCAGGCCCGACCGACCTTGCATGTCCAGTCCCAAGGTCGGTCCGTTCCAGTATGTTCTGGGTTCGAGTTTTCTGGGCTCGACCGACCTTGCCCAAGTTCGATCCCAAGGTCGGTCCATTCCAGTAGACCTCTGGCCTTCACAATTTACGACTCGACCGACCTTGTAAGTTCAGTTCCCAAGGTCGGTCGAAGTCAGAAGACTTCCCGTCTGTGTATTTTAAGGCGCGACCGACCTTACGGGTTCGGTCCCATGGTCGGTCCGGCCCAGTACTTCAGTTTTAAAAATCTATTTTCAGTTCTATAATTTGCCCATTGCTTCCCCAATCTTCCTACATGTAATCCCACATGTTTTAACACTACTTAGGCTCTCAAAATTGCCTTAGTTTATCCTCCAACCTCATCACTCATTCTTAAATCCCCTTACACAATTTCCTCATTTCTTTTCAACACTTACAACAGTTTTTCATTTCCCCAATGCTACAGATTTTTTGTTCTAACCTTTACCATTCAATACCCCCTCAACCAATGTTGCTCCTAGCATTCAAAATGCACTGCTTTACATCCTAGTTCTTCTCATTACCTAAATCCTTTTCAATTTGTTTCCAAGGTATTAAACACTCACCTTAAGTTCTCCAAATACACTTAATTCCTCCTAGTTTCTCCAATGCATCCTAGCACTCTTTGCTACAGATTTTGCATCCTTGTATCCTCATACTACACTACCATTCCATGGTTACTAAATCTCCTTACTCAACCCAATACATACCTTGGTTCTCCCATTCACCAAGTCAACCATAATCATACATATTCCTACCAAAATTTTGCCATAGTTCATCTACTTTTCTTACTTAGCCACACATACACATTCCCACCAAATTCATTCATAATCTAGCCACACCCTTACAGGGTCCTACCAGCAATCAATACAATACCAATTCATCAATACTTCCTCAATCCACAATACTAGCACACATACACAATTATTTGGCTCCAAGTCCTACAATTCAAACACTAGCTCTTAAATACTCAAACTTCGTAATCCTCAATACTAATACAAGGTTTTGGGTTCTTTAAGTAGTTTACCCATTCCCATTACTCTAATGCATTAACATTTAGAATTAAGAAGGAGCTCTTACCTTAAGCTCTTAATTCCTTCTTTCTTTTCCATTTCTCATTCTTCCTCTCATTTGCACCAAAATCGGCTTCATGGGGAATGGAGTTGCCAAGCTCCATTCCCATCGCCCAAACACACAAAACATGTATAATTAACATACTAATCCAAAATCGCCAACAGAGGAGGGGGAAGAGAGGAGGTCAGCTGGGTGAGAAAAATGGAAGAGAGAGAGTAGAGGATGAGAGAGTGAGGTGAGGGGGAAGGTAAAGCACTTTTACCTTTTCCCCTTTTTACTTTTTGGCTCCTTTAATTAATTAGCTAATTTGTGTGAGTGTGTGTGTGAGAGCTTATTTACCTCTCCCAAAACCGGCCCACACACTAATACCAGTTGGAGCGTTTTTCGTCTTTTTACAGGAACCGCTCGTTATTCTGCCCGGTTTTGGTACTATTCAGTAACCGGGCCCGTTTTCTGGAATTTCCTCGTTTCTTAAATTTTTATTGGTTATTAAGCTTCCGTTAATGCTTAATAATTATTATTTAATGATTCACAATTTTTACGGGTCCGTTTGACCACTTAAAGTCACGTTTTCGGGTTTTCTCAAAAAACGTGCGCTAAAGCTCTATTAGCGTTTAATACATTATTTGCGTCTGTTTTCTTCGGGAGTTGTTCCCATATATTATTTAGGTCTTGTTAAGCCTTTAGAATCCATATAATACGCTAACCGAGGTCTCATACCTCCTATGGTTATTTAACGCTTATTTAGTGTTTTCCACTTTTTAAGTGTTTCTTTATTTCTTTTGGAATTTATTTTCCTTACCAATATTACTTAGGCGTCATTAGGCCCTTAAATACGTATTAGATTAATTTTTAATCCCAATATTTAAGTTCGGGTATTTTAATCTACCACCCTTAAGAACTTTGTCCTCAAAGTTGTTCGTGGTTATGGGGTTACTACATTTACTCATTATTACGTGTCTAATACTAAAAGTCATACATTCTTCCTCCTTACTAATTCCCAAATCCATTACTCAAGGTTTCTACATACCATGCTGTACCAACGTGCAATAATTACTCTAATCCGCATTACTACCAACCATCCAGTTCCTCATTACAAACTTTATACATACATACAGTGCAGAGCTATCCCCAAAGCAATGCGATACACATTACAATCCCGCAGGCACTCAGGTCATCTCGACACAGGACTCCTCTATGTCCCGCTGCCTTTGGAATAATACATCATGCTACACTACTATCTTCCCCGATACAAGCTTCTAACCAAATCTTCATTCTCAGTCTAAGGAAAATCCTTCCCAACAGCTAATTAGAACTCCTTCTAAAGTATACTACTCCAAATTCCAATTTATATTCATTACCTCTATCCTATGTGTGATTCTTGTGACCACTTAAGGGGAGCTTCAAGAATCATTTGACCCTGATGTGATCAGCATCAGTGTTGAACTATCTTTCCACCCCAATTTGTGTTCGGTTTCCCTTGATCTGATCAGGATCAAGTTCGACTTCCCACATCCGTTTCAACAAGCAATTAATTCAATTATTTTCATGTTTATCTTTTTACTCTTCCTAGTTGTGATTACGAATTCATACATCTCCAAAGGATAGAATCAGTCCATCAATCATCCTCACTCTACTTCCCAAATACTTTACTCCGTGGTTCAATACCTAAATGCTCATTTCATCAACCTTCACTACTTCCATTAATTACTCTCCATCATTTCAATTATTCTAACTAGGGAATATAATACTTATGAAATTTAGCTATCCTTAATTTACTACCAATAACATACTTACGAATACACCACTCATGGGCTACATTTCTCTACTACTCATAATCAATTCGTACTACTTCTTCAAAGGCTACAATACTTGTGGGGCTCCATCCACTACTCATTACTTTTCTTTTACTAATACTCTTACACTAGGGTTACAAGATGGGTATATCCATCCTATGGTATTCGCATCTCTCATGCCTAATTACCACAATTTCAATATGAATGAATACTTATGTTTATTTAACATAGTACCAGTCATGAAATCAATTCTCATTTGTGCTATGCACATTATAGTTTATGTGCTTTATTCATAAAATTCACATTAAGCGGTTTTCGCTCTACCCCCCTTACGCCCCACGTAATCTACCATATGTTATTATTATTAAACATTGGTTTACTCAATTTGGGCAATCTGAAGCGTTTAGCTTCACTACGGTATACTATATAATATGCTCGGGTCAAAGGGTCTTATACTTACTCATAATTAATTCGGTTCTAGCCTATCAGGCTTCAAGGCATTAATAGCCATTCTATTATACTTACTAGGGCCCACTAGCTTCTGCTGTGCGACCCTGATAACTTGGGCTATCCACCCTTCATGTTATCCTTAATGTGCTATAGATCATCCTTAATCCCTCTATCATGGAAACAAGGTTTACTGAGCAAGTGTGGTACTCTTTTACCGTGTTTGAACTCAACGAGTTTTAGATTTATTACCAGCTCTCTGGCAATCTATTATACATATTATTCGTACTCCCACGACTATTCAGGGGTTTCCTCCGACTTATTGTCGGGCTAGGTTAAGTCACTACTTGGTTGTAGTGCTTCCTCTATTGTCACTAGCTTCTGGATTATACCAGTTCTTCTGGTTCAGTACAAGTATTCTTTACCTGTATGACCTTGCATTGATATGCGTCGGTCCTAGTGACTTACTTAAGTCTACTTTCACCATTTTATTCCATTGGAATTCACATTTGTGATTGTTAGTGTGTTTCACACTCTTCGTGCTCCTTTGGCCTTAGGCCGCACGGTTTGTTGCTAAGCTTGCTTAACTGGCTTATGCCATGTTGTGGGTGAAAGAAAGGTTTACTACGGTTTACATTCTCCATGTCCCTAGCCATCTCATTAGATCATTAGCTGCACAAGTGCAATACCAAAACACTCAGTCATACAGAGTGCAGAGGCGTAAACGCTTGACAGTAAGTCACTTATGTGATAGGAAGGAATATTTCTGCTTGTCATCTCATACTTATACTCTGTGTCATTATCTGCTACTTCCTCATAGCGGTCGCTTGTTGCGCACCGTATTCTCACTCTTTATACAACATCGTTCTCACTGACTGTGTTACTGTGGTAGCTCTTCTTTACTCATTACCATTGTCGTTGACACCATTTCCTTATGGTGTAATTACACTAGGAGGTTCCTAGTTCATATGTATGATGATTGTCATAGCATACCGCAATGGTATTATTTTCCCCATGTGGAGATGTTTCATTCCAGTTTAAGTTTCATGTGTAGGTTGGCTTTCCTCACATTATTTCCATCATTTATGATACCATTTACCCATTATCTTGGTTGACCAAGGATAAAGTAATTTATCGGGTTACAAGCTATAACAGCCCAGTCTTAACCCACATGTGTGATATTGTCCGTTTTGGGCCGCAGCCCGCACGGTTTTGTTCTCGGGGTACCATCCCCAAAAGGCATGGTTCATGCTCTCTCCCGATCGATGTGGGAGGTGACCCCTACCGTGGGTATCACACAAGCTCCCTTGAGCGTTGGTCATTTGTGGTGTCCAATGTGCATTCACATTGATTGTTTTTAACAATTACTGTCTCCCATGCTGAGAGTTGGTTATAGGCTCTAGCTGTGCAGTTTTACTTTTGTATGTACATCACCGGAATATCCCAAGAAACTTCAAGGGTCTTATGATCCCGTTCTCTATTTGAAGAGTATTTTATTACTGATAAATGAAAGTGATTGTGGAGGGGTTTGTCTCCACTCACAGGTTTCATGACAAGGTTTGCCGCGTTGGTGTTTACAAAATGGTTCACTACATGCTTGGGTGCATATGGAGTATACTTACTCCTTTAAATCGTAATGGTTTGGAAATCTCATTTCCTTGTTCAATCGCCTCTTGGCAATATCTGTATGCGTAGGCTTTACTGTTATAGTAGATGGAAGCCTTTTCTAAGGGTTCACATCTTCACCACGTTGGTGGTCTTCGGTTACAAGAGGTATCTTTCCTCAAGTTTCTCGTAGTGTCCAAGTATGGACTAGGCCATTGTTGGCATTATAACAATTCCTATGCCCCTGTGTTACCATTTCTACAGGAGGCATGAAGGGAAATTAAAAGCTTCGCCAACTGTATACTAGGCTGATGCTCTAGTGACAGTGACATTGGGGTAGCCTTTACTCTAAGCCACTCATTATGCTGAGTTCATATTGTGCGATTCCATTGTCGATTCGTTTGTCGTACGAAGCAATATCTCCTGCGAGTCTTGTTATTAATTGGTGTGGGTTTTGCAACCATTGAGTTTCCATAACGTAGTTGGTTTATGGCTTCTGAGCCTTGTTGCTGCAAGCTATACTCTTCGCAAGCTGCTTATACACGTTCCCACTCCATGTATACCCCATAGGTTGGAGGTATTACTAGGCTCCATGGTAAGTCGTGACATCACACTTCCGTTCATAGGAGACCCTTTAGGCAATCTGGTGTTAATCCGAGCCTTCTGGTAATTTAAGGTTATTTCCTGTTAAGTGAAATCCCTTCAGTGTCCTAACCGAATGTTTGTTCTAGCTCATGTGCTCTTGTCATGATGCTTGTTCAACTGTTGTTAATCCAAACACCCTTTAAGGATTGCTCCTGGGTGTTGTTGGTCACGCCGTTACATCCGGCTAATTTTTATGGCATGTTGGCCTACTCTACTGCCTTGTGGTATTATATTTTGAGTTATCCCTTTTTGGGTTATAACGTCTCCCGTTCTTGGGTGGACTGTCTATACTTTTTAGTGTGTGCTTTTTGCTCGTCTAATTCTTATTCCTTATCCTCAGATGGATTCTCTGAGTTCTTTTTACTTACTTCTTAGTTGAGTTCCTTCTCCTTGATCGTCTGGAGTTCCAGTTGTTCTGGTTTAAACTTACTCATGGTCCGTAGAACGGAGTTGACTACTTCCCGTGTTTCGCACACTACATGTATACATACGTGGGGTACCATGTTGATACGTTACCACTTACCAGACTATCTGTCAGGCCCACAAGCTCCTTCGAAGTGCGGTTGTCCCACATCCCGTAATTGGGTACACTCGTAGTGCTCGTCACACGCCTAGGTGAAGTATTCTATTGTCAACTCCTCTTGTATCATTCTATGATACTCATCGTAATTATGTTGGTTTGGTTTAAAATCCAAGGTTTAAAAGAAAGGTTGTGGTTTTGAAAGAAAAATTTTGGGTTTCAAATGATAGTTCGGTGTTAAAAGATGTTCTTCATGGCATAGCCATGTTTGAGGTCTTGGCCAAGTCCAGCTTGTTGTTGACTGGTATGTTCTTAATACAATGGTCAGGCCACTAGGCCTTTCCAGGGTTTCATTCTTCCAGTTCTCAGGATTTGTGATCCTGTGGTCGTTTCATTGCTATCACGGTACATTACTATGTACCTGTGGTGTGCTAAAGTTCCTTTATATATCCCTGTTCTTACTGCACTTGCCGTGGCAAGTGCGTGGTACTGTTGGTTTTTCGGTAATCCTATACCGATCTTGGTATGGTTTCCGCTTATATTTAATTTTCTTGTTGACTCTCCCCTTGATCATATTGATCTATGTTTAGGATACTCGATTCTTATAAGTAGCTTCTCATTGATCTTGACATGGTTGTCTTGGTATTTAGTGTGTGTTTTCCTTGATGCCCGTTCCCACTGGTTTACCATGACGATTGAGCCTTAACAGTTTAAGCACTACTCTTGTAGTTGCATCAGTTTATCTCTTGCGATTGTTCTCATAGCCACTTGAGCTTTGTAGGCCAGGTATTGTAACCTTTTGGCGTTGTAGTTTCGGAGCTAACCGCTCCTGACTATGCCCTTAGTCAGCTAGCATACCGTTGGTGGTATTACTTAGCTATTACTGTCCCGTAGACTTGCGTCTCGAGTTTCATTGTTGTTCCTTCTTATACTCCGTTGCACGCTTAGTGCTCCTTTTCTTGATGCTGATTGGTTAGTCCGGTTTCGCGACTGCTAAGCATGACGCCCCATGCTGTTGTAAGTTGCAGCCTCCTCGTGGTTGGAGTGCTCATTCTACCGCTATTAAGTGCAGGTATTGCTGTTCAACCGGGATCCATCTCCAGGACTTCCAATCCTTGGAATCTACCACATGTCGGTCCTTGTTTACTGTGCGATTGCTTCACAACTGCCAGATCGGGTTTCCCCGAGCATAAGAGGTCTTTCCTTCTCTCTGGCGTTCTTTCCAAAGTTATACAATGGGTTTGCGGAGGGCGGGTCTGGTATTGTAGGTATCCGGTACTCACCGAGAGTTCTTATCTAGTATGTCTCTAATGCTAACACTCAGCCCTTAACCCTAAGCTTCCAATTCCTAACTCGGTATTTCCTAAGCTCGGTATTTCCAGTCATCAGAGCGATACTTCGCTCTGATACCACTTTTTGTAACACCCCTACCGTTAATACTGTCATTACCGTCTAATGTCCTCGTACTTCCAGATTCACGCTGCGGTACATACTTACACACGGTGGGTGATACAATGTTGTTAGTCACCCACGTGACTAACAAAGCAACTACTACTACATACAACATCGGTCTGATGGACCGGAATCCCGAGTACTACACATATACAATACATACTCCATTTACCAATCACATACTACTATGCTCCATTCAACACATTACTCCATTACAATACCATACGATACAATGTACATAACCGAGTTTACTAAGTTCCAAATACAAATACAATACTCCTTCCAAGTTCATATATACTCATCAAGAGTCTACAACTACCCATTCCTCACAACTACATACAAGGCTCCAAGCCTTTTACGATTCTCTACTAACTACAGTTCATCCTAGCTATCCAAGTGTAGTCGCCGGCCTCTTACCGTGATCATGTCTGCTTCTGGTACCTGCGCACTAAAAACGTTCCCCCTAGGGGGTCAGCTTACGCTAAATATGACTTCCGCATACCCCGCGTACTAGCGAGGGTACGCCGACTACATAGGTCGAATACATGCAGTTCATTTTACAATACATACATACATACATACATACTTTCTTTCATAATACTACGATACTACGCAAGGTACACATACATACGCACAGTACATTACATACATGGAAGACAATACAAGTCAACCGATACTTACTTACCACCTTCCGGAATACATATACACAATACATACACATCACATACTCAATACGCAATACGGAGATACCCTTCTCCACTTCATACAAAGGTCTTGTTAGCTTCATTACACACTCGGGTTAATCGGGTGTTCAATACTCTTTTACTCAAGGTCAAAGACTTACAATAGTCAAGACCGATACACATACAATACTTACTTCTTACTTGCTTTACTCAGTCAAGTCGGTATGACCTCCGGGCAGGGATTACTACATCCCACCACCGGGCTTTAGGGTGGCCCACTAATCCAGGATGCTATCCATTCAAGGGATCTGGTCCACGGAAAAGATTACAGCCAGGATTCGGATCCAACCTCTTGTGTTTCCTTATCCTCACGCGTGGCCGAAACTATATCGGACTTCTACTCATTCCATTTTACTCATTACTCGTGTTAGGAGTTAGATGGTTAGGAATTAGTAGAAGTCATTACTTCCATACCATACATCGATACACTACTCAAGTACACATACTTACTCATAAACATCATTCTCATTCATGCATTTCATGAATTATACAAACTAATTGTTCAAGAAGATACAACAAGAACAATATAGCTCAAACACAATTAAGTGCAATAAAAGTCCGATTCGTGTATTTATCTTATTGGTGATCACATAAGCACACAAATCGGGGTAACCAGGTTAGGATACAGAGCATGAAGAAATCATACCTTTCACCGTTGATTTACTCTAGCGGGCGTTCCCTAGTTCCTTTGGTTCACATTTGTTTCTCGAATCTTACTCTCGAATCAATGACTACATGCCAAATGATTCTATTAATACTAAGCTTTACAATACATACATAATTACTATTACTACCCTACTTACCGTTATCCTGTTGTTTCGGTTTAACTTAATGTTCTTATACTTACAATTTCCTTAATTTGTTTTCTTACTCATTTACTTATTTTCTTACCATTACTACTTCATTAGTGGTGTATTACTACATACATATGCATATATGTGTGGCATATATATACATACATATGACTACCATAATCATATAATAAAACACATTTTTTTTTTACTCGACCGACCTTACCCAGGGTCGGACCCAAGGTCGGTCGAAGTCAATAAGTTTCGTTAAGGCAAAATTCCAGGCTCGACTGACCTTGCAAGTCCGGTCCCAAGGTCGGTCCATTCCAGTGAGTTACTTACGTGAAAATTTCAGGCCCGACCGACCTTGCATGTCCGGTCCCAAGGTCGGTCTGTTCCAGTATGTTCTGGGTTCGAGTTTTCTGGACTCGACCGACCTTGCCCAAGTTCGGTCCCAAGGTCGGTCCATTCCAGTAGACCTCTGGCCTTCACAATTTACGACTTGACCGACCTTGTAAGTTCGGTCCCCAAGGTCGGTCGAAGTCAGAAGACTTCCCGTCTGTGTATTTTAAGGCGCGACCGACCTTGCGGGTTCGGTCCCAAGGTCGGTCTGGCCCAGTACTTCAGTTTTAAAAATCTGTTTTCAGTTCTATAATTTGCCCATTGCTTCCCCAATCTTCCTACATGTAATCCCACATGTTTTAAC
Organism: Limonium bicolor; assembly: GCA_023374045.1. Taxonomy (NCBI): domain Eukaryota; kingdom Viridiplantae; phylum Streptophyta; class Magnoliopsida; order Caryophyllales; family Plumbaginaceae; genus Limonium; species Limonium bicolor. The sequence continues at coordinate 170,721,592 of CM041781.1, forward strand.
ACTACTTAGGCCCTCAAAATTGCCTTATTTTATCCTCCAACCTCATCACTCATTCTTAAATCCCCTTACACAATTTCCTCATTTCTTTTCAACACTTACAACAGTTTTTCATTTCCCCAATTCTACAGATTTTTTGTTCTAACCTTTACCATTCAATACTCCCTCAACCAATGTTACTCCTAGCATTCAAAATGCATTGCTTTACATCCTAGTTCTTCTCATTACCTAAATCCTTTTCAATTTGTTTCCAAGGTATTAAACACTCACCTTAAGTTCTCCAAATACACTTAATTCCTCCTAGTTTCTCTAATGCATCCTAGCACTCTTTGCTACAGATTTTGCATCCTTGTATCCACATACTACACTACCATTCCATGGTTACTAAATCTCCTTACTCAACCCAATACATACCTTGGTTCTCCCATTCACCAAGTCAACCATAATCGTACATATTCCTACCAAAATTTTGCCATAGTTCATCTACTTTTCTTACTTAGCCACACATACACATTCCCACCAAATTCATTCCTAATCTAGCCACAACCTTACAAGGGTCCTACCAGCAATCAATACAATACCAATTCATCAATACTTCCTCAATCCACAATACTAGCACACATACACAATTATTTGGCTCCAAGGCCTACAATTCAAATACTTGCTCTTAAATACTCAAACTTCATAATCCTCAATACTAATACAAGGTTTTAGGTTCTTTAAGTAGTTTACCCATTCCCATTACTCTAATGCCTTAACATTTAGAATTAAGAAGGAGCTCTTACCTTAGCTCTTAATTCCTTCTTTCTTTTCCATTTCTCCTTCTTCCTCTCTTTTGCACCAAAATCGGCTTCATGGGGAATGGAGTTTCCAAGCTCCATTCCCATCGCCCAAACACACAAAACATGTATAATTAACATACTAATCCCTTAAATTAATGCTAATTCATAGTAAGGTTTAGAACACTAATTTTAAGGTTTACCTTTGGAGTGTTTTAGGAGGGGTTTTAGCCCTTGGTTCAAGAAGGGGAACCCACCACCATTGCAAGGTGAAATTGATACCCAAAAGAGAGAGAGAAAACAAGGCATTACAAAGGGTAAAAATCGGTTATGAAAGGAGATGGTGAAAACATGAGTTTTTCATGTAGATTTTTACCTTAATGGAGAGAGGGGACTCCAAGCTACACATTGATGCTATTTTCTTCACCAATGGGGTATACCCATGAAAATAAACTTCCTCATTTTTGGATTTTGAAAAGAGGGAAGTGTAGAGAATGATGAGGGGAGTTCAAATATGTAATTTGTTTTTGATTTGGAGCTTTAATAAAGCTTGGGCAAGCTTGAGAAGGTGAAGAAGCCATGGTTGTCTCCTTGGAGCTTCCAAAATTGCCAACAGAGGAGGGGGAAGAGAGGAGGTCGGCTGGGTGAGAAAAACGGAAGAGAGAGAGTAGAGGATGAGAGAGTGAGGTGAGAGGGAAGGTAAAGCACTTTTACCATTTCCCCTTTTTACTTTTTGGCTCCATTAATTAATTAGCTAGTTTGTGTGAGTGTGTGTTTGAGAGCTTATTTACCTCTCCCAAAACCGGCCCACACACTAATACCAGTTGGAGCGTTTTTCGTCTTTTTACAGGAACCGCTCGTTATTCTGCCCGGTTTTGGTACTATTCAGTAACCGGGCCCGTTTTCTGGAATTTCCTCGTTTCTTAAATTTTTATTGGTTATTAAGCTTCCGTTAATGCTTAATAATTATTATTTAATGATTCACAATTTTTACGGGTCCGTTTGACCACTTAAAGTCACGTTTTCGGGTTTTCTCGTAAAACGTGCGCTAAAGCTCTATTAGCGTTTTAATACATTATTTGCGTCCGTTTTCTTTGGGAGTTGTTCCCATATATTATTTAGGCCTTGTTAAGCCTTTAGAATCCATATAATACGCTAACCGAGGTCTCATACCTCCTATGGTTATTTAACGCTTATTTAGCGTTTTCCACTTTTTAAGCGTTTCTTTATTTCTTTTGGATTTTATTTTTCCTTACCAATATTACTTAGGCGTCATTAGGCCCTTAAATACGTATTAGATTAATTTTTAATCCCAATATTTAAGTTCGGGGTATTTCAGTTAAGTTTTGAAAAAGAGAAGAACTTAGGTTATATTTATATATTACTAAAACAACATTTTAGTTCACTCTTTATTCAATTAGGTATTGCATGTAATAGGTATCAAAATCTTTAAATCATGTGATTTGGAAACTATTATTGCATAAAAAGGAAATTTCATTAAGATGTGATGTAATTATCTAAATGCTATCTTACTACAACATTTCTCCAGAGCATTTTATTACTTAAAGTCTTTTAATTGTCATGGCTTGAAAATTCATGAGCTTATTTAAAATAATTTCATACTGTGTATCATTTTTTTAACGCAATTAAATTTTTCATGGAACATTGTACGGTTTTATAACTTAATATACGTAAATATGCCCTTTATGTTATTTTAACATATCAATTATCTTAACAAGTTATAAATCATTTGTAACATACTAGAGTAGTTTAAAATAATATTTCAAATCATGTAATAATCCGAGATAATCTTTCAAAATTATATTCAAAGGTTTATTAGCCAACCGTACGTTAAAATTTTATATTATATACCTTTTTAAGTTGGTTTCATGCAATTCCTTTATAAAAAGTATATGTATATATATATATATATATATTTCCTGCGACTTTTCAAGTTTCAATTTGTTTTTTTAATTAACCATAGTATTTTAGGCCAATCATTAAGTATTTACTTCATAAAGTTTACTTATTATATATTTACATAATTTCACACAAGGCAGAGTTTTAGAAAGTTCTTATTAATTAAAATGTAACTCCAAAATCTGATTTCTTTATCTTAAAATTGATTTTTTTTTCAAGGTAGGAACTCCATATATATATATATATATTTAGTCAAATGAATTAGTCTAGTGAAAACTCACTCGCTCCTGATCATTATTTATCTTAAAGTTTGTGAGTGTTTCTCTGATCATTAAATCTTAGTATTCTCTTAGATAATGGTGGCTTTTCTTAAATATCACTCTTAGTGACTTCTGAAATTTTATCTATGTATAATGTTAAACTTCTAAATAAACATGAGAATTTCCAAATCTTTAAGTAACTCTCAATTTTTCACTAGACGCTCAATACTCCAAGTATTTAAGGCTCAATAATATTTAGTTTAGTATTACTCTTCTCTTCTCTCAATCCTTAAGTAACTTCCTTTAATGGTTTTTATATTCAGCAAGGGGTAGATGTTTTAGCTTGCAGTACCCAAATTCAAATCTCTTTCCTCCATATATTGGCATGTGCCACTACTTCCTGCAACATTTATATTGACGTTGTAGGGTTTTCCAAGCTTCTCATAAAGTTTATGTGCCAAGGGAAATCAACCTGAACCCAGGTTTCAACATCATTACTCATGTGTTTTCACTCCATATGTAAGTATTTTTCACCGAAGATTTAACTCAATAAACCCCTTTACATGTATGAATTTAATACTGGATCTTAAGATGCAAATTTTGAATTGTTCATTGTGGCTAGTAATGAAATATGCCTAGCTCAAGATTTCATGATGGTAACGTCTTACCACCACTCCTCCTCAAGTTCATCACAATCCATCACCTGCGTAGAAGATTATTTACGGTTAGATGACAAGGCTTGTCTAGCCCCTAAACTTCCAGGAGAGGGTGTGCACCCGCACTACTTTCGGCCTAGGAGTTCGTCGCACTAGGCACTTCTCGTAGGGTGCTAGGTTTAGGTGTTTTCTTTCTAAAGTTAACATAGAGTTTTAGTGTAGTTTACAGATTCAGATGTTGATCTTTTCTAATGTGCTACTAGTTCTTGTTAGCTTAATAATTTTCTAGACTTAAGATTTATCTTAAACATTATCTTTAGGTAATATTTTGTACTAAGTAGTTCTTGAGATTTTTTTACAAGCTTTAAAGAAATTGAAGTACATATCACTTAGTAATTCAAAGCTCCATTTGTATACTATTTTCAACCAAAGGTATTCTTTAAAGTTCTAGGAACATGTGTACTAGCTTTTAAAGGATTGCATTTTTAGCAATGTATTCTCCATAAGTATGCTTTTGAAAAATAGCATAATATTTGATTTATCCCAACCAAAATCTTATTGTACTCAATATACGATGTTCTAAACTTATATATTTTTTTACTGTAGTTTAATGTTTGAACGGTATAACAACACACCATTCTCAACAGACATTCATATAGAAGAAGAAAAAATGTATAAAGGAATCATTCACAATTCCAAGAAGGGTAAGGAGTCGTGCCTTACTGGAATCCTCACTTCCCATTCTACCTCAATTCCCTAGTTTTAAGTGCACCTAAATTCTAGGTATTTCACTCGGCTTGTTTTCTCGGGTCCAGAGCGTAACTACGCTCTGATACCAATTTTTGTTACACCCCTATTAAACAAAAATGCAGTGGAAAATAAAATACTATGGCGTTCAAGATCATCGGGTTCCAAACACCCGGCACCAAACCTCACCAATTACAACTTATAAAATTATAAAAGCTACGGTCTGAACTCAAGAAAACAACGTTAACAAAACTGAACGTAAAACAGAATAACTCTCCACAATTCCTAATTCCCATCCCAATCACTCATGCTCTTCGTGGCCACCTGTATAAACAATTCGTACCTGCAAGATGAAACCAAGCAGCCCACCCCAGGAGGGGTGAGTCAGTTCCCTGGAATGAAACTGGTACAATTCTCCAAAACAATAATTAAAACATAACTCTTCAAAATAGACAGTCACTCGAAATCAAACTCTTGAAAGCAAAACAGGGAAACAAGGCACTTTAAAATCACCAAGTCAAAGATAACAAGTTAAGGATAGAGATAAATAATAGAAATGTAAAGTTAGTCAATCCAAAAACCACACCATGAGTTAGTGAACATCCAATGCTCAAGTTAGAACCAATTCCAGTTAGGAGTAGAGAGACCCAAGTAGTCACAAGGACTAGGAATGAAAGAAGATATCCAAGAACCAACAACTCAAGAGTGGAATAAAACCAATTGGGAGAGATGGCCCCCACCGCCAAGTACGTCCTTTTAGGACAGGGGATATACAACCCCTCACTGTTTACTACGTCCCTTTTGGGACAGGGGATATACAACCCCTCACTGTTACCATTGAAGACGCGCGCACGTCACAACAAAAGACTCAGCTCATGGATGAAACAATATCCAGAGTCAAAGGAAGAATTACCAAGATTGTCCTTTTCCATATTCCCACTAGATCACTAACTGCACCAAGGCAATACCAAAAACACTCAGTCCTACAGAGTGCAGAAGCGTAAACCCTAGGCAGTTAATGTCTAATGAAACAACCAAATAGAAGGAACCAATAACCATGTAAGTATCACATTCAAGGCTCAGTTAGTCACATCAAGCTGAGTTAGCCACACAAACAACTTCCTTTTGAAATCCATTCAATGTCAGTTAGCGTTTTCCAAAATATTCCATAAAGTCTGTTAGCAAAAGTTTCTGAGTACGAGAAATCGTACTTGGATAACGCTGTAGCAGTTCTAGTCAACTTGCGCAAACAATCAACAATACTCTGAAGAATATAAGGTAGTCCATCATCAATCACTTGTAGCCTACGTTAAGCTTAAATAAACTCCTCACTCTTATTTCTAAGTCTCAATTAAATGTTACGTATAACCTTCGACTTATCTTAGAATGTCAATAATAACTCTTAAGCTCAATACCCGTACTCTTAATTTAGAATAACGTCGTATCACGACCCATGATAGGTTTGTCTTAGAATACTATATTATTATCTCACAATGTAACGATTATTCATTCTTATCAACATCTACTAGCTAACCTATTATGATTAACTCTTCCCCTTAACTTAATTAAGATCTACAACATGTATATTGGAATCATAGTGTTGTAAATGCATTTCATTATAACTTAATTGATCTTAGAATTCAGAGACAACTACTAGACTCAATTATTTTATCTTTACTTTAGAATGACTTAATATTATAACCATTTAATAATCTTGTCTTAAGATGTTCAATTACTTTTCATCTTGAAACAACTATATTTTAATTAACTCAAACCCTTCCAACTCTTATACCTAGTATTCGCAAAGTATATTATTCGCTTAATTATTACCTATATAGTAAGGCGTTTTAAGATAACCCTTTTTATGTATCCTTACTTACATTTTAATTTCCTAATATTTAATTTTTACACACATTCTCTCTATAGATTATGTATGATCCTTTTGTACCAAATTTTAATAAAATTATGTCTTAAATACATTTTATATTATTTACAAAACCAAAGGTTTCAAAGGAATAACTTAATAAATTAATTCCCTTTACCATGTTTTAGGATAAGTATTATGTCTTAACATAAAGTGGAAATTTAACTAAGAAGTAAATTCTCATTCATAAGGGAAATTGTCAATTATCTAGTAAGATCATATATTCTGAAAAATCCTCATACCTTATATTCAAATAACCTTTTAATATTTTCAGTGTTATAAGGTAAACCAATATAATCTCTTACGTAACTTAGTTTCATCTATTTGTGTAACATTTTATGTAATCAAATTACAAATTTTCCCTAAGTCTTAACTTATTTATTACTTAACCCAATTACAAATTTACATTCTTGTCATTGACAAATAATATTATATATGTATTTAATTATGATTTATTTAAATCCTAGAAATTTGAAGGTAACTCAAAACTCAATTCCATAACCCCAATTTAATACCACCTCATATAATATTCTTTCATTAGTATTATGTAGAGGTTTAGTTGAACTTATTTATTCCTTCGTATTATATTTCCTATAAGGTATTTCATTTCTTTTATTTATGTTTAATGTATATATATATATATATATATATATATACTAGGATTTATTCAAAACATCCTTTGTAGTTTTATTGTATTTAATTATCTCTATTAACTTTTACACAAATCCACATCCAATATATGGTTTATAAAATAAAGTATTTTCTTTTATTTATTTACTATATATATATATGTGCATGTACATGTATTAGAATTTATTTAAGTCATCCTTTATGTAGCGTATTGTATTTAAATTATCTCTATTAACTTCAACATATATCTGCATTCCATGTATGTTTTATAAAGTATTTCTTTTGTACATTCTAGAATATTAGCTTCTATAGTATTTAGCTAATATAAGTGTTGATTTATTTAGCTCCCTGTTTTAACCTAAGTTACTATTTTATTCCTTTTATATATGTGTATATATATATATATTCCTTAGTTTTAATTAAGAATGTTAACTTCCATATTATATAATAAATAAAATGTAGATTAGTTTAGTTCCTTGATTTAACATCAGTTTCTATTTTATTTCTCTCATATAAGTATATATATATAAATATAAATATATATATATATATGTAAACAATTTTTACTTCACTTAAAAGTTAATTCCCAAAATATTTATAAACATACCGTCACTAGATGCTAATTTAGTCTTCTCATATTTTTCCAACCTAAAAAGTTTATTAATAAACTATACTTTAATTTCTGTTACATTAAAAACCATATATTATAAGTTATTCTTATGAAAAATTCATAAACACGATTTTTAAACCCATTTACCATTGTCCAAAAATTCCCAAATTAAATATATAGTAGCTATAACATTTTAGACATATTCTAAAAATTTTATTTCATAAAAATATCTTTTAAAATTATCCAAATAATTCCATAATACTCAACTTGCAAAAATCATAACTTACGTTTAAAAACTCAAAACCGATATTAATCTACATCATAATAAACTACATTTTATAAGGAATCTATGGTTAAAAGTTCAAGTTAAAATACATTCGGGAAGGTCGTTAAATAAATGCGACAAGTTAAGGTTTTAATTTTGGAATTATTACAAAACTCAAAACATTTAAACTTCTGCGTTTTAATCTCGGTCGTCCGTTTCTAAAACCTACGATCAGACGGCCACTGAAACTCGAGTTCTTCAGCAAATCGAATTCGACTACCGAGTACTAATTCGGTGATTTCTCTCAACTCACAGAACCGTTTTTGATGATTTTTGTCTCTTTGGATTCGAAATTCCAAGACGCTTCTAATGGTACCGATTATGCGAGCTATGATGCAGTATAACGTAAATACGATTCTGGGTTTAACTCGGTTTAGGGTTATGTCAGTTCGAATTCGTTTTTGCCAAATTCTCCTAACACAATGCATAATAAGCGAAATTGATACGTGGGTTGGACCGAAAATGTAAAGGCGGATAGCAACATCGGAGGAATTGATCGGAAACTCACCGGAGACGCGTCGGTGAGTGAAATCGAGTTCGGGTTTCTGGAAAAAACTGGACTTCGAGGCAGTTCGGGTAGTGAAGTTTGCGGATCTATAATTTACAGTACAGATCAAGTTAGGCTACGTTCTTAGGCTTAATCGAAAGAGGAAATGTAACTCTACAATTTGATAGGAACCTCTAGATCTAATACAGAATACACAGGAAGAAATTTAACTCGAAAGTTACGAGTTTATACCTTGTGTTTTCTATGATTTTATGTGCAGTTTGAGTTGGCTACTTCATGGACCAACTCGCGCCAACCGGGAAAGATCCAATCCTCGAAACCTACCACATTTTAAAGTAGGAATGTAACTCTAAACACTAGTGGAAGAATCATTGAATTTGATAGATTAGAGAGAAAGTTACAGATCTCACAAGATTTGGGTTTACCTATCGATTTTTGGAAAAGATCTGGGCAGAAAATCCACTGTGATCGACTAGCGAACTTTAGACGCCTTTAACTTCTACTCGATTCAGAATCAGCCTTGGACATAAAAAGGAAAGTTGTATAGGGATTGGATATCTACAACATGAGCTATAGTGAAATACCCGCGAATTCTGGCTTAGGATTAAATTAGTATTGAAATACCCCGGAACATTAAACGCATAAAACCATAACGCGTTTTATAATTCGGACATAAAATAACGTACAAAAATTAAATCTAGTATATATCTATGTCCGAACGCGTGACGACTTTACATACTAATAAAGTCGCGTACTTAAATATGTACTAATACGAAAACTACATGGGCGTAACGTTACGATATCGTAACGTTGTAATAAAAATGATAACGTCGCGTAACCTAGTAACAAATAAATAAATAAACATAACGTGGTATATTATATGATATTACATACATAAATAAGCAAGTATAACTCATACAAAAAAAAGAAAGAAAAAGGAGCAAAGACGCCTTTAACTTCTACTCGATTCAGAATCAGCCTTGGACATAAAAAGGAAAGTTGTATAGGGATTGGATATCTACAACATGAGCTATAGTGAAATACCCGCGAATTCTGGCTTAGGATTAAATTAGTATTGAAATACCCCGGAACATTAAACGCATAAAACCATAACGCGTTTTATAATTCGGACATAAAATAACGTACAAAAATTAAATCTAGTATATATCTATGTCCGAACGCGTGACGACTTTACATACTAATAAAGTCGCGTACTTAAATATGTACTAATACGAAAACTACATGGGCGTAACGTTACGATATCGTAACGTTGTAATAAAAATGATAACGTCGCGTAACCTAGTAACAAATAAATAAATAAACATAACGTGGTATATTATATGATATTACATACATAAATAAGCAAGTATAACTCATACAAAAAAAAGAAAGAAAAAGGAACAAAGACGCTCCCGCTAAGGCTCGAACCCGAGACCTCTCGTACCTTCCCTAAATACCTTAACCGGTTGAGCTATGCTCAATTTCAGTAACTAATACCAGCGACTTAATACTAGTACTGCGGCTACTAGAGTAACAAAAAAAAATTACTAACCGATTACTGCTATCGACATGTTATACCCAATATTAGCTCTTTCTTTCTCTGTTTAACTACAGCAACCTATCTTCCTTCTTGCACGACAGTGTATTGGTGTGATAACCCACTCATCCTCCCACCCATTATGCACATGTTTCCTTGAGCTGTGCGGTATGAAAATCAGTATTTAAACAGATACACTCTTCTACAAATTCTGCTGACTAGTCACGTTAAATAAGCTGGGGTCATAGGAACTTGGGAGCACTATCTCCCTAGTTTAGTCCTGGAGACAGCCACTCCTCAGGCACGCAATCTGTGTTGTTTCGAAGTCAGTGAGAGTAATCCAGGGAACAAAATCTGTGAAGCAAGTTGTCCCTTTCTTTTTCCAAATTTCCAAGCCTGCTCGTGGGAATCAGTAACCCACCATCTTTTTCCAAATTCCCCTGCATGCGCATGCCTCAGTATAACCAGTTTTCGTCCTTCGAGTCCCACACCAGAACCCATTCCGGTGCACAAGTCTTGGAGCAAGACAATTGAGTCGCTGTTCCTAGCAAGGTAATTATCGGTCTGTGTAGCCCTTCCTCATCCTTCTCAGTTTTTTCATGCCGAGAATTCCTTAAGTGTCTAACGCATTCCCTCCTCAGTCTGTGCATAGTTGCGCCTAGGAGTGTAACCCATGAGGAGTGCTTCAACATCCCACGACCAACAGCCACTGCTGTTTCAAAGAGATAACTTGATCAGGTAAATTTTTAATCAGTTTTCCATGACCGCATTGTTTCTGTTCGAAAAGAAACTGCCACATTGCTCTTGAATCTTTCCTCGTGAAGCAGCGAACTCCAAGCTCCTCGGTCCCTCCATTCCTGCCTGATCAATCTGAGGCTTAAGCTCCTGGAAAACGAAAAAGAAATATCTGGAACAATGCAGTCCATGAACTGTCAGGTAAACAAAAAAAAAAATGAGACACGTATATATATCTCCCCTGTTGGTTTTGCCCGAAGCTCCCTGCACTAGTTTCCCTAACCTCCTTCTTGTCTCATGCAAGAACCATGCATGCCAGCTACGAGTAGAGCCCTGAAATCCTGAAACCCATCTTCTTCCAAGAACTTCTGAAGGTAAGCCAATCTGCCAAGTTCAGTTTCTGCTTTCTGTTTCAATTTTCGGGTGACAGTCTTTGTCTCAGTATACGTACACTCCAGTGGGTTAACCAGCATTATTCTTGGTGGTCTTGAGGTTGGGAACTTACTCAGATACTTAAGTCAGTAACTAAACCAACTCAAGGGAAAAATTGAAAGAAAGATCTGTTAATATACAAAAAAACAACCGTGAAGAGAAGTTATCAGATCTTGAGTTTTAGTTTTCCAGTTTCTGTGAGTCTTGTTGGGTTGCCTTAAAAGTTGGAACTGTGTTAAGCATAGAACTAAAGTAACACACATAGCAAGGAAGCTATACGCTTTGGGGAGAAGTTGAAAATCAGATTAAGAGAACAGGAGAGAAAGTTATCAGTTTTTGTGTTTTGTTTTCTGAAAAGTGTTTTCTGTATAAGAGGATTCAGAGAGGTTTTCCCTGTGGCTTTAGGTCTGTTTCTGAGAAAAGAAAAGCTATGATTAAGACTCTTAATGAAGGAGCCAAACAAATTGAGGGGAATAGAAGCCTGATTAATAAACAACTCAAAACAGAAAACAACATACATGAATATATCAGGTTGTAATTGTAGTTCCTTATCAGTCCAGTATTGGGACATTCAGTGGCCTTAACAAGCTGTCTTTGGGATTATTTTGGGATAGTTTGGAGTGTAAAATCTCGACAAACCTTTAAGTAACCAGGAGTGTGCATGGGGCAGAAAAAAAAAAGGCAGGTGACAACTTAGAAGAAGGATTTAAAAGGGAGATACTGAGATGAACTTGAGTTTCTGCCATCAGTTTTACAGATTTGGGGGTGAGGAACTTTAGAGGTGCAGACATTATCGTTTGGATCTTTGGTTGGGTTTAGAAGCTTGATAGGACACATAAATAACAGAGTCGACATTTGGGAAGGGTTGAAAGTTAAACACGTGAATAAAGAGAAAGATAGGAGAGGAAACATCAGTTGGTGTTGCAGTTTCAGTAATGGCTGTGCTCGGTATAACCCCACTTTCAGAGGAGTGAAAGAAGTTGAAGTGGCTTTATAAGGGAGCTAAAACGTTGCTAAAATACTCTACTAGGTGGACATGTTCTTTGGGAGTATTGGAATCAGTTAATAGTCTAACAGAAGGAGTAGAAAAAGATACACCAATTGAGTTTTCAGATTTCAGATAGCAGGTTGTTTCAGTGTAATTGAGTACAGAAGTTGGATGGGTGTGTTAATGGATTGAGAAGGAACCTAGAATCTTGTCAAGTGACTTGGCTAAGAGTGTGAATACTTGGGAGGAATTGAGAAAACAATCTGTAAACAAAGAGAAGATTAGAGGATAGTAAGTCAGTATCAACCTTTTCTGTTTCTGCAACATTCAAGGTTCTGTGTGAGGAGTTTTCTTTTTCAGATGAGTGGCCCTCGTTGTTGTGGGTCTGTCATGAGTTAAAGCCCTTGCTAAAAAGACGTAACAAATTAAGTAAGTACATTGAGATGGAGCCGGGAGACAGATTGATAACAAACAGGAAAAAAAAAGAACAGAAGTAACCAACAGAAGAATACTAGGGTTGGTATGTTGGTGTTTTCAGTTTTCTTCACTTCTTTCAGTTCAATACAACTTGGTACAGAGGGATCTATGGGGTCTGTAAATTAATTTAAGACTCTGCTAATACCCCTAATTAAAAGTAGAAACATGTTGGGAAAATTGGAAAGAACAAAATAATGCAGTACAAGAGAAACCAAAATAAAGTATGCACGGGTGTAGTCATTCAGCTCTCTGAAATTTAAGTTTCAGTATGGGCCATTTCCAAAGTGTTATGAGTTTAAAATATAGCTAGAACATGTGGTTAAATAAGAGAGTGCCTTGGGATAAATAGAAAAAAAAACAAATTCATGGACTGACAGAAGAAACAGAAAGGAAAATGCATCAATTCAGCTTACCAGATTTCTTGCATTAGTAGGTCCTTTCTATATAAATAAGTACGGATGTTATGTGAGGGTTAATTGGGTTGAAAAGGGACTTTCGGCCTTGTTAAGTCATGTAACTAAGAGTGTAGATGCCTAGGGATAAAGGGGATGACAGATTCGGGAATAAACAGAAAAGAAAGACTAGAGGAAAAGAAGATGCTACAGTTTTACAATTTCAGTTTTTCAGTCTTGACTTCTGTTGCAGTTTGGTATAGTTTTGTACAAAGAGATGTGGAGAGGTGGAACTGAGTTCCCAATGAATCTAAACACCTCTAACATACCCTATTAAGTTTATAAGTTCCTAGGAAAAAGGAGAGGCCAGGATGATTAACTGCAAGCAAGAATCACAGAAACTGCACCGAATCCACTTCAATTTCTTTTCTGAAATTGCCACCTTCGTCTAACTGAAGTGCAGGTATTATGAGGGAGTTGTGTTGGTTTATTAATAAACCCAAAACCATCTAATACCCTTAATCGAATCTGTAAAGAAATTAGGGTGGGATTAGGAACTGATAACTAGCTACAATCAAGAGTCAAACGTAAAGATGTAGGTTCTAGTCTCAGTTTTCAGTTAGAAGTTGTCCCTGTGTAACTGAATTACCAGTGGTGTGTGAGTGTTGTATTATCTTGCTAAACAGACCACAACATGGCTAAGGTATTAGATAAACCTGTAAGAAAGACTGGGTAGAATTGGAAGAAAAACTGAACAGGGATACAAGAGGAGATATCAGTTCATATCTCAGATTTTGTTGTTGGTTTTAGTTCTGTACACCTATATTGTAGGTGCAGTGAGGGTGTGCTTAGAGCTGGTTCCAATTTAAAACATCTCTAATATTCCTAGGTGAGGTTATAAACACTTTTGGGACAGATATATAGAAAAAAAAGGGCAGATTAACAACCTACAAACAGAAACAAAAGAGAGATTGTGGTTATGTGGTTCCAATTCATTTTTATTTTCAGATTGTCAAGGCGGGGCTGTTTCTGTGTACTTAAGAGTAGAAGGGATGTGAGTGTTTAGTTGTAAGTCTAAAACAGTATTAACACCCATAGCTGATGGGTAAATTCTGCAGGAAAGGATCGAACATTAGTTGAACTAGCTGGATACAAGAAACGTGAGGAAATATATAGATTGTATCTCAGATTTCGTTTAAGATGTAGTTTCTGTATAATTGAATTACATGGGTGTTATGAGGTAGATGTTAGAGTTGTAATGAACCCAAAACCCTCCTAATGCACCTAGCTAAAGTTACAAAACAACTTGGGAAGTTTAGACACCCTCAGATACATCAAATGGGTTACAAAGTAAGGTTATGTACAAGAACCTTGTTTCGGCTTTGAAATACTTAAGCCTCAATATGAAGGAGTTCTAGAAATAATTGAGGAGTATTATTATGTAATTAATGAGCTTACAACATAGCTGTTTATCCAAGGAAAGGGTACACTTTAGGCAAGTTAAATCTATCGTAGGAAAACTTGTTACAAAGTAGCCCCTTGAATACTCTAAAATGTAAACTAGAGGGAAAGACTTAGCTAACGTGTGAGTTAACTATGTGAATATCCTAGGAGTAAGTTGAGCCTGGGATTAATGCATGTGAAGTTCTAAGAGTCAATATAAACTGAGCTTGTGACAACATACCTAGGGAATAACATACGATATAAAGTGTCGTCACATAAAATAATGAGCTGACACATTGCTTTAATTAACTCTAGGATCGTAGCGTGCTCCGACCGGGACTCCGAGTGTGAGACGACTCGAACTAGCGAAAAAGGTATGGACATGTGTGGTTCGTATGTTGCCGTGTTACACGGCTTGTTTGCTTTGTGTGTGTGTGCTTTGTGTGAAAATGACATAAGATCAAAGCATGAAATTGGATTGCTTGTTTAGCATGTTGTATGATTTCTATATCATTGTTGCATATATCATTGCACGCACACAGTAGTTTAGTCCCTTTCGCGTTATGGAACTTTGAGATGAGACTCAACGAACTATGTAAACAAAGAAACTTCATAAAGGGAAACTATACGAGAACTACTACGAATTATGAAAATAAAGAAAACTCAATAAGGGGAACTCCTCTCTAAACCATTGAGGACTACCATGACACCCACTATGGTGTCTATTCATTAATCATAATGAAGAGCAAGTCTCCTCGGTGAGACATGACGAACCACGTAGACAAAACAAAAGAACTATACAAAGAGAAAACCCCTCTTGACTATAGAGGACCTCTAAAGACACCCACTATGGTGTCGAGTTATCAAAGATGATGATAAACCAGTAACATTGAGAATGAATAGGGAGACGGACCCTTTGTATCCGGGGTAAAGACCATAACATTGAGAAGGAATAGGGAGACGGACCCTTTGAATCCGGAGCAAAGGCTAGTAACATTGAGAATGAATAGGGAGACGGACCCTTTGAATCCGGAGCAAAGGCTAGTAACATTGAGAATGAATAGGGAGACGACCCTTTGTATCCGGGGTAAAGACCATAACATTGAGAATGAATAGGGAGACGGACCCTTTGAATCCGGAGCAAAGGCTAGTAACATTGAGAATGAATAGGGAGACGGACCCTTTGAATCCGGAGCAAAGGCTAGTAACATTGAGAATGAATAGGGAGACACCCTTTGAATCCGGAGCAAAGGCTAGTAACATTGAGAAGGAATAGGGAGACGGACCCTTTGAATCCGGAGCAAAGGCTAGTAACATTGAGAATGAATAGGGAGACGGACCCTTTGTATCCGGGGTAAAGACCATAACATTGAGAAGGAATAGGGAGACGGACCCTTGAATCCGGAGCAGAGGCTAGTAACATGGAAAAAGGAATAGGGAGACGGACCCTTGGTATCCGGGGCAATGGCCAGTAACATTTAAAAACAATAGAGAGAGAAAGAGCTATCCGGGAGTGGAGGATTAGCTATGGACAAGATGTACTCCAAATTGTGGTGATAAGAGAATTCACAAATAACCCTTAAAGAAACAAGGAATGAATAGCACCTACATAACAAAGTCTCGGGATCTAATCTATACCCTTGACTCGGTGCCAGAGAATAGAGGAAAACATGTGTAATGAGACCAAGCAAATAAGAAAATTCACAAATGTGATTCTTTAAGAAACAAGAAAAGATTGGCACCAATATGATATGGTCACGGGATCTAAACTATATCCCCAGACCTGGTGCAAGGAAAAGAGAAAGAAAATACACATCATGGGAACAAGAGAAAAGAAATGAAAACACACAACGCTCGAACGATCCCCTAGTGAGGATCATTGGTAAACATACCTATGCACATGTCTGATGACTTACATGATTGTTGTTGCTATATTAGCAGCTTGTTGTGCTTGGATGCGTTTTGATGGGCTATGATGCCAGCTTGATATGCTTGGATGTTTGTTGATGTTGCTATGCTACCTTGAAGTGTGTTTGATATTATGATGTAATGTGATGTGCTTTACTGCTTTAATAATAGCATGTAAAATGACTTAATAATATTCGACCAAGTAGTCGTGTGGCCCGGTAACATGCGGGCTTCACACGTTCATACTCGGCATAGTTTGCTGAGTCCTTTATTTTTACAGGTAATCATCTGGATCATGACGGAGTGTAGGTGAAGGACTATCATGGGGGTAGTCCACTATGGCAAGACTTTCAGTAGTATGCTTTTAATGTATGGGTTGTACTTTCAGTCTATGTCATTGGATTAAGAACTTATGTTGTAGACTCTCGGTACTCGGTTTGTATCTTTTATGTTGTATCTGGACTTCGTTAAGTTGGACTTCCAGTCATTCAGACCGTAACTTGGTGTTAGTAAGGTGGTCTGTCAACCACGTGGGTGGTTGGCGTCTGTAGCACCCGAATAGAGTAGGAACCGCTGCGTAGATATCTCATGTCACCTTTAGGCGCGTTGTTTAATTGTGGTAAGTTATTCGGGGGTGTTACAAGTATATAGTCAAGGATGTTATTGGTAAGATTAATAAAGGCCCAGAGAAGCAATATATATAGATATATTTACATATATAGATATATTTGCGTTCGCTTCAATCAACTTTACTATGTTCAAGGATACAAAATTGATTTTACTTCTCCCTAAGATAATTTCCTCTTCCTAATTGATTTATTCAGCTATTATGTAATTATTCTTTTATCTGATTATTCAGCCTTCTTCTATTTTATTTTAACCAGATAATATTTAATTATCTCTCTAATCCTGAATCTAGATTCTTCCATGATTTTTAATGTTATTTGATTACTCAGTTTTCAGATTAATATTATTGTAGTTATTATTTTACAAACTACTTCTCAGTTCTCTCTCCTTTTAAATCAAATGTATTTATTAATTTATTTCTACCTTATTATGTTAATTGTTTTCTATTAACCTCACGATCTTTACCACGATCTTCTTCATCTGCAATACGCCGTTACAACGCTTCTCTCTTTCTTCAAGCTCAACCTCTTTTGAATTCACGCTCTTATTCTCCATCGTCGTTAGGCCGCTTCTCTGGTGCCGGTTCGTGTAGAAGGGTAAGGGGAATCCATTGGTAAGGTTAGGTTATTAATTCTTTGGTTTGAGTAGATTCTGATTGTATTTCTGCTTGCGATTCTAGACACCGAATTCCCTGACGAACGCTACTGCTGATCTTGCTGAGTGATTCGGTGGCTGCGAGCGTATCCAGGTAAATGTTGTGCTCAACATCCTTACCTCTGTGTTTTGTGAATACCAATGATTTGGATTTACTGTGGTTTTGAGATTGTGGAAGTTTGGGAATTATTTCCCCGTGTGTATTCTGGTGTGATGTTTTGCGAAAGGTTTGATTAAACATTTTGGGAGACTTTCTTTGAATTGGTTATTGGATTGATTGGTACCTTCTGGTGCTCCGTGTAAATTATTGGTGCCTTATGGCGCTCCGTGTAATTATTGGTACTATGTACCCCGTGGATATTCTTATTACTTTTGCGTGCAGACATTACTTGCAGTTAAGCTCTAATGATCTACTCCTTTGGGTCATAAGTTACCTTCTGGGAGGTGTGCACACTTAAGGACGTAGAGTGAGGTGGAATTCTAATTATTGCGACCCGGATTGGGGTCGTCCGTGTAAACCATTGATTTGATTCTTGGAAAGTTCTCCCCCGAAACATTTTTCTAATGGTGGTTTGGTGTTGGTAAAGCTGGTTAATATTATGGTGTGAGTTAATGTTTTGCAAATGTAAATTGGGTTTCAAAATGTATTTTACAGGTTGAGACAATGTTTACTCAGTTTCACTGATTTGCGCGATCCCTTCGCGTTTTCCATTGTTGTTTTATGATCGCAGGTACTCATGGCTGAATTGGGGATTGGGGACACGCTGTCACATAGCCTAGGATGACTGAATAATTGCTACGTTTGGAACAAGTTGAATTATGTTTTGGAATTGTTATGTTTTACAAGTTTTGTAAACGTTTTGGTTTTGGTTAGTGGTTTAAGCCTGAGCACTCTTTGTTAGAGTGTGGCGGTAACACCCTTAAGGATTTTGCTATTCCGCTGCTATCTAGTTGATGTGTTTACTCGAATAATTCTTTAAGAAGTCTTGGATTTGATGAAGAGATACTTATTGTGTATGAGGTCTTGCGATGGTATATTTTGCTATCATTTGAGGTACTAAGTTATTGGAATGATTCTCCTTTGATTGCTGAGTTTTATGGTTAATTTTGGTGTTAATTTGGTTCTGTTTTCGCTGGGAAGGATGCCCATCAGGACCTGTCCGAACGTCCGTCCGGACATCCATGTTCGGACAGGCCCCGAACGTTTTGGAGGCTCTCTGTTTTGGCGTGTCCGAACTTTGATGTTCGGACACGCCACGTTAAATTTCTCGGACTTTTCAAACTTACTTGTGTCCGAACTTCCAAGTCCGGACACAAGTTCGGATGCCTCTAGTTTTCAAACCCTTTTAACTCTCGACTTGTGTCCGAACATCAATGTCCGGACACAAGTTCGGACGGATGGATTTTCACAGTTTAAATGTCTCGGCTTGTGTCCGAACTTCCCATGTCCGGACACAAGTTCGGACCAGGCTTGTTTTGCACCTTTAGGGCTCGTTTGGAGTCCGTTTTCGAAGCCGTTTTCACCGTTAGCTTTGTTATTTTATTACCTATGTTTTAAGGCAAAATCCAGGGTGTTACATATAGAACACTAATTTCAATGGAGAGATGAAGGAGATACAACTCGGAGAAGTTACCTTACCGATTCGGTTTTTCTGGAAAACTGGGTTGCAAGTGTTCGGGGAGGCAACTTCAGATCAAGTTTGCGGCCGATTTAGACGGAGTTAGGTCATGTATGAGTAATGGTTGCAAATAGGAGATTAAGGAGAAGAGAATGAAAGAAACGGCATGCAAAAATACCCTAGGATGGCTGAGATAATGACGTCTGAAAATGAGGCAATAACTGATGGTGGCTGAGAAGAGTTAGCCGAAATAGAAGGGGTTCAGGCGCTCTGGCGTGGCACGATCCCCGAAGCGGGCATGGCTGAGTCAGCATGCCCTTGCCACGTCAGCAGCCTTTAAAATTTTGGCTCTAAACTTCATTTTATCATACCTTTGGCTAGGATGATCCGTTTTCGACGTTCTTTTTATCGATCTTCATGGTTTTCCATAACCTATTTATTGGTATAGGTTTCATGGGATGGTTTGACCATTCTCAAAAAGTCAACCGTAGCAAGGCTTAAGGAGCTTTAGGGTTTCTAGAATTTTATATTGACTTTTATGCTTCAAATCAATACTCCAAATGTTTATAAAATCTTTATAATATAATTGAGTGTCTAGGAATTTTTCCAAGATTTATTGACTTATAAATCTTGTTACTAAATTCATAATACCATATAATAAATTAAATTGTATTATTGTTTATAATTTAATATAAGAAGTACCCTAAATAATTTTTAAATAATACCATATACTAATTTAGTGTTTAATAATATTATTAAGGGGTATTTCAATTTGTTTCATTTTTTTGTTTGCCCGGTCTTATTTTGTTTCAGTTGAACCTCCCAGATGCAGATGGTCGACTAAGAAATCTTGGATATACATTATACGTCATCAAGCAGATAGAAGATAAGTATCTTCGTCTCTCACTTGCTCACTGTTGTCTTCCAGATTTTGAGGATGATTTTGACTTAATTCTATCCATTCATCATCGTAGCATCCATTCATCATCGTAGTCTCCCGTTGTTATACATTTACATATTTGTTTGTCCCAAGATATCATGCTTGGATCCAAACTAAGCAGGTTAACTTAGTTTTTCTTAAAATTGTTCTTTTCTCATCGAATCTATTTATCTGGATATATTAAGGAGTGTTGTCTAACCTTGTCTGGGAATAATTGAGCAGAATGTGTTGTTCTAGCCCATTTGTTGTTTGTTGAGTTTTGTGAGGTGTGCGCCTAGTGTTGGTTACTCTTGCCATCAACTATAGGATATCATGAGGATGGATTACTTTGAATCTGCTTATTGGTAAAAGGCTTGCTAACAAGTCAATCCCGATAAACGTTGCCTTATTTGTCGTTTGTTAGTCTACCTAGTGCTACACACCATGCGCTCACCTTCATCATTTGAAGTGTAATATATTGCAATGAGTTGAGAGTAGTGTGCTTTTGTCGCTCATTCTTGTGTTAGAGCCACATTTTTTTTCTTATTGGAAACTAAGTTAATGGTTCATGACAGTTTGTTGACGTTTGCTCATCATTTTTTATATATGTGCATCAACATTGTGAAGTTTGGATTTTCATCTCTTTCGGTACTGTAATTCAGTTACCCTGGATTATCAATTGACCATTCGTGCAGTTCATGATAGTTTGGAATTTTGTTTGATTCGAGTGTATGCTTATGTCTAATTGGTGTCGGTTAGTTGATTTAATTTTCTCACCATTATTACTCAATCATTTTGCTAAGGTGCTTATATTGCTGATTCAGATGTTACTTTAAATTGCCAATGAAATACCCCAAACCCTAATATGTTAATTAACTATGTAATTATATTTTTTTTAAGGCTAATTAAGTCCTTAAGATTATTGGTGAAGAAATAAAAACCAAAAAGAATAAGAAAATGCGTAAAAGTCACAAAACGTGAAACCGCGTATTTAATTATTTTAGGAGGTACATAACCTTCGTTAGAGTGATAAATGTATTTTTATACCTTAATTACACATTAATAACATGTGGGAAAATTCCGGAAGAAAACGGATTCAAACCATGCGTAAAAACGCTAACGGAGTCCTAAAACGCGTTTTTCGAGAATATCCGAAAACGTGATTTTAAACAGTTAAATGACCCCGTAAAAATAATAGTTGATTATGTAGCAATAATTAAACATTAATGGGAGTATAATAACCATTAAAATTAAATAAACGAGAAAATTCCGGAAAACGGACCCGGTTAGTGAATAGTACTAAAACCGGGTAAATTAATGGGCATTTTTTGAAAAGACGAAAAAGACCGGCTTAATATGGGCCGGTTTTAATTAATATGTATACACTATTAATAGCTTGCTAGCTATTAAGTAATGAGAGGACAAATAAGTAAATAAGCAAATAGTATAAAGTAAAAAGGTAACTTAATTACTTACCTCTCACCTCCCTTCCTTCTTCATTCCACGTTCTTTTTCCCCAGCTCCCTGTTAACATCTTCTTCCTCCTCTGTATATTACGATTCGAGAGGGAGACTCACAAGCCCCATCTTCAATCTCTCCTCTCTTGCTCATTTCTTCACCGAATCGCACAAAAATAGTATCGTTAGATTCGTATCGGCGAGGGCTACGTTTTCCACCCCTCAAAGTCTTGAGTCCTCCACCTTCACTTCCATGGGTGTTATGCCTTTTGAAGCTTAAGGAGTTGATTTTGACTGATCTCCTTCACCACCTGATGCTCTAAGGTAAAAATATAGCAAAGTTCATCATTCCTAGCTTGTTCTTGCAATTTGGAAAAATTTTCCCACGTTGAAAATTTTCTTCCATTTCATCGGTCTTCATGTCCTTGTGGAGTGGTGGAACTTCGTCATTTTGATTGCCAAGCTCCTTTGGATACTCTAAGGTAATATCTAAGCTAGAGCTAAAAACTAGTTCTTGAAATACTAGTTTTTGTGGAGAACTTGAATTAATTAGGTTGTTATGTGTGTATGGGGATAGGGTGTAGTTGGAAATCTAGACCCCCTAGCGTGTTGTGAAAACAAGAAGAGAAAGATGGAGAAAAGGAAGAGGAAGAAGAGAAAGAAAAACAGAAAACAAACAAGGTAAAAGCTCACCTTGAGTTTATTTTTATTTGACTGTGAATTATGTGTTAGGTTGAATTAAGAACCTTGAATTGTGGTAGTCTGGATACTATAATGTTGGTGGCTGAATGAGAGTGTCTCAATGGGTTTAAGAGTGCAAAATGAACCTAGGAACCCAAGCTAGTTTATATGTGAGTGGGAATTTAATGTGATTGTTAATGTCTAAACCAAATAGGTGTGAAGAAGTGTTTTGTGAGCATATATGGTGTGGTGAATATGCTAGAGAAGTAGGTAAGTGCTGTCAAAATTTGCCTAGGAATGGATAGATTTGGGTGTTTTATTATAAGGATGAAACTAGGTGTTTAAGAGGTGTTAAGTGAGTGGTTAAGGATTTGGAAACCAAACTAAGGAGAAGTGTGTATGAGGAGTAGAAATAATGTCAACTGAAGTGTTGGAAATGGCATTGTTTGAATGGTGAAAGAGGGAACCAAATCTGTTACAAGAAGTGAAGGAAACAAGAAAACTAGTTATGAAAGTGTAAATGAATTTTAAGTGAAAATTAACTAGAGCTTGTGAGTGCACTTGGTGCTTGGTTTAAGGAGGTTTAGGTGGGTAATTAAGTGCTTCAACATGTGGATTTAAAGTGGGGAAGATTGGTTAATCAAAGGGCTGAGTAAGGACCTGTAACAGAGTTAGAAAATGTCAATTTTGCAAAATCTGTAGCAGGGTCCGGGACTTAGGTCCAGGACCAAGTCCCGGACCACCCCTGATTTTACCCCCGAGACTTCGATACCAGCTTGGTCCGGGACTTAAGTCCATGCCCAAGTCCCGGACCACATGTAATTTTAAGCCGAGAGATTTGCCTGCATTATGGTCCGGGACTTAACTCCTGCATGAAGTCCCGGACCAAGTGAAATAAATGGCCGAGAGTTATACCTTGTAATGGTCCGGGACTTAGGGTGAGGACCAAGTCCCGGACCACCCCCAGAATCATGCCGTGAGTGTTTTAAAGGTTGTAAATGATGGGAGTTTAAATGTTAATGATGTTATAAGATGATAAGGAGTTGTTTGGTGACTTATAAAGGTCCTGTGAAGTATAAACAAGTGTTAGAAGTGAGTGAGTAAGTAAAGGGATTATGTACACTAAGTTAAAACCAAACCAATGGGATAACGGGGTGAGTACGGGAATATTTGAAGTTAACATACCGTAAAACTTTGTTGTTAATAAAACATTTGCATTACTATCAGTTGTTCAAAAACTACCCGGGGAGCGTGAGATGACGTGTTGGAGTGAACCCTCGGGAACCCGGTAAAGTAATTCCCCACGGTGACAGGTATGGTTTTCTTGCAACCTGTGTCCTACCGGATTACACCGGCTTGTGTGCCAATGTGTTTTTCTGTGTGTTTGCCACCTTGCAAGATAAAGCATGAAATGAGTTTACAGTAATTCATTATTGTGGCGTAATTAATTCCGATACCGCTTAACCTTAGTTATGTGTTAAATAATAGTTAACCGACTTTAGGTTCACATAAGAGATCGGTATTCGGAATAAACGTCCCGACCCATGGGAACGTTCTAACTACGGCTATCCGTGCGTTAGTGTATGTTGTGATTATGTGTGATGTATGTGGCTTGTTGGATATGTTGTTGTGTTACTGGATACAGTTATCCATGTTTGTTAAAAAGGGATATTACACCCCTTATGTGTCTCACCGAGTTAGTAACACTATGTGAAGTGTGTATGTGATAAGTTCCATAAGGGAACCTCTAACTAATAAGTATATGTTATGTATGGAGAGGAATCCGGTTGTTCCGGTCGCGCGTGTTGTTTGAGTTAATACATATATGAGAATTAACTCCCATCCTGGTATGTTAGGGTTGTTTTCCTTCATTAGATTTCGACCTCCCACTAGCTTAGCCAAAGCTTACCTACCCGACCTCCACATCGGGCTAGGAGGGAAATTATGTATAATGTTGGTAGGGTGTCGATGCCTAAGTTCGCTTCGACTCCCTCTTTGTTATGTTACGGTTGTTCTTCCTCCTGGAATTACAACCACCCACAAGCTTAACCAAGGCTTACCTACCTCATCACTATTGGAGTTAGGGGGAAACTATGTATGTTGTGATCGGTCCTATATGAGGCCGCCACTCAAGTAAAGGAAATGTATGTATGTTGTGCTCGGGCTTATATCACCCCAGCATTCCCTAAATAAAGTTATATCCTCTCAGAGGAGAGAAATTAAGTTGAGTATGTTATAAAGTGAAGTGTACTGTTATTGAGTGTGTGTGTGTTAATTTGTGTTTGTGCCCTATTAATGATTGTTTGCTTATAAGCATGATATGTGTGTGAGTTTGTGCATGTTTGAAATAAATCAACCGCATGCTAAGACGACAAATAGTTGTGCGTGGCCCGGTAGCATGCGGGCTGCGGGATTACCATACCAGCAAAGGTGCTGACCCCCTTTGGGGGCTCCCATACTTTTCAGGTACAAGGAACTGGAAGCCGTTCGAGAGTAGGACGGGGTAGTGGTTTGTATGTGGTAGTCATGAGAATTGTGGATATATTATAGGTGTAGTAAGACCGAAAATGTATCGGCGTTAGTTGGTAATTACTCGGTACAGCTGTAATGTAAGTGTATAATGATCGTTGGACATGGAACGGGATTTATGTGTAGTTGCTCGGGAGTTTAGTCCATCAGACCGGTACAATGTATGTATGTTAGCCTTGTTAGCCACGTGGGTGGCTAACGGCATGTAACACCAAAGAGTTGAGTTATGTGGTGAGTTGTGATTTCCGCTGCCAAGTGTTGTTAAGTGTGTTAATTGTAGTTGGGGTGTTACAGCCAACTTTGGATGATGCATTTGGCAGATTGATCCTTGATTTGAGGCTTGATTGGACCTTGTTTGTCGCTTTGGCTTATGGAATTTTGGGCTCCACATATTTACACTATGGGTTTGGAAACTTGGTTGAGCATACATAGCCGAGACGGAAATACGAGCCGTTGGGATTTTCTTCTCATATATATTTGATTGAATGCTAAACCGGGGGCAGGCCACCCCGTTGGTCAGTTTTCTATCATATACAGTTCCTCTCTATTGCAATTTACAACCTGTTTACATTCCTATTATGTTGCCTCTTGCGCGTGATTTTGATTTGGAATTTGATTTTAGTGTAACGTCGATTCAATCTTCAACTTGTGTAGCCTTAATAATCAATGTTTGATTTTGATTTCTTTTAATTCACCACTTTGAACAAAAATTGAATCCACTAAGTTCTATCGCATCCACTACAATTGTCGTTGATTTGCCATGTTGATTTTCAATCTCCATGTTCTGTTATCACATGTGATATATCATTCATTGTCTAACTATTGCAATTTTTCATTTCTTATTGGGTTAGGCCCATTTGGGTTGCTATAAACTCTCGGCCCAAATCCAACTTTTAATTTGGGCCCAACTCATCGCTAGCCAAACGGGCTAGAACAGGTGACCCTAGATAGCCTCTAGGTTACCCAATTATTTTTGGGCCTATGAGCTCAGTGTAGAAAAACTTTAGATGGTGTTTCTCCATGGAACATATCTCTGATTTGTTAAGTGAAGTTCCCTTTTCTTCAAAAATTCATTCAATTCCAAATCGATCCAAATTCAAATTCAACTCCAATTCAATTTCATTTCAATCCTAAATCAATTCGATTCCGATTCAATTTCATTCAATTCATTTCAATCAAAACTAATCTGAATTCCAATTCAATTTCAATCCAACAACCCACCCAAAATCAATCCAAAGCTTCAATACATCTCTGCAATACTTCCAATTCATGAGCCCCAACTCGAAACATCAAACTCACACATATTCTCAGCTCTCCACAACTTTTGAAACACTTCAAAGTTCACAAAGCTGCAGTCATCCTCAGCCACTCCTAACACTCCAAAATCCATCAGTTCCTAATTCTCAATTGTCTTATAGAACCTAATCTTTAGAACTCAAGCATCTGAAATCTCTAAATGTCTCAGCAGCTCTACAGACTCGAATGTCTCAACAGGTCAACAGACTCGAATGTCTCAACAGTTCAATAGACTTGAATGTCTCAGCAGCTCCACAGACTCGAATGTCTCAACAGCTCAACAGACTCGAATGTCTCAGCAGCTCCACAGACTCGAATGTCTCAACAGCTCAACAGACTCGAATGTCTCAGCAGCTCCACAGACTCGAATGTCTCAACAGCTCAATAGACTCGAACTTCTCTGCATCCCAATGAATTCGGATGTCTTAACAGCTCAACAAACTCTAATATCTCAATAGACGCAACAAACTCAAACATCTCAAAAACCCTTAGCTTTTCAAACCCGACATCTCAAAAATTCATAACCCTTTCAAGTCTTGATTATCTCATAGGCCCGAGCGCCTCACAGACTCAAGCATCTCAATTTCTTCACCAACTTAAGATTTCAAACGTCTCATAAACCCGAGCGTCTCACAAACTTCAATATCTCATTCCTTTCACCATCCGAATATCCCAAATGTCTCATAGACCCGAGCGTCTCATAGACCCTAGCATCTCAAAACCCAAAATCTCCAAAACCCCAATAATCCTGAACTATGTAAGGTCTGATCTCAACATGGAGTTGAGTACGTAGGCAACCCATCTACGGTGTGACTCCATTCTAATAAAAAAACCCTTTTTCCAATTGTACGACATCAATCATCCCTTTGAAACATTCAAAACTCAGAAAACCATTCAAATCTCCTCTGAACCTCACAGATCCTCAAACCTTCAGACTTCAGATCTTTCTCATTCATTCAATCCTTAAACATTTCCCTGGCTTTCCATTCTACATTCAATCAACTCTCGATCCATCAATGCTTTCTTTGGCATCAGCTTGGCAGAAAAGCTCGCCTCATCCACTCTCTATCTCTCTTCCTCTCCTGTCCTATCCTTGTAGCCCTTTTAAATGAATATCTCTAATAAGGTTTTGAAATAAGGCAATCCCGACTATTTGAGACCGAGGTTTCCTCGGGCACCAATCCAAAGTCGTGGTCGTTGCCACTTTTGAGGGGTGTAACCCAGTGCGAACCCACACAGAATCTCTGATATGATCAGATAATTCCTATCCATAGGCAACAATCTCATAGTCAATTAACGGTTCTTAGAACCCGATCTTCCTTCCTAGTTGTCATAGGTCAAACTAGGTGGCGACTCTAGTCAACTTCCGCCTTTAAGGC
The DNA here is from genome assembly GCA_023374045.1 of Limonium bicolor. NCBI lineage: Eukaryota > Viridiplantae > Streptophyta > Magnoliopsida > Caryophyllales > Plumbaginaceae > Limonium > Limonium bicolor. The sequence goes on from CM041781.1 coordinate 170,749,021, forward strand.
ATAAGTCCGCGTGGAGCCCATTGATAGCTGGTGTAGTGCTGTAACACCCCAACCGCTAATCCTTCCATTATCCTCTAATCCTTCCCATAATTACCTTACTCGCAGCGGAATACTTACCTACTCCCGGCGGGTGGTACAATGCCATTAACCATCCAAGGTTAACAAGGCTACTACTACTTACCGTATCGGTCTGACGATTAGAATGAATACATACATACTGCATACTTTACAATACCAAATACTTAGCTTACATTTGATTACCGAGTATACCGAATATATGAATTACATTCATGTCTACTTCCCAAAAATGATGAGTTTATACAACTACTCCTTCACAACCAATCAAGAATTCGATATCCCAAAAAGGTGTACCACATGGTACACCGGCTACCCAAAAGCTCTAGCCGTGTACAACTCGGTACACCATTCCAATTTCTACTACTACTCCAAAAAGAATCACATCTTGACCCTATTTTACCTTCACGCCTCGCGGGTACCTGTGGAGTAAAAACATTCCCCCTAGGGGGTCAGCTTACGCTGCATATGATAACCGCATACCCCGCGTACTAGCGAGGGTACGCCAACTATTTGGTCGAGTACATGCGGTTCGTTTCATTCATACATACATACATGCTTCATACAATACAATACAATACATTCATTTTACCAAGCATACATACATACAATGCATACAAGGAATACAATACAAGTCATTCATTCATAATTACCATACTCACCGCATCACGGAGATACAATTCTCCAACACATACAAGGTCTTGTTAGCCTCATTACACACCCGGGTTAATCGGGTGTTCAATACTTTTACTCCGGGTCAAAGACTTACAATAGTCAAGACCAATACAAATACAATACATACTTCTTACATACTTTACTTCCAGTTAAGTCGGTATGACCTCCGGGCAGGGAGTACTATCTCCCACCACCGGGCTTTGTGATGGCACACTAATCCAGGATGCTACCCATACAAAGGGAATTAGTCCAAGGAAAAGATCATAGCCAGGATTCGGTTCCAACCTCTTGTGGTTCCTTATCCTCACGCGTGGCCGAAACTATATCGGGCTTCTACTCATTCCATTACTCATTACTCATGTCAGGAGTTAGATTGTTAGGAATTAGTAGAAGTCCATACTTACTTTCCATACATACTTACAATGCACATGTACTCATACTTACCCATACACTTCATTCTCATACATACATTTGATGAAATATACAAACTATTTGTTCAAGAAGAATACAACAGAAACAATACAGTTCAAACACATTTATGTGCAATATAAGTCCGGTTCATGCATTTATCTTGTTGGTGATCACATAAACACACAAATCGGGGTAACCAAGTTAGGATACAGGGCATGAAGAAATCATACCGTTCACCGTCGTATACGTATTACCGGGTTCCTTTGGAGATCAACTATTTGATTCCTATACACGCATGAAGTAGTATGATCAATGATCTATTATTGATCTACTTACTCCTTCATTGATACTTTCAATATACACTTACTACTTCATTACATTCTTACTTGGTTATAAAACCATTCTTTTCTCATTACTCTTATTTTTACTTTCTTACCTTTACTATTTCATTTGTTATGCACTACTACATATACATGCATATGTGTATATAGGCATATATATGTATATATACATGCCCATATGATTGCTATAATCATATTATAAAAATACTCTTTTTTTTTTTTTTGAAGACTCGACCGGACTTGCAAGTCCGGTCGCAAGTCCGGTCCAAGTCAGTAGCTTGCATTACGGGAATTTTTCTGGCCGACCGGACTTGCATGTCCGGTCGCAAGTCCGGTCCATTCCAGTAGGTTTCATCGGGGAATTTTTTTGGTCCGACCGGACTTGCATGTCCGGTCGCAAGTCCGGTCGATTCCAGTAGCATTCTGCCGGGGAAATTTTCTGCTCGACCGGACTTGCAAGTCCGGTCGCAAGTCCGGTCGATTCCAGTAACATTCTGACGGGAAAATTTTCTGCTCGACCGGACTTGCAAGGCCGGTCGCAAGTCCGGTCGGCCCCAGTACTTCAGTTTAAAATCTGTTTTCAATTGCACTCTTTACCCATTGCTTCCCCAATCTTTACCAATACTTCCCCACATGATTTAGCACTAATGAAACACTCTAAATCACCTTGGTTCATCCACCAAACTTACTACTCAATCCTTACATTCACTTACCCATTTTTCCTAATTCTATTTCAACACTTATACTAGTTTCCTTACACTAATGCTACAGATTTTTGTTTCCTCTTCTTATGCTACAGATTTTTACTCAACTCTTATACTCCAACACTCCCTCAACTTATGCTACTCTTAGCATCTCGAATACAATTACTCACCACCGAGTTTCATCCCCTTAACATTCTTCTTTCAAAATCTGTTACAAACTACAAAACTCTCCATTTAAACTCTTCAAAATCTGTTACAAATGTGCCTAAGTCCTCAAATTCCTAGATGAATTTTGACATAGCCTCCCCTATATTTTTACCATTCTCCACACATTATTTCAGCTCACATAATTCCCATTCTCTTATCTGTTTATCCAATACACTACACACACTTCAACACTATTACAACAACACAAAAATTCCTGCACATATACACATACTACCCAATGTTTTCCCAAGCTTTTAAAACTCATTTAAAAACTTCAAAACTGTTACAATATCATTCTTCATTATACTACACTACACTTACTACTCATTACTCAATTCGTTACTCATTTTACTTACTTAAAAACTGTTACAATACACAATACAACTAGCTCAAGGTAAGAGATTTTACCTTGTTCTTTCTAGTTTTCTTTCTTCTTTCCTTTCCTTCTCCTCTTTTCTTCTTCCTTTGTTCTTCTTCACACAATACTCGATACTACACCACCATACCAATACACTACAACTACCCATTTAGCATTCATTTTTATTCTAACCCTAGAATTCAATGTTTTAGGGTTTAGGAAGGATATTACCTCTCAATGGATGGATGGAGTTCTTGACTAGCAAGAGAACAATGTTTCTAGCCCAAGGAGGAGCCAAAATCGGCTGAAGCAACAAAGGGCCAAGAGTTCAAAACATGGAAATTCTTAAAATGCTAATGAGAGCTAGAAACAATGGATTTTCGGAATTCTTTTTACCTCAAGATGATAAGGAGGTGAAGGTGCTTCTAATGGTGGACTTGAATCTTCAAATGGTGGAAACCCTCAAAAACGAGAATGGCCCTTTTCGATTTTTGGAAAGATGGAAATGCTCTCCTTGCCAAGGAGATTCCAATGGTGTATTTTGTTTTGAGTTTGGACAAGTATTGAGCTTGGACAAGAGGAGAGAAGTGAAGAGTTTTGTGTGGGTTCTTCAATTCACCATGGCTGTCGCATGGGTAAGAAGAAAATCAGAGAGAATAGAGAAGGAGGGGGATGCCAACGTGAGAGAGAGGTGGGGGTAGGAGAGAGAGTGAGGTTTTTGCTTTTTACTTATTTTCTTGTCTTTTAGCAAATAAGAGAGAATTAAGGAGAGTGAGAGAGAGGGCTGGCCGGCTCCCCTACACACACACTGCCCATTTTTGATTTTTATTTGCACAAGTGGACACACTAAGTTTCTTTATTTGCACTCTTACCCCACAACTTACCGGTTGTTACAGTTTTCACTAACCGGTACCCGTTTCCGGAATTTTCTCGTTTAATTAATTTTGTTGGTTCTAAAGCTTCACTAATATTTATTAGTGACTATTTAGTTGACCAAAATTGTTACGAGTCTATTTGACCCGCTTAAAGTCACGTTTTCCCGGTTTCCTCGAAAAACGCGCTTTAAGGTTCGTTTATGCTTTTAACCCATTTTAAAGGTCCGTTTTCTTCGGGATTTGTTCCCTCGTATTTATTTTAGTGTAATTAAGCCTTTAAAAATACAATTAGCCTAATTAATCACTGTTTTTAATTACGGGGTATTTCAAGTGCACACTTGCACTCTCCCTAATGCTTTCTGGGAAAGACGGATGATTTAGTTGGTATTTGAGGGATGCCAATTATAACGGGTTTTCACCCTCCACAGAATGACATATTTCTAAGATCTTGGCTTCTCAGCCAGACCATTCAGATATACCCGCTCATACCGAAAAATCACCCTCCACAGGCGGGTAACCCCAGGTTTAATGGTTGGGTTTTTATTTTCCGCTGCGACGTCTTTTTTTATTGCTACAATTCGCGTTAATTAATATTGTATTAAGGGCGTATTCAACGGGAGGTGTTACAGTGATTGTCTTCTTTTGGACTCTGAGTAAGCTTTGTGGAAAGTCTGAACTAGGAATGCCTATAGGTTGTTCATGAGGCACTTGGGCCTGGATCATTTTCAAAATGAGAATGAGGTGCATAGGCTGAAATAGTTTCATGAATGTGGATAGGCACTCGGGTCTGGATGAATTAAAAGTGAGGCATATGGGCTGGAATGATTCATAAGTGAGTTGGCACTTGGGCCGAAAATATTTTGAGGATGTGGAACTTGGGCCGAAGTGTTGTGAGAAAGTGGTACTTGGGCTGGAATGTTGTGAAGATGTGATACTTGGGCCGGAATGTTGTGAAGATGTGGCGCTTGGGCCGAAGTATTGTGAGAATGTGGCACTTGGGCCGGAGTGTTGTGAAAGGGTGGCACTTGGGCCGGAAAGTGTTTAGGCTAGAAATAAGGCACCGTGTGCCAGAATGATTTCTAAACCTTGTTCTAGATGTGAATTGGAATTTGGGCCAAAACCTAAATGAATGTTTCTGATTGGGCCTAAAATATGATATCTAGATCAAGGATTTTGGGCCAGGGCCCGAACAACAAGTTTTCCAAAACTAGAATGGGCCTTTGAGCCGAAAAAGTCTTAAATGGAAAGGTGTGATTGATTTCATGTCTTATGGATTACTTCAAGTTTTAGTGAATTCCCATTTCGTGGGCCTAGAACTAAATGGATAATTCAAATTGGGCTAAAAGGGAAATCACCTGAATCTAAGCTTTTAGGCCAAAGCCCAAATGACTCACATATTAAACCAAACATAGCCTTTAGGCTGCAAACAATAAAGCCACAAATTTCGGGTTGGGCTAAATTTAGTGTAGGAAAGGTTCCTTTCAGTTTCTAGGCTTGGTAGTGGGCCGATCATACAAGCAAACGAGGCTCAAACAAGTTCAACATGTCCTCACTTGACGCTTTAACCAATTCAGGTATGGATCAATTCGGAGAGGTGCTTGGGGCTTGGGCCCAGGTCACCACAAAGGAATATGTTTTGCGTGCTATTCTCTTTGGGCTTCCCCACTTTTTTTCACATCACCATGAGGTGTGTGTCTACGGTCGGGTCTTTGACTGACCAAACATTGGGCTAGGTAAGGGCACTGCCAGGAAAATGCTTAGGGCCAAAGCCCAGATTTTAAGGGGATGTGGTTAGACGACATCCTCCCCTTTTCCCCCACTTATTCACATCACCTTAAAAGGTGTGAGTCTGTGACAGGGGACGCCTAAGGCAGGTCCCGGGGTGAAATCGGCTTGTGTGGACCCCCGCTCTCATATGATGCAAGGTTACAGAGATTTAAATTATGCATGAAAGTAAACAACCAATGTAACAAAAGCCATAAATAAACAAAATTTTCGAGTTAAGCCCTCTTTCTTAAAATTAAACAAGTTAAAATTAAGAGTGTCCCATCAGAGTCGCCATTCTCTGAGCCTCGCTTTTTGAACCACTATCCTATGTTGATTCGGGTTGATTAGGATCTCGTCGGGTTTTAGGTCCACTTATAACCTAAGATTAATAACTTATGTCATTATTAAATCCTAAGTTAGCTCATTGGAACCTATTATGAGTCACCACCTAATTTTAACCTAGGGTAAATTAGGAAAGGTAAAGTTCGGGTTCGGGGGCTTGGTATTCGACTTATTTAGGGTTCAAATTACTTTCATTACCCTTCTTAGGTTGTTTTTCCTCTACTTAGGTTATTTATGGCTTTTTACGAGCTCGCTTTACCTAAGTGCGCATCTTTCTGATTTTTTTTGCATTTTTCACATTTTTTTACTAAAAATTAAAATGAAAATTGAAGTTACCTTAACTAGGGTTTTGGAAGTCAAAACTAAATTTTGTCCGTGGCTATGGACCTAATGTCCAAACCCATGGACCCTAATTAACCTAGGTCAATATAAAAGTCGAACTAAAAAGAAAATGAAATTTTGAAAAGTTCGGGGCCACGGACTTGGCGTCCGTGGGCCCAGACATAATTTAGCAAATACCAAAAATTTCAAAAAATTAATTCCCGCCGCCATCCGAGGGCGTCCGTGGCCATGGACATGCTGTCCGGGTTCCCGGACAGGTGGTCCGCGGGCACGAACTAGCCACGGACTGCGGTGTTCTGGTGGTTCCAGACGGTGTTTTTCACTCAAATTTTATGGGTATGTTCCTTGTAAGAATTTAAACATGTTAGTGATTGAAAGTTTTCAATTTGAATTCGAATTCAGCACAAAACTTAATGCACAAGTTATTAGACAAAAACGAAGAAAAATGCTAATTCGGGAGCCGAAAAAGTTCGGTTCGATCCAAAATTTTGACAAAGAGAAATTAAAGTCGAAGGGAATTAGAAAACCTGTTGTATAACCTTATTTGTCTTCGAAATTGAGGTGGTCCTTCATGTCGGGAATCTTTTGAAGCCTCGTTGATCCCGGTTCTGGATTGACTTTGACTTGAGCTTCTGACTCCTTCTTCCTTGTGTTGTTAAGGATGTTTTGCTTCAGTATTTGTGGTGTTTTTGTGTGTTTTTGATGTTTGGAAATCTGATTGGAGAAGAGAGATCTTGTTTTCAGTGGTTTCGGGGTGATTTCAGTAGAGTTTCGGTATTGATTTGAGGCTTGGGAGTGTAAAAATGTGGGAAGAAGGTTGACGGCTGTGTTTTCTAAATTTGGGAATGCTCTTATCTGCCCTAGGCCGTTTTTGGGAAGCTGCATTTATAGAAAGAGCATGGCCAAATTGATATAACAAAATTTTTATCTAAACCCCCGACTTATGCTCTAAGAGAATATGATTTTTTAAAATATGTTACATGTCGATAAAAATTCTGAGATTTTAACCAAAGATAAAGGACAAAGTTTAGGAACTTGGAGAGTTGGAATCGGGTTATTTAAATAAATAACCGATTATATTAAAATCTTACAATATGGAACCTCCCATAACTCATAACTTACGATATGAAAGTCAAATTTACAAAATTCCAACGGTGTTGGTCTCTAAAAATCATTCTCTATCTTGTGTTAAATTTTTATGACATTTAGACCTGATTTGGGTACTTTCCAAAGGAGATAGAAAATTGTAGGAATGTTTGAATTGCTCTTTTAAATTTTGGGCTAAGGTTCCAAATAAAATATTTTCAGGTTTATGACTGTATGTAGTCATGCTAACCATGTGATAGTTTTATTTTAATTTTTGGAAACCATTTTATTTCTATGTTGAGGCTATTTCATGTTTTAATTAGCTTATAATGTGAATTAAAAGCTAAACTTCCTAAATAAATATCATCTGGGAAATTAAGAAATGCCTTTCATAATGACTATGGTATTTGGAAAATGTATAGAGATGGTGAACAAGTCATATGAAAATAGAAAGTCCCAAGAATGCCCTTGGAAAATCCTGTCTTGGTGCATATTGACCGTTTTGCTCTTGTCTTCGCATTTGTGCGCTTGAACCCTTTTTGAGGGTCAAAATTTTGAGTATAATGAACAGACTAAACTCGACTTTCTCACCGAGATCATGGTGTGGTACTCTCATGACAATACCTTTAAACCACTCTCATGCTTTAGAACTAGACTCACCACTGAATTGTTTGAAAGTCGTAATCTCACCCCTCATGGACAACATTTGAGAGGGTGGGAAATACTTTGCTAAAAATGTATTAATGAGCTCATTTCGTGTGGTGATGTTGTTGAGAGTCAATGAGTTTAACCACTCTGTAGCTCTATCCCTTAGTGAGAAGGGAAACAAAGTCAACCTTGCCACTTCCTGAGAAGTTAGGGTTGAACACGCTCGAACCAGTCGTAGAAAAGATGTAAGATGGACACTTGTATCTTCTGTGACTGTCCACTGAATTACGACATTCAATACCATCATGATGTGATGCTTCTTGAACTGTCATTCTACTCCCGCCGGTAGTGTAGGGATCATTATAGGTGATGTGAGTCCCTTCACATTCGGATGAGTATAGTCGTTCATCCATCTTTCTTGGTTACCAATATTCTCCCCATATTCAACTCTTTCTTACTGACTATCTAGGGAACCTCTTTTGCAATTAGAGAGTCCAAAGTTAACCCTTGACGAACTCTTCTCGCTAATCTGTCAATCTCAAGGACGAGCTCAAATTTTGGTTCTCCCGCAGATCGAGTTGCAACCATAAAACACATATTAGGACTAATAAAAAAGGAAAATAAAATCGAAGAAACTCCAAAAAATTTCTAAAAATTAACAAAACAAAAATTAAAGAAAATTTAACACTAATCTAATAAAAATTAAAATCCTAAAAACAAAAAAAAATACAAACGAAATTAAAATCCTAAAAATAAAATATAGAAAAATAAAGATTAAACTAGATACCCATGCCTCCCAGAAACAACGCTAAAAACTTGGTGGGGTAAAACCTAATACGGCAAGTGTACTGGTCTTTTGTAGCAAGTTTTCCTAAAGTATTCTTAAAGTTTATCGAACCAAGGAGGCGATGTCTAGTTTAATCTCTATCTAAATCCAACTAATAAACTATCAAAATAAAATAACGGGAAATTGGGTTTTTGATTGATGGTTTTCTAAATTTTGGAAACAAGTTAAATAAACAAGGACAAGAATAATAACTCCAAAAAAGGGAAATATTGGTTTTCTTGATGAATTGAGGGGAAAATCCCGGTTCACTGTTCCTCCTAAATCCTTGGTTCCCTTCTCAATGTGTTCACTAGATTCTAGATTAAATTCCCTGATCAAAGTTATTCCACGTTCGATCTCCCGCTTGAAGGAATCTAATTAACAATTACCAAATTCTACCTCTTGTTACAAATTTTCTAATTGCCAACAGCTTTAAGAATAATCCAGTTTGATAATCAGTTAGTATTCTAAAGGAATTACCATCTCTAAACTACCATGTACTGTCTGTGTAGTCTATTGAATTCCGTAGTTCTCACTTGTAAGCAAACAAACTAATAAACCATAGTAATTGGTCAAATCTCAAGAGAATACATATAAACAGGGAACAAGTACTTTTATCTTATAAAAACTGGTACAATCACAAAGAAAGTGAAACCCTACATTCGAATTACATAGCAAACCGAAAATTATAAGTACTACTCAGCTATAGACATAATCACAATGTAAAAGTCTATTAAAAATAGTATTATAGAGAAAGAACAAGATGAAACTCTGACTGAAGACTTCGTGGTGAAGCTTTAGTCTTGGATTGTTGATCTGCTCTGCTCTATCTCCCCGAAATCTGTCAAAAACTCCAACTTGTCTCTTCTCTCTGTCAAAAACACTCTCAAAAACCTTAATCTCTCTTTTCTCAGTCGGTGATGGCTAATCATGATTCTTTTTTCGATTCTTTTAATTCTCTTATACGTCACACTTTGCTGAGTGTGGTACGGGAATACAACAAGTACACATTCCTGGACCACACGTGAAAAACGATAGAGAGGCTCTCTTCATGATGGTCCTGGACTATAGCCACGTGCACATACCCGGACCATCCCCAAAACTCGACAATAAGCTCTTCAAAGGGGTGGTTCGGGAAATCATTCACAAACAAGTCTCGACCATTTGTAATCTAGCTTTTCCTTCTTGAAAAATCATAATTTGACCCCTGGTTTGATTTGCAATGCTTGACTCAAGTTCCAAAGACTTCACTTAAGCACTTTCTTGAGCATTTTATCCTGCAAAATCACCAAACCATTCATTGGAGACAAGTATAGCAATAAAGCATAATCAAGCCAATAAGAAGGGAATTTAAAGCCAAATTATAGATAATTAAACATGAACTAGTCTTGTGAACTTAGGTAAATTCCCGAATTGTTTGTATCATATTAAAAAAGGGGAAAATTACATCCTTCACCCATGGCGTTTGGTGAAATTACACACCCACCCATGAGGCTTCAAAAATAACTTTCCCCACCCATGTGTTTTCCCATGTTTTACATCCGACAACTTTTCTAATTTTCTTTAAACTTAAGAGATGCTTACATGTTGTTCAAACTTGATGAAACTTCACATGTATGATGCGATAGTGTGATATTTTGGTCTATTGTCAAATCCAAAGGCTTTTAAGCTCACAAGTGACAAGTGGGACCCAATGAAAACACGTTCACATGTCACATTTTTCATTGGGTCCCATGGATCATATATAAGCTTTAAAAACTTAGGATTTCATGTTGGATCATTACACTTTAGCATCGTTCATGTAAAGTTTCATCAATTTTGAACAACATTTAAGCATCTCCTACATTGAACAAAAATAGAAAAGTTTTTGGATATGAAACTGAGGAAAACACATAAGTGGGAAAGTAATTTTTGAAACCTTGTGGTTGGGGTGTGTAAATTTTCCAAACGTCATGGGAGGGGGATGTAATTTTCCCTAATAAAAATTAGCACTACTTTTTAAATTGTTATAAATAATTATAAAAAGACAAACCCTTTACAGTGCATAAGTATAGTTAGAGATTGCTACATTAACTATACATTTAACAATGAATAATGTATTGAACAAAGAAAAAATGTACCTAAATCATTTCACTCAAACTAATATTTTATTTTATTTAAAAAGGTACATGTTCCATTAAAGCAAACAGGAGTACAATGACGAGTTAAAAGAAGCTCAAAAATTAGTTAGGATACAAGGACCACCTTGGCTAAGCCAATATTCCGAGCTTGAAGAACATCTAGTGATGCAATCCAAACTAACTAAACAAGGGAAAAGCTTAATATGCTTAACACGCTGTTTGTGACCGACACCTCCTAGGACCAAAGTAATATGGATAAGTTTATGATAGTGTAACAAAAAAAAAGGTGTGCTTCGAACCCATAACCCAACATTAAAAAAACCTAGATCTATACCTAAACTTGGAAGGAAGACCTTGATTTATTGCTAAAAACAAAAACAACATTAAAAAACATAGTAGAGGACATTACATCAAGGTATAGCAAAAAAGTGTTGTATAAAGGCATTAACACTGACACTAGATTCAACTATTAATAATTTTAAAGAAAATGAAGGAAGTGGGGTGAACAAAACAGAATGTGAAAGAGAAATGCTTTTTAACATAGACAGATAAGCGGAAAGAGTGAATATATATATTGTAAGGAGATGAATCTTAAGTTATGAATCAGTTAAAACAAGAAGTGAAAATATTACCTATATTCGTATGCATGTCACTTGTCCGCATAAAAGCTTATGTAAAAGTATATAATATCTTTTATCAAGGAAAATATATTTTTATTATTGTTGAAATCAAGTTTAATGATCACATTTGTACAATGATAGAAAATTATAGTTCTGTCTTCACATAAATAAATTTATTCTCATTTAATTAGATTACATTTATCATTAATCAATTATATAATAGTAATTGACCAAGAGTATAGTAGTTAATAACAAATTTTACATTAATATATTAACAATTGATTACTAGTACGTTAATTATAAGAACACATTAGATTTAGTGATGACTGCCTATCTATGTTGAGGCATATATATATATTACAAAGTCATATTAGTAATGGAAAAAGGAAACAAAATCCAAAATAACCTTCCTAAACAAACTTATTACTCATATTAACCTCCACCCAAAACTAATTCCTGATATAGCACTCCTGGGAGAAATCGTCTCTTCATCAATTATAAAATTAGAATTCATCTCTTGAAGAGACGATTTCACAAAACGCCGTGTCACACATGAGCATGAGTCAGCCAGACGGAGGGCGACGAGAAATCGTCTCTTGTAAAGACGATTTCATGAAATCTTCTGTTGAGAAGTTTATGCATCTACATGCAATGAGAAGTTTATGCTTGTACTTCCCGTACAAGAAGGTACCGTAATGCATATCACTGGTTTGCAATGTTTGAACACATCAATGCATGTCCCGAACGTCCAGAACACCCTCTTGAATATACCGTACCCAGGATCAGTGTTGTGCCACTCAATTTCAACCTTTGTACCATGGTTTGTGTTCTGAATTTTCCATAATAAGTGAGGTAGCATGCTGTACGAATCATCCTAGTCACCGTACACCATCTCAATAGCTCTCACCTTTGCTGCCCAAACGTTCTTCCTCTTGATAGAATACTGGAACTGATCAGCTATCACTGTCAAGATGCGGATGATCTTGACTCAAGATGGAGTTCAAACAAGTGTGCGGGTGATGAGTGTGAAATTGATATAGTTTTATATGCTCTAAATTCCTATTTTACACAAGTTTTCAAGCGTTTTCTCACACTTATCCTATGTTTTTCATGATTCTTACTTTGGGCAAGAACTGATGCCAATTTATATGATAAAACCAAGAAATGATGGTAGAAATGCATAGTTCTCCTCAAGAGCTTTCCAACGCCGCAAATGGATCGAAAAACGGAGCTCAAACGAAGAATTTGGAGCCTGTCAAAGTTTACAGAGGAAACCAAAACAAAATACACACGTCCGGATCTCCGTCCGACCCAGACATCACACGTCCGGATCTCCGTCCGGCCCAACTGATCCGAACACCTCACAGAGAACAAAATACACACGTCCGGATCTTCGTCCGACCCAGACAGACCCGGACATCACACGTCCGGATATCTGTCCGACCCAACTGATCCGGACACCTCACAGAGAGCAACACACGTCCGGATTCGGACACAAATCCGGACGTGAGGCAAGATCCAGATCTAAACTTTTATCTCACGTCCGGATCCGGACACAGATCCGGACGTCACTTAGAAATGAAAAATAAAAACGTATCGCGCTGATAATCGGGCTTTCGGCGCAATTATCAACCGAGCGGCAGTTTAACCCATACCTCAACATTAATTAACACGCACCCATGCTCTATCAATGCTCAATCAATTACCCACTCACCACATACGCCAAACTCACCACTAACCTATGTTTATTTCTAAGCCTATTTAAGCCCTGCTCCTGCTTCCATTTCAATTCGTACCTGACTTCACAGTCTAACTCCTCTCCTCTAATCCTCTCATTCACAACTCATTCCATTTATCTGCTCATCTTCACTATACTTCCTCCGTAAACCTTCGCTCTCATTCACACACAACCCGCATTCATTCACAGCATTTAGCCGTGTCCGGATCTTTGTCCGGATCCGGACTACACCCAAACACCACGTCCGGATTGCCGTCCGACCCGGTTTAGCCGGACGTCTCACAAAACACTGCGTCCGGATCTCCGTCCGACCCAATCCATCCGGACGCCTCACAAACTCGCCCAAAAATTTCCACTTTTATCCCATTTCACCAATTTACTCCATTGCCACCAAATCCAACCTCTCAGCCAGCATAGTGCAAGGACAAGGGCGGAGCGAGCAAGAAGATCTTCGTAACAGATGATTTCTCTCAGCTCTCTCTTATTTATGATTTTAATTGCTATGTCTAGCTAAGAGGATATACTCTAGGGGAAGGGATGTTGTAATTAGTTAAACTCTGCATTATTTTACCACTTTATTGAGACTATTTGGATTGTTCAGGTTAATACTTTTTAAGTGCTTTTAATAAACGTCATGAATTTATTATAAGCCCTCGAATCATGTTATGATCAGACAAGGTGATTAGCGTTGATGGTCCTATTAACCTGTTACCTATGATAATTGCAATCGGATAGATTACATTAGTCATTAGGAGCTTTAGTACGGACCAAAAACCAGACTAGTAATTTTGTACAATAAAACCATCTAGATATACTTGCTAGGCCTAGACTAGAACTATGTGTCCTGTCTAGATGAGCTATCTGGAATTAAGACTTAATACAGAATAGATAATTGAGAATTACAAGCCGATCCAAGTCTCCGCTTAAGTAGTAGAATATGCAGAACCTAGCTAAACAACTCCCTGAACCTAGAGTACCGTTCACATTCCCAAATCTATCACTTTAATTTATCTGCTATTTACTTTCTTGTTATCTATTTAGAACCCAAAACTAAAACAAACCCCCTCTTTAGTTACCCATTGCCTAAGGCTAGACTTATTACATCAAGTCCCGTGGATTGACACCTGGTTGCTTCATAAATTGCTATACTACTACGACCGGGATTTTTGCAACCCGACGATCTATTGAACAGATCTCTAGGATTAATTCTTAGCATTTAATACACCAATTAAATTGTTTGCAAAATGGCGCCGTTGCCGGGGACTTGACTTTGTCTAGTCCCTAGCCTTGGTTAATTCGTTACTTTATTGCAACACCCTGTTTATGATTATTTGTTTTGTACTTTATTTTAAGTTTAATTTATTTTGTGTGCCATTTTATTCAATTGTTTTTCATTACTGTCATTTGATTTCAGTTATAATTTTTCTGTCATTTAATTTTCAAGTACTATAAGTTCATTATCTTAGTCATTTCAATTTTATTTCCTTGTTTACTTTAGTTCTAAAAATCCACGCATTTTGTTCCTTTCTTTCTGGCTGATTACTAGCACCTAGTGGATGCGCAGAACGCGTTCAACTGGTCCCCCGGATACAGACTTCGACCCCGAAATCGAGAGAGTCTACCTCCAAGCTCTGAGAGCAAGAAGGCAGCTTGATTTCAACATGGCAGCAAACCATGACCAGCTTGGAGGAGGTCCAATCACCCAGTATACGATGGGAAGAATAAACAGACCACCAGCCACACCAAGAAGAGGCCCAGTGGTCCTACCAGATCTAACTGCAGAGCTAGTGGCAGATTGGCAAAAGGTAAAACCTTCTCATCAATCTAATGCTGTTCGAAACCACCCTGCAGGAACCTTTTCAGGTGCCGACCCAGCTGATGCATTAGACCACGTACATCGATTCCTGGTGCACTTGGACTCGCTTGGTTTATCACAAGGATTGGAGGAGTATGCCAGACTGAGTCTGTTCCAGCACAGCTTGTCAGGAGAAGCTTCAAAGTGGTTCCACAGACTACCACCAGGCATCATCACCACCTGGGAGCAGATGACAGATAAATTTTATGAGAAATACATCCCCATCTCCAGGACAAGACAGATGATTGCCGATCTGACAGCATTCAGACAGTTGGGTAGCGAGACAATATGCGAAGCGTGGGACTGATTCAAAGAGCTACTCCGCCAGTGCCCACACCATGGACAAAATATCACCTCACTGGCCCAAGGATTCTTCCAAGGGCTAAAAGATGAAAACAGAGGTGAGGTGAGAGCCGCTCTGGGAGGAAACCTGCTAGAAAAAAGTGGGGAAGAATTCATGGCAGCCATGGAATCCTACTGTGAGGAGCTTCGTCAATGGAGCAACACTGGAGGGAGAGTATTCTCTATAGCTCACAGTTCCATCCGAGCTCCGGACCCGATGATAGAACAGATAGCCGCCAAGCAAGCACAGCTGAAAACCACGATGGGAAGCATGGCAAAAATGCTCGAACAACTTGCTATGGGGCCAATCCCTAGGCAATCTGTCAAGACGGTCTCTACAAGTGCCAACGAAGCCTGCTGCTCTCAGTGTGGTGATGCACATGATTACGAGGACTGCCCACTGGTAGCCGAAATGAAGCAAACTGAGGAGGCCAATGTCATAGGACAATTCAACAACAGGCAACCCTGGGTGCAGAATCAGCACCAAAACCTCAGGTACGGGAATCCAAACAATGCACTAAATTCACATCAGATGCAGCCTTAGAGGACGAACCAGGGAGGACCACCAGGCTTTGCTAGGCCTCAGTATAATCAATTCAGGCCACAACAGTCTCAGGCTCAGCAACCTTCATTGAGCTCAAACAATGCCAGTCTGAAGGAAATAGTGGATAAATTGATGGCTTCTCAGGAGCAGCAAACTGTAATCAATCAAAAATTAGAGAATGCCATAGTAGAGATGCAGGAAACGATGAGCCAGCTGACTCAGTTCCTCTTACAGCAGAGACCTTCTGGATCACTTCCTTCCCAAGCAGAAACCAATCCCAAGGAACAGTTGAAGGCAGTATCGGTCTCAGACTGCAAGGATTCTGGCGAATTCGCAGCAGTTACCCTAAGAAGTGGAAGGAACTTAATCAAAGACAAAGTGGCAGGAGACCATACTGATGAGGAGACCGAGCCCCTTTCTAATACCGCCGGTGCACCATCAGGGCATCCCGCCCCTCCTGAGGTAGTACATGTGGAGACCCAGGCTCCTATTCCTTCTTCCTCACATACAACTGCTGTTAAAAATAAAAAAGGAAAGACACTTGCAAAAGAACTTCCTTTTCCAAACCGTCTCAAAGAGCGAGAGCTCGATGACCAATTTGGAAAATTCTTAGACGTCTTTCGAAAGCTGACTATTAATATTCCTCTTATAGATGTGATTAAACAGATGCCGAATTATGCTAAATTTGTGAAGGATCTGATTTCGAACAAGGGGAAATACAAGGAGAAGGACACCATCCTGCTGACCGAAACTTGTTCAGCAGCTATCCTACAGAAGCTGCCCCCAAAGTGTGGTGATCCTGGTCAGCCCATTATCCCCTGCTCGATTGGAGACATGGATTGCGGATACGGTCTCTGCGAACTAGGAGCGAGCATCAACCTGATGCCATACACCATGTTCAAAAAGCTTCATGCGGGTGAGCTCGTTCCCATTCATTTTAGACTCCAGTTAGCTGATAGATCATCGATCACACCAAGAGGTATGGTGGAAAATGTAGTTAGTGTGGGTTAATTTTTCTTCCCAGCTGATTTTGTGATCCTCAACATGGATGAGGATGTTGAGGTACCCCTGATTCTTTGTAGACCTTTCCTTAGAACTGCAAAGACTGTTATAGATGTTGACAAGGGAAAGATTACCTTCAAATTTCATGACGAAGAATTAAGCTTTGATATTAATAAGATGATGCAGAAAAATTCTTCTTCTCATGCTGTTTTCTCTGCTGATTTAATTGATAATTCTTATGATCTTGAGGATGACTACATCCATAGGGGTACTGATTATTCTAATTGTTTGTTTAAGTGTTCTGACATTTTAGAGCAGGTATTGAGTCAATCCATTGAGGATGACAAAGAAAGCTTTGAGATGGCCTCGGTCGTCCAGCAGTTAAATCAAGGGAAGTCATACTTTCGCTCCTCCTCTCCGCCTGTAGAAAAGTTGGATCGACCCATTCAAAGGCTTATACCTTCAATAGAGAAGCCTCCTACCCTTGAACTCAAATCTCTCCCCTCCCATCTTAAATATGTTTTCTTGGCAGAGGGTAGCACCCTGCCTGTTATTATCTCTGCATCTTTGTCTATTTCGCAGGAAACCAGACTTCTGGAGGTGCTAAAGAAGCATAAAAGTGCCATGGGATGGTCAGTTGCTGACATCAAAGGGATCAATCCGGGTTTCTGCACTCACCGGATTTATATGGAGCAGAATTATAAGGCAATAAGGCAGCCCCAAAGAAGATTAAATCAGAATCTAAAGGAGGTGGTCAAAGTTGAAGTACTGAAGCTTCTTGATGCAGGCATTATCTACCCGATTTCTGACAGCCAGTGGGTGTCTCCCGTCCAGGTTTTCCCAAAGAAAGGAGGAATAGTTGTAGTGCCCAATGAGAAAGGTGAATTGGTGCCTCAGAGACAAACCACTGGTTGGAGGATGTGCACCGATTACCGGCGCTTGAATGAAGCCACAAGGAAGGACCACTTCCCGCTACCGTTTATTGATCAAATGTTGGAGCGGTTAGCTGGGCAAGAGTTCTACTGCTTCCTTGACGGGTACAGTGGTTATTTTCAGATTCCCATTGCGCCAGAGGATCAGGAGAAGACCACCTTCACCTGTCCTTATGGTACTTTTGCATATAGGAGAATGCCCTTTGGTCTTTGCAATGCACCAGCCACATTTCAGCGATGTATGATGGCGATTTTTAATGATTTTATCGAGAAAAGTATCGAAGTATTCATGGACGACTTCTCTGTCTATGGACAAAGCTTGATGTTTGCCTGGGGCAACTGGACCGATCTTGGCCGCTTGTGAGTGAGGACACGAACCTCGTGCTGAATTGGGAAAAGTGCCATTTCATGGTACAAGAAGGTATTGTCCTTGGGCACAAGGTGTCAAGGGAAGGCCTCCAGGTGGATAAGGCCAAAAAAGAGGTGATAGAAAAGCTACCTCCACCAACTTCAGTTAAGGATGTGAGATCCTTCTGGGCCATGCTGGTTTCTACAGGAGATTCATCCAGGATTCTCAAAGATTGCGAAACCCCTCTCGACCTACTTCAGAAAGACATCAATTTCAGTTTTTTTGATGAATGTATGATGGCCTTTCAGACTATTAAAAACAGCTCTGCTTAGCACCCATTGTTGTTCTCCAGATGGTCAGCACCGTTCGAAATTATGACAGACGCAAGTGATTATGCTGTGGTGCTGCGCTCTGTCAGATGCAGGATAAAACATTGAGGGTGATCACTTATGCAAGCAAAACTCTGATCGTGCAAGAGAAAACTACACCACAAATAGAAAAAGAATTGCTTGCTGTGGTATTTGCCCTGGATAAATTTAGACCATATCTGTTGGGCAGCAAGGTAATCATTCACACAGATCATTCAGCACTGAAAGATCTCTTCCAGAAGAATGATTCTAAACCTGACTGCTGCGATGGATTTGTTCTTCAAGAATTTAATTTGGAGGTTGTGGAAAAAAGGGAAAGCATAACGGAGCTGATCACTTATCAAGACTCGACCTTCCTGATGATGGAGTCCCCATCAATGAATTCTTCCCTGATGAGACAGCATTCAAGATTGGAAAGGCAAATGAACCATGGTACGCAGACTTAGCAAATTATCTGGTTTCTGGTTTAATTTCACATGACCACAGTTATAACCAGAGGAAGATGTTCCTTTTAGAGACACGCCATTACATATGGGAGGATCCTTATCTGTTTCGGGTCTGTGCTGATGGTTTGATGAGGCGCTGTCTCCCAGATGATGAGATTTCAAATGTGCTAGAATTTTGCCATTCAAAGGAGGCCGGTGGACATCACGGTCCTACAAGGACAGCTGCCAAAATATTAGAGTGTGGTTTTTATTGGCCCTCTCTTCACAAGGATGTTCATCGCTTCTGCTCTCAATGTGATAAATGTCAAAGAATGGGTAATATATCAAGAAGACATGAGATGCCTAAAAAAGGAATTCTGGAGGTTGAGTTGTTCGATGTATGGGGGTAAGATTTCATGGGCCCATTCCCTTGGTTCCATGGAAATTAGTACATCCTTGTTGCAGTAGATTATGTGTCTAAATGGGTTGAAGCAATTGCTAGTCATGCTGCTGATGCTAAAACAGTAGTCAAGTTCCTAAAGAAGCATATCTTCACCAGGTTTGGTGTGCTTAAAGCGATCATCAGCGATGGAGGCTCCCATTTCTGCAACAAGGCATTTGAATCTTTAATGACCAAAGTACGGAGTGACCATAAGGTAGCATTACCTTATCATCCACAAACCAATGGTCAAGCAGAAGTGAGCAACCGTGAGCTTAAATGGATTCTGCAGAAAACTGTTACTGCTTCGAGAAAGGATTAGTCAATCAAGCTGGATGACGCCCTTTGGGCCTATCGTACTGCATTTAAGACCCCTATAGGGACGTATCCATTCAAGCTTGTATATGGGAAAGCCTGTCATCTCCCAGTAGAGGTCGAACATAAAGCTTATTGGGCATTGAAGGCCCTAAATTTTGACTTACATGCTGCAGGAGAGAAAAGAAAATTTCAGCTGTCTGAACTCGAAGAATTAAGAGACCAAGCCTATGACATCTCCAGAATTTACAAGGAGCGCACAAAGAGAATCCATGATCAAATGATACAGAAGCGAGATTTTAAAGTAGGGGATTTGGTGTTGCTCTACAATTCCAGGCTTCGTCTTTTTCCTGGGAAGTTGAAATCCCATTGGGCAGGTCCATTTAAAGTTGTGGGGATCACTACCTATGGTGCCTATGAGCTAGAAAACAAGTCAGGAGAGGTATTCAAAGCGAATGGTGCTCGACTGAAGAAATATCTAGCTGATACCTTTTCTCAGCCTCCTGCACCAGGTGTATCCTTAATTGAAAGTTCTTATTCCATTACTTCTGTTTCTGTTTCTGCTATTTGTACGGCAGCACCCCCTCCAAAATCATCAAAGAAGCCACGCTCGCAATGGTATTTTAGACTGAAGAAAGCTATTGCTAGCTGCTGTGGCGGCCCTCCCTGATGTTATCTGCAAGGTCTAGCCAAAGACCATAAAGAAGGGCAGCTTGGTGGGAGGCAACCCACCGGTTTGTATCTCTTTTCGCTTTCTTCATTTTGTTGTTTATTTTACACTATTGTTTTTATTTTGTGGTGTGTTGGCGGATAATGTGCATGCTGCAAGAACCTTGGCTCTTATCTTTCTACTAATGGTTATCTGGTTCCACTTGAGTTCTTCTGGCTTTGCAGATCATATTTATCAACTTGCATACTTTTATGCTTAGCTGAACTCAAGTGTGGGGTTGGCCTCGCTACACACCCTGAGTAGACTCTTGGGAGTATTCTTACATTTTCTACTCTTGAATATTTTACATGCTCCTTTCTGATCTGTTGTGTGTAATTTCGTTCTCCTGTTGGATTGCTTGATTAATGTTAAAATTCTTTCTATGCAATGAGGACATTGCTCCACTCTAAGTGTGGGGTGGGGAAAGTTCCTTCACATTTCGCCTTTTGTGTATCTTTGAGCTCTTGCATTTATTAAAGTCTTGCTAAGATAGCTCAATTTAGAAGGAAGCCATAGAGGAAGTTTAGCTGGTTAGCCGATCTTGGGGTGCAAATTTTTGAAAATTTTCAGGTTTTTAATTGCTAAAATGAAGTCTTTGTTCTAGAAATGCTGAAACAAATGAGAATATTCACCATCTGAACTTTGCTCTCAGCTTTGAGCCCAGAAATGAACTGGATTGAAATGGTTGAAAAAGAACAAGGCAAGGTACTCCGCTGATCCTAAGCATGCTAATTTTAATAATATATTCAAAAAAAAAGAAGAAAGAAAAAAAATGGTAATACCTTGCTAAAGAGGATTTATTTCTCATATGGATCATGAGTATGTGGCATTGAAAGGTTTGATGGAAAAAGATCTTACTTCATGCCTCTTGTCATTTTTGTGGTTTGTGAATGAAAAAGGTGGATTGGCTCATGGCTAAAGGCTAAGTTCTTATGGTTTAAGTTCTCTCCTGTTAGCTATGAATGACTTCATGTTTTTAGAAATGAATTGTGCTAAATGTGAGTTGCCCCTTGATTGATGAAGCTAGCAGTATTTTCCTCCGTGCTCTTCCTTTTCTGTTGAGTTCCATTAGCTCGGTCTTCAACTTGTACTTGAGAGTTTTGCTTGAGGACAACAAAAGGCTAATGTGGTGATTGATGATGTGAAATGATATAGTTTTATAGCTCTAAATTCCTATTTTACGCAGTTTTCAGCGTTTCTCACCTTCCTATGCTTTTCATGATTCTACCTTGGCAGAACGAATGCCAATTTTATGATAAATCCGGAAATTATGGTAGAATGCATAGTTCTCCTCAAGAGCTTTCCAACGCCGCAAACGGATCAAAAACGGAGCTCAAACGAAGAATCTAGAGCCTGTCAAAGTTTGCAGAGGAAACCAAAACAAAATACACACGTCCGGATCTCCGTCCGACCCAGACAGACCCGGACATCATACGTCCGGATCTCCGTCCGGCCCAACTGATCCGGACACCTCACAGAGAACAAAATACACACGTCCGGATCTTCGTCCGACCCAGACAGACCCGGACATCACACGTCCGGATATCTGTCCGATCCAACTGATCCGGACACCTCACAGAGAGCAACACACGTCTGGATCTGGACACAAATCCGGACGTGAGGTGAGATCCAGATCTAAACTTTTATCTCACGTCCGGATCCGGACACAGATCCGGACGTCACACAGAAACGAAAAATAAAAACGCATCGCGCTGATAATCGGGCTTTCGGCGCAATTATCAGCCGAGCGGCGGTTTAACCCATACCTCAACATTAATTAACACGCACCCATGCTCTATCAATGCTCAATCAATTACCCACTCACCACATACGCCAAACTCACCACTAACCTATGTTTATTTCTAAGCCTATTTAAAACCTGCTCCTGCTTCCATTTCAATTCGTACCTGACTTCACAGTCTAACTCCTCTCCTCTAATCCTCTCATTCACGACTCATTCCATTTATCTGCTCATCTTCACTAAACTTCCTCCGTAAACCTTCGCTCTCATTCACACACACAACCCGCATTCATTCACATCATTTAGCCGTGTCCGGATCTTTGTCCGGATCCGGACTACACCCAAACACCACGTCCGGATCGCCGTCCGACCCGGTTTAGCCGGACGTCTCACAAAACACTGCGTCCGGATCTCCGTCCGACCCAATCCATCCGGACGCCTCACAAACTCGCCCAAAAATTTCCACTTTTATCCCATTTCACCAATTTACTCCATTGCCACCAAATCCAACCTCTCTGCCAGCATAGTGCAAGGACAAGGGCGGAGCGAGCAAAAAGATCTTCGTAACAGATGATTTCTCTCAACTCTTTCTTATTTATGATTTTAATTGCTATGTCTAGCTAAGAGGATATACTCTAGGGGAAGGGATGTTGTAATTAGTTAAACTCTGCATTATTTTACCGCTTTATTGAGACTATTTGGATTGTTTAGGTTAATGCTTTTTAAGTGCTTTTAATAAACGTCATGAATTTATTATAAGCCCTCGAATCATGTTATGATCAGACAAGGTGATTAGCATTGATGGTCCTATTAACCTGTTACCTATGATAATTGCAATCGGATAGATTACATTAGCCATTAGGAGCTTTAGTCCGGACCAAAAACCAGACTAGTAATTTTGTACAATAAAACCATCTAGATATACTTGCTAGGTCTAGACTAGAACTACGTGTCCTGTCTAGATGAGCTATCTGGAATTAAGACTTAATACAGAATAGATAATTGAGAATTACAAGCCGATCCAAGTCTCCGCTTAAGTAGTAGAATATGCAGAACCTAGCTAGTGAAACAACTCCCTGAACCTAGAGTACCGTTCACATTCCCAAATCAATCACTTTAATTTATCTGCTACTTACTTTCTTGTTATCTATTTAGAACCCAAAACCAAAACAAACCCCCTCTTTATTTACCCATTGCCTAAGGCTAGACTTATTACATCAAGTCCCGTGGATTGACACCTGATCGCTTCATAAATTGCTATACTACTACGACCGGGATTTTTGTAACCCGACGATCTATTGAATTGTTGATCTCTAGGATTAATTCTTAGCATTTAATACACCAATTTAATCGTTTGCAGCGGGCCATCAAAAATGGTGATCATAAAAGAACTGGGGTGCTTCTTCGTTACTGCAACACACAATCTCCATCCACACTCGTTTTCAGCTGGGCAATAGATGTCCCACAACTTCGTGGTGATCGGTTCACCACAAACATTCGATGATGAATAATATGGTGCCTCTTCACTACATGTATCAATGGTCTTTGGTCTAGAAAAGCATACCCTTCTTAAGCTCATCACTGTAGCTCCAATCTCCCAGTTCCAATTTTTGTTCTTCCTTCCACCTCATAATTCCACTACCACCACCGGCGTTATAGAACGGGTATGGATGGACAAGAGAAGCATCACCGTCCCCGGTGGTGGTAGTGACAACATGTAACACCCCAACCGCTAATCCTTCCATTATCCTCTAGTTATCCTAGTAATTACCCTACACGCAGCGGATACTTACATACTCCCGGCGGGCGATACAACGCCGTTAGCCAACCCGTGACCAACAAGGCTACTACTACTTACAGTATCGGTCTGGTGATTAAGATATACCGAGTATTAAAATTCTTACATTACAATACCAAATACTTACTTACACTTTGATTACCGAGTATCCAAAATATATGAATTACATTCCCAAAAATTGTGAGTTTGTACATCTACTCATTCATACTAAGTTTCACAGTTCAATCCTAAAAAGGGTGTACCACATGGTACACCGGCTACTCAAAAGGCATGAGCCGTGTACAACTCAGTACACCATTCAAATCTACTAACTACCCAAAAAGAATTCATCCTGGTCCTTACTCGACCATCACATCTCGTGGGTACCTGTAAAATAAAAATAGTGCCCCAAGGGGCTCAGCGTAACACTGCATATGAAATCCGCATACCCCGCGTACTAGCGAGGGTACGCCAACTATTTGGTCGAATACATGTGGTTCATTTCATTCAACATACATACATGCTCTTATACAGTACAATACATACATCCACAACATGCATACATTCAAGGCATACTGAAATACCCCTAACCTTAAAACTTAATTAAATGATCTATTAATGATCTAAGATGGTTAATAAACATCTAAATACCATTGGGGGAACAATCTAAAAGATCTCAACAAGGCAAAACATGCCTTAAGATCGGTAAAGCCAAAAATGTGCTTTAAAGCACCATAAAGATTGTATGACCTCAAATAGGATCCAAAGTGGATTCCTAAGTATTATAATGAAGTAATGAACATTATAAAACCATTCTCAAAGGAAACCAAGCTCTAAAACATGTTCTAACACAAAATGTGCTTTAAAATCCCTTAAACCACGTTTTTGAGAAAATTGACTTTCTGAGTGGGTTTTGAGTGGTGTTAAGCATTGGATTAGACCTTGATATACTAATGTAATATAATGTACCACATTATAAGGTCTAAATCCAAGATTTAAAAAAATCAAAAATATGGCATTCATTTGTGAATAGTAACCCAAATAGTGCATTTTTAAGCAGTATTGACTAAGTATGGTCAATGGTCAATTAATGACCACTCTAACCCTTAGGAAGTCGGTAGCTTAAGAGAATGGAGGACAGCACATTCAGAATTAATGCTAAATATCTAGCTAATTTGGTGAATCACCATTTTAATATTCCATTTCTTACTTTTCAATCATTTAATCACATTTATTTTCTTTCTCTTGCCTCTTGTCCCATTCCAGCCGAGCCATCAGCCTTCTCTAATCCTCTCAAGCTGTGTTCTTGAGTATGGAAGGCAAATCAATCTCTTTTGCACCTAAGGTAATGGTTTAAGGCTTATTTTAGTTCTTTTTCTTCATCTCTTCATTACCTACACTTGGAGCTCATAATCTATCACTTTCCATGGCTCATTCTGAGTGTTTTAAACCTTGAACAATCATCAATCTCGGCTGAAGCAAGTCTAGGGACCAAGGTTGCCAAAATTTACATTATAAGGTAAAAACATACCTTAAGCATCTATATTCTCCATCCGGTTTCCTTCTTCTGATTTCTATGAGTTTATTCACTCATAATCTTCATATTTACATGTTAAATCAGTTAACCATTTGGAGCAAGGGTGTCCGAAAATCAAAGGAAATACCATTCTTTAAGGCATTTTGCCAAGGTAAAACCTATTACCATAGCAGCTTATTGTTGTCTAACTATTTCCTATGTTTATATGGTGAATTTAACACCATGTGGTGTGTTTAATTCAGGCCGAAATCCTTTGGAAACTTCCTTGCATTTTAAGGTGATTTTTGCCTTAAATCTTACATTAATTGTTCTTTATGGTTAAGCTCATGCTTGGAGTATAACCATATCTTATTTTGGTGTATTAAACATGTCTAAATGATGTGGTGATTTTTCCTCCATGCTGCCGAGTTGTTACTAAGGATAAACCAAGGTATAAACACCTTAAACTTATGATTTTATGGTTTCTTAGCATATATATATATATATTATGTGCCAAGAGTGGAGTTAATTATATGGGTTATTTTAACCTAAGAATGGAAAAAATGACTAAGATAAATTAAGCTAGTCATTTAAGTGATTTAATTAACATAATGGTCAAATTATGACATTATGTGGAAAAATAAATAAACTACAGCAAGGCCGAGAGTTTATAGTATAGTTTGAGCTATTTATGTGTAATTTTATGTTATAAAGCAAAATTGTAATAAGGCCATGTCATTAGGCCATTTTAATTTAAGTTTAAAGCTTATTTAGTTTAATTTATGCTTATATAATTAAGTTTGGGGTCAAATGGTAATTACTAGTAAAATATAAAGCTGTGGGCTTAATTTAGAGGAATTTAGGGGTTTTAAATGAATTTACTAAAAATTATAACATTTTATAAAGTTTTGGGTCAAAATTGTAAAAATAGAAAACTATAGGGTATAATTGGTAATTACCGAAAGTTTGGCTGCAATTTGGTATTAGAAGTCAAAGTTGACTATATAGGAGACTTTTACCAAGTTTGGAGAATTTAAGAAATTAAAATACTACCTTATATTAAGATAGTTATTAAATTGTAAAAGATTTATAAGAGATGGGGTTATATTGTGATTTCCGAAACATTGGGGTACTAAATGGGATTTAGTACAGACCTTAAGTTATTAGGAATTTTTAGATGTTTATTTGGTTAAATTTGGAGTTTATATGATAATATATGATATTTCATGACATTGTTACAAATGGGTAACATATGGGTAAAAACCGAGAATTTTAGAAAGTATAAGGTTAGGAATGATATTTATAACCTTTTGGTATAGTTTGGTAATTTTTGGAGTTATATACAAGGTTTTATAAAGATATATGTATAATATATAGTTTTAATGACATTAGAAAACTATGTATTATAAATTGGGGAGATTTGGTAAATATACAAAGTTTGGTGGTGGGAATTTAATTAAAACAGACCTAGGGTCTGTTCGGAAATTATAGCCTTTAAAAACTATAGGTTATAATTATATTAAGGTTTAAGGATTATAATATAAGGTATATATTATAAGTGTAACAATGAAATATAATTTGGGGTTGATTTGTAATTTATGGTAGTATAGTGGGAGATAATGAAAACTGAGAGTATAAGGGGCTATTTGGTATTTATTAACAATATATAACTATAGGTTATAATTGTTTTAATGACATAAATGTCATAATATATGTCATATAACTATAATATAACACTATATAAGATATGTGGTGGATTTTGTAAATATTTAAGAAAATAGGTGCTGTTCGGTAATATGGGCATTATTTAAATTAAAATTTATAATATGGTTTTTATGTTATAAAGGGTGTAACATTTTAATATAAGAAATATTCATTAAAGAGAATGAATATATTATAAAGACTTACCATATAATAAATAGTCCCATAATACATGTATATAAATAAATATATGTTATGGTGTAGAAAATATAATATGGTTCAATAACTATATATTATCATAATTAAAATGATATATGATAAAGAGAAAAGAATTACAAACATTAGATATGGAAATTCTAATGCTAAGAGTATACATGGAATAAAAAGGATTTATATAATTCAAAGTATGTTTACATATGAATTATACTACATTAAACTTGGAAAGACAAACCTTAGGAAAATGAATACTAAGGTGGAATGTATAATATATGATAAAAAATTATACATGCAATATAGAAACAGACTATATGATATACAAGGGTATATTAAGTTACATGCGATAACAAGTTCAACATTAAGTATATTAATATACGAGGCAAGACTACGCATGTAATATAACGTTTTTCCAAATCTCGAGTTAAGCTGAAAACCCGACAAACGTTGACAGTTAATGACGGGGGATTAACCGGGAGGTATTAGTGACGGTACGGGGTACCGTAGAGTTATATTGTAACGCCCCTATTTAACATATTTATAGCGGAAATAAAATACTAAAGGCGTACAGACCCTCGGGTTCCAAACACCCGGCACCAAACCTCACCAAATACAACTTAAAGATTACAATTGTCACGGCCTGAACCTCGAGAAAACTTAACAAAAGTAAAACAGCAATAAAGCACATAAACTCTCAAAACCTAATCCCATCCCAATCACTCGTTCTCTTCGTGGCCACCTGTAAAATAACTCGTACCTGCAAGATAAAACCAAGCAGCCCACCCCAAGAGGGGTGGGTCAGTTCCCTGGAATGGAACTGGTACGATCCTCCAAAAACAAACTTATAATACAACTCTTAAATAAATAATAGAAGGAAAACAGTCACTTAAACCACACAGAGGAACAAGGCATTACTCAAATCACCAAATCAAGATAACAAGATAAGAATAAAGGTTAATAACAGAAAAGTAAAGTTAGTCAATCCAAAACCACACCATGAGTTAGTGAACATCCCGTACTCAAGTTAGAATCAATTCCAGTTAGGAGTAGAAAGTCTCAAATAGTCACAAAGGACTAGGAATGAAAAGATAGATCCAAGAACCAATAACTCAAGAGTAGAATAAAACCAATTGGGAGAGATGGCCCCCACCGACAGATATAAATGTCTGTATGGATGAGGGATATACAGCCCCTGCTGTCAGATTAAAAATGTCCTGGTGGACGAGGGATATACAGCCCCCTGCTGTCAAATATAAATGCCCCTATGGGCGAGGGATATACAGCCCCCTGCTGTTACCATTGAAGACGCGCGCATGTCGAAACCTCAAGAACCAGCTCATGGATGAAACGATATCTAGAGTCAAAAGAAGAATTTACCAAAATTGACCTTTTCCAAATTCCCACCAGATCACTAACTACCCAGAGCAATACCAAAACACTCAGTTCTACAGAGTGCAGAAGCGTAAACCCTAAGCAGTCAATGTCTAATGGAACAACCAAAAAGAAGGAACCAATACCCAAGTGAGTTTCACATTCAAGGCTCAGTTAGTCACACAAGCTGAGTTAGTCACACAACCATTTCCTTTTAGACTCTTAAACTCATTTAGCGTTTGTCAAAAACATCCCATAAGTCAATCAGCAAAAGTATCAGAGTACAAAAAACCGTACCTGGTATGTGAAGAACAGTAATTAACTTGAATGAGTGTTCCCATAATAGTAACTTATAATTAATGTGTTCCAAGTGTCGATTAGTTAAGGGTCTTATAAACTAAACAACCTTCTTTTCTTACTGATTAATAGTTCCAGGTTTACCATTATCCTCTCACAAAGATTTGGGCTTGACTTGTTAACTAAATCCTTTGTTAGGCCCATTTCGTTAGTTTGGAACGATTTAGAATTTATTCCTGAGAGTGGCCCGAACTCTCTTTGAATTGTTTAAGTGGGCTTTTGGAGTTCATAGACTTGGGCTTAGTAGGTTAGCCCAAGACCGTGTTACGTTTATGTTGTGTAATTAAACCCTTTAGTTAATAGTGACTATTTAATTACACACCGATTAAAACCTAAGGTTTAACATATATATATATATATTATAACTATCACAAGGAATATTATTTCCCTCATCAATTTTAATGTATTTATATATATATATGTGTATATATATATCTTTATGTATTAAGATTTATCCATAACATTTTTAGGAAATTTTATTGTATTTAATTATGTTTAACAACTTCTAGGCATAACCACAACCGATATATGGTTTATATAATAAAGTGTTTTCCTTTATTTATTAAATATATATGTATATATATATATATATATATATATATATATATATATATATATATATATACGATATATTAGAATTTAATTAAGACATTCCCTATGTAGCTTATTGTATTTAAATTATCCTATCACTTCAACACTTATATGCACCCTATGTATGTTTCATTAAGTATTTCTTTACTATATCTTAGGTAACTAGCTCTTATAACATTTAGTTAATATAAGTGTAAATTTATTAACTCCCCGCTCTACTCTAAGTTACTACTTTATTCCCTTTTTATATATGTGTAAAAATATATATATATTTTCCTTAGTTTTAATTAAAAATATTAAATCCCATATAATAAATAAATAAAACGTAAAATAATTAAATTCCTTGATTTAACATAAGTTTCTATTTTAATTCTACCATATAAGTATATATACATATATGTAAATAACTTCACTTCTCTTAAAAGCTAAAACCAAAACATTTATAAACTTATTGTTATAAAATGTTAATTTAATTTCCCATATTTTTCCCAGCTTAAAAAGTTTATTAACTGAAATACCCCAGACCTTGATATGTTGTTTAAATGTTAAACTATGGTATTTAAAGGCTAAAAAGTGCCTTAGAAACATCAGTGTACAATTTAAACCATTGTAAAAACACGATAAAACACTAAGACACAGTTTGAGCAAAAACATGCTCTAAGCTTGGAATGAACTTGGTTAGGACCCAAAGAGCCTAACAAGACTTTATAACAATCAATTATGATTTAATAAGGCTAACTAAGTCCTTAAGAAGCATTGGTAGACAATTAAACCAAACAAAA
This sequence comes from Limonium bicolor, assembly GCA_023374045.1. Classification (NCBI taxonomy): domain Eukaryota; kingdom Viridiplantae; phylum Streptophyta; class Magnoliopsida; order Caryophyllales; family Plumbaginaceae; genus Limonium; species Limonium bicolor. Next base: position 170,779,485 of record CM041781.1, read on the forward strand.
CACAAATAAATACCTTAAAGCCAATATGGGCGAAAATGTGCTCTAAGCTTGGGATAAGTTTGGTTAAGACCTAATAAGCATACCAAGACCTTATTTATATGTTAATGAACATATTAAATCAATTACTAAAGAAAACCAAGCTTGAAAACAAGTTAAACACAAAATGTGCTTTAAAGAGTCTTAAAGCACATTTTTGAAAAATTGTCTTGTAAATAAGTTTTGAGTGGCTAGATGACCATCATTACTCTTTAATTAATATGTGTACTACTTAGTATCACATTAGGAGGTCTAAATCAATGGGAAATCAAAAATTTCACAAATATGTGCCTTAGTTTGTGAATAGTAACAAAAATATGCTAGTATATGACATAAGTCAATGTAAGTAAGTTAATTGGTCAACAAAGACCAAAATACCCCTAAGTAGATGATGGGGGCCGATTTTAATCAAGGTGAGTCACCACCATGTAAAAATCAATTAAAGAAAGGAAGGAAAAGTAAGTAAAAAGAAGAAAGTTACTTTATAACATAAATATCTTGTAAAAGCAAACACCTCATTTCATTTCTTCCTTTCCCACTCACTTCCTCCGTCTCCAACCTCCCTCTCTTCTCCACTCTCGGTTTGCTACAGCAAACCATACCATCTCCATCTTTGAATGCTTGTAACTCCTAGCTCCATGGTCCAAGATCAATTTCAAGACCACCATTCTTCTAGTTAGGCCAAGCTCTACAACCTTGTCTTTTCAAATCTTTAAAAGCTCCATTTAGGTGCCATGGAGATCCACCATTGAAGGAGCTTGAGCTCATATTTTCATGCCTTGTCATTCTCCTTTGCTTCAAGGTAAGGAAAACCAAAGAAAAACAACATTTCCCCTTGTTTTTGTATGTGACCGAAAATCACCATTTAATGGTGTCTTCTCTTGTTCTTTCATAGCTCCACATCAATCTTCAAAGGACTAGGAGGAGTCCTCTCTTGATACTTATTCAAGCTCTCTTTTATTTCCAAGGTAAAACAACTATCCTAATGTGCTAAGTGAAATACCCCAAACCTTGATATGTGGTTTAAATATCAAACTATGGTATGTGAAGGCTAAAAAGTGCCTTAGAAACATCAGTGAACAATTTAAATCATAGTAAAATGCAATAAAGCACTAAGACACAGTTTGAGCAAAAACATGCTCTAAGCTATGAGTGAACTTGGTTAGGACCCAAAGAGCCTACCAAGACTTAATAATATTCAATTATGATTTAATAAGGCTAAATAAGTCCTTAGGAAACCTTGGTGGACAGTTGAACCAAATAAAACACAAGAAAATACCTTAAAGTCAATATGAGCAAAAATGTGCTCTAAGCTTGGGATAAATTTGTATAAGACCTAATGGTCATACCTATACCTTATAAATATGTTAATGAACATATTAAATCAATTACCAAAGAAAACCAAGCTTGAAAACAAGTTAAAACACAAAATGTGCTTTAAGGAGTCTTAAAGCACGTTTTTTGAAAAATTGTCTTGTAAATGAGTTTTGAATGGCTAAATGTCCATCATTACTCTTTAATTAACATGTGTACTATATAGTATCACATTTGGAAGTCTATATCAATGGGAAATCAAAATTTTCACTTCTATGTGCCTTGTTTTGTGAATAGTGATTTTTATAAGCTAGTTTGTAACATATAATGTTATAAGTAATTAAATTGGTCAACAAAGACTAATATACTCTTCTAATAATAAGGGGGCCGGTTTTTGTAGTAATGAGTCACCAAACATGTTAACTTGTTAAGTAAATAAAGATGACTCATAAGTTACTATTTGCTTTAAGTTATAAATATCTTCAAAAGCAAAACCAATCTCACTTCTCTCATTTCTTTCTTCATTTCACACGGTTCCCTTCTTCTTCTACCTCTCTTCTTCTGTTCTCACGGTGAAGCTACAGCACCACCACCATTCCACCACCATCTTCCATTGTCAATATCTCATGGCTCACTTAACCAAATCAAAAACAAACACCACCAATCTCTTCCTCTCATCAAGCTCTACACTTCTATCTTTTCAAATCTTCAAGAGCTCAATTTTGGTGCCATAAAGATTCACCATTGAAGGAGCTTGAGCTCACCTTTTCACATGTTATTGTTCTCCTTTGCTCCAAGGTAAGGAAACTCAAAGAAAAATCAAGTTTCCTCCATGTTTTGTGTTTGACCGAAATTGCACATTAATGGTGCTCTTTGTGTGACTTTGTTCTAGCTTCATTCCAATCTCTTATGGACTAGGTGGAGTCCTCTCTTCATAGATATTCAAACCCTCTTCAAAGATCAAGGTAAAACAACTACATTAATGTTTTTGAAACAATGTAAAATTAGGGTTTACAATGAGATGAAGCTTAAAGCTTGAATACTCATTATGATGTTTGTATACTGTTTAGAACTTGACAAGGAATCAAATACCTTACCGGTTTTACAAGGAAACAAGAAAGAAGTTGTGAGGAAAAAGAGGTAAATATGCTATTTCAATGTGGTTTAATGCCTTAGGAGAAATGAGCTTATAATGCTTGTTAAAAACTACCTAAAGAGCAAATGGTGAATGACTTAGTAAAGTGTTCTTAAGAGACTAGTAAAGAACATATGACTTGGTGTATTATTTGCAGGTCAAAGGCATTATTTATGTGGGAAATTCAGTGTTTAAGGTTTATGCAATTTAAGGGCCTAAGAGCCATGTTATTTAAGGGCCTAAGTGCCAAGCAATTTAAGTTAAGCACTATTGTGATGTAGTGCTAAATATGTGAAGTTTGTGTATGAAAATGTTTGATGGATTTTAGGTGTTCTTGAATGAAATAAGGTAAAAACCTAAGTGTTTGGATGTGAGTATATACAAGAGAAGCTATGGCCAAATTTGGGAAAATGTGTAAGAAGTTCTAAGTGTTTTAAATGGTTTTGGTGAACAAGGAAGTGTTTAAGGTTTAGGTAATGTTGATATTCAAGGAATAAGTGATGTTTAGGTAAGATGTGAAAAAGGAGGTTTAAGTTAGTAAGAAAAGAAGTTTGAGAGATGATGTTAAGGTGTAGAGGAAACACCTTGGTATAGTGGTCATTATAGGTGACATACCACCTAGAAATCGTAAGGAGAAAACATTGTAAGTGTTAGGAATTTTGTGAAGATATAAGTAAAGGCTTAAGGAATTAGGAAATGAGTTTTATGAGTGTTTGAGGATGTCTTAAGGTGTGTTTGAAGTGCCCAAATGAGGTTAGGGGGTACTAGGTTATATGGGGTGAAGTTTGGAGTTGAATGAGAAAAGGAAAACAAGGGTCTGGGGCAGACCGAACTTGCAACCGAACTTGCAAGTTCGGTCGAGCCCAGTTTACCCTGCGAAAATTGGCTTCTGGAATGGACCGACCTTGGGGACCGGACTTGCAAGGTCGGTCAGGCTTGTATTTTGTGTACGGATTAAGTTTCTGGAACCGACCGAACATAGGACCGGACTTGGCAAGTTCGGTCGGGCTTGAATTTTCAAAGGGAAGAAACTCTCGGGAATAGACCGAACATGCGACCGAACTTACAAGGTCGGTCGGAGTAGAAAATTTTGACGGAAATAGGTTCTGGAATGGACCGAACTTGGACAAGTTCGGTCGGTAAGGTCGGTCGGACCAAAAATGTTGTTTAAGGTTATAAAATGATATGTAATGATGGGGATTGATAGGTAATGATGTTATAAAGTTGTTAAGGACCTGTTAGGTGAGTGTTAATGACAGTTAAGTGGGTGAAAAATTGTATTAAAATGTAAAAGTAAAACAAGTTAAAAATGTCAAGTCATTTAACTAAGTTAACGGGGAGAGTTATAAGCATTAGACTTTAAACAATCATGTTACCCCGATGTTAATAAAAATACATGTAATGATATCAGTTGTTCGAGAATTGCTCGAGGAACATAAGTGGACGTGGTAAAGTGGACTCCGGTGACAGGTATGGTTTTCTTGCAACCTGTGTCCTACCGGATTACACCGGCTTGTATGCCAATGTGTTTTTCTATATGTTTGCCACGTTATGAGATAAATCATGAAACGAGTTTACAGTCGTTATTGTTGTTGTATGTTTACGTGCCGATACCGGTAACCTCAAACGCGCTTGAAGGGCTAGTTAACCACTATTAGGTCAACGTAAGAGAACGGTATCCGGTAATAACGTTCCGACCTAAGGAACGTTCTAACCACGGCTATGCGTGAGTTAGTTGTGTGATGTTGCTGTAAGTGTATGACCCTCTTTTGCGTGATTAACTCAGTGGTAATACTGTATTGTGTGCTGATGTGATAGGTTCCACAGTGGAGTCTTTAACTGTGAATATTTATATATTATGGGGGGTGAGGAATCCGGTTGTTCCGGTCGCGCGTTGTTTGGGAGTTGTTGTATACAGTTTCTTCAGCTTCCTCTCTGTTGATTGTCTTCCTTCATTGGTCTTCGATCACCCCTGAGCTTAACCAAGGCTCTTGACTCACGTTTGTTGGGGATTATGTATGTTGTGTTCGGGTCACTAAACCCGATCCATCTTTATGTTAAGTTATTTGTTCGCCTAACAGAACGGTAACGAGTTATGTAAACGAGCTTAGCATGAGTTTGACAGCATCCTCTAGGCTCTCCCAGTGAACTAACTATGTTTGGGTCGGTTCCTAAGAGAACCATTCCCGTTATGTTATGTATTTTGTTGTGATGCAATATCTATTGCGGTATTATGTTGTGCACGTGGAAACGTGCAGAGTGTTGTTAGGGTTGTATGTAGTGTAGTTAGTTATATGTTGTATAATGTGGAGTGTGTGGATCATGGATATGATTCCCAGTTTGTGATAAGAGGCGTTTAAGGATAACCCGATTTAAGGGTAAGTGTCGTCTATTAAGGAAGTAGCTCCATTAGAGGAGGAACACTCTAGGGATAATGAATGCCATGAGTGACTTATTAAGTAAGGATATATTATCCGTCTGTTGAGCCCGTGGAGGCGAAATGATTATGTGTTGTGTGTTTACAGTTGCATGCATGATTTAAAAATAATCAACCGCATGCTAAGACGGCAATTAGTTGTGCGTGGCCCGGTAGCATGTGGGCTGCGGGATTACCATACCAGCAAAGGTGCTGAGCCCCTTGGGGGCCACCCTTTCTCATCTTTTCCTATTTCAGGTACAAGGAGCTGGAAGCCGTTCGAGAGTAGGACGGGTAGTCGTTGTACATGGGTAATCGTTCATGTTGTATGTATACAGTAGGTGTAGTAAGACCGAGATTGTTATCGGCATTAGTTATAAATACTCGGTATAGTGGGAAGGTGTATGTTGTTGTGGTGATTAATGGAAAGGGATAGTAATGTGTAGTCGCTCGGGAATTTAGCCCATCAGACCGGTACAATGTGTATGTAGCCTTGTTAGCCACGTGGGTGGCTAACGGCGTGTAACACCAACGAGATAAGTAATGTGATGAGGTTGTTTTTCCGCTGCAGTTTATTGTAAGTGTGTTATTGTTGGATGGGGTGTTACAAAAAGTGGTATCAGAGCGAAGTATCGCTCTGATGACTGAATTACCGAGCTTAGGAAGTACCGAGTTAGGATTTAAGTACTTTGGGTTAAGGGTTGAGTGATAGCGTGAGAGATACGCTAGTTAGGTATTACCAGTGAATACTGGAAACCTACTATATCCTTCCCGCCCTCCACAATCCCTGTATATAACTTGGGGAAACAACGCCAGAGAGATGAAAGTCCTCTCATACTCGGGAATACCCGATCTGGCTGTTATTGAATACCTCTAAGGGTACAGAGAACCTGTCATACGGTAGATCCTGAAAACTGGGAATCCCGGAGACGGTTTCCATCTGAAAAACGTTAACCGCATTTAATAGCGAAGAATGAAGGATTTTGTGTATAAGAGAATAGAATTTCCGGCAACCTGGGTCGACATGCAGAGCAGTCGAGAATAACCAGCTTGCAACGCACCAACCGTGCAACAGGCAAGAAGTGGATTAATAAAACCCCGAGACAAGTGTCTACGGAACCACAGTTGTTAAATAATACACCAACGGTATACCGACCGACAAGGGAACTACAACATAGTGCCCAAATAAGAGACAAGTCTCAGCAACCACGAAAAATACGTGGAACGGGCTACAAAGAGGAAACAATACAAAAGAAAAAGGGGGTCTCCCAGAATGGGAAACACCCTAGTTGATGATTATTATGTGAATACAGTGAGAAGTCACCTAGAGAAGTTGTTATCAAGACAGCGAGATCAGTGAGGGCCAACAAGGCCACTGATGACAGTGCGGATAAAAACAATACCACAATCGGTATGTGTTAAACCGATAGCCAGTTAGCATGGCTCACTTGCCATAGCAAGTGCTGCTATAACAGGGCTGTTCGAGAAATTTATAATAAATACAAAGTACTTAGTAAAGTACCATGAAGTTAAGTGTGAACACTATAACCATGGAAGGGCTTAACAGCCTGACCTTTGTAATTGGGAGTACACCAGTCAGCAAGAAGCTAGACTTGGCTAAGGTAAGAAGATGTTGTGAAACCATGAGAATTTTCTTTCAAACCCAGATTTACTCCAACCCTTTTCTTTTCAAAAACCAGATTCTCTTACAAACCAACACTTCTTTCCAACCTTATTTTAAACCAAACCAGTAAAGCCAAGGGCAGTTGATAAAGATACAACAGTGGATAAACTTTCCTTCGATCAAGTTCGGGAAGCACGGGACATATATTGTCAAGGGACAATATAAGGGAGTTGACAACAGAATGCTTCACCTAGGCGTGTGACGGACACTACGAGTGTACCAACTGAATTGTGGGACGACCGCACTCCGATAGGAGCTTGTGGGCCTGACAGACCTACTTATGGGTTAGTTGGGTAAGTAGTAATGTATCATTATGGTACCCCACATATGTATACGAGTGGAGTCCAAAACACGGGAAGTAGTCGACTCCGTTCTACGGTCAGCAGTATAAGTCAAACAAGAGCTAAGGATTAACAAGGAATGGATGAAGTTAAGGAACTCAGTTAAGTTAACGAGATTAAAAGGATTAGTGAATTCATCTCAAGGAAATGTTTAAGAGTCAGGAGGTGCGAACTGCACTAACTGTAATGTAAAGATATCGTATACGTCTTAAGAATTCCGGGGAGTAAACATGATAGCTGGAACGGTGACCCAGCCTGTACATGGCAAGCAAATGCCTAATGTGGACACATTAATGTGCAATGAACGGGATGAAACTATCAAGAAATGTTGATCTTCACAGAAGAAGATAATAAGCCAGTTAAGAACGCAAACGACGTGGCTAACTCAATATATCAATAAGTGTGAACTAAATGTAAAAGCATAACTTAGCAACACCCAGGAGCAATCCTTGAAGGGTGTTCGCATCAACAAGTGTTGCACGAAATGACATGACAGAAACACAAGGGTTGAAGCTAACACCCAGTTTAGACATAAATTGTCAGGAGACGGACTGACAATCCTAAGGGGGCATTCCATGAAAGGAGACGGAATGTAACGACCTTGTCATGGAGCTCAATATAATATCCAAACCATGTAATGTTGTACAGAGAAGTACATATGTGTGGACAGCCTACAATGAGCCCAGCTCAAGGCAAACAAGGCTCATAATCCATAAGCAAGATATGTTATATAAATTCAATTGATTGTAGAAGTTTATGTTGTATAAGTGAATAGAGTGGTAAACGAACCACTGCATTAAGAGTGGGGATACCTCTCGATATTGTGAGACCGCAGGAGCGGTAGTTATGTGTATCAAGCCCAAGAAATATGTTAAGGATTGACCATATTGTTATTGAAAGAGAGCAGTTAGCTTAGTAACATGTGTGTATAAAGTGAAACACCGAGCTGAGTAATGCCGGCTTATGACTCGAATGATCGATGCTCAAGGAGCATTCAGTAGCCATCCAAATGAGTGATGAACCATAATACGAATGATGTAAGTATATGTGTGGAAGTTAATGTGACAATAAATACCATGTAAGTTAGTGTTATACAATAAGCACGGTGCGCAGTAAGCGACCGTTGTATAAGTGTTGTTGAATAATGATGTGGCAGATAAGACCAGTTATGAGTTAAACTCAATGGACATGCAAGCAAGTGATGATACACATACTGGGCAATAAGCCAATGGTCGGTACTATGTGATAAGGAAACTCAGTGTGAATTCCATGGCGAATCGCATAAGGGATTTACTGTCAAGCGTTTACGCCTCTGCACTCTGTATGACTGAGTGTTTTGGTATTGCACTTGCGCAGTAATGATCGAGTGGGATAGCTAGGAATTGGAAACATGTTAATTATGGAGGAATAATGTTATAATGTCCGATGCATAGGAAATGCAAGGCCGCACCTATAGAAAGTACTTGTACAAGACCAAATGTGGAGGCATGATTAACAGTAAGTGACTACAGTAGCACTAACTGTCAAATATCGGTATGGAATATACCCCAAATGTTGGAAATAGCTGAGAGAGCACTACACACTAGGTAGTAGCTCAATCTCAACCGACAGTGAGTCGGAAGGGAACAAGTCAATCATTGTGAAATACATAGTTGTATACACAGTAAATTGTTATGGAAGTGGATAGAAAGTGTATAACTCACCGAATTCGCTAACGGTAAGAGATACCACGCGTCGGTTGAGAAACCATTGTTACCAAGATGAAGGTGACAATTGGGGATGTACAATACAGTAAGAATAACAAAAGGGAGCAATTAAGCTCTACAGTTATTAGAGTTTCGCAGCAGAAACTAGTGAGCCAGTGATTCAAGTGTTGAATGTACATGGTGAACATGAATGAATGGCTAATTATTAACGCCTAGAAGCCTAACAGGCCAGAATCGAAACCAACTAAGAGTTTAAACAAACTCCAATGAGAATTCTTGGTTTAGGAACTAAACCGCCAATATGGTTAAGATCCTCTAATCAGAATCCATTGTGTAATAGACTGCGTGGAAGTTAAAACACTTCACGACGGCAGAACATTATAAGCCAATGTTTAGTGATTGATTACGTGGGCGTAATCCCTTTTAAGGGGGGTAGAGCGCAAAACCACTTAGTGTATATTACCGTACAAGTGTACGTAGTGTATGTGACTTATATTGTGCATAGCACAAAATTATATTATTGTTTTGATGATTGGTGTGTGTGTTACGTAAACATACACATTCATGAATGGTTTAATTGTGGTAATTGCGCACAGAAGATGCGAATACCATGGTGATAAGTGTGTGTATTTGTTAACAGTTGTGTGTGATAGTACAAGTGTGGGGAGTAGAGAAACTCCCGGGGGAACAAAAGCCCCGACAGTGTATAAATGTGAAATGGTGTGTTGTATTTTGAAAAAATATATATGTATATATATACTACATAGTGATTCATGAAAGAATACGAAACTGACATAGAACCTAGTGAGAATGAGATTCCCTAGGTAACAACATTTAAGTGAATGGAAATAACTGATAGACGAAGTTCTATCCTTTGGAGATGTTATGATCATGATTAGAATGATTTAAAAGATAGAAAATTGGAAATGAGTGATTTATTTGATGCTTGAAAATGAAGTGGGAAGTGGAAGTTGATTTGCATGTGATCAAGGGAAGCCGAACACAAATTGGAGTGGAAGGATAGTTCTACACTGATGCTGATCACATCAGGGTTGGATGACTCTTGAAACTCCCTATAAGTGGTCACAAATAACCACGCTAAGAAAAGAAGCAAAGAGCTTAAGTTGGACTTGGAGTTGTGTGTGTTTTCAAAAGGATTTTCAATTGGTATTTATAAAACGTTGATAGATACTTTACATAATTAAAGTTTTCTTACTTAACCTCACAAGGAAAAATTTCAAATTTAAGTGATTGTTTTAATCTCCCAAAGGCACGGGGACGGAAGGTGTCCATCGCGACCGGGTTCTGCGGGATCATAGTGTATATCAAAGATATTTTTGATTGTTATACATGCTATGACATGTTGTGTGGTATGTGTAATAAATGTTATTTTGACCTCGAGTTCTAAAAGTGTATGCTATTAAGACCTATGAGTCTAAATGTGTTGTGTTACATAGACCTATGTGTCTAAAGGTTGTTATGTTACCCAAGACCAGTGAGTCAAAGGGGTTGTTATGTATGTGTAAGTGTTGTTAAGATACCCGGACCATAGAGTCCGAGGTTATCATGTGAATATGTTATGTTATGTGTGGATGTGAATGTGTTGCCCGGACCATTAAGTCCGAGGTTGTGATGTAAAGTGTGTTTGTTTATGGAAGTTTTATGGCTGTAAGTAATCCCCGTATTCTAGTCTAAGGATGTGTGGGAAATGTGAACTTCGAGGACGAAGTTCTTTTAAGGGGGTAGATTGAAATACCCCAAACCTTGATATGTGGTTTAAATATCAAACTATGGTATGTGAAGGCTAAAAAGTGCCTTAGAAACATCAGTGAACAATTTAAATCATAGTAAAATGCAATAAAGCACTAAGACACAGTTTGAGCAAAAACATGCTCTAAGCTATGAGTGAACTTGGTTAGGACCCAAAGAGCCTACCAAGACTTAATAATATTCAATTATGATTTCATAAGGCTAAATAAGTCCTTAGGAAACCTTGGTGGACAGTTGAACCAAATAAAACACAAGAAAATACCTTAAAGTCAATATGAGCAAAAATGTGCTCTAAGCTTGGGATAAATTTGTATAAGACCTAATGGTCATACCTATACCTTATAAATATGTTAATGAACATATTAAATCAATTACCAAAGAAAACCAAGCTTGAAAACAAGTTAAAACACAAAATGTGCTTTAAGGAGTCTTAAAGCACGTTTTTTGAAAAATTGTCTTGTAAATGAGTTTTGAATGGCTAAATGTCCATCATTACTCTTTAATTAACATGTGTACTATATAGTATCACATTTGGAAGTCTATATCAATGGGAAATCAAAATTTTCACTTCTATGTGCCTTGTTTTGTGAATAGTGATTTTTATAAGCTAGTTTGTAACATATAATGTTATAAGTAATTAAATTGGTCAACAAAGACTAATATACTCTTCTAATAATAAGGGGGCCGGTTTTTGTAGTAATGAGTCACCAAACATGTTAACTTGTTAAGTAAATAAAGATGACTCATAAGTTACTATTTGCTTTAAGTTATAAATATCTTCAAAAGCAAAACCAATCTCACTTCTCTCATTTCTTTCTTCATTTCACACGGTTCCCTTCTTCTTCTACCTCTCTTCTTCTGTTCTCACGGTGAAGCTACAGCACCACCACCATTCCACCATCTTCCATTGTCAATATCTCATGGCTCACTTAACCAAATCAAAAACAAACACCACCAATCTCTTCCTCTCATCAAGATCTACACTTCTATCTTTTCAAATCTTCAAGAGCTCAATTTTGGTGCCATGAAGATTCACCATTGAAGGAGCTTGAGCTCACCTTTTCACATGTTATTGTTCTCCTTTGCTCCAAGGTAAGGAAACTCAAAGAAAAATCAAGTTTCCTCCATGTTTTGTGTTTGACCGAAATTGCACATTAATGGTGCTCTTTGTGTGACTTTGTTCTAGCTTCATTCCAATCTCTTATGGACTGGTGGAGTCCTCTCTTCATAGATATTCAAACCCTCTTCAAAGATCAAGGTAAAACAACTACATTAATGTTTTTGAAACAATGTAAAATTAGGGTTTACAATGAGATGAAGCTTAAAGCTTGAATACTCATTATGATGTTTGTATACTGTTTAGAACTTGACAAGGAATCAAATACCTTACCGGTTTTACAAGGAAACAAGAAAGAAGTTGTGAGGAAAAAGAGGTAAATATGCTATTTCAATGTGGTTTAATGCCTTAGGAGAAATGAGCTTATAATGCTTGTTAAAAACTACCTAAAGAGCAAATGGTGAATGACTTAGTAAAGTGTTCTTAAGAGACTAGTAAAAGAACATATGACTTGGTGTATGTATTTGCAGGTCAAAGGCATTATTTATGTGGGAAATTCAGTGTTTAAGGTTTATGCAATTTAAGGGCCTAAGAGCCATGTTATTTAAGGGCCTAAGTGCCAAGCAATTTAAGTTAAGCACTATATTGTGATGTAGTGCTAAATATGTGAAGTTTGTGTATGAAAATGTGTTTGATGGATTTTAGGTGTTCTTGAATGAAATAAGGTAAAAACCTAAGTGTTTGGATGTGAGTATATACAAGAGAAGCTATGGCCAAATTTGGGAAAATGTGTAAGAAGTTCTAAGTGTTTTAAATGGTTTTGGTGAACAAGGAAGTTGTTTAAGGTTTAGGTAATGTTGATATTCAAGGAATAAGTGATGTTTAGGTAAGATGTGAAAAAGGAGGTTTAAGTTAGTAAGAAAAGAAGTTTGAGAGATGATGTTAAGGTGTAGAGGAAACACCTTGGTATAGTGGTCATTATAGGTGACATACCACCTAGAAATCGTAAGGAGAAAACATTGTAAGTGTTAGGAATTTTGTGAAGATATAAGTAAAGGCTTAAGGAATTAGGAAATGAGTTTTATGAGTGTTTGAGGATGTCTTAAGGTGTGTTTGAAGTGCCCAAATGAGGTTAGGGGGTACTAGGTTATATGGGGTGAAGTTTGGAGTTGAATGAGAAAAGGAAAACAAGGGTCTGGGGCAGACCGAACTTGCGACCGAACTTGCAAGTTCGGTCGAGCCCAGTTTACCCTGCGAAAATTGGCTTCTGGAATGGACCGACCTTGGGGACCGGACTTGCAAGGTCGGTCGGGCTTGTATTTTGTGTACGGATTAAGTTTCTGGAACCGACCGAACATAGGACCGGACTTGGCAAGTTCGGTCGGGCTTGAATTTTCAAAGGGGAGAAACTCTCGGGAATAGACCGAACATGCGACCGAACTTACAAGGTCGGTCGGAGTAGAAAATTTTGACGGAAATAGGTTCTGGAATGGACCGAACTTGGACAAGTTCGGTCGGTAAGGTCGGTCGGACCAAAAATGTTGTTTAAGGTTATAAAATGATATGTAATGATGGAAATTTATAGGTAATGATGTTATAAAGTTGTTAAGGACCTGTTAGGTGAGTGTTAATGACAGTTAAGTGGGTGAAAAATTGTATTAAAATGTAAAAGTAAAACAAGTTAAAAATGTCAAGTCATTTAACTAAGTAACGGGGAGAGTTATAGCATTAGACTTTAAACAATCATGTTACCCCGATGTTAATAAAAATACATGTAATGATATCAGTTGTTCGAGAATTGCTCGAGGAACATAAGTGGACGTGGTAAGTGGACTCCGGTGACAGGTATGGTTTTCTTGCAACCTGTGTCCTACCGGATTACACCGGCTTGTATGCCAATGTGTTTTTCTATATGTTTGCCACGTTATGAGATAAATCATGAAACGAGTTTACAGTCGTTATTGTTGTTGTATGTTTACGTGCCGATACCGGTAACCTCAAACGCGCTTGAAGGGCTAGTTAACCACTATTAGGTCAACGTAAGAGAACGGTATCCGGTAATAACGTTCCGACCTAAGGAACGTTCTAACCACGGCTATGCGTGAGTTAGTTGTGTGATGTTGCTGTAAGTGTATGACCCTCTTTTGCGTGATTAACTCAGTGGTAATACTGTATTGTGTGCTGATGTGATAGGTTCCACAGTGGAGTCTTTAACTGTGAATATTTATATATTATGGGGGGTGAGGAATCCGGTTGTTCGGGTCGCGCGTTGTTTGGGAGTTGTTGTATACAGTTTCTTCAGCTTCCTCTCTGTTGATTGTCTTCCTTCATTGGTCTTCGATCACCCCTGAGCTTAACCAAGGCTCTTGACTCACGTCTGTTGGGGATTATGTATGTTGTGTTCGGGTCACTAAACCCGATCCATCTTTATGTTAAGTTATTCGTTCGCCTAACAGAACGGTAACGAGTTATGTAAACGAGCTTAGCATGATGACAGCATCCTCTAGGCTCTCCCAGTGAACTAACTATGTTTGGGTCGGTTCCTAAGAGAACCATTCCCGTTATGTTATGTATTTTGTTGTGATGCAATATCTATTGCGGTATTATGTTGTGCACGTGGAAACGTGCAAAGTGTTGTTAGGTGTTGTATGTAGTGTACGTTATATGTTGTATAATGTGGAGTGTGTGGATCATGGATATGATTCCCAGTTTGTGATAAGAGGCGTTTAAGGATAACCCGATTTAAGGGTAAGTGTCGTCTATTAAGGAAGTAGCTCCATTAGAGGAGGAACACTCTAGGGATAATGAATACCGTGAGTGACTTATTAAGTAAGGATATATTATCCGTCTGTTGAGCCCGTTGAGGCGAAATGATTATGTGTTGTGTGTTTACAGTTGCATGCATGATTTAAAAATAATCAACCGCATGCTAAGACGACAATTAGTTGTGCGTGGCCCGGTAGCATGTGGGCTGCGGGATTACCATACCAGCAAAGGTGCTGAGCCCCTTGGGGGCCACCCTTTCTCTTCTTTTCCTATTTCAGGTACAAGGAGCTGGAAGCCGTTCGAGAGTAGGACGGGTAGTCGTTGTACATGGGTAATCGTTCATGTTGTATGTATACAGTAGGTGTAGTAAGACCGAGATTGTTATCGGCATTAGTTATAAATACTCGGTATAGTGGGAAGGTGTATGTTGTTGTGGTGATTAATGGAAAGGGATAGTAATGTGTAGTCGCTCGGGAATTTAGCCCATCAGACCGGTACAAGTGTATGTATTAGCCTTGTTAGCCACGTGGGTGGCTAACGGCGTGTAACACCAACGAGATAAGTAATGTGATGAGGTTGTTTTTCCGCTGCAGTTATTGTAAGTGTGTTATTGTTGGATGGGGTGTTACAAAAAGTGGTATCAGAGCGAAGTATCGCTCTGATGACTGAATTACCAAGCTTAGGAAGTACCGAGTTAGGATTTAAGTACTTTGGGTTAAGGGTTGAGTGATAGCGTGAGAGATACGCTAGTTAGGTATTACCAGTGAATACTGGAAACCTACTATATCCTTCCCGCCCTCCACAATCCCTGTATATAACTTGGGGAAACAACGCCAGAGAGATGAAAGTCCTCTCATACTCGGGAATACCCGATCTGGCTGTTATTGAATACCTCTAAGGGTACAGAGAACCTGTCATACGGTAGATCCTGAAAACTGGGAATCCCGGAGACGGTTTCCATCTGAAAAACGTTAACCGCATTTAATAGCGAAGAATGAAGGATTTTGTGTATAAGAGAATAGAATTTCCGGCAACCTGGGTCGACATGCAGAGCAGTCGAGAATAACCAGCTTGCAATGCACCAACCGTGCAACAGGCAAGAAGTGGATTAATAAAACCCCGAGACAAGTGTCTACGGAACCACAGTTGTTAAATAATACACCAACGGTATACCGACCGACAAGGGAACTACAACGTAGTGCCCAAATAAGAGACAAGTCTCAGCAACCACGAAAAATACGTGGAACGGGCTACAAAGAGGAAACAATACAAAAGAAAAAGGGGGTCTCCCAGAATGGGAAACACCCTAGTTGATGATTATTATGTGAATACAGTGAGAAGTCACCTAGAGAAGTTGTTATCAAGACAGCGAGATCAGTGAGGGCCAACAAGGCCACTGATGACAGTGCGGATAAAAACAATACCACAATCGGTATGTGTTAAACCGATAGCCAGTTAGCATGGCGCACTTGCCATAGCAAGTGCTGCTATAACAGGGCTGTTCGAGAAATTTATAATAAATACAAAGTACTTAGTAAAGTACCACGAAGTTAAGTGTGAACACTATAACCATGGAAGGGCTTAACAGCCTGACCTTTGTAATTGGGAGTACACCAGTCAGCAAGAAGCTAGACTTGGCTAAGGTAAGAAGATGTTGAACTCCAAATAACTTACCGAAATTTCAGTGTTTTTCGGAACTTTCTGAATTAGGGTTTCTCCAGGGTTTCTTGGTTGATTCCCGACCACTAAGGCTTCCTAATGATCTCTAATAACTCCTAAGGAACTATGGTTTCCATTAGGGCTACAAAAATTCGGGGTATTACATTCTCCCCCCGTTAAACAAAAGCTTCGTCCCGAAGCTTAGCTTACCACAAAGTTTACCATCATCACCAAATACCCAAACACTTATACAAATTTTTGACGACAAGGTAATACCACCAAGCATTAAATAGCCATAATAAATGTCACATAACCATAGCACACAAGCACATAAGCACACAAGTCAATTTCCAAATACTGAGTAACATCATATTAATCATATCAATAATTATATCAACACCTCATACATGGTGTCAAACTATTTATTTTCTAAAGTATCCAACCACAAAATCCCGAACTTTATGTTCTCCTTATGACATAAAGCATATTAACACACATAACCATGTCAATTATTTCATCACTCATCACCTATTACACACATCTCTCCCCCCCTTAAAAGAAAGTTTCTCCCGAAACTTTAGGTACTAACCTCAAACACAAAGATTCTCAACCACCACAAGTGATTTATATAATTACCTCAAATAACCACCACCTCAAATAATTCACCACTTAAGTGACAACATTCACCACATACAATAACAATCCATCTACTTCAGATAATTCACCACATAGCAAAAAGATAATAATTTTGATCATATAAACATGTCAAACACTTTAAGTGTCCTATTGCATCAATCTCAGATATTAATATCAAACTATCCTCAATTATTTCTCCACTAATCAACACCTACGTCTTACACCAACCACGCTTCCACTGCGCTACTCTGATCTAATTTTTCGTGATCACTTGCAGGAAGCTTCAGGAATCCTCCAACCCTGCCATGGTCAGTGCCAGTGTTGAACTATCCTTCCACCTCAATTTGTTTTCAGTTTCCCTTGATCTGACCAGGATCAAGGTCAACCTTCCACGTTAGATTCAAGCAATTTGCACAATTAAACAAGTTCCAGTTTAATCCTAGTATAGCCCCAATTATCCGACGACCACAACTAATTCCAAACAATCAAACAAATAGGTAACAAGCAACAAACACAATTCCCATCCCCACGGCTTGTCAAGTTTTTAAGCCCAGATTTAATCTTAACTTAGCCAAAGCTCCCTAAAGACCAAACCTGCTCTGATACCACTCTGTAACACCCCGGTTTTTACACCCTAATTTATTTCTTTGACTTGTACAAGTTTCTATAATATTTTTCAGCGGAAGACTAAATAACACTTAAGCCAAACCGGAGTGCTACCGCCACACCCACACCAACTAGTGTGGATGCTAAGGCTAATCCACCTACAACCTAACTCCCGGAACATGCTCCAAGGAGTTTGCCACTTACTAATAAATAAAATTCCTAGTTATGTCGGCGCGTTCCCTTGTCCCAAGCTCAAGAGCAATATCACACAAAGAATCACCTTGACCTGCAACCATAAACACAAATCTGTGGCCAGTAAGCAATCACACAAAGGGGCCACAGGCACAAACCAGAAAACGTCAGCAAAGCTGAGTAACAAATATCACACCCTGTAAAATTCATTCTCTCTTTAAAACTCTTTGTATAACAATTAAGCATCAGACAAGCATAGGCAAGCAGTAAGAGTATATCACACAGAAGAGTTTACCTGCCCTTGGATTACCATCACATTCGTACCTCGTGAATCAGATAAATCTCAACACCCCACTGGAATCGCAAAGTGAAATCCACAACTCTCAATTCTCTGGCCCTATGTCCTTAAGTGTGCACACCCCCTAAGGCTAACCATAGCTCAAAGAGTAGATCATAGGACGACCCCAATTCATTGGTAGGAGTTTAATAATTAGTCGCCAATACGGCAAGCCATAAAATGACTTAATATTCAGTTGCTCAAATAGCTTTTCACAATGAGGCTAACCATAGCCTTTATCAACGAGGCTAACCATAGCCTTTCTCAACATCACCATCCAACCAACCAACAAGTCCACCATCACATAGTATCACACACAATACAATTTCCAACCAACATTCATAATCATGATCAACATAATTAGTAAAACTCTTAAATAGATTCTTCACAATTCGTGCAATAATAAGCTCCTTCCATGAATATACCATTCACTCAACCAGAAATGAGCTCAATCTCTTGTCATTCATAAATCAACATTCAACACAAGGATAACTCAAAAATCATTTCCAAAACCTTCCAGAAGAATATTACAACACAATCATCCTTAGAAAAGGGATTAAGATATCCACATCATATTTTCTGATAAATAGTCAAACCAATATCATTCCAAATATTTCAAGGATAAACCAAGCAACAAAACACCCCAAAACCATACTTAAACACAATTTTCCTTCTTTCCGAGTTTTAGCACACATATAACCTTACAAGACTTCCTTATACCTTTTATACTTCACCATCTCTTAAAAGTTCAACCACACGTCATATTAGCACTATAATGACCAGACAAACCATTAAATCCAATAACCAACACACAATCACACTAATACAAGCTTAAAGCACACCTTTGACCCAAATCACTTCCTAACAATTCGAATAACTTCCCAGGTGAGTTTCGACCTGAATTTTTTACCATAGATCTAAATTCGAAATATAAGAATACCCTCAAAATTTCAGCTCAAACCCATGTCGGAAACTCATCTAAACAACTCCTAAAGCTTAAAGCTCATTATTTTCCCTTGCCATGTCTAACCGACTTAAATATCTCCATTAGACTTCATTTTTTGACCATAACCATATGTTCACTATTAAAGACTACCCTCAAAATTTTAAGGCAAGATGAATTCGGGAACCTATTTAACTAAGTCTCAAGGCTTAAAACACCATTTAAGCCCTCCCACCTTGACCTAGCATTTTTATGTCTAACCACGAGTTCCCACCACCTATAATCAATTATTATGAGTTAATATAGGTAGAATAACACACCAAACTCAACAAAAGCCCATCGAAATCACTCAAGGAGTCTTAAAACACATTTTTCTTCTCTAAAAGTTCCCTAGAACTTATCCTACTTCCCAAAGGTATTTTCGCCTGAATTTTTGATATTATTCTAGTAATAACTATCTAAGAACACTGTCAAAATTTCAGCTCAAGAGAAGCTATGGTTCGGAAGTTACCATTAACAAGAGTTAAAGCTCAAAATCAGGGTTTAAAGAAAGAAATGGTGAGCATAAGTGTTACCTGGACTCTCCTTGACATTCTAGCCACGACCTTACAAGTTCCTTAGATAATTGAATCAATTTCTTCCACCAACCAATTCGCCCAAGGTCAGCAGCTGCTTCTCCTTCCTTGAAATCTTGTTTTTCCTTTATTTCTAGCTTG
Organism: Limonium bicolor; assembly: GCA_023374045.1. Lineage (NCBI taxonomy): Eukaryota > Viridiplantae > Streptophyta > Magnoliopsida > Caryophyllales > Plumbaginaceae > Limonium > Limonium bicolor. Next base: position 170,798,799 of record CM041781.1, read on the forward strand.
AATTCTCTTCTCTAATGGTGGGTGTTGTGTTCTATGAGCTCCTATGGTTCTCCAATGGCGTGAGAGTGAGGAATAGAATGAAGAGATGAGGTCGTGACCCCTCCTTCTTATCTTGGCCGAAGGTAAGATGTAAATGGCTTAAATTTGTAAAAATATAAGCTAATGATTACCTATATGTCCTTATCTCCTCCTAAGCCATTAGATTAGTGACAATTGTCTAGATTAAATCCTATCCTTCCACCTAAGAACCGGCCACATTAATGGGGGAGACAAGTGGCATGGTTAATAAAGAGAATAAGACAAAATAGAATGATGTCTTCACTTACAGCCGTCGGATCGTAGATATTTTGCTTGGATTGATCTCCACCATCCATGTGTGGCCGCCCCCCATTAATGAAGGTGACACATGTCTTCTCTTGATTGGACCATGTGTAACTAATCATCTCTTGACACCTCGACGCTTACATCATCATCATGTCATGCCGACATCATCACTGCATCATCACTGCATCATCACTGCATCACTACTGCATCATCACTGCATCATCATGGTCAAAGTTGACCATTGACCAAGGTTTGACCAATGTCCAATGTTTGACCGAAGTCAGACCAAAGTTGACCTAGGTTTGACCACAGTTGACCGGGGCTTCTTGAACTCCAAATAACTTACCGAAATTTCAGTGTTTTTCGGAACTTTCTGAATTAGGGTTTCTCCAGGGTTTCTTGGTTGATTCCCGACCACTAAGGCTTCCTAATGATCTCTAATAACTCCTAAGGAACTATGGTTTCCATTAGGGCTACAAAAATCGGGGTATTACAATGCAATTTAAGGCCCTAAGAGCCATGTTATTTAAGGGCCTAAGTGCCGAACAATTTAAGTTTATGCACTATATTGTGATGTAGTGTAGTTTAAGGGTTTAGATGTGTGTAAAGAACATTCTTTGTGAAGATGAATGTCTTGGATGGTTAAAGGATGAAAACAATATGTTTGTGTGTATTAAATGATTAATGGTTCTTGGTGGTCAAAAGGTGAAAACCTAAGTGTTTGGGTGTGAGAATATACAAGAGAAACTATGGCAAAATTTAGTTGATAAACAAAGGAAGTTTATGTGTAATAATGAGCTTTTATGACCTAGAAGGTACTAGGAATGGTTCAGCTTTAAGATGGTGAAAGAATGTGAATTAAGGTGTTCTTAAAGTGTTAAGATGCCTTGGGCATAGTCTTGGGGGATTTAGAAGTCAAATGGGTGTTTTAAACACGCCAAGGTTATGTTATGTGAAGTGCTAAGTCTTGTGCAAGTTTTGGTGATCAAAGGAGAAATAATGCCTTTGGAGTAGTGATAATGGTGGTAAGGAAACATTTTGGGATAGTGATTGTCATAGGTATAAAACACCACTTATAAACCTAAGGAAAAGCACTACAAGTGTTAGTATTTATAAGAATTGTGTAATGCTTGAGGAAGATCTTTAATGGGTGATTTAGGGAGTTTAATGAAGTCTTAAGGTGTGTTTGAGGTGCCCAAATGAGGTTAGAACATACTAGGATACATGAGGTGAAGTTTGGAGTCAAATGGGAATTTAGAAACAAAGGTCTGGAGCCGACCGACCTTAGGGACTGGACCTGCAAGGTCGGTCGAGCTCAGTTTACACTACCGGAAAGAGTTTCTGGAATGGACCGACCTTGGGGACCGGACTTACAAGGTCGGTCGGGCTTGTATTTTGGGTACGAATTGAGTCCCTGGAATCGACCGAACTTGGGACCGACCTTGACAAGGTCGGTCGGGTCTAAATTTTCAACGGGGAAAACTCTTGGGAATGGACTGACCTTGGGAACCGGACTTGCAAGGTCGGTCGGGGTAAAACTTTCAAACGGTAATATGTTCTGGAATGGACCGACCTTGTGTAAGGTCGGTCGGTGAGGTCGGTCGGACCAAAAACTTGTAAAAAAAAACAAACAAGAGTGACTTAAGTAGTAAACCCTAGTGGGTATAACAAGGATAATTAGGTGTGAATTAAGTAAGGAAACATGACATATGATCATGTAAAAAAACTTTAGTTATTCAAAAGTTAAATAAGTTAATTAACCGACATTACTAATCATGTTTAGGAACTACGTTTGGCGGGACTCGTATGCAGCAAGGGCCAAGGTATGGTTTTCTTGCAACCTGTGTCCTACCGGATTACACCGGCTTGTATGCCAATGTTTTTTCTGTATGTTTGCCACGTTATAAGATAAATCATGAAACGAGTTTACAGTCGTTATGGTTGTTGGTGTTTGCGTACCGATACTGGTAACCTCGAATGCGCATGGAAGTTTAGTTAACCATTATTAGGTAAACGTAAGAGAACGGTATCCGGTAATAACGTTTCCAACCTAAGGAACGCTCTAACCACGGCTATGCGTGAGTTAGTTGTGTGATGTTGTGTGTGATGCTTGCTGTAAATGTATGACCCTCCTTTGTGTGATTAACTCAGTTGTAATACTGTATTGTGTGCTGATGTGATAGGTTCAACAGCGGAGTCTTTATCTGTGAAATTTATATATTATGGGGGGGTGAGGAATCCGGTAGTTCCGGTCGCGCGTTGTTTGGGAGTTGTTGTATACAGTTTCTTCAGCTTCCTCTCTATTGGTTGTCTTCCTTCATTGGTCTTCAATCACCCCTGAGCTTAACCAAGGCTCTTGACTCACGTCTGTTGGGGATTATGTATGGTGTGTTCGGATCACTATGTCTGATCCATCTTTGTGTTAAGTTATCCGTTCGTCTAAAAGGACGGTAACGAGTTATGTAAACGAGCTTAGCATGAGTTTGGCAGCATTCTCTAGGCTCTCCCAGTGAACTAACTATGTTTGGGGCGGTTCCTAAAGAGATTCGTACCCGTTATGTTATGTGTTATTGATGTACTGCAATGCTTATTGCGATGTGATGTTATACGTTGTTTAAATGTGAAGTATGCGGATCATGGATATGAATCCCAGTTTATAAAAGAGACGTTTATGGATAACCCGACTTGTGGGTAAGTGTCGTCTATTGAGGAAATAGCTCCACTAGAGGAGAAACACTCTAGGGTCAAAGAACACAAAGAGTGATGTATTAAGTGTAGATGTGTTGTCTGTATTTGTTGTGACCATTGTTGTGGATTGTAATGTGTTGTGTGTTTATGGTGTACATGCATGATTTAAATGTAATCAACCGCATGCAAAGATGACAAATAGTTGTGTGTGGCCCGGTAGCATACGGGCTGCGGGATTACCATACCAGCAAAGGTGCTGAGCCCCTTGAGGGCCACCCTTTCTTCTCTTTCCTATTTCAGGTACAAGGAGTTGGAAGCCGTTCGAGAGTAGGACGGGGTAGTTGTTGTACATGGGTAACCATTTAAAGTGTGTATGTATTGTAGATGTAGTAAGACCGAAACTGTTATCTGCGTCAGTTTGTAAATACTCGGTACAGTTGGAATGATTATGCGTGTGTTGGTTGTTGTTAATGGAAAGGTATAGTAATGTATAGTTGCTCGGGAACTTAGTCCATCAGACCGATACAATGTATATGTATTAGCCTTGTTAGCCATGTGGGTGGCTAACGGCGTGTAACACCAACGAGACAAGTAATGTGATGATGTTTGTTTTCCACTGCAGATGGTTATTAAGTGTATTGTTGTAGTAGGGGTGTTACAAAAAGTGGTATCAGAGCGAAGTATCGCTTTGATGACTGAATTACCGAGCTTAGGAAGTACCGAGTTAGGATTTTAGTACATTGGTTAAGGGTTAGTGATAGCGTGAGAGATACGCTAGTTAGGAATTACCAGTGTACTGGAAACCTACAATATCCTTCCTGCCCTCCACAATCCCTGTTTTATAACTCGGGGAAGAACGCCAGAAAGATGAAAGTCCTCTCATACTAGGGAAACCCGATCTGGCTGTTATTAAACATCACTGTAAGTAAGGAGAACCTGTCATACGGTAGATCCCGAAAAATGGGAATCCCGGAGACGATTTCCTCTCTGAACAATGTTAACCGCATTTCATAGCGAAGAATGAGGAATCTTGTGTATAGGAGAATAGAATTTCCGGCAACCTGGGTCGACATGCCGAGCTGTCGAGAATAACCAGCTTGCAACGCACCAACCGTGCAACAGGCAAGAAGTGAAGTAATGGAACCCGAGACGCGTGTCTACGGGACCGTGATTATTAAATAATGTCACCAATGGTATATCAACCAACTAAGGAACTACAACGTAGTACCCAAACAAGAGACAAGTCTCGGTAACCACGACAAATGCGTGGAACGGGCTACAAAGAGGATACAGTATTAGGTAAAGGGGGTCTCCAAGAATTGGAAACACCCTAGTTAATGATTATCATGTGAAGACAGTGAGAAGTCACCCAGAGGAATTATTGTCAAGACTGTAAGAACAAAGTAAGGGCCAACAAGGCCACTGATGTCAGTGCGGATGAAAGCAATACCGCAACCGGAGTGTGTTGAACCGATAGCCAGTTAGCATGGCGCACTTGCCATGGCAAGTGCTTATAACAAGATTGTTCGGGAAAAATTTTAATAACTACAAAAGTACTTAGTAAAGTACCACAAGTTAAGTGGGATCATCATAACCGTGAAAGGGCTTAACACTAACCAATGTATGTGGGAATAAACCAGTCAGCAAGGAGCTGACTCGGTTAAGGTAAGAAGACATTGTGAGACCATGAGAATTTTTCTTCAAATCAAATTTATTTCAAACGCTTTTATTTCAAAACCATATTTTCCTTCAAACCAATACTCATTTCTAACCTTCTTTAAAACCAACCAGAAGACCTACACCGGCCACAGTGCCACACGGTAGGTAAGTTATACCCAGTTTACTTTTGAATAACAGGATGGAAACCGGTAAACCCAAGGGTAGCAACCCGAGGAAATGGATTGAGTTCATAGTAATACAATAGTGGATAGACTTTCCCTTGATTACGTTCGGGAAGCAAGGAATGCATATGTTACAGGACAATATAAGGGAGTTGACAGTAGAATACTTCATCTAGGCGTGTGACGGACACTACGAGTGTGCCAACTGAAATGTGGGACGACCGCACTCCGATAGGAGTTTGTGGGCCTGACAGACCTACTTATGGGTTAGTTGGGTAAGTAGTAATGTATCAGTAGGGTACCCCACATATGTATACGAGTAGAGTCCGGAACACGGGAAGTAGTCGACTCCGTGCTACGGTCAGCAGTATAAGTCAAACAAATGCTAAGGATTACCACGAATGGTAGAAGTAAAGGAACTCAGTTAAGTTAACAAGACTAAGGGAATTAGTAAATTCATTTCAAGGGAATGTTTGAAGAGTCAAGAAGTGCGAAGTGCACTGAATGTTATGTAAGGGCATCGCATATGTCTTAAGAATTCCGAGGGATAAACATGATAGCGGGAACGTTGACCCAGCCTGTACGTGGCAAGGTAGATGCCTAATTTGGGCACGTTAATGTGCAATAAATGGGAAAACTCCCGGAATGATCACCTAGACTACCGCGGAGTATCGACCTTCACAGAAAAGGATAGTAAACCCAACTAAATGTACCAATAAGTGCAAGCCAGATGTAAAGGCATAACTTAGCAATACCCAGGAGCAGTCCTTGAAGGGTATTTAGATCAACGATTGTTAAACAAAATAACGTGACAGAAACACAAGGGTTGAAACTAACACCCAGTTTAGACATAAGTTGTCAGGAGACGGACTGACAATCCTAAGGGGCATCCCATGAAAGGAAACGTGATGCAACGACCCTGTCATGGAGCCCAATACTACCACTAAACCATGTAATGAGTACAGGGAGATAAATGTGTGTGAACCGTCCACAATGGACAGAGCTCGAGGCATTAAGGCTTATAAGCCACAAAGAAAATGTGTTGGGTAAATCTAATTGATTGTGGAAGTTTATGTTGCACAGGTGAATAGAGCGGAAAACGAACCACTGCTTTAAGAGTGGGGATACCTCTCGGTATTGTGAAACCGCAGGAGTGGTAGTTATGTGAACCAAGTTCAAGAGATATACGATAAGGATTGACCATGTTGATGTTACCCCAGTGTAATTTGAATAGGAATAATACGAAAAGAAGTGTTTGTACCAGTTGTGGAGACCGGAAGAGTAATAAGTCTAATAGCAACCACCATAGGTGTGTGATGCTAAATGTGTAGTGAACAACGCTCAAGGAGCATAAAGACTCGAAGAACAGCATATTCAACAATCAGCCAAATAAGTGGCGATACCCAGTGTAATGGCAGAAGCTAATATAATAGCGGATGCAGTGTAAGTGGATGTATAATGAGTAAGGATACAGTGCGCAATAAGCGACTGTTGTATAGTATTATTAAATGATAAAATAGTGAATGAGCAGAGTTATGAGTTAGACTCAGTGGAGATACAACGGTAAGTGTAGCAAATAAACTGGGCAGTAAGCCAGTAGCTAGTATATGAGATAATAATCTCAGTGAAACAGTGTGAATTCCTATTGCAATCGCATGAGAGATTTACTGCCAAGAGTTTACGCCTCTGCACTCTGTATGACTGAGTGTTTTGGTATTGCACTTGCGCAGTAATGATCGAGTGGGATAGCTAGGAATTGGGAACATGTTAATTATGGAAGAATAATGTTATAATGACCGATGCATAGGAAATGCAAGGTCGTACCAATGAAATGATACTTGTACAGAATCAAATATGGAGGTGTGATTAGCAATAAGTGACTATAGTAACATGGGATACCAAATATCGGTATGGAATATACCTCAAGTGTGGGAAATAACCGAGAGAGCACTACACATTGGGAAGTAGCTCAACCTCAACCGACAGTAAGTCGGAAGGAATCAAGTCAATCATTGTGAAATACGTAGCAGTTTACACAGTAAGTTATTAGAGAAGTGGATGGAAAGTTTTGAAACTCACCGAATTCGCTCACGGTAAGAGATACCACGCGTCGGTTGAGAAACCGTTATTACCAAGATAAAGGTGATAATTGGAGATGTACAATACGGTAAGAATAACGTGGGGCAAACTAAGCTCTACAGTTATCAGAGTTGCAGCAAAAAATAGTGAGCTAGTGATTCAAGTGTTGAATGTGCATAGTGAACATGAGTGAATGGCTAATTATTAATGCCTAGAAGCCTCATAGGCCAGAACCGAAACCAGTTAAGAGTTAAAGCAAGCTCCAATGAGAATTCTTGGTTTAGGGACTAAACCGCCAATATGGTTAATATCCAGTGGTTGATTACGTGGGTGTAATCCCTTTTAAGGGGGATAGAGCGCAAAACCGCTTAGTGTGTTTTACCGTACAAGTGTACGTGAACTATGTTGTGCATAACACAATATGATTTGTTTGGATGATTGGTGCATGCGTTACATAAACATACGCATTCATTCATGGTTTAATTGTGGTAATTTTGCACAGAAGATGCGAAATACCATTGTGATAAGTGTGACTACTTTGTTAATTGTTGTGGTAGTACAAGTATAAGGGAGTAAGAAACTCCCGGGGAACAAAACCCCGACAGTGTATAAATGTAAAACCGGTGTTGTATTTTGATAAAAATATATGTATATATGTAATATAGTAATTCATGAAAGAGTATGAAACCGACATAGAACCTAGTGAGAATAAGATTCCCTAGGTAACAAGATTAAAGTGAACGGAGATACTGATAGACGGAGTTCTATCCTTTGGAGATGTAATGGTTATGACTAGAAAGACTAAAAGATAGAAAATGGGAAGTGTGTGTATTATTTGATGCTTGAAGATGAAGTGGGAGGTGGAACTTGGTTTGCATGTAATCAAGGGAAGCTGAACACAAATTGGGGTGGAAGGATAGTTCAACACTGATGCTGATCACATCAGGGTTGGATGATTCTTGAAGCTCCCTATAAGTGGTTACAAATAACCACGCTAGGAAAAGAAGCAAAGAGCATAAGTTGGACTTGGAGTTGTATGTGTTTTCAAAAGGATTTTCAATTGGTATTTTTTTAAAAACCTTCGATAGATACTTTAAATAAAGAAATTTCTTAAATTTAAGTGAATGTTTGATCTCCCAAAGGAATGGGGATAGAAGGTGTCCATCGCGACCGGATTCTGTGGGATCACAATGTATATAAAAGATATTTTTGGTTGCCATACATGCTAAGACATGTTGTGTGGTATAATAAATATTATTTTGACCTTGAGTTCTAATGCGGTTGAGTTCCGAAAGTTGTTATGTTACCTAGACCGATGTGTCTAAATGTTGTTATGTTACCTAGACCTATGTGTCTAAATGTTGTTATGTTACCCAGACCTGAGAGTCTAAGGGTTGTTATGTAAGTACAATGTTGTTAAGATACCCGGACCGTTAAGTCCGAGGTTATCATGTAAGTATGTTATGTTATGTATGGATGTGTATATGTTACCCGGACTGTGAGTCCGAGGGTGTTATGTGAAAGTATGGTTGGTTATGGAAGTATTATTTTGTAAGTAATCCCCGTGTTCTAATTCAATTGATGCATGGGAAGTGTGAACTTCGAGGACGAAGTTCTTTTAAGGGGGGTAGATTGAAATACCCAGACCTTGATATGTTGTTTAAATGTTAAAATATGGTATTTAAAGGCTAAAAAGTTCCTTAGAAACATCAGTGTACAATTTAAACCATAGTAAAAACACGATAAAACACTAAGACACAGTTTGAGCAAAAACATGCTCTAAGCTTCGAATGAACGTGGTTAGGACCCAAAGAGCCTACCAAGACTTTATAACAATCAATTGATTTAATAAGGCTAACTAAGTCCTTAAGAAGCATTGGTAGACAATTAAACCAAACAAACACAAATAAATACCTTAAAGCCAATATAGGCGAAAATGTGCTCTAAGCTTGAGATAAGTTTGGTTAAGACCTAATAAGCATACCAAGACCTTATTTATATGTTAATGAACATATTAAATCAATTACTAAAGAAAACCAAGCTTGAAAACAAGTTAAAACACAAAATGTGCTTTAAAGAGTCTTAAAGCACATTTTTGAAAAATTGTCTTGTAAATAAGTTTTGAGTGGCTAGATGACCATCATTACTCTTTAATTAATATGTGTACTACTTAGTATCACATTAGGAGGTCTAAATCAATGGGAAATCAAAAATTTCACAAATATGTGCCTTAGTTTGTGAATAGTAACAAAAATATGCTAGTTTATGACATAAGTCAATGTAAGTAAGTTAATTGGTCAACAAAGACCAAAATACCCCTAAGTAGATGATGGGGGCCGATTTTATCAAGGTGAGTCACCACCATGTAAAAATCAATTAAAGAAAGGAAGGAAAAGTAAGTAAAAAGAAGAAAGTTACTTTATAACATAAATATCTTGTAAAAGCAAACACCTCATTTCATTTCTGCCTTTCCCACTCACTTCCAACGTATCCAACCTCCCTCTCTTCTCCACTCTCGGTTTGCTACAGCAAACCATACCATCTCCATCTTTGAATGCTTGTAACTCCTAGCTCCATGGTCCAAATTCAATTTCAAGACCACCATTCTTCTAGTTAGGCCAAGCTCTACAACCTTGTCTTTTCAAATCTTCAAAAGCTCCATTTCGGTGCCATGGAGATCCACCATTGAAGGAGCTTGAGCTCATATTTTCATGCCTTGTCATTCTCCTTTGCTTCAAGGTAAGGAAAACCAAAGAAAAACAACATTTCTCCTTGTTTTTGTATGTGACCGAAAATCACCATTTAATGGTGTCTTCTCTTGTTCTTTCATAGCTCCACTTCAATCTTCAAAGGACTAGGAGGAGTCCTCTCTTGATACTTATTCAAGCTCTCTTTTATTTCCAAGGTAAAACAACTATCCTAATGTGTTAAGACAATATATATAACCTAGGGTTTGTAAATGAGTTTAAGCATGAAGCTTGAATGCTCATTGGTTTTACTTGTGTATTGATTAGAACATTGACAAGTTACCAAGTCCTCTTGCCGATTTCGAAACAAGGAAGAACAAGAGTGTTCAAGTAAAAATCTTGAAGAAAAAGGTAAACAAACTATCTCAATGTAGTTCAAATGCCTTAGGAAAAATGAGCTTGATTTGCTTAATAAAATACCTAAGGAGCCAATGGAAAAAGAGCAAGTGAATTGTTCTTAAGGGAATTATTAAAAGGCATATGAGGTGTTGTGTGTAATTGCAGGTCAAAGGCAATATATATGTGGGAAATTCAGTGTTTTAAGGTTTATGCAATTTAAGGGCCTAAGAGCCATGTTATTTAAGGGCCTAAGTGCCGAGCAATTTAAGTTTATGCACTATATTGTGATGTAGTGTAGTTTAAGGGTTTAGATGTGTGTAAAGAACATTCTTTGTGAAGATGAATGTCTTGGATGGTTAAAGGATGAAAAACAATATGTTTGTGTGTATTAAATGATTAATGGTTCTTGGTGGTCAAAAGGTGGAAACCTAAGTGTTTGGGTGTGAGAATAAACAAGAGAAACTATGGCAAAATTTAGTTGATAAACAAAGGAAGTTTATGTGTAATAATGAGATTTTATGACCTAGAAGGTACTAGGAATGGTTAAGCTTTAAGATGGTGAAAGAATGTGAATTAAGGTGTTCTTAAAGTGTTAAGATGCCTTGGGCATAGTCTTGGGGGATTTAGAAGTCAAATGAGTGTTTTAAACACACCAAGGTTATGTTATGTGAAGTGCTAAGTCTTGTGCAAGTTTTGGTGATCAAAGGAGAAATAATGCCTTTGGAGTAGTGATAATGGTGGTAAGGAAACATTTTGGGATAGTGATTGTCATAGGTATAAAACACGACTTAGAAACCTAAGGGAAAGCACTACAAGTGTTAGTATTTATAAGAATTGTGTAATGCTTGAGGAAGATCTTTAATGGGTGATTTAAAGAGTTTAATGAAGTCTTAAGGTGTGTTTGAGGTGCCCAAATGAGGTTAGAACATACTAGGATACATGAGGTGAAGTTTTGAGTTAAATGGGAATTTATAAACAAAGGTCTGGAGCCGACCGACCTTAGGGACCGGACCTGCAAGGTCGGTCGAGCTCAGTTTACACTACCGGAAAGTGTTTCTGGAATGGACTGACCTTGGGGACCGGACTTACAAGGTCGGTCGGGCTTGTATTTTGGGTACGAATTGAGTCCCTGGAATCGACCGACCTTGACAAGGTCGGTCGGGTCTAAATTTTCAACGGGGAAAACTCTCGGGAACGGACCGACCTTGGGAACCGGACTTGCAAGGTTGGTCGGGGTAAAACTTTCAAACGGTAATATGTTCTGGAATGGACCGACCTTGTGTAAGGTCGGTCGGTGAGGTCGGTCGGACCAAAAACTTGTAAAAAAAAACAAACAAGAGTGACTTAAGTAGTCAACCCTAGTGGGTATAACAAGGATAATCAGGTGTGAATTAAGTAAGGAAACATGACATATGATCATGTAAAAACACTTTAGTTATTCAAAAGTTAAATAAGTTAATTAACCGACATTACTAATCATGTTTAGGAACTACGTTTGGCGGGACTCGTATGCAGCAAGGGCCAAGGTATGGTTTTCTTGCAACCTGTGTCCTACCGGATTACACCGGCTTGTATGCCAATGTGTTTTTCTGTATGTTTGCCACGTTATAAGATAAATCATGAAACGAGTTTACAGTCGTTATGGTTGTTGTGTGTTTGCGTACCGATACCGGTAACCTCGAATGCGCATGGAAGGCTAGTTAACCATTATTAGGTAAACGTAAGAGAACGGTATCCGGTAATAACGTTTCCAACCTAAGGAACGCTCTAACCACGGCTATGCGTGAGTTAGTTGTGTGATGCTTGCTGTAAATGTATGACCCTCCTTTGGGTGATTAACTCATTTGTAATACTGTATTGTGTGCTGATGTGATAGGTTCCACAGCGGAGTCTTTATCTGTGAATATTTATATATTATGGGGGGGTAAGAAATCCGGTAGTTCCGGTCGCACGTTGTTTGGGAGTTGTTGTATACAGTTTCTTCAGCTTCCTCTCTATTGGTTGTCTTCCTTAATTGGTCTTCAATCACCCCTAAGCTTAACCAAGGCTCTTGACTCACGTCTGTTGGGGATTATGTATGGTGTGTTCGGATCACTATGTCCGATCCATCTTTGTGTTAAGTTATCCGTTCGTCTAAAAGGACGGTAACGAGTTATGTAAACGAGCTTAGCATGAGTTTGGCAGCATTCTCTAGGCTCTCCCAGTGAATTAACTATGTTTGGGGGGTTCCTAAAGAGATCCGTACCCGTTATGTTATGTGTTATTGATGTACTGCAATGCTTATTGCGATGTGATGTTATACGTTGTTTAAAAGTGAAGTATGCGGATCATGGATATGAATCCCAGTTTATAAAAGAGACGTTTATGGATAACCCGACTAGTGGGTAAGTGTCGTATATTGAGGAAATAGCTCCACTAGAGGAGAAACACTCTAGGGTCAAAGAACACAAAGACTGATGTATTAAGTGTAGATGTGTTGTCTGTATTGTTGTGACCATTGTTGTGGATTGTAATGTGTTGTGTGTTTATGGTGTACATGCATGATTTAAATGTAATCAACCGCATGCAAAGACGACAAATAGTTGTGCGTGGCCCGGTAGCATGCGGGCTGCGGGATTACCATACCAGCAAAGGTGTTGAGCCCCTTGGGGGCCACCCTTTCTGCTCTTTCCTATTTCAGGTACAAGGAGCTGGAAGCCGTTCGAGAGTAGGACGGGGTAGTTGTTGTACATGGGTAGCCATTTAAAGTGTGTATGTATTGTAGGTGTAGTAAGACCGAAACTGTTATCAGCGTCAGTTTGTAAATACTCGGTACAGTTGGAATGATTATGCGTGTGTTGGTTGTTGTTAATGGAAAGGTATAGTAATGTATAGTTGCTCGGGAACTTAGTCCATCAGACCGATACCATGTATATGTATTAGCCTTGTTAGCCACGTGGGTGGCTAACGGCGTGTAACACGAACGAGACAAGTAATGTGATGATGTTTGTTTTCCGCTGCAGATGGTTATTAAGTGTATTGTTGTAGTAGGGGTGTTACATTAACAAACCATACTTTAATTTTTGGTTACATTTAAAACCATATATTATAAGTTATTCTTATGAAAAACTCATAAACACAATTTTTAAAACCATTTACCATTGCCCAAAAATTCCCAAATTTAATGTATAGTAACTATAACATTTTAGACATATTATAAAATTTTTATTTCATAAAAATATCTTTTTAAACTAGCCAAATAATTCCAGAAAACCCGTAACTTGCAAAAATCATAACTTATGTTTAAAAACTCCAAAACCATAATAATTTACATCAAAATAAACTAGATTTAATAAGGAATCTATGGTTAAAATTTCAAGTCAAAACACATTCGGGAAGGTATTTAAATTAATTCAACAATTAGGGTTATTTTCTGAAATTTATAAAACCTAATCTGAAACGTTTTAATCTCGGCCGTCCGTTTCTTTTAACTACGATCGGACGGCCGAGAATCGTCGAGTTCTTCAGCGCATCCAGAACCAACCCCGAGTACCAATTCACGATTTTCTCACAATCTACAGAACCAAATTGAGTGATTCTTGTTTCTATGGTTTCGAAATCACATTACGGTTCTAATGATACTAACTTCGCTAGATATAATGTAGGATTCAATGGTTTTCGAATTCGGTTTCGAAGTTAGGGTTCAAACGGGTTTCCGAGTTCGAATCTGTCAAATTCACTCTATCTATTGCGTAATTGATGCAATTGGGACATGTTTTTGACCGATAATGTAATATAGATTAGCAAGGTTGAAGGAATTTGAAGGAAACTTACCGGAGTTGCAATAACGGAGGAATTCAAATTCGGAATTCTGGAAAGGTTTGAACTTTCGAGCAGTTCACGAGGCCGACTTTAAGGATCTATAACTTGCAGTACAGATCGAGTTAGGTTATGTCTGTGGGCTTAATCGAAAGAACAAACTTAGCTCTACATATTGATAACAAGAACTCACCCTAACTTGCACTACACAGAAAGAAATCGAAGCTGGAAGTTGCGAGTTTACCTTGCGTTTTCTGGGAAGGAAACTTATGATTTTATGTTGTGACGAATCCGAAACTTTAGACACCTTGTTCTTCCAAACGGTTGGGAATTGGCTTAGGTCATCAACATGAAAGTTTTGGAGGAATTAGAGCTCTTTAAAACGAGCTAAAGAACACGGAATTTGGCTGAGAAACGAAGAAGTTATGGCAAGACGAAGTTACCTGAATCGAAGGAAAAACTGGAACTGCAGTTTCGGTTTTTGCAGGGTGGCTACTTTGGTTCGAATTTCTGGTTGATTTAGGACGAATTAGGGTTAGTGTGAGTTATGGTTGTTTAGATGAAGTGTAGGAGAAGAGAATTAAGAAGACGACATTGAAAAATATTGAGAGATGAGTGAGATATGGCCGTCCAAAGTTAGGGCAAAATACTGGAATCTGTTACCGAAATTCAAAGAGATAGAAATCGCCTAAGTCCTGGCGCGTGTGAGCTTGACACGTGGCAGTCATTAAAATTTTGGCTCTAAACTTCATCCTATCATAACTTTGGCTAGGATGATCTGTTTTTGACGTTCTTTTTATCGATCTTCATGGTTTTCCATAACCTATTTATTGGTATAGGTTTCATGGGCTGGTTTGACCATTCTCAAAAAGTCAACCCTAGCAAGGCTTAAAAGGCTTTAGGGTTTCTAGAATTTTATATCGACTTTTATGTTTCAAAACAATGTTCCAACACCTCCTAAAATCTTTATAATATAGTTGGAGTGTTTATAAATTTTCCCAAGATTTATTGACTTATAAATCTTATTATTAAATTCATAATACTATATAATACTATATAATAATTAAATATTTATTGTATTCTTTAGGGTTAAATAGGAGAAATCCCCTAAATAAATTTCATACTTCCCATATAATAATTTAATATTTAATAGTATTATTTAAGATTTAATAAAAGAAATCCCCTAAATTAATTTAAATTAATTTAGGGGTATTTCAGTATATCCCCCTTAAAAAAACTTCGCCTCGAAGTTTAAAAATCAACTAATAGGCACTCACACCGCTTCGGGTGTGATGAGACAATAATAATTCCAATGAAATTCCATACCAATCCAATCCTTTATTTCCATTTCAACATTCCACTCGAGAGTACCGAAATCAAATCAAACTAAATCAAAATATAAACTGAAACAAAACACAAACGTGACAAACTACCGTGCCATAATGTAAAACTACGTACATACATACACCTCTCACACTACTAATATTGTTCTCCCTCTACTAACAATGCAACAAGGCATAATCCGGATGAGTTAACGAAGGAGTAGTATGCCAGTATATCCCCCTTAAAAGAGCTAAGGTACACCCTCGTACCGCCATCAACGTGAATCACATCAGGATAGCAGAATATCATGTAAACAGATGTGGGTACTTTACTCTCATGGAGTCCTCAGTCTCCCAAGTAGCTTCCTCAACCCCATGATGCTCCCAAAGAACTTTCACCAATTTGACTGATCTGCCTCTCGTTTCTCGGACCTTCGTGTCCAAGATCCGAATAGGAGTCTCCTCATACCTCAGTGTAGGCTCAATCTCTAGTCTCTCTGGCTGTAGTACGTGAGAAGGGTCAGGCATATACTTCTTCAACTGAGATACATGAAACACATCGTGTACCTTCCCTAACTCCGCTGGTAGCTCTAGTCTGTAAGCAACTGAGCCCACTCGCTCCGTAATCCTGTACGGACCGACATACTTAGGGCTTAGCTTCCCCCTCATCCCAAATCTGAATATCCCTCTCATCGGAGACACCCGCAAGAAAACCATGTCACCCAACTGAAACTCTAGCTCTCTGGTGCGCTGATCCCCATAAGTTTTCTGCCTAGACTGCACTGCCCTCATGTGCTGCTGAATAACTCTGACGTCATCCTGCAGTGTCTGAACATACTCGGGCCCAATCAGGACTGCCTCGGTAGGGTCCCCCACGATAAGGGAGTCCGGCACGGCCTGCCATACAGAGCCTGGAATGTGCCATATGAGTGGTAGGAGTTATTATAGGAGAACTCCACCAGGTGTAGACGCTCTACCCAACTCCCCTGATAGTCTAGAGCAACCGCTCGTAGCATATCCTCTAGCGTCTGAATCGTCCTCTCGGTCTGCCCATCAGTCTGAGGGTGAAAGGCTGTGCTAACGTAGCTGAGTACCAAATGCCTCCTGCACCTGGCGCCAAAATCTACTGACGAAACGTGTATCACGATCGGAGACAATCGTCTTCGGTACCCCCATGGTACCGGATGTGCTCTTGGGTAACACCTCAGCCAGCTTGGGCACCTTTCATGTGTCCTTGATAGGTATAAACCTGACTGTCTTGGTCAACCTATCGACTATCACCCAAATAGAATTCAGCCCGCCTCTAGCTGGAGGAAGACCGACCACAAAGTCCATGCTGATGTCGTCAAGCTTTCCAGCACGGTACTGGTAATGATTGAATCTGGCCTCCTGGTCGATGATGCTCAAACTTCACCTTCTGACAGGTGAGGCATCGGGAGACGAAATCTGCTACATCCCTCTTCATCCCGCTCCACCAGAATAACTGCTTCAAATCCTTGTACATCTTGGTGGCTCCAGGGTGTACTGACAATGTAGAGGAATGAGCCTCAGAGAGAATCCTGGTCTGAAGTGCTGTCACATCCTGAGGAACGCAGAGTCTGCCTCTGACTCGAAGGTGTCCCTCGCTGTCTAACTCGTACTCATACTTCAGACCATCAGTCATACCGTCTGCTAACTTCTGCTTGACGCCCTGCAGGTATACATCACTATCCTGGGCTGCGTATATCTCCTCAGCTATCGTGGTCGTCTCTGTCAAAGCTAGGAGTGAGTACACTCTCCTGCTCAAAGCGTCTGCTACGACATTTCCTTTCCCTTCTGTGTACTGGAGGTTGATGTCATAATCGGCCAGTAGCTCGACCCATCGTCGCTGTCTCAGGTTCAGCTCCTTCTAGGTCCAAATGTACTTCAAACTCTTATGGTCTGTCATAATCTGGACCGTGGCTCCATACAAGTAATGTCGCCAGATCTTCAAGGCAAAGACTATGGCGAGGAGCTCAAGGTCATGTGTGGGGTAATTTTCTTCGTGCTTCCTTAGTTGTCTAGAAGCATACGCTACTACTCGGCCATGCTGCATCAGTACTCCACCAATCCCTCTGCCTGAAGCATCGCAATACCTCGTACCCTCGTTCCCCTCTGGAATTATCAATACTGGAGCTGTGGTCAAGGCGTCCTTCAGCGCCTGGAAGGAGACCTCACAAGCCTCTGTCCATACAAACGGGCTGTCCTTCTTCATCAGAGAGCTCAAGGGCTTGGCTAGCCTGGAGAAGTCCTTCACCAAGCGTCTATAGTAGCCAGCCAACCCAAGGAAACTCCTAACCTCTGTCACAGTGCGAGGTCTATGCCAGCTCTTCACTGCCTCAATCTTAGCTGGGTCTACTGAAACTCCCTCAGCTGAGATCACATGTCCAAGAAATGATACCTTGTCTAGCCAGAACTCACACTTGCTGAACTTGGCATATAGCTTCTTCTCTCTTAGAGTCTTCAAGGTTGTCCTCAAATGATGCTCGTGTTCCTCCCGACTCTTGGAGAATATCAAGATGTCGTCTATGAACACGACTACTGACTTATCCAACCAGGCTTAGAAGACTCTCTGCATCAGATTCATGAATCTCGCGGGTGCATTGGTCAGTCCAAACAGCATCACTGTGAACTCGTAGTGGCCGTATCTGGTCCGGAAGGCTGTCTTCTCTATATCTGACTCAGCTACAGCTATCTGATGATATCCGGAACGCAGGTCAATCTTGGAGAACACCTTAGCTCCCCTCAGCTGGTCGAACAAGTCATCGATCCTGGGCAGAGGGTACTTGTTTTTGATCGTGACATTGTTCAACTCTCTGTAGTCTATACACAGTCTCATGCTTCTGTCCTTCTTCTTGACGAACAGCACAGGAGCGCCCCAAGGTGAGACACTGGGTCTGATGAAGCCCTTATCTAGTAGCTCCTGCAACTGCTTCTTCAACTCGAACATCTCTGCAGGGCCCATCCGGTAAGGAGCCTTGGCAATCGGTCCGGTACCGGGTATGAGGTCGATGTTGAATTCAACCTCTCTCAGCGGTGGTAGTCCAGGTAGCTCCTCTGGAAAAACATCGGGGTACTCCGACACAATGGGAACGTCACTCTTGAACTTCGGATCCGTCCTCAGATCCTGGGCATAACAGTAGTAGGCAGTCGCGCCCTTGGTCACTTCCTTCATCAGGGATAATGCCGATACAACCTTCACAGTCGGCTGCTTGGGCTGCATTCGGTATGATACTGTGATCCCTGTGGCTGACTTTAAGAGGAGACGATGCTCTGCACAGTGTAGTCTACCTCTGTACCGCTGTAGCGTGTCCATGCCCACAATTATGTCAAATCCCATGCCGGGGAAGACAATGGCATCGAGAAGAAAGTCTGCTCCCTTGATGTGTATGCTCAGATTCTTGCACTGTTTACTGCATTTGATCAACTCCCTGGATGGCAACAAAACGGAGCAATCATGGATATCCTCTGCGGGAGCATTGATCTTAGCATGGAACGCTTGTGATATAAAAGAGTGGGAGGCACCCGAATCAAACAGGACTGTGGCCTCCACTCCATTAACTAGGAACGTGCCTGAAATTATAGGATAGATTTTTAAGATTCTGGGTAAACGTTCCAAGGTAATTACTCAGGGTTAATGTTTATACCTGTGATGACCATTCCATTGCTCTTTGCTTGAGCCTGGTTCAACACATTCAACCTGATTCCCGAGTTTCCAACCCCTACAATGAAGCAATAAAATTCTTAGAATTTCCATTCTTATTGAAAGCTGCATGAGCAACTTAAAATTTACAATGCTGAAACTGTAAAGTACAAGGCTAGGTCTGTCTAAAGGTTAGGTTTAGACGGCCCGGTTTCATATGGGTCTGGTTAATGATGGGTGTGGGGGCTGTGTTGGGCTTGATTCTCTTCACCCCATGGTAGATGAGTCTAGCTGCCCCACCAAAGATCAGTACATCACCCGACTTCAGGAGGATCTTGGTAGCAAGGTCCATCCTTCTTTGATCACCAAATAGGAACTCCGCGTCGTCTCCAAGTGATATGGACACAACTGGAACTCCTCTAGTGACGGACTCTGGCGATTCGTCCTTGTCTTGGTGCATCCCTAGCTTACCCTCCTTTCCATAGAAGTTGATGATGCACACGTCGGAGGTTAGGTCTGGGATGGGATCGTCCTCCAATTCTTGTGCTGCCTTAGCTGCAGCTCTAATGATGGTCTGCAGTTCCTACGGAATTGGTGGCACCTCCACCTCTTCATAGCTCTTGGTGGTGTGGTTCCACTTCTTACCTAGGCACATGATCTTCACCTTCATGGTTGAACCATTCTTGAAGGTAGGGGTGTAAAAATTTCCTTCCTTCACACATAACTCCCTGATCTTGAGGATCAATGCATACTGGACTGCTGGGGTCAGGTACTCTCGTAGTAAGATCATCCCGGGTCTCAAGACCTCACACTTCTCTGGTGGGTGTGGTTTGGCTTCAAAAGGGATGTTGGGTGTGGAATATGGCAAAATAGGGAAGCAAATATCGAAAGCTGAACAACAATTGCCATTAAATAAATAAGTCAAGGTTCACAACTGGAAATGAAAGGTTCGAAACGAAACAAAATGAAGGGTTTATAGTTCATCCCTTTTACATTGTCAACGAAAAACTAGACAACTGAATGTAAAGAAAGTAAGGGTTTAAGCCTCTTCATGAGAAAAATAGTCCTCACCAGGTGAACTCGGGTCATCACTTGCTGCCTCGACGCGGTCCACCATGTTAAGGACCGGTGCCTTGCCCGGCCTCTAGGGGTAGTTCTGTCCCAGCCTCTGTGGATGGCTCTGGGCAGGGCGGCTGGTAGATGGTCCAGCACCTCCTGTGCCACCTCGACCTCCTCTAGTAGTAGTAGCAGCTGGGGCTCTAGCAGTGGTCCCGGTGGCGGACTTGTAGTTCCAAGAATCCGGGTTCTTGTGGCATTCGAATCCCCTATGCCCTTTCTTACCACAGTAGTTGCATTCCACCAGATTTCCTTTACAATCCTTGCCTGGGTGGTCCTTCTTGCACCACTTGCAGAAGTATCTTCTTACCGGTCTGTTTCCTGTTTTAGTCCAGTGTTAGTAAAGTAATAGCTCAATGTAACTACAACATAAGTTCTAATATATCTCACCCTTAGGTGGCTGGGAGCGGAGTGGCTCAGCACCAGTATATGAGGGGACCATGGCCTTCTCGTTCCTCCCCTTGTAGAACTTTCCCTTCCTCTCATAGTTCTGGGAAAAGTTCCCTCCATTTCCTCTTTCTCCATCCCCCTTCCTCTTGCCTAGCACAGAGTCCTGGTAGGCAATGGTGGTCTCGCAGTCATTTGCGTCATCCGCTAGCACCTGTGGTGACAATATGTGTTAGTGGGGAAATCTTTGCGTACAAGAAATTCTAAATCATGTTCTATACCTATAGGATCATCCCTCTAGTGGAACCGATCATAGTCATGATCCTGAAGTTCAAGCCGGTGTGGAATTTATCCACCAGATACCTCGGAGCGTAAGCTCCCTCTCCAATAACAGCGAGCAGCTCCACAAATTTATTATAATATTCAGCAACAGAGGAACTCCCTTGCTTCAGCTGCTCGAACTCACTCATCATCCTCTTCTGCGGGTAGGATGGATAGAACTTGGCTCTCAGGGCCACTAAGAAGGCTGGGAAGCCGAAGTCCGCCTGGGCAGTCAGCTCAGCTCTGGCGGTCTGCCACCATCGATGTGCGGGTCCCTGGAGAAAGTAGGCCGCTATGTCCACCTAGCGACTTGCCGGAACATGCAGTGAGGTGAAGGCCTTCTACATCTCATCGATGTATCTCTCTAAGGTATTTGGTTCAGGCTAGCCTTCGTAGACTGGGGACGAAGGTCGTTGACTGCCTTCAGCCAGTTGAACTCCCGGGGACTATTAGGTGGTGGTTGTGGGATCTAAGCCTGCTGCTGAGCTAATGCAGCTGTCATAATCTACGCTATGACCTCCGGGGTGACAGCGTCGGGTCCATAGCCTCCTGAGGGACCAGCTCCTCCTCTTCCTCCTCTTCGAGACATCTAGCTGGTATGACGGTATTGTTACTCAGAAGGCGTATTGTTGAGTCTAAATATCTATGTAGTAATATATGAAATATTTATAACATCCTAAGGACGGTTCGTATGTACGTGAAGTAAAACGTAAGTAGTAAGTTTGGGGTAAGGGTCACACGCCTCTCTGGAATTCTCACTTCCCAATTCTACCCCAGTTCCCCAGTTTTAAGTGCACCTATAATCTAAGTATTTCACTCGGCTTGTTTTCTCGGGTTCAGAGCGCAACTAACTCTGATACCAATTTCTGTAACACCCCTATTTAACATATTTATAGCGGAAATAAAATACTAAAGGCGTACAGACCCTCGGGTTCCAAACACCCGGCACCAAACCTCACCAAATACAACTTAAAGATTACAATTGTCACGGCCTGAACCTCGAGAAAACTTAACAAAAGTAAAACAGCAATAAAGCACATAAACTCTCAAAACCTAATCCCATCCCAATCACTCGTTCTCTTCGTGGCCACCTGTAAAATAACTCGTACCTGCAAGATAAAACCAAGCAGCCCACCCCAAGAGGGGTGGGTCAGTTCCCTGGAATGGAACTGGTACAATCCTCCAAAAACAAACTTATAATACAACTCTTAAATAAATAATAGCAGGAAAACAGTCACTTAAACCACACAGAGGAACAAGGCATTACTCAAATCACTAAATTAAGATAACAAGATAAGAATAAAGGTTAATAACAGAAAAGTAAAGTTAGTCAATCCAAAACCACACCATGAGTTAGTGAACATCCAGTACTCAAGTTAGAATCAATTCCAGTTAGGAGTAGAAAGTCTCAGATAGTCACAAAGGACTAGGAATGAAAAGATAGATCCAAGAACCAATAACTCAAGAGTAGAATAAAACCAATTGGGAGAGATGACCCCCACCGCCAGATATAAATGTCCGTATGGACGAGGGATATACAGCCCCCTGCTGTCAGATTAAAAATGTCCTGGTGGACGAGGGATATACAGCCCCCTGCTGTCAAATATAAATGCCCCTATGGGCGAGGGATATACAGCCCCCTGCTGTTACCATTGAAGACGCGCGCACGTCGAAACCTCAAGAACCAGCTCATGGATGAAACGATATCCAGAGTCAAAAGAAGAATTTACCAAAATGGACCTTTTCCAAATTCCCACCAGATCACTAACTACCCAGAGCAATACCAAAACACTCAGTCCTACGGAGTGCAGAAGCGTAAACCCTAAGCAGTCAATATCTAATGGAACAACCAAAAAGAAGGAACCAATACCCAAGTGAGTTTCACATTCAAGGCTCAGTTAGTCACACAAGCTGAGTTAGTCACACAACCATTTCCTTTTAGGCTCTTAAAATCAATTAGCGTTTGTCAAAAACATCCCATAAGTCAATCAGCAAAAGTATCGGAGTACGTGAAATCGTACCTGGTATGTGAAGAACAGTAATTAACTTGAATGAGTGTTCCCCCAATAGTAACCTATAATTAATGTGTTCCAAGTGTCGATTAGTTAAGGGTCTTATAAACTAAACAACCTTCTTTTCTTACTGATTAATAGTTCCAGGTTTACCACTATCCTCTCACAAAGATTTGGGCTTGACTTGTTAACTAAATCCTTTGTTAGGCCCATTTCGTTAGTTTGGAACGATTTAGAATTTATTCCTGAGAGTGGCCCAAACTCTCTTTGAATTGTTTAAGTGGGCTTTTGGAGTTCATAGACTTGGGCTTAGTAGGTTAGCCCAAGACCGTGTTACGTTTATGTTGTGTAATTAAACCCTTAAGTTAATAGTGACTATTTAATTACACACCGATTAAAACCTAAGGTTTAACATATATATATATTCTACTTATTATAACTATCACAAGGAATATTATTTCCCTCATCAATTTTAATGTATTTATATACATATATATATATCTTTATGTATTAAGATTTATCCATAACATTTTTAGGAAATTTTATTGTATTTAATTATGTTTAACAACTTCTAGGCATAACCACAACTAATATACGGTTTATAAAATAAAGTGTTTTCCTTTATTTATTTAATATATATATATATGTATACCTGTATTAGAATTTAATTAAGACATTCCCTATGTAGCTTATTGTATTTAAATTATCCTATCACTTCAACACTTATCTGCACCCTATGTATGTTTTATTAAGTATTTCTTTACTATATCTTAGGTTACTAGCTCTTATAACAAGTTAATATAAGTGTTAATTTATTAACTCCCCGCTCTACTCTAAGTTACTACGTATTCCCTTTTTATATATGTGTAGAAATATATATATATTTTCCTTAGTTTTAATTAAAAATATTAACTCCCATATAATAAAATAAATAAAACGTAAAATAATTAAATTCCTTGATTTAACATAAGTTTCTATTTTAATTCTACCATATAAGTATATATACATATATGTAAATAACTTCACTTCTCTTAAAAGCTAAAACCAAAACATTTATAAACTTATTGTTATAAAATGTAAATTTAATTTCCCATATTTTTCCCAGCTTAAAAAGTTTATTAACAAACCATACTTTAATTTTTGGTTACATTTAAAACCATATATTATAAGTTATTCTTATGAAAAACACATAAACACAATTTTTAAAACCATTTACCATTGCCCAAAAATTCCCAAATTTAATATACAGTAACTATAACATTTTAGACATATTATAAAAATTTTATTTCATAAAAATATCTTTTTAAACTAGCCAAATAATTCCAGAAAACCCGTAACTTGCAAAAATCATAACTTATGTTTAAAAACTCCAAAACCATAATAATTTACATCAAAATAAACTAGATTTAATAATGAATCTATGGTTAAAAATTCAAGGCAAAACACACTCGGGAAGATATTTAAATTAATTCAACAAGTTAGGGTTATTTACTGGAATTTATAAAAACCTAATCTGAAACGTTTTAATCTCGGCCGTCCGTTTCTTTTAACTACGATCGGACGGCCGAGAATCGTCGAGTTCTTCAGCGCATCCAGAACCAACCCCGAGTACCAATTCACGATTTTCTCACAATCTACAGAACCAAATTGAGTGATTCTTGTTTATATGGTTTCGAAATCACATTATGGTTCTAATGATACTAATTTCGCTAGATATAATGCAGGATTCAATGATTTTCGAATTCGGTTTCAAAGTTAGGGTTTAAACGGGTTTCTGAGTTCGAATCTGTCAAATTCACTCAATCTATTGCGTAATTGATGCAATTGGGACATGTTTTTGACCGATAATGTAATATAGATTAGCAAGGTTGAAGGAATTTGAAGGAAACTTACCGGAGTTGTAATAACAGAGGAATTCAAATTCGGAATTCTGGAAAGGTTCAAACTTTCGAGCAGTTCATGAGGCCGACTCTGAGGATCTATAACTTGCAGTACAGATCGAGTTAGGTTATGTGTGTGGGCTTAATCGAAAGAACAAACTTAGCTCTACATATTGATAACAAGAACTCACCCTAACTTGCACTACACAGAAAGAAATCGAAGCTGGAAGTTGCGAGTTTACCTTGCATTTTCTGGAAAGAAAACTTATGATTTTATGTTGTGACGAATCCGAAACTTTAGACACCTTGTTCTTCCAAACGGTTGGGAATTGGCTTAGGTCATCAACATGAAAGTTTTGGAGGAATTAGAGCTCTTCAAAATGAGCTAAAGAACATGGAATTTGGCTGAGAAACGAAGAAGTTATGGCAAGACGAAGTTACCTGAATCGAAGGAAAAACTGGAACTGCAGTTTCGGTTTTTGCAGGGTGGCTACTTTGGCTCGAATTTCCGGTTGATTTAGGACGAATTAGGGTTAGTGTGATTTATGGTTGTTTAGAGGAAGTGTAGGAGAAGAGAATTAAGAAGACGACATTGAAAAATATTGAGAGATGAGTGAGATATGGCCGTCCAAAGTTAGGGCAAAATACTGGAATCTGTTACCGAAATTCAAGGAGATAGAAATCGCCTAAGTCCTGGCGCATGTGAGCTTGACACGTGGCAGTCATTAAAATTTTGGCTCTAAACTTCATCCTATCATAACTTTGGCTAGGATGATCCGTTTTTGACGTTCTTTTTATCGATCTTCATGGTTTTCTATAACCTATTTATTGGTATAGGTTTCGTGGGCTGGTTTGACCATTCTCAAAAAGTCAACCCTAGCAAGGCTTAAAAGGCTTTAGGGTTTCTAGAATTTTATATTGACTTTTATGTTTCAAAACAATGTTCCAACACCTCCTAAAATCTTTATAATATAGTTGGAGTGTTTATAAATTTTCCCAAGATTTTTGACTTATAAATCTTATTATTAAATTCATAATACTATATAATAATATATAATAATTAAATATTTTATTGTATTCTTTAGGGTTAAATAGGAGAAATCCCCTAAATAAATTTCATAATTCCATATAATAATTTAATATTTAATAATATTATTTAAGATTTAATAAAAGAAATCCCCTAAATTAATTTAAATTAATTTAGGGGTATTTCATATATTGTTATACGGGATTCTAATCAGTAGCGTTATGTATTATTAGACTGTTAGAGACGACACGGGGAGCATCGGATCTAGCTGATTCATACTCCACGGTTATACATTCAGGGTGAACGGTATGTTGTTACGTGTCTCTGATTGTCTCTAAGGGCTTCCTCAGTTCAGACTTCTGTGTAATCTGTGATAAGATTGTTTGTCTGATTGTGTGAATAAATATACATGAACTGTATATAGCTGCTTATTATATGTTGTTGCGTTAACAGTATTGGTTCGTATATATGGACCTATATATATATATATATAACGAACTAGCGGCTATGGTGCTATCTTATATGCAATATAAGGATCGTCAGAAAAATGTTGTAGCACTAGGATAATAAGATATACATATTATCCGAGACTTTAATACGGAGCATTGGCCTTTCTAAACGCCACTCTCGTATCTAACACTGGATCCCGAGTTTACAGACTCCGGATTGGACTAACGACCTTAGTCTGCTGTGTTAGAAAAGTTGGTAATGCGATGCGATGGTATAATTAATTAACGTAACAAAGCCAAGAGGATGTGGCTCTTGGTGCGCGCTGTGATCACAAAAACGGTACTAGGATGTCCGTGTACGGGTCCGCAAGTATAAAGAAAATTTCCCGTGAGCTAGGATGGCTCGTTGGTCGGAGACTCTACCGCTGGAGTGGCTACTGCCGTGGGTGACCCGCCATAGTATATGGGTAATTTAGAGACACAACGTTTTAATGAGACATTGTCACTAGGTATAACTGAACACTTATTACAGTTGAGACTTGTACATTGGCGAACAATATTGGTTTTTATACCAAGGACGGGAGTTGATACTTGTTTATTATTCTCGTTGTTTCGCCTTGTTGTTCATTGGTTATACTGTGTGGTTTATATTATGTGTTGATGGTTGTGTTATTGTATGGTTATTACTGTAAAATGTTTTACAGTTTAAATATTAAAACGGTATTGCATGTAACGAATCTCATGCTCTCGACCAATTAATTGAGGGGTTTGAGGAGGCATGACGGGGCATGTGATAACATACTCAGCAGGGGCTGATTCCATACCACAAACCATTTTTATTTCAGGAGACTAGCTGGTGGGTCGACGCGAGGCGCGACAGTTGTGTTTACTTTTGGTTAGACTTGGTACGGTTTGAGACTACTGTTGTTTTGGACTCAGGGTTTGTAAACTGAGGTGTGTATTTTGGTTAGACGCTCACGTGTACGGTTTGTAATAAACGGTTGTTGTTGGATATGTTTTAGATTGTTTAAGCACTACTATCTATCTCTAGTGGTCACTGCGGGAATACGTTTCGTATGTTGATTATCATGTAACTAGTTATCACCCGTATGGGCGAGTGATAACAGTGACACCATTAGAGCGACAATTTGTTATTTACCGCTGCGATTTATTTATTAAGTACGACGTTTATATGATAATTAGGAGCCGGATTAGTAGGGGTGTTACAAAAGTGGTATCAGAGCGGAGTACCGCTCTGATTACAAGAGATAGTAGTCTAAGTACCGTGAGCTTAGGTTATTCATATACCAGTACCAATGAGGAAGTTATAAACGATTTGAGTTAGGAGATTGTCGGGGACAATGTGTTTTACGCCTTTCAGGGCTATGTGAACTTATGGTTGAGAAAAGTACGGTATTTATACCGAGTGTTGACTTTGATTCTGAATTCTTCAGATGTCTACTGGAAGACGTTCGACAGGCAGAGTCAGAGGTGGAGGCGGCGGGTCTAGAGGAGGTCCTCCTGAGACCCCAGCCGTGGGCGTTGCTGAGACGGTAGCTGCCGTCTTTGCTCAGCTAGCCCTGATGGGAGGTGTCCAGATAGGAGCGCCACCCATAGTCCCACCCGTACCCGTACCGAGAGAGCCAAACTGGCTAAAGAGCGTCGCCGACACGCGAGTACCTACTTACGATGGAGTAGCTGACCCCACCGTCCTGGAGAGATATATCATCAAGCACGGGAAGGCCTTTGACGCCATTCATGTGCCTGCTGAGGACCGGGTCGGTATAGCAGCCTTCCATCTGAGGGACGCCGCCAGCACTTGGTGGAGGTCCGTGAAGGCACACTACACTGCTATAGAGGGTTTCGGTTGGACGGGTTTTGTGGAGTTGCTGAGGGAAAAGTACTATCCTGCTCATTTGAAGCAGAGGAAGAGGGAAGAGTTCGAGGCTCTGAGGTAGGGTAGTCTGACAGTGGATCAGCACTACTCCTCATTCATTGGGCTGTTGGACTTTGTCCCGGGAGTTGTGTATTCTGACACCGTGAAGGTGGAGAAGTTCAGAGGTGGACTACGATATGCTATCAAGGCCGCCATGGGTGCTGCCTATACCCTATGGTCCAGGTAAAATTAAATGACAATTTATACCTTGTAACTCAGTTTGATTTATTACAAGTTCGGGGAACTCATTGATGCATTGTAGGAGTGCTAAGATGCTGCTTCTCGGACCGAGCTGTTGGTGAACAGCCGGGATGACAGCCAGGGGCAGAAGCGTAAAGCCCCCAAGAAGGAGGTGGAGATTGTGGCTGGAGGCGGGGGCAGCAAGGGCTGGAAGTAAGAACCGCTTTAAAGTTATTTAATCCATTTAAATTACTTACTTGCTGCCTGCTTTTATGCCTGTTATTCCTAACACTTTGACGATCACAGGAAGAAAAAGTTCTCCTGGAGGGAGAAGAAGAAGGAGCAGGCCAGCCAAAAGGGCAATGAGAAGGTCCCGATGCTGACCGGGCCTACCTATGATGCCCAGCCTCTCAGATCTGCACCCCCTAAGGGTAAGAAATCTAACCTTGTGAATGAGTTGTGTATTACACTATCCATTACCGTCCTTGTATTAATCAGAGTGTTGTATGATAATAGGTTCTGCACCCCAGCGCCACTTTCACTGCAAGCGTTGTGGTAAAGACCACCCGGGTGTTGATTGCACCGGGCAAGCGGTGGACTGCCACCACTGTGGGAAGAAAGGCCATAGGCCGTTCGAGTGTTTCATGAATCCGGAGAGCCGAGCGTACCGCCCGTCGAAGGGGACTCAGAGCGCACCTACTGGAGGAGGTGGAGCTCGAGGTGGCCAGAGGGGGCCGGCGCCCCAAGCCCAGAGGGGGCAGCAGCAGCCAGCAGCCGCAGCAGTAGAACCAGAACCAGAGGAACCCGCCAGGCAACCGTGTGCTGAATGCAGCGGGAGCTTCGGGCGCTGGCACTAGTACCCAGCGCGGTGAAGGTTAGCATTTGAAACCTCAACCATTGTATGAGAGCATGACTAAGTGTTAAACGCTTTACCTTAGCATGAATGTGTGTTTAATTACCGCTTTAGATAAACGACTTACCTAGGAAACCTTTTATCTCTTAGGAGACTTCGATATCTTATCCCACACTTACAAGACAGAGATCACCTAGACCCGTGGAAGAAGACGGGAGTACCCTGGCGAGTTGTGTCATGTGGTCAGACCGGGCATGATACTTCTCAGAGAGTTCCTAACCCTAGATGAGCAAATGCCATAGTGAATGAGTGTAGAGCTTTGGGTAAGGGCATGGGAGGATTTTATACCCCTGTATTTAATAGTGGTTCTAAGATGAAATTGCACATGATGTGCTTAGGGAAAGATTGGGATCCGCAAGCTAGGGTTTATCGAGAGGTGAGGATGGTAGATGGCGTATCAATACCTAGGATACCTGAGAGTTTCCTAACCTTGGTGAGAAACGCAATGGATATTGCTCAAGACTGTGAGACTTATCCATTACCCGACATGACACCTGACGTTTGCATGTCAACTACTACGAGCAGGGAGGAAAGCTTGGGATGCATCAGGATCGTGATGAGACGACCGAGTCCATCACCAGAGGAATACCGGTTGTGTCATTCTCCATCGGCGATGATGCTGAGTTCATCTATGGAGACCAGAAGAGGATGGATCTAGCAAGCAAGATCATCCTCAAGTCTGGGGATGTGTTGGTATTTGGTGGAGAGTCGAGGCTTGTATATCATGGAATTAAGAGCATTAAGCTCAATACCGCCCCACCAGCTCTAGTGAATGAGACCCACATCCGACCTGGCCGTTTAAATTTGACTTTCAGACAGTACTGATGTAATAGTAGTAGCTAAGTGTGTAACCTTGTATAATACAGTGGATGAATGAAATGAGAGTTTTTGTACCTTCAAGTATATGTGTTCAGTTTGTTGATACCGTTAATTCATAACTTCAGGCTACGAAAATGGAAAGGAGGGTACCATCTGCATCCTAGATATGGCGCAAGCCAAGGAGTCCGGTAATGTCATCACAGGTATGACAATTACAACCGACAGTAAATTAGTGATTTATTGGGACTCGATGCTAATATGAGAGGTGATCTCAGGTACCTTTCCTGTTGATGGTGTTAGTGCTTCCGTTTTGTTCGACTCAGGGGCTTCACATTCTTTTGTTTCCTCGGCATTTGCTAAGAAGCTGGGGGCTGCCCCCGAACAGCTTTCTGACTTTTCAGTCACCCTTCCTTCGAAGGAGAAAGTAGGTTGCACCAGACAGTACACGGGGTTGGAGATCAGCATCATGACTGAGACCTTCCCCATCGATCTGATCGAGTTCAAGAACTTGGGCTTCGACATTATAGTGGGCACGGATTGGTTGCAGAAACATAGGGGCCGCCTTCATTGTGCAGAGCATCGACTACTACTGAAGGGGCCGAGCGGCAAGACAGTGTCATACCGCAGTGTGAGGAGAGAGCCGACTGTCAAGATCGTGTCAGCATTGTCCCTGATGAAGGACGTTAGGAAGGGCCGACAAGCCTTCCTCTATTATGTACAGGACACGAGACAGGGCGACATGATGGACTCAGATATTCCAGTCATGGTGGATTTCCCCGACTTGTTTCCTGATGAGCTGCCAGGCATGCCACCTGTGCGCGAGGTTGAGTTCGCCGTCGACTTGTTGCCAGGTACGGGCCCTATTGCTAAGGCACCCTACCGTATGGCGCCGGCTGAGATGAGGGAGCTGAAGCTACAGTTGGAGGACCTCCTCGACAAGGGAATCATTCGACCTAGTGTTTCTCCTTGGGGTGCTCCAGTACTGTTCGTTAAGAAAAAGGACGGCAGTATGCGACTCTGCATCGACTACCGCGAGCTTAATGCGGTCACGTTCAAGAACAAGTACCCGTTGCCACGGATAGATGACCTATTTGACCAGCTAAGAGGGGCCAGTGTGTTCTCGAAGATAGATCTCAAGTCTGGCTACCATCAGATTAGGATTGCAAAGGGTGATGTGGAGAAGACAACTTTCAGGACACGGTATGGACCCTACGAGTTCACCGTTATGCCATTCGGATTAACGAATGCGCCAGCCATTTTCATGGATTTGATGAACCGTCTCTTCAGAGAACAGCTTGATAGTTCAGTTGTAGTCTTCATCGACAATATCCTGATCTATTCAAAGACCAAGGAGGATCATGAATTACATTTGAGACAGGTGTTGAGTATTATGAGAGAGAACCAGCTGTATGCCAAGCTCTCTAAGTGTGAGTTTTGGTTGGACAGCGTGTCATTTCTCGGACACATTATATCAGCGAGCGGAATATCTGTAGACCCTGCTAAGATTGAGGTAGTGAAGAGTTGGCCGAGGCCAAAGACAGTTACAGACTTCCGCAGCTTTCTGGGTTTGGCCGGTTATTATCGAAGGTTCGTGAAGGACTTCTCCAAGGTGGCCAAACCGATGACGAATCTCATGAAGAAGGAGTCCCAGTTCTTATGGTCTGCCGAGTGCGAGCAGTACTTTCAGACACTGAAGGATCTCCTGATATCGGCACCCGTTCTCACTATCCCTGAGGGCACCGATGGATTCGAGGTATATTGTGATGCCTCTGGAACCGGTCTAGGCTGTGTGCTTATGCAGCACGGGAAGGTAGTTGCCTACGCATCCCGACAGCTGAAGAAGCACGAGGTAAATTACCCCACGCACGACCTTGAGTTAGGCGCAGTAGTCTTCGCTTTGAAGATCTGGCGACATTATGTATATGGTGTGACAGTCACTATCTACTCTAATCACAAGAGTCTACAGCATCTCTTCTCTCAGAAAGAGCTGAACATGCGACAGAGAAGATGGGTCGAGTTCTTGAAGGACTACGACATAGACCTGAAGTACAAGGAGGGCAAGGCGAATGTAGTAGCCGACACCCTGAGCCGCAGAGCTCATTCATTGTTTACATTACTAGCGGGCAGTAGTATGATTGATGAGATACGAGCTGCACAGGAGAATGATCAGTATATGCAGAGTATCAGGCAGAAGATGTCAGAGGGTTGTTTTGAGAGTCAGAAGTATGACTTCGATTTGTGTAATGATGGCATGATTCGACTGAATGGCCGGTTATGTAGTCCAGAGTCTTCTCCTGATCTGAAGGTGAAGATACTCCAGGAGGCTCATTGCTCGTCCTTATCTGTCCACCCTGGTTCTTCGAAGATGTACAAGGACTTGAAGGTCAATTTCTGGTGGAGCGGGATGAAGAAGGATGTAGCTGACTACGTGGCTAGATGCTTGACCTGTCAGAAGGTTAAGTTTGAGCATAGGAGACCCGACGGTTTAGTGCAGTCTATGCCTATTCCTTGCTGGAAGTTCGAGGACATCTCGATGGATTTCGTTGTTGGTCTCCCACCGACTAAGGGAGGACTGAACACGATTTGGGTCATTGTGGACCGTTTGACGAAGGTGGCAAAGTTTGTTGCTATGAAGGATACCTGGAAGGTCCCGAAATTAGCGGACTTGTTCCAGAAGGAGGTGATCCGGCACCATGGTGTGCCAAAGACCATTGTGTCTGACAGGGACCCTCGATTCTTGTCCAGATTCTGGGGTCAGGTTCAGGAAGCCTTGGGTACGAAGTTGAAGCTTAGTACGGCATTCCATCCACAGACCGACAGTTAGAGTGAGAGGACCATCCAGACACTGGAGGACATGCTGAGAGCATGTGCCTTGGATTTTCAGGGGAGCTGGTTAGAGCGTCTAAATCTGATAGAGTTCGCCTACAACAACAACTACCACTCCTCAATACAGATGCCACTGTTCCAGGCACTTTATGGTAGACCGTGTAGGACTCCTTTATGCTGGGATGAGGCCAGCGAGACTACACTTATAGGACCAGAGTACCTAGAGCAGATCAAGGAGGATGTCCTACAGATTCGTAGGAACATGAGGGCAACTCAGGACCGGCAGAAATCATATGCAGACACCAGGAGGAGGAACATTGAGTTCACTACCGATGACATGGTATTTCTCAGAGTGTCACCCATGAAGGGGATCTTCCTGTTTGGGCAGAAGGGCAAGTTGAGCCCGAAGTATGTTGGACCTTATGCGATTAGGGAGCGAGTGGGCCCGTTAGCCTACAGACTGGATTTACCAGCAGAGCTCGGGAGGGTGCATGACGTCTTTCATGTTACACAGTTGAAGAGGTATGTGCCCCATCCATCGCACGTTTTACAGCCAGAGACTTTAGAGTTGGACCCCGCTCTACGATATGAGGAAGTACCACTCCGCATTCTCGATACGAAGACGAGGCAGACTAGGAACAAGACCGTTACCATGGTCAAGATTCTCTGGTCGAACCATGAGGTGGAGGAGGCTACATGGGAGTTAGATGACTCCATGAGAGCGAAGTATCCAGCACTCTTCGAGTAGTGACTGTGATACTTATACGAGTTCGTGGTCAAACCCTTTTTAAGGGGGGTAGACACCACTTGGCTTGCGCATACGTTATGCATTAGGTCTTGTTTTTTGTGGTGTGTTTTGGTAGTATGCTATGCCATACATGTTTTTTGGATGATTGTATGTATGATACATCTTATGTATGTGCCTTTGTGCGCCTGTTTGGATATATATTTATAGTACCGCTGAGTACTTTTGTTGATGAGTTGGATGTGCACCTTGTTTAGTGCTATGATACAAATGCGTTTATACCATGAGTTTTGGCTATTTGATATGTGATGTATCAATCATGATACATATAGACTAGGTCTGAACCTAGTGGGAGTTACTCCCTAGCGATGGTCTGTATAGTGGAACTTGATTCCTTAGGTGAACTGTAGATGAGTAAGGACTTCGGGGCGAAGCCTTTTTAAGGGGGGTAGATTGAAATACCCCTAACCTTAAAAACTTAATTAAATGATCTATTAATGATCTAAGATGGTTAATAAACATCTAAATACCATTGGGGGAATAATCTAAAAGATCTCAACAAGGCAAAACATGTCTTAAGATCGGTAAAGCCAAAAATGTGCTTTAAAGCACCATAAAGATTGTATGACCTCAAATAGGATCCAAAGTGGATTCCTAAGTATTATAATGAAGTAATGAACATTATAAAACCATTCTCAAAGGAAACCAAGCTCTAAAACATGTTCTAACACAAAATGTGCTTTAAAATCCCTTAAAGCACGTTTTTGAGACAATTGACTTTCTTAGTGGGTTTTGAGTGGTGTTAAGCATTGGATTAGACCTTTATATACTAATGTACTATAATGTACCACAATAGAAGGTCTAAATCCAAGATTAAAAAAAATCAAAAATTGGCATTCATTTGTGAATAGTAACCCAAATAGTGCATTTTTAAGCAAAATTGACTAAGTATGGTCAATGGTCAATTAATGACCACTCTAACCCTTAGGAAGTCGGCAGCTTAAGAGAATGGAGGACAGCACATTCAGCATTAATGCTAAATATCTAGCTAATTTGGTGAATCACCATTTTACTATTCCATTTCTTACTTTTCAATCATTTAATCACATTTCTTTTCTTTCTCTTGCCTCTTGTCCCATTCCAGCCAAGCCATCAGCCTTCTCTAATCCTCTGAAGCTGTGTTCTTGAGTATGGAAGGCAAATCAATCTCTTTTGCACCTAAGGTAATGGTTTAAGGCTTATTTTAGCTCTTTTTCTTCATCTCTTCATTACCTACACTTGGAGCTCATGATCTATCACTTTCCATGGCTCATTCTCAGTTTTTTAAACCTTGAACAATCATCAATCTCGGCTGAAGCAAGTCTAGGGACCAAGGTTGCCAAAATTTACATTATAAGGTAAAAACATACCTTAAGCATCTCTATTCTCCATCCGGTTTCCTTCTTCTGATTTCTATGAGTTTATTCACTCATAATCTTCATATTTACATGTTAAATCAGTTGGTTAACCATTTGGAGCAAGGGTGGCCGAAAATCAAAGGAAATACCATTCTTTAAGGCATTTTGCCAAGGTAAAACCTATTACCATAGCAGCTTGTTGTTGTCTAACTATTTCCTATGTTTATATGGTGAATTTAACACCATGTGGTGTGTTTAATTCAAGCCGAAATCCTTTGGAAACTTCCTTGCATTTTTAAGGTGATTTTTGCCTTAAATCTTACATTAATTGTTCTTTATGGTTAAGCTCATGCTTGGAGTATAACCATATCTTATTTTGGTGTATTAAACATGTCTAAATGATGTGGTGATTTTTCCTCCAAGCTGCCGAGTTGTTACTAAGGATAAACCAAGGTATAAACACCTTAAACTTATGATTTTATGGTTTCTTAGCATATATATATTATGTGCCGAGAGTGGAGTTAATTATATGGGTTATTTTAACCTAAGAATGGAAAAAAATGACTAAGATAAATTAAGCTAGTCATTTAAGTGATTTAATTAACATAATGGTCAAATTATGACATTATGTGGAAAAATAAATAAACTACAGCAAGGCCAAGAGTTTATAGTATAATTTGAGCTATTTATGTGTAATTTTATGTTATAAAGCAAAGTTGTAATAAGGCCATGTCATTAGGCCATTTTAATTTAAGTCACTAGTACAAAAATGATCTTTTTCTGCGCCCCTATTTCCGCGGTTGTTAAACAACCGTAGAAATAGAGATCCTATCTCGGCGGTTCTTATGTCAAAACCGCTGAAATAGGTCGATTTCTATTTTTTTAAAAAATAAAACAGACCTATTTCGGCGGTTCTTATGTAAGAACCGCTGAAATAGGTCTGTATTATTTTTTAAAAAAATAGAAATCGACCTATTTCGGCGGTTTTGACATAAGAACCGCCGAGATAGGGTCTCTTTTAAAAAAAAATGTCAACGATCTATTTCGGCGGTTCTTAGGTAAGAACCGCCGAAATAGGTTCTTTATTAACAACCCCTACCCTAATTCTCTCATTTCACCCCGACGCTTCAATCGTTGTCGACTCCCCGCTGCTGCTCCGACCGAAGAGCGACTCAAATCGCCTCACCTCCTTCCGCTTCCGCCGCCGCCTCGTCCTCGCCGCCCCGCCTTTCTCGCCGCCTTGTCGTCACAGCCGCGTCGCGCGTCACCTCGGTCGTCGGTGCCGGCGAAGTCGAACAGAAGAGAGGAGCAGCAGGCGATTCGAGGGAGTATTGAAGGTATTTCGATTTTGAGCTAAATTTATGGATTTATTGTGATTGTTGTTGAAATTGTGGTTGAATGTGAATGTGGATGATTGAATTAGTGGAGTTTATGAAATTTGTGTATATAAGTTGTATTGTAGAAGTGAAATTATATGTGCACACAAGGTGCTCGACAAAATGTTTGAGTGAATAATTGTGGTTTTTTTGCTCATTTTGTGTGGTTGTGCCCAAAGAAGCACGGGGACTGCAGTAAAATGAAGTTTGACACTCCCGAAACGCGCCGGCGAAACATTTCAATGACCCTTTTATTTTCGTTGAAACGTTTAAAAATTTTTGAAACGTTTCCTATCAATTTTTTAGTAAACTAACTGTCTCCGATCGATTAAACTGACCGCTTCCTATTAAAAAGTTAGCAAACTAAGCCAACGTGATTTCTTCTTTTCGAAAACCAAAACATTAGCACCACCCGGAATAATTAACGTCACCCATTGAATCTACGATTTTGTGTTAGATAAACATCAGATATAAAAAAATCTTTTTAAAAGCACCTGCAAGTAATAATGAGTTATTTACATATGTAATATGTTAGTTAGCTTTATGATATGGTTCTAGTATCTTCACATGTGAACTTTTTTGTGTTTACAATGTGGATGTACTGTTATTTTACTGTAATGTAGTTATAAACTTACAAAGTTATCTCTTAAAAGTTTTTAAATGTTTTAGCTGATTGCGTTTTTAAGTTTTTTTATATAGTTTAACTTATTATTATATATGTTAGAAGAATATAATTTTTTTTATATTTGTTTGCCGTTTCGGTTCCCGTCCCCATTTTTCCTATATTTTGAAATTGTCGTTTCACCGTTTCAGAAACGTCCCCGTCCCCAAACTTCGAAACGTTTCGGTGCTACATAGGTTGTGCCTTTGTTTTTGATTTTTACTTTTCATTACTTTTTTTATTCTTGTTTTATTTCTACTTTGGGTAATTATACATCAAATTTGATTAGTGAGGATTAAGCTTGCTTTCGTTTTAGACTTTTAGTATTTGTTCGGATTGTTTTGCTTTTCGTTTTTGATTTTGCGTTTTGCTTTTCGTTTTTAATTGCTTGAATATGAGGAATTTACATTGCTTTGAGTATTAGTGGTGTATTTTATAATGAGGAAGAGTTTGAGTTGTTTTAGTGTTAATAAAATGATGATTAAAGGACTTGGAAGCCAAGGGGAAATAGATGAGTTTGTGCAGAATTTAATGTGTGTTAGTGATTAAGATTGTTGTGGATATTAGAAATGAGTTGGTGAGCTGAAATTGTGTGTGGGCAATGCTAAAATTATAGGGGAAACTCTGTCAAAATTGTCCTAGAAATTAGATGACTTGAGTTGAGGAAAAAAGAAACTAGAGCAAGAGTGTTGAAAATTATTTTGTTTATTTTGTCATCACTTGAATTGGTTTAGTATTAGGTTTACATAATTCTTTTTTTTTTAGGTTTCAAATTTAATTATGTAGGTTAATAGTATGTAGTTCGTTTATCTTTTCTCTTAATTCAATTAGGCAATATTTACATGCTAAGTTTTAATTTGCTTTCTTTTTTAAAATTTTGTTACGTGTTTTTTTCATTACTCTATTTTATTCTTTTTATTTTTACTTTGTTTAATTATACGTCAAATTTGATTAGTTAGGATTACGCTGCTTTCGTTTTAGACTTTTAGTATGTATTCTGTTTTTTGCTTTTTGTTTTTGATTTTGCGGTTTGCTTTGTTTATTTATATTTTGTCATTACTTGAATTGGTTTAGTATTAAGTTACATAATTTTTTTTAGCTTTCAAATTTAATTCTGTAGGTTTAATAGTATGTACTACATTTATCTTTTCTCTTAGTTCAATTAGGATATATTTACTTGATAAGTTTTAATAATTTTTTTCTATTTATTTGCGTTTTATTTTTTCTCGAGTGGATTAATTAATTTTATAGTTTTATTTTTGTGTTTTATTTTTGTTTTTTTACTCATTTTGTGTGGTTATGCCTTTGTAGGGGGAAATCACTAAATGGGCTCACCAGACTGAAGTCGTACGGGGCTGAATACACTTCATTTGTGAACCCGTAATATACTCAACTTACATCTTCATCTTTTTAGCTTATATATATTTTTACAATGCTAATTACGAACAATTAACATATATAAACTAATGAGTTTCTATTCTATCTGTAGAGAAGTGCTTAAGATTTCCCCATTCATTGCACGGTATATTGAAAGCGGAGTGGAAGAACCGGTAATATAATCTAACTTTTCTTTTTCTCTTTTACACTTTGTATTTCCACCAAATATTGAAATTTGGTATGATGAATAAATTTGGTATTAGTTTGATTTGTGATGGAAATTTGTGTTGTTGTATGATTGGTGAATGCTTAATAATAAGCATGGGATAGATAAAATTATGCAAAGGTCATGCTGATTTTTTTTTAACAAAATCTCTTTGTAATTAATATTGTTTGATGTATGTGTATATGTATAACAATATCTAAATTTTGTCTTTATCAGGTCTCACCACATTTAAGTCCGTGAACCACCTCTCTTATTTTCCACCTTCTTCCATCACCGTTGCTGTTTCCTTTTCTGTGTACAAGTAAGCTACTAAACTTTGCTTTTTGTTGGATCATTGAGATTATGTATTCAGATAATATAGGTGCTAGTATTATTTAGGTTGAAACCTTAGAGTTAGAGTAGCTAGCTTATTTAATATGCATACAGTCACGCTTCATTAACCGTACCGTTTTGTATTTCAAATAAAGTATGGAGCGTGACTGGATGTACGGTGAGCGAGGGGATCACTATCGCAACATGTTGAAAGAGTTTTGCAAAGCGGCAGTGCAGCACAAGGACATGACAAAGGCGGAGAAAATACCTTGTCCTTGTGTTGACTGCGGTGTCTTAAGGAAATTTTCAAACATTGTGGAAATTGAATTCCATCTGAAGACTCGCGGTTTCATGCCACACTATAAGAGATGGATTTTTCATGGAGAAAGTGTTGAACATAATGTCGGGTCCTCGTACATTAATGAAAGGGAGAGGATGAGAACCGACCACACATTTGATTTTGTCGAGTCGGAACCGATCCCAAATGCTTCCGGAGTCAATGACAGTGAACCGACTTATCATGATGAGCAAATAATGGAGATGCTTGATAACGTTGAGAATAATTTTGTCGATCGACCGGATGAGTATCAAAGGTTGTTGGACGCATCCAAGACGGCATTGTATCCTACGTGCACTAAGTACACGAAATTGACGGCTATATTGAATTTGTTCAACCTGAAGGGAAGATATGGATTGAGTGACAAAGGTTTCTCGGCATTCCTCGAGCTGATTCATGATATGCTACCGGATGAGAATGGTCTCCCTACCACCACCTATGAGGCAAAGAAATGGGTGTGTCCAATGGGAGTAGAGTACAAAAAAATTCACGCGTGTCCAAACAACTGTGTGTTGTACAGGGGTGAATACGCACATCTGGACACTTGCCCGAAATGTCAGCTGTCCCGGTATAAGCATAAAGATGGTGAGTACTCTTCCGTTCAAAAAAAAAGCCCTCCAGCTAAATTACTGTGGTATTTGCCGATTATACCCAGATTCAAACGGTTGTTTGCGAATCCGAAAGATGCAAAGAACTTACGATGGCACGCAGAGGGTAGAAAGAGTGATGAGAAATTAAGACATCCAGCAGATGGACCTCAGTGGAGAAACATCAATAGACGGTTCAAAGAACATTTTGGAGATGAAGATAGGAATTTGAGGCTTGGGCTATGTACTGACGGGATGAACCCGTACGGCACATTAAGCAGTCAACACAGTACTTGGCCCGTTTTACTAGTGATCTACAATTTGCCTTCGTGGTTGTGTATGAAACGCAGGTACATAATGTTATCACTTTTGATATCTGGCCCCAAGCAGCCAGGTAATAATATTGATGTATACCTCGCCCCATTGATTGATGATTTGAAGTTGCTGTGGAATGAGGGAACCGTTGTGTATGATGCTTATGCAAGGGAAAATTTCACGCTCAAGGCGTTGTTGTTCTGTACGGTCAACGATTTCCCTGCATACGGGAACTTGTCTGGATACACTGTGAAAGGAACATTTGCATGTCCGGTGTGCGAGGATGACACATGTTCGGACCGTTTACAAAATTGTGGTAAGAATGTTTACATGTGTCATCGACGTTTTCTACCTGAAGATCACCCTTATCGTAAGAAGAAGAAACTGTTCAATGGTGAGGCCGAGACTCGAGTGGCCCGTCTACCTTTGACCTCTGAGGAAGTGTATGCAAAGGTTAAGGACATTGTGAACGTCTTTGGAAACACATCAAAACCGGCAAAGAACATTTGGAAAAAATGCTCTATCTTCTGGGATTTACCGTATTGGCGTCACCTGCCTGTCAGACACTGTTTGGATTTCATGCACATCGTAAAGAATGTTGGTGAGGCAGTGAGTGGGACTTTGCTCAACATACCCGGCAAAACGAAAGACGGATTGAAAGTGAAAAAGACATGCAAGCCATGGGTATAAGAAAAGAGTTACACCCACAGGAGAATGAGAGACGAATATACCTACCTCCTGCATGCTACACACTTTCAAAGAATGAGAAGATCAGCTTCTGTAAATGTCTACACTCGGTAAGAGTACCATCTGGATATTCTTCAAACTGGAAGAATATTGTATCAATGAAGGATTTGAAACTGTTAGGCATGAAATCTCACGATTATCATGTATTGATGTTACATCTTCTGCCAGTAGCAATCCGTGGGATATTGCCAAATGATGTCAGAAATGCGTTAACCAGATTGTGTTTCTTCTTCAATGCTGTCTGCTGCAAGGTAATTGATGTAAACTCTCTCGATGATCTACAACGTGAAATTGTGGTAACATTATGTCAATTAGAGATGTATTTCCCACCATCATTCTTTGACATAATGGTGCACTTGATAGTCCACATTGTTCAAGAGATCCAATTTTGTGGTCCGGTCTACTTACGCTACATGTACCCTTTTGAACGATACATGGGTATTCTAAAGGGTAGAATGAGGAATAGATATCGACCAGAAGGGAGCATAATTGAAGCAACGGTGACTGAGGAAGTACAGAATTTGTGACTGATTATCTGAATGAAGCAGAATCAATCGGTATCCCAAAACCAAGACACTACGGCAGATATAAAGGCAAAGGTGTCATTGGAAGAAAGATTGTGCAAGTACCAAGTCAACTGATTCATCAAGCACATCTGTTTGTGTTACAACACCTTGAGGCTGTTGAACCCTTCTTTGATACTCATATGAATGAGTTGAGACAACAAAATCCTACCAGAAACCATCTTTGGCTTACGAAAGAACAAAACCGACTGTTTGTCCAATGGTTCAAATATTATGTCTTTGAAAAAGCGTCATCAAATTCAGAAGTTCTCAATGAAGAAATCAGATTTTTGGCAATAGGACCTGAACCTAATGTTGTATCATTTGAGGGGTATGACATTAGTGGGTATACTTATTACACTGCACGCCAAGATGCTAAATCAATAAACCAGAACAGTGGAGTAAAAATAGAAGCGGCATTCAATGAGTACCACATCGGTAACCAGTCTCAACCAGTGAGGAGCTCCAGTTGGTATTACGGTGTTATCGAGGACATTTGGGAGCTAGACTACCATATTGATTCGTTTTTAGTGTTCCGCTGCAAATGGGTGGACAACCGACGTGGAATCCAAAACGATGGAGGTCTTACCTTGGTTGATCTCACACGTGCCAGTTTTAAGGATGATCAGTTTGTTATGGGAAAAGATTGTGACCAAGTGTGGTATGTTCAGGATCCAAAAGACTCCAGATGGTCTGTTGTTCTTCCAGGTAGAAGACCGGTTCAGATTGAAAATGAAAATGAGGATGATGATGATGATGAGAATGAGACGATTGAAGGAACAACATTGTTTCCTACGGGGTTGCGGGATTTAAATGTTGATACTCAAAACGACTTGATTTATGCACGATCAGACCATGATGAGGGTTTTTGGGTTGATAACACCAAAACATAGAAGTATTTATGGTAATGTTATGTTTATATTTTCTTGACTTGTTCAACATTTGTCTTTACATTATAAATTCATCCAATTAATTTGACTAACTTATATTTACTGCAGTGGCTGATCACCCTATGGACCAGCCCATTGAAGAAGCTGATCCTCATCAGAAGAGACCAGCAAAACGGGCCACACGAGGAGGAAAGAAGGGGAAGCCAACTCACCCACCGGAGGATGATGCTTGTCCATCACAGCAGGCGACAGAGCCACCAGCTTCCTCCTCCTCCGGACAGAAGGTGAAGAAGAGAGGTGCCACCCGTGCACTGAAGGCAATTAAAGGCCCCCCCACGAAGCCTTTGCAGTTCAATGAGTTCAACCAGCCATACGGTAATTGGAAGCATGATTATACTGCATATGCTGGCCACCTGGTCAAGACTTACTGCGACATAAATCACAATTGGAAGCAAGTGCCACAATCATTGAAGGACACTATGTTTGGGCTTCTTCAGGTGTGTTATTTTTTTATAATATGTTATATAATTTTAGAATTTCTCGTTACTTGTGTTACTAAATGACTAATAATTGTTTATGTAGAGTCGTTTCTGCATTGATCCTTCTCTTAAGGAGGATATACTGAAAAAAATGGGGCGACAGTTCCGCGACCATAGGAAAAGCCTCTCTGACAAGTACATTCATGGTGCTGCGTATCAAGACCCTGAATCGGATGATGCAGAAAGAGGCGATGAACTGCCACCCTGGGAGGCGTACGAGGGCATCACTGAGGAGCAGTGGATGCGGTTTGTGGAGTATCGTCACACGCCAGAGTACCAGGTAGAGCTAATATTCAACGCTGTCTTTTATACATTATGGCAGTTTTATTTGCTTATTTGTATCTTACACGTTACATATGTATTTGTAGGCGGTTCGTGCAAAACAGCAGGCAAATGCGAAGAAAAATCTATACCCACATCACTTAGGTGGTAAAAGCATTGCCGAACGCGTACCAGAGTGGGAGCAAAAGGCTTGCTTCCACAGGATGTGCCTCCTAGCGACAGAAGGATGAAGGTGTGGGAGTTGAGTCGAGTGCCAAAAAACTCGACGCCGGAAAATCCTCAGTACGATGATGCCACGAGAGAGATTATAAATCAAATGGTATCTAATTTCGGTTCATAAGTTTAATATTTGTTTGTGTACCTGTATATTAATGAATTTTGTTATTTTGTGTTTTATAGGAAGAGTTACAATCTCAAGTTACTGAGGGTTCTTGGGCTCCGAACAGACAATATGATCCCCTTTCTCGTGCTCTTGGAAAGGTGGATCATCCTGGTCGCGCTATTGGTTTTGGTGGACAAGTTGGTATCCGCCAAGCTTTT
Source organism: Limonium bicolor (assembly GCA_023374045.1). NCBI lineage: Eukaryota > Viridiplantae > Streptophyta > Magnoliopsida > Caryophyllales > Plumbaginaceae > Limonium > Limonium bicolor. The sequence goes on from CM041781.1 coordinate 170,842,358, forward strand.
GGCAATCCGGGGTCTAGGAAAGGCTCACAAGGAAGGATGATCAGCTATGAGGAACATTTGAAGGCTACTGCTGAGTTGGAGCAGAGGCTTAGGCAGAATGTTCAGCAGTTGGTTGCAGAGGAGATGACTAAAATACGCTCACAGATGTGTAGTAGTCAGGAGGTGACTAGACCAGCCCATGCACCATCAGCTGATAGGGAGGAGGGCACACCAGTATGGCAGAGTAGTGTGCAGTCGATAGATCCATATCCATATGGATCTATTAAGGTTAGTCACATTAACTTAGAAAATAAATTATTTTATCATCTATTTACTTCGATTGTGTTCGTTTAACCCTTCTTTACTTAATGTTCAGGAACCCGTTTTATGCACGCTGTTCATGCCGATGGGAGGTGAGGATATTAAGGTGGCGTGGGGTAAATTGTTTCCCTCATCTCGTACAGACACCGTCGGCGGTGAACCACTACGGCAGGGGTATGTCCGGGTGCTTGTAGATGATTATGTGACAGAATATGCTGATGTTGCTATACCGGTACCTCTGGGACAGAGAAACATACTTCGCTCTGTTCAAACAGCTACAATCCAATGGCCGGGTACATGGGTCAAAATCTCGGGCCAGGTAAACACAATTAACGCTTACTCTAAAATTATAATTATCCGATATTTCAATTAGTATATGGTTTAGAGTGAGTAACTTAAACTTAATTAATCAACAAATTAGGAAAATGTCAAGTCGAAAAAAACTTCTAAAGGAAAAGGAAAAAGTGTTGCCACACCAGCTCTCACGGGGGCATCCTCCAATTTCATGATGAGACCTGCTTTAGTAGAGAAGAACATATTGGAGGGGTTGTCACAGAACATGAGACTTCTGCACTCGGCCTTGTTGATGACGTCACCTCAGAGTGATAGGATCCAAGTGGAGGATAGCCAGGGTCTTTTTCACCATCACGAACCCGAAGGACGGACTCATACGTTCGATATATATATGTCCGACTTCGTTGATGTATTCAAGAGAGACTGGTTAAATGTGTCGATTCTGAAGTCAGCTAGCATGTGAGCGATCTCATACCTTTTCCTATATTAATGAAATACTTGAATTAGTTTTTGTACTTTAACGCCGTTCACTGATGTTGTTGTCTTTATGGTGCAGGCATGTGCATTCCAAGGCGATACGAGATCATCAGACTAACAGCTTCGGATTCCTATGCCCTGATACTTGCAGTGAAGTGACTATGTCAATGGATGAAAGTATTTTGCGGTACGTGACGAACACAATATATGAATGTGCAGACAAGTCATACATTATGCTGCCATATTATCAAGGGTAAGTCATACTTCCATATCTTATTACGTTTTATTTATAAGTTATGTTATCCGTGTTATGATTTCAATTTTATTCATCACGTGAGCAGTCGTCATTGGTCGTTGTTGGTTTTGGTCATGAAATACCCGAGAGTCTTACAGTTCGACTCACTTGGTACGAGTGCCAAGAAGCCAGCGATAGCAGCGGCTCTAAAGAGGTGAGCTATTTAAATTATACAACAATTGTCATAACTTAATAAATTGTTTCGTTAAATTTGATTTTTGTATTATATAGTGGCTTCCAAGCTGCACTACATGCATTGCAAAAGACACCGAAGAACATCCCTTGGACTACAGTGAAGGTAGTTTTACTTATTTTGTGCAAATAGTTAACATGTTAATAGTAGACCTGCAAGTATGACTGATAACGTAATGTGTGAATGTATAGTGTCCAGTACAGCCTGGTGGATCAGAATGTGGTTACTATGTTATGAGGTTTATGCACGACTTAGTAGCATCATCCAAGTTTTTGCCAGAAAAATCATTGGACATGGTAAAAACTATCTTTGAAAGTCTTGGTTTATATGTATTTTTATTCTTTGTCATTCTTTGTGTAGTGTCTCATTAACTATTTATTTTTGTTTGTTCAAGGCTTTCGAAGAAATCGTGGGCATTGGAAGTTATGAAGATAGGCACATATGGGAAATCCTCGAGGATTGGGCAGAATTTATCTCCATCGACGTACTTAGTTGATTCCTCTAAAGTTAGTTTGCGTTGAACGTTACTTGTGTTATTATGTATTTCATTAGATTGAAACGTAGTGAATTGTATATTGTAATGGAGTGTGGTGTGGAGTGGAGAGTGTGGTGAAGTGTACAACTAATCCTTATTTTTGTTATGAATTTTCTTACTTTCTTGCATTTATTGATGTGTGCCGATGATTATGGCCGCTTTATGGGTTTATAGTATGCTACTGAGGCGCCCCACTGTGGTGGCAGCATTATACAATGTCTTTACAGGTTTGTTTAATTTTGTGGTGTATTTGGGTGCATTAATAAGCTGGAAAGGAAAAAACAAAAAAAAAAATACAGCCTATTTCGGCGGTTCCTACTACAGAACCACCGAAATAGATCAATTCCATTTGACCGTCTTCGTTTGACCTGGCCACCTATTTCGGCGGTTCCTTGTTAAGAACCGCCGAAATAGGTGGCCAGGTCAAACGAAGACGGTCAAATGGAATTGATCTATTTCGGCGGTTCTGTAGTAGGAACCGCCGAAATAGGTTAAAATACCTATTTCTGCGGTGCTCATTTCTGCGGTTGTAAACTGCAGAAATAGGCCCTTTACAACCGCAGAAATAGGCTGTTTTCCTACTAGTGAGTTTAAAGCTTATTTAGTTTAATTTATGCTTATATAATTAAGTTTGGGGTCAAATGGTGATTACTAGTAAAATATAAAGTCGTGGGCTTAATTTAGAGGAATTTAGGGTTTTTAAATGAATTTAATAAAAATTATAACATTTTATAAAGTTTTGGGTCAAAATTGTAAAAATAGAAAACTATAGGGTATAATTGGTAATTACCGAAAGTTTGGCTCCAATTTGGTATTAGAAGTCAAAGTTGACTATATAGGAGACTTTGACCAAGTTTGGAGAATTTAAGAAATTAAAATACTACCTTATATTAAGATAGTTATTAAATTGTAAAATATTTATAAGAGATGGGGTTATATTGTGATTTCCGAAACTTTGGGGTACTAAATGGGATTTGGTACAGACCTTAAGTTATTAGGAATTTTTAGAAGTTTATTTGGTTAAATTTGGAGTTTATATGAATTATATAAGTATAATATATGATATTTCATGACATTGTTACAAATGGGTAACATATGGGTAAAAACCGAGAATTTTAGAAAGTATAAGGTTAGGAATGATATTTATAACCTTTTGGTATAGTTTGGTAATTTTTGGAGTTATATACAAGGTTTTATAAAGATATATGTATAATATATAGTTTTAATGACATTAGAAAACTATGTATTATAAATTGGGGAGATTTGGTAAATATACAAAGTTTGGTGGTGGGAATTTAATTAAAACAGACCTAGGGTCTGTTCGGAAATTATAGCCTTTAAAAACTATAGGTTATAATTATATTAAGGTTTAAGGATTATAATATAAGGTATATATTATAAGTGTAACAATGAAATATAATTTGGGGTTGATTTGTAATTTATGGAAGTATAGTGGGAGATAATGAAAACCGAGAGTATAAGGGGTTGTTTGGTATTTATTAACAATATATAACTATAGGTTATAATTGTTTTAATGACATAAATGTCGTAATATATGTCATATAACTATAATATAACACTATATAAGATATGTGGTGGATTTTGTAAATATTTAAGAAAATAGGTGCTGTTCGGTAATATGGGCATTATTTAAATGAAAATTTGTAATATGGTTTTTATGTTATAAAGGGTGTAACATTTTAATATAAGAAATATTCATTAAAGAGAATGAATATATTATAAAGACTTACCATATAATAAATAGTCCCATAATACATGTATATAAATAAATATATGTTATGGTGTAGAAAATATAATATGGTTCAATAACTATATATTATCATAATTAAAATGATATATGATAAAGAGAAAAGAATTACAAACATTAGATATGGAAATTCTAATGTTAAGAGTATACATGCAATAAAAAGGATTTATATAATTCAAAGTATTTTTACATATGAATTATACTACATTAAACTTGGAAAGACAAACCTTAGGAAAATGAATACTAAGGTGGAATGTATAATATATGATAAAGAATTATACATGCAATATAGAAACAGACTATATGATATACAAGGGTATATTAAGTTACATGCAATAACAGGTTCAACATTAAGTATATTAATATACGAGGCAAGACTACGCATGTAATATAACGTTTTTCCAAATCTCGAGTTAAGCCGAAAACCCAACAAACGTTGACAGTTAATGACAGGGGATTAACCGGGAGGTATTAGTGACGGTACGGGGTACCGTAGAGTTATATTGTTATACGGGATTCTAATCAGTAGCGTTATGTATTATTAGACTGTTAGAGACGACACGGGGAGCATCGGACAAACAATCTTATCACAGATTACACAGAAGTCTGAACTGAGGAAGCCCTCAAAGACAATCAGAGACATTGTCACTAGGTATAACTGAACACTTATTACAGTTGAGACTTGTACATTGGCGAACAATATTGGTTTTTATACCAAGGACGGGAGTTAATACTGGTTTATTATTCTCGTTGTTTCGCCTTGTTGTTCATTGGTTATACTGTGTGGTTTATATTATGTGTGTTGATGGTTGTGTTATTGTATGGTTATTACTGTTAAATGTTTTACAGTTTATATATTAAAACGGTATTGCATGTAACGAATCTCATGCTCTCGACCAATTAATTGAGGGGTTTGAGGAGGCATGACGGGGCATGTGATAACATACTCAGCAGGGGCTGATTCCATACCACATACCATTTTTATTTCATGAGACTAGCTGGTGGGTCGACGCGAGGCGCGACAGTTGTGTTTACTTTTGGTTGGACTTGGTACGGTTTGAAACTACTGTTGTTTTGGACTCGGGGTTTGTAAACCGAGGTGTGTATTTTGGTTAGACGCTGACGTGTACGGTTTGTAATAAATGGTTGTTGTTGGATATGTTTTAGATTGTTTAAGCACTACTATCTATCTCTTGTGGTCATTGCGGGAATACGTTTCGTATGTTGATTATCATGTAACTAGTTATCACCCGTATGAGCGAGTGATAACAGTGACACCATTAGAGCGACAGTCTGTTATTTACCGCTGCGATTTATTTATTAAGTACGACGTTTATATTATAATTAGGAGCCGGATTAGTAGGGGTGTTACACATACAGGAAGACATTACAAGTCAACCGATCATACTTACCGCTACGGAGATACGCTTCTCCTGTACATACACAGTGCTTGTTAGCTTCATTACACACCCGGGTGAAATACCCCAAATCTAATTAACACTATAAAACAATTTAAATAATAAAAGTATAAATTATTTCACGTGCGCATGCTCATTCCCGCATGCAAACGTTTACGTACGCGTGCAAACTCACGCATGCAAACGATACGTAACAATAGTTGTTTTACCCTAAACGCTAACGGGGAAAATTTTACTAACGTATTAACATACTCATACAAAACGATTATGTACGTTTATTAACAAAGATTAAACTCCTTACATAACAAGCTCGATATAGAGAGCGTCGACAAGGAAAAAAAAATCAATACGAACGTTTATACAAACGAGTAACGTAGGTATTTACAAATGCTAAAATAAATTGGTATACACATTTAAACAATGTAACAACCTATGTTATACCTTAATCCGTGTACCAAGAACACTACGTGTACTCTACTGATAAAAAAAAAAAGTATACATTCATACAAAAATATATACATAAGGAGTAAACCTTAAGACAAGGTAATAACATGTGTTAAAAACTAACACATGAAACAAGTCCAATGTGACAACACTAAACACATGATATTATAACATATAGTATACAATATTATAACAAGACAAAAAAAAATGAAGCTGGCACCCAGCCTTGGTACCGTCCGTAACATACACAAAATGAGACATAAGACAATATGTGAGAGAGCAATTTAAGGAGGAATTTAAGGGAGACTAGTACCAACTACAATTGAATAATAATATAAGGAATAAACAAGATAAGAAATGGGGGCCATCAGCCGTTTTATTTGGGCTGCTAGTTACGAATTCAAGAAGGAAAATAAGAGGAGGGGATCATGGGTAGTTCTTGTACTTGCTACAATGACATGTAATAATATAGTATATAATGAATAAATTAAAGCAAGAAGAAGGACAAGGCTACCGATTTTGGCAGCTCACATTGGCGGTGGCAGCATGAAATAGGGAGTAGAATAGTTGACTAGTTGTACTTGCTTGCTACAATGACATGTGGTAATATAATATACAATGAAGTAAAGTAAAGCAAGAAAGTATAGAGTTCCGAATTGGCATTCTCATTTTAACGGTAATAGCATGGGGTGAGGGGAGTGAAATGGGGACCTCTTGTACTTGTTGTCATAAATTAAAATGATATAATATGTCAATGTGTAAAATAAGTCAAAAAAAGACAACAATCAACCCCCACCACAAGAGATACTACCGATTTGGAAGAAGGAAAAGAGGGAGAATATGTGATATTGCCAAGGAATAAAATAACACATGGTAAGTACATATACTCATTACCTCCATTTAAATAAATCAGTACTTCCCTCTCATTTCTTGCCTTGTCGAATCGAACCCCTCCCAGCCAAGCCTCCACGTCCATATTCCTCTTTATCCTCTTCTTTATTTCTTCATCCTCTCCTAAACAATAATTAAGCTCCATTAGTGGTGGAACAAATTACTAGCCCATTATACTACAATATCCTACTCCTTCCTCATTATTAAATTAAGGGAACATACCTTATACACGTACATTATCAAAACTGAAAATAACAAAGGGAAGGGGGATCAAATCAACCATGGAGAATGCCTTGGAGCTAAGCTAGTTCATGTCACCATTTTAAGGTAAAGAGTGCTTAAAACTCTAATCTCCTTCCATGTCAATTTTATGTCCGAAAATTCCAAGACTTGTGACACCATTTCCTTCCTTTTTCATGCTCAAAAATCCTGTCCTCATCAAGCTACAAGGGCGCCGAAAAGTCCTAATAGAATCCTCAAGGTAATGTCATGAAGTCTTAAATTTTCATGCCTTAAACACTATATTAATCATAACTATGGGCAACAACTAAATGTAATACCTTACACACACTTAGGGCCGAGAATGGGTCGTTAAAGAGGGGTTTAATTTGGCCTCTAAATGGTTATAAATTAATGAGGAACACTTAATTAAGATTACAAATGATGTAGAGGATGAAATCACATTTTTATTAAGTTAAAAGCTTACTATATAATTATAACCGGTTGCATTGTATGTGTATAACCGAAAATTTATTAGGTTCTACGTATATTTTGATGTAATTAGATTTATGATATAGTTTGTACTTAGGCCTAATGTTTAAATATATTTCTATACGTAATTTATGGCATTACAAGCATTAAAAAAAATTATGAAACCAAATGTTAGAAATAGTCATTTCCGAAAACATGTGGGGTAGATATGATACTAATGTAATGGGTTACATAGGTATACGAACATTAATTATAAATTTTGAGTAGGATATATATATATATATATATATATATATATATATATATATATGTAATAATTATAAGCACAAAATAGCTAGTTTAATAACTTATGGGATAAAAGTATAATTTTTGGAAACATGGGGTAGAAATAGTGCCAGCCGAGAATAGATATAATTTTGGCTTTATAAGGATATAATAAGGTGTAGGAAATTATATCATGAATTTTAGACAAGTTAAATAGTCATTAAGGAATTAAAATATCAATTATAACGTTTTGGGGTGATATTGTAATTTATAAAAGTTTATATGGAAATTTGGAAATTAAGTGGGCGGAAGTGTAATTAGTGGAGAAATAAATACCCATTCGAAATTATAGGAATTTGGTATTAAAACTATAGATTAAAAGTTATTGTGTAACTATTATAAAATTTTGGGGTTAAAATGTAATTAAAGGAGAATATTAGTAAAGGCCGAAAATTTATGGGGCTATTTGGTAATTTATAAAAGTTAAAGTTCCAAATTATGATTACCAAAATTATAGTGGTGATTTTGTGAATTAATAAAATAAGGAATTAAAACTACATAATATAATGTAATTAGAATTAAAATGTAAAGTTTATGAACTATTGGGGTTGTTTTGTAAATAACCAAAAATACAGGGATAAGTATTTGAATTTAAATAATTATAAGTCATATGTGGATATTTGGAGGAGTTAGAAAAAGAATTTTGATAAAAGGGGGTTATGGAATTAAAATTATGGGTTAAATAATTATAAGGAATTTAATTGTAACTACTTGATATAACTTGTGAGTAATTTATAATTAATAAGAGTTATGGGAATAATATGTCCATGCGTGACATGTAAATATAAATTGGGAAATTATAAAATTGTTATGTCATTTAGACAAATATAAACAAGCAACATGAATAATACATGTATATATATATATATAAGTATATATTAAAGGATTTAAAAATAATAAATCAAAAGAAATTTCATAAAATGTTATACATAAAATCATAAGGTGATTAAAGGAAATTACCACACCATAGAAGTCTTATAATAGAGACTACATGATTTCAAAAGTATATAAATGCCTTAAACATAAGATAAGGTTAAGAGGTTAAAGGAACTAACTAACGTTCAATTAAAACCTCACATGAAATAACGAATACGTAACCTATACGTAATACGTTAAAATTACTATACGAGAGTAACTCCATTAACGCTCTCAGTTAATCCTGTTCTAGGACTATACTTGACCAGACGTTGACCGGGAAAAAGTCGAGTACAATCTACGGTGAACGGTATGGGATTCTTGCAACTTGTTTTCTACCGGATTACACCGGCTTGTGTGCTATCTGTTGTTTGAAATAACGACCAAGATAATTAATGTAAAATGTTGTTTTGCTCTTGTGCACTGTTGTATTATTTTATGTGCGTGAATGTTGCTAACTACAACGTGTATGTCCCACGCATACAAACACTACTATACCAGTGGACTAAATACCTGCGCTTTATTATACCGAGAACTTGTACTCAAGTCTCTCACTAACTTCACCTTATAACAAACGTCATTATCCTAAACGTGATAACTGACAATACACATTGTATTCTTGTTTAACGTCTTTATATGACACTTAACAATTTTATACTACGAGAACGAGGAGCCCAGTTGGATCTGGCCATGCATGCTACAGGAGTTGTACCTGTCTCAGGTCGTCTCCTATTCAATTTACGTCGCGACGGAACAGTTCAAGTGGGGAGGAAGACTTTATTCCTCTCGAGGGTTCAATTCCCAACAGTACAAGTGGAGAGGAAGACTTTATTCCTATCGAGGGTTCGATTCCCACATTTCTAAGGTACAGGAGTTAACTACGTTATCTTCTGAGGGACTAATTACCCAACCTTTCTCTATAACGGGGTCACTATACCTCCACTATATTGATATACTCATTTACATCTGTCAGTCCCACTGTGTGGACCCGACAACTATCAAATGATTAAAGTTCATCTAACTTGACCTTCTGAAGTCTTGTTTTATGTGACATTGTTGTCCTTGTATGGATACTTGTTATTATCATACTATGCTTGTCTACAGCTTTAAAAAAAAAGAACTGCATGTATTCGACAAAGTAGTTGGTGTGGCCCGGTAGACGATGGGCTGCACGTTTTCCATACCAGCATTGTTTGCTGAACCCCTTTGGGGGCACCCCCATTTTTTCAGGTACCTGAAGTTGAGAAGATTACCACACCGAGTGTAGGTGGGGTAGATTCAAGCTATGGGAGTCTTCTTCTAGTTATTTGTTTTATTTAAGTATTGTACTTTTGAGTTTGATTCCTAGTATCTCGGATTGTATTCGTATTCAGACCGTGACTTTTGGAGATTGTATTTGGAGTTAGCCTTGTTGGTCACAAGGGTGGCCAACGGCATTGTAATACCGCCCGATTGTTGTATTTATTTCCGCTGCAGTTGTATTTTATTTGGGAGTGATCGCCGTACAGGTTATTGGATTTCGGGTTGGGGTGTTACAAAAAGTGGTATCAGAGCGTAGTTACGCTTTGGATACAAGGATACACCGAGATTAGGATTTCTAAAGCTTTAGGTTACGGGTTGAGAGATAGTATAGAAAGGAGTTTAAGTTAGTTTTTACTTAGACTACTATCCAAGACCAAGATTGTGACCACAGTATCTAATATACCTCAACATCCTGCAGATGTCAGGAAGAGGAGGACGTCGTGGACAGGCCGATGAGGAGCCAACCATCAGGCTTGCAGACATTGCTACTTTAATTGCTCAGGCATTTGCACAGGCGAGGGTTGCACAGCAGCAGCAGCTACCTCCACCACCACCACCCCGAGAGAGAGATTGGGTGAAGATTTGGCTGATCTGAGGCCAACTGCATTCAAGGGACAGACTGACCCTACTCACTTGGAGACATATATCATGGAGATGGAGACAGCGTTCGAGACACTTGCAGTCCCAGCTAGGGAAAAAGTAAGGCTTGCTGCCTTTTACCTGAAGGATGCAGCGAGAGATTGGTGGAATATGGTGAAGGCCGACCACCTGGATGACCCAGCTTTCACTTGGGGACACTACACTGCACTACTTAGGGGCAAATACTACCCGGCCCACACCAGGATGGTGAAGACTAGGGAGTTTGACGCCCTGGAGCAGACGGGAAAGATGACCGTGGATGAGTATTATGCAAAGTTTACTTCACTACTCCGACTACTGCCCGGATTAGGTTACTCGGACCAGGTGTTGGTCGACCGGTTCTACGAGGGACTGAGCCCTCGACTCCAGTTTGGGATGGGACCAATCATCCCCACTAGTTTACAGGTAAAACAGGAGAGACATAAACCAGTTGAAAATTTTATTACCTACTATACCCCGTCATGGGAGATTTGGATATTGATACCTTGAGATTTCAGGAATGTTACCATGCTGCCTCCATTGTGGAGAGTACATGCAAGAGAAGGGATGCTTTGAGCTCCCAAAAGAGAAAGGAGGGACCTGGCAGTGAGGATGCCAAGCAGGGAAACTCCAACAGAAGGAACAAGCCCTATCAAAAAGGCCAGGGGTCCTATCAAGGGAAGGGGAACCAGAATACTGGGAACCCGCAGTCAGGGACCCACGGAGCAGCAAACTTACAGAAAACCTACCCATCTAAGGGTAGGCACTCTAACCAAGTAGTTAAATTTGAAACTTTTTGTGATTACTACAGTACCGTTGGAATATATAATTGACCTCGATTGTAATAGGTTATGGACAGGGCTCAAACACGGGCCAGAGGTATGTCCGTCACTTCAACTGTAGACAGTGTGGAAAGGATCACCCCGGCGTGGACTGCCAAGGGGAGAAAGTCTAGTGCCGCCATTGTCAGATATGGGGACACTGAGCCTTCGAGTGCATTAAGAACCCGGAGAGCAGGAACTACCACCCGGGAGCAAAGGCAAACACCGGCCATAAGAATGGAGCTAGCGATACTCGCCCTCCCAACAACCAAGCTCAGGGAATAAGGGCAAAGGCCCAGCATCGGGACCCGCCCTGCACGTCATGGACCGCTCAGATGAGGCTGGTCCTTCTACCAACCCAGGTACTTCTAAACCCATGTGAACCTGTTATTGAGCAATGGATGATGTGAATGAGTGCTTGCATGCCATGATTGCCTAGTTGCATAGGAAAGAACTAATAAGACTCACTAGTAGAATTTTAAACCACGTAGGAAGCTATAAGATATGCTTTCCTATCCCCTCACCGCCCTCCCTGGAAGAAAACACTATCAAAGTACAAGAACCAGCGAACGAACAAGGGAAGGTTATCCAACCTGGTTTGATATTACTCAAAGGATACCTAACACCGGAGACACAAATTGCAATCATCAGAAGATGTCAAGAATTGGGAGCAGGACCAGGAGGGTTCTACACTCCAGAATTTCCAGGAGGATCAAAGATGAAGCTGAAAATGATGTGCTTAGGAAAGGATTGGAATCCTTACTCAAAGACCTACCAGGATACAAGAAATGGAGATGTAGCACAAGTACCAAAAATCCCAGAAGAATTTTTACAAATCGTGGAACAAGCAGTTAATACAGCTCAACAGCTAGAAGAAGATCCAGTTCCCAATCTAAGGGCTGATCTATGTATCATCAACTTCTATGAAGAAGGAGTCCGCTTAGGGCTACATCAAGACAAGGATGAAACACAAGGGTCCCTCAATCAGGGGATACCAGTATTGTCTTTGTCAATTGGAGATGACACAGAGTTCCTTTATGGCGAGCAGAAGCGTGTGGACCTTGCAAAGAAAATCATATTGAATTCAGGAGATGTTTTAATAATGGGTGGGAGGTCAAGGTTGCTATACCATGGAATCAAAAGGATTAAATTAAACACAGCACCTTCGACAGTGATAAACACCACTCACATGAAACCAGGAAGATTAAGTTTGACTTTTAGAAAGTACTAGTGTTGTAATTGTTTTTGGACATCTGAAAGGAGATCATCTCATCAATGAAGAATTATTGTTATGAAAGTGAATGTCTTTAGACCCCATCATATATCAAAGTACTTACCCAGATTCTGTTGTTAGGTTGTGCTAAGGAGACGGAAGGTGCCTTAAGTATTCTTACTGAGGAGGAGGCCAGCAAGGGCGGCGTGATCCTCACTAGTACCTTTCCTGTTAATGGAGTGGATGCATTAGTACTGTTCGACTCCGGAGCCTCACATACTTTCGTTTCGCCTTCGCTTGCGGGGAAGTTGGGGCTAGACGCTGTAGAGTTACCTGATTTTAAGGTGGCACTCCCGTCTAAGGAGAAGATCAGTTGCACTCGTCTTTATAGAGGAGCCACTATCCGTATTAAGGAGGAGGAATTTCCCATTGACCTTATTGAGTTCAGAGGTCTAGGATTCGATGTTATAGCCGGGATGGACTGGTTGGGGCGGCACAGAGGCCGCATTCTTTGTGCAGAGCGCAGACTGTTACTTAAGAGCCCATCAGGAGTGACAGTATCTTACCGCCAGAGCCCTAGAGCACCATCAATAAAAGTGATATCTGCAATGTCCATGTACAAACACGTCAGGAAGCAGAAGGAAGTATACTTATGCTATGTTCAGGATGTAGAGCATGACCCTGATTTTGATCCAGATATGCCAGTGGTGTCAGAATTTCCAGATATTTTCCCAAAGGAACTTCCAGGCTTACCGCCACCCAGAGAGGTAGAGTTCTCCATTGAATTACTACCAGGTACCAGTCCCATAGCTAAGGCACCGTACCGTATGGCACCAGCAGAGATGGCTGAGTTGAAGGAACAGTTGAAGGATTTGTTGGACAAGGGATACATACGACCTAGCGTATCTCCTTGGGGAGCACCAGTTCTTTTTGTGAAGAAGAAGGATGGAAGCCTTCGGTTATTTCCGATTACAGAGAGCTTATGCAGTGTCAGTGAAGAACAAATATCCACTACCACGAATCGACGATTTGTTTGATCAGTTGAGAGGAGCAAAGGTGTTTTCGAAGATCGATTTGAGATCAGGATACCATCAGATACCTATCAGGGAGCAAGACATAGAAAAGACAGCGTTCAGAACACGATACGGCCACTAAGAGTTTACAGTTATGCCTTTTGGCTTGTCAAATGCACCAGCAGTCTTCATGGATTTAATGAACAGATTATTCAGAGAGCAGCTGGATAAGACCGTGGTTGTATTCATCGATGACATCCTAATTTATTCAAAGTCTAAGGAAGAGCATGAGAGTAACCTTCGACATGTACTTGAGATCTTAAGGGAGAACCGGCTTTATGCTAAGTTCTCCAAATGTGAGTTTTGGTTAGACAGAGTTTCCTTTCTAGGACATGTTATCTCCGACGCTGGGATCGCAGTGGATCCAGCAAAAATAGAAGCAGTTCGCACCTGGCCTAGGCCAAAGACAGTGACTGATATCAGGAGTTTCCTTGGGTTAGCAGGTTACTACAGGAGGTTTGTCAGAGACTTCTCCAAAATAGCAAAACCTATGACCAGTTTAATGAAGAAGGACACACCATTCACATGGACTACAGAATGTGAGACCTCATTCCAGTATTTGAAGAATGCTTTGACATCAGCACCAGTTTTGACTATACCTAAAGGCACAGAAGGTTATGAAGTTTACTGTGATGCATCAGGCAGAGGTTTAGGGTGTGTACTCATGCAGAATGGGAAGGTAGTCGCCTACGCTTCCCGACAGTTGAAGAAACATGAGGAAAACTATCCCACACATGACTTGGAGCTTGGAGCGATTGTTTTCACATTGAAGATCTGGCGCCACTACCTGTATGGTGTCCAGATGACCGTATACTCAGATCACAAAAGTTTGAAGTATGTATTCACCCAGAAGGAGTTAAACATGAGACAAAGAAGATGGGTTGAATTTCTCAAGGATTATGACATTGATTTGCAGTACAAAGAGGGAAAAGCTAATGTAGTAGCAGACGCATTGAGTCGACGAGCACATTCCTTGAATGCCATTGTGGCTAGCTCGAGTCTTATAGACGACATACGTAGCGCACAGCAGAATGATCAGCGAATGATGGAAATCAGTCAGAAGTTGTCTGACGGTACATTTGAAGGAGGGAAGTATGAGTTTCAGCTACACGATGATGGGTTGATCAGATTAAAGGGCAGATTGTGTATTCCCAGAGACAACACAGATATAAAGGAGCATATTCTGCGAGAGTCCCACACTTCTACCACATCTGCCCATCCAGGAGCTTCTAAGATGTACAAAGATCTAAAGAGGTATTTCTGGTGGAGTGGTATGAAGGGCGACGTGACAGAATATGTGATTCGATGTCTCACTTGTCAGAAAGTGAAATTCGAACATAGACGACCAGGAGGTATGGTACAGTCTATGCCAGTTCCAGAGTGGAAGTTTTATGATATCTCGATGGACTTCGTGGTGGGACTACCACCTACGAGAGGAGGACTAAATATGATATGGGTTGTTGTTGATCGACTGACTAAAGTTGCTAGATTTATTCCGATGAAAGACACTTGGAAAGTGCCAAAGTTGGCAGAACTATTCGAGCAAGAGATTATCAGACATCATGGAGTACCAAAGACTATTGTTTCAGATCGAGATACCAGATTTCTTTCACGATATTGGCGAGCTACTCGCGAAGCACTTGGAACTGAATTGAAGCTTAGCACAGCATTTCATCCTCAGACAGATGGTCAGTCAGAGAGGACTATTCAGACCTTAGAGGACATGCTACGAGCAAGTGCTTTGGATTTCCAGGGCAGCTGGATAGATAGATTACATCTCATTGAATTTGCATACAATAACAGCTATCACGCCTCTATACAGATGTCACCTTTTCAAGCACTATATGGCAGACCATGCCGCACACCATTGTGCTGGGACGAGTCTAGTGAGACCGTCATCATTGGGCCTGAGTACTTAGAGCAAGTCCAGGCAGAAGTACAACAAATCAGAAACAATATGAAAGCAGCACAAGATAGACAGAAATCATATGCTGATGAGAGACGACGAGACCTTGAGTTCGCGGTTGGCGACCAGGTATTTCTACGAGTATCACCCATGAAGCGTGTATTCAGATTTGGACAGAAGGGCAAGCTAAGCCCGAAATTTGTAGGACACTACGCTATCACAGAGCGGGTGGGCCTTGTGGCATATCGACTTGATTTGCCAGCAGAGTTGGGTAAAGTACACAACGTTTTTCATGTGTCTCAGCTCAAGAAATATATGCCTCACCCTTCGTATGTCTTACAACCAGATACTTTATCTTTAGAACCGACGATGTGATACGTGGAGACACCTCAGCGAATTTTAGACAGGAAAACACGAGATACTCGCAACAAGACTGTGAGTCTCGTAAAGGTCCTTTGGTCAAACCACGATGTTGAGGAAGCCACTTGGGAACTAGAGGCCGATATGCGTGCTAAATTCCCCTCACTGTTTACCGACTAGCTACACTAGCCTAGGGTACGTGGGCGTACCCCTCTTTTTAGGGGGGGGGGTAGAGCTTTTTCGCTTTTTAGTTTATGTGCACTTTCGTTACACTTTTACATGTAAGTGTTCTTGCGTAACGCTACGTTTGTTCGTACTTGTGTACTCTACTTTTGATGTGCACTACGTTACACCATGTTGAATGATTATGTGCACTACGTTGCACTATGTTACTATGTGGAATGAATATGTGTACTACGTTACACTATATTGAGGTTACTAGAACAATCCTTCGTAATCATTGCTGTTATGTTGTTTCTACACAATGACTTGTAGATTACCGTTACTCGGGATTTGTTCCCTAAACTAGAACTAAGTTGTGGATACTTAACGGAATCAGTTTTCCCCACAATCATTTATATTTAGAAATGAGACATCGGGGCGAAGTCCTTTTTAAGGGGGGTAGATTGAAATACCCCAAATCTAATTAACAATATAAAACAATTTAAATAATAAAAGTATAAATTATTTCACGTGCGCATGCTCATTCCCGCATGCAAACGTTTACGTACGCGTGCAAACTCACGCATGCAAACGATACGTAACAATAGTTGTTTTACCCTAAACGCTAACGGGGAAAATTGTACTAACGTATTAACATACTCGTACAAAACGATTATGTACGTTTATTAACAAAGATTAAACTCCTTACATAACAAGCTCGATATAGAGAGCGTCGACAAGGAAAAAAAAATAAATACGAACGTTTATACAAACGAGTAACGTAGGTATTTACAAATGCTAAAATAAATTGGTATACACATTTAAACAATGTAACAACCTATGTTATACCTTAATCCGTGTACCAAGAACACTACGTGTACTCTACTGATCAAAAAAAAAATAAAGTATACATTCATACAAAAATATATACATAAGGAGTAAACCTTAAGACAAGGTAATAACATGTGTTAAAAACTAACACATGAAACAAGTCCAATGTGACAACACTAAACACATGATATTATAACATATAGTATACAATATTATAACAAGACAAAAAAAAAATGAAGCTGGCGCCCAGCCTTGGTACCGTCCGTAACATACACAAAATGAGACATAAGACAATATGTGAGAGAGCAATTTAAGGAGGAATTTAAGGGAGACTAGTACCAACTACAATTGAATAATAATATAAGGAATAAACAAGATAAGAAATGGGGGCCATCAGCCGTTTTATTTGGGCTGCTAGTTACGAATTCAAGAAGGAAAATAAGAGGAGGGAATCATGGGTAGTTGTTGTACTTGCTACAATGACATGTAATAATATAGTATATAATGAATAAATTAAAGCAAGAAGAAGGACAAGGCTACCGATTTTGGCAGCTCACATTGGCGGTGGCAGCATGAAATAGGGAGTAGAATAGTTGACTAGTTGTACTTGCTTGCTACAATGACATGTGGTAATATAATATACAATGAAGTAAAGTAAAGCAAGAAAGTATAGAGTTCCGAATTGGCATTCTCATTTTAACGGTAATAGCATGGGATGAGGGGAGTGAAATAGGGACCTCTTGTACTTGTTGTCATAAATTAAAATGATATAATATGTCAATGTGTAAAATAAGTCAAAAAAAGACAACAATCAACCCCCACCACAAGAGATACTACCGATTTGGAAGAAGGAAAAGAGGGAGAATAGGTGATATTGCCAAGGAATAAAATAACACATAGTAAGTACATATACTCATTACCTCCATTTAAATAAATCAGTACTTCCCTCTCATTTCTTGCCTTGTCGAATCGAACCCCTCCCAGCCAAGCCTCCACGTCCATATTCCTCTTCATCCTCTTCTTTATTTCTTCATCCTCTCCTAAACAACAATTAAGCTCCATTAGTGGTGGAACAAATTACTAGCCCATTATACTACAAGGGTGCTGAAATATCCTGTCCTCATCAAGCTACAAGGGTGCTGAAAAGTCCTAATAGAATCCTCAAGGTAATGTCATGAAGTCTTAAATTTTCATGCCTTAAACACTATATTAATCATAACTATGGGCAACAACTAAATGTAATACCTTACACACACTTAGGGCCGAGAATGGGTCGTTAAAGAGGGGTTTAATTTGGCCTCTAAATGGTTATAAATTAATGAGGAACACTTAATTAAGATTACAAATGATGTAGATGAAATACCCCAAACCTTGATATGTAGTTTAATATTAAAATATGGTATGTAAAGGCTAAAAAGTGCCTTAGGAACATCAGTGTACAATTTAAACCATAGTAAAATGCAATAAAGCATTAAGACACAGTTTGAGCAAAAACATGCTCTAAGCTATGAGCGAACTTGGTTAGGACCCAAAGAGCCTACCAAGGCTTAATCATCTTCAAGTGTGATTTAATAAGGCTAATTAAGTCCTTAGGAGACTTTGGTAGACAGTTAAACCAAATAAAACACAAATAAATACCTTAAAGTCAATAAGAGCAAAAAATGTGCTCTAAGCTGGGGAAATTTGTATAAGACCTAATGGTCAGCTATACCTTATAAATATGTTAATGAACATATTAAATCGATTACCAAAGAAAACCAAGCTTGAAAACAAGTTAAAACACAAAAAGTGCTTTAAGGAGTCTTAAAGCACGTTTTTGAAAAATTGTCTTGTAAATGAGTTTTGAATGGCTAAATGTCCATAATTACTCTTTAATTAACATGTGTACTATATAGTATCACATTTGGGTGGCTATATCAATGGGAAATCAAAAATTTCACTTCTATGTGCCTTGTTTTGTGAATAGTGATTTTTTATAAGCTAGTTGTAACATATGTTATCATAAGTAATTAAATTGACAAACAAAGACTATTATACCCTTCTAACTATATGGGGGCCGGTTTTTCAAGGTGTGAGTCACCAACTTGTAAAAGAAATCAAATAAGGAAAGTAAAGCTTATAAGTAAAGTACTATTTTGCTTTATACATAAATATCTTAACAAAAGCAAACTTACCTTCTTCTCTCTTCTCCTTCTTGTATTCACACGGTTTCTTCATCTTCTCCTTTCCTCCATTTACGATTTTCTATGGCAACCTCTCTTCTCCATCTTCATTTCTTTGCCAAATCCAACTCCATACTCCAAATCAAATTCTAAGACCATATTTGTCTTAGTTAGACCAAGCTCTACACTTCTATCTTTTCAAATCTTCAAGAACTCAATTTTGATGCCATGAAGATTCACCATTGAAGGAGCTTGAGCTCACCTTTCCACATATTCTTGCTCTCCTTTGCTTCAAGGTAAGGAAACTCAAAGAAAATCCATGTTTCCTCCATGTTTTCATGTTGACCGAAAATTCACCTCACAATGGTGTTTTCACCTTGCTTGTTTTAGCTTCATTTGAATCTTCCAAAGGCTAGGAGGAGTCCTCTCTTGATACTTGTTCAAGCTCTTTTCCAATTCCAAGGTAAAACAATTACCTTAATGTGTTAAAACAATATGTGTAACTAGGGTTTACAATGAGATGAAGCATAATGCTTGAATACTCATTCTATTATGTGTATATTGTTTAGAAGTTGGCAAACAAACAAACACCCTACCGGTTTTACAAGGAAACAAGAAAGAAGTTTGTGAGGAAAAAGGAGGTAAACAAGCTATCTCAATGTAGTTTAAATGTTTAAGAAGAAGTGAGTTTATATTACTTGTTAAAATGATTTAAGGAGCCAATGGTGAATGAGCTAGTGAAATGCTCTCAAGGAGTTTATTAAGGGCATATGTATTGTTGTGTGTAATTGCAGGTCAAAGGCTTATATATTGGAAATTCAGTGTTTAAGGTTTATGCAATTTAAGGGCCTAAGAGCCATGTTATTTAAGGGCCTAAGTGCCAAGCAATTTAAGTTATGCACTATATTGTGATGTAGTGCTAAATGTGTGAAGTTTGTGTATAAAAATGTGTTTGATGGATTTTAGGTGTTTTTGAATGAAATAAGGTAAAACCTAAGTGTTTGGATGTGAGTATATACAAGGGAAGCTATGGCAAAATTTGGAAAATGTGCAGGAAGTTCTAAGTGTTTTAAGTAAGTTTGGTGACCTAGGAAGTTGTTTAAGGTTTAGGTAATGTTGATATCCAAGGAAGAAGTGATGTTGGTAAGATGTGAAAAAGAAGATTTAGTTAGTAAGAAAAGAAGTTGAGAGATGATGTAAAGGTGAAGAGGAAACACCTTGGTATAATGGTCATTATTGGTGAACTACCACTTAGAAATCTTAAGGAGAAGACTTTCCAAGTGCTAAGAATTTTGTAAGGAATTTGTGAATGATAAAATGGTTTTGGTGAGTGATTTAAAGAGTTTAGCATATGGCTAAAGGTGTGTTGAAGTGCCAAATGATGTTAGACACATTAGGAGGCTTGAGGAAAAGTTTGGTGAAGATTTGACAAAGTTTGGGTAAGTTTAGAGGACGTCCGACCCAGGGGTCCGACCCAAGTTTGGGTCGGACAGCCTCTGTTAGACGTCAGTAAATTGTTCTGGAATGGTCCGACCCAGAGGGTTGGGTCGGACATGGGTCGGACGGTCATGTTTTGGAAGACGGAAAATGTTCTGTAATGGTCCGACCCTGTCGAGTGAGTCGGACATGGGTCGGACATGTGTGTTCAAAGGGCGGTGAAATTCTCTGGAATGGTCCGACCCAGAAGGTTGGGTCGGACATGGGTCGGACAAGGTAAGTTTCTTCAGACCCGAAAATCACTGGAAGTGTCCGACCCAGTTGTGGGTCGGACGGTGGGTCGGACGACCCAAAGTATGTAAAAAAAAAAATTTTTGTTTAAGGTTATGAGATGATATGTAATGATGGGGATTGATAGGTAATGTGTTATAAAGTTGTTAAGGACATGTTAGGTGAGTTTTAATGAGAATTAAGTGGGTGAAAAGTTGTAATAAAATGTGAAAGTAAATCAAGTTAAAATTGTAAAGTTATGTAACTAAGTTAACGGGGAAAAGTTATAAGCATTAGACATTAAATGATCGTCCTACCCCGATGTTAATAAAAGAACATGTAATGTTATCAGTTGTTCGAGAATTGCTCGAGGAACGTAAGTGGACGTGATAAGTGGACTCCGGTGACAGGTATGGTTTCTTGCAACCTGTGTCCTACCGGATTACACCGGCTTGTATGCCAATGTGTTTTTCTGTATGTTTGCCACGTTGTAAGATAAAACATGTAATGAGTTACAGTAATTCATATATGTGGCGTGTTCAACTCCGATACCGTTTAACCTCGGCAGTGTTAACCTTAGTTAACTGAGTCTAGGATCACATGAGAGCTCGGTATTCGGATTAAACGACCCGAACCATGGGGCGTTCTAACCACGGCTATGCGTGAGTGATTGTGTGATGTTGTGTATGTGAATGTAGGGATCTCCCTGTATGTTTAACCCAGTTCTAATATTGTGTGAGTGTAGTTAGATAGACTCCATAGTGGGGTTCTAACTAATATCTAAAAGTAGGTATGTACTAACAGTAGTGAGGAATCCGGTTTGGCCGGTCGCGCGTTGTTTGGGAGAGGGTATCCTTTTTAGCCTTACCCTTCTCTTTGTTATGGTTGTTTCCCTCACGGGTTATGATCTCCCATAGCTCACTCCAAAGCTTAGCTATTCTGACTTATGATCGGTTTAGGGGGAACATGTGTTTGTGTGATGTGTTCGGGCCTCCAAAACCGAACCATCTTAACTTAAGTTACTCGTCCGACTATCAGGACGGTAATGAGTGTTGTTGTTATTGTATAACGAGCTTACCATGAGAGTGACACCATTCTCTAGGCTCACCAGTGAATTAACTATGTTTGGGTCGGTTCCTAAGAGAACCATTCCCGTTATGTTATGTATTTTGTTGTGATGCAATATCTATTGCGGTGTTATGTTGTGCACGTGGAAACGTGCAAAGTGTGTTATGTGTTGTTATGTAGTGTATGTTATAAGTTGTATAATGTGGAGTATGTGGATCATGGATATGAATCCCAGTTTGAGAAAAGAGGCGTTTAAGGATAACACGATTTAAGGGTAAGTGTCGTCTATTAAGGAAGTAGCTCCATTAAAGGAGGAACACTCTAGGGATGATGAATACCATGAGTGACTTATTAAGTAAGGATATATTATCCGTTGTTGAGCCCGTTGGGGCGAAATGATTATGTGTTGTGTGTTTACAGTTGCATGCACGATTTAAAAATAATCAACCGCATGCTAAGACAACAATTAGTTGTGCGTGGCCCGGTAGCATGTGGGCTGCGGGATTACCATACCAGCAAAGGTGCTGAGCCCCTTGGGGGCCACCCTTTCTCTTCTTTTCCTATTTCAGGTACAAGGAGCTGGAAGCCGTTCGAGAGTAGGACGGGGTAGTCGTTGTACATGGGTAATCGTTTATGTTGTATATATACAGTAGGTGTAGTAAGACCGAAATTGTTATCGGCAGTAGTTATAAATACTCGGTATAGTTGGAAGGTGTATGTTGTTGTTGTGTTAATGGAAAGGGATAGTAATGTGTAGTCGCTCGGGAATTTAGCCCATCAGACCGGTACAATGTGTATGTATTAGCCTTGCTAGCCACGTGGGTGGCTAACGGCGTGTAACACCAACGAGTTAAGTAATGTGATGATGATGTTTTTTCGCTGCAGTTTATTGTAAGTGTGTTAAAGTGGAATGGGGTGTTACAAAAAGTGGTATCAGAGCGAAGTATCGCTCTGATGACTGAATTACCGAGCTTAGGAAGTACCGAGTTAGGATTTTAGTACTTTGGGTTAAGGGTTGAGTGATAGCGTGAGAGATACGCTAGTTAGGTATTACCAGTGTGTACTGGAAACCTACAATATCCATCCCGCCCTCCACCATCCCTGTAAACAACTTGGGGAAACAACGCCAGAGAGATGAAAATCCTCTCTTACTCGGGAATACCCGATCTGGCTGTTATTAAATACCTTTAGGGTACGGAGAACCTGTCATACGGTAGATCCCGAAAACTGGGAATCCCAGAGACGGTCTCCATCTGAACAATGTTAACCGCATTTAATAGCGAAGAATGAAGGATTTTGTGTATAAGAGAATAGAATTTCCGGCAACCTGGGTCGACATGTAGAGCAGTCGAGAATAACCAGCTTGCAACGCACCGACCGTGCAACAAGCAAGAAGTGGATTCATGAAACCCGAGACAAGTGTCTACGGAACCACAGTTGTTAAATAATACACCAATGGTATACCATCCAACTAAAAAACTACAACGTAGTACCCAAACAAGAGACAAGTCTCAGTAACCACGACAAATGCGTGGAACGGGCTACGAAGAGGAAACAATACTAAGTAAAAGGGAACTCCAAGAATGGGAGACACCCCAGTTGATAATTATCATGTGAAGACAGTGAGAAGTCACCTAGAGGAGTTATTATCAAGGCAGTAAGATCAGTGAGGGCCAACAAGGCCACTGATGACAGTATGGGTAAAAACAATACCACAACCGGTATGTGTTAAACCGATAGCCAGTAGCATGGCGCACTTGCCATAGCAAGTGCTGCTATAACAGGGCTGTTCGGGAAATTTATAACACTACAAAGTACTTAGTAAAGTACTAGAAAGTTAAATGTGATCGTCATAACAGTGGAAGGGCCTGTTAGCCTAACCCCTGTAATTGTAAGTACACCAGTCAGCAAGAAGCTAGACTTGGTTAAGGTGAGAAGATGTGTGAAACCATGAAAATTTCTTTCAAACTCAGATTTACTCAAACCCTTTTCCTTCAAAACCAGATTTTCTTTCAAACCAACACTTCTTTCTAACCTTCTTTTTAAACCAAACCAGTAAAACCAAGGGCAGTTGATAAAGATACAACAGTGGATAAACTTTCCCTCGATTAAGTTCGAGAAGCAAGGAATGAATATTGTCACGGGACAATATAAGGGAGTTGACAACGGAATACTTCACCTAGGCGTGTGACGGACACTACGAGTGTACCAACTGAATTGTGGGACGACCGCACTCCGATAGGAGCTTGTGGGCCTGGCAGACCTACTTATGGGTTAGTTGGGTAAGTAGTAATGTATCAGTATGGTACCCCACATATGTATACGAGTAGAATCCGAAACACGGGAAGTAGTCGACTCCGTTCTACGGTCAGCAGTATAAGTCAAACAAGAACTAGGGATTACCAAGAATGGTTGAAGTTAAGGAACTCAGTTAAGTTAACGAGATTAAAAGGATTAGTGAATTCCTTCCAAGGAAATGTTTAAGAGTCAGGAGGTGCGAAGTGCACTAACTGAATGTAAAGACATCGTATATGACTTAAGGATCCTCAGGGATAAACATGATAGCTAGAATGGTGACCCAGCCTGTACATGGCAAGCAGATGCCTAATGTGGACACATTAATGTGCAATGAACGGGATGAAACTCCCAGAATGAGTACCTACACTATCAGGAAATGTTGATCTTCACAGAAGAAGATAATGATAATAACCAGTTAAGAACACAAAAGGCGTGGCTAACTGAATGTACCAATAAGTGTGAACTAGATGTAATGGCATAACTTAGCAACACCCAGGAGCAATCCTTAAAGGGTGTTCGCATCAATAATTGTTGCACAAAATGACGTGACAGAAACACAAGGGTTGAAACTAACACCCAGTTTAGACATAAGTTGTCAGGAGACAGACTAGCAATCCTAAGGGGCATCCCGTAAAAGGAAACGGAATGCAACGACCTTGTCATGGAGCTCAATATAATATCCAAACCATATAATACAGTACAGAGAAGTATATGTGTGTGGACAGCCTACAATGAGCCCAGCTCAAGGCAAATAAGGCTCATAAGCCATAAGCAAGATATGTGTATAAATTCGATTGATTCTGGAAGTTTATGTTGTATAAGTGAATAGAGTGGTAAACGAACCACTGCATTAAGAGTGGGGATACCTCTCGACATTGTGAGACCGCAGGAGCGGTAGTTCAAGAAATACGTTAAGGGTGGACCAATATGGGTACTACCACTTGGGAAGACCGGAAGGGTAATAAGTCTAATAGCAACCACCGTACGTGTGGGACGCTAGATGTGTGATGGGCGATGCTCAAGGAGCATTCAGTAGTCATCCAAATGAGTGATGAACCATAATACGAATGATATAAGTATATGCGTGGAAGTTAATGTGACAGTAAATACGATGTAAGTTAGTGTTATACAATAAGCACGGTGCGCAGTAAGCGACCGTTGTATAAATGTTGCGGCGGATAAGACCAGTTATGGGTTAAACTCAATGGACATGCAAATAAGTGATGATACACAGACTGGGCAATAAGCCAATGGTCGGTACTATGTGATAAGGAACTCAGTGTGAATTCCATGGCGAATCACATAAGGGATTTACTGTCAAGAGTTTACGCCTCTGCACTCTGTATGACTGAGTGTTTTGGTATTGCACTTGCGCAGTAATGAACGAGTGGGATAGCTAAAATTGGAAACATGTTAATTGTGAAGCAATAATGTTATAATGGCCGATGCATAGGAAATGCAAGGCCGCACCAATAAAAAGTACTTGTACAAAAACCAAATGTGGAGACATGATTAACAGTAAGTGACTACAGTAGCACTAACTGCCAAATATCGGTATGGAATATACCCCAAATGTTGTAAATAGCTGAGAGAGCACTACACACTAGGTAGTAGCTCAATCTCAACCGACAGTAAGTCGGAAGGAAACAAGTCAATCATTGTGAGATACATAGCTGTATACACAGTAAATTGTTATGGAAGTGGATAGAAAGTTTATAACACACCGAATTCGCTAACGGTAAGAGATACCACGCGTCGGTTGAGAAACCATTGTTACCAAGATGAAGGTCACAATTGGGGATGTACAATACAGTAAGAATAACAAATGGAGCAATTGAGCTCTGCAGTTATTAGAGTTTCGCAGCAGAAACTAGTGAGCCAGTGATTCAAGTGTTGAATGTACATGGTGAACATGAGTGAATGGCTAATTATTAACGCCTAGAAGCCTAACAGGCCAGAATCGAAACCAACTAAGAGTTTAAACAAACTCCAATGAGAATTCTTGGTTTAGGAACTAAACCGCCAATATGGCTAAGACCCTCTAATCAGAATCCATTGTGTAATAGGCCGCGTGGAAGTTAAAACACTTCACGACGGCAGAACATTTAAGGCAATGTTTAGTGATTGATTCCGTGGGCGTAATCCCTTTTAAGGGGGGTAAAGCGCAAAACCACTTAGTGTATATTACCGTACAAGTGTACGTAGTGTATGTGACTTATATTGTGCATAGCACAAAATTATTGTTTTGATGATTGGTGTGTGTGTTACGTAAACATACACATTCATTCATGGTTTAATTGTGGTAATTGCACAGAAGATGGCGAATACCATTGTGATAAGTGTGTGATTTATTAACAGTGGTGAGTGATAGTACAAGTGTGGGAGTAGAGAAACTCCCGGGGGAACAAACCCCGACAGTGTATAAATGTGAAATTGTGTGTTGTATTTTGATTAAATATAGTGTATATATACTATGTAGTGATTCAAGAAAGGGCATGATACCGACATAGAACCTAGTGAGAATGAGATTCCCTAGGCAACAGGATTAAAGTGAATGGAGGTAACTGATAGACGGAGTTATATCCTTTGGAGATGTTATGATCATGATTAGAATGATTTAAAAGATAGAAAATTGGGAATGAGTGATTTATTTGATGCTTGAAAATGAAGTGGGAAGTGGAACTTGATTTGCATGTGATCAAGGTAAGCCGAACACAAATTGGAGTGGAAGGATAGTTCTACACTGATGCTGATCACATCAGGGTTGGATGATTCTTGAAGCTCCCTATAAGTGGTCACAAATAACCACGCTAATAAAAGAAGCAAAGAGCTTAAGTTGGACTTGGAGTTGTGTGTGTTTTCAAAAGGATTTTCAATTGGTATTTATAAAACGTTGATAGATACTTTACATAATTAAAGTTCTCTTACTTAATCTCACAAGGAAATTTTAAATTTAAGCGATTGTTTGATCTCCCAAAGGCACGGGGACGGAAGGTGTCCATCGCGACCGGGTTCTGCGGGATCACAGTGTATATCAAAGATATTTTTGATTGTTATACATGCTATGACATGTTTTGGTATGTGTAATAAATGTTATTTGACCTCGAGTTCTTAAAGTGTATGCTATTAAGACCTATGAGTCTAAATGTGTTGTGTTACATAGACCTATGTGTCTAAAGGTTGTATGTTACCCAAGACCAGGGAGTCTAAGGGTTGTTATGTATGTGTAAATGTTGTTAAGATACCCGGACCATTGAGTCCGAGGTTATCATGTGAATATGTTATGTATGTATGGATGTGAATGTGTTGCCCGGACCATTAAGTCCGAGGTTGTAATGTAAAGTGTGTTTGATTATAGAAGTTTATTTCTGTAAGTAATCCCCGTATTCTAATCTAATGATGTGTGGGAAGTGTGAACTTCGAGGACGAAGTTCTTTTAAGGGGGGTAGATTGAAATACCCCAAACCTTGATATGTAGTTTAATATTAAACTATGGTATGTAAAGGCTAAAAAGTGCCTTAGGAACATCAGTGTACAATTTAAACCATAGTAAAATGCAATAAAGCATTAAGACACAGTTTGAGCAAAAACATGCTCTAAGCTATGAGTGAACTTGGTTAGGACCCAAAGAGCCTACCAAGGCTTAATAATATTCAAGTATGATTTAATAAGGCTAATTAAGTCCTTAGGAGACTTTGGTAGACAGTTAAACCAAATAAAACACAAATAAATACCTTAAAGTCAATAAGAGCAAAAATGTGCTCTAAGCTTGGGATAAATTTGTATAAGACCTAATGGTCATAGCTATACCTTATAAATATGTTAATGAACATATTAAATCCATTACCAAAGAAAACCAAGCTTGAAAACAAGTTAAAACACAAAAAGTGCTTTAAGGAGTCTTAAAGCACGTTTTTGAAAAATTGTCTTGTAAATGAGTTTTGAATGGCTAAATGTCCATAATTACTCTTTAATTAACATGTGTACTATATAGTATCACATTTGGGTGGCTATATCAATGGGAAATCAAAAATTTCACTTCTATGTGCCTTGTTTTTGTGAATAGTGATTTTTTATAAGCTAGTTTGTAACATATGTTATCATAAGTAATTAAATTGACAAACAAAGACTATTATACCCTTCTAACTATATGGGGGCCGGTTTTTCAAGGTGTGAGTCACCAACTTGTAAAAGAAATCAAATAAGGAAAGTAAAGCTTATAAGTAAAGTACTATTTTGCTTTATACATAAATATCTTAACAAAAGCAAACTTACCTTCATTCTCTCTTTCCTTCTTGTATTCACACGGTTTCTTCATCTTCTCCTTTCCTCCATTTACGATTTTCTATGGCAACCTCTCTTCTCCATCTTCATTTCTTTGCCAAATCCAACTCCATACTCCAAATCAAATTCTAAGACCATATTTGTCTTAGTTAGACCAAGCTCTACACTTCTATCTTTTCAAATCTTCAAGAACTCAATTTTGATGCCATGAAGATTCACCATTGAAGGAGCTTGAGCTCACCTTTCCACATATTCTTGCTCTCCTTTGCTTCAAGGTAAGGAAACTCAAAGAAAATCCATGTTTCCTCCATGTTTTCATGTTGACCGAAAATTCACCTCACAATGGTGTTTTCACCTTGCTTGTTTTAGCTTCATTTGAATCTTCCAAAGGCTAGGAGGAGTCCTCTCTTGATACTTGTTCAAGCTCTTTTCCAATTCCAAGGTAAAACAATTACCTTAATGTGTTAAAACAATATGTGTAACTAGGGTTTACAATGAGATGAAGCATAATGCTTGAATACTCATTCTATTATGTGTATATTGTTTAGAAGTTGGCAAACAACAAACACCCTACCGGTTTTACAAGGAACAAAAAGAAGTTTGTGAGGAAAAAGGAGGTAAACAAGCTATCTCAATGTAGTTTAAATGTTTAAGAAGAAGTGAGTTTATATTACTTGTTAAAATGATTTAAGGAGCCAATGGTGAATGAGCTAGTGAAATGCTCTCAAGGAGTTTATTAAGGGCATATGTATTGTTGTGTGTAATTGCAGGTCAAAGGCTTATATATTGTGGAAATTCAGTGTTTAAGGTTTATGCAATTTAAGGGCCTAAGAGCCATGTTATTTAAGGGCCTAAGTGCCAAGCAATTTAAGTTATGCACTATATTGTGATGTAGTGCTAAATGTGTGAAGTTTGTGTATAAAAATGTGTTTGATGGATTTTAGGTGTTTTTGAATGAAATAAGGTAAAAACCTAAGTGTTTGGATGTGAGTAATACAAGGGAAGCTATGGCAAAATTTGGAAAATGTGCAGGAAGTTCTAAGTGTTTTAAGTAAGTTTTGGTGACCTAGGAAGTTGTTTAAGGTTTAGGTAATGTTGATATCCAAGGAAGAAGTGATGTTTAGGTAAGATGTGAAAAAGAATTTAGTTGTAGTAAGAAAAGAAGTTGAGAGATGATGTAAAGGTGAAGAGGAAACACCTTGGTATAATGGTCATTATTGGTGAACTACCACTTAGAAATCTTAAGGAGAAGACTTTCCAAGTGCTAAGAATTTTGTAAGGAATTTGTGAATGATAAAATGGTTTTGGTGAGTGATTTAAAGAGTTTAGCATATGGCTAAAGGTGTGTTTGAAGTGCCAAATGATGTTAGAACACATTAGGAGGCTTGAGGAAAAGTTTGGTGAAGATTTGACAAAGTTTGGGTAAGTTTAGAGGACGTCCGACCCAGGGGTCCGACCCAAGTTTGGGTCGGACAGCCTCTGTTAGACGTCAGTAAATTGTTCTGGAATGGTCCGACCCAGAGGGTTGGGTCGGACATGGGTCGGACGGTCATGTTTTGGAAGACGGAAAATGTTCTGTAATGGTCCGACCCTGTCGAGTGAGTCGGACATGGGTCGGACATGTGTGTTCAAAGGGCGGTGAAATTCTCTGGAATGGTCCGACCCAGAAGGTTGGGTCGGACATGGGTCGGACAAGGTAAGTTTCTTCAGACCCGAAAATCACTGGAAGTGTCCGACCCAGTGTGGGTCGGACGGTGGGTCGGACGACCCAAAGTATGTAAAAAAAAATTTTTTGTTTAAGGTTATGAGATGATATGTAATGATGGGGATTGATAGGTAATGATGTTATAAAGTTGTTAAGGACATGTTAGGTGAGTTTTAATGAGAATTAAGTGGGTGAAAAGTTGTAATAAAATGTGAAAGTAAATCAAGTTAAAATTGTAAAGTTATGTAACTAAGTTAACGGGGAAAAGTTATAAGCATTAGACATTAAATGATCGTC
Organism: Limonium bicolor; assembly: GCA_023374045.1. Taxonomy (NCBI): domain Eukaryota; kingdom Viridiplantae; phylum Streptophyta; class Magnoliopsida; order Caryophyllales; family Plumbaginaceae; genus Limonium; species Limonium bicolor. Next base: position 170,872,730 of record CM041781.1, read on the forward strand.
CTACCCCGATGTTAATAAAAGAACATGTAATGTTATCAGTTGTTCGAGAATTGCTCGAGGAACGTAAGTGGACGTGATAAGTGGACTCCGGTGATAGGTATGGTTTTCTTGCAACCTGTGTCCTACCGGATTACACCGGCTTGTATGCCAATGTGTTTTTCTGTATGTTTGCCACGTTGTAAGATAAAACATGTAATGAGTTTACAGTAATTCATATATGTGGCGTGTTCAACTCCGATACCGTTTAACCTCGGCAGTGTTAACCTTAGTTAACTGAGTCTAGGATCACATGAGAGCTCGGTATTCGGATTAAACAACCCAAACCATGGGGCGTTCTAACCACGGCTATGCGTGAGTTGATTGTGTGATGTTGTGTATGTGAATGTAGGGATCTCCCTTGTATGTTTAACCCAGTTCTAATATTGTGTGAGTGTAGTTATGATAGACTCCATAGTGGGGTTCTAACTAATATCTAAAAGTAGGTATGTACTAACAGTAGTGAGGAATCCGGTTTGGCCGGTCGCGCGTTGTTTGGGAGAGGGTATCCTTTTTAGCCTTACCCTTCTCTTTGTTATGGTTGTTTCCCTCACGGGTTATGATCTCCCATAGCTCACTCCAAAGCTTAGCTATTCTGACTTATGATCGGTTTAGGGGGAACATGTGTTTGTGTGATGTGTTCGGGCCTCCAAAACCGAACCATCTTAACTTAAGTTACTCGTCCGACTATCAGGACGGTAATGAGTGTTGTTGTTATTGTATAACGAGCTTACCATGAGAGTGACACCATTCTCTAGGCTCACCAGTGAATTAACTATGTTTGGGTCGGTTCCTAAGAGAACCATTCCCGTTATGTTATGTATTTTGTTGTGATGCAATATCTATTGCGGTGTTATGTTGTGCACGTGGAAACGTGCAAAGTGTTGTTATGTGTTGTTATGTAGTGTATGTTATAAGTTGTATAATGTGGAGTATGTGGATCATGGATATGAATCCCAGTTTGAGAAAAGAGGCGTTTAAGGATAACACGATTTAAGGGTAAGTGTCGTCTATTAAGGAAGTAGCTCCATTAAAGGAGGAACACTCTAGGGATGATGAATACCATGAGTGACTTATTAAGTATGGATATATTATCCGTTGTTGAGCCCGTTGGGGCGAAATGATTATGTGTTGTGTGTTTACAGTTGCATGCACGATTTAAAAATAATCAACCGCATGCTAAGACAACAATTAGTTGTGCGTGGCCCGGTAGCATGTGGGCTGCGGGATTACCATACCAGCAAAGGTGCTGAGCCCCTTGGGGGCCACCCTTTCTCTTCTTTTCCTATTTCAGGTACAAGGAGCTGGAAGCCGTTCGAGAGTAGGACGGGGTAGTCGTTGTACATGGGTAATCGTTTATGTTGTATATATACAGTAGGTGTAGTAAGACCGAAATTGTTATCGGCAGTAGTTATAAATACTCGGTATAGTTGGAAGGTGTATGTTGTTGTGTTAATGGAAAGGGATAGTAATGTGTAGTCGCTCGGGAATTTAGCCCATCAGACCGGTACAATGTGTATGTATTAGCCTTGCTAGCCACGTGGGTGGCTAACGGCGTGTAACACCAACGAGTTAAGTAATGTGATGATGATGTTTTTTCGCTGCAGTTTATTGTAAGTGTGTTAAAGTGGAATGGGGTGTTACAAAAAGTGGTATCAGAGCGAAGTATCGCTCTGATGACTGAATTACCGAGCTTAGGAAGTACCGAGTTAGGATTTTAGTACTTTGGGTTAAGGGTTGAGTGATAGCGTGAGAGATACGCTAGTTAGGTATTACCAGTGTGTACTGGAAACCTACAATATCCATCCCGCCCTCCACCATCCCTGTAAACAACTTGGGGAAACAACGCCAGAGAGATGAAAATCCTCTCTTACTCGGGAATACCCGATTTAGGGTACGGAGAACCTGTCATACGGTAGATCCCGAAAACTGGGAATCCCGGAGACGGTCTCCATCTGAACAATGTTAACCGCATTTAATAGCGAAGAATGAAGGATTTTGTGTATAAGAGAATAGAATTTCCGGCAACCTGGGTCGACATGTAGAGCAGTCGAGAATAACCAGCTTGCAACGCACCGACCGTGCAACAAGCAAGAAGTGGATTCATGAAACCCGAGACAAGTGTCTACGGAACCACAGTTGTTAAATAACACCAATGGTATACCAACCAACTAAGGAACTACAACGTAGTACCCAAACAAGACAAGTCTCAGTAACCACGACAAATGCGTGGAACGGGCTACGAAGAGGAAACAATACTAAGTAAAAGGGAACTCCAAGAATGGGAGACACCCCAGTTGATAATTATCATGTGAAGACAGTGAGAAGTCACCTAGAGGAGTTATTATCAAGGCAGTAAGATCAGTGAGGGCCAACAAGGCCACTGATGACAGTATGGGTAAAAACAATACCACAACCGGTATGTGTTAAACCGATAGCCAGTTAGCATGGCGCACTTGCCATAGCAAGTGCTGCTATAACAAGGCTGTTCGGGAAATTTATAACCACTACAAAGTACTTAGTAAAGTACTAGAAAGTTAAATGTGATCGTCATAACAGTGGAAGGGCCTGTTAGCCTAACCCCTGTAATTGTAAGTACACCAGTCAGCAAGAAGCTAGACTTGGTTAAGGTGAGAAGATGTTGTGAAACCATGAAAATTTTCTTTCAAACTCAGATTTACTCAAACCCTTTTCCTTCAAAACCAGATTTTCTTTCAAACCAACACTTCTTTCTAACCTTCTTTTTAAACCAAACCAGTAAAACCAAGGGCAGTTGATAAAGATACAACAGTGGATAAACTTTCCCTCGATTAAGTTCGAGAAGCAAGGAATGAATATTGTCACGGGACAATATAAGGGAGTTGACAACGGAATACTTCACCTAGGCGTGTGACGGACACTACGAGTGTACCAACTGAATTGTGGGACGACCGCACTCCGATAGGAGCTTGTGGGCCTGGCAGACCTACTTATGGGTTAGTTGGGTAAGTAGTAATGTATCAGTATGGTACCCCACATATGTATACGAGTAGAATCCGAAACACGGGAAGTAGTCGACTCCGTTCTACGGTCAGCAGTATAAGTCAAACAAGAACTAGGGATTACCAAGAATGGTTGAAGTTAAGGAACTCAGTTAAGTTAACGAGATTAAAAGGATTAGTGAATTCCTTCCAAGGAAATGTTTAAGAGTCAGGAGGTGCGAAGTGCACTAACTGAATGTAAAGACATCGTATATGACTTAAGGATCCTCAGGGATAAACATGATAGCTAGAATGGTGACCCAGCCTGTACATGGCAAGCAGATGCCTAATGTGGACACATTAATGTGCAATGAACGGGATGAAACTCCCAGAATGAGTACCTACACTATCAGGAAATGTTGATCTTCACAGAAGAAGATAATGATAATAACCAGTTAAGAACGCAAAAGGCGTGGCTAACTGAATGTACCAATAAGTGTGAACTAGATGTAATGGCATAACTTAGCAACACCCAGGAGCAATCCTTAAAGGGTGTTCGCATCAATAATTGTTGCACAAAATGACGTGACAGAAACACAAGGGTTGAAACTAACACCCAGTTTAGACATAAGTTGTCAGGAGACAGACTAGCAATCCTAAGGGGCATCCCGTAAAAGGAAACGGAATGCAACGACCTTGTCATGGAGCTCAATATAATATCCAAACCATATAATACAGTACAGAGAAGTATATGTGTGGACAGCCTACAATGAGCCCAGCTCAAGGCAAATAAGGCTCATAAGCCATAAGCAAGATATGTTGTATAAATTCGATTGATTCTGGAAGTTTATGTTGTATAAGTGAATAGAGTGGTAAACGAACCACTGCATTAAGAGTGGGGATACCTCTCGACATTGTGAGACCGCAGGAGCGGTAGTTCAAGAAATACGTTAAGGGTGGACCAATATGGGTACTACCACTTGGGAAGACCGGAAGGGTAATAAGTCTAATAGCAACCACCGTACGTGTGGGACGCTAGATGTGTGATGGGCGATGCTCAAGGAGCATTCAGTAGTCATCCAAATGAGTGATGAACCATAATACGAATGATATAAGTATATGCGTGGAAGTTAATGTGACAGTAAATACGATGTAAGTTAGTGTTATACAATAAGCACGGTGCGCAGTAAGCGACCGTTGTATAAATGTTACGGCGGATAAGACCAGTTATGGGTTAAACTCAATGGACATGCAAATAAGTGATGATACACAGACTGGGCAATAAGCCAATGGTCGGTACTATGTGATAAGGAACTCAGTGTGAATTCCATGGCGAATCACATAAGGGATTTACTGTCAAGAGTTTACGCCTCTGCACTCTGTATGACTGAGTGTTTTGGTATTGCACTTGCGCAGTAATGAACGAGTGGGATAGCTAAGAATTGGAAACATGTTAATTGTGAAGCAATAATGTTATAATGGCCGATGCATAGGAAATGCAAGGCCGCACCAATAAAAAGTACTTGTACAAAACCAAATGTGGAGACATGATTAACAGTAAGTGACTACAGTAGCACTAACTGCCAAATATCGGTATGGAATATACCCCAAATGTTGTAAATAGCTGAGAGAGCACTACACACTAGGTAGTAGCTCAATCTCAACCGACAGTAAGTCGGAAGGAAACAAGTCAATCATTGTGAGATACATAGCTGTATACACAGTAAATTGTTATGGAAGTGGATAGAAAGTTTATAACACACCGAATTCGCTAACGGTAAGAGATACCACGCGTCGGTTGAGAAACCATTGTTACCAAGATGAAGGTCACAATTGGGGATGTACAATACAGTAAGAATAACAAATGGAGCAATTGAGCTCTGCAGTTATTAGAGTTTCGCAGCAGAAACTAGTGAGCCAGTGATTCAAGTGTTGAATGTACATGGTGAACATGAGTGAATGGCTAATTATTAACGCCTAGAAGCCTAACAGGCCAGAATCGAAACCAACTAAGAGTTTAAACAAACTCCAATGAGAATTCTTGGTTTAGGAACTAAACCGCCAATATGGCTAAGACCCTCTAATCAGAATCCATTGTGTAATAGGCCGCGTGGAAGTTAAAACACTTCACGACGGCAGAACATTTAAGGCAATGTTTAGTGATTGATTCCGTGGGCGTAATCCCTTTTAAGGGGGGTAAAGCGCAAAACCACTTAGTGTATATTACCGTACAAGTGTACGTAGTGTATGTGACTTATATTGTGCATAGCACAAAATTATTGTTTTGATGATTGGTGTGTGTGTTACGTAAACATACACATTCATTCATGGTTTAATTGTGGTAATTGCGCACAGAAGATGCGAATACCATTGTGATAAGTGTGTTGATTTATTAACAGTGGTGAGTGATAGTACAAGTGTGGGAGTAGAGAAACTCCCGGGGGAACAAACCCCGACAGTGTATAAATGTGAAATTGTGTGTTGTATTTTGATTAAATATATGTGTATATATATACTATGTAGTGATTCAAGAAAGGGCATGATACCGACATAGAACCTAGTGAGAATGAGATTCCCTAGGCAACAGGATTAAAGTGAATGGAGGTAACTGATAGACGGAGTTATATCCTTTGGAGATGTTATGATCATGATTAGAATGATTTAAAAGATAGAAAATTGGGAATGAGTGATTTATTTGATGCTTGAAAATGAAGTGGGAAGTGGAACTTGATTTGCATGTGATCAAGGTAAGCCGAACACAAATTGGAGTGGAAGGATAGTTCTACACTGATGCTGATCACATCAGGGTTGGATGATTCTTGAAGCTCCCTATAAGTGGTCACAAATAACCACGCTAATAAAAGAAGCAAAGAGCTTAAGTTGGACTTGGAGTGTGTGTTTTCAAAAGGATTTTCAATTGGTATTTATAAAACGTTGATAGATATTTTACATAATTAAAGTTCTCTTACTTAATCTCACAAGGAAATTTTAAATTTAAGCGATTGTTTTGATCTCCCAAAGGCACGGGGACGGAAGGTGTCCATCGCGACCGGGTTCTGCGGGATCACAGTGTATATCAAAGATATTTTTGATTGTTATACATGCTATGACATGTTGTTTGGTATGTGTAATAAATGTTATTTTGACCTCGAGTTCTTAAAGTGTATGCTATTAAGACCTATGAGTCTAAATGTGTTGTGTTACATAGACCTATGTGTCTAAAGGTTGTTATGTTACCCAAGACCAGGGAGTCTAAGGGTTGTTATGTATGTGTAAATGTTGTTAAGATACCCGGACCATTGAGTCCGAGGTTATCATGTGAATATGTTATGTTATGTATGGATGTGAATGTGTTGCCCGGACCATTAAGTCCGAGGTTGTAATGTAAAGTGTGTTTGATTATAGAAGTTTATTTCTGTAAGTAATCCCCGTATTCTAATCTAATGATGTGTGGGAAGTGTGAACTTCGAGGACGAAGTTCTTTTAAGGGGGGTAGATTGAAATACCCCAAACCTTGATATGTAGTTTAATATTAAACTATGGTATGTAAAGGATAAAAAGTGCCTTAGGAACATCAGTGTACAATTTAAACCATAGTAAAATGCAATAAAGCATTAAGACACAGTTTGAGCAAAAACATGCTCTAAGCTATGAGTGAACTTGGTTAGGACCCAAAGAGCCTACCAAGGCTTAATAATATTCAAGTATGATTTAATAAGGCTAATTAAGTCCTTAGGAGACTTTGGTAGACAGTTAAACCAAAAAAACACAAATAAATACCTTAAAGTCAATAAGAGCAAAAATGTGCTCTAAGCTTGGGATAAATTTGTATAAGACCTAATGGTCATAGCTATACCTTATAAATATGTTAATGAACATATTAAATCCAACCAAAGAAAACCAAGCTTGAAAACAAGTTAAAACACAAAAAGTGCTTTAAGGAGTCTTAAAGCACGTTTTTGAAAAATTGTCTTGTAAATGAGTTTTGAATGGCTAAATGTCCATCATTACTCTTTAATTAACATGTGTACTATATAGTATCACATTTGGGTGGCTATATCAATGGGAAATCAAAAATTTCACTTCTATGTGCCTTGTTTTTGTGAATAGTGATTTTTATAAGCTAGTTTGTAACATATGTTATCATAAGTAATTAAATTGACAAACAAAGACTATTATACCCTTCTAACTATATGGGGGCCGGTTTTTCAAGGTGTGAGTCACCAACTTGTAAAAGAAATCAAATAAGGAAAGTAAAGCTTATAAGTAAAGTACTATTTTGCTTTATACATAAATATCTTAACAAAAGCAAACTTACCTTCATTCTCTCTTTCCTTCTTGTATTCACACGGTTTCTTCATCTTCTCCTTTCCTCCATTTACGATTTTCTATGGCAACCTCTCTTCTCCATCTTCATTTCTTTGCCAAATCCAACTCCATACTCCAAATCAAATTCTAAGACCATATTTGTCTTAGTTAGACCAAGCTCTACACTTCTATCTTTTCAAATCTTCAAGAACTCAATTTTGATGCCATGAAGATTCACCATTGAAGGAGCTTGAGCTCACCTTTCCACATATTCTTGCTCTCCTTTGCTTCAAGGTAAGGAAACTCAAAGAAAATCCATGTTTCCTCCATGTTTTCATGTTGACCGAAAATTCACCTCACAATGGGTTTTCACCTTGCTTGTTTTAGCTTCATTTGAATCTTCCAAAGGCTAGGAGGAGTCCTCTCTTGATACTTGTTCAAGCTCTTTTCCAATTCCAAGGTAAAACAATTACCTTAATGTGTTAAAACAATATGTGTAACTAGGGTTTACAATGAGATGAAGCATAATGCTTGAATACTCATTCTATTATGTGTATATTGTTTAGAAGTTGGCAAACAAACAAACACCCTACCGGTTTTACAAGGAAACAAGAAAGAAGTTTGTGAGGAAAAAGGAGGTAAACAAGCTATCTCAATGTAGTTTAAATGTTTAAGAAGAAGTGAGTTTATATTACTTGTTAAAATGATTTAAGGAGCCAATGGTGAATGAGCTAGTGAAATGCTCTCAAGGAGTTTATTAAGGGCATATGTATTGTTGTGTGTAATTGCAGGTCAAAGGCTTATATATTGTGGAAATTCAGTGTTTAAGGTTTATGCAATTTAAGGGCCTAAGAGCCATGTTATTTAAGGGCCTAAGTGCCAAGCAATTTAAGTTATGCACTATATTGTGATGTAGTGCTAAATGTGTGAAGTTTGTGTATAAAAATGTGTTTGATGGATTTTAGGTGTTTTTGAATGAAATAAGGTAAAAACCTAAGTGTTTGGATGTGAGTATATACAAGGGAAGCTATGGCAAAATTTGGAAAATGTGCAGGAAGTTCTAAGTGTTTTAAGTAAGTTTTGGTGACCTAGGAAGTTGTTTAAGGTTTAGGTAATGTTGATATCCAAGGAAGAAGTGATGTTTAGGTAAGATGTGAAAAAGAAGATTTAGTTAGTAAGAAAAGAAGTTGAGAGATGATGTAAAGGTGAAGAGGAAACACCTTGGTATAATGGTCATTATTGGTGAACTACCACTTAGAAATCTTAAGGAGAAGACTTTCCAAGTGCTAAGAATTTTGTAAGGAATTTGTGAATGATAAAATGGTTTTGGTGAGTGATTTAAAGAGTTTAGCATATGGCTAAAGGTGTGTTTGAAGTGCCAAATGATGTTAGAACACATTAGGAGGCTTGAGGAAAAGTTTGGTGAAGATTTGACAAAGTTTGGGTAAGTTTAGAGGACGTCCGACCCAGGGGTCCGACCTAAGTTTGGGTCGGACAGCCTCTGTTAGACGTCAGTAAATTGTTCTGGAATGGTCCGACCCAGAGGGTTGGGTCGGACATGGGTCGGACGGTCATATTTTGGAAGACGGAAAATGTTCTGTAATGGTCCGACCCAGTCGAGTGAGTCGGACGTGGGTCGGACATGTGTGTTCAAAGGGCGGTGAAATTCTCTGGAATGGTCCGACCCAGAAGGTTGGGTCGGACATGGGTCGGACAAGGTAAGTTTCTTCAGACCCGAAAATCACTGGAAGTGTCCGACCCAGTCGTGGGTCGGACGGTGGGTCGGACGACCCAAAGTATGTAAAAAAAAATTTTTTGTTTAAGGTTATGAGATGATATGTAATGATGGGGATTGATAGGTAATGATGTTATAAAGTTGTTAAGGACATGTTAGGTGAGTTTTAATGAGAATTAAGTGGGTGAAAAGTTGTAATAAAATGTGAAAGTAAATCAAGTTAAAATTGTAAAGTTATGTAACTAAGTTAACGGGGAAAAGTTATAAGCATTAGACATTAAATGATCGTGCTACCCCGATGTTAATAAAAGTACATGTAATGTTATCAGTTGTTCGAGAATTGCTCGAGGAACGTAAGTGGACGTGATAAGTGGACTCCGGTGACAGGTATGGTTTTCTTGCAACCTGTGTCCTACCGGATTACACCGGCTTGTATGCCAATGTGTTTTTCTGTATGTTTGCCACGTTGTAAGATAAAACATGTAATGAGTTTACAGTAATTCATATATGTGGCGTGTTCAACTCCGATACCGTTTAACCTCGGCAGTGTTAACCTTAGTTAACTGAGTCTAGGATCACATGAGAGCTCGGTATTCGGATTAAACGACCCGAACCATGGGGCGTTCTAACCACGGCTATGCGTGAGTTGATTGTGTGATGTTGTGTATGTGAATGTAGGGATCTCCCTTGTATGTTTAACCCAGTTCTAATATTGTGTGAGTGTAGTTATGATAGACTCCATAGTGGGGTTCTAACTAATATCTAAAGGTAGGTATGTACTAACAGTAGTGAGGAATCCGGTTTGGCCGGTCGCGCGTTGTTTGGGAGAGGGTATCCTTTTTAGCCTTACCCTTCTTTTTGTTATGGTTGTTTCCCTCACGGGTTATGATCTCCCATAGCTCACTCCAAAGCTTAGCTATTCTGACTTATGATCGGTTTAGGGGGAACATGTGTTTGTGTGATGTGTTCGGGCCTCCAAACCCGAACCATCTTAACTTAAGTTACTCGTCCGACTATCAGGACGGTAATGTGTGTTGTTATTGTATAACGAGCTTACCATGAGAGTGACACCATTCTCTAGGCTCACCAGTGAATTAACTATGTTTGGGTCGGTTCCTAAGAGAACCATTCCCGTTATGTTATGTATTTTGTTGTGATGCAATATCTATTGCGGTGTTATGTTGTGCACGTGGAAACGTGCAAAGTGTTGTTATGTGTTGTTATGTAGTGTATGTTATAAGTTGTATAATGTGGAGTATGTGGATCATGGATATGAATCCCAGTTTGAGAAAAGAGGCGTTTAAGGATAACCCGATTTAAGGGTAAGTGTCGTCTATTAAGGAAGTAGCTCCATTAGAGGAGGAACACTCTAGGGATGATGAATACCATGAGTGACTTATTAAGTAAGGATATATTATCCGTTGTTGAGCCTGTTGGGGCGAAATGATTATGTGTTGTGTGTTTACAGTTGCATGCACGATTTAAAAATAATCAACCGCATGCTAAGACGACAATTAGTTGTGCGTGGCCCGGTAGCATGTGGGCTGCGAGATTACCATACCAGCAAAGGTGCTGAGCCCCTTGGGGGCCACCCTTTCTCTTCTTTTCCTATTTCAGGTACAAGGAGCTGGAAGCCGTTCGAGAGTAGGACGGGGTAGTCGTTGTACATGGGTAATCGTTTATGTTGTATATATACAGTAGGTGTAGTAAGACCGAAATTGTTATCAGTAGTAGTTATAAATACTCGGTATAGTTGGAAGGTGTATGTTGTTGTTGTGTTAATGGAAAGGGATAGTAATGTGTAGTCGCTCGGGAATTTAGCCCATCAGACCGGTACAATGTGTATGTATTAGCCTTGCTAGCCACGTGGGTGGCTAACGGCGTGTAACACCAACGAGTTAAGTAATGTGATGATGATGTTTTTCCGCTGCAGTTTATTGTAAGTGTGTTAAAGTGGAATGGGGTGTTACAGTAGAGGATGAAATCACTTTTTTATTAAGTTAAAAGCTTACTATATAATTATAACCGGTTGCATTGTATGTGTATAACCGAAAATTTATTAGGTTCTACGTATATTTTGATGTAATTAGATTTATGATATAGTTTGTACTTAGGCCTAATGTTTAAATATATTTCTATACGTGATTTATGGCATTACAAGCATTAAAAAAAATTATGAAACCAAATGTTAGAAATAGTCATTTCCGAAAACATGTGGGGTAGATATGATACTAATGAGTTACATAGGTATACGAACATTAATTATAAATTTGAGTAGGATATAATATATATATATATATATATATATATATATATATATATATATATATATATATATCATATATATGTAATAATTATAAGCACAAAATAGCTAGTTTAATAACTTATGGGATAAAAGTATAATTTTTGGAAACATGGGTGTAGAAATAGTGCCAGCCGAGAATAGATATAATTTTGGCTTTATAAGGATATAATAAGGTGTAGGAAATTATATCATGAATTTTAGACAAGTTAAATAGTCATTAAGGAATTAAAATATCAATTATAACGTTTTGGGGTGATATTGTAATTTATAAAAGTTTATATGGAAATTTGGAAATTAAGTGGGGCGGAAGTGTAATTAGTGGAGAAATAAATACCCATTCGAAATTATAGGAATTTGGTATTAAAACTATAGATTAAAAGTTATTGTGTAACTATTATAAAATTTTGGGGTTAAAATGTAATTAAAGGAGAATATTAGTAAAGGCCGAAAATTTATGGGGCTATTTGGTAATTTATAAAAGTTAAAGTTCCAAATTATAATTACCAAAATTATAGTGGTGATTTTGTGAATTAATAAAATAAGGAATTAAAACTACATAATATAATGTAAAGTTTATGAACTATTGGGGTTGTTTTGTAAATAACCGAAAATACAGGGATAAGTATTTGAATTTAAATAATTATAAGTCCTATGTGGATATTTGGAGGAGTTAGAAAAAGAATTTTGATGAAAGGGGGTTATGGAATTAAAATTATGGGTTAAATAATTATAAGGAATTTAATTGTAACTACTTGATATAACTTGTGAGTAATTTATAATTAATAAGAGTTATGGGAATAATATGTCCATGCGTGACATGTAAATATAAATTGGGAAATTATAAAATTGTTATGTCATTTAGACAAATATAAACAAGCAACATGAATAATACATGTATATATATATATATAAGTATATATTAAAAGATTTAAAAATAATAAATCAAAAGAAATAACATAAAATGTTATACATAAAATCATAAGGTGATTAAAGGAAATTACCACAACATAGAAGTCTTATAATAGAGACTACATGATTTCAAAAGTATATAAATGCCTTAAACATAAAATAAGGTTAAGAGGTTAAAGGAACTAACTAACGTTCAATTAAAACCTCACATGAAATAACAAATACGTAACCAATACGTAATACGTTAAAATTACTATACGAGAGTAACTCCATTAACGCTCTCAGTTAATCCTGTTCTAGGACTATACTTGACCAGATGTTGACCGGGAAATAGTCGAGTACAATCTACGGTGAACGGTATGGGATTCTTGCAACCTGTTTTCTACCGGATTACACCGGCTTGTGTGATATCTGTTGTTTGAAATAACGACCAAGATAATTAATGTAAAATGTTGTTTTGCTCTTGTGCACTGTTGTATTATTTTATGTGCGTGAATGTTGCTAACTACAACGTGTATGTCCCACGCATACAAACACTACTATACCAGTGGACTAAATACCTGCGCTTTATTATACCGAGAACTTGTACTCAAGTCTCTCACTAACTTCACCTTATAACAAACGTCATTATCCTAAACGTGATAACTGACAATACACATTGTATTCTTGTTTAACGTCTTTATATGACACTTAACAATTTTATACTACGAGAACGAGGAGCCCAGTTGGATCTGGCCATGCATGCTACAGGAGTTGTACCTGTCTCAGGTCGTCTCCTATTCAATTTACGTCGCGACGGAACAGTTCAAGTGGGGAGGAAGACTTTATTCCTCTCGAGGGTTCAATTCCCAACAGTACAAGTGGAGAGGAAGACTTTATTCCTCTCGAGGGTTCGATTCCCACATTTCTAAGGTACAGGAGTTAACTACGTTATCTTCTGAGGGACTAATTACCCAACCTTTCTTTATAACGGGGTCACTATACCTCCACTATATTGATATACTCATTTACATCTGTGAGTCCCACTGTGTGGACCCGACAACTATCAAATGATTAAAGTTCATCTAACTTGACCTTCTGAAGTCTTGTTTTATGTGACATTGTTGTCCTTGTATGGATACTTGTTATTATCATACTATGCTTGCCTACAGCTTTAAAAAAAAAAGAACTGCATGTATTTGACAAAGTAGTTGGTGTGGCCCGGTAGACGATGGGCTGCACGTTTTCCATACCAGCATTGTTTGCTGAGCCCCTTTGGGGGCACCCCCATTTTTTCAAGTACCTGAAGTTGAGAAGATTACCACACCGAGTGTAGGTGGGATAGATTCAAGCTATGTGAGTCTTCTTCTAGTTATTTGTTTTATTTAAGTATTGTACTTTTGAGTTTGATTCCTAGTATCTCGGATTGTATTCGTATTCAGACCGTGACTTTTGGAGATTGTATTTGGAGTTAGCCTTGTTGGTCACAAGGGTGGCCAACGGCATTGTAATACCGCCCGGTTGTTGTATTTATTTCCGCTGCAGTTGTATTTTATTTGGGAGTGATCGCCGTACAGGTTATTGGATTTCGGGTTGGGGTGTTACACCGGGTTAGTCGGGTGCACGTTACTCTTTTACTCAAGGTCAATGACTTACGCTATTCAGGACCAATACTCATAGAATACTTTACTTCTTACTTACTTACTCAAGTCAAGTCGGTGTGACCTCCGGGCAGGGACTACTATATCCCACCACCGGGCTTTAGGGTGGCTCACCAATCTAGGATGTTACCTATTCAAGGGGTTTGGTCCATAGAAAGGATTAAGGCCAGGATTTGGATCCAACCTCTTGTGTTTCCTTATCCTCACGAGTGGCCGAAACTATATCAGACTTCTACTCATTCCATTTTACTCAATACTCAAGTTAGGAGTTAGGTGGTTAGGAATTAGTAGAAGTCATTGCACCCATACCAAGTGTAACACCCCAACTAACAACAACATACTTAACAACAAACTGCAGCGGAAAATATACCTCATCACGTTACTTAACTCATTGGTGTTACACGCCGTTAACCACCCACGTGGCTAACATGGCTAACATTTACACAATTGTATCGGTCTGATGGACTAGATCCCCGAGCAACTATACAATACCGTCTCCTTTATCACTACCAACATTCATTATACAAATACCTTCCAACTGTACCGAGTATTTACAACTAATGCCGAGAACAATTTCGGTCTTACTACACCTACAGATTACAAGTAATTACATCAATTACCCGTACGCAACAACTACCCCGTCCTACTCTCGAACGGCTCCAGCTCCTTGTACCTGAAATAGAAAAGGAAAGAAAGGGTGGCCCCCCAGGGGCTCAGCACCTTTGCTGGTATGGTAATCCCGCAGCCCACATGCTACCGGGCCACGCACAACTACTTGTCGTCTTAGCATGCAGTTGATTGCATTTAAATCAAGCATGTAGATCACAACCTTACAACACAATACGTTACACAATAATGGGCTCAACAACAACAGTACATTTATACTTAACAACCCACTCCATGAGTTCTCCAACCCTATAGTATTTCTCCTCTAACGGAGCTATTACTCCAATAGACGGCACTTACCCACTATCGGGTTTCCACAAACGTCTCTTTTACATACTAGGAATCATATCCATGACCCTCGCATTTCACTTCTAAGCACATATAACATCACATCGTAATAACTTGCAATATATCAATAACACATACATAACGGGTACGGATCTCTTAGGAACCGGCCCAAACATAGTTAATACACTGGTGAGCCTAGGGAAAGATATCACCCCCATGTTAAGCTCGTTATACAACACTCATTACCGCCCTAATAGTCGGACGAGTAACTTACCTAAAGATGGATCGGATTTAGTGACCCGAACACACCACACAAACACATGTTCCCCCTAAACCGATCATAAGTCAGAATAGCTAAGCTTTGGGATAAGCTAATGGGAGATCATAACCCGTGAGGGAAACAACCATAACAGAGAGAAGGGTAAAGCTAAAAAGGATACCCACTCCCAAACAACGCGCGACCGGCCTAACCGGATTCCTCACTACTGTAAGTACATACTTACTTTTAGTTATTAGTTAGAACCCCACTACGGAGTCTATCGTACCTACACACCATACAGTATTACTTTTGGGTTAAACATACAAGGGAGATCCCTACATTCACATACACATACCACACATTTAACTCACGCATAGCCGTGGTTAGAACGCCCCATGGTCCGGGTCGTTTAATCCGAATACCAAACTCTCATGTGATCCTAGACTCAGTTAGTTAAGGTTTAATACTTTCGAGGTTAAATGGTATCGGGAACTAGGTGCGCCACATAAATGAATTACTATAATCTCATTACATGTTTTATCTTACAAGGTGGCAAACACACAGAAAAACACATTGGCATACAAGCCGGTGTAATCCAGTAGGACACAGGTTGCAAGAAAACCATACCTGTCACCAACGTCCACTCTAATGTGTCGTCTTAAGTTCCTTGAACAGTTCTCGAACAACTGGCAACATACATTTATTTTATCAACATCGGGGTAACATGTTTGTTTAAAGTCTAACGCTCATAACTTACCCTCGTTAACTAGTTAAACAACTTGACATTTTTAACTTGTTTTACTTTCACATTTTATTACAACTTTCCACCCACTTGGTTGTCTTTATATCACATCTAACATGTCCTTAACATCCTTACAACATCATTACTTATCAATCCCCATCATTACACATCATTTTTATACCATAAACAACATTTTTAGAGTGGTCCGGGACTTGGTCCTTACCTTAAGTCCCGGATCAACACTTACACAAACTCACGGTATGTTTTGATAGGGTGGTCCGGGACCTTGTACTCACCCTAAGTCCCGGACCAAGACAGTCTTGTACTCTCGGCTACATTTAACAGGGTGGTCCGGACACCAATCCAAAACCTAAGTCTCGGACCTCCTGTAACAGAATCCCAAATTTGACAATCGAAGTCTTGCTTCATCTATTCTCTTCATCCATTGATTACCCAACCTTCACACATGTACTTTGGCACATTCTAATACCAAAATATCACTTTAATTCACCATAAAACATTACCCAACTTGTTATTCATTTTTCTTACAAATCTCTTAACACTTGTGACAATTCTCATTTGGTTTTCTAAGTGGTGTTTCACCTATAATGACCACTACACCAAAATGTTTCCTTACCATCACAACCTCATCTATTAAACACTTAAAACTTCTTGTTCATCAACCAAATTTCGCCATAGTTTCCTTTCTATCACCTCTCACCAAAACTTACAGTTTTTCACCTTAATACAACCCAAGAACACTTAATCACTCAATACACACCCTTGTACACAATCACATGGTTTTTCACCCATTAATCTCCAGAGACGTACACCTTCACCAAAGACACCTTCATTACACACAACTAAACCTCAAGCTACACTACATCACAATATAGTGCATAAACTTAAATTGCTTGGCACTTAGGCCCTTAAATAACATAAACCTTAAACACTGAATTTCGACATAATAATTGCCTTTGACCTGCAAATACACCCAACATCACATATGCCTTTAATAAACTCTTTGAGAGCATTTTACTAACTCATTTCCCATTGGCTCTTTAGGTATTTTATTAAGCAATCTCAAGCTCAATTTTCCTAAGGCATTTAAACCACATTAGGTTAACACATTTACCTCTTTTCTTTCAAGATTTTACTTGAATACTCTTGTTCTTCCTTGGTTGGAAATCGGCAAGAGGACTTGGCTACTTGTCAATGTTCTAGCCAACACACAAATAAACCAATGAGCATTCAAGCTTCATGCTTAAACTCATTTACAAACCCTAGGTTAACATAAGTGTTTTAATACACTAGAACTTGATGATTACCTTTGGAATTTGAAAGAGAACTTGAACAAGTGGCAAGATAGGAATCCTCCTAGCCCTTTGAAGATTGGAATGGAGCTATGGAAGAACAAGAGAAGACACCAACACTTGGTGAATTTTCGGACAACACATAAACAAGAGGAAATGGAGTTTTTCTTTGACTTTCCTTACCTTGAAGCAAAGGAGTATAACAAGGCATGAAAACATGAGCTCAAGCTCCTTCAATGGTGAATCTCCATGGCACCGAAATGAGGCTTTTGAAGATTTGAAAAGATAGAAGTGTAGATCTTGCTCCAACTAGAAGAACGGTGGTCTTGAAATTGAATTTGGATCATGGAGCTAGAAGTTACAAGCATTCAAAGATGGAGAGTTGTGTTTTGCTGTAGCAAAACCGATGGAGAGCAAGGAAGGAGATGAAGAAATCGGTGGAGGTAAGTGGGAACAAGAGAGGAATGATTGAACGAGTGATTGTCATTGCCTTTAGTAGATATTAGTGCTTAATAAAGTAGTATATTATTTACTTTATGTCTTCCTTCACTTATTTGATTGCAGATGGTGGTGACTCTCCTTACAAAAACCGGCCCCCATATATTACTTAGGGGTGTTTTGGTCTTTGTTAACTCATTTAATTACTTAATATAACATATGTTACAAACTAGCTTATAAAAGTCACTATTCATAAAAACAAGGCACATAACTGTGAAATTTTTGGTTTCCCATTGATTTAGGATTCCTAATGTGATACTAAGTAGTACACATGTTAATTAAAGAGTAATGATGGACATCTAGCCATTCAAAACCCATTTACAAGACAATTTTTCAAAAATGTGCTTTAAGGCTCCTTTAAGCACATTTTGTGTTTAAACTTGTTTTCAAGCTTGGTTTTCTTTGGTAATTGGTTTAATATGTCTATTAACATATAAATACGGTCTGGGTAAGCTCATTAGGTCTTAACCAAGATTATCCCAAGCTTAGACCACACTTTTGCCCTTATCGACTTTAAGGTAATTAATTATGTTTAATATGGTTAAAATCGTTCACTAATATTTCTAAGGCATTTTTTTAGCCTTATTATACCATATCTTAACATTTAAACAACATATCAAGGTTTGGGGTATTTCACCAAGGGTTAATACACTACACAAGTACACATCCACATACACATACACTTCATTCTCATCCATATATTTCATGAATTATACAAACTAGATGTTCAAGAGAATACAACAAGAACAATATAGTTCAAACACAATTAAGTGCAATAAAAGTCCGATTTGTGCATTTATCTTATTTGAGTGATCACATAAGCACACAAATCGGGGTAACCAAGTTAGGATACAGAGCATGAGGAAATTTTACCGTTCACCGTCGTACTCGTACTACCGGTTCCCTTCGGAGCTCAACTATCCAGGTCCTATACATACGTAGGGTTGTACGGTCAATAATCTATCATTGTCCTACTCGTTCCTTCACTAATACTTCCAATGTATACTTACTAGTCCTCTACATCCCATACTTGATTTGAAAATCATTCTCTACCCATTACTTCTTGAACTTACTTTGTTACTCATGTACATACTTTCTCACCATTTAATGCTATTAATGGTGTACTACCAAAGTCCAATATACATGTATATACATACATATATAAATAGATGATTACCATTTTTTTGTTTGGGGTCTGACCGACCCATGTGTGACCCGACCGACCCAAAACCCTCTGGGTCGGTCGAAGTCAGAAAGATTTCAACTCTGGAATTTGTCTGGACCGACCCACGACCGACCCATTCCTCCTGGGTTGGTCGAAGTCAGAAACTTCGACTTTGGAGAATTTTACACCCGACCGACCCACGACCGACTCACCCGTCTGGGTCGGTCGAAGTCAGTAAGTTTACGCTTCATTAGTTTTAGCCCCGACCGACCCACGACCGATCCAACCTTCTGGGTCGGTCGAGAGCAGAATTGCCTATTTGGCTTTGTTTCAGTTCTATTCTTTTACTTATTTCTTCCCCAATCTTCCTACATGTAATCCCACATGTTTTAACACTACTTAGGTCCTCTAAATTACCTTGATTCATCCCTTAATTCATTATTAAACTCCTTCCTCATTCCTATGTTAATCTACACACTTCTCTAGTTTTCATTCCAGCACTTACAAAAGTTTTTGTTTTCCTTATGCTACAGATTTGTACTCTATCTTCTACCCTTCAATACTCCCTCTACCAATGCCTCTCCTAGCCTCCTAAATACATTACTTTACATCCTAGCTCTTCCCATTACTTAGCCCCTTTTTAAATCTGTTTTCAAAGTAATTAATCACTCACAACAACTACCTAAAATACACCTAGTTATTGCCTAGGCTATTCCCTCCTCTTACACAACTAAGTCTTCTAATTTCTAGAAAATTTTTGACATAGTCTCCCCTATAATTTTCACTTTGCCCACACATTATTTCAGCTCACATCTCATTCCCAATTTTCCATATCAATTCAACACATTACAACACATTATATTTTGCTGCACATACATACTCATTACCCCATGTTTTCCCAAGCTTTTAAATATCCTTTACAAGTTTCAAAACAGTTTTATTCTCTTCTCCATTACACTACTACATCACTACTACTCATAACCACATTAATTACCCATTTTTAATACTCAAAATCTGTTACACTACATAATACAAAACTAGATCAAGGTAAGAGTATTTACCTTGTGATTTTAGTTTCTCCTTTCTTTCTTTTCCCTTCTTCCTCTTCCTTTCTCTCTTGTTTTTGGCTCCAATGCTACAGCCCATATTAATACACAACGCTACTTAGAATTCATTCTCAACTAACCCTAGAACTTAGACATGTTTTTAGGGTTTAGAAAAGAGCATTACCTTCCAACCAATGAGCGAGGTCCTTGGTTAGCAAGAGAGTAAGATTCCTAGCCCAATGGAGAAGCCAAAATCGGCTGGAGCACAAGGAACAAAACAAGGGTTCAATTTGAATTTTTGTCTTGCCAAATGGAGCTAGAAAAAGATGAGTTTCCAAGATTATTTTTACCTCAAAATGATAAGGAGATGAAGGTGCTTCTAATGGTGGTCCTCAAGCTCCAAATGCAGCACACCCATGGAGATGAAAGTGGGTGTTTTAGATTTTTGAAAGGAGTAAGATGTTCTCCTTGATGAGAGGATTCCTATGGTACAATTTTTATAATTTTTGGAGAAGGACTGAGTGTTGAACAAGAGGAGAGAAGAGGAGTGTTGGTGGTGGTTCTTCAAATCGCCATAGATGGCTTAGGGAAGAAGAAGAAAATGAGAGAGGGAGGGGGAAAATCGTGAGTGAGTGAGGGGGAGTAGGAGAGAGACTCACTTTTTGATTTTTACTTATTTTGTTTGTCATTTAGCAAATAAGAAGGAATAAAGAGGGTGAGAGAGAGGAGGAAAATCGGCTCCCCCTACACACACACAAACAGATTTTTACTTTTTATTTGCAAAGGTGGACACACTATTATTGCTTTATTACAGTTTACACCCCACAACTTCTCGTTTTTACAGTTTTTACTAACCGAAACCCGTTTTCCGGAATTTTCTCGTTTAATTACTTTTATTGGTTTTAAACCTTCATTAATGTTTATTAATGACTATTTGGTTGACCAAAATTATTACGAGTCTATTTGACCCGCTTAAAGTCGCGTTTTCCCAGTTTCCTCGAAAAACGCGCTTTAAGGTTCATTCGTGCTTTTAATCCATATTAAGGATCCGTTTTCTTCGGGATTTGTTCCCTGACGTTTATTTAGACATAATTAAGCCTTTAAAATACTTATTAGCCTAAATAATCACTATTTTTAATTACGGGGTATTTCAATCTACCCCTCTTAAGGAACTTTGCCCTCAAAGTTGCTCAAGGTTTACGGTTTACTATTTCTACTCATTTGGCAACCCAATTGCCACAATGCACTTTAATATCACCTCACAAGGTGTTCACAATTTCTACACTACAAGCATACACAATTCAAATACCATACACAATGCACAATCCAATTCACACATTTCACAATCCCATTCGTGTCATATACCGTACAACACAAATGCATTACTCATTACACACATACCATACACATACCATACTCATTGTATCACATACTAGATACTACTAGCACTACACTGTGCCAACAAAATATACTACTATACATACGTACTATGCAATGCCATACCGAAGCAATGCAAAAGCAAAATGGCTCTACCCATCTTAAAAAGGGGTACGCCCCGTACCCTCAGTACTATACGGATGCTAGACATCTAGTCTACAAATAAATTCGGGTACTTCGCCTTCATGGCGTCTCCTAATTCCCAAGTCGCTTCCTCGACATCGTGGTTAGACCACAAGACCTTCACCATTCATACAGATTTATGGCGAGTGTCTCTTGTCTTCGTATCAAGGATTCGCAATGGAGTCTCGACATATCTCATCGTCGGTTCTAGGGATAGCTGTTCGGGTTCTAATACATGAGAGGGATCAGCTATGTATTTCTTGAGTTGTGATACATGAAAGACATCATGAACATGCCCCAACTCTTCAGGTAATGCTAGCCTATAAGCCACAGCCCCAATCCACTCGGTAATCGTGTACGGGCCTACAAATGTTGGGCTCAGCTTGCCCTTTTGGCCAAATTGAAAGACGCCCTTCATAGGTGAGACACGCAAGAACACTTGGTCACCCACGGTGAACTCAAGGTCGCGTCGTCGCACATCCGCATAGGATTTCTGTCTATCTTGGGCTGTTTTCATGTTCGCTCGGATTTGTTGCACTTCCGCTTGTACTTGTTCTAAATACTCAGGTCCTATGATGACCGCTTCACTTGACTCATCCCAACACAACGGCGTACGACAAGGTCTACCATACAAAGCTTGGAAAAGCGACATCTTAATCGAAGCATGATAGCTATTGTTATATGAAAACTGGATAAGATGAAGCTTATCAATCCAGCTCCCCTGGAAGTCTAAGGCACATGCTCTAAGCATGTCCTCGAGTGTTTGGATGGTTCTTTCTGTCTGACCGTCGTTCTGTGGATGGAAGGCGGTGCTAAGCTTCAACTCAGTACCAAGCGCTTCCCGTGTTGCTCTCCAGTATCTTGAAAGAAATCTGGTGTCACGGTCAGATACTATAGTTTTTGGGACTCCGTGGTGTCGGATGATCTCCTTGTCGAATAGCTCTGCGAGCTTCACCACCTTCCAGGTGTCCTTCATCCGTATGAATCAGGCAACCTTGGTGAGACGATCGACTACTACCCAGATCATGTTGAGTCCTCCCCTGGCAGGTGGGAGTCCAACAATAAAATCCATGGAGATATCATGGAATTTCCACTCCGGAATGGGCATAGATTGCACCATTCCTCCCGGTCTTCGGTGCTCGAATTTCACCTTCTAGCATGTGAGACACCTCAGAACATACTCAGTCACGTCGGATTTCATTCCTGACCACCAGAAGTACCTCTTCATGTCTTTGTACATTTTGGAGGCTCCCGGATGGACATGCAATGTGGAACAATATGACTCTCGCAGAATGCGATCCCTTAGCTCAGCATTGCTTTGGGGGACGCATAATCTGCCATTCAACCGGATCAGACCATCTTCATGCAATTTGAAGCCGTACTTTCGGCTCTCGAAGGTACCCTCTGTGATTTTTTGTCTGATCTCTATGAAGTAAGGGTCGCTCAACTAAGCGTCTCGCACCTCGTCAACCAAGCTAGAAGAAGCGAGTAGCGAATGGAGCGAGTGTGCTCGATGACTCAGGGTGTCAGCTACAACGTTTGTCTTCCCTTCTTTATACTGGAGGTTGATGTCGTAATCTGATAGAAACTCCATCCACCTCCTCTATCATAGATTCAATTCCTTATGTGTGAATACATACTGTAAGCTCTTGTGGTCGGAGTAGATGGTGATGCTTACCCCATAGAGATAGTGTCATCATATCTTCAAGGCGAAGACAATGGCTCCTAACTCTAGATCGTGTGTCGGGTAATTCTCATCATGCTTTTTTAGCTGGCGGGAGGCATAGGCTACAACCTTGCCATGCTACATGAGTACACATCCCATGCCCTTGCCCGATGCATCACAATACACCTCAAATCCCTCTGTGCCCTCTGGAAGAGTGAGAATTGGCGCTGAGGTCAATGAGTCCTTTAGGCTCTGGAAGGATACCTCGCACTCGTCTGTCCACACAAACGGTGCATCTTTTTTCATCAATGATATCATGGGCTTAGCGACTTTCGAGAAGTCCTTTACAAACCTCCGGTAATAACCGGCTAGACCAAGAAAGCTCCGGATGTCGGTAACAGTCTTAGGTCTAGGCCATGATTGTACAACTTCGATTTTGGATGGATCTACTGAAATACCCGCGCTCGAGATGACATGACCGAGGAATGATACCTGATCTAGCCAAAACTCACATTTGGAGAACTTCGCATACAGCTGGTTCTCGCACAGTGTCTCAAGTACTGTTCTCAAATGATTTTCATGCTCTTCTGCTGACTTTGAATACACAAGGATGTCGTCGATGAATACTACTACTGAAGTGTCCAGCTTATCACTGAATAACCGATTCATTAAGTCCATGAATTTCGCTGGTGCGTTAGACAAACCGAATGGCATCACCGTGAATTCGTAGTGGCCATATCTCGTTCGGAATGCTGTTTTCTCGATATCTTGCTCTTTGATAGCAATCTGGTGATATCCGGATCGGAGATCAATCTTAGAAAAGACCGAAGCTCCCTTCAACTGATCGAACAGGTCGTCGATGCGTGGCAATGGATACTTATTCTTTACAGTTACCGCTCCAACCAGTTCATTCCGATTATTAAGTCGAATCCCAACCCGTTGAATTCAATGAAGGAGATGGGAAACTCTTCGCCTTTGATTCGAATTATGGCGGTGTGGTAGTACTTGGTACATCTTACTCGCTCCTTCGACGGGAGAGTAACCAAGAAGTTTGGTAGCTCATCTGCGTCTAGCCTCAACCTCTTCGCAAAAGGTGGCGATACAAAGGTATGAGAGGCGTCGGAGTCGAATAGTACTGAGGCTTCAATGGCGTATACTGGGAAGGTTCCCGTTAGAATGGTGCCGCTTTTGTCGGCTTGTGCTTCGGTGAGGATACTCAGGTTACCTTCGGTACCGAGTCCACAACCTAATGATTCATAAGATTTATAAGAATTGGTGGTATCACGCATGTGGAATTTAATAACCAACACTGCTTTTATTGAATAAACCTGTAACACCCCTACCGTTAATTCTATGCTTACCGTCCAAATCATCCCTTAGTTCTATCAGTTCGCAGCGGAAGACTACTACTTACTACGGCGGGTGGTACAACGCCGCTAACCGCCCATACGGCTAGCTAGGCTTACCTTACTTACAGTCACAGTCTGATGATCATAGTATACCGAGCTACTACATTTCTTACCAAATACCGAATACTTACATTAATGGATTGCCGAGGGCCAAGGTATATTCAATTACATCATTCCCAAGTTTACCAAAAATTAAGGAGTTTCTACACGCTACTCATCTATACCCAATTCCAATACTTTCACTATCAAAAGGGTGTACCCCATGGTACACCGGCTAACAAAAATCTACAGCCGTGTACTACTTAGTACACCATTCACAATTCATTGTTTACAGACAAAAAGAAACAAAGCTACATCTCTTCACAGTCTTCATCCTTCTCTTGTACCTGCGTGTAGTAAAAACATCGCCCCAAGGGGCTCAGCAAAAGCTGCGCATGAACTCCGCATATACCGCGTGCTAGCTAGGGCACGCCGACTAATTAAGGTCAAATAGGCATGCGGTTCATTTATTTCATACAAACATGCTTTGCATACAACATACATGCATATACAATACATTACACAGATCAAGGCAACATTGCAATAACATACACTTCACCTACCTTCACGGTGTTAGCCAAATTACGCATCCGGGTTAATCGGTATGCTTATTACTCTTTTACTCATTACAAATCCGGGATGCTACCCACTTAAGGGATTTGGGCCACGGACCAGTTTAAGAGTCAGGACTTGGATCCAACCTCTTGTGTCTCCGCATCCTCACGCGTGGCCGAAACTATATCGGACTTCTACTCATTCCAATTTAATTACCAATTTAAGTTAGATTGGTTAGCTTGTTAGGAATCAGTTAGAAGTCCAATCTCAAACACATTCGGTCACAATACAATATACCATACATACACACATTCATTATCATCCATACATTTCATGAATTATACAAACTAAGATTTAAGGAAGATATTCACCACATACAACACTACATATTCACAAGTAAGCATAATAACTCCGATTCGTGCATTTATCTTAGTTGGTGATCAATTAGCACACAACACACAAATCAGAGTAACCAAGATAGCATACGGGGCATGAGGAATTCATACCGTTCACCGTTGTACTTGTATCCGACGTTCCTCCGGTGTTCACAAATCAAATCCTATGATATACACACAGCCGAGTGATTAATCTAACTATCATTAACTTAACTCGACTACTCTTACGTTTCCTAACTCATACTTACTACATCTTTACCATTCTTATACTTGCATATGGTTTAGTTATTCTTCCTTAGTTTTAAAACTTGTTTATACTCTTAATGACCTTTAAACATCCTTAATTAAGTCCTAATTATCTTATACTATCATTACCATTCACTTCCTTACCTTAATACCCATTTAATACACTTGATTTTGCAATTTTTGGTTGGTCCGGGGCCTTGTCCGGGTCTTAAGTCCCGGACCAACACATGGTCTCAACCCTCGGCCTGATTTCAGTTATGGTCCGGGACCTTATACTTAAGGTAAGTCCCGGACCCAAGGCTTTGAAACTCTCGGCATGTTTTCTTACTATGGTCCGGGTCCTCTTACAAGAGGTAGTTCTGGACCTTAACATTGCAGAACTCTCGAGGTGTTTTACAGGGGTGGTCCGGGTCCTCTTACAAGAGATAGTTCCGGACCTTAACATTGCAGAACTCTCGGGGTGTTTTACAGGGGTGGTCCAGGTCCTTGTATGGGACTTAAGTCCCGGACCACCACCTTACTGCAACTCTCGGCTATTTTATTCAACTGGTCCGGGACTTAGTCCAAGACTTAACTCCCGGACCCTGCTATCAGTTTTACAGATTTTACAGTTTTCTTTACCTGTTACAAACCAAACTTTGCCTAATTAATTCCCATTGTTCCTACACTTAATCCCACATATTTTAGCACCTAATTAGTCACCTAAACATGTTTAAATCCATTGCTAAACCATTACACCTTTTATGCTAATTCACTCACCTATTTTCTTAAGTTTCTCATTTCAGCACTTACATTCTTTTCCTCTAGTTGCATTTTGCTACAAGTTTTTAACTCTCACTATCTCCATCAATTGCTCCCTCTTCTAATGTCATTTCTAACACTTCTAGTGCATTACAATACATTAACTACCTCTCTCAATCTACCCACCAATTAGCTCCATTCAAAATCTATTACAACATATATTATTCACCTAGTTTCTAGTTCACTAAGTGTTCTAATCCTAGGTAAATTTTGACATAACCTCCCCTAAAACATTACATTCCCACCATCTCATTTATTCACTCTTTGTTACTCAATTCACCTGTTTTCAATAGAAATCAATATGCAAAGCTCTCATACACAATTCCCAAACACTAACACTACTAAAAATTCCTGCACACTACATCAAATTCCCAACTATGTTTTGACAGTTTTTATATGTCTTTTAAAGCTTCAAGCCTCTTGGTTTCTCTTACACCTTACACTACCACTCAATACCATACTCAATACTTATTTAACCCAATAAAAATCTGTTACATTCATATATATATATATATAAGACAGCGCAAGTGAGCACAATTACCTTATTTCTCTTCTAGTTTTTCCTTTTCCTTCTTTCTTCTTCTTCCCTTCCTCTTTCTCTTCTCTATCCACCGGTTTGTAAATCAATTCTAACACTACAGCCCACATATATACACACCATTTTAATACACTAACTAACCCTAACCATTATTTAAGTTTTGATGCAAGTTTTAGGGTTTAGAAGTTCCATTACCTTGCAAGGGTGTATGTGAAGCTTGGAGTGGCTCAAGAACAATATTCCAACTCCTTCAAGAATGCCAAAATCGGCTAGGGTACAAGAACAACAAGGGTTTAGCTTCTCAAATTTCGTTTTGCCCACAAGGCTAGAAAAACAATGAGGTTTCGAGAATATTTTTACCTCAAGATGACAAGGAGAAGGAGGTGGTTCTAGTGGTAGTCTTGAAGCTCCAAATGCTCCATACCCATGGAGATGAAAGTTGTCCTTTTCGGATTTTGAAAAGATAGAAGTGCTCCTCTTGTTGAGAGGAAGACAATGGTGTAATTTTTGTAATTTTTGGTAGAGGTTCAAGAGGGTAACAAGAGGAGAGAAGTAGTGTTTTGTGTGGGTTTGTTCATTCCTCCATTGCTATCGGCTGAGGAAGAAGATAAATAGAGAGGAGAAGGTGAGTGTGTACGTGAGTGAAGAGAATAGAATAGAGGAGAGAGAATAAAGGTGAGAGTGGGGTTACTTTATTGTTTTGTAGTTTTGCAAATAAGAGGGAATAAGTGAGTGTGTGAGAGAGGGATAGAAATCGGACACCCACAGCCCACACACACAATCTTTACTTTTTATTTTAAAAGTGGACACATAAGTTTTGATTATTTATGTTTTCACCCCACAACTTCCCGTTTTGACAGTTTTTACTAATTTCTCGTTTTATTGATTTTATTGGTTCTAAAGCTTCACTAATATTTATTAATGACTATTTAGTTGACCAAAATTGTTACGAGTCTATTTGACCCGCTTAAAGACATGTTTTCCCGGTTACCTCGAAAAACACGCTTTAAGGTTCGTTAGTGTTTTTAATCCGTTTTAAAGATCCATTTTCTTCGGAATTCGTTCCCTCATGATTATTTACACTTAATTAAGCTTCTGAATTACTTATTAGCCTAATTAATCACTATTTTAATTACGGGGTATTTCAAAACCAACCATCATACATATTGTGTCTCTAATACACGTTACTACTGGGTTACAAGCTACTACAAGATTAATACTTCCTAAAGGTAAGGTTCAGGCATCCTGGTTTCATGTGTGTGGCATTGATTATTGCTGGTGGTGCCGTATTCAACTTGATCTTCTTGATCCCGTGATACAGCAACCTTGATTTTCCACCCATGATTAGAACATCTCCTGATCTCAATACCAATTTCTCTGCGAGGTCCACACGCTTCTGCTCGCTATACAAGAATACGGCGTCATCACCAATGGACCAAGACACTACGGGCACTCCTTATTCAAGAGATTTCGTCGTTTCATCCTTATCTTGGTGTAAGCCAAGTCGTCCTTCTTTCTCATAGAAGTTGAAGATACATAAATCTGCATTAAGTGCAGGGATTGGTTCATCTTCGTACTGTTGTGTGGTTGCTACAGCTTGGGTAACAAGCGTTTGGTATTCAGTGGGTATTGATGGAGGTGTTGCTCCGTCTCCTGCTCGCGTCGTTTGGTATGTCTTGGTATAAGGGTTCCAATCTTTTCCTAAGCACATCATCTTCAGCTTCATCGTTGCTCCACCGGGGAATTTGGGTGTATAAAATCCTCCTGGACCCATTCCTAGTTCATTGCATCGTCGGATGATTGAAACTTGTGCTTTGGGTGTCAGGTATCCTTTTAATAAGATCATACCTGGGCGGATGACCTAACACTGCTCGTTGATGAAGTGGTGAGTGGTGATGTCGGCTTCTTCATGAAGTGGGTTTAAAGGTATTGGGTAACAGATACTGAATTTCCCTAAGGTGGTAAATTTATCTAATGAAAGTTCTAGTCTCACTAGTTCATTTCATGCTCAATACATATTTCAATTCAACTTACTTATGCTCAACATCATACTTCGAGTACTTACGCATTCATGCATCCATTTATACAGGTATTTCGATACTTAGACATGCTCTTCAAGGATTAAAGGTTATAGTTAATACCTAGGCCGGACTTAGTACCGGACCCGTCACGGTCAATGATGTGCAAGGCTGGCTGTCTCTGCGGTGCGCCCTTCTGCGGACCTCGGGATCCCTGTCCCTGTGAGGTGTGCTGGGCCTGAGCATCGCCAGATGCAACCTCCTTGCCTTCACGCTGCTTGTAGCCCTAATAGTTGTTCTTGGGCTTCGAGTTTTCTGGGCATGCATTAGCACGGTGCCCCGGCTTCTGGCAGTTATAGCATCGGATCTCCCTTCCTTGGCAATCGGTGTCGGGATGATCCTTGTTGCAGTTTCGGCACACATAGCTTTGGCCATCGTTTTGGCTCTTGCCATAGCCAGTACCAGAACCTGTAGCTTCTAAGTTAGCGAGGTTCGGTATACTTATACTAATTCATATACACATCGATTCACAAGTTTACTAGTTTGGTTTCGGGTTCTTACCCTTGTAGGGCTGAGACCTCAGTGGCTTGGCTGCCACTGGTGCAGTGTAGGCAAGCTGAAACGGCTCAGCTGCCTTGCCCTTCTCAGCATGGGCACTGCTGTCTCCCGGGGTGTTCTTCTGGTTTTGGTGGGAGTACTTTCCCTTCTTCTTCCAGGGTTTGCTCTGGTTTAGTTCATCGGGGTTGTTACCTTTGCTGCTCACCTTGCGCTTCAGCGCTTGCTCCTCATCTCTCAGCTGACAGGTGATCTCAACTCGAGATGCAGCGTGGTAACACTCCTGAATTATTCGGGCATTAGGTTACACATTTACATACGGGAATACTAATTCGTATTGTTCATGGCTTTTAAGGGTTCAACGTTGTTTACCTGAAGGGAGGTAAACCGTGCGAAGCCCATGCCATACCGGAGTCGATGGCTCAATCTGCCGTAGAAGCGGTCGACCAAGACTTGGCCGGTATACCCAAGGTCAGGTAGGAGTCTGAGAATGGAGGTAAAGGTGCGGTAATACTCATCAACCGTCATCTTCTCCATCATCTTCAGGGCATCGAGCTCAAGCCGTTTCTTGGTCTTGACATGCTCGGGATAGTATTTAGATCGGAGGAGAGAGGTGAATGCTTCCCAACTGAATGTGGGGTCGGCTACGTGCTCGGCCTTGATGAGCTTCCACCAGTCCATAGCCGCGTCCTTGAGGTAATACGCAGCTATCCTCACTCGTACTCCAGCCGGAGTCTCGAGTGTCTCGAATGCCATCTCCATCTCGGAGATATAGGCCTCGAGCTTGGCGGGGTCGCTCTCGCCTCTAAAACAGGGAGGTTGAAGGTCGGCGACTGCCTTTACCCAATTGGTTTCACGGGGTTGAGGCGGGTCGGGCTGTTGCTGTTGTTGTTGTTGTTGGTTTTGCTGTGTTTGTTGTACAGCGGTGATTACTTGCGGTAGCATCTGTGCTACTGTGGCGGCGACAATTTTAGCTATCGTCTGTGCGCCTGGTCCATCAGTAGCCCCTCCTCTGGGTCGGCCTGGCCCTCGTCCTGACATCTGAACAAGTGTGGATTACATTAGATACTGTGACCATGTGGTCTTGATTCAAACAATGGTATCGTCTTTGCAGACGTCAAGGGTATCCGTTATCATTAACGGTCATTCCTAGTTAGGTATCTAATTCTCCGTTGTAAAACGGTTTATAACCTAGCTCGGTAATCACTACACTCGGTATTCTAATCATCAGAGCGATACTTCCCTCTGATACCACTTTTTGTAACACCCCAACCGCTAATCCTTCCATTATCCTCTAGTCATCCTCGTAATTACCCTACACGCAGCGGATACTTACATACTCCCGACGGGTGATACAACGCCGTTAGCCAATCCGAGACCAACAAGGCTACTACTACTTACAGTAACGGTCTGATGATTAAGATATACCGAGTATTAAAATTCTTACATTACAATACCAAATACTTACTTACACTTTGATTACCGAGTATCCAAAATATATGAATTACATTCCCAAAAATTGTGAGTTTGTACATCTACTCATTCATACTAAGTTTCACAGTTCAATCCTCAAAAGGGTGTACCACATGGTACACCGGCTACTCAAAAGGCATGAGCCGTGTACAACTCAGTACACCATTCAAATCTACTAACTACCCAAAAAGAATTCATCCTGGTCCTTACTCGACCATCACATCTCGCGGGTACCTGTAAAATAAAAACAGTGCCTCAAGGGGCTCAGCGAAATGCTGCATATGAAATCCGCATACCCCGCGTACTAGCGAGGGTACGCCAACTATTTGGTCGAATGCATGCGGTTCATTTCATTCAACATACATACATGCTCTTATACAGTACAATACATACATCCACAACATGCATACATTCAAGGCATACAGGAAGACATTACAAGTTAACCGATCATACTTACTGCTACTGAGATACGCTTCTCCTGTACATACATTGTGCTTGTTAGCTTCATTACACACCCGAGTTAGTAGGGTGCACGTTACTCTTTTACTCAAGGTCAATGACTTACGCTAGTCAAGACCAATACTCATACAATACTTTACTTCTTACTTACTTACTCAAGTCAAGTCGGTGAGACCTCCGGGCAGGGACTACTATATCCCACCACCGGGCTTTAGGGTGGCTCACCAATCTAGGATGCTACCCATTCTGAAATACCCCAAATCTAATTAATACCTTAAAACTGTTAAATAATGAAGAATTGATCTTAGAATAAATCATTTTAGTTATGCATGTTAATTTATGCATGCAAATGTTACGTAAATTAATATTACACGTGCGCATGCAAACTCATGCACGCAAACGTAACGTAAAAATAGTTGTTTTACCATAAACGCTAACGGGTGTAATTTTACAAACGTCTTAACATACTCGTACAAAACTCTCATGTACGTTTATTAACAAGGATTAAACTCCTTATATAATGAGCTCGATAAAGAGAGCGGCAACAAGGAAAGATCAATACAAACATTTATACCACTCATAAAATGACAACGTTCAATCCATGAACGCTAATATAATGTCATCTTCACGTACGCATATAAACGCTTACGTACGAACATTAACGGGCATAAAACCCCTTACGAAAAAAGCTCAATTAAGAGAGCGCTATCCAGGAAAAATCTATACGGGCGTTTATACGACCCGGTACACAATAACGTTCACTGTAAAAACGTGAAAAATACTAACGAGCAACGTAAATATTTTACGATTGCTTAAGCATTTATAAATGCTAAAATAAATTGATATACACATTTAAGCAATTTAACAACTTATGTTACATAATCTTGATATTTAATATATATCATAAATACTTAGGAAATATTATAACATCAATTATAACACAAAGTTTACAAGTCCAAAAATCTGTACATTAATGCCGATTTTATATGGCATGATTGGACATGTTTTTACACAATTTTACTTAGTAAAACAATTAACTACCTAATGTACCTTCCTTATATAAGAGTGTATATTATTAAGACAAATTAAATCTACTAATATATACCTATTGTTACCATTAATACACATGTAATTAATCAATCAAAATCTGTAACAATGACCACTTGTAATTAGCGGTAATATAGCCTTTAATGAAACAAAAAAAACCTGTAGCATATGGAGGTATATATAGGCACTTAATTAAACAAACAAAAATTCTGAAGTAACCATCACTTGGTTACGTTAGTATACGTATGTATGTGATGTCATAACACATGTAGTATACCCCAGTTTATACGGTGATATATTAGCTTAATTAAGCAATCAAAAATCGGTAACAATTGCCACTTGTGATTAATGGTAGTATAGCTTTTAATGAAGCAAAAAAAAACTTACAGCAAGTATTATATCATTAACGTTAACTAGGCACCCATAATTAGCAAAGAAGACCCCTGTAGAAAGTAACGGTAGTATGGCTCATTAATAGCAACAAAAACTGGTAGTGATCACATGTAGTTAGCGTAGTGGGCATGTGTTGATAATTGACAAGGAAATCTGTAGCAATTCTATAATATAAAGGCAGTACACTTGCACCCATAATTAATAAAAAGAAATCAGCACTAAACTACATGATTAACGTGAGCACATGTGCTCAAGTTAACAAGGGAAATTCTGCAACTATTTGACAATATGAAATCGGTCACATATGGCATATAAGACATGGTTTAAATGTCTTATTTATTATGTAGGCTTTATGAGTCACCATCCCACCAGTATACTAAAATAATGCAAGATCAAAACCCATTGTATATGGCTAGCATTACCGAAAAATTCTGCAACAAAACAAAATTAGTGTAACTTTAGTAAGTGGGAATTAACAAGTAAAAGTAGATCTATACATTAAGAATATGCATGCTACAATTAAACTGAAATACCCCGAACTTAAATATGGTGATTAGATTATTTTAATATGGTATTTAAGGGCCTAATAGTGCCTAAGTAATTTTGGTAAAGAAAATAAATCCAAAAGAAATGAGAAAACACTTAGAAAGCGGAAAACGCTAAAGTAAGCGTTAAATAACCATAGGAGGTATGAGACCTCGGTTAGAGTATTATAAGGATTCCAAAGGATTATTAATGCCTAATTAGTATATGGGAATGATTCCCGAAGAAAACGGATCCGAATAATGTATTAAAACTCTAATAGAGCTTTAGCGCACGTTTTTCGAGAAAACCCAAAAACGTGATTTTAAGAGGTCAAACGAACCCGCAAAAATTATAAATCATTAAATAACTATTATTAAGAACTAACGGAAGCTTAATAATCGATAAAAATAAAGAAACGAGAAAATTCCGGAAAACGGGCCTGGTTAGTGAATAGTATCAAAACCGGGTAAAATAACGAGCGTTTCTGTAAAAGACGAAAAACACTCCAGCACTAACGGAAGCTTAATAACCGATAAAAAAGCAAAAAGTAACTAAGGTACAAAAAGCACTCACATACTCTCTTTTCTCCCATTCCCTCATCTCTCTCCTACCCTTCTCCTTCCCTACCGATTTCTCTCTCATTCTCCCCCTTGCTGGCGATTTTGACAAGCTTCAACACCTCCCATGGCTTCTCTTCTTTCTCCTCATGCTCTAGCTCCATTTGAGCTCCAAATGTAAAATAAATTGCATATTTGAACTCCCCTCTTCAAACTCTACATTCCTATCTTTTCAAAATCCGAAAATGAGCAACTTCATCTACATGGGTTTTCCCCATTTGAAGAGAAAAGCACACCATTATGGAGCTTGGAGTCTCCTCTTTCCAACAAGGTAAAAATCTCCATGAAAGACCTCACTTTTCTCCATCTCTTGAGTATGGCCGATTTTGCCTCTCTCTTACCTTGTTTTTTTCTCTTGCTTTGGAGCATTGTTTCAACCCTCCAATGGTGGAGTAACCCCCTTCTTGATTCAAAGGTGAGAATCCCTCTCAAAGATCTCCAAAGGTAAAACCCTAACTTGTACTCTAAGCCCTTTTAATGAATTAGAATTCTCTAAGGGTTTAGAAGGATAATTAAAATGCATTTTTTGTTTCTTGGGTGTTGGGATGGAGTTTGACAACTCCATACCCATTTGACCGATTGGTGCAAGAAAGAGAGAAAGAGGAGGATTGGAAAAGAAAGAAGGAAAATATAAGCTCAAGGTAAGAGCTCCTTCTCAATGCTTAATTTAATGCATTAGTGTAATGGGAATGGGTAAACAAATAAAAGAACCTAAACTATTGTACTAGTATTGTAGTTGTGAATGTTTGAATATTTGTGAGCAAATGTGTGGATTTGTAGGCCTTAGAGCCAAATGAATGGGGTATGTGTACTAGTATTGTTATTGGAGGAAGTAAAGATGTATTAGTATTGTGATTGAAGAAGTATTGGTGTATTAAGATTGGTATGTGTGCTGGTAGAACCCTTGTGGTTTGGCTAGAATAGGGATGAATTTGATGAGAAAGGAGATGTGTGGATAAGTAAGGAAAATAGGTGAACTATGGCGAAATTTTAGTAGGAATTGTGTATTAAGAGTGACTTGGTGAATGGGAGAATCAAGGTGTGTAATGGGTTTAGTAAAGAGGTTTAGAGACCATGGATAGATGATTGTAGTATGTGAAGTTAAGATACAAAATCTGTAGCAAGAGAGGTATCAAAATGCATTGTAGAACTAAGAAGAAATTAGTGTGCAGGATTTTGTAAAAAGAGTGTTGGAACTTGGGTGTAGGTAGTGCAATGGCTTGGGAATGAATTGGCATGGTAAGGAGAAGTATTTAGAATGCTAGGAATGACATTGGTTGAGGAAGTATTGGATGGGAGAATCGAGTTTTAAATCTGTAGCATAAGTGTAACAAAAACTGTTACATGAGTTGGAAAGGAAGTGAGGGAATTGTGTAAGTTCATTGATGGACTTAGTAATGGATTTGGTGGATGAATTGAGGTATTTTAGGAAGCCTAAGTGGCACTAAAACATGTGGGATTACATGTAGGAAGATTGGGGAAGCAATGGGTAAAGTAGGGAACCAAAAACAGATTTTTAACCTGAAGTACTAGGCCGGACCGGACTTGCGACCGGACTTGCAAGTTCGGTCGAGCCCAGAATCACAAAGACGGGAACCTTCTGGAATGGACCGGACTTGCGACCGGACTTGCAAGTTTGGTCGGACCAGAAAATGTTCCCGTCTGAAACCTTCTGGAATGGACTGGACTTGCGACCGGACACGCAAGTTCGGTCGGACCAGAAAATTCTCCCATAATGAGAGCTACTGGAATGGACCGGACTTGCGACCGGACTTGCAAGTTCGGTCGAGTAAAAAAAAATATTTTTATTATATGATTATAATAATCATATGTATATATATATATATATGCCTATATACATATGTGCATATATATGTAGTAGTACGCTATAAATGAAGTAGTAAAGGTAAGAAAGTAAGTATATGAGTAGGAAAACAAGTATAAAAAGTAACCAAGTAAGTTGAGAGTATGAGAACATTAAGTACACCGGGATAACGGGGTAAGTACGGGAGTAGTAATTATTTGTGTATCGTAAGAGTATAGTATTAATAATAATGTTGGAACATTATCAGTGGAACGAGTGTGAACCAAGGAACAAGGGAACACACGGTTGAGCTAACTCCGGTGAAAGGTATGATTTTCTCATGCCCCGTATGCTAACCGAGTTACGTTGATTTGTGTGTTGTATGCCGGCTAATCAAGACTAAAGCATGAAAACGGTTTATTGCCTTTCATTGCGTGTCTTGTTGTATGCTGTATGAGCTAACCCTTCTTGACTGATTGTGTGGCTTCACTTAGTGCGTAGACCGACTCATAGATGAGTCTTGTTGTGTAGCGACTTGTAGTAAGAGTCATGTTGTAAACTAATGGATCAGTAGCAACACACTAAACTAACGGATCAATAAACGATAACGCAAACCTATGAACTCACTAGAATGTGAGAGAGTGTACGGGAGTAATAACCTTCCGATAACGGTAGGAGAACCGAAATGAATAATCCACAAACAATAAGTAGTGGAAGTATATAAGTAACCTCTATTAGAGGGATTAATCTTGGTGCAAGACATGAACCACGAGAGTAGTAAAGAATGACGAGGGATCTCCAAACCCCTTAGCAATTAGTCGACCCATAATGAGAGGACCCGACTGATGTAAGTATGTCCCGAACATGAGAGTATTCGATACATTGGGGAAACCCTTAAATCTGAGGATACTAGTCGGTTGTAATTCCCTAAGCTAGTGGAGGTTATCAAGAGAGATACTTCTAGGCTAATCCACGAGATGTATTATACTCTGAGAGAAGAGTGTTGGGAATTAGAGTAGTCCGGTAAAAACGGGCATTTGAGTATTTGAGGAGCTAAGCGTATAGCCCTCGTATTGTAGGTTCGGCGGCGAGTCTTGTGTATGACTCTGCCCAGAGGCCAAGTAACGAGTATTGAGTATTGCGTATGTATGAGTAAAGTAATGAGTACTGAGTATGAAGTGAGTATGAGTATGTAAAGAGTACCGAGTATTGAGTAGGCATGAGTAAGTATTGAGCATTGAGTACGTATGAGTAAGTATGGAGTATTGAGTGTGCACAAGTATAGCAACGAGTACAAAGTAAGGGTCGTGTGCGAGTAAGGTATTGAACATGGAGTGATGAGTATGCAAGAGCAAGGAGTGAGTATGAGTGGAGTAGCGAATATCGAACACAGTACGAACAAAGTAGTGAATAACGCAACGAAAGAGTAATGAATAAATAACTAATACGAACAGTTGACTATCGAATGGTCTTCCTCAGTAAGTATTGAACCTTGTATGTGTATGTAGGTATTGTTGATTGTATTGTTGTAGCATGAGTATGTATGTATGTATGCATGTAAAATGAACTCCATGTATATCCGACCCAAAGTAGTCGGTGTACCGCGGTTAGCACGCGGTATATGCGAAATTCATATTCAGCGTAAGCTGACCCCCTAGGGGGAACGTTTTTAGTGTGCAGGTACTCGAAGCTGACCACCGTTCGAGAGAGTAGGACGGGGACTGCTACGTAAGCATGGGTAGTTGTATAATAGGGATTGTAATTGTAATGTATTGCGAAAATTGGAAGTTCCAAACTGTATCGGTAATTTAAGGATTGTAGTAGACTCGGTATAGTAATGTATTGGAAGTTGTAATTGAATTATGGTTGAGTATGCAAGGGAAGGTATTGTATTGTGTAGAGTACTCGGTATGTTCAATTCATCAGACCGATAGTATGTAGTATTGTAACTCGCCTTGTTAGTCACATGGGTGTCTAACGACATTGTACACCCGCCGTTGTGTATGGAGTATCCGCTGCGAAGGTAAGTATTGTACAGTAATGACGGTATTAGCGGTAGGGGTGTTACAAAAAGTGGTATCAGAGCGAAGTATCACTCTGATGGATGAAATACCGAGTTTAGGAAAATACCGAGTTCGAAATTAGAGACTTAGGGCTAAGGGTTGAGTGTTAGCGTGTGAGATACGCTAGTTAGGAACTTCCGTGTGAACCGGAAACCTACAACAACCATCGCCCGCCCTCCGCAACCCACAGTATTAAGATGGAAAATAACGCCATAGAGATGGAAAGACCTCTCACACTCGGGTAAAACCCGATCTGGCAGTTGCAAAGCGAACCTTATTAGAAAAGAACCTGTCATACGGTAGAGTCCAAGAACTGGAAGTCCCGAAGACGGTTCCCATTGGATGACGATGACCGCACTTAACGGCGGAGAAATGAAAGTCCTAAATAAAGGATAGTGGAATTTATGGCACCATTGGGCGACATGCTTCGCAGTCGCGAGAACCATGAGTAGCCAGCAAGGAGAGAAGCACAATCGCGCAATGAAGCAAGGAAGATAGAGTAACGAACCCGAGACAAGGGAGTCTACGGACGGTAATACTTGATAATACCAACAACGGTATACAAACCAACTAAGGAACTAGTCGAGGTTGGATTAATACCAAACCTACAAGCTAAGAGGCTATAATAACCGAACAAAAATGGTTTAGATAACTATGAAAGTATTCATAGCACATACACCTATAGGACTACAACGTGGTTCCTAAGGATAAGTCAAGCCTCGAAAACCACAGTGAAGGTGGGAGACACCTGAATTGACGACAATCATGTCAAGTATACTGAGAAGCGACTCAGGAGATTGATCACCAAGATCAAAAGATCAAATGAAGACCTAATAAAACCACCGATTATGGATGGAAACGATACCGTAACTGGTATACGTTAACTGAAAAACAACCTACCCGCGCACTTGCCCAGGGCAAGTGCAGCAACTACAAGACGGTTGGAAGACTTTTAACAGCCCGCAAATACTTGCTAAAGTACCGTTATGACGAATGGAGCAAATATAGGATCACTAATCCTAAGAAATTGGAACAATGAAACCTTACAAAGGCCTAACGACCCGACCATTGTACTTATAACATACCAATCAGCGAGAAGCTGAACATGGTCAAGACCTCAGACATGGCAACGCCATGAAGAATTCTTTTCACACCGAACTGTTATTTCAAAAACCCAAAAATTTTCTTTCAAACCACGAACCTTTCTTTTAAACCTTGGATTTTTTTAAACCAAACCAACGGAATTACGGTGAGTATCATAGAGTGATACCAGAGGAGTTGACAATAGAATACTTCACCTAGGCGTGTGACGAACACTACGAGTGTACCCAAATACGGGATGTGGGACGACCGCACTCCGAAGGAGCTTGCGGGCCTGACATATAGTTAGGTAAGTGGTAACGTGCCAAGTAGGTACCCCACGTATGTATACATGTAGTGTACGAAACACGAGGAGTAGCCAACTCCGCTCTACGGACCATAAGTAAATTCAGAACGGGACAGTCGGATACCTCAAACGAGCAAAGAGAACTCAGATAAGCTTACAAGCTAAGGAGTCAAGAACCTACTACAGGAGGATGATTAAGAGTTAAAAGTGCGAGAAGCACTAACAACTGAATAAAGTCATTGGACATGTCTTGAATATATTAAAGTAAAACATGATGACTGGAAGGAATACCCAGTCTAAACACATTAAGGCAAATGCCTAACATTAACACATCAGTGTTCAATGAACGGGATGGAATTCCCAGAACAACTACCACAAATACACAGGGTGATGTGATAAGGTACCAGAAATACCATTCATCACCAGAAGGAATATCAAATCTGTTATAACATAAGGGAAAACACCAATAGTCTACCCTAAGAACGGGAGACGTTATAACCCTCAACGGATAACTCAGATCCAGAACCGCAAGGTAGGACAACAAACTGAACATACTCATAGATGTCGGATGCTACCGTATAATCAGTACTACCCAGGAGCAATCCATAAAGGGTATCAAGTCAACACAGTTGAACGAGATGTCGTGGTAAGAACACCACAATCGGAACGAACATCCGGTTAGAACACCGGAGGGGTCCCACTTGATAGGGGATATCCCAACTTAATAAATGGTATCGATCAATACCAAGATACAAAAGGGTCTCCAACAAACGGAAGCGTGATGCGACGACTTTATCATGGAGCCCAGTATCACCTCCAACTGAGCGATAGCTTACGAAGAAGTAACCACTGGAGAACAGCCTATGATGAGTAGAGCTCTAGGCAACATGGCTAGTAGGCCATGAAACTGTTACCACACAACCCAACGGTTGCAAAACCAATGTGAACTATATGGGAAGTGGTCAAGGATGACACCGATAAAAGAGTAACAACCAATAATTGACAATGCCCCGCATAAATGTGAGACTGCAGGAGCGGTGAACACATGGACCCCAAGAAGGGGATATCATCAGTAACTGTCGGGAAATATATTCCTTTCAGAACTACTAATGTAGTCAAGCTTGAGCATACAATTATTGCACTTGTGAGATAAGCTTCAACAGCAATTGTTGACAACCAAGGAGTAACCAGTTATAAGAACCAATGATGCTCAGGGAGCTCAGAAAAATAAAGGAATACTATATTTTGTATTTGCCAAATACATGGGGAACCATTGTATAAATGATAGAGATGCATGAGCTGAAGCTAGCAACAGTGGTTGCCATGTAAATCAATACTGTGGAATCAGTAAGAACATGGTGCGCAGCAGGCGACCAACGTATGCGAATAATCACCCAATGCTATGGGGTTGTTAATACAAGATGATGGACAGACCTGGCAACAAGCCAGGAGCCCACACTAAATGATGAAACACCTCACAAAGCAAGTAACGTCCATTCCTATTGCGATCACATAAGAGATTTACTGCCAAGAGTTTACGCCTCTGCACCCTGTAGGACTGAGTGTTTTGGTATTGCACTTGTGTAGTTAATGATCGAGTGGGATAGCTAGGAATATGAGAAAATGTAAATCATGGTAATCCGTCCTTTCACCAGTGAACATGGCATAAGCCAGTTAAGCAAAAGCTTAGAAACAAACCGTGCGGCCTAAGGCCAAAGAAGCACGAAGAGTGTGAGACGCACCTACAATCACAAGGTGTGAATTCCATGTGAATAAAGGTGAAAAGATACTTAAGAAAGTCACAAGGACTGATGCATAGAAAATGCAAGGTCACACAAGTAAAGAACACTTGTACGGAGCCAGAGAAACTGGCATAATTCAGAATCCACTGATAACAGAGGAAGCACTACAACTAAGTAGTGGCTTAACCTCACCCGACAATAAGTCGGAGGACCAAGTGAATAATCACTACAAAATACAACAGTATACATAGAGATCGCCAGAGAGCCAGTTATAAATCTAAAACTCATTGAGTTCGTGCACGGTAAAAGAACACCACACTTGGTTAATGAACCTTATTCCCACGATAAGAGGGATAAAAAGGTGAGGTATAACATAATAAGGATAACAAGAAGGGTGAATAACCCAAGTTATCAGGGTCGCGCAGTAGAAGCTAGTGGGCCCAGAATTCTAAGTGAAAGCCATGTAGGCTAGAACCGAATCCGGTTAAGAGTTGAATAACTCCGATGAAAATCCTTGATGTAGGGACTAACCGGTAATACGGTTAAGACCCATTGATCAAAGAACATTGTATAATAAACCGCATGGAAACTAAACCACTCCATGACGGCTGAATGCCTTCGACCAATGCCCAATGTTGACACATGGTAGATTACGTGGGCGTAATCCCTTTTAAGGGGGGTAGAGCGAAAACCGTGAAATGTATGTTTTACGTGATAGGTGCGTAAACTACAATGCGCATAGCGCAAGAGAATTCGTTTTGAGGGTTGATACTCATGTTACATAAACATTTGTATTCACTCATCATGCAATTGTAGTTATTTGAGAAGTACAAGAAAAAGGAGTAGAGAAACTCCAGGGGAATGAGGACCCCATTGGTAATATTATGAGGAATGAGTATGTATGGGAGACTTGAGGAGTATAAAGCGGTATGGAACCAATGTATGTAATGAGTATAAATCGGTATAAAACCGATGTATTTTATGAGTATAAATTGGAGTATAGTAAATTAACGGGATATTATACCCAGGAATTTCTTAAGTATAGCAGTCGGAGAAGACGTAGTAATAATTGATGAGATGATTAGTAAGTAAGTAAGTGAATCATATGAATTGGAAAATGTACGTGTATGATTATGAGTAGCAAGATTAAGAAGATAGAAACGAAATAATGTTTGACGAGCTGTCTGTTTGGAATGGAGGTGGGAGGTGGAACTTGATTTGCTAGCGATCAAGGGAAGCTGAACACAAATTGGGGTGGAAGGATAATTTCAACACCAATTCTGATCACATTGGGGTTGAAAGACTCTGGAAGCTCCCCTTAAGTGGCCACAGTAATAACACTAGTAATAGGTATAATCATCATAAATGGTATTTGGGAGATGTATGCAAGTTTTCAAAATGAATTTCCAAAACTAATTTGGTACAATGTTTTCTTCAAACTTGAGAATGAGGATCGGTTTTGAAACCGCTCCCACGGGCGCTAGTGGATCTTCCATGCCTAGGCACGGGTATCCGGTCGAAACCATAGGAGGTGAAGCTAGTTTTGAGTCTGTGGAAGTGTAGAGTAGTTTGAAACCACTACACCGTTCGTGCGGTGACAATGTGTGTTTTGTATTTTTCCAAAGGCACTGGGGCAGCGTAGTCCCGAGTAAGTATGAGTAAGTATGAGTAAAGTCTGAGTAAGTAAGTATGAGTAAGTGCCTGAGGATCTCTATATGTGCAAATGAATTTGATCTGAACCAAAGGACCGTAGAGCCAGAAAGCGTAAGTGCTCAAGTCATGACGGCCGTGAACCAGAAAGCGTAAGTGTTCAAACGTGACCGGTACCTGAGGGATCACTCACCATTGGGGGAGGATAATACCTAATTGTCTGCGGATGGACCCCCTTGGAGAGAAGTAAAACGGATATTTTTGATTGCTATGCATGCAGTGACATGCTGTTTGGAGGTGTAGTATGCATCATGTCAGACATTTGGAGTTTGACAAGTTATATGTAGAGGTCATAACCTTAGCATAGAGTATTTGTACGAGTAACAATATTAGATTCACCAACTTTGAGGGCAAAGTTCTTTAAGGGGGGTAGATTGAAATACCCCGAACTTAAATATGGTGATTAGAATATTTTAATATGGTATTTAAGGGCCTAATAGTGCCTAAGTAATTTTGGTAAAGAAAATAAATCCAAAAGAAATGAGAAAACGCTTAGAAAACAGAAAACGCTAAAGTAAGCGTTAAATAACCATAGGAGGTACGAGACCTCGGTTAGAGTATTATAAGGATTCCAAAGGCTTATTAATGCCTAATTAGTATATGGGAATGATTCCCGAAGAAAACGGATCCGAATAATGT
The DNA here is from genome assembly GCA_023374045.1 of Limonium bicolor. Lineage (NCBI taxonomy): Eukaryota > Viridiplantae > Streptophyta > Magnoliopsida > Caryophyllales > Plumbaginaceae > Limonium > Limonium bicolor. The sequence goes on from CM041781.1 coordinate 170,916,241, forward strand.
ATTAAAACGCTAATAGAGCTTTAGCGCACATTTTTCGAGAAAACCAGAAAACGTGATTTTAAGAGGTCAAACGAACCCGCAAAAATTATAAATCATTAAATAACTGTTATTAAGCACTAACGGAAGCTTAATAACCGATAAAAATAAAGAAACGAGAAAATTCCGGAAAACGGGCCCGGTTAGTGAATAGTATCAAAACCGGGTAAAATAACGAGCGTTTCTGTAAAAGACGAAAAACGCTCCAGCTAGTATAACAGTGGGAGCCGGTTTTTACTGGTGTAAACAGCCCTCTCTCTCACACACACACAAGTAACAAATAAGTAAATCAAAAAGCAAAAAGTAACTAAGGTACAAAAAGCACTCACATACTCTCTTTCCTCACATTCCCTCATCTCTCTCCTACCCTTCTCCTTCCCCACCGATTTCTCTCTCATTCTCCCCCTTGCTGGCGATTTTGAGAAGCTTCAACACCTCCCATGGCTTCTCTTCTTTCTCCTCATGCTCTAGCTCCATTTGAGCTCCAAATGTAAAATAAATTGCATATTTGAACTCCCCTCTTCAAACTCTACATTCCTATCTTTTCAAAATCCGAAAATGAGCAACTTCATCTACATGGGTTTTCCCCATTTGAAGAGAAAAGCTGTAACACCCCTACTAATCACTTAACAATAACTGAAATCACAGCGGAAAAACAACTAAACAATAACTAAACGATTCGGTGCTACAACGCCGTTAACCACCCACGTGGTTAACTAGGTAGAATATATACAAGTGTACCGGTCTGATGATCAGACTCCCGAGCATTAGGTAACAACAACCATATATACATAACCAACATACCGAGTATTTAATACAAACCGTCACTGAAAACTGTACACATTAACTCCACTGTCAACAGTAAACGACCGTCATTGTAACACGAACAGTACCAAAATATAACGCCACGGGAGCACAGGCGCATCCCGGGCTCAACATCCAAAATAACCAAAAGTATTTCCGCAGCCTAGAATCTATAGCCATTCCGCTTCCTCGATCCTCATCCTGTAGTAAAAATATGGAGCCCCCGAGGGGGTCAGCAACCCTTGGCTGGTATGGTTAACGCGCAGCCCATCGGCTACCGGGATACGCGCAACTAATTGTCATGATGACATGGCATTCATTTTAACATATAACATATACATATGGCATAGCAACAATATTGCATAGCACAACATCACATACATAGTGATTACACTTTCCACAACAACAAACCAAGAAGGTTAAACAACATAAGAAGCCTAGAGAATGGTTCACCCTCATGTTAAGCTTGTTACACACACTCATTACCGTTCTGTTAGTCGAACGTGTAACTTAAGTCACAGATGGTTCGGATATTGTGACCCGAACACACCACACAAACACATGTTCCCACTAAACCGATCATAAGTCAGAATAGGTAAGCTTTGGAGGAAGCTAGCGGGAGATCGAACGCCAAATAAAGGAGAACAATCTTAACATCATGAGAGTCGAATCTGATACAGATATCTACTCTCATACTTACACGCGTGACCGGACAACCGGATTCCTCACCCCCAGTTAACACTCGTTAGAATTTCACTATTGGAACTCAATAACAAATCACAGCATGTGGTTAAATCTTGTTAGTCACACACAAGGGGTATGAGTCACACTTAACAATACAATAATATGAACAACTGTATACTCATTACATGACTTAAGTCTTACAAGGTCATAAACACACAGAAAAGCAAACAACACACAAGCCGGTGTAAACCGGTAGGCAACAGACTGCAAGAAAACCATACCTCGGTCCTTGCTACGATTGATTTTCACCGTAGGCCACTCCTATACATAATTAAGAGTGTCGGTTAATTAACTTACTTAACTTCAAATTTACTAAGTGTTTAACATGGTTATATGACATGTTTTAATGCCCAAACTTATCCTTGATTACCTACATTATACCCCCTAAGGTTAACTACTTATGCCACACTTTGTTTGTTTTTTTTTTACAAGTTTTGGTCTGACCGAACTTACCAACCGACCTTACACAAGGTCGGTCCATTCCAGAACACATTACCATCAAAAATTCTACTCCGACCGACCTTGCAAGTTCGGTCCACAAGGTCGGTCTATTCCCGAGAGTTTTTCCCCTTTGAAAACTCAGGCCCGACCGATCTTGGCAAGTCCGGTCGCAAGATCGGTCGATTCTCGAGACTCACTCACGTTCAAAAATTTAGGCATGACCGACCTTGTAAGTCCGGTCCCAAGGTCGGTCTATTCCAGAGACTCAATCCGTACTAAAAATCCATGCCCGACCGACCTTGCAAGTCCAGTCCCCAAGGTCGGTCCATTCCAGAAACCATTTCTCGCAGGGTAAACTGGGCTCGACCGACCTTGCAGGTCCAGTCCCCAAGGTCGGTCTGCTCCAGACCGTTGTTTTTAATTGCCCATTTAACTCCAAACTTCACCTCATATATCCTAGTATGTTCTAACCTTATTTGGGCACTTCAAACACACCTTAAGACCTCCATTAAACTCCTTAAATCATTCACTAAAATCCTCCTCAAGCATTACACAAATTCTTATAAAAAGGTTTACACTTGTAATGTTTTCACTAAGTTCCTATGTGGTGTTTCATACCTATAACTTCCACTATTCCCAAATGTTTTCTCACCACTACAACATCATCTCCCAAGCATCTTTTCTTCCTAACCAAACTCCTTGAATATCTCTACAAGTTTATAGCTCCTCCATGCAACAAATCACTTCTTCCTTATTCACCAACATTGCACAAGTCCTAAACACAATCTCACCATGATCTTGAAATATCCCAAAACACTCACTTGCATTTTAAATCCTCTAAAACATTGCCTAAGTCCTTTTTATCTCTTAGAATACCTTAATGCATGTTTCTTTCACTAGTAGAACACTTAACCTTTCAAAACACTTCCTTACTCCCCAAAACTCATTTTAAACACCTAAAACCTCTTATACATTATCTAAATTTCGACATGGGTTCTCCTAGAACTTTACCAAGCCAAAACACATTGTTTTCACCATTAAACATCCAAGAACACTAAAATCCATCAAGAACATTCTTGTACACAAAACTTCACTCATTTAACACTACATCACAATATAGTGCATAATTTAAATTGCTTGGCACTTAGGCCCTTAAATAACATGGCTCTTAGGCCCTTAAAGTGCATAAACCATAAACACTGAATTTCCACAATATATTTGCCTTTGACCTGCAAATACACTCAACAACACATATGCCCTTTTTACTAGTCTCCTTGAGAACATTTTACTAAGTCATTCACCATTGGCTCCTTTGATCATTTTAATAAGTAACATAAGCTCATTTCTCCTAAGACTTTAAACTACATTAGGTTAGCACATTTACCTCTTTTCCTCACAACTTCTTTCTTGTTTCCTTGACTAAATCGGCAAGGCTTTTAGTTGCTTGTCAACTTCTAATCAATATACAAATAATGTAATGAGTATACAAGCTTTATGCTTCATCTCATTGTAAACCCTAGGTTATACATTGTTTTAAAACATTAAGATAGTTGCTTTACCTTGGTATTTGAAAGAGAGTTTGGATATGTAGCAAGAGAGGACTCCACCTAGTCCATGAAAGGTTGAAATGAAGCTAGAACAAAGCAATATAAAGAACCCCATCAATGGTGATTCTCGGTCAACATCAAAACAAGAAGGAAATTGAGTTTTTATTTGAGTTTCCTTACATAGAAGCAAAGGAGAACAATAACATGTGAAAAGATGAGATCAAGCTCCTCCCATGGAGATTCCTCTTGGCACCGAAATGGAGCTCTTGGAATTTTGAGAAGATAGAAATGAAGAGCTTGATGAGACTAGAAGAATAGTGGTGTTAGTTTTTGATTTGGCAAGGTGAGCTAGGAATTACAAGAGGTTGAAGATGATATATGGAGGTGGTACTAATGCAAAACCGTGAATGAAAGAAAGAAGCAAGGTAGAAGAGAGGTTGGAGGCGTGGGAAATGAAGAGGGAAAGAAGAAATGAAGATAAGTTTGCTTTTGAAGATATTTAAGTAGTAAAGCAAATAGTGTTTTTACTTTAGCTCTTTACTTAGCTTATTTTTTTTGTAAGTGTGGTGAGTCACTAAGAAAACCGGCCCCCTTAATGTACTTAGGGGTATTTTAGTCCTTGTTGACCAATTGAATTACTTATATTGACATATGTTATAAACTTGCTTATTTTATTACTATTCACAAAAACAAGGCACATAGTTGTGAAATTTTTGATTTCCCATTGATTTAGACTTCCTAACGTGATACTAAGTAGTAACATATTAATTAAAGATAATGATGGACATCTAGCATTCAACTCATTTACAAGACAATTTTTCAAAAATGTGCTTTAAGACTCCTTAAAGCACATTTTGTGTTTTAACTTGTTTTCAAGCTTGGTTTTCTTTGGTATTTGGTTTATTATATTCATTAACACCTAAATGAAGTCTTGATAAGCTTATTAGGTCTTAACCAAGCTTATCCCAAGCTTAGAGCACAATTTAGCCCTAATTTACTTTAAGGTATTTATTTGTGTTTGCTATGGTTTAAATTGTTTACTAATGTTTCTAAGACTCTTTTTAGTCTTCATATACCTTATTTTAATGTTTAAACCACATACAAAGGTTTGGGGTATTTCAATCTACCCCCCTTAAAAGAACTTTGTCCCCAAAGTTCACACTTCCACATTTCCTAAATATTAGAAAAGGACACGGGAATTCTCATAAAACAATATCCCATAACAAAATTAACACATACTTACATAACATCGGACACAAGTCCATACAACAACATCATTCAGACACAACGGTCTGTAACATAACAACATAACATAGACGATGTATTTAAATACACGTCGTACACACATAACCGAAACGGCTCTACCCCCCTTAAAAGGGGTACGCCCCGTACCCTATACACATAAACACTAAGAAGTAAACAATGACGGGTACTTCACCTTCATCTTAGCTTCCAGCTCCCAAGTGGCCTCCTCAACGTCCTGGTTAGACCAGAGAACCTTCACCAGTCTCATTGACTTATGGCGAGTGTCTCGAGTCTTAGTATCCAGAATTCGTACCAGAGTCTCCACTGATCGCATGGTCGGCTCTAAGGTTAGCCTTTCAGGCTGAAGTACATGAGACGGATGAGACATATATTTCATCAACTGGGACACATGAAATACATCATGTACCTTGCCCAGCTCGGCGGGTAAATCAAGTCTGTAAGCTACCGGGCCGATCCGCTCCGTCACAACATAAGGCCCCACATATTTCGGGCTCAACTTGCCTTTCTGGCCAAAACGAAATACTCCCTTCATGGGGGATACTCTCAGAAATACCTGATCACCCACGGCGAACTCCAGGTCACGTCTGCGCACATCGGCGTATGATTTCTGCCTATCCTGAGCTGACTTCATGTTAGCCCGGATTTGGCGTACTTCTGCTTGAACTTGTTCTAGATACTCTGGTCCTATAATGACCGTCTCACTCGACTCATCACAGCATAATGGCGTGCGGCATGGTCTACCGTACAAAGCCTGGAAGGGAGACATCTTGATCGAAGCATGGTAGCTGTTGTTGTAGCTAAACTCGATCAGGTGTAACTTGTCAATCCAGCTGGTCTGAAAATCAAGTGCACATGCACGTAACATATCCTCAAGTGTCTGGATGGTGCGCTCACTCTGACCATCAGTCTGTGGGTGGAACGCTGTACATAGCTTCAGCTCGGTACCAAGCGCTTCCCGTGTGGATTTCCAATACCTTGAGAGGAATCTGGTATCCCTGTCAGACACAATTGTTTTCGGTACCCCATGATGTCTTACAATCTCTCTGTCGAAGAGCTCTGCTAGTTTTTGCCACTTTCCAGGTGTCCTTCATTGGTATGAATCGAGTCACCTTGGTCAGTCGGTCAACAACAACCCAAATCATATTTAGACCTCCCCTTGTAGGCGGAAGCCCTACTACGAAGTCCATAAAAATGTCATGGAACTTCCACTCAGGCACTGGCATTGGCTGTACCATACCACCAGGCCGTCGGTGCTCAAACTTAACCTTCTGGCAAGTGAGACACCTCAATACATAATCATTTACATCCTTTTTCATTTCAGTCCACCAAAAATAACGTTTCATACCCTTGTACATCTTTGAAGCTCAGGGGTGAATCGAAGTCGTAGAACAATGGGATTCACTCAGTATGCGCTCCTTCTGTTCAGCGCTACTCCTCGGGATACACAGTCGGCCATTGAGCCTAATCAGGTCATCATCGTGGAGTCAGAAGTCATACTTCTGACCCTCGAATGTGCCATCAATAAGCTTCTGCCTGATCTCCAACATATACTGATCTGTCATCTGAGCACTCCGCACCTCTTCAACCAAGCCAGTATGAGAGACTAGCGAATGGAGAGAGTGTGCTCGGTGACTCAATGCGTCAGCTACCATATTTGCCTTACCCTCTTTGTACTGTAAATTGATGTCGTAGTCGTTTAAGAACTCGACCCACCTTCTTTGTCTCATGTTCAACTCCTTCTGAGTGAACAAGTACTTTAAACTTTTGTGGTCAGAATAAATTGTCACACTTACCCCATACAAATAATGTCGCCATATCTTCAATGCGAAGACAATGGCACCCAGTTCTAAATTGTGGGTAGGGTAGTTCTCCTCATGCTTCTTCAGCTGTCGGGAGGCGTATGCTACGACCTTCCCGTGTTGCATCAACACACAACCCATACCTCTGCCTGATGCGTCGCAATAGACCTCAAAACCATCTGGACCGTCTGGTATAGTCAGGACTGGTGCAGATGTCAGAGCATCCTTGAGACTCTGAAAAAACTCTCGCAGTCATCTGTCCACTCGAATGGAGCATCCTTCTTCATCAAGGAAGTCATCGGCTTTGAGACACTGGAGAAGTCCTTCACAAACCTCCTATAATATCCTGCCAGACCGAGGAAGCTCCTGATATCGGTAACTGTCTTCGGCCTAGGCCAGGTGCGCACTGCATCAATCTTTGCCGGATCAACAGGGATCCCGGCCTCAGAAATCACATGACCAAGAAAGGATACTTGGTTCAACCAAAACTCACACTTTGAAAATTTAGCATACAACTGATTCTTTCTCAATGTTTGTAACACATTTCTCAGGTGGCTTTCATGCTCACCTCTCGATTTCGAGTACACAAGAATATCGTCGATGAAGACTATTACTGACTTGTCCAACTGATCTTGGAACAAGCGGTTCATTAAGTCCATGAACTTGGCTGGTGCATTGGATAAACCAAACGGCATAACCGTAAACTCATAATGTCCATATCTAGTTCTGAATGCGGTCTTCTCAATGTCACTGTCTTGGATGGCAATCTGATGGTATCTGGATCGTAGATCTATCTTGGAGAACACTGATGCTCCTCTCAACTGATCAAATAAGTCGTCAATGCGTGGTAAAGGATAACGGTTCTTCACCGTAACTGCATTCAGCTCACGATAATCAATGCAAAGGTGGAGGCTACCGTCCTTCTTCTTCACGAAGAGGACCGGCGCTCCCCATGGTGAAACGCTAGGGTGGATAAATCCCTTGTCGAGTAGGTCTCTCAGCTGCTCCTTGAGCTCTGTCATCTCTGCTAGAGCCATACGATAGGGCGCCTTGGCAATTGGTCCGGTGCCTGGAACCAAATCAATTTCAAACTCAACTTCCCGTGCTGGCGGCATGCCCGGCAGTTCCTTAGGAAATACATCAGGAAACTCCGACACTATCGGCACATCTGGGCTAAACTCTGGGTCTCTCTCTATGTCCTGGACATAGCAGAGGTATACATCATTCCCTCGTCGTAACTCATGATACATGGCCATGGCGTGATGATCTGAGTCGAAGGCTCCCTGGGCCTCTGGCGGTAAGATATAGTAACCCCAGACGGACTCCAAAGAAGCAGACGATGCTCGGCACACAGGATTCTGCCCTTGTACCGCTCCAACCAGTTCATCCCGACAATCACATCAAAACCAAGTCCGTCGAACTCTATCAAGTCGATCGGAAACTCTTCATCACGAATTCGTACAACAGCATCTCGGTGGTAGCGGGTACACCTGATCCGCTCTTTCGACGGGAGAGTGACTAGAAAATCTGGCATCTCATCACCGTCCAACCCTAGCCTATTCACAAAAGATAGCGAAATAAATGTATGTGAGGCTCCGGAGTCAAACAAGATCGAAGCGTCCACGCCATTGACTGGAAAGGTACCGGTGAGGATTGTGCCGCTCCTGTCGGCTTCTGCCTCATTGCAGACACTCAGTATACCTCCCGTTCTGAGTGCACAGCCTAATTCATTGGCAAACTAATAAGTATTTGGTGATAACACGGTTGATATACTTCGAACAACTCCACTTTATTGATTAACACTCCCTTCACATCATAAGTCGATTACATTGTAAACTTAGCTAGATATAGCATTCCTAACATACAACTGGCTTAACACATTACATAATTATACAAGGATTTAAAACTGTCTGAAGGTCAAATTCAAACGTCCGGGTTTCATGTGTGTGGCATTGATCACTGCCGATGGTGCGGTATTCAGTTTGATCTTCCTGATGCCATGATATAGCATCCTTGACTGCCCACCCATGATTAGTACATCTCCTGATTTCAACACTAACTTCTTTGTGAGATCAGCACGCTTCTGCTCGCCATATATAAACACTGCGGTATCACCAATGGACCAAGACACCACGGGTACTCCCTTACTTAGAGACTCGGGTGACTCGTCCTTATCTTGGTGTAAACCCAACCGTCCACCTTTCAGGTAGAAGTTCACAATACATAAATCTGCTTTAACACTTGGTATTGAATCTGATTCAACTTGCTGAGCAATTCCCACGGCGTGGTTAACGACCGCAAGGAACTCCTCAGGTACCATCAGTACAGTTGCTCCATCTTCGGCTCGCACTTCCTGATATGTCTTGCTGTAAGGGTTCCAGTCCTTACCCATGCACATCATCTTCAATTTCATTCTCGATCCACTCGGGTATTCGGGTGTGTAGAAACCTCCGGGTGTTGCTCCCAGTTCATTGCATCGTCTGATGATGTGGATTTGTGCTTCCGGTGTCAGGTATCCATTTAAGAGTATCATACCTGGCTGGATAACCTGACATTGCTCCATAGGAAAGTCGGTGATGTTGATGGTGGTTCCTTCAGGGTTTGGTGTGTGTGGGATTGGATAACAAATATTGAAGGTTCCTAGATTTCCAAATTACCTATTTTAGGTGACCTTCACATTATACTTTAATTCTTACTCACATGGTAGTATACTTAGACTCACTAACTCACACGCATGAAATGCGGTATGCAATCACTTATTTCACTCAACAATTTAGGCGGTACCTGGTCTAGAAGAGGGTCCTGGCGCCTCAGACCTGTCCACCACATTCAGGGCAGCCTTGCTAGGTCCCGACCCTTTCCCTTCTGGGAATCAGTGTTCCTCTGATCTGTAGGTGGCTGGTTAGCCGACTTCGGGCCATCGATGGTCGCTGTGGCGTTACCCTTCCACTGCCCCTTGGGCTTGTTGACTCTGCTGTTGGGGTTCCGGTAACACTCATAGTCACGATGACCCCACTTCTCGCAGTAGCGACACTGCACATCATTTCCCTTGCAGTCCTTGCCGGGGTGGTCTCCGTTACACCACTTACAGTAGTAGTGGCGCTCCGGTCCAGAACCCGCGCTAGCTGCTATCACAATACACAATCAATACCTACTTCATAACTTAACAACATACACTTCAACTTGACAAACATGATTAAGTAATTACCCTTAGGCGGGTAAGAGCGTAGGGGTTTCGCCGCGTATGCATATGTGAGCTTCAATGGCTCCTCAACTGTGGTGGTTTGGGCTTGGCCCTTGTCACCCTGGTGCTAACTCTTCTGGGGCTGGGGGTAAGGCTTCTTCTTCTTCTTTCCTCCCCCGTACCCCTGCAGACTCTGGCCCTCGCTCGTGGCCTTGCGCTTGTGCGCATTTTCCTCGTCCCTCAGTCGGACGGTAATCTTAACCTTGGCAGCGGCATGATAGCACTCCTGGATTTAGGATATCAGTCATGCCCCGCAAAACATACTCATAAACTCACATTAATATTCACTTATGGACTACACTTATTCACATCACACTGTATTCTAATTACCTGCAAGGTAGTATACTCAGCTGGCCCCATCCCATAGCGAAGACGGTGGCTGAGACCGTTGTAGAAACGGTTTACCAGCACCCGGTTCGAGTATCCCAGGTCCGGTAACAGGTGGATAAGGCCGGTGAAGGCAGTGTAGTAGTCATCGACCGACATCTTATCCCCCTGCCTCAGACTATCCATCTCTAGGCGCTTGGCCTCTTGCATATGCACATGATAATACTTGGCTCGCGGCAGAGCCGTATACTCTCTCCAACCAAACTGAGGATCCGCCATCCGGTCCTCTCTCACAAGCTTCCACCAACTTTATGCCGAACCCTTCAGGTAGTAAGCGGCAAGACAGACCTTGGCCCCAGCAGGCACATGCAAGGTCTCGTAGGCGGTCTCCAACTCGGAGATATACGCCTCCAGCTTACGGGGGTCGGTCTCCCCATGAAACGACGGGGGTCTTAAATCTGCCAACGCCTTGACCCAATTGGTCTCTCGTGGCGGTGGCGGTGGTGGTTGAACTTCGGGCTGTTGCCCCTGCTGAATTGCAGCTACTAATTATGGGACCATCTGGGCTACGGCGGCCGCTACAGCATCAGCCATGACTTGTGCCGTAGGGTTCTCTCCCTGGTTCCCAGTGTCACCAATGCCGCGCCCGCGGCCTCGACCTCGTGGTCTACCTGACATCTGGATTCACACGAACATTCATTAGCATCGTGCTTACACACTTATCGGTTCCAACGATTGTAACGTCTTCCCGACAACAAGGTATATCCACACTTAGTTAGTGGTTAACCTTTACAGAACTGCTCACTTAGGTAACTATGGTTAGGCTTCCTAACTCGGTATATTCCTAAGCTCGATATTCTAGTCATTAGAGCGATACTTCGCTCTGATACCACTTTTTGTAACACCCCTACTAATCACTTAACAATAACTGAAATCGCAGCGGAAAAACAACTAAACAATAACTAAACGATTCGGTGCTACAACGCCGTTAACCACCCACGTGGTTAACTAGGCAGAATAAATACAAGTGTACCGGTCTAATGATCAGACTCCCGAGCATTAGGTAACAACAACCATATATACATAACCAACATACCGAGTATTTAATACAAACCTTCACTGAAAACTGTACACATTAACTCCACTGTCAACTGTAAATGACCGTCACTGTAACACGAACAGTACCAAAATATAACGCCACGGGAGCACAGGCGCATCCCGGGCTCAACATCCAAAATAACCAAAAGTATTTCCGCAGCCTAGAATCTATAGCCATTCTGCTTCCTCGATCCTCATCCTGCAGTAAAAATATGGAGCCCCCGAGGGGGTCACCAACCCTTGGCTGGTATGGTTAACGCGCAGCCCATCGGCTACCGGGATACGCGCAACTAACACTAGTACAGAAATGGTCTATCGCAGTGCCCCTACCGCAGCGGTTGTAAAAACAACCGCTGAGATAGGCCGTTTTTAAAAATCCCGCAATCCTATCTCAGCGGTTGTTACTTACAACCGCTGTGGTAGGGTCATTTTAAAAAAAAAACTCTATCGCAGCGGTTCCTCCTAAGAAACGCTGAGATAGGTCTTTTTTACTGACCTATCTCAGCGGTTCTTAGTAGGAACCGCTGCGATAGGGTCTTTTTTTTTCCCCAAATCGAGCTTTCCATCACTCTCGTCTTCATTCTCTCTTCTGTAAACTCGAGAGAACGAAGCAGAGAGCGACGGTCGACGGCGATTTCACCGTAGCTGACGCTTGCGATCCACCACCGCCACCGTCTTCTTCCTCGTCGCGCCACCGCCGTTCTTCGCCGCTGTCTCCAGTCGGCCGTCGTTCCGCCAGGTGGTCGCGCAGGCGTCGATCGAGAAATTAAGCTTCGGGAACCCTAGGTAATTCGATTTCCAAATTCGATCTTCGAAATATGTTAATTATTGGCTTGTTGATTGAATAACTAGTTGTAATATAGTTATTGAATGTTAGTTTAGTTGTGTGTGCATAATTTGAATATAGATAGATTATTGAACAAGTATAAATTGTTGTGCATATAAGGTGTTCGATAAAATGCCGAGTTGATATTTTTGTTGTTTGTGCCCTCTGCATACAACCCAAAGTTGTAAAAAACGGTACGGGAGTTTAGTACGGGTCATCTGAAGTATTCGATACGGAAGTACGAGTACGGATAAAACGGGGTTAATGATACGGATGATAAATTTAATTATATAAATATAGAACTAGAATTATAAACATGACTATGAAACTATGAAAGATATTAAAAACTAAAAATAGCAAATCAATATACAAATAAGGCATATAAACCAAGGTTGTAAAAAACGGTACGGGGTTTTAATACGGGTTATCAATAGTACGAAGTACAGGAGTAACGGGTTTAAATACGGGTTATCAAAATGAATAACTACAAATCATTTTGTTCTTAATTCTCAAACTATTAAAAAAATTAACTTCAAGTTTCACATTAATAAAGTGGTATGATCTATAACTTTATAACATCTATGTTCTCCCATTACATTGCAGTATATACGTGCTTAATATGATAATGCTTATAGTAATGGATTTCTTACCCCCCCTAATATTATTACCCTGCTTCACCGCTGTCTACAGTAATTGGGGTGGTCTCTATGTCTCTTTCTTCCTCATTGCTTCTGTTGTGCAGCATGAGCTGAAAGGTAACATATTCATCTATCTTTTTTCTCTTTTTTATTTTCTTAATATGATAATGCTTATAATAATGGATTTCTTGCCCCCCCTAATATTATTTCCTTGCTTCCCCGCTGTCTGCAGTAATTGGGGTGGTCTCTACTTCTTCTTCCTTATTTATTCTGCTGTGGACTAAGAGTGAAAGGGTAACATCTTCATCTATCTTTTCTCTTTGTTTGTTTAATTAATTATTGCGAAAAAGTGGTTGTGGTTAATATTGAGTGATTGTGAATAAGGATGGTTGCTGCCAATTGTTGAATTTATTTGTCGTGGTTGAGTGATTGGGAATAAGGATGGTTGCTGCCAATTGTGGAATTTATTTGTCGTGGTGAATAAGATGTTGGTGAATGCTTAATGATAAGCATGGGATTAACACGATTACGCAAAGGTCATGCCGAATTTTTTCTAGAATCGTATTAGTCTTATTAATTAATTTTATTTGTTATTTGTGTATAACAATCTTTACTTTTCTTTGTCAGGTCTTCTGAATCTGCTATTGGATTTGTACCAGTACTTTCCCAGCCCATCACCAAAGCAGTCTCCTAGCTTCCCCTCTGTACAAACTTAAAACAAGTAAGTAATTAAACTTTATTTTTTGTTTTAATAATGCAATGATTTGTTGAAGTTAAATTAAATGTGTTAGAATTGTTAGAATAAGGCTAGATTAGTTACGTTGGAACGTTAGAGTACTTAGGCTACGTTAGTTAGGTTGTAACCATAGAGTAGTGCTGAGTTTGGTTGCAACCGCACATCCAGTAGAAACATGCTCCATATACAACTGCAGACGAAACTGAAAGACAAATCAATCTAAACATTGTTTTGTTTTCACATATAGAATGGAGCGTGACTGGATGTACGGTGATCGAGGGGATCACTATTTTGATGAGAAGCTGAAAGAGTTTCTCAAAGCGGCAGTGCAACACAAGGACATAACAAAGGCGGACAATATTTCATGTCCTTGTGTTGACTGTGGGGTCGTAAGGAAATATGAAGACATTGAGGAAATTAGATTTCATCTTAAGTCCCGTGGATTCATGCCACATTACAAAAGATGGAATTTTCATGGAGAAACTGTTGCAGCTAGTGCTTCAACATCATCAAGTGCTCATGATCCACGTTACGCAAGTACCGCCCACACCTTCAATACCATCAATGAGTCGGTACCGTTAAGTGATTCAGGATTCGATGACAGCGAGACCACTCACTATGATGAGCAAATGGATGAAATGTTAGAAAATGTTGCGGATACTTTTGTCGATAAACCGGAAGAGTATCAAAGATTGTTGGACGCATCAAAGACACCTTTGTACCCTTCGTGCGTTAAATACACAAAATTGACTGCTATACTTAATTTGTTCAACTTAAAGGGGAAATATGGAGTTGGTGACAAGTGTTTCACGTCATTTCTAGAGCTGATACATGATATGCTTCCTGATGAGAATGGTCTTCCTACATCCACCTACGAGGCAAAGAAATGGATGTGTCCAATGGGAGTTGAATATAAAAAGATTCATGCTTGCCCAAATAACTGTGTGCTTTATAGGGGTGAATACGAACATCTAGACAAGTGTCCTAAATGTTTGTTGTCCCGGTACAAGGACAAGGATGAGGATTCCTCCTTTCAGAAAAAAAAATCGTCCAGTGAAATTATTGTGGTACTTGCCGATAATTCCTAGATTCAAACGGTTGTTTGCCAACCCAAAAGATGCGAAGAACTTACGATGGCACGCGGATGGTAGAAAAATCGATGAAAAATTAAGACATCCTGCAGACGGACCTCAGTGGAGAAATATCAACAGAAAATTCAAACATCATTTTGGGGATGAGGATAGGAATCTGAGACTTGGATTGTGTACCGATGGGATGAACCCGTATGGCACGTTGAGCAGTCAGCACAGCACTTGGCCGGTGCTACTAGTATTGCTCAGCGTGTGCCGCAGTGGGAGAAAGAGGGGTTGCTGCCAGCTGGCTCGAATGTCAGCGAACGAAGGATGAAGGTTTGGGACTTAAGTCGACAGAAGAAACCTTCAAATCCGGCGGCACCTGCTGAGTATGATGACGGCACGAGAGAGGTCATCAACCAAATGGTAAGTGATTTTTAGTTTAAAAAATGTTTATTATATTTATAGAGTAACAATAGCAGTTAAATAAACTGAAGCATCCTTATTGACTTATTAAACCCCATAACAGGAAGAGTTAAGCTCCCAGATCACCCAGGGCACTTGGCAGCCCGTTAGGCAGGATGATCCACTTTCCCGCGCTCTCGGGAAGAAGGATCATCCGGGTCGTGCAGTAGGCTTTGGTGGTCATGTCGGTATACGCCAAGCCTTCGGTAATCCTGGGTCGAGACACTGTCCTGCAGGGAGCATTACATATGAGGAGCACTTACGCCAGAATGCGGAGCTCGAGCAGCGACTACGAAATGAATTTCGACAGTCAATCGCTGAAGCTATGGAGATGATGCGCTCTGAGAGGATGAGTCAGGAGGTTTCTAGACCGCCAGATCAGGCACAAGCATCAGAGCCCGCAGTGCCTCCCAATAGTGTTCACTCCGTCAACCCATTTCCATATTCATCTCTCAAGGTTAGAACAACATGTTAACTACAAATACAAAAAAAAAACAAATTATACACTTGTTTATGTGCATCTAAAATCTTTAATTTTGAAAATTTAGCAACCAATTGACTGCACATTGTTCCAAGTGATTGGCGTTGACGAAGTCGAAGTAGGGTGGGGAAAACTTTTCAAGTCTTGTGCTGGAGACACCGTGAGGAATACAGCGCTCCGAGAGTACCATGCCCGGGTGGTTGTTGAAGGTTACGCGCCTGCTTACGCGGATTGTCAGATACCGGTGCCCAGTGCAGACATATCCACCCTTCGTCAAGCTGAATCCAATTCAGTACAGTGGCCCTGTAGATTGATTAGGCTTGGGGAGCAGCAGGTAACCCCATGAAAAAACTTATTCTTTAACATATCCTAGAGTAGAAACATATACTTATTAAATTAATATATTAGGAACACATTCAATCAAATTCTGATAAGGCAAAAGGAAAGAGAGTTGTTGTTGCACCAGCTAATCCTTTGATGGCATCCGCGACTAGAGTTGTGATGAGATCGAATTTGCTACGACCGGCGGTTCTGAATGCCTTACCCCCCATGCTGAAACTGTTGCACTCCACACTATTGATGACGCCGCCAGGAAGAGATTCGGTTACAATGGAACCAAGACCGGATCTTTTTCACTATAGAGGCGCTCAGAGTTTTGAAATCTATCTTACTGATTTTGTGGAGTTGTTCACGAAGGATTGGTTGAGTGCGTCGATTCTCAAATCGGCTTGCATGTGAGTAATTAGCATACGTTGTACACATTTTACTCTGTATATTTGAAAATTAAATTCATAATATTTGTTTCTTTATATTGTGCAGGTTTATTGATGACAAGGCGGTCCAAGTACATGAGAATAGTAGTTTCGGGTTCCTATGCCCTGACTACTGTTCCGAAGCTAATATGGGATCTGACCCCGAAGCGTTGGTCCAGTATTTGTCGAATGTGATACATGCGTGTGCAGTTGCAGATAAATCTTACATAATGCTGCCTCTTCATCAAGGGTAAGAATGTTATCTAATGTTAAGTTAGTTTAAAAATTATGATATTTGTATTATGTAATTGATTGAATTAAGTTATGCCTGTATTGTAATCTATGAACAGCCGACACTGGTCTTTGCTCGTTCTATGTATAAAAAGCCCAAGAGTCCTGCAGCTTGACTCAGCATCTCTGCGTCCCAAGAGGCCACTTATATATAACATGTTGATGAGGTGATGAATTTACTTAACTTGATTAATTATCAATTTTTAGTTATTTCTTAATCATCCGGTTGATAACTTTTACTTTATCTGTGCGTATGAATTCTAGTGCCTTTGTATCTGTAATGACGTAAGTCTGAGGAGAGAGATTTAAGAAGATTCCGTGGAATGTAGTCAAGGTATTTTTATAGTCCTTATTCAAATTTTGTAGTATGTTCATTAGTTTTAAAATAGGAACAGTATTATAATTTATGTGTTAAATCGATTTTGAATATGTACGCATATACATGTGCAGTGTCCACAGCAGCCGGGAGGTTCGGAATGTGGCTACTATGTCATTCGGTTTATGAGTGACTTGATAGCGGGACCGAGACTCATGCCAGAGAAGTCTCTAGACCTGGTAAGTAGCATTCTCGAAATATTTTGGTTTTGTAGATAATTTTTAACATTGATTCCTAAACTCAAAGTATTATTAGCAACTAATCATATTTCTTTTTGTGTTAATTCCAAGGCTTTTGAAGAGTTGGTAGACGGTTACAACGAAGGACATATAACCGAGGTGCTCGAAGAATGGGCACAATTCATGAGCGTTAATGTATGTTGCTTCTAGGGTTTGGTAGGATTGAGTAGGATGATTTTGAAATTCTCATGAAACAATTGTCGTTTTTGAAAAGATTTTGTAGATGTTTGATTAATTTGCTCAAATTTGTAAATGTAAGTGGATTATTGCCCGTAAATAGGTTTGGTGGCTATTTAAATGGTGAAATGGTTGATCTAATGCCCCACTGTGGTGGCATTGTTAATTGCTATATCTTAACAGGTTTGATTGATTTTGGGTGTGTGTGGTAGAATTGTAGGGTGGAATGGAAAAAACAAAAAAAAATAACCTATTGCAGCGGTGCGTTAAGAACCGCTGCGATAGGTTGTTTTTTTTTAAAAAAATAGGTCTATCGCAGCGGTTCTTATTAACAACCGCTGCGATAGGTTGTTTTTTTTTAAAAAAATAGGTCTACCGCAGCGGTTCTTAGTAAGAACCGCTGCGATAGAGTACCTACCGCAGCGGTTGTAGAACCGCTGCGGTAGGTGAAACACCTACCGCAGCGGCACCCATAGCAGCGGTTTTCAACCGCTGCCATAGGTACCAAACAACCGCTGCGGTAGGGTCTTTTTCTACTAGTGTAATTGTCATGATGACATGGCATTCATTTTAACATATAACATATACATATGGCATTGCAACAATATTGCATAGCACAATATCACATACATAGTGATTACACTTTCCACAACAACAAACCAAGAAGGTTAAACAACATAAGAAGCCTAGAGAATGGTTCACCCTCATGTTAAGCTTGTTACACACACTCATTACCGTCTGTTAGTCGAACGAGTAACTTAAGTCACAGATGGTTCGGATATTGTGACCCGAACACACCACACAAACACATGTTCCCACTAAACCGATCATAAGTCAGAATAGGTAAGCTTTGGAGGAAGCTAGCGGGAGATCGAACGCCAAATAAAGGAGAACAATCTTAACATCATGAGAGTCGAATCTGATACAGATATCTACTCTCATACTTACACGCGTGACCGGACAACTGGATTCCTCACCCCCAGTTAACACTCGTTAGAAGTTCACTGTTGGAACTCAATAACAAATCACAGCATGTGGTTAAATCTTGTTAGTCACACACAAGGGGTATGAGTCACACTTAACAATACAATAATATGAACAACTGTAAACTCATTACATGACTTAAGTCTTACAAGGTCATAAACACACGGAAAAGCAAACAACACACAAGCCGGTGTAAACCGGTAGGCAACAGACTGCAAGAAAACCATACCTCGGTCTTTGCTTCGATTGATTTTCACCGTAGGCCACTCCTATACATAATTAAGAGTGTCGGTTAATTAACTTACTTAACTTCAAATTTACTAAGTGTTTAACATGGTTATATGACATGTTTAAATGCCCAAACTTATCCTTGATTACCTACATTATACCCCCTAGGGTTAACTACTTAAGCCACACTTTGTTTTTTTTTTTTACAAGTTTTGGTCCGACCGAACTTACCGACCGACCTTACACAAGGTCGGTCCATTCCAGAACACATTACCGTCAAAACATCTACTCCGACCGACCTTGCAAGTTCGGTCCACAAGGTCGGTCTATTCCCGAGAGTTTTTCCCCTTTGAAAACTCAAGCCCGACCGATCTTGGCAAGTCCAGCCGCAAGATCGGTCGATTCCCGAGACTCACTCACGTACAAAAATTTAGGCATGACCGACCTTGTAAGTCCGGTCCCAAGGTCGGTCTATTCCAGAGACTGAATTCGTACTAAAAATCCATGCCCGACCGACCTTGCAAGTCCGGTCCCCAAGGTCGGTCCATTCCAGAAACCATTTCTCGCAGGGTAAACTGGGCTCGACCGACCTTGCAGGTCCGGTCCCCAAGGTCGGTCTGCTCCAGACCCTTGTTTTTAATTGCCCATTTAACTCCAAACTTCACCTCATATATCCTAGTATGTTCTAACCTTATTTGGGCACTTCAAACACACCTTAAGACCTCCATTAAACTCCTTAAATCATTCACTAAAATCCTCCTCAAGCATTACACAAATTCTTATAAAAAGGTTTACACTTGTAATGTTTTCACTAAGTTCTTATGTGGTGTTTCATACCTATAACTTCCACTATTCCCAAATGTTTTCTCACCACTACAACATCATCTCCCAAGCATCTTTTCTTCCTAACCAAACTCCTTGAATATCTCTACAAGTTTATAGCTCCTCCATGCAACAAATCACTTCTTCCTTATTCACCAACATTGCACAAGTCCTAAACACAATCTCACCATGATCTTGAAATATCCCAAAACACTCACTTGCATTTTAAATCCTCTAAAACATTGCCTAAGTCCTTTTTATCTCTTAGAATACCTTAATGCATGTTTCTTTCACTAGTAGAACACTTAACCTTTCAAAACACTTCCTTACTCCCCAAAACTCATTTTAAACACCTAAAACCTCTTATACATTATCTAAATTTCGACATGGGTTCTCCTAGAACATTACCAAGCCAAAACACATTGTTTTCACCATTAAACATCCAAGAACACTAAAATCCATCAAGAACATTCTTGTACACAAAACTTCACTCATTTAACACTACATCACAATATAGTGCATAATTTAAATTACTTGGCACTTAGGCCCTTAAATAACATGGCTCTTAGGTCCTTAAAGTGCATAAACCATAAACACTGAATTTCCACAATATATTTGCCTTTGACCTACAAATACACTCAACAACACATATTCCCTTTTTACTAGTCTCCTTGAGAACATTTTACTAAGTCATTCACCATTGGCTCCTTAGATCATTTTAATAAGCAACATAAGCTCATTTCTCCTAAGACTTTAAACTACATTAGGTTAGCATATTTACGTCTTTTCCTCACAACTTCTTTCTTGTTTCCTTGACTAAATCGGCAAGGCTTTTAGTTGCTTGTCAACTTCTAATCAATATATAAATAATGTAATGAGTATACAAGCTTTATGCTTCATCTCATTGTAAACCCTAGGTTATACATTGTTTTAAAACATTAAGATAGTTGTTTTACCTTGGTATTTGAAAGAGAGTTTGGATATGTAGCAAGAGAGGACTCCACCTAGTCCATGAAAGGTTGAAATGAAGCTAGAACAAAGCAATATAAAGAACCCCATCAATGGTGATTCTCGGTCAACATCAAAACAAGAAGGAAATTGAGTTTTCATTTGAGTTTCCTTACCTAGAAGCAAAGGAGAACAATAACATGTGAAAAGATGAGCTCAAGCTCCTCCCATGGAGATTCCTCTTGGCACCGAAATGGAGCTCTTGGAATTTTGAGAAGATAGAAATGAAGAGCTTGATGAGACTAGAAGAATAGTGGTGTTAGTTTTTGATTTGGCAAGGTGAGCTAGGAATTACAAGAGGTTGAAGATGATATATGGTGGTGGTACTATGCAAAACCATGAATGAAAGAAGAAAGCAAGGTAGAAGGGAGGTGGAGCGTGGGAAATGAAGAGGGAAAGAAGAAATGAAGATAAGTTTGCTTTTGAAGATATTTAAGTAGTAAAGCAAATACTGTTTTTACTTTAGCTCTTTACTTAGCTTATTTTGTTTTTGTAAGTGTGGTGAGTCACTAAGAAAACCGGCCTCCTTAATGTACTTAGGGGTATTTTAGTCCTTGTTGACCAATTAAATTACTTATATTGACATATGTTATAAACTTGCTTATTTTGTTACTATTCACAAAAACAAGGCACATAGTTGTGAAATTTTTGATTTCCCATTGATTTAGACATCCTAATGTGATACTAAGTAGTACACATATTAATTAAAGAGTAATGATGGACATCTAGCCATTCAAACTCATTTACATGACAATTTTTCAAAAATGTGCTTTAAGACTCCTTAAAAAACATTTTGTGTTTTAACTTGTTTTCAAGCTTGGTTTTCTTTGGTATTTGGTTTATTATATTCATTAATACCTAAATAAAGTCTTGATAAGCTTATTAGGTCTTAACCAAGCTTATCCCAAGCTTATAGCACATTTTAGCCCTAATTGACATTAATTAAGGTATTTATTTGTGTTTTCTATGGTTTAAATTGTTTACTAATGTTTCTAAGACTCTTTTTAGTCTTAATATACCATATTTTAATGTTTAAACCACATACAAAGGTTTGGGGTATTTCAATCTACCCCCCTTAAAAGAACTTTGTCCCCAAAGTTCACACTTCCGCATATCCTAAATATTAGAAAAGGACACGGGAATTCTCATAAAACAATATCCCATAACAACATTAACAACATACTTACATAACATCGGACACAAGGTCCATACAACAACATCATTCAGACACAACGGTCTGTAACATAACAACATAACATAGACGATGTATTTAAATACACGTCGTACACCATAACCGAAACTGCTCTACCCCCTTAAAAGGGGTACGCCCCGTACCCTATACACATAAACACTAAGAAGTAAACAATGACGGGTACTTCGCCTTCATCTTAGCTTCCAGCTCCCAAGTGGCCTCCTCAACGTCCTGGTTAGACCAGAGAACCTTCACCAGTCTCACTGACTTATGGCGAGTGTCTCGAGTCTTAGTATCCAGAATCCGTACTGGAGTCTCCACTGATCGCATGGTCGGCTCTAAGGTTAGCCTTTCAGGCTGAAGTACATGAGACGGATGAGACATATATTTCTTCAACTGGGACACATGAAATACATCATGTACCTTGCCCAGCTCGGCGGGTAAATCAAGTCTGTAAGCTACCGGGCCGATCCGCTCCGTCACAACATAAGGCCCCACATATTTCGGGCTCAACTTGCCTTTCTGGCCAAAAAGAAATACTCCCTTCATGGGGGATACTCTCAGAAATACCTGATCGCCCACGGCGAACTCCAGGTCACGTCTGCGCACATCGGCGTATGATTTCTGCCTATACTGAGCTGACTTCATGTTAGCCCGGATTTGGCGTACTTCTGCTTGAACTTGTTCCAGATACTCTGGTCCTATAATGACCGTCTCACTCGACTCATCCCAACATAATGGTGTGCGGCATGGTCTACCGTACAAAGCCTGAAAGGGAGACATCTTGATCGAAGCATGGTAACTGTTGTTGTAGCTAAACTCGATCAGATGTAACTTGTCAATCCAGCTGGTCTGAAAATCAAGTGCACATGCACGTAACATATCCTCAAGTGTCTGGATGGTGCGCTCACTCTGACCATCAGTTTGTGGGTGGAACGTTGTACTTAGCTTCAGCTCGGTACCAAGCGCTTCCCGTGTGGATTTCTAATACCTTGAGAGGAATCTGGTATCCCTGTCGGACACAATTGTTTTCGGTACCCCATGATGTCTTACAATCTCTCTGTCGAAGAGCTCTGCTAGTTTTGCCACTTTCCAGGTGTCCTTCATTGGCATTGGCTGTACCATACCACCAGGCCGTCGGTGCTCAAACTTGACCTTCCGGCAAGTGAGACACCTCAATACATAATCATTTACATCCTTTTTCATTCCAGTCCACCAAAAATAACGTTTCATACCCTTGTACATCTTTGAAGCTCCGGGGTGAATCGAAGTCGTAGAACAATGAGATTCACTCAGTATGCGCTCCTTCAATTCAGCGCTACTCCTCGGGATACACAGTCGGCCATTGAGACTAATCAGGTCATCATCGTGGAGTCAGAAGTCATACTTCTGACCCTCGAATGTGCCATCAATAAGCTTCTGCCTGATCTCCAACATATACTGATCCGTCATCTGAGCACTCTGCACCTCTTTAACCAAGCCAGTATGAGAGACTAGCGAATGGAGAGAGTGTGCTCGGCGACTTAATGCGTCAGCTACCATATTTGCCTTACCCTCTTTGTACTGTAAATTGATGTCGTAGTCGTTTAAGAACTCGACCCACCTTCTTTGTCTCATGTTCTACTCCTTCTGAGTGAGCAAGTACTTTAAACTTTTGTGGTCAGAATAAATTGTCACACTTACCCCATACAAATAATGTCGCCATATCTTCAATGCGAAGACAATGGCACCCAGTTCTAAATCGTGGGTAGGGTAGTTCTCCTCATGCTTCTTCAGCTGTCGGGAGGCGTATGCTACGACCTTCCAGTGTTGCATCAACACACAACCCATACCTCTGCCTGATGCGTCGCAATAGACCTCAAAACCATCTGGACCGTCTGGTATAGTCAGGACTGGTGCAGATGTCAGAGCATCCTTGAGACTCTGAAAAGAACTCTCGCAGTCATCTGTGCACTTGAATGCAGCATCCTTCTTCATCAAGGAAGTCATCGGCTTTGAGACACTGGAGAAGTCCTTCACAAACCTCCTATAATATCCTGCCAGACCGAGGAAGCACCTGATATCGGTAACTGTCTTCGGCCTAGGCCAGGTGCGCACTGCATCAATCTTTGCCGGATCAACAGCGATCCCGGCCTCAGAAATCACATGACCAAGAATGGATACTTGGTTCAACCAAAACTCACACTTTGAAAATTTAGCATACAACTGATTCTTTCTCAATGTTTGTAACACATTTCTCAGGTGGCTTTCATGCTCACCTCTCAATTTCGAGTACACAAGAATATCGTCGATGAAGACTACCACTAACTTGTCCAACTGATCTTGGAACAAGCGGTTCATTCAGTCCATGAACTTGGCTGGTGCATTGGATAAACCAAATGGCATAACCGTAAACTCATAATGTCCATATTTGGTTCTGAATGCGGTCTTCTCAATGTCACTGTCTCGGATGGCAATCTGATGGTATCCGGATCGTAGATCTATCTTGGAGAACACTGATGCTCCTCTCAACTGATCAAATAAGTCATCAATGCGTGGTAAAGGATAAAGGTTCTTCACCGTAACTGCATTCAGCTCACGATAATAATGCAAAGGCGGAGGCTACCGTCCTTCTTCTTCACAAAGAGGACCAGCGCTCCCCATGGTGAAACGCTAGGGCGGATAAATCCCTTGTCGAGTAGGTCTCTCAGCTGCTCCTTGAGCTCTGTCATCTCTGCTGGAGCCATACGATAGGGCGCCTTCGCAATTGGTCCGGTGCCCGGAACCAAATCAATTTCAAACTCAACTTCCCGTGCTGGCGGCATGCCCGGCAGTTCCTTAGGAAATACATAAGGAAACTCCGACACTACCGACACATCTGGGCTAAACTCTGGGTCTCTCTCTATGTCCTGGACATAGCAGAGGTATACACCATTCCCTCGTTGTAACTCACGATACATGGCCATGGCGGTGATGATCTGAGTCGAAGGCTCCCTGGGCCTCTGGCGGTAAGATATAGTAACCCCAGACGGACTCCGAAGAAGCAGACGATGCTCGGCACACAGGATTCTACCCTTGTACCGCTCCAACCAGTTCATCCCGACAATCACATCAAAACCAAGTCCGTCGAACTCTATCAAGTCGATCGGAAACTCTTCATCACGAATTCGTACAACATCATCTCAGTGGTAGCGGGTACACCTGATCCGCTCTTTCGACGGGAGAGTGACTAGAAAATCTGGCATCTCATCACCGTCTAACCCCAGCCTCTTCGCAAAAGATAGCGAAATAAATGTATGTGAGGCTCCGGAGTCGAACAAGATCGAAGCGTCCACGCCATTGACTGGAAAGGTACCGGTGAGGATTGTGCCGCTCCTGCCGGCTTCTGCCTCATTGCAGACACTCAGTATACCTCCCGTTCTGAGTGCACAGCCTAATTCATTGGCAAACTAATAAGTATTTGGTGATAACACGGTTGATATACTTCGAACAACTCCACTTTATTGATTAACACTCCCTTCACATCATAAGTCGATTACATTGTAAACTTAGCTAGATATAGCATTCCTAACATACAACTGGCTTAACACATTACATAATTATACAAGGCTTTAAAACTGTCTGAAGGTCAAATTCAAACGTCCGGGTTTCATGTGTGTGGCATTGATCACTGCCGATGGTGCGGTATTCAGTTTGATCTTCCTCATGCCATGATATAGCATCCTTAACTGCCCACCCATGATTAGTACATCTCCTGATTTCAACACTAACTTCTTTGCGAGATCAGCACGCTTCTGCTCGCCATATATAAACATTGCGGTATCACCAATGGACCAAGACACCACGGGTACTCCCTTACTTAGAGACTCGGGTGACTCGTCCTTATCTTGGTGTAAACCCAACCGTCCACCTTTCTGGTAGAAGTTCACAATACATAAATCTGCTTTAACACTTGGTATTGAATCTGATTCAACATGCTGAGCAATTCCCACGGCGTGGTTAACGACCGCAAGGAACTCCTCAGGTACCATCGGTATAGTTGCTCCATCTTCGGCTCGCACTTCCTGATATGTCTTGGTGTAAGGGTTCCAGTCCCTACCCATGCACATCATCTTCAATTTCATTCTCGATCCACTCAGGTATTCGGGTGGTAGAAACTCCGGGTGTTGCTCCCAGTTCATTGCATCGTCTGATGATGTGGATTTTGTGCTTCCGGTGTCAGGTATCCATTTAAGAGTATCATACCTGGCTGGTAATGGACATGCTCCATAGGAAAAGTCGGTGATGTTTGATGGTGGTTCCTTCAGGGTTTGGAGTGGGTGGGATTGGATAACAAATATTGAAGGTTCCTAGATTTCCAAATTACCTATTGGTGACCTTCACATTCTACTTTAATTCTTACTCACATGGTAGTATACTTTAGACTCATAAATCACACGCATTAAATGCGGTATGCAATCACTTATTTCACTCAACATTTAGGCGGTACTGGGTCTAGAAGAGGGCCTGGCGCCTCAGACGGTCCACCACATTCCGGGCAGCCTTGCTAGGTCCCGACCCTTCCCCTTCTGGGAATCAGTGTTCCCTGATCTGTAGGTGGGTTAGCCGACTTCGGGCCATCGATGGTCGTGTGTGGCTTACCCTTCCACTGCCCCTTGGGCTTGTTGACTCTGTGTTGGGGTTCCGGTAACACTATAGTCACGGTGACCCCACTTCTGCAGTAGGACACTGCACATCATTCCCTTGCAGTCCTTGCCGGGGTGGTCTCCGTACACCACTTACAGTAGTAGTGGCGCTCCAGTCCAGAACCCGCTAGCTGCTATCACAGTACACAATCAATACCTACTTCATAACTTAACAACATACACTTCAATTTGACACACATGATTAAGTAATTACCTTAGGCGGGTAAGAGCGTAGGGGTTTCGCCGTATGCAATGTGAGCTTCAGTGCTCCTCAGCTGTGGTGGTTGGGCTTGGCCTTGTCACCTGTGCTGCTCTTGGGGCTGGGGTAGGTCTTCTTCTTCTTTCCTCCCGTACCCACTGCGGACTCTGGCCCTCGCTCGTGGCCTTGGCTTGTGCGCATTTCCTCGTCCCTCAGTCGGACGGTAATCTCAACCTTGGCAGCGGCATGATAGCACTCCTGGATTTAGGATGTAGTCATGCCCCGCAAAACATACTCATAAATCACATTAATATTCACTTATGGACTACACTTATTCACATCACACTGTATTCTAATTACCTGCAAGGTAGTATACTCACTGGCCCCATCCCATAGCGAAGACGGTGGCTGAGACCGTTGTAGAAACGGTTTACCAGCACCCGGTTTGAGTATCCCAGGTCCGGTAACAGGTGGATAAGGCCGGTGAAGGCAGTGTAGTAGTCATCGACCGACATCTTATCCCCCTGCCTCAGTTTATCCAGCTCTAGGCGCTTGGCCTCTTGCACATGCACAGGATAATACTTGGCTCGTAGCAGAGCCGTATACTCTCTCCAACCAAACTGAGGATCCGCCATCCGGTCCTCTCTCACAAGCTTCCACCAACTTTGTGCCGAACCCTTCAGGTAGTAAGCGGCAAGACGGACCTTGGCCCCAACAGGCACATCCAGGGTCTCGTAGGCGGTCACCAACTCGGAGATATACGCCTCCAGCTTACGGGGGTCGGTCTCCCCATGAAACGACGGGGGTCTTAAATCTGCCAACGCCTTGACCCAGTTGGTCTCTCGTGGCGGGGGTGGTGGTGGTTGAACTTCGGGTTGTTGCCCCTGCTGAATTGTAGCTACTAATTGTGGGACCATCTGGGCTACCGGCGGCGCTAACATCAGCCATGACTTGTGCCGTAGGGTTCTCTCCCTGGTTCCCAGTGTCACCAATGCCGCCGCCGTGGCCGACCTCGTGGTCTACCTGACATCTGGATTCACACATTCATAGCATCGTGCTTACACACTTATCGTTCCAACGATTGTAACGTCTTCTCGACAACAAGGTATATCCACACTTAGTTAGTGGTTAACCTTTACAGAACTGCTCACTTAGGTAACTATGGTTAGGCTTCCTAACTCGGTATATTCCTAAGCTCGGTATTCTAGTCTTCAGAGCGATACTTCGCTCTGATACCACTTTTTGTAACACCCCTACTAATCACTTAACAATAACTGAAATCGTAGCAGAATAAACAAAACTAAACAATAATCTAAACGATTCGGTGCTACAATGCCATTAACCACCCACGTGGTTAACTAGGCAGAATAAATACAAGTGTACCGGTCTGATGATCAGACTCTCGAGCATTAGGTAACAACAACCATATATACATAACCAACATACCGAGTATTTAATACAAACCGTCACTGAAAACTGTACACATTAACTCCACTGTCAACTGTAAATGACCGTCACTATAACATGAACAGTACCAAAATATAACGCCACGGGAGCACAGGCGTATCCCGGGCTCAACATCCAAAATAACCAAAAGTATTTCCGCAACCTAGAATCTATAGCCAATCCGCTTCCTCGATCCTCATCCTGCAGTAAAAATATGGAGCCCCCGAGGGGGTCAGCAATCCTTGGCTGGTATGGTTAACGCGCAGCCCATCGGCTATCGGGATACGCGCAACTAATTGTCATGATGACATGGCATTCATTTTAACATATAACATATACATATGCCATTGCAACAATATTGCATAGCACAACATCACATTCATAGTGATTACACTTTCCACAACAACAAACCAAGAAGGTTAAACAACATAAGAAGCCTAGAGAATGGTTCACCCTCATGTTAAGCTTGTTACACACACTCATTACCGTTCTGTTAGTCGAACGAGTAACTTAAGTCACAGATGGTTCGGATATTGTGACCCGAACACACCACACAAACACATGTTCCCACTAAACCGATCATAAGTCAGAATAGGTAAGCTTTGGAGGAAGCTAGCGGGAGATCGAACGCCAAATAAAGGAGAACAATCTTAACATCATGAGAGTCGAATCTGATACAGATATCTACTCTCATACTTACACGCGTGACCGGACAACCGGATTCCTCACCCCTAGTTAACACTCGTTAGAAGTTCACTGTTGGAACTCAATAACAAATCACAGCATGTGGTTAAATCTTGTTAGTCACACACAAGGGGTATGAGTCACACTTAACAATACAATAATATGAACAACTGTAAACTCATTACATGACTTAAGTCTTACAAGGTCATAAACACACAGAAAAGCAAACAACACACAAGCCGGTGTAAACCGGTAGGCAAAAGACTGCAAGAAAACCATACCTCGGTCCTTGCTTCGATTGATTTTCACCGTAGGCCACTCCTATACATAATTAAGAGTGTCGGTTAATTAACTTACTTAACTTCAAATTTACTAAGTGTTTAACATGGTTATATGACATGTTTTAATGCCCAAACTTATCCTTGATTACCTACATTATACCCCCTAGGGTTAACTACTTAAGCCACACTTTGTTTGTTTTTTTTTTACAAGTTTTGGTCCGACCGAACTTACCGACCGACCTTACACAAGGTCGGTCCATTCCAGAACACATTACCGTCAAAAATTCTACTCTGACCGACCTTGCAAGTTCGGTCCACAAGGTCGGTCTATTCCCGGGAGTTTTTCCCCTTTGAAAACTCAGGCCCGACCGATCTTGGCAAGTCCGGTCGTAAGATCGGTCGATTCCCGAGACTCACTCACGTACAAAAATTTAGGCATGACCGACCTTGTAAGTCCGGTCCCAAGGTCGGTCTATTCCAGAGACTCAATCCGTACTAAAAATCCATGCACGACCGACCTTGCAAGTCTGGTCCCCAAGGTCGGTCCATTCCAGAAACCATTTCTCGTAGGGTAAACTGGGCTCGACCGACCTTGCAGGTCCGGTCCCCAAGGTCGGTCTGCTCCAGACCCTTGTTTTTAATTGCCCATTTAGCTCCAAACTTCACCTCATATATCCTAGTATGTTCTAACCTTATTTGGGCACTTCAAACACACCTTAAGACCTCCATTAAACTCCTTAAATCATTCACTAAAATCCTCCTCAAGCATTACACAAATTCTTATAAAAAGGTTTACACTTGTAATGTTTTCACTAAGTTCCTATGTGGTGTTTCATACCTATAACTTCCACTATTCCAAAATGTTTTCTCACCACTATAACATCATCTCCCAAGCATCTTTTCTTCCTAACCAAACTCCTTGAATATCTCTACAAGTTTATAGCTCCTCCATGCAACAAATCACTTCTTCCTTATTCACCAACATTGCACAAGTCCTAAACACAATCTCACCATGATCTTGAAATATCCCAAAACACTCACTTGCATTTTAAATCCTCTAAAACATTGCCTAAGTCCTTTTTATCTCTTAAAATACCTTAATGCATGTTTCTTTCACTAGTAGAACACTTAACCTTTCAAAACACTTCCTTACTCCCCAAAACTCATTTTAAACACCTAAAACCTCTTATACATTATCTAAATTTCGACATGGGTTCTCCTAGAACATTACCAAGCCAAAACACATTGTTTTCACCATTAAACATCCAAGAACACTAAAATCCATCAAGAACATTCTTGTACACAAAACTTCACTCATTTAACACTACATCACAATATAGTGCATAATTTAAATTGCTTGGCACTTAGGCCCTTAAATAACATGGCTCTTAGGCCCTTAAAGTGCATAAACCATAAACACGGAATTTCCACAATATATTTGCCTTTGACCTGCAAATACACTCAATAACACATATGCCCTTTTTACTAGTCTCCTTGAGAACATTTTACTAAGTCATTCACCATTGGCTCCTTAGATCATTTTAATAAGCAACATAAGCTCATTTCTCCTAAGACTTTAAACTACATTAGGTTAGCACATTTACCTCTTTTCCTCACAACTTCTTTCATGTTTCCTTGACTAAATCGGCAAGGCTTTTAGTTGCTTGTCAACTTCTAATCAATATACAAATAATGTAATGAGTATACAAGCTTTATGCTTCATCTCATTGTAAACCCTGGTTATACATTGTTTTAAAACATTAAGATAGTTGTTTTACCTTGGTATTTGAAAGAGAGTTTGGATATGAAGCAAGAGAGGACTCCACCTAGTCCATGAAAGGTTGAAATGAAGCTAGAACAAAGCAATATAAAGAACCCCATCAATGGTGATTCTCGGTCAACATCAAAACAAGAAGGAAATGGAGTTTTTATTTGAGTTTCCTTACCTAGAAGCAAAGGAGAACAATAACATGTGAAAAGATGAGCTCAAGCTCCTCCCATGGAGATTCCTCTTGGCACCGAAATGGAGCTCTTGGAATTTTGAGAAGATAGAAATGAAGAGCTTGATGAGACTAGAAGAATAGTGGTGTTAGTTTTTGATTTGGCAAGGTGAGCTAGGAATTTCAAGAGGTTGAAGATGATATATAGTGGTGGTACTATTGCAAAACCGTGAATGAAAGAAAGAAGCAAGGTAGAAGAGAGGTTGGAGGCGTGGGAAATGAAGAGGGAAAGAAGAAATGAAGATAAGTTTGCTTTTGAAGATATTTAAGTAGTAAAGCAAATAGTGTTTTTACTTTAGCTTTTTACTTAGCTTATTTTTTTTGTAAGTGTGGTGAGTCACTAAGAAAACCGGCCCCCTTAATGTACTTAGGGGTATTTTAGTCCTTGTTGACCAATTAGATTACTTATATTGACATATGTTATAAACTTGCTTATTTTGTTACTATTCACAAAAACAAGGCACATAGTTGTGAAATTTTTGATTTCCCATTGATTTAGACTTCCTAATGTGATACTAAGTAGTACACATATTAATTAAAGAGTAATGATGGACATCTAGCCATTCAAACTCATTTACAAGACAATTTTTCAAAAATGTGCTTTAAGACTCCTTAAAGTACATTTTGTGTTTTAACTTGTTTTCAAGCTTGGTTTTCTTTGGTATTTGGTTTATTATATTCATTAACACCTAAATGAAGTCTTGATAAGCTTATTAGGTCTTAACCAAGCTTATCCCAAGCTTAGAGCACATCTTAGCCCTAATTGACTTTAAGGTATTTATTTGTGTTTTCTATGGTTTAAATTGTTTACTAATGTTTCTAAGACTCTTTTTAGTCTTAATATACCATATTTTAATGTTTAAACCACGTACAAAGGTTTGGGGTATTTCAATCTACCCCCCTTAAAAGAACTTTGTCCCCAAAGTTCACACTTCCACATATCCTTAATATAAGAAAAGGACACGGGAATTCTCATAAAACAATATCCCATAACAACATTAACAACATACTTACATAACATCGGACACAAGGTCCATACAACAGCATCATTCAGACACAACGGTCTGTAACATAACAACATAACATAGACGATGTATTTAAATACACGTCGTACACACATAACCGAAACGGCTCTACCCCCCTTAAAAGGGGTACGCCCTGTACCCTATACACATAAACACTAAGAAGTAAACAATGACGGGTACTTCACCTTCATCTTAGCTTCCAGCTCCCAAGTGGCCTCCTCAACGTCCTGGTTAGACCAGAGAACCTTCACCAGTCTCACTGACTTATGGCGAGTGTCTCGAGTCTTAGTATCCAGAATCCGTACCGGAGTCTCCACTGATCGCATGGTCGGCTCTAAGGTTAGCCTTGCAGGCTGAAGTACATGAGACGGATGAGACATATATTTCTTCAACTGGGACACATGAAATACATCATGTACCTTGCCCAGCTCGGCGGGTAAATCAAGTCTGTAAGCTACCGGGCCGATCCGCTCTGTCACAACATAAGGCCCCACATATTTCGGGCTCAACTTGCGTTTCTGGCCAAAACGAAATACTCTCTTCATGGGGGATACTCTCAGAATTACCTGATCACCCACGGCGAACTCCAGGTCACGTCTGCGCACATCGGCATATGATTTCTGCCTATCCTGAGCTGACTTCATGTTAGCCCGGATTTGGCGTACTTCTGGTTGAACTTGTTCCAGATACTCTGGTCCTATAATGACCGTCTCACTCGACTCATCCCAGCATAATGGCGTGCGGCATGGTCTACCGTACAAAGCCTAGAAGGGAGACATCTTGATCGAAGCATGGCAACTGTTGTTGTAGCTAAACTCGATCAGATGTAACTTGTCAATCCAGCTGGTCTGAAAATCAAGTGCACATGCACGTAACATATCCTCAAGTGTCTGGATGGTGCGCTCACTCTGACCATCAGTCTGTGGGTGGAACGTTGTACTTAGCTTCAGCTCGGTACCAAGCGCTTCCCGTGTGGATTTCCAATACCTTGAGAGGAATCTGGTATCCCTGTCAGACACAATTTTTTTCGGTACCCCATGATGTCTTACAATCTCTCTGTCGAAGAGCTCTGCTAGTTTTGCCACTTTCCAGGTGTCCTTCATCGGTATGAATCGAGCCACCTTGGTTAGTCGGTCAACAACAACCCAAATCATATTCAGACCTCCCCTTGTAGGCGGAAGCCCTACTACGAAGTCCATAGAAATGTCATGGAACTTCCACTCAGGCCGTCGGTGCTCAAACTTGACCTTCTGGCAAGTGAGACACCTCAATACATAATCATTTACATCCTTTTTCATTCCAGTCCACCAAAAATAACGTTTCATACCCTTGTACATCTTTGAAGCTCAGGGGTGAATCGAAGTCGTAGAATAATGGGATTCACTCAGTATGTGCTCCTTCAGTTCAGCGCTACTCCTAGAGATACACAGTCGGCCATTGAGCCTAATCAGGTCATCATCGTGGAGTCAGAAGTCATACTTCTGACCCTCGAATGTGCCATCAATAAGCTTCTGCCTGATCTCCAATATATACTGATCCGTCATCTGAGCATTCCGCACCTCTTCAACCAAGCCAGTATGAGAGACTAGCGAATGGAGAGAGTGTGCTCGGCGACTCAATGCTTCAGCTACCATATTTGCCTTACCCTCTTTGTACTGTAAATTGATGTCGTAGTCATTTAAGAACTCGACCCACCTTCTTTGTCTCATGTTCAACTCCTTCTGAGTGAACAAGTACTTTAAACTTTTGTGGTCAGAATAAATTGTCACACTTACCCCATACAAATAATGTCGCCATATCTTCAATGCGAAGACAATGGCACCCAGTTCTAAATCGTGGGTAGGGTAGTTCTCCTCATGCTTCTTCAGCTGTCGGGAGGCGTATGCTACGACCTTCCCGTGTTGCATCAACACACAACCCATACCTCTGCCTGATGCGTCGCAATAGACCTCAAAACCATCTGGACCGTCTGGTATAGTCAAGACTGGTGCAGATGTCAGAGCATCCTTGAGACTCTGAAAAGAACTCTCGCAGTCATCTGTCCACTTGAATGGAGCATCATTCTTCATCAAGGAAGTCATCGGCTTTGAGACACTGGAGAAGTCCTTCACAAACCTCCTATAATATCCTGCCAGACCGAGGAAGCTCCTGATATCAGTAACTGTCTTCGGCCTAGGCCAGGTGCGCACTACATCAATCTTTGCCGGATCAACAGCGATCCCGGCCTTAGAAATCACATGACCAAGAAAGGATACTTGGTTCAACCAAAACTCACACTTTGAAAATTTAGCATACAACTGATTCTTTCTCAATGTTTGTAACACATTTCTTAGGTGCATGCTCACCTCTCGATTTCGAGTACACAAGAATATCGTCGATGAAGACTACCACTGACTTGTCCAACTGATCTTGGAACAAGCGGTTCATTAAGTCCATGAACTTGGCTGGTGCATTGGATAAACCAAACGGCATAACCGTAAACTCATAATGTCCATATCTGGTTCTGAATGCGGTCTTCTCAATGTCACTGTCTCAGATTGCAATCTGATGGTATCCGGATCGTAGATCTATCTTGGAGAACACTGATGCTCCTCTCAACTGATCAAATAAGTCATCAATGCGTGGTAAAGGATAACGGTTCTTCACTGTAACTGCATTCAGCTCACGATAATCAATGCAAAGGCGGAGGCTACCGTCCTTCTTCTTCATGAAGAGGACCAACGCTCCCCATGGTGAAACGCTAGGGCGGATAAATCCCTTGTCGAGTAGGTCTCTCAGCTGCTCCTTGAGCTCTGTCATCTCTGCTGGAGCCATACGATAGGGCGCCTTCGCAATTGGTCCGGTGCCCGGAACCAAATC
The DNA here is from genome assembly GCA_023374045.1 of Limonium bicolor. Lineage (NCBI taxonomy): Eukaryota > Viridiplantae > Streptophyta > Magnoliopsida > Caryophyllales > Plumbaginaceae > Limonium > Limonium bicolor. The sequence goes on from CM041781.1 coordinate 170,950,993, forward strand.
AATTTCAAACTCAACTTCCCGTGCTGGCGGCATGCCCGGCAGTTCCTTAGGAAATACATCAGGAAACTCCGACACTACCGGCACATCTGGGCTAAACTCTGAGTCTCTCTCTATGTCCTGGACATAGCAGAGGTATACATCATTCCCTCGTCGTAACTCATGATACATGGCCATGGCGGTGATGACCTGAGACGAAGGCTCCCTGGGCCTCTGGCGGTAAGATATAGTAACCCCAGACAGACTCTGAAGAAGCAGACGATGCTCGGCACACAGGATTCTGCCCTTGTACCGCTCCAACCAGTTCATCCCGACAATCACATCAAAACCAAGTCCATCGAACTCTATCAAGTCGATCGGAAACTCTTCACCATGAATTCGTACAACAGCATCTCGGTGGTAGTGGGTACACCTGATCCGCTCCTTCGACGGGAGAGTGACTAGAAAATCTGGCATCTCATCACCGTCTAACCCCAGCCTCTTCGCAAAAGATAGCGAAATAAATGTATGTGAGGCTCCGGAGTCGAACAAGATCGAAGCGTCCACGCCATTGACTGGAAAGGTACCGGTGAGGATTGTGCCGCTCCTGCCGGCTTCTGCCTCATTGCAGACACTCAGTATACCTCCCGTTCTGAGTGCACAGCCTAATTCATTGGCAAACTAATAAGTATTTGGTGATAACACGGTTGATATACTTCGAACAACTCCACTTTATTGATTAACACTCCCTTCACATCATAAGTCGATTACATTGTAAACTTAGCTAGATATAGCATTCCTAACATACAACTGGCTTAACACATTACATAATTATACAAGGGTTTAAAACTGTCTGAAGGTCAAATTCAAACGTCCGGGTTTCATGTGTGTGGCATTGATCACTGCCGATGGTGCGGTATTCAGTTTGATCTTCCTGATGCCATGATATAGCATCCTTGACTGCCCACCCATGATTAGTACATCTCCTGATTTCAACACTAACTTCTTTGCGAGATCAGCACGCTTCTGCTCGCCATATATAAACACTGCGGTATCACCAATGGACCAAGACACCACGGGTACTCCCTTACTTAGAGACTCGGGTGACTCGTCCTTATCTTGGTGTAAACCCAACCATCCACCTTTCTGGTAGAAGTTCACAATACATAAATCTGCTTTAACACTTGGTATTGAATCTGATTCAACTTGCTAAGCAATTCCCACGGCGTGGTTAACGACCGCAAGGAACTCCTCAGGTACCATTGGTACAGTTGCTCCATCTTCGGCTCGCACTTCCTGATATGTCTTGGTGTAAGGGTTCCAGTCCTTACCCATGCACATCATCTTCAATTTCATTCTCGATCCACTCGGGTATTCGGGTGTGTAGAAACCTCCGGGTGTTGCTCCCAGTTCATTGCATCATCTGATGATGTGGATTTGTGCTTCCGGTGTCAGGTATCCATTTAAGAGTATCATACCTGGCTGGATAACTGACATTGCTCCATAGGAAAGTCGGTGATGTTGATGGTGGTTCCTTCAGGGTTTGGTGTGGGTGGGATTGGATAACAAATATTGAAGGTTCCTAGATTTCCAAATTACCTATTTTAGGTGACCTTCACATTATACTTTAATTCTTACTCACATGGTAGTATACTTAGACTCACTAACTCACACGCATGAAATGCGGTATGCAATCACTTATTTCACTCAACAATTTAGGCGGTACCTGGTCTAGAAGAGGGTCCTGGCGCCTCAGACCGGTCCACCACATTCAGGGCGGCCTTGCTAGGTCCCGACCCTTTCCCCTTCTTGGAATCAGTGTTCCTCTTATTTGTAGGTGGCTGGTTAGCCGACTTCGGGCCATCGATGGTCGATGTGGCCTTACCCTTCCACTGCCCCTTGGGCTTGTTGACTCTGCTGTTGGGGTTCCGGTAACACTCATAGTCACGGTGACCCCACTTCTTGCAGTAGCGACACTGCACATCATTTCCCTTGCAGTCCTTGCCGGGGTGGTCTCCGTTACACCACTTACAGTAGTAGTGGCGCTCCAGTCCAGAACCCGCGCTAGCTGCTATCACAGTACACAATCAATACCTACTTCATAACTTAACAACATACACTTCAACTTGACACACATGATTAAGTAATTACCCTTAGGCGGGTAAGAGCGTAGGGGTTTCGCCGCGTATGCATATGTGAGCTTCAGTGGCTCCTCAGCTGTGGTGGTTTGGGCTTGGCCCTTGTCACCCTGGTGCTGACTCTTCTGGGGCTGTGGGTAAGGCTTCTTCTTCTTCTTTCCTCCCACATACCCCTGCGGTCTCTGGCCCTCGCTCGTGGCCTTGCGCTTGTGCGCATTTTCCTCGTCCCTCAGTCGGACGGTAATCTCAACCTTGGCAGCAGCATGATAGCACTCCTGGATTTAGGATGTCAGTCATGCCCCGCAAAAAATACTCATAAACTCACATTAATATTCACTATTGTACTACACTTATTCTCATCACACTGTATTCTAATTACCTGCAAGGAAGTATACTCAACTGGCCCCATCCCATAGCGAAGACGGTGGCTGAGACCGTTGTAGAAACGGTTTACCAGCACCCGGTTCGAGTATCCCAGGTCCGGTAACAGGTGGATAAGGCCGGTGAAGGCAGTGTAGTAGTCATCGACCGACATCTTATCCCCCTGCCTCAGACTATCCAGCTCTAGGCGCTTGGCCTCTTGCACATGCACAGGATAATACTTGGCTCGCAGCAGAGCCGTATACTCTCTCCAACCAAACTGAGGATCCGCCATCCGGTCCTCTCTCACAAGCTTCCACCAACTTTGTGCCGAACCCTTCAGGTAGGAAGCGGCAAGACGGACCTTGGCCCCAGCAGGCACATCTAAGGTCTCGTAGGCGGTCTCCAACTCGGAGATATACGCCTCCAGCTTACGGGGGTCGGTCTCCCCATGAAACGACGGGGGTCTTAAATCTGCCAACGCCTTGACCCAGTTGGTCTCTCGTGGCGGTGGCGGTGGTGTTTGAACTTCGGGCTGTTGCCCCTGCTGAATTGCAGCTACTAACTGTGGGACCATCTGGGCTACGGCGGCCGCTACAGCATCAGCCATGACTTGTGCCGTAGGGTTCTCTCCCTGGTTCCCAGTGTCACCAATGCCGCGCCCGCGGCCTCGACCTCGTGGTCTACCTGACATCTGGATTCACACGAACATTCATTAGCATCGTGCTTACACACTTATCGATTCCAACGATTGTAACGTCTTCCCGACAACAAGGTATCTCCACACTTAGTTAGTGGTTAACCTTTACAGAACTGCTCACTTAGGTAACTTTGGTTAGGCTTCCTAACTCGGTATATTCCTAAGCTCGGTATTCTAGTCATCAGAGCGATACTTCGCTCTGATACCACTTTTTGTAACACCCCTACTAATCACTTAACAATAACTGAAATCGCAGCGGAAAAACAACTAAGCAATAACTAAACGATTCGGTGCTACAACGTCGTTAACCACCCACGTGGTTAACTAGGCAGAATAAATACAAGTGTACCGGTCTAATGATCAGACTCCCGAGCATTAGGTAACAACAACCATATATACATAACCAACATACCGAGTATTTAATACAAACCATCACTGAAAATTGTACACATTAACTCCACTGTCAACTGTATACGACCGTCACTGTAACACGAACGGTACCAAAATATAACGCCACGGGAGCACAGGCGCATCCCGGGCTTAACATCCAAAATAACCAAAAGTATTTCCGCAGCCTAGAATCTATAGCCATTCCGCTTCCTCAATCCTCATCCTGCAGTAAAAATATGGAGCCCCCGACGGGGTCAGCAACCCTTGGCTGGTATGGTTAACGCGCAGCCCATCGGCTACCGGGATACGCGCAACTAATTGTCATGATGACATGGCATTCATTTTAACATATACATATGGCATAGCTACAATATTGCATAGCACAACATCACATACATAGTGATTACACTTTCCACAACAACAAACCAAGAAGGTTAAACAACATAAGAAGCCTAGAGAATGGTTCACCCTCATGTTAAGCTTGTTACACACACTCATTACCGTTCTGTTAGTCGAACGAGTAACTTAAGTCACAGATGGTTCGGATATTGTGACCCGAACACACCACACAAACACATGTTCCCACTAAACCGATCATAAGTCAGAATAGGTAAGCTTTGGAGGAGGCTAGCGGGAGATCGAACGCCAAATAAAGGAGAACAATCTTAACATCATGAGAGTCGAATCTGATACGAATATCTACTCTCATACTTACACGCGTGACCGGACAACCGGATTCCTCACCCCCAGTTAACACTCGTTAGAAGTTCACTGTTGGAACTCAATAACAAATCACAGCATGTGGTTAAATCTTGTTAGTCGCACACAAGGGGTATGAGTCACACTTAACAATACAATAATATGAACAACTATAAACTCATTACATGACTTAAGCCTTACAAGGTCATAAACACACGGAAAAGCAAACAACACACAAGCCGGTGTAAACCGGTAGGCAACAGACTGCAAGAAAACCATACCTCGGTCCTTGCTTCGATTGATTTTCACCGTAGGCCACTCCTATGCATAATTAAGAGTGTCGGTTAATTAACTTACTTAACTTCAAATTTACTAAGTGTTTAATATGGTTATATGACATGTTTTAATGCCCAAACTTATCCTTGATTACCTACATTATACCCCCTAGGGTTAACTACTTAAGCCACACTTTATTTTTTTTTTACAAGTTTTGGTCCGACCGAACTTACCGACCGACCTTACACAAGGTCGGTCCATTCCAGAACACATTACCGTCAAAACATCTACTCCGACCGACCTTGCAAGTTCGGTCCACAAGGTCGGTCTATTCCCGAGAGTTTTCCCCTTTGAAAACTCAGGCCCGACCGATCTTGCGCCGATCTTGGCAAGTCAGGTCGCAAGATCGGTCGATTCCCGAGACTCACTCATGTACAAAAATTTAGGCATGACCGACCTTGTAAGTCCGGTCCCTAGGTCGGTCTATTCCAGAGACTCAATCCGTACTAAAAATATATGCCCGACCGACCTTGCAAGTCCGGTCCCCAAGGTCGGTCCATTCCAGAAACCATTCCTCACAGGGTAAACTAGGCTCGACCGACCTTGCATGTCCGGTCCCCAAGGTCGGACTGCTCCAGACCCTTGTTTTTAATTGCCCATTTAACTCCAAACTTCACCTCATATATCCTAGTATGTTCTAACCTTATTTGGGCACTTCAAACACACCTTAAGACCTCCATTAAACTCCTTAAATCATTCACTAAAATCCTCCTCAAGCATTACACAAATTCTTATAAAAAGGTTTACACTTGTAATGTTTTCACTAAGTTCCTATGTGGTGTTTCATACCTATAACTTCCACTATTCCCAAATGTTTTCTCACCACCACAACATCATCTCCCAAGCATCTTTTCTTCCTAACCAAACTCCTTGAATATCTCTACAAGTTTATAGCTCCTCCATGCAACAAATCACTTCTTCCTTATTCACCAACATTGCACAAGTCCTAAACACAATCTCACCATGATCTTGAAATATCCCAAAACACTCACTTGCATTTTAAATCCTCTAAAACATTGCCTAAGTCCTTTTTATCTCTTAGAATACCTTAATGCATGTTTCTTTCACTAGTAGAACACTTAACCTTTCAAAACACTTCCTTACTCCCCAAAACTCATTTTAAACACCTAAAACCTCTTATACATTATCTAAATTTCGACATGGGTTCTCCTAGAATATTACCAAGCCAAAACACATTGTTTTCACCATTAAACATCCAAGAACACTAAAATCCATCAAGAACATTCTTGTACACAAAACTTCACTCATTTAACACTACATCACAATATAGTGCATAATTTAAATTGCTTGGCACTTAGGCCCTTAAATAACATGGATCTTAGGCCCTTAAAGTGCATAAACCATAAACACTGAATTTCCACAATATATTTGCCTTTGACCTGCAAATACACTCAACAACACATATGCCCTTTTTACTAGTCTCCTTGAGAACATTTTACTAAGTCATTCACCATTGGCTCCTTAGATCATTTTAATAAGCAACATAAGCTCATTTCTCCTAAGACTTTAAACTACATTAGGTTAGCACATTTACCCCTTTTCCTCACAACTTCTTTCTTGTTTCCTTGACTAAATCGGCAAGGCTTTTAGTTGCTTGTCAACTTCTAATCAATATACAAATAATGTAATGAGTATACAAGCTTTATGCTTCATCTCATTGTAAACCCTAGGTTATACATTGTTTTAAAACATTAAGATAGTTGTTTTACCTTGTTATTTGAAAGAGAGTTTGGATATGTAGCAAGAGAGGACTCCACCTAGTCCATGAAAGGTTGAAATGAAGCTAGAACAAAGCAATATAAAGAACCCCATCAATGGTGATTCTCGGTCAACATCAAAACAAGAAGGAAATGGAGTTTTTATTTGAGTTTCCTTACCTAGAAGCAAAGGAGAACAATAACATGTGAAAAGATGAGCTCAAGCTCCTCTCATGGAGATTCCTCTTGGCACCGAAATGGAGCTCTTGGAATTTTGAGAAGATAGAAATGAAGAGCTTGATGAGACTAGAAGAATAGTGGTGTTAGTTTTTGATTTGGCAAGGTGAGCTGGGAATTACAAGAGGTTGAAGATGATATATGGTGGTGTTACTATTGCAAACCGTGAATTAAAGAAAGAAGCAAGGTAGAAGAGAGGTTGGAGGCGTGGGAAATGAAGAGGGAAAGAAGAAATGAAGATAAGTTTGCCTTTGAAGATATTTAAGTAGTAAAGCAAATAGTGTTTTTACTTTAGCTTTTTACTTAGCTTATTTTTTTTTGTAAGTGTGGTGAGTCACTAAGAAAACCGGCCCCCTTAATGTACTTAGGGGTATTTTAGTCCTTGTTGACCAATTAAATTACTTATATTGACATATGTTATAAACTTGCTTATTTTGTTACTATTCACAAAAACAAGGCACATAGTTGTGAAATTTTTGATTTCCCATTGATTTAGACTTCCTAATGTGATACTAAGTAGTACACATATTAATTAAAGAGTAATGATGGACATCTAGCCATTCAAACTCATTTACAAGACAATTTTTCAAAAATGTGCTTTAAGACTCCTTAAAGCACATTTTGTGTTTTAACTTGTTTTCATGCTTGGTTTTCTTTGGTATTTGGTTTATTATATTCATTAACACCTAAATGAAGTCTTGATAAGCTTATTAGGTCTTAACCAAGCTTATCCCAAGCTTAGAGCACATTTTAGCCCTAATTGACTTTAAGGTATTTATTTGTGTTTTCTATGGTTTAAATTGTTTACTAATGTTTCTAAGACTCTTTTTAGTCTTAATATACCATATTTTAATGTTTAAACCACATACAAAGGTTTGGGGTATTTCAAAAGCACACCATTGTGGAGCTTGGAGTCTCCTCTTTCCAACAAGGTAAAAATCTCCATGAAAGACCTCACTTTTCTCCATCTCTTGAGTATGGCCGATTTTGCCTCTCTCTCTTACCTTGTTTTTTTCTCTTGCTTTGGAGCATTGTTTCAACCCTCCAATGGTGGAGTAACCCCCTTCTTGATTCAAGGGTGAGAATCCCTCTCAAAGATCTCCAAAGGTAAAACCCTAACTTGTACTCTAAGCCCTTTTAATGAATTAGAGTTCTCTAAGGGTTTAGAAGGATAATTAAAATGCATTTTTGTGTTTCTTGGGTGTTGGGATGGAGTTTGACAACTCCATACCCATTTGACCGATTGGTGCAAGAAAGAGAGAAAGAGGAGGATTGGAAAAGAAAGAAGGAAAATATAAGGTCAAGGTAAGAGCTCATTCTCAATGCTTAATTTAATGCATTAGTGTAATGGGAATGGGTAAACAAATAAAAGAACCTAAACTATTGTACTAGTATTGTAGTTGTGAATTTTTGAATATTTGTGAGCAAATGTGTGGATTTGTAGGCCTTAGAGCCAAATGAATGGGGTATGTGTACTAGTATTGTTATTGGAGGAAGTAAAGATGTATTAGGATTGTGATTGAAGAAGTATTGGTGTATTAAGATTGGTATGTGTGCTGGTAGAACCCTTGTGGTTTAGCTAGAATAGGGATGAATTTGATGAGAAAGGAGATGTGTGGATAAGTAAGGAAAATAGGTGAACTATGGCGAAATTTTAGTAGGAATTGTGTATTAAGAGTGACTTGGTGAATGGGAGAATCAAGGTGTGTATTGGGTTTAGTAAAGAGGTTTAGAGACCATGGATAGATGATTGTAGTATGTGAAGTTAAGATACAAAATCTGTAGCAAGAGAGGTATCAAAATGCATTGTAGAACTAAGAAGAAATTATTGTGCAGGATTTTGTAAAAAGAGTGTTGGAACTTGGGTGTAGGTAGTGCAATGGCTTGGGAATGAATTAGCATGGTAAGGAGAAGTATTTAGAATGCTAGGAATGACATTGGTTGAGGAAGTATTGGATGGGAGAATCGAGTTTTAAATCTGTAGCATAAGTGTAACAAAAACTGTTACATGAGTTGGAAAGGAAGTGAGGGAATTGTGTAAGTTCATTGATGGACTTAGTAATAGATTTGGTGGATGAATTGAGGTATTTTAGGAAGCCTAAGTGGCACTAAAACATGTGGGATTACATGTAGGAAGATCGGGGAAGCAATGGGTAAAGTAGGGAACCGAAAACAGATTTTTAACCTGAAGTACTGGGCCGGACCGGACTTGCGACCGGACTTGCAAGTTCGGTCGAGCCCAGAATCACAAAGACGGGAACCTTCTGGAATGGACCGGATTTGCGACCGGACATGCAAGTTCGGTCGGACCAGAAAATTCTCCCGTAATGAGAGCTACTGGAATGGACCGGACTTGCAAGTTCGGTCGAGTAAAAAAAAAATATTTTTATTATATGATTATAAGAATCATATGTATATATATATATGCCTATATACATATGTGCATATATATGTAGTAGTACGCTATAAATGAAGTAGTAAAGGTAAGAAAGTAAGTATATGAGTAGGAAAACAAGTATAAAAAGTAACCAAGTAAGTTGAGAGTATGAGAACATTAAGTACCCCGGGATAACGGGGTAAGTACGGGAGTAGTAATTATTTGTGTATCGTAAGAGTATAGTATTAATAATAATGTTGGAACATTATCAGTGGAACGAGTGTGAACCAAGGAACAAGGGAACACACGGTAGAGCTAACTCCAGTGAAAGGTATGATTTTCTCATGCCCCGTATGCTAACCGAGTTACGTTGATTTGTGTGCTGTATGCCGGCTAATCAAGACTAAAGCATGAAAACGGTTTATTGCCTTTCATTGTGTGTCTTGTTGTATGTTGTATGAGCTAACCCTTCTTGACTGATTGTGTGGCTTCACTTAGTGCGTAGACCGACTCATAGATGAGTCTTGTTGTGTAGCGACTCGTAGTAAGAGTCATGTTGTAAACTAATGGAACAGTAGCAACGCACTAAACTAACGGATCAATAAACGATAACGCAAACCTATGAACTCACTAGAATGTGAGAGAGTGTACGGGAGTAATAACCTTCTGATAACGGTAGGAGAACCGAAATGAATAATCCACAAACAATAAGTAGTGGAAGTATATAAGTAACCTCTATTAGAGGGATTAATCTTGGTGCAAGACATGAACCACGAGAGTAGTAAAGAATGACGAGGGATCTCCAAACCCCTTAGCAATTAGTCGACTCATAATGAGAGGACCCGACTGATGTAAGTATGTCCCGAACATGAGAGTATTCGATACATTGGGGAAACCCTTAAATCTGAGGATACTAGTCGGTTGTAATTCCCTAAGCTAGTGGAGGTTATCAAGAGAGATACTTCTAGGCTAATCCACAGATATGTATTATAACTCTGAGAGAAGAGTGTTTGGGAATTTGAGTAGTCCGGTAAAACGGGCATTATGAGTATTTGAGAGAGCTAAGCGTATAGCCCTCGTATTGTAGGTCCGGCGGCGAGTCTTGTGTATGACTCTGCCCAGAGGCCAAGTAACGAGTATTGAGTATTGCGTATGTATGAGTTAAAGTAATGAGTACTGAGTATGAAGTGAGTATGAGTATGTAATGAGTACCGAGTATTGAGTAGGCATGAGTAAGTATTGAGCAATGAGTACTTGAGTAAGTATGGAGTATGAGTGTGCACAAGTATAGCAACGAGTACGAAGTAGGGTCGTGTGCGAGTAAGGTATTGAACATGGAGTGATGAGTATGCAAGAGCAAGGAGTGAGTATGAGTGGAGTAGCGAATATCGAACACAGTACAAACAGAGTATGAATCGCAACGAAAGAGTATGAATAAAATAACTCTACGAACAGTTGACTATCGAATGGTTTCCTCGGTAAGTATTGAACCTTGTATGTGTATGTCTGGATTGTGATTGTATTTGTAGCATGAGTATGTATGTATGTATGCATGTAAAATGAACCCATTATATCCAACCCAAAGTAGTCGGTACCGCGGTTAGCACGCGGTATATGCGAAATTCATATTCAGCTAAGCTGACCCCTAGGGGGACGTTTTTAGTGTGCAGGTACTTACGAAGCTGACCACCGTTCGAGAGAGTAGGACGGGGACTACTACTAAGCATGGGTAGTTGTATAATAGGGATTGTATTGTAATGTATATGCAAAAATTGGAAGTTCCAAACTGTATCGGTAATTTAAGGATTGTAGTAGAACTCGGTATAGTAATGTATTGGAAGTTGTAATTGAATTATGGTTGAGTATGCAAGGGAAGGTATTGTATTGTGTAGAGTCTCGGTATGTTCAATTCAGCAGACCGATAGTATGTATATTGTAACTCGCCTTGTTAGTCACATGGGTGACTAACGACATTGTACACCCCGCCGATGTGTATGGAGTATCCACTGCGAAGGTAAGTATTGTTACAGTAATGACGGTATTACCGGTAGGGGTGTTACATAAACAAAGAAAATGGCAAGACAACATGCCTCCCCTCTCAGCCATGAGTGCCGATTTTGGAGTATTGATGGAGGACTTTTTGGATGCCAATATTCAAAGAATGATGCATACTTAACATTAGCATGATTTTATGTTTACCACTATGAGAATTAATTAACCAAACCTTACCTATATGTACCGAAATCAGTGAGCTAAAAAGGTCACAATGGCTTGAATGATTAGTCAAATATGCTTAAGAGGAGTATAAACAAATACCTAGTGTCTCCATAATGGAATTAAAGCTCCACCAAGCTCATTGATTTCCGAATTCATTAGCCAAAAGGAAGTCAATATTGGAGCAATCAACCTATAATCTATGACATAAATAATTAATCCCATTACACTAACTAACTAATTCCTAACTATAGTGCCGATTCAATTATGTTAAGGAGGGGTATTAGTGCTAACATTAATAAATTAAATTAACTAAAGCAATCATTAAGGAATTAACAAATCAATTCTCATCCTTACTTCACATAACCACGGCAATCAATTCATTCTTTCCTTGCAATGCCGAATGGGTAAGCTTCTCTTCTCTTAATTTCTTTCTTCTTCTTCCTTCAAGCTCCAAACTCCATTAATGGAGTCTTAGGTTCTAATTCCATTTTTGTGTCAATTTCTTAGTTAATTCTATCAAGACTTGAAGCAACCATCAACCAAATATTACTACACCAAATCGGCTAGCATTCATGCTCCAAGAAGTGTCTTGAATCAACAATTTACCAAGGAGCATTCAAGGTTAACTTAAGGTATTTTTATGCTTGAAAAATCCTTAAGACATGTTATATATATAACCGAAAATTCCAACTCTTCTTAGTTGTTTTCTTCATAAATTTCATGAAGGAAAATTGGTTCTCCATCCATCCTAGGAGCACCAAAAATTCAAGGTAAAATACTTGAGGTAAATCCTTTGAAAACTACTTATAAATCTACTTAAGATCTTTGTTAAGATCTAACTCGTAAACCCCTTCCTTCTCATGTGTTAATACCAAAATTTGGAGCTACAATTTCCATTGAAGGAAGCTTGGGAAATTCAAGAGGAGTTCAAGTACTTAATCATCTTTGATTAAGAGTAAGTTTATTAAGCTAAATATTAAAGTTCTAAGCTTTGTTTAAGCTCATAAATTTTGTACAAAAATTATGTACACCTCTTCAATTAATTAAGGCCGAAAATGGTGAGTTATTTACCAAGAAAAATAATTATAACTCTTAAGCTTAAATTGTTACCACAAGATATGATTTTATGTTACAAAAAAAATTAATTATGAAGAGTTTATACTATGGCCGAAAATAAAAGAGTTCAATTGGTATATTACAGGCCTAATATGAGTATTAACAGTGTTAGAAACATTTAGGTAGTTTAATAAAATATTTAAGTACATAAAATGATGTGTTTATAAGTTTTGGGGTGAAATTGTAATTTATAAAAGTTTATATGTAAATCAAGAATTTAATTTGGGGCGGAAGTGGAATTAATGGAATTTTATGTACCATTCGAAATTTAAGGAAATTAAATATTAAAACTAAAGTTTATAAGTGGATATGTAACTATTATAAAGTTTTTGGGGTTAAAATGTAATTATTGAAAGATATATGATAAAGCCGAAAATTAATGTGGCTAATTGGTGATTTATAAAAGTTAAGGTGTTCAAATAATAAATACCGAATTTATAGTGGTGGTTTAGTGAATTAATTAATTAAGAAAATAAAACTATGTAATATAATTTATTTTGGAGTATAATGTAAAGTTTATGAAATAATAGAGGTTATAATATAACAACCGAAAAGTATGATGTATTTATGGGATTTAAAATATTTGTAGGTCCTATATGGATATTTAGGAGATTTAGAAAAGAGAAATATAATTTAAGATTTTCAAGTAAATCAAAAGGAATTGAATATGAGGAATTTAATGTGTGATTATCAAATAATATTTGGAATTATAGTATATTAAATATAAAGTTAAGAGGAGAATTAATTAACATGTGACTAATAAATGTCATTGAGGAAATTGTAAATTGTTATGTCGTATGGACAAATACAATATGTCATGTGAATAATACTTATTTATACTAAAATACATTCAAGGGAATTATATAAGTTAAGAGAAAATAATTGATGCGGTACATAAGATCATAGAGGTGATTAAGAGGGAATTACCATACAATATAAGTCTTATAAGTAAAGATTGCGATGGTTTAAATTATATATGAAAGCCTTAAACATAAATAAGGTTAAGAGTTTAAAAAGAAATTATCTAGGCGTTGAAAATAAACCTCACATGAAATAACGACTACGAGGACAATTCATGATACAGTAAAATTATTATACGAGAGTTACACAAATTAACACTCTCAGTTAATCCTATTCTAGGACATTGTTTGACCAGACGTTGACCGGGAACTAAACAAGTACAATCTACGGTGAACGGTATGGATTCTTGCAACCTGTTTGCTAACTTTTTGTAACACCCCAACGCGAAACTCCACAGCCTGTACGATGATAGCTCCCAAAGGTAACTGGAAATGCAGCGGAAAACATATATATAACAACGGGTGGTGCTACAACGCCGTTAGTCACCCATGTGACTAACAAGGCTGACTCCAAAATAACTTACAAATGATACAGTCGGAGCACTGAATACAAACCGCTAAGAATAACAAAAGCTAATAGAAAAAGTACAGTACTGTAAAATGATACAGATAGTAATAATCCCATGTCTTAATTCTACCCCACCTACACTCGGTCGGGTATTCTCTTCTTTCTTCAGGTACCTGTGAATGGTTAGCCATGAAACGGCTCAGCAAAATAAATTGCTGGTATGAAAGCGTGCAGCCCATAAGCTAGCGGGCCACGCACAACTACTTTGTCGTAAGCATGCAGTTCATTTTTATCAAATACTGAAGACATGCCTCATATATAAATCACACAAGTAACCATACAAGGTCAACAACTTCACAAAGAGAAACATGACAACAGAGGTAGAGTTAGTAATTAAATTTTGTAGCGGGTATGATAAACCCTTCAGACGAGATAAGACTCTCGCGTTAATGGTTGGGTAATAAATCCCGTAGGAGAGAACGGAGTCAACTCCTATACTTAAATATAGATGTGGGTATCGTACCCTCGAGAGAATGAAATCTTTCCCTCAACTTCAAAATCATATGTGGGTATCGTACCCTCGAGAGAATGCAGTCCTTCTCCCAGCTTAAAATGTTCCGGTACTCTAACCCGGTGAGTGGACAAAGTCTACACCCAAAACCACCGTCATGACGTATACTATATTTGAGGACGACCTGCGACAGGTACAGCCTCCATATTTGCATGCATGGCCAGAAACATCTGGGCTCCTCGCTTCTCGTAGCATTGAATATGTCAGACATCACACAAGGGCGTTAACAACTGTCCAAATATACAGTAACTACAAACTATGACCTGCCTAAATAACAAGCAGATGTCATGAAAAGTAATACATTAATTAACATAAGTACTTAAGACTACCAGAATTGTCGAAAGGGTTTGTTGAAGACCGTACGACGCCAACTGTCATTCACACAGGAAGCTGAGGACGAATAACAGTGACGCCATACCAATGACAACAAGAAAGGCAGACAATACCGCCAAGTATACAGTGATGAAGGAGTATATATATATTACAATGGACATACACTGCGTGAAGATCCAACCTGCATGGCGCACTTGCTACAACAAGTGCTACTCTAGTAAACCAAATAAAGGTGGAAACCATAAAAGACCTACAAGGTGTGGCTAACTATAAGGACAACAGATCGTACCTTCCATAACAGCGATAAAATAATACCTAGAGTCGAGTAAAGGCCACACAAGCCTACTGACACTTGAAGGATGAATACATGAGTTTAGGCAGCAGGAAGGTGAATGAAGACCTACTCGTGAAGAGCAAACACTGAATTTTGTAGGATACCCAGGCACTGAGCTTGCCGCCCAGTGCGGGACTGGAAAATCTTACAATCCCTTATTAACTTTGCGAGAAGAATGTGCGAAACCTTGAAATATGACAAACAGTATAGTCCTACAAAAATAACCAGTGATAATGTCAAGAAAAACAAAATCTCACTATATATAACTAAACATCCAGCATAAATAAGCACTGGATGTAATACCTGTTCAAATACAAAGGGTCTCAACTAGTGTCATTACAGTGACAATGCTAGACTCCTAATAAACAGTGAGAAGAGAACAAACTTCGAACCTCTATATATTCTGAAGTCAGGAGAACTACCTAGCTAGCAATACCAAATGCTACATATATATATATATATATACAACTTGGAGGTAGTAAACCTAAAACTTTTGAGGAGTGTTGATATAATTCAGAGGGCTAAGTATTAGAAAATAGACCCACCCTATTATGAGGCATATGTCCTACACTATCCCTATGGATCTATACGAGCATATGTTGTCTTTGACAGCTCAATTTGTGAATGCAAGTAAAGAGCACATGAAATCAAATAATGTTAACTCTCAATGTAATATAAATTTTAATGTGAACATGGTAACGAATAACCCTCCTTGACACTTGCAATGGAGGTAGTGTAGATTATATTAAGAGTTGAATTCACATATACACTAAAAGTGAGTGGAAGTTAAACTTAAAAGTAGGGAAACATACCCCTTGGCTTGAAACTAGTGTTTACACGTAAACTTTCCTAACGATATATACCAATCTCTATGATTTTAAATCCTCTATTTAATACACCTAATTGAACTATTTTTGGGAAACCATTGAGTTTGTGGACTAACCACGTTTCTCAGAGGTAGAAACAAACAATAAACTTTGATTGTCTTGTCACCAAACCGTAGGATTCAAAATGGGAACCCTTAGTTTGAAATAGTACTAATATTAAAGGATACTTAACCTAGGTCGAACATACAATTCACCTGCTTCATGGAGTTTAAATGGAATAAGAAAAAGCCAAGCTTTAAGACGGAAGGAATAATACTTTAAGAAACCATAAATATAGATTGAGTTATAAAAACTTTTCCTTGAAGATTTATCCCAAAATTTGGTAATAACTATGACTGTCCTTGTATCAAGTGTTGATAACCAAAATGTAGGCAATAATCAAGCCCTGATAAGTTAAATACTAGATAAGCCTTTTAAAGAGAAGAGTGTATTCTAAGGTATCCAAGTCCATAACTGAATTTATTGCTTGTATTATGGGTCTAAGAGTCAAATGATTGATGAAATAATTATTAGGCAGTAAGTGTCTAGATGTTTTAATAAGAATTTATCTTTTATGCCAAGAGGAAAAACTGGCTTCCCCACTAAATGATTTAATCAAACGAACTTAGTTCCGGGGATTAAGGAATGCATTAGATTCGAGTTTAGGTTATGACAATTATTAGATTAGGTGTATAACAGTCAAGGGAAAATGTAGTAATCACCACGTCACAAAGTCTTGATAAGATAAAATTTGGAAATTGACAATTATGTGGTTTGATATTTGACGTGGGTGGTCAAACTTGATCCTGGTCAGATCAAGGGAAAACCAAACACAAAATGATGTGGAAGGATACTTCAACACTGACGTTGACCCCGTCAGGGTTGGATGATTCCTGAGACTCCCTACAAGTGGTCACAAATCTTTCTGTGATAAGTAGGTATTTATTCTTAATTCTAATATAAAATTTGACTAATTAAGTATATGAGATGTGGAAGGTGTAAGTTAAGAGTTAAGTTGTCCAGGTTATCCTGTGGAGATTAAATGGCTAAAATAACTCCGCGTATGTCGGAAAAATTGTCGACTGTGAGGGAAATACTTACTATTAATATACCATGAGCCATGTTAATAAGTTAAATACGAGATCAAGAGATATTTACCTATAATGAGAGTATTCTCAAGCTACCTTCTAAGTTATGGCCACATTGCCATCTGAAGGGAAAGATAGACTTCTAGTCTTTCTTTATGAATTCAAACCCAGTATATTAAACGGGAACCTACCTGTAAGCATGGTAGAATATAAAGAGTAGAAACATTATACTAATACTAACATGAGTTGATTCATAAACCACAAGAACATGTGGAATTGCGAGGAAACTGTACCTTGTTAGAAACCTTAGCAGGAACCCTACTGTCGTATACCTAATGAACAGACGATAGTAATCGTGTATGTACTACCGATAATTGGTGAGTCAATAATAACAGGAAATCTTTCTATATTATGTACAAGATGCACGGCTCGACCGTAGCTCATACTCAACATTGAAAATGAAAACCGAATATAGTGACAGCAAACTCAAATACCAGAATCTCAAAATGACGACCAGAAGATCAAAGAGAGTAATTTTAATATGCCCCAGTATTACCTCAAGATCCGAGCACCGTTGACTACAAGAGGTGATAAATTGAAGACAAATTTTAGACCAACAAGAAAACTACAACTCTACAGCTACAACAACTGAACCACTGAATGCACCAGCAACACCAACAAGGATGATGAACCCCACTATCAGGACTCTACCTGTAACACCCCACTCGTAATCACTTAATAATCACTCACGTAGCATTTAATTAATAACGTCTCACAACGGAAGTCTCACCTTACTAAAACTCACTTGGGTGTCACATGCCATTACTCCCCATAGCCCTACGAGTAAAGAAGCAGAAATAAATAAACTAAGAAATAACACTGTTATTACAAATACAACCGCAGTGATAACGAGATACTAACCTATACATCATTCTAACCAAGAGTAACTTTAACGACAAGTGAGCGTCGAGGTAAATCCCATATGTATACAACGTTATAAACACATTAAACTAATATTCATCCTATACATTACGAAGTCTTGCACTATAATTAAAATTCTAACTACCTCGGTCCCGCTCTTCGGCTTCGACGGTAGTCATCACCTGCACGTAATGCCATAAAGGCTCAGCGATAAACGCTGAGTACGCCAGGCCTAGACCCTATTGGTCACTTAATAGTTATGGCCGCCATTATTAAGTTTGTTACATGCTTTACTGGTGTATAGGTATTTAAACCAGTAAACACATGGATGACGGTAATTTAAACAAGTAACACTGTAACACAGTCACTACATTTCACGCAATCACACACAACAACACACAATGCAATAGTAATAACATTGACACGTGCAGCCATTAGTAACGGTCAGGTTATTTAGTTAGTCACACGACCCCCCGGGTCCTCATTACATCACATCACAAACGTTAGTGGGTGTCAAGTTAGGACAACCAGAAACAATCTCACTTGGACAGTAGTCCCACGTACACACAAGGTGCTCACTGCCCTGATGATCCGAAGACTCCGGGTCTATTTCACTTTGCCTTTGTAAAGGCGTCCATTTAGGTGGCCAAGGGCCTGGTGCCAACGGTAGCACACTCCGCCTGACGATCTATCTAGGTTCGTTCAGGATTAACTAGGGAAAACCCGATACGGGATAACCCAGGAGATCTCTACACGCGACCAGCAGCCGGTGACTGTCTGGATTATGGTACAACATCAATTTCATTCACACTCCACTGTTAACTTGTTAGTTAGATAGTCAGTTACAGTTTTAATTATAGAGAACATCACTTATTTTGTTGGCTGCCCTGTGGGTCTTACGCATGCCTAGAATTATTCTAGGTAGTATTCTCATTTGAGTCAGAGCTCTAGAGACCGACGATGTCGTGTCTCGTTCCTAAGCATTTCACTTGGGTTATAACTGCATACTTATAATATTTAGCGTATTATGTCAGAGAACGGTAACCACAATCACATAACTCGCATATGTAGTTTTATATAAGTCGATCTATAGTCGACGTAGTATTAGTCCCAGAGGACGTTCGCGCACAATTAAATGGTACAGGAAATTAAACAATCAAACATCACATGACACAATCACATCCACTCACATACATACATGCATCACACGTTAAACAACACACATATCTGAGCCTGAGGAAGCCCTCAGGACATCTCATATCAGACCCCTTTACGTACCGTTCACCAAGACCTAGGTTACGCAGTAGACCACTAGCTCGTCGAGCGCCTTCATCGGTGATACGGTCTAAATAACAAACATAACATAAGTCAATCCTCATGACCTATTTAAGCTCGGTAAATCCGAACAACATAAATAATCCCGACCCTTCATCCCCGGATTTCAATTGTTATTTGTTAAAGTAGCGTTATACGAGATTTGTTACTCGTGGTACGTTTTATTTATCGATGTCCAGGTTTATTTAAATGGGTCGGTTAAAATACGCTTTAGTTATAGCGTTCTTAAGCGTTAGGATTTATTTAATTGTATCCCGTATTATTCACGAGTATACAAATATACTTCACGTTTATACTTAAGTATTAACTTTAACCAATCCGGTTTAGTATACGAGTATACAATTTTAATGTATAGTTACATGTATACTTGCAATGTTACTTCGCATCTTATATTATGCTCTTGGACTAATGTTTATAATTCATTCCATGAATTAATATTTTTCTCTTTTGAACTTAGGCATTTAATATATAGTTGCATGAATGCATGCACTAATATTTATATGGCATTTTTTTGCCATTTATTATAATACAATGTATTTATAATATTCAAGACTTGTAACAAGTTATATTTAATTTCCAACTAATTAACTTGTACTTTACAAACTTAGTAGTGTAGTAACATTCACTCTTTATATTATATAGTTTCCAACTATATCATATACTCATTATTTATATTTATTCACATATGCTTGTGCACCACATATATATACACTTATATTTATATTTCCTGATTCATTATCTTATATTATATGTCACATTTTCATCATCTTAATGTAAGATGATTATTTGATTTGTTGCATTATATTATGCAATTTATATCAAGAACTTATCTTAATATTTTGTAATATTCCATGACATATATTTATAACTCCTAAGGTTTATTTTGTACTAACCTTAGTTTTTAAATTCCATTATCCCAATAATTGTCACATTATTTATGTGTATATTATTAATGGTAATTGTCCCATTTAATCATATTAATACTATATAGTACTATAGTACTTATGTCATTGTAAACTATAGTTCAAAATTAAATTTCCAACACTTATTATTTGCGCCAAGGCCTCCTCACTTCCAGTAATTATGTTTTGACCACATAATCTTATTCAATGTTACATAATATCATTACACCATATAGTATGATATTTTATATTGCATTAACATTATAAGCTAAGGTTTTAATTAAACCTCATTGATTTGCCGTAAGGCATAATGTAACACCCCAACCGTTAATCCCATGCTTACCGTCTAATCGTCCTGTTAATCCTACGAGTTCGTAGCGGAAATATTACTACTTACTACGGCGGGTGGTACAACGCCGCTAACCGCCCATACGGCTAGCTAGGCTTACCTTACTTACAGTCACGGTCTGATGCACATAGTGTACCGAGCTACTAAATTACTTACCAAAATACCATATACCAAATACTTACATCAATGGATCACCGAGTATTTAAGTGTATTCAATTACATCCTTTCTAAGTTCCAAAAGAGTGAGTTTCTACCAGCTACTCATCTATACCCCAATCCAATACTTCCACTATCCAAAAAGGTGTACCCCATGGTACACCGGCTAACAAAAACTTACAGCCGTGTACTACTCAGTACACCAATCATAAATTCATTGTTTACAATCCAAAAAGAAAGACAAGGAAATTAAACTTCAACTCTCATAGTCTTCATCCTTCGCGAGTACCTGCGTGTAGTAAAAATGGTGCCCCAAGGGGCTCAGCAAACGCTGCGTATAAACTCCGCATATACCGCGTGCTAGCTAGGGCACGCCGACTATTTGACATCCACTAAACATGCTGTTCATTAATTACATACATACATGCTTGCATACAACATACATTCATTCACAATACATTATTCATTCCAAGGCAACAATACAATAATGCTCACAATACTTACCTTCACAAGGTTAGCCAAATTATGCATCCGGGTTAATCGGAATGCTTTTACTCTTTTACTCACTTCTTACTTTTTCTTACTTACACTTACTTACTTTCATTTACTTTACTTACTCATTCTTACTTACTTACTCATACTCAAGTTAAGTCGTCGGGACCTCCGGCCCTGGGGACTACGCCGTCCCACCTCCGGGATTTACTTGACTCACCAATCCGGGATGCTACCCACTTAAGGGATTTAGGCCGCGGACCAGTTTAAGAGTCAGGAATTGGAGCCAACCTCTCGTGACTCCACATCCTCACGCGTGGCCGAAACTATATCGGACTTCTACTCATTCCAATTTAATTACCAATTTAAGTTAGATTGGTTAGCTTGTTAGGAATAAGTTAGAAGCCCAAACACATTCATAATCGGTCACAGTACATTGCAACATTCATACAAGTATTCATATTCATCCATACATTTCATGAATTATACAAACTAAATTTAAAGACAACATACAACACTACATATTCACAAGTAAACATGATAACTCCGATTCGTGCATTTATCTTATTTGGTGATCAATTAGCACACAACACACAAATCAGAGTAACCCAGATAGCATACGGGGCATGAGGAATCCATACCGTTCACCGTCGTACGTGTTTCCCAACGTCCTTCCGGTGTCACAAATCAAGTCCTATTATATACATACAATTGAATGATTAATCTAACTATCATTAATCTAACTCATACTTACTATGTCCTTATACTTCTTACACTTACACTTTACTCACTTATTTTTCATGACCTTAAGTTTTACTTTCTTACTTAATATTGGCATGCTTACATACATGTACATATATATATAGTAGGTATATATATATATATATATATATTATTTAATTTAAATAATTTTTTTTTTACTGGACCGGACTTGCGACCGACCTTGCAAGTCCGGTCCATTCCAGTAGCTCACATTACCGAATTTTCCTGGCCCGACCGAACTTGCAAGTCCGGTCGCAAGTTCGGTCCATTCCAGTAGCTTGCATTACGGGAATTTTTCTGGCCGACCGAACTTGCATGTCCGGACTTGCAAGTTCGGTCCCTCTTCTATTGACATTTCTAGCACCTCTAATGTATCTAGATTGCATTATCTATCTCTCTCAACTTACCCTCTACCTATCTTAATCAAAATCTGTTACAAAGTGTATTAATATGCATTGGAGAAGTTAGGAAGCGTAAGGGTAACCGAATTAAATTAATAATAGTTATCACGCCTCGATTAAGATGTCGCCTTTCCAAGCTCTATACGATAGACCTTGCCGTACACCCTTGTGTTGGGATGAGTCAAGTGAAGCGGTCATAATAGGACCGGAGTATCTTGAGCAAGTGCAAGCTGAAGTGCAGCAAATTCGAGCTAATATGAAGGCAGCCCAAGATAGACAGAAATCTCTATGCGGATGTGAGACGACGCGACCTTGAGTTCGCCGTGGGCGACCAAGTGTTCTTGCGAGTTTCACCTATGAAGGGTGTCTTCCGTTTTGGCCAGAAGGGCAAGCTGAGCCCAAAGTTTGTAGGGCCGTATGCGATCACCGAAAGAGTATGGATCCGTAAGTATGTATGAGTATGAGTATGTATGCGTATGTATGAAGTAACGAGTAAAAGAGTAATCTCCACTCGATTAACCCGGGTGGACCAATGATGCTAACAAGTATTGTATGTTGTGTATGTAATGTGTATGTGGAATTCGGAAAAAGGTAAGTATGTATTGGATGGTTTATGTTGTACTTCTTGTATGCAATGAAGTGTATGTATGTGTGTATGCCTTGCGTAATGTATTGTAATATTGTGTATAAGAGCATGTATGCATGTATGTTTGTATGAAAACGAACCGCATGTATTCGACCAAGTGGTCGGCGTACCCTCACTAGTACGCGGGGTATGCGGTTATCATGCGCAGCGAAAGCTGACCCCCTAGGGGGAACGTTTTTAGTGTGCAGGTACCCGAAGCGGATGTGCTCAAGTAAGAGACCGGCGGCACACCCATGTACTTAGAAAGTAAGTAGTTGTGAGGAATGGGTAGATGTAGACTCTTAGTGAGTATGTATGAACTTGGAAGGGATATTATAATTGTATAAGGATCCTAGTAGACTCGGTTAAGTATATTGTAATGGATGGATTATGGGGGAGTAAGTATTGAATGGAGCATTATTGTATTTGATTGATGTATGGAGTATGTATTATAGATGTGTAGTACTCGGGATTCCGGTCCATCAGACCGATGCTGTATGTAGTAGCAGTAGCCTTGTTAGTCACGTGGGTGACTAACGGCATTGTATCACCCACTGTATGTAAGTATGTATCCGCTGCGTGTATCTGATGTGTAAGGAGATTGGACGGTAAGCATTGTATTAATGGTAGGGGTGTTACACATAAGCATTAATATTCCGATTTTCTTCAATTCCTCCTCATGTCTCCATTATTACAATATTGCCTCACATATTATACAATGTAACATACACCTTATATTATATCATCTTAACCATATAATTAATATAACCTATGGTCTTTATTTATTTATATATATATATATTTTTTATTTACCGAACAGGCCTTAGGTATGTTCGGTCTATATTTCTCTAGCAACATAAATTTCCTATGTTTATACTTTTACCACAAATGTTATAGCATGTTACTCTTAGCTTATATTATACCATATTAATACACATAATTTTGTATAACCTATAGTTTTAGGTTATTTAAATTTCGAACAGCCCTCTATTTGTTTTTAATTTCTTTTTCCGCCCCAACTTCTCTTATTTACATATTGACCACACTTTATATAATATACTTTCAATATGTCACAAAAACTTTATATTATACACTTTTCTTTATAAATTCATTTGTTCAACTCCAAAACTCTAATATTTACAACTTACCAATTTATTACTTAATCATTTTATCTTCACTCTTATCGGGTTAATATTGATTTACCAAACAAATTACTAAAATCCACTAAATCTACTTGTTAACTTAGTCCCATGTTAACATATAACTAATCAGACCTTAACTATAAGTCTTAACAGATTGGTACCAATTTCCAGATTAGTACTAATCTTAATCAACACTAAAAACTTAATTTAGCATCCGTTTATTTTGGTTGAACCGTCATGTGCACTTATTTCATTTGCACATGTGCTGCTATGGCAGAACAAAAGCACCGTTTAATTTTTAATTGAGCTTCCATACGCATATACGTAATTCAATCATGTGTTGTTATACAGCAGTAGTTTCAGTATTAGCATGTTTTTTGTTCAGTTGATTAACAAGCATTACTAGTTGTCAAATTAAATTACAATCAGTTCAGCTAATACACCATCTTTTTTCCAGATAAACCACAATATTCAGCTGCTGTCTAGCAAGCAACAAATATCTGTTTAACTAATCATGTTTATGAGATTCAGGGCCAGCAGAGAATCTGTTGCTACTTACGGTTCTCATCGTTTGTTTCACCACAAAGATCAAACTTCTATTGTCATCATGGGCAGCGATGACTAGTTTGTAGTTTATATGCTTATCATTTATTTTACTGGAGTGACAGAATAATCAAGCTACTATTGTTGTAATTGCCTATATAGGTAGGAGTATATTACCGGTTTTGGAGAGAACTATCCTCAGCGTTTTTTTCCTCAAATCTGGTTCGTGAGGTGCAGCAGTTCCACTGAATTATGATGTGCAATTCCAGTGGACTCTGTGTGCAGCTGATGTGTAATTACAGCAGTCCAGTGATGCACTGGTGAAGAAGATAATGGGGTGATTAGCTCCCAGTTTCAGCAGACTCGGTGTTTAAGTCACACTGGACAGATTCATCTCATTTGAATCTGGTGTGCGATGAGTAGTTATCACTGCAGGGACATCACCGTAAGAAGAGAATGAGGACAGGCGCAAGGCATTTGTTCCTTGTTCGCAGCTACAACTTCCAGGGGGGAAGAGAATAGAGTTCTAGCATCACAAAGAAGGGGATGGGAGAAATGTCAGGTGTGAACTTTGTCTGGTGTGCAATTTTTTTTTTGCTATACACAAACCAAGTCGTGCAAGAAGGGATGGAGAAAATTCAAGTATATTACCGGTAATGTAGAGAGCCAATACAGGTGTACAGATGGGTGTTCTTGTTCGTCATTTTGCAGGCACAACAAGAGGTGGAATGGATTTTTGTTAACCGAGCATGATTTTGCAGTCCCAGTGGTCTACTAACACAAATTCCAAACACAAGAGAAGAATGAGTCAGAGAACACCACCGTACAGAACAGAAAATGAAGAGAAGTGCCACTTGTATGTTCAGCTTAGATTGAATGAAGAGATGTACAGAGCACATATGTTCTGGTGCGTTGGCTATTTTTTTTTATAAGTGGCTGAAAGTTCAGCTTAGGAGTAATACTGAGGTTCTAAATGAACCTTTCTCGCAATACGGTAGTAGTGAGTTTTGAACCCAGAATCTTTGGTAAGTATACCACTCCACTGCCGACTAAGCCACCGGGGCTTGGCTCTGGTGCGTTGGCTATAATTTACCAATAGTGAAGAGAATGGACAGAGATGTGGATATTCCTTGTTCTCCAACTCTTCCATTGCAAGGCGCAGACATGAGAAGGAAGTGAAGATTGGCTCATATCATATGTTTCTGGCTCGCTAGTTTTGGTTCCCATCAAGAATGAAAAGGAATGAAGACAGACGGCAGTTGGTTCCTTTCCAGGTAGATTTACAATGAAGAGAATTCACAGTAAGGAGTATAGAAGAGTTTGTCGGCATGTATGTTCCTAGCCGCCCAGTTAGGTTAGTGCAGCTGCAGCAAGGGGATAGTAATTAAGGAAATAGAGAAGGAATGGGGTGGGGCAAAGAACTGAAGCGGCAGAGAATGTATGTTGTTGTAGATAGGGTTTCAAAATTAGAAGAAAATGAACAGGGCGCCGAACAAGCATGTTCCTTACGTCAGTTATTTTTTTGTAAGAGAATTAGGTTGAATATTATCTAGTAAATAAAATGGGTTATATATTTTAATGAGTTGTAGTTAGTAGTTAAGATTTTTTTACTATTCTTGGGCTAATTTAATTGTATTTGTAGTTGGTGATTAAGATGTCCCCATTTTACTAATTCGCTAATTTAGTTTCTCATTTGCATAACAATTTAATATTAAATATTGTTCCTTTCACATATTTAAGAATATTTAACCTTTCATTAAACACTTTCATTTAATTAGCTTATTATTAATTATCCCAATTAATATTTGGGATATTTCAATCTACCCCCTTAAAAGGACTTCGTCCCGAAGTCACATTCCTCAAATCACATAGCCGCAGGTAATCAAGTTCCACTAGGTATCCTCTAACTAATTCATCTTAGGGATCAAGTCCCGTATCTTTATATCTCAAGGTGTAGTAAGTGCACATTATCTCATAGGCATAGTGCAATAAAAAACACTTCTACTGTATCATACGAAAATATAATCCACACACGGTGCAGCTCAAGTGCACGGCACAATATTCACACATCCACACATGGTGCAACACAAGTGCACAATACCATATTGGTTCTTTCACTTTCCACATAGGGATTTATATCTATCACAAGTATCTCCAAGGATACGTCATAAACAAATGTATTCACAAACATAATCGAGTATCTCGTAGGATACATAACACACATACAAGTGCACAAAAGCACAAACAGACAATTACAACTAAGTATGCCCCGCATACGTACCACAAGCACAACATTAACAACACAAATTTCTGGTATACGCCAGTGTACGCCAAGAGGCTCTACCCCCCTTAAAAAGGGTTACGCCCCGTGACCCCCAAAGTATCTAACAGTCACTATAAGAAGAGCGCTGGATACTTGGCTCGTATAGAGTCATCCAACTCTCATGTGGCCTCATCTGCCTCATGGTTCGACTAAAGACCTTTGACCTTTTAATGGTCTTGGTCTCCCTCATTTCTGTATCGGGGATAAGGAGTGGAATCTACTCTTATCTGAAAGACGGGTCTAATTCTAGCCTTTTGGGCTTGAAAATATGTGGAGAGTGAGACGCGTACTTCTCTAGCTGGAAAGCGTGAAGTATTTTGTGCGCTCTCTCAAACACGTTATAATGGGCCCACTCACTCCGTAGTGAGGTGTAGACCGACGAACATAGGGTTCAATTTGCCCTTTTTCATTCTTATGGATTGTTTATTAGTAGCAAGTTATTGTTGACCCCATTCCAATGTGACAGTGCTATACACGGTCTTTCTTACTTTTGGAAATAAAGGTATCTTGGTCGGAGCGGTATCTTTATTGTACACACGCTCGATTTGATTCAAGTCGCCTATCCTGGTATTCCGGGTTACTAGCATTCATGTTTGTACTATATCTTCAAATGTTCCTTGTCTTTACTTATTGACTTTCAGTTAATGGTGAGATGTGACATTAGCTATCGTTAGTATTCAGTGCTCTTTGCACTTGTCTCAGCAATTTTGAGACATACTATTCTATGTATTCCTTGGGATAGTCCTTGTGATCTCGTGTCTCCGGGTTGTTTTGTTCCGGAGTAATACGTTAGTTGTAGTATTTGTTAGGTACTTCTCGTTGATGTATGTTGTGTTTTCTCGTATGTCAGCCTTGCGACAATACCTATATTTGTTCGCCCCGCGCTTCTGCTGGGGGAAATTCATTTGTTATTCTTATTACCCTTTTTTTTGTGTTATGCTTCTTTCAGCATCCAATGTGGGTATGTTCTACGGCAATGAGGCATTTTCCTCAGGGTTTATCTTGTATCTTTCTCATGTTGCTTTACCATGAGTGTATTTGTACATTTATGAGTCTCCACGTGGGTGTGTAGCATTGAAAGTTGTATTCACTTGGAGTGTCTTTTGAATGGTCTAGACTACTGTAGTCTGCCTTTATAATGGTTTTGTTCCTCATTATTGGGTTTTATGCGAGTTTTACTCGTGTAATTCGTGCCAATGTGTTTATTTCTAATGGCTGCTTATAACGGTCGCTTATGTATGTACCATATTGTAGTCGATTCGACGGTTATTGGTTATTGGTTATTGTTACACTTGCTTTAAGGTTTAGGGCATCCGCTAGTATACTAGCTCTGCCTTTCTTTTATCAGTTAGTAGTGTGTTTATGTTTAACCCACTTTTTGAGTGAAAATGTAGCATTGCCCTTACTCTTGGGCATGTGGTGACTGTTATATCATACAATATTGTTTCATGTTCTTAGTTTGGAGAATAGTTCTCTTTATGCCCCTTTATCGGGTGGCAGCTATCATCATTATGTAGGTTCCTTCTGGATGGCAAGAATTGTGCCATTATGGACTCTTGGTCCTTATTAGGATTTCACCTGTTTACCCGCCCATTTAATGGGTTCTCATGCATTCGTCGTTTAGTTGACAATTAGCTCTCTTATCTTTCGGGAGGTTTCCTTTTGTACTATTGTATATTAATCACTCCTTTGTGGAGTCACGACTTTAGTCGTGCTGTATCTAAGGTTTTTGGTTCCTCTAGTCTCGTTCGTTAAACTAAGACCCTTGTTAATTCATTCGAGGTGGTTATTTGCATTGGTCTGGATTTGTATCACTGACCTTGGCACAAAGTTGACTACTTCTCGTTTTCCTTATGCTACTTGTCTAGATGTACGGGATACCCTACTGATATATTACTACTTGACTAACTTATAATTAAGTCTGTCAAGTCCGCAAACTCCTATGGAGTGCGGTCGTTCCATATTTGTTTTTACATATTTTCGTAGTGTCTGACACACAGTTACAATCTTGTGAAATATTCATTTTCCAATCTCTTTCTCAAATAGTATTGGTGTGTCCCAAAGGGATTTTAGGTTCCCTGGGTCTCTTGCCTAATGGGCATGATTACGTATTTTATGTTTAGTAAGTGTTTACGATATTGTGTCCAAATAGTTTGGTTTATACTGTAACTGTACGAGGTGGTTTTCCCCTCTGTCATTGTTTTCAACATAAGTTCACTAATGTCTTAAAGGGTTCTTACGACCACTTGTATTGACAAGTCGTTGTTGGTCTATTGTTTATTAAGTTCTGTATTGGAGTGATTGTGCATCAGTTTCAAATCACCGTTATCTGGTTTCCGTGCGCGCCGTTTGGTGTTCGTTCATTATTTCTCATTCTTATATTTTACAAGTTGTTTGTGTTGTTTACGGTACGTGTTTGTTTTTTTTTTGTTCTTCTAACTTCACCCTATTTTATGGGTTACATCACTTGTTGTAATCTCAGACTCTATGGCAAAGGTTTGTGTTTTCTTCTTTTATGGAAGTCCTTGTTGTAGTTTGGTTTCAATCGGTTTTCTTCATTAGTCATTTTGTTTTAAGTGTTGTTGCTCTTGTGGCATACCCTGGAAAGGTAGTCGGAGGTGGTAATTCCACTCTCCTGGGCTCGTGTGCCCCTAATAGTACATTGGATATTCTCACTTAGGCTTGTGCCTTATATTGTTAGACCTAGTGTCTTGTATTATTGTTTAGGTTGTTGTCATTGTTTAACTTACATAATCATCATCACCGACATTCGTCACGTTAGTAAATGACATGTCTTAAACATTTACTTCTCTTTTGTCACCTCAGGTATGGTGGTATACGGTGGCAATAGCCATTCTCTTTTCGTGAAATTTCACCCAATGATCCGTGTGACCAAATGGAGTAACAATTTATTTTTCTATCTTGAAATTTGTCCGTTCATGTTGGTCATGGCACTCCTTTGTAAGGATAGTACCTTGGAGGTTAATTGTTTAAGCAGTGAATGCCAATTTGCGTTTGTGGCTGCAATTGGTTTAAGTAATATCTGTGTTCCGGTATAATGGGTCTAATCATTCTCTTGTTGTGGTCATCGTGTTTCTCGATGTTATGGTAGGTTATTGCTCAGTTTTTTTTTGCCCTTGTTATTCTTACTGAAGGTAGTGTTACTTGTGGTTTTCCATCTCGACCCTAATGAGGATTAACAGGTTCTCCCTTTTTCTAAGTATTTATTGTTTATTGGCATGTGCCGTTATGGGTATAGTGTTGGCTCTAATTGTTACACGGTTATTTTTCCACCATAATTCCCTAAATATGTTTAGGGTTGAACTGTTATTCACAAATATTCATACTTGGTACCTTATGGTTACATTGGATGTGTTTTAGCTGTTTGCAGCGGGTATACTTCGGTTCCTTGTCTATTCTTATGGGATTAATTTTTGTGGCCACTTGTGGAGAGTTTCAGGAATCATCCGACCCTGATGTGATCAGTATCAGTGTTGAACTATCCTTCTACCCCAGTTTGTGTTCAGCTTCCCATGACCTGTACTGGATCAAGTTCCACCTCCCACGTCAATTTCAAATCATTAAATAATTTATCAATACGTTATGGTGTTTGGCTCATGAGCCAATGTTAATTATTCATCAATGTTTAATTGGTGTAGTTCGTTACAGGGTTGGTGTATGCCCTTTAGTTGCAGTAGTCGGACTCATCGGGTCCTTCTAAGGTTTGTAGGCCTCATGTTTTTTAGGGTTGCATGACCCTAATTTGTGACAGACTGTATTTATGGTGTTTGTACAAAGGTCGTACGAATATTTAATGGTTACAGGTGGCCATGGTGTTGCACCTGCGGTCTGCATGGCCTGTAGACTACAATTCATCGTTATAGTGGTAATTACTGTTGCAATTATAGTTGCAGTTATAGTTGTAGTTGCAGTTGTAGTTGCATCACTTGTTGTAGCAAGTGCGCGAGGTAGGCGGAATCGTTAATGTATTGCTCTTCATAGCGCTTGCTGTAGCAAGTGCATCATGCAGGTTGAGTTATTGGTTTTATAATTGTTGGTCTCGTTGACGTTTCAGTCGTTCGAGTAAGGTTTAGATGGTTTGTCTTGAAAAGTATAGTATTGGAGTTATTTTGGTCCGTTATGGTATGATAAGTTTTCTAGGGTAGTTCTAATTCTGGGTTCTCTGAGTTGGACTCTTTTTTAGTACGGTTTTACTTCTTCGTGGTAGAAGGAGGTTTCGACACATACTCTTATGTAGTCAATTTATTAAGTTAAAGGTGTGCGGTTACCTAGATCGCGCTGCGTACTAGTACCAGCGCCTAAGGTTTCCACAAAATTCGGGGTATTCTGCCCCTGGTGACTCCTTTCCCCTTCTAAGTGCTCTTAGCAAGTGGGGCCAGCTCCACGTAGCTACCTTGTGGTGCTTCGGGTCCAGCAGATGAAGTACTCTAGTTGTCCTTGGTGCGACATTCTCCTTCTAGAGTGTTTTATTGTAGTAATTTAAGGAGTTTAGCTTGTAAGCTCATATGGTCATTGCAATTGTAGGTCTGGTTTCTCTGAACCTGCTAGGTTGTATCGAGTTGAAGCTATCCCTTTCTGTGAGATACTTCTAGGTGGTCATTGGTTTTGTATGTTATGCGTTCTTGATAGTTGTCTGAGACTCGTTTTTCTATCTTTCGGTCTTCAGGTGCATCGAGCGTGCTTTCCTCGGTTAACTGGACAGGGTTTCGGTGTCTAATTACAAGCTAACCCGATTGTCCAATGGATTCCTATCCTTCTTTAAAGTAAGGTAGATGTACATTCTCTGCTGCGTATTAGTACGCTTCTAGATAGTAAGTGATTATCAGGACCCCTGGTCCTTAATGATTTACTGTATCACCGCTTTCTGTATGTCTTGATGTCATAGAAACTGTAGCAACCGCATCAGTCTTCCGAATTGGAGGAATTCTTCTGTCTCCTTGGCGTCATTCATTGCATTGCTCCAATGGGTGATGCTCGAGGTGTGGGCAGCGGCGGGTGGGGTACCACTGTTGTTTTCCCGGGATGTTCTTCCATCAAGCTCGTGTGGCGACTGTCGTCTCAACGTTGTTCGGGGTTGCAGGACCTCCGTCACCCCCGGCATGCCTCTTCTCGACACCCGTAATACGCTATGTCGTATCATTACTCGGTAGTTTCACGTATAGTAATCAATCACACATATATGCCATTAAGGCTAATATTGTCACGCATTCAGTGTTACTAAGACACTGGTTTATTTAAGAATAGATGTCTCGTACCTCACAAACATTTCCCGTATTCCCATAATCCTAAGCTCACTGTCTTAGTCCTAATATCTCATCATCAGAGCGGTACTCCGCTCTGATACCACTTTTGTAACACCCCACTCGTAATCACTTAATAATCACTCACGTAGCATTTAATTAATAACGTCTCACAACGGAAGTCTCACCTTACTAAAACTCACTTGGGTGTCACATGCCATTACTCGCCCATACGAGTAAAGAAGCAGAAATAAATAAACTAAGAAATAACACTGTTATTACAAATACAACCGCAGTGATAACGAGATACTAACCTATACATCATTCTAACCAAGAGTAACTTTAACGACAAGTGAGCGTCTAGGTAAATCCCATATGTATACAACGTTATAAACACATTAAACTAATATTCATCCTATACAATACGAAGTCTTGCACTGTAATTAAAATTCTAACTACCCCGGTCCCGCTCTTCAGCTTCGACGGTAGTCATCACCTGCACGTAATGCCATAAAGGCTCAGCGATAAACGCTGAGTACGCCAGGCCTGGACCCTATTGGTCACTTAATAGTTATGGTCGCCATTATTAAGTTTGTTACATGTTTTACCGGTGTACAGGTATTTAAAGCAGTAAACACATGGATGACGGTAATTTAAACAAGTAACACAGTCACTACATTTCACGCAATCACACACAACAACACACAACGCAATAGTAATAACATTGACACGTGCAGCCATTAGTAACGGTCAGGTTATTTAGTTAGTCACACGACCCCCCGGGTCCTCATTACATCACATCACAAACGTTAGTGGGTGTCAAGTTAGGACAACCCGAAACAATCTCACTTGGACAGTAGTCCCACGTACACACAAGGTGCTCACTGCCCTGATGATCCGAAGACTCCGGGTCTATTTCACTTTGTCTTTGTAAAGGCGTCCATTTAGGTGGCCAAGGGCCTGGTGCCAACGGTAGCACACTCCGCCTGACGATCTATCTAGGTTCGTTCAGGATTAACTAGGAAAAACCCGATACGGGATAACCCAAGAGATCTCTACGCGCGACCAGCAGACGGTGACTGTCTGAATTAAGGTACAACATAAATTTCACTCACACTCCACTGTTAACTTGTTAGTTAGATAGTCAGTTACAGTTTTAATTATAGAGAACATCACTTATTTTGTTGGCTTCCCTGTGGGTCTTACGCATGCTGAAATACCCCTAAATTAATTTAGGGGATTTCTTTTATAAAAACCCTAAATAATATTATTAAACACTAAATTAGTGTATGGTATTATTTAAAAATTATTTAGGGGACTTCTTATATTAAATTCTAAATAATAATACAATTTAAATTAATTTATTATAAGGTATTATGAATTTAATAATAAGATTTATAAGTCAATAAATCTTCGAAAAATTTTTTAAACACTCCAAGTATATTATAAAGATTTTAGAAAGAGTTGGAACATTGATTTGAAGCATAAAAGTCAATATAAAATCCTAGAAACCCTAAAGCTTCTTAAGCCTTGCTAGGGTTGACTTTTTGAGAATGGTCAAACCAGCCCATGAAACCTATACCAATAAATAGGTTATGGAAAACCATGAAGATCGATAAAAAGAACGTCAAAAACAGATCATCCTAGCCAAAGTTATGATAGAATGAAGTTTAGAGCCAAAATTTTGAAAACTGCCACATGTCAAGCTCACACGGGTCGCCTGTACTTAGCACGAAAATCGGCCAGAAACCTAACTGCCATCAGCGTTTTTGCCCTAACTTTAGACACTTATATCTCACTCATCTTTATGAATTTAGCAACGCCGTTTTTTTCATTCTCTTCTCCTTGATCTCCTCTTTGCAACCATAGCCCACAATTAACCTAAAGCTTCCTAAATCCACTGGAAAATCAATCCAAAGTCGCCTCCTTGCAAAGTCGTAACCCAGATTCCCAGTTTTCACCAAATTCAGGTAAACTTCGTTTGATCATAACTTCTTTGTTTCTCACCCAAAATTCGAGTTCTTTAGCTTGTTGTGTAGATCTCTAATCCATCTACAACTTTCATGTTTACACCCAA
This sequence comes from Limonium bicolor, assembly GCA_023374045.1. Classification (NCBI taxonomy): domain Eukaryota; kingdom Viridiplantae; phylum Streptophyta; class Magnoliopsida; order Caryophyllales; family Plumbaginaceae; genus Limonium; species Limonium bicolor. Next base: position 170,985,106 of record CM041781.1, read on the forward strand.
GGCTAATTCCCAACCGTTTGTAAGAACGAGGTGCCTAAAGTTCGTGATCCGGCATCACATAAAATCATAGGAAAAATGTAAGGTAAACTCGTAACTTTCGGGTCAGATTTCTTTCTATATAATGCAAATTAGAGTGAGTTCTTGCTATCAATGTGTAGAACTATGTTTCCTCTTTAGATTAAGCCCAAGAACAAAGCCTAACTCGATCTGTACCGAAACTTATAGTGTTGCAAAGTTGGCTACTCAATCAGCTCATAAAGGTTGAGTTTTTCCAGAAACCGTAATCGAATTCCTTCGATTTGTGCAATTCCGGTGAGTTTTCCTTCAAATTCTTTTGACTTTGCTAATCGATATTGCATTACCAGTCAGAACCATGTTCCAATTTCATATATTATGCGTTAGATTGAGAGAATTTTTGGGAATTGAAATCGGAAACCCAAAATAACCCTAACTTCGAACCCAGAATCGTTTTTGCGAATTCGTGCACGTTAGATAGTAAATTTGGTACCTTTGGAACCGCAAGAAGATTTCAAATCTAACGGAACAAGAATCACTAAGTTTCGTTCTGTGGATTAGGAGAAATTGGTAATTTAGTACTCGACATCTGTTTGGGGTTCGCTGATGAACTTGAGGACTTTCGGCCATCCGATCGTAGGTTTTGGAAACGGACGACCGAGATTAGATCTGGGAGTTTAAGTTGGTTATGAATTATAATATTTCCAGAATTAAACCCTAACTTGTTGAATTAATTTAAATACCTTCCCGAATGTATTTTGACTTGTAATTGTAACCATAGATTCCTTATAGAATCTAGTTTATTTGGATGTAAATTAATATGTTTTTGGAGTCTTTAAACGTAAGTTATGATTTTTGAAAGTTACGGGTATTATGGAATTATTTGGTTAAATAAAAAAAGATATTTTTATGAAATAAAAATTTTATAATATGTCTAAAATGTTATATCAACTATATATTTAATTTGGGAATTTTTGGACAATGGTAAATGGGTTTAAAAATTGTGTTTATGAATTTTTCATAAGAATAACTTATAATATATGGTTTTTAATGTAACCAAAAATTAAAGTATAGTTGATTAATGAACTTTATAGGTTGGGGAAAATATAATAAGACTATACTAACATTTAATACAGAATGTTAATAAATATTTTTGGGTATAAACTTTTAAGTGAAGTAAATATATATATATATATATATATATAAAAAGAAATAAAATAATAACTTAGGTTAAATCAAGGAACTAAATTAATTAAATTTAAATTAATTATATAATATGGTAGTTAATATACTTAATTGAAACTAAGGAAAATACTTTATTTTATAAACCATATATTGGGTGTAGCTATGTGTAAAAGTTAATATAATTAAATAATTAAATGCAATAAAACTAGACAAAGAATGTCTTGAATAAATCCTAATATATATATATATGCATAAAAAAAACTACATAAATAAAAGAAATAAAGTACCTTATAGAAAATAGAATATGAAGGAATTTATAAGTTAAACTAAACCTATACATAATACTATTAAAAGAGTATTTTATGTGGTGGTATTAAATTATGATTATGAAATTTAGTTAAAAGAGTTACCTTTGGATTTCTAAGATTTATATAAACCATATTAGAATGCATGTATAATATTATTTGTCAATGACCAGAATGTGAATCTATAATTTGGGTTAAGTAATTAATAAGTTGAGACTTAGGAAATATTGTAATTAGATTACATAAAATGTTACACAAATAGATCTTATTATATAATTAATAATAAAATAAATGAAATACTTTTACATTTAGATGTTCTTATTATATAAACAATAATAAAATAAATTAGATACTTTTACATCTAAATGTGAAGTGGATTAGTAAGGCTAAATTTAATCATTTCATAACATTTATAATAGTGAGTAATAACTTAATGTTTTAAGGAAAAATCATTAAAAGGGTTAAGATATAAACCTAAATTAGATATGACTAGGGAGTTAATCTAGATAATAATCTTTAAGTTTCTTAAAAGTAGATAAGCCACGTAAAATACATTTATAACATTGACTACCAATATATAGAATGTGAGTTTATAAATAGGTGTTGTAGTTAATAGCTAGAACTTGTAAAAAGGTTTGTAAATATAAATTAGATATTTAAAACTTTAAACCTTTAATCAGACGGAACGGAACTAAGTTACATAAGATATTATATTGATATACTTTACTGTAACACCCCAACCGCTAATACTGTCATTACCGTCCAAACTCCTTATACATTCGTACTCTCGCAGCGGATACATACTTACTCAACGGCGGGTGATACAATGTCGTTAGCCACCCACGTGACTAACAAGGCTACTGCTACATACAGCATCGGTCTGATGGACCGGAATCCTGAGTACTACACATATACAATACATACTCCGTTTACCAATCACGTACTGCTATGCTTCGTTCAACACGTTACTCCATTACAATATTAAACGTTACAATGTACATAACCGAGTTTACTAAGTTCCAAATACAAACATCATGATTCTTCCAAGTTCCTATGTACTCAGTGAGAGTCTCACTACTACCCATTCCTCACAACTACTTACTTTCTAGATACAAGGGGAGTACTACTTAGTACTCCTTTACATTCTACTACTAGCAGTCCAAGTGTGGCCACCGGTCTCTTACCTTGACCATATCCTCTTCGGGTACCTGCACACTAAAAACATTCCCCCGAGGGGGTCAGCTTTCGCTGAGCATGATAACCGCATACCTCGCGTACTAGCGAGGGTACGCCGACCATTTGGTCGAATACATGCAATTCAATTTACAATACATACATTCATACATACATGATTTCATTCATGATACTACAATACTACACAAGGTATTCATACATTCGCATAGTACAATACATGCTTGGAAGACAATACAAGTCATCCAATACTTACTTACCATCTTCCAGGATACACATACACAATACATACTCAATACGCAATACGGAGATACACTTCTCCAATTCACACAGAAGGCTTGTTAGCTTTTTTACACGCCAGGGTTAATCGGGTGTTCAGTACTCATTACTCAAGGTCAATGACTTACAATAGTCGAGACCGATACTCATACAATACTTACTTCTTACTTACTTTACTCCAGTTAAGACGGTATGACCTCCGGACAGGGATTACTACATCCCATCACCGGGCTTTAGGGTGGCCCACTAATCCAGGATGCTACCCATTCAAGGGATTTGGTCCATGGAAAAGATTACAGCCAGGATTCAGATCCAACCTCTTGTGTTTCCTTATCCTCACGCGTGGCCGAAACTATATCCGACTTCTACTCATTCCATTTACTCATTACTCATGTTAGGAGTTAGATCGTTAGGAATTAGTAGAAGTCAGTACTTCATTTCCATACATCCATACAATACACAAGTACACAATACTTACACATACTCTTCATTTCCATTCATACATTTCATGAATTATACAAACTAAATGTTCAAGGAGATACTCAAGAACAAAATAATTCAAACACAGTTAAGTGCAGTATAAGTCCGATTCGTGCATTTATCTTATTGGTGATCACATAAGCACACAAATCGGGGTAACCAGGTTAGGATACAGAGCATGAAGAAATCATACCTTTCACCGTTGATTTACTTATCGGGTGTTCCCTTGCTCTTTAGTCCATACTTGTTCCTCGAATCTTATTCTCGAACCTCCGGCTACATGCCAAATGGTTCCATTAATACTAAGCATTACACTACAGTCATAGCTACTACTCCCGTACTTACCCCGTTATCCCATTGATTTGGTTTAACTTAACGTTCTTATACTTTCAATTTCCTTAGTTAATCCTCATACTTGTTTTCCATTTACATACTTACTTCCTTACCGTTGCTACTCCATTAATGGTGTATTACTACATACATATGCATACATGTGTATAGGCATATATATATATATATATATACATACATATGATTAATATAATCATATAAAAAATAAATATATATTTTTATTTTTATTTTTTTTGTTTTGACTCGACCGACCTTACCCAGGGTTGGACCCAAGGTCGGTCGAAGTCAGTAAGTTTCGTTAAGGCAAAATTCCAGGCTCGACCGACCTTGCAAGTCCGGTCCCAAGGTCGGTCCATTCCAGTGAGTTACTTACGTGAAAATTTCAGGCCCGACCGACCTTGCAAGTCCGGTCCCAAGGTCGGTCTGTTCCAGTATGTTCTGGGTTCGAGTTTTCTGGACTCGACCGACCTTGCCCAAGTTCGGTCCCAAGGTCGGTCCATTCCAGTAGACCTCGGGCCTTCACAATTTACGACTCGACCGACCTTGTAAGTTCAGTCCCCAAGGTCGGTCAAAGTCAGAAGACTTCCCGTCTGTGTATTTTTAAGGCGCGACCGACCTTGCGGGTTCGGTCCCAAGGTCGGTCCGGCCCAGTACTTCAGTTTTAAAATCTGTTTTCAGTTCTATAATTTGCCCATTTCTTCCCCAATCTTCCTACATGTGATCTCACATGTTTAGACACTACTAAGGCCCTCCAAATTGCCTTAGTTCATCCCCCAAATTCCTTACTCATTTCTAAATCCACATACGCAATTTCTCCTCACTTCCTTTCAACATTTACAATAGTTTTCTTTCCTCTTATGCTACAGGTTTTCATTCCAACTTCTACCATTCAATACTCCTACTACCAATACCATTACTAGCATCCTCATTACATTATCTTTTCATCCTAGTTCTTCCCATTACCTAAATCCTCCTTAATTTGTTTCCGAGGTATTAAACACTCACCTCAAATTCTCCAAATACACTTAATTCCTCCTAGTTTCTCCAATGCATCCTTGCACTCTTTGCTACAGATTTTGCATCCTTATATCCTCATACTACACTACCATTCCATGGTTTCTAAATATCTCTACTAACTCCAATACACACCTTAGTTCTCCCATTCACCAAGTCATTCTTAAATACATACTTCCTACCAAAATTTCGCCATAGTTCATCTACTTTTCTTACTTAGCCACACATACACCATCTCACTTATTTCATTCCTAATCTAGCCACACCCTTGCAAGGGTCCTACCAGCACACATACAAATATAAATTCCTCAATACTTTCTCAATCCACAATACCAATACACATATACTATACACTTGGCCCTAAGGCCTATAATTCACATACTAATTCACAAATACCCAAAATTCCAATACTACAATACCAATAGAATATTTTGGGTTCCTTAAATTGGTTTACCCATTCCCATTACTCTAATGCATTAAATTTACCATTCAAGAAAGAGCTCTTACCTTAAGCTCTTAATTCCTTCTTTCTTTTCCATTTCTCCCTCTTCTTTTCTTGCCTCAAAATCGGTTATGTGGGGAATGGAGTTGCCAACTCCATTCCCATCACCCAATGAACACAAACAATTACAATTAATATACTAACCCTTAAATTAATGCTTGTTCAATGAAATGTTTATAGCAAGATTTCTAGGGTTTACCTTTGGAGTGTTTTAGAAGGGGTTTTAGCCCTTGGTTCAAGAAGGTGAATCCACCACCATTGCAAGGTTGATATTATGCTCAAAGGAGAGAGAGAAAATGGAGTGTTACAAAGAGGTAAAAATTGGTTATGAGTAAGGATGGAGAAATATGAGTTCTTTCATGGAGATTTTTACCTTAATGGAGAGAAGAGACTCCAAACTACCCTTTGGTGCTATTTTCTCTTTGAATGGGGAAAACCCATGGAGATGAACTTCCTCATTTTTGGATTTTGAAAAGAGAGAAGTGTAGAGGGTGATGAGGGGATTACAAATATGTAATTATTTTTACATTTGGAGCTCAAATGAAGGTGGAGCATGGAGGAGAAGATGAGGTTGCCATTGTTGTTGTTGAAGCTCTCAAAATCGCCCAGCATAGGAGGGAGAAGAGAGAGAGATCGGTGGAGGGGGAAGAGGGTAGGAGAGAGATGAGGGAAATGAGAGAGTGAGGTGAGAGAAGAGGGTAAAGTAGCCTTTTACTTTACTCTTTTGCTTTTTTTTTATTCTCTTTATTTAACTAGCTAGTTACATGTGTGTGAGAGGGGTTGTTTGACTGATTAAAAACCGGCCCCCCTACAGTTACACTAGTTGGAGCGTTTTTCGTCTTTTACAGAAAACACTCGTTATTTTACCCGGTTTAGGTACTATTCACCGACCGGGCTCGTTTTCCGGAATTTTCTTGTTTAATTATTTTTATTGGTTATTAAGCTTCCATAAATGCTTAATAATTATTATTTAATGATTTATAATTTTTACGGGTCTGTTTGACCACTTAAAGTCACGTTTTCAGGTTTTCTCGAAAAACGTGCGTTAAAGCTCTATTAGCGTTTTAATACATTATTTGGATCCGTTTTCTTCGAGAGTTGTTCCCATATATTATTTAGGCCTTATTAAGCCTTTAGAATCCATATAATACGCTAACCGAGGTCTCATACCTCCTATAGTTGTCTAACGCTTATTTAGCGTTTTTCGCTTTTTAAGCGTTTATTTATTTCTTTTGGATTTATTTTTCCTTACCAATATTACTTAGGCGTCATTAGGCCCTTAAATACGTATTGAGTTAATTTTAATCCCTATATTTAAGTTTGGGGTATTTCAATCTACCCCCTTAAGAACTTTGTCCTCAAAGTTGTTCGAGGTTATGGGATTACTACACTTACTCATTTATACTTGTCTAATGCCCAAGGTCGTACATTCCTCCTCCTTACAATTCTCAAATTCATTACTCAGGATTTCTACTTTCCATACCTTACCAATGTGCAATAATTACTCCAATCCACATTACTACCGGCCATCCAGTTCCTCATTACAAAATTTAAACATACATACAGTGCAAAGCTAAAGCAATGCAATACTCATTATAATCCCGCAGGCACTCAGGTCATCCAGACACAGGACTCCTCTATGTCCCGCTGCCCTTGGAATAATACAATATGATACACTACCACCTTCTCCGGTATACGCTTCTCACAAATCCTTCATCACCAGGCTAAGAAAATCCTTTCGCAACTACTACTTAGAATTTTCTAAAACACACAACTCCAAATTCCAATCTATATTCCTCGCTTCTATCCTAGGTGTGATTCTTGTGACCACTTGAGGGGAGCTTCAAGAATCATTCGACCCTGATGTGATCAGCATCAGTGTTGAACTATCTTTCCACCCCAATTTGTGTTCAGTTTCCCTCGATCTGATCAGGATCAAGTTCGACTTCCCACATCAGTTTCAAACCAACAATTACTTTAATTGTTTTCATTTTCTATCTTTTTACTCTTTCTAGTCGTGATACGAATTTATACATCCCAAAGGATGGAATCAATCCATCAATCATCCTCGCTCTACTTCCCAAATGCTTTACTCTGTGGTTCAATACTTAAATGTTCATTTCATCAACCTTCACTACTTCCATTCATTACTCTCCATCATTTCAATTATTCTAACTAGGGAATACAATACTTATGAAATTTAGATATCCTCAATTACTACCAATAACATACTTACGAATACACCACTCATGGGCTACATTCCTCTACTGCTCATAATCCATCCGTACTACTTCTTTAAGGTTACAATACTTGTGGTTTCATCCACTACTCATTCTCAATTGTATCAAAGCAATCACCTAGGGAACTCACTTTCCTCTAGGTTCTACATCGGTTTTATACCGACTCATGCATCGTAATGCCATGTCTAACTTCAAATAGACACACACTATAGGAATTATCATTTCCCTAAGAGTTGCTCTACTCTTCTTTACTAATACTTTTACACTAGGGTTACAAGATGGGTATATTCATCCTATGGTATTCGCCTCTCTCGTGCCTAATTACCACAGTTACAATATGAATGAACACGTATGTTTATTTAACATAAGTACCAATCATTAAATCAATTCTCATTTGTGCTATGCACATTATGGTTTACGTGTTTTATATGTGATACTTACATTAAGCGGTTTTCGCTCTACCCCCCTTAAAAGGGATTACGCCCACGTAATCTCCCATATGTTAATATTAACATTGGTTTACTCGATTTGGGCAATCTGAAGCGTTTAGCTTCACTACGATATACTATACAGTATGCTCTGGTCAAAGGGTCTTAACCATACCAATGGTTTGGTCTTTACACCGAGGATTCCTATATGAGTTTATTTAACTCATAATCAATTCGGTTCTAGCCTATCTTGCCTCAAGGCATCGATAGCCATTCTTTCATACTTACTAGGTGTATTACATTTCCTGGCTAGGGCTCACTAGCTTCTGCTGCGCGACCCTGATAACTTGGGTTACTCACCCTTCATGTTATCCTCAATGTGCTATACATCACCTTTTTATCCCTCTATTGTGGGAATAAGGTTTACTAAATAAATGTGGTATTCTTTTACCGCTGTTTGAACTCAATGAGTTTTAGATTGTAACCAGCCCTCTGGTAATCTATTATACATACTATTCGTACTCCCACGATTATTCACTAAGTTCCTCCAACTTGTTGTCGGGCGAGGTTAAGTCACTACCTAGTTGTAGTGCTTCCTCTGCTGTCACTAGCTTCTGAATTATACCAGTTCTTCTGGTTCAGTACAAGTGTTCTTTACTTGTATGACCTTGCATTCATATGCGTCGGTCCTAGTGACTTTCTTTAGTCTCCTTTCACCTTTTTATTCCATTGGAATTCACATTTGTGATTGTTAGTGTGTTTCACACTCTTCGTGCTTCTTTGGCCTTAGACCGCACGGTTCGTTGCTAAGCTTCCTTAGCTGGCTTATACCATGTTTGTTGGTGACAAGAAGCGTTTACTACGGTTTACATTTTCCATATTCCTAGCTATCCCATTAGATCATTAGCTGCACTAGTGCAATACCAAAACACTCAGTCATATAGAGTGCAGAGGCGTAAACACTTGACAGTAAATCACTTATGTGATCGCATAGGAGTAAATATTTCTGCCTGTCTGCTCATACTTATACTCCGTGTCATTGCTTAACTACTTCCACATGGCGGTCGCTTGTTGCGCACCGTATTCTCACTCATTATACAACATCATTCTACTGATTCCGTTACTGTGGTAGTTTGTCTTTACTCATTGACATTGTCATTGGCACCGTTTCCTTATGGTGTGAATACACTAGGAGGTTCCTAGTTCACGTATATGACGGTTGTCGTAGTATACCGCAATACTATTATCTCCCAATTGTGGGGATGTTTTATTTCAATTTAGGTTTCATGTGCAGGTTAGCTTACCTCACATTACTTCCTCATTCATGATATAGTTTGCCAAATAACTTGGTTGACCAAAGATGAAGTGGTTTATCGGGTTACAAGCTCTCTTGAGCGTTGGTCATTCATGGTGTGTAGTGTGCACACACATTGGTTGTTTTTGACAATTACTGTCTCCATAGTGCTGAGCATTGGTTATAGGCTCTAGCTGTGTAGTTCTACTTGTAGGTACATCACCGGGACATCCCAGGGAACTTCAAGGGTCCTCTAATTCCGTTCTCTATTTGAAGAGTATTTTATTACTAATAAATGTAGTGATTGTGGAGGGGTTTATCTCCACTCACAGGTTTCATGACAAGGTTTACCGCATTGGTGTTTACAAAATGGTTCACCACATACTTGGGTGTATATGGAGTATACTTACTCCATTAAATCGTAATGGTTTGGAAATCTCATTTCCTTATCCCATCACTTCTTGGCAATATCCATATGCCTAGGCTCATTGCTATAGTGGAAGGATGCCTTTTCTAAGGGTTCACATCTTCACCACCTTGGTGGTCTTCGATTAACGAGGGGTACTTTTCCTCGGGTTTCCGTAGTGTCCAAATGTGGACTAGGCCAATGTTGGCATTTATCACGATTCTTATGCCTCTATGCTACCATTGCTACAGAAGGCATGAAGGTACTTAAAAGCTTGTCAACTGTATACTAGACTGATGCTCTAGTGACAGTGACACTGAGTTGGCCACTACTCCAAGCCACACAGGATGTTGGGCTTGAATTGATGGTCCAGTTGTTGATTTATTGTCATATGAGACGATATCTCTTGCAAGTTTTGTTATCAAATGGTGTGGGTTATGCAACCGTTAAGGTTTACATATCATAGTTGGTTGATGACTTTTAAGCCTTATTACTGCAGGTTATGCTCTTCGAAAGCTGCTTATGCATGTTTCCACTCCATGTATACCTCATAGGTTGGAGGTATTACTAGGCTCCATGGTAAGTCGTGACATCACGCTTCCATTCATAGGAGACCCTTTTGGCAATCGGGTGTTAATCCGAGCCTTCTGGTAATTTATGGTGTTTCCTGTTAAGTGAAATCCCTTCGGTGTCCTGACCGAATGTTCGTTCTAGCCCATGTGCTCTTATCATGATGCTTGTTCAACTGTTATTAATCCAAACACCCTTCAAGGATCGCTCCTGGGTGTTGTTGGACACGCCGATACATCCGGCTAATGTTTTTGATATGTTGTACCCACTGTACCGTCTTGTGGTATCGTACTTGAGTTGTCCCTTTTAGGGTTATAACGTCTCCCGTTCTTGGGTAGACTGTTTATACTTGCTCCTAGTGCTTAAGACTAGGTTTAAAATCCTCTCCAATGGTGGATTATACTTCGTGGTAATCTCGTGATCGCTCTCGGGAACTCTATCCCGTTGTAGAGCATTGTTGTATCCACATTAGGCATTTGCCTCACTGTGTTCAGGCTGGGTATACTTTCCACCTGTCATGTATTTGTTTGGAGTCCTTGAGACATGTCCAATGTCTATACCTACTAGCCTGTGCTCCTTGCACCTCCTAGTTCTTATTCCTTATCTCAGATGGATTCTCTGAGTTCTTTATACTTACTTCTTAGCTGAGTTCCTTCTCTTTGATCGTCTGGAGTTCCAGTTGTTCTGGTTTAAACTTACTCATGGTCCGTAGAACGGAGTTGACTACTTCCTGTGTTTCGTACACTACATGTATACATACGTGGGGTACCATATTGACACGTTACCACTTACCCAACTACATGTCAGGCCCGCAAGCTCCTTCGGAGTGCGGTCGTCCCACATCCCGCAATTGGGTACACTCGTAGTGTTCGTCACACGCCTAGGTGAAGTATTCTGTTGCCAACTCCTCTTGTATCATTCTATGATACTCACCGTAATTCTGTTGGTTTGGTTTTAACATCCAAGGTTTAACAGAAAGGTTGAAATTTTGAAAGAAAACTCGGTTTGAAAACAACGGTTCGGTGTTAAAAGATGTTCTTCATGGCATAGCCATGTTTGAGGTCTTGACCAAGTCCAGCTTCTTGCTGACTGGTATGTCCTTATTACAATGGTCGGGCTGCTGAGCCTTTCCAGGTTTCCATTCTTCCAATTTCCGGATTGTGATCCGGTAGTAGCTTCATTGCAGTCACGGTACATTACTATGTACTTGTGGTGTGTTAGAAGTCCTCCACGTGTTCCTGTTCTTACTGCACTTGCCGTGGCAAGTGCGTGGTACCGGTGGTTTTTGGGTAACCTATACCAGTCACAGTATGGTTTCCTCTTGCATTTAATAGTCTTATTGACTCGTCCCTTGATCATATTGATCTATGGTTGGGACACTTGATCCTTTAGGTGGCTTCTCAGCGATCTGGACATGGCTGTCATTGATCGGGGTACTTCTCCAATCCTTGGAGATTCCCTTTCGTTTGTTCTGGGTTTTTCCTTGTGGCTCGTTCCCACGCATCTGTTGTGGTTACTGGGCCTTAGTTGTTTAGGCACTACGGTTGTAGTTGCATCAGATTACCTCTTGTGAATGTTCCTGTAGCTTTCTGAGCTATGTTGGCCCGGTATTGTAACCTTAATGGTGTTATAGTTTTGGAGTTAACCACTCCTGACTATGTCCTTAGTCAGCTGGTATACCCTTGGTGGTATTATTTAGCTACTGTTGCTCCGCAGACTTGTGTCGCGGGTTCCATTACTACTCCTTTTCCCATTTTGTTGCACGGTTAGTGCTTCCTTCCTGCTGCTGGTTGGTTAGCTAGGTTTCGCGACTGCAGAGCATGTCGCCCCAAGCTGTTGTAAGTTGTAGCCTCCTTGTAGTTGGAGTGCTCATCCTACCGCTATTAAATGCGGGTATTGTTGTTCAACCGGGATCCATCTCCGGGACTCCCAATTCTTGGGATCTACCATATGTCGGTTCTTGTTACTGTGTGATTGCTTAACAATTGCCAGATCGGGTTTTTCCCGAGTATGAGGAGACTTTCCTTCTCTCTGGCATCCTTTCCCAAGTTATACAATGGGGTTTGCGGTGGGCGGGACTGGTGTTGTAGGTATCCGGTACTTACCGGGAGTTCCTAACTAGCATCTCTCTAATACTATCACTCAGCCCATAGCCCTAAGCTTCTAATTCCTAACTCGGTATTTCAAGTCATCAGAGCGATACTTCGCTCTGATACCACTTTTTATAACACCCCTACCGCTAATACTGTCATTACAGTCCAAACTCCTTATACATTCGTACTCTCGCAGCGGATACATACTTACTCAACGGCGGGTGATACAATGCCGTTAGCCAACCACGTGACTAACAAGGCTACTACTACATACAGCATCGGTCTGATGGACCGGAATCCCGAGTACTACACATATACAATACATACTCCGTTTACCAATCACGTACTGCTATGCTTCGTTCAACACGTTACTCCATTACAATATTAAACGTTACAATGTACATAACCGAGTTTACTAAGTTCCAAATACAAACATCATGATTCTTCCAAGTTCCTATGTACTCATTGAGAGTCTCACTACTACCCATTCCTCACAACTACTCACTTTCTAGATACAAGGGGAGTACTACTTAGTACTCCTTTACATTCTACTACTAGCAGTCCAAGTGTGGCCACCGGTCTCTTACTTTGACCATATCCTCTTCGGGTACCTGCACACTAAAAACATTCCCCCGAGGGGGTCAGCTTTCGCTGAGCATGATAACCGCATACCCCACGTACTAGCGAGGGTACGCCGACCATTTGGTCGAATACATGCAATTCAATTTACAATACATACATTCATACATACATGCTTTCATTCATGATACTACAATACTACACAAGGTATTCATACATTCGCACAGTACAATACATGCTTGGAAGACAATACAAGTCATCCAATACTTACTTACCATCTTCCAGGATACACATACACAATACATACTCATTACGCAATACGGAGATACACTTCTCCAATTCACACAGAAGGCTTGTTAGCTTTTTTACACGCCCGGGTTAATCGGGTGTTCAATACTCATTACTCAAGGTCAATGACTTACAATTGTCAAGACCGATACTCATACAATACTTACTTCTTACTTACTTTACTCCAGTTAAGTCGGTATGACCTCCGGGCAGGGATTACTACATCCCATCACCGGGCTTTAGGGTGGCCCACTAATCCAGGATGCTACCCATTCAAGGGATTTGGTCCATGGAAAAGATTACAGCCAGGATTCGGATCCAACCTCTTGTGTTTCCTTATCCTCACGCGTGGCTGAAACTATATCGGACTTCTACTCATTCCATTTACTCATTACTCATGTTAGGAGTTAGATCGTTAGGAATTAGTAGAAGTCAGTACTTCATTTCCATACATCCATACAATACACAAGTACACAATACTTACACATACTCTTCATTTCCATTCATACATTTCATGAATTATACAAACTAAATGTTAAAGGAGATACTCAAGAACAAAATAGTTCAAACACAGTTAAGTGCAATATAAGTCCGATTCGTGCATTTATCTTATTGGTGATCACATAAGCCCACAAATCGGGGTAACCAGGTTAGGATACAGAGCATGAAGAAATCATACATTTCACCGTTGATTTACTTATCGGGTGTTCCCTTGCTCTTTAGTCCATACTTGTTCCTCGAATCTTATTCTCGAACCTCCGGCTACATGCCAAATGGTTCCATTAATACTAAGCATTACACTACAGTCATAGCTACTACTCCCGTACTTACCCCGTTATCCCATTGATTTGGTTTAACTTAACGTTCTTATACTTTCAATTTCCTTAATTAATCCTCATACTTGTTTCCCATTTACATACTTACTTCCTCACCGTTGCTACTCCATTAATGGTGTATTACTACATACATATGCATACATGTGTATAGGCATATATATATATATATACATATGATTAATATAATCATATAAAAAATAAATATATATTATTATTTTTATTTTTATTTTGTTTTGATTCGACCGACCTTACCCAGGGTTGGACCCAAGGTCGGTCGAAGTCAGTAAGTTTCGTTAAGGCAAAATTCCAGGCTCGACCGACCTTACAAGTCCGGTCCCACGGTCGGTCCATTCCAGTGAGTTACTTACGTGAAAATTTCAGGCTCGACCGACCTTGCAAGTCCGGTCCCAAGGTCGGTCTGTTCCAGTATGTTCTGGGTTCGAGTTTTCTGGACTCGACCGACCTTGCCCAAGTTCGGTCCCAAGGTCGGTCCTTTCCAGTAGACCTCTGGCCTTCACAATTTACGACTCGACCGACCTTGTAAGTTCGGTCCCCAAGGTCGGTCGAAGTCAGAAGACTTCCCGTCTGTGTATTTTTAAGGCGCGACCGACCTTGCTGGTTCGGTCCCAAGGTCGGTCCGGCCCAATACTTCAGTTTTAAAATCTGTTTTCAGTTCTATAATTTGCCCATTGCTTCCCCAATCTTCCTACATGTGATCTCACATGTTTAGACACTACTAAGGCCCTCCAAATTGCCTTAGTTCATCCCCCAAATTCCTTACTCATTTCTAAATCCACATACGCAATTTCTCCTCACTTCCTTTCAACATTTACAACAGTTTTCTTTCCTCTTATGCTACAGGTTTTCATTCCAACTTCTACCATTCAATACTCCTACTACCAATACAATTACTAGCATCCTCATTACATTATCTTTTCATCCTAGTTCTTCCCATTACCTAAATCCTCCTTAATTTGTTTCCGAGGTATTAAACACTCACCTCAAATTCTCCAAATACACTTAATTCCTCCTAGTTTCTCCAATGCATCCTTGCACTCTTTGCTACAGATTTTGCATCCTTATATCCTCATACTACACTACCATTCCATGGTTTCTAAATATCTCTACTAACTCCAATACACACCTTGGTTCTCCCATTCACCAAGTCATTCTTAAATACATACTTCCTACCAAAATTTCGCCATAGTTCATCTACTTTTCTTACTTAGCCACACATACACCATCTCACTTATTTCATTCCTAATCTAGCCACACCCTTGCAAGGGTCCTAATAACACTCATACAAATATAAATTCCTCAATACTTTCTCAATCCACAATACCAATACACATATACTATACACTTGGCCCTAAGGCCTATAATTCACGTACTAATTCACAAATACCCAAAATTCCAATACTACAATACCAATAGAATATTTTGGGTTCCTTAAATTGGTTTACCCATTCCCATTACTCTAATGCATTAAATTTACCATTCAAGAAAGAGCTTTTACCTTAAGCTCTTAATTCCTTCTTTCTTTTCCATTTCTCCTTCTTCTTTTCTTGCCTCAAAATCGGTTATGTGGGGAATGGAGTTTCCAACTCCATTTCCATCACCCAATAAACACAAACAATTACAATTAATATACTAACCCTTAAATTAATGCTTGTTCAATGAAATGTTTAAAGCAAGATTTCTAGGATTTACCTTTGGAGTGTTTTAGAAGGGGTTTTAGCCCTTGGTTCAAGAAGGTGAATCCACCACCATTGCAAGGTTGATATTATGCTCAAAGGAGAGAGAGAAAATGGAGTGTTACAAAGAGGTAAAAATCGGTTATGAGTAAGGATGGAGAAATATGAGTTCTTTCATGGAGATTTTTACCTTAATGGAGAGAGGAGACTCCAAGCTACCCTTTGGTGCTATTTTCTCTTTGAATGGGGAAAACCCATGGAGATGAACTTCCTCATTTTTGGATTTTGAAAAGAGAGAAGTGTAGAGGGTGATGAGGGGATTACAAATATGTAATTATTTTTACATTTGGAGCTCAAATGAAGGTGGAGCATGGAGGAGAAGATGAGGTTGCCATTGTTGTTGTTGAAGCTCTCAAAATCGCCCAGCATAGGAGGGAGAAGAGAGAGAGATCGGTGGAGGGGGAAGAGGGTAGGAGAGAGATGAGGGAAATGAGAGAGTGAGGTGAGAGAAGAGGGTAAAGTAGCTTTTTACTTTACTCTTTTGCATTTTTTGATTCTCTTTATTTAACTAGCTAGTTACATGTGTGTGAGAGGGGTTGTTTGACTGATTAAAAACCGGCCCCCCTACAGTTACACTAGTTGGAGCGTTTTTCGTCTTTTACAGAAAACGCTCGTTATTTTACCCGGTTTAGGTACTATTCACCGACCGGGCTCGTTTTCCGGAATTTTCTTGTTTAATTATTTTTATTGGTTATTAAGCTTCCATAAATGATTAAGAATTATTATTTAACGATTTATAATTTTTACGGGTCTGTTTGACCACTTAAAGTCACGTTTTCGGGTTTTCTCAAAAAACGTGCGTTAAAGCTCTATTAGCGTTTTAATACATTATTTGGATCCGTTTTCTTCGGGAGTTGTTCCCATATATTATTTAGGCCTTATTAAGCCTTTAGAATCCATATAATACGCTAACCGAGGCCTCATACCTCCTATAGTTGTCTAACGCTTATTTAGCGTTTTTCGCTTTTTAAGCGTTTATTTATTTCTTTTGGATTTATTTTTCCTTACCAATATTACTTAGGCGTCATTAGGCCCTTAAATACGTATTGAGTTAATTTTAATCCCTATATTTAAGTTCGGGGTATTTCATTTACGGTAATGGGAAATATTGATATGTTATTTGAATATAAAATATGAGAATTTTCAGGATAGATGATCATATTAAATAATTGGCAATTTCACTTATGAATGGGGATTTAATTCTTAGATAACTTTTACCTTATGTTAAGATATATTGTTTATCCTAAAACATAATAAAGGAAAATAATTTATTACGTTACTCCTTTGGAACCTTAGGTTTTGTAAATAATTTAAAACGTATTTAAGACTTAAGTTTATTGAGGTTTAGTATAAAAGGATTATACGTAGTCTATGGAGGGAATGTGTGTAAAAATAAAACATTTAGGAAATTAAATGTAAGCAAGGATACATAAAGGTTATCTTAAAACACCTTATTATATAGTTAATGGTAAAGTAAATAATATATCTTGTGAATACTAAATGTAAGAGCTCGATAAATCTAAGTTAACTATAGTATAGTTATTCAAGATGAGAAGCAATTTAACATCTTATGACAAGATTATTAAATGGCTGTAAATAAAAGTCATTCTGAACTAAAGATAAGATAATTGAGTTTAGTAGCTCAATTAAGTTATAACAAAATGCGTCTACAACACTATGATTCCAATATACAGGTTGTAGATCTTAATTAAGTTAAGGGGAAGAGTTAATCATAATAGGTTAGCTGGTAGATGTTGATAAGAATGAATAATCGTTACAATATGGGATAATAATACAGTATTCTAAGACAAACCTGTCATGGGTCATGAGACGACGTTATTCTAAATTAAGAGTAAGGGTATTGAGCTTAAGAGTTATTATTGACATTCTAAGATAAGTCTAAGGTTATACGTAACATTTAATTGAGACTTAAAAATAAGAGTGAGGAGTTTATTTAAGCTTAACGTAGGCTACAAGTGATTGATGATAGACCACCTTTAATATTCTTCAGAGTACTGTTGATTGTTTGCGCAAGTTGACTAGAACTGCTACAGCGTTATCCAGGTACGATTTCTCGTACTCAGATACTTTTGCTAATGGGCTTTATGGAATGTTTTGGAAAACTCCAACTGTCCTTAAATGGATTTCTAAGGAAAACTGTTTGTGTGACTTACTCAGCTTGATGTGACTAACCAAGTCTTGAATGTGAAACTTTCGTGGTTATGGGTTCCTTCTGTTTGGTTGTTTCGTTAGACATTGACTGCCTAGGGTTTACGCTTCTGCACTCTGTAGGACTGAGTGTTTTGGTATTGCTCTGGTGTAGTTAGTGATCTAGTGGAAATATGGAAAAGGACAATCTTGGTAATTCTTCCTTTGACTCTGGATATTGTTTGTTGAGTCTTTTGTTGTGACATGCGCGCGTCTTCATTGGTAACAGCAGGGGGTTGTATGTCCCTCGTCCACAAGGACATTTATATTTGACAGCAGGGGGCTGTATATCCCTTGTCCACCAGGACATTTAAATCTGACAGCAGGGGGCTGTATATCCCTCGTCCATATGGACATTTATATCTGGCGGTGGGGGCCATCTCTCCCAATTGGTTTTATTCCACTCTTGAGTTGTTGGTTCTTGGATATTTTCTTTCATTCCTAGTCCTTGTGACTACTTGGGTCTCTCTACTCCTAACTGGAATTGGTTCTAACTGGAGCATTGGATGTTCACTAACTCATGGTGTGGTTTTTGGATTGACTAACTTTACCTTTCTATTATTTATATCTATCCTTAACTTGTTATCTTTGACTTGGTGATTTTAAAGTGCCTTGTTTCCCTATTTACTTTCAAGAGTTTGATTTCAAGTTACTGTCTTATTTGAAGAACTATGTTTTAATTTATCGTTTTAGAGAATTGTACCAGTTCCATTCTAGGGAACTGACTCACCCCTCTCGGGGTGGGCTGCTTGGTTTCATCTTGCAGGTACGAAATTGTTTATACAGGTGGCCACGAAGAGTATGAGTGATTGGGATGGGAGTTAGGAATTATGGAGAGTTATTTTGTTTTACGTTCAGTTTTGTTTACGTTGTTTTCTTGAGTTCAGACTGTAACATTTGTAAGTAGTAATTGGTGAGGTTATGTACCGGGTGTTTGGAGCCCGATGATCTGTAATCGCCATTCGAGATTTTATTCCGCTGTATTTATTGTAAATAGGGGCGTTACACATGCCTAGAATTATTCTAGGTAGTATTCTCGTTTGAGTCAGAGCTCTAGAGACCGACGATGTTGTGTCTCGTTCCTAAGCATTTCACTTAGGTTATAACTGCATACTTATAATATTTAGCGTATTATGTCAGAGAACGGTAACCACAATCACATAACTCGCATATGTAGTTTTATATAAGTCGATCTATAGTCGACATAGTATTAGTCCCAGAGGACGTTCGCGCACAATTAAATGGTGCGGGAAATTAAACCATCAAACATCACATGACACAATCACATCCACTCACATACATACATGCATCACACGTTAAACAACACACATATATGAGCCCGAGGAAGCCCTCAGGGCATCTCAGATCAGACCCCTTTACGTACCGTTCACCAAGACCTAGGTTGCGCAATAGACCACTAGCTTCGTCGAGCGCCTTCGTCGGTGATACGGTCTAAATAACAAACATAACATAAGTCAATCCTCATGACCTATTTAAGCTCGGTAAATCCGAACAACATAAATAATCCCGACCCTTCATCCCCGGATTTCAATTGTTATTTGTTAAAGTACCGTTATACGAGATTCGTTACTCGTGGTACGTTTTATTTATCGATGTCCAGGTTAATTTAAATGGGTCGGTTAAAAGACGCTTTAGTTATAGCGTTCTTAAGTGTTAGGATTTATTTCATTGTATCCCGTATTATTCACGAGTATACAAATATACTTCACGTTTATACTTAAGTATTAACTTTAACTAATCCGGTTTAGTATACGAGTGTACAATTTTAATGTATAGTTACATGTATACTTGCAACGTTACTTCGCATCTTATATTATGCTCATGCACTAATGTTTATAATTCATTCCATGAATTAATATTTTTCTCTTTTGAACTTAGGTATTTAATATATAGTTGCATGAATGCATGCACTAATATTTATATGGCATTTTTTTTGCCATTTATTATAATACAATGTATTTATAATATTCAAGACTTGTAACAAGTTATATTTAATTTCCAACTAATTAACTTGTACTTTGCTGAAATACCCCAAACCTTAGTATGTTTTTTGAACATTAAAATATGGTATATTAAGACTAAAAAGAGTCTTAGAAACATTAGAGAACAATTTAAACCATAGAAAACATAAATAAATACCTTAAAGTCAATTAGGGCCAAAATGTGCTCTAAGCTTGGGATAAGCTTGGTTAAGACCTAATGAGCTTACCAAGACCTTATTTATATATTAATGAACATATTAAACCGATTACCAAGGAAAACCAAGCTTGGAAACAAGTTAAAACACAAAATGTGCTTTAAGGAGTCTTAAAGCACATTTTTGAAAAATTGTCTTGTAAATGAGTTTTGAATGGCTAAATGTCCATCATTACTCTTTAATTAACATGTGTACTACTTAGTATCACATTAGGAAGTCTAAATCAATGGGAAATAAAAAATTTCACAACAATGTGCCTTGTTTTTGTGAATAGTAACTAAAATAAGCAAGTTTATAACATAAGTCTATATAAGTAAGTTAAATGGTCAACAAAGACTAAAACACCCCTAGATGACTAATGGGGGCCGGTTTTTATGAGGTGAGTCACCACCTTGTAAGTTAACAAATAAATAACAAATGATAAAGCAAGTTACTATTTGCTTTACTACTTAATATCTTCCAAAAGCAACTTCAAACTCATTCTCTCATTTCTCTTGCATTCCCACCGTCTCCAACTTCATCTTCCTCCTCTCTCCATCGGTTTGTAGAAGCTCTCACACCATTCTTCATCTTTGACCACTTATATCTCCTAGCTCTCTTTACCAAATCAAAAACAAAGACCACCATTCTCTTAGTCTCATCAAGCTCTTCAACCTTGTCTTCTCAAAATTCCAAGAGCTCCATTTCGGTGCCAAGAGGAATCTCCATGGGAGGAGCTTGAGCTCATCTTTTCACACCTTTGCTTCTAGGTAAGGAAACTCAAATAAAAACTCCATTTCCTTCTTGTTTTGATGTTGACCGAGAATCACCATTGATGGTGTCCTTTATATTGCTTTGTTCTAGCTTCATTTGAATCTTCCAAGGGCTTGGTGGAGTCCTCTCTTGCTACATATCCAAACTCTCTTTCATATCCAAGCTAAAACAATCATCTAAATGTTCTAAGACAATATATGTATCTAGGGTTTACAAGGAGATGAAATATAAAGCTTGTATACTCATTTCATTATTTGTATATTGTTTAGAAGTTTACAAGCAATCAAACACCCTTACCAATTTTAAACAAGGAAAAGAAGGAAGTTTGTGAGGAAAAGAGGTAAATATGCTAACCTAATGTAGTTTAATGTCTTAGGAGAAATGAGCTTATATTGCTTATTAAAACTACTTAAGGAGCCAATGGTAAATGACTTAGAAAAATACTCTCAAGGGCTTAGTAAAAGGCATATGTATTGTTGGGTGTAATTGCAGGTCAAAGGCAAATATAATGTGGGAAATTCAGTGTTTATGATTTATGCATCTTAAGGGCCTAAGAGCCATGCTATTTAAGGGCCTAAGTGCCAAGCAATTTAAATTATGCACTATATTGTGATGTAGTGTTAAATGAGTGAAGTTTTGTGTACAATAATGTTCTTGATGGATTTTAGTGTTCTTGATTGTTTAATGGTGAAAACAATGTGTTTTGGCTTAGTAATGTTCTAGGAGAGTTCATGTCAAAATTTAGGTAATGTACAAGAAGTTCTAAGTGTTTAAACAAGATTTGGTGAACTAGGAAGTGTTAGAAATGTTTAGGTGTTTTACTAGAGGAGAAGTAATGTCTTAGGTGTTCTAGGAAACAAAAAAAGGACTTAGACATCAACTAGAAGTTTAGGTTGGTAAGAAAAGATGCTTGGGAGATGATGTTATGGTGAGGAGAAAGCATTTTGGGATAGTGATTATCATAGGTGAGAAACACCATTTAGAAACCTTGTAAGAAATGTTACAAGTGTTGGTGAATTTTAAGAGAAAATTGAGTAACAGGTTAGACAAGGAACTAGGTGTGTTTAAGATGATATTTTGGCATTAGAATATACCTAAGATCATTTGGGAAGTTTATACATTTAATGGGTAAGGAGAACCATTGCAACAAGACTTAGAAAATGTTCAAAATGTAAATCTGTAGCAGTGGTCCGGGACTTAGGTCTTGGATAATGTCCCGGACCATGCATTAAAAGGGGCCAAAAATTTTTACACAGCCTTGGTCCGGTACTAAGGTTATGTAAGAAGTACCGGACCACCCCCTGATTTACCCCCGAGAGAATTTGTCTACATTGGTCCGGGACCTAGGACCCGTATGAAGTCCCGGACCACCCCATAAAAACAACCCGAGAGTTTTTGCCTACATTGGTCCGGGACATAGGACCTGTATGGAGTCCCGGACCACTACCTGAAATCAGCCCGAGAGTTTTACAATGACACGGTCCGGGACCTTAATTGGGGACCAAGTCCCGGACCACTTTAAAGGTTGAGTTTAAGATTAATTAATAATGTCTAATGATGGGGATTAGTTAGTAAAGATGTTATAAGATTGTCTAAGACATGATAGGTGAGTTATAACGACAATTTAAAAGGTGAGAAGTTATAATAAAATGAGAAAGTAAAATAACTAGAAATGTAAAGTAATAAGTTATCGACGGACTAGTACGTTAAATTAACCGACGTTACTAAATGTGTATAGGATTCTCCAAAGGTGGAAACCAGTCGAAGCAAGGACCAAGGTATGGTTTTCTTGCAGTCTGTTGCCTACCGGTTTACACCGGCTTGTGTGTTGTTTGTTTTTCTGTGTGTTTATGACCTTGTAAGACTTAAGTCATGTAATGAGTTTACTGTTGATTAATATTATTGTATTGTTAAGTATGACTCTCTCTTCCCTTGTGTGTGTCTAACAAGACTTAACCAATTGTTTGTGATTTGTTTATTGAGTTCAATGTTGAACTTCTAACAAGTGCTAACGGGGGAAGTGAGGAGTCCGGTCTGTTCCGGCACGCGTGTGAGTATGGGAGTCGATGTCATAACCGGTTCGATTCTCTCTGTATGTTATGGTTGTTTTTCCAATTTGGTTTCCAACCTTCCCTTTAGCTTAACCAAGGCTATTTTACTGACTCACGTCGGGCCACAGGGGCATACTATGTTTTGTTCGGTGTGCTTGGATCACTATATCCGAGGCACCTTGTGTTAAGTTAATCGTTCAATCTAACAGGACGGTAACGAGTTATGTAACGAGCTTAGCATGAGTTTGGCAACATTCTCTAGGCTCTCCATGGGAACTAATTGTGTTGGTTCATTTCCTAAAAGGAATTTTCTTGTGGTTATGTGTGATGTTGTATGCAATACTCTGCTATGATATATATATGTTGTATGTTTAAATGAATGTCATGTCATCATGACAATTATTTGCGCATATCCCGGTAGCCGATGGGCTGCGCGTTAACCATACCAGCCAAGGGTTGCTGACCCCCTCGGGGGCTCCATATTTTTGCTGCAGGATGAGGATCGAGGAAGCGGAATGGCTATAGATTCTAGGCTGCAAATACTTTTGGTTATTTTGGATGTTGAGCCCGGGATGCGCCTGTGCTCCCGTGGCGTTATATTTTGGTACCGTTTGTATTACATGGGCAGTCGTTTACAGTTGACAGTGGAGTTCATGTTACAGTTTACAGTGACGTTTGTATTCGATCTCGGTATGTTGGTAATGTATATATGTATGGATGTTAGTACCTAATGCGGAGTCTGATCATCAGACCGGTACGCTTGTATTATTCTGCCTTGTTAACCATGTGGGTGGTTAACGGCGTTGTAGCACCGAACCGTTTAGTTATTGTTTAGTTGTTATTTCCGCTGCGATTTCGATTATTGTTAAGTGCGTAGTAGGGGTGTTACATTTACAAACTTAGTAGTGTAGTAACATTCACTCTTTATATTATATAGTTTCCAACTATATCATATACTCATTATTTATATTTATTCACATATGCTTGCGCACCACATATATATACACTTATATTTATATTTCCTGATTCATTCTCTTATATTATATGTCATATTTTCATCATCTTAATGTAAGATGATTATTTGATTTGTTGCATTATATTATGCAATTTATATCAAGAACTTATCTTAATATTTTGTAATATTCCATGACATATACTTATAACTCCTAAGGTTTATTTTGTACTAACCTTAGTTTTTAAATTCCATTATCCCATTAATTGTCACATTATTTATGTGTATATTATTAATGGTAATTGTCCCATTTAATCACATTAATACTATATAGTATTATACTACTTATGTCATTGTAAACTATATTTTAAAATTAAATTTCCAATACTAATTATTTGCGCCAAGGCCTCCTCACTTCCAGTAATTATGTTTTGACCACATAATCTTATTCAATGTTACATAATATCATTACACCATATAGTATGATATTTTATATTGCATTAACATTATCAGTTAAGGTTTTAATAAAACCTCATTGATTTGTCGTAAGGCATAAGCATTAATATTCTGATTTTCTTCAATTCCTCCTCATGTCTCCATTATTTCAATATTGCCTCAAATATTATACAATGTAACATACACCTTATATTATATCATCTTAACCATATAATTAATATAACCTATGGTCTTTATTTATATATATATATATATTATTTACCGAATAGGCCTAAGGCCTATTCGGTCTATATTTCTCCAGCAACATAAATTTCCTATGTTTATACTTTTACCACAAATGTTATAGCATGTTACTCTTAGCTTATATTATACCATATTAATACACATAATTTTGTATAACCTATAGTTTTAGGTTATTTAAATTTCGAACAGCCCTCTATTTGTTTTTAATTTCTTTTTCCGCTCCCAACTTCTCTTATTTACATATTGACCACACTTTATATAATATACTTTCTATATGTCACAAAAACTTTATATTATACACTTTTCTTTATAAATTCATTTGTTCAACTCCAAAACTCTAATAATCCCATTTACAACTTATCAATTTATTACTTAATCATTTAATCTTCACTCTTATCGGGTTAATATTGATTTACCAAACAAATTACTAAAATCCACTAAATCTACTTGTTAACTTAGTCCCATGTTAACATATAACTAATCAGACCTTAACTATAAGTCTTAACAAATTAGTACCAATTTCCAGATTAGTACTTCTTAATCAACACTAAGAACTTAATTTTGCATCAGTTTATGTAACACCCCTATTTGACATATTTATAGCGGAAATAAAATACTAAAGGCGTACAGATCATCGGGTTCCAAACACCCGACACCAAACCTCACCAATTACATCTTAAAGATTACAATTGTCACAGCCTGAACCTCGAGAAAACTTAACAAAAGTAAAACAGTAATAAAACATATAAACTCTCAAAACCTAATCCCATTCCAATCACTCGTTCTCTTCGTGGCCTCCTGTAAAATAACCCGTACCTGCAAGATAAAACCAAGCAGCCCACCCCAAGAGGGGTGGGTCAGTTCCCTGGAATGGAACTGGTACGATCCTCCAAAAACAAAATTATAAAACAACTCTTAAATGAATAATAGTAGGAAAACAATCACTTAAACCACACAGAGGAACAAGGCATTTCACAAATCACCAAATCAAGATAACAAGATAAGAATAAAGGTTAATAACAGGAAAGTAAAGTTAGTGAAACAAAGTCACATCATGTGTTAGTGAACATCCATTGCCTTAGTTAAACCCAATTCCCATTAGGAGTAGAAAGAACCAGATAGTCACAAAGGACTAGGAATGATAAGATATATCCAAGAACCAATAACTTAAGAGTGGAATAATTCAACTGGGAGAGATGGCCCCCACCGCCAAGTACGTCCTTTTAGGACAGGGGATATACAGCCCCTCACTATTAACAATGTCCCTTTTGGGACAGGGGATATACAACCCCTCACTGTCTACCACGTCCCTTTTTGGGACAGGTGAAATACCCCAAACCTTGGTATGTTGTGTAAATGTTAAACTATGGTATTTAAAGGCTAAAAAGTTCCTTAGCAACATAAATGAACCATTTAAACCATGGTAAAACACAATAAAACACTAAGACACGGTTTGAGCAAAAACATGCTCTAAGCTTGGAGTGAACTTGGTTAGGACCCAAAGAGCCTACCAAGACTTGATAATATTTAATTATGACTTTATAAGGCTAATTAAGTCCTTAGGAAACTTTGGTAGACAATGAACCAAACAAAACACAAATAAGTACCTTAAAGTCAATAAGAGCAAAAATGTGCTCTAAGCTTGGGATAAATTTGTAAAAGACCAAATGGTCATACCTATACCTTATAAATATGTTAATGAACATATTAGATCAATTACCAAAGAAAACCAAGCTTGAAAACAAGTTAAAACACAAAATGTGCTTTAAGGAGTCTTAAAGCACGTTTTTGAAAAATTGTCTTGTAAATGAGTTTTGAATGGCTAAATGTCCATAATTACTCTTTAATTAAAATGTGTACTATATAGTATCACATTTGGAATTCTATATCAATGGGAAATCAAAAATTTCACTTCTATGTGCCTTGTTTTTATGAATAGTAACTTTTATAAGCTAGTTTGTAACATATGTTGTTATAAGTAATTAAATTGGTCAACAAAGACTATTATACCCTTCTAAGTATATGGGGGCCGATTTTTATGAAGGTGAGTCACCACCATGTAAAAATCAATTAAGGAAAGGAAGGGTAGGAAGGTAAAAAGGAGAAAGTTACCTTATAATACAAATATCTTGTTAAAGCAAGTTCTATCTTCATTTCTCTTTTCCTTCTTCATTTCACACGTCTCCAACCTCCCTTCTTGCTCTCTTTTACGAGCTGCTACAGCAACACCAACACCACCATTGTTTTCCATCTTTGACCACTTGTAACTCCTAGCTCCATGGTCTAAATTCAATTCCAAGACCACCATTCTTCTAGTTGGAGCAAGCTCTACACTTCTACCTTTCCAAATCTTCAAGAACTCAATTTCGGTGCCAAGGAGATTCACCATTGATGGAGCTTGAGCCAACCTTTTCACATATTATTGTTCTCCTTTGCTTCTAGGTAAGGAATCTCAAAGAAGAAAATCAAGTTTTCCTCTCCTTTTAGTAATGGCCGAAAATTCACCTCACCATGGTGTCTTTACTTGCTTGTTTTAGCTTCATTTGAATCTTCCAAGGGCTTGGTGAGTCCTCTCTTCATAGATATTCAAACTCTCTTCAAAGATCAAGGTAAAACAACTACATTAATGTTTTTGAAACAATGTAAACCTAGGGTTTACAATGAGATGAAGCTTAAAGATTGTTACTCATTTCAATGTTTGTATATTGTGTAGTAGTTGACAAGGAATCAAATACCTTACCGGTTTTTATAAGGAAACAAGAAGAAGTTTGGGTGGAAAAGAGGTAAATATGCTATCTCAATGTGGTTTAATGCCTTAGGAGAAATGAGCTTATAATGCTTGTTAAAAACTACCTAGGAGCTAATGGTAAAGGACTTAGTGAAAGTTCTCCAAGGAGACTAGTAAAAGGACATATGTAATGTTGAGTGGTAATTGCAGGTCAAAGGCTTATATTGTGAAATTCAGTGTTTAAGATTTATGCAATTTAAGGGCCTAAGAGCCATGCATTTAAGGGCCTAGTGCCAAGCAATTTAAATTATGCACTATATTGTGATGTAGTGTAAATTTGGTTGAAGTCTTTTGGGGTGATGGTGATGGTGTTTTGATGGATTTTAGGTGTTCTTGAATGTTTAATGGTGGAAACAATGTGCTTAGTGTAACAAAAATGCTAGGAGAACCTATGTCGAAATTTAGGAATGCATAAGGAGTTCAAGATGTTTTAAAAGAATTTTGATGAACTAGAAAGTGTTCTAGAGTGTAACAAGGACTTAGGCATGATCTTGAGGTTTTAGTAAGTACCAAAGTCACTTTGGGACTTAGGTAATACTAGGCAAACTTTGGTACATAAGGAGAAAGTGTAAACTTGGAAGAATTTTCAAGAAGGATATAAGGAGTTAGTTGTGAGAGATGATGCTTGGGAGATGATTGTTAAAATAAGGAGAAGCTTTTGGGAGTAGTTAGTAGTTTCATAGGTATGAAACACCACTTGGAAACTAGGAGAAAACATGTAAGTGTTAGGAATTTTGTGAAGATAAAGTAAAGGTTTAAGGAATTAGAAAATGAGTTTTATGAGTGCTTAAGGATGTCTTAAGGGTTGTTAAGTCCCAAATGAGGTTAGGGGGACTAGGTTATATGGGGTGAAGTTTGGAGTTGAATTGTGAAAAGGAAAACAAGGTCTGGGACAGACCGAACTTGCGACCGAACTTGCAAGTTCGGTCGAGCCCAGTTACCCTGCGAAAATTGGCTTCTGGAATGGACCGACCTTGGGACCGGACTTGCAAGGTGGGAGGGTCGGTCGGCTTGTATTTTGTGTACGGATTAAGTTTCTGGAACCGACCGAACATGGGACCGGACTTGGCAAGTTCGGTCGGGCTAAATTTTCAAAGGGAAGAAACTCTCGGGAATAGACCGAACATGCGACCGAACTTACAAGGTCGGTCGGAGTAGAAAATTTTGACGGAAATGTGTTCTGGAATGGACCGAACTTGGACAAGTTCGGTCGGTAAGGTCGGTCGGACCAAAAATGTTACTTATGGTTATAAAATGATATGTAATGATGGGGATCGATAGGTAATGATGTTATAAAGTTGTTAAGGACATGTTAGGTGAGTTTTAATGACAATTAAGTGGGTGAAAAGTTGTATTAAAATGTGAGAGTAAAACAAGTTAAAAATGTCAAATTATTTAACTGAGTTAACGGGAAAGTTATAAGCATTAGACTTTAAACAATCATGTTACCCCGATGTTAATAAAAATACATGTAATGTTATCAGTTGTTCGAGAATTGCTCGAGGAACATAGGTGGACGTGGTAAAGTGGACTCCGGTGACAGGTATGGTTTTCTTGCAACCTGTGTCCTACCGGATTACACCGGCTTGTATGCCAATGTGTTTTTTTTCTGAGTGTTTGCCACCTTGTAAGATTAAAACATGTAATGAGTTTATAGTAATTCATTTATGTGGCGAATTTGGCCTCCGATACCATTTAACCTCAAATATGTGTTAAACCTTAGCTAACCAAATCTAGGAACACATGAGTGATCGGTATTCGGAGTTAACGGCCCAAACCTTGGGAACGTTCTAACCACGGCTATGTGTGAGTTAGATGGATATTGTTGTTGTATGCAAGTGTGTGAACCTCCCTTGTGTGCTTAACTCGGTTATGATACCGTATGGTGTGTGGATGTGGTAGGCTCCATAATGGATCTCTAACTACTTATTTATAAGTATATATGTACTAATGGGGGGTGAGGAGTCCGGTCATGTTCCGGCCACGTGTGTGATGGACGGGAGTCGATGTCATATCCGGTTCGGCTCTCTTGGTGTATGTATAGGTTGTATTCCAATTTGGTTTCTACCTTCCCTTAGCTTATCCAAAGCTAGTTACTGACTCACGTCGGGCCACAGGGGCATACGAATGTTATTTCGGTGTGCTTGGGATTACTATATCCGACACACCTTGGGTTTAAGTTAACCGTTCGATATAACTGGACGGTAACGAGCTTAGCATGAGATTGGCAATAATCTCTAGGCTCACTATGTATACTAACTATGGTGGAAGGTTCCTTGTGTGAACCGATCTTATGGTGTTTTGTGTTGATATTGTGCTAGGTAATTTCCCTTGCTATGCTATGATATGTATACGTTAGGTGTTTAAAATGAATGCGATGTTATCATGTGTACGCCGAAACAAAAAAGGTTTTGTTATGTTTTGTTATGTGAGGAATGAGATATGTTATAGGATATGGAGTGTGTGGATCATGGAAATGAATCCCAGTTGTGACAGGAGGCGTTTAAGGATAACCCGATTAATGGGTACGTGTCGTTCATTAAGGAAGTAGCTCCGTTTTTAGAGGAGAGCCACTCTAGGGTTAAAGGAATCATTGGATGATTTGTTAAGTGTGGATGTGTTGGATATGTGTTGAGCCCTATTGTTGGGTGTATGCAAAGAGTTGTGTGTTTATGGTTTGTATGCATGATTTAAATATAATCAACTGCATGCTAAGACGACAATTAGTTGTGCGTGGCCCGGTAGCATGTGGGCTGCGGGATTACCATACCAGCAAAGGTGTTGAGCCCCTTGGGGGCCCCCCTTTCTCTCCTTTCTATTTCAGGTACAAGGAGCTGGAAGCCGTTCGAGAGTAGGACGGGGTAGATGTTTATACATGGGTAGCCATTTAAATGGCGTGAGCATGGTAGGCGTAGTAAGACCGAAATTGTTATCGGCATTAGTTTGTAAATACTTGGTACCATAGGAATGTATAAAGTATATGGGTTGTTGTTAAGGGAAGCAAATGTAACGTGTAGTGGCTCGGGAGTCTAGTCCATCAGACCGATACAAAGTACATGTATTAGCCTTGTTAGCCACGTGGGTGGTTAACGGCGTGTAACACCATTGAAATAAGTAATGTGATGAGTTGAGTTTCCGCTGCAATGTGTTGTTAAATGTATGGTTGTAGTTGGGGTGTTACAACAGGGGATATACAGCCCCTCACTGTTACCATTGAAGACGCACGCACGTCGAAACATCAAGAACCAGCTCATGGATGAAATGATATCCAGAGTCAAAAGAAGAATTACCAAAATTGACCCATTTCCAAATTCCCACCAGATCACTAACTACCCAGAGCAATACCAAAACACTTAGTCCTACAGAGTGCAGAAGCGTAAACCCTAAGCAGCCAATGTCTAATGGAACAACCAAATAGAAGAAACCAATACCCAAGTGAGTCTCACATTCAAGGCTCAGTTAGTCACACAAGCTGAGTTAGTCACACAACCATTTCCTTTTAGAAATTCCTCTTAAGCTCAGTTAGCGTTTTCCAAAACATTCCAGAAGTCAATCAGCAAAAAAATATCGGAGTACGAGAAATCGTACCTGGTATGTGAAGAACAATAAATAACTCGAATAAGTGATTCCCCAATAGTAACCTATAATTAAGGTGTTCCAAGTGTCGATTAGTTAAGGGACTTATAAACTAAACAACCTTCTTTTCTTACTAATTAATAGTTCCAGGTTTACCATTATTCTCTCACAAAGATTTGAGCTTGACTCGTTAACTAAATCCTTTGTTAGGCCCCTTTCGTTTAGTTTGGTATGATTTAGAATTTATTCCTGAGAGTGGCCCAAACTCTCTTTGAATTGTTTAAGTGGGCTTTTGGAGTTCATAGACTTAGGCTTAGTAGGTTAGCCCAAGACCGTGTTAAGCTTATGTTGTGTAATTAATCCCTTAAGTTAATAGTGACTATTTAATTACACACCGATTAAAACCTAAGGTTTAACATATACATATATCCTACTTATTATAACTATCACAAGGAATATTATTTCCCTCATCTATTTTAATGTATTTATATACAAATATATTTATATATATCTTTATGTATTAAGTTGTATCCATAACATTTTAAGGAAATTTTATTGTATTTAATCATGTTCAATAACTTTTAGGCATACCACAACCGACATATGGTTTAATAAGTAAAATGTTTTCCTTTATTTATTTAATGTATATAAGTATACCTGTATTAGAATTTAACTAGACATCCCCTATGTAACTTATTATATTTAAACTATCTTATTACCACAACCTTTAACTGTATTCCAAGTATGTTTCATAAAGTATTTCTTTTACTATATCTTAGGATTCTAGCTCTTATAATATTTAGTTATTATAAGTGTTAATTTATTAGTTCCTTGCTTTACTCTAAGTTACTACTCTATTCCCTTTTTATATATGCGTAAAAATATATATATATATATAATATATATTTATTCCTTAGTTTAATTAAAAATATTAACTCCCGTATAGTATAATAAATAAAACGTAAAAATAATTAAATTCCTTGATTTACATAAGTTTCTACTTAAATAAGTATATATACATATATGTAAATAAGTTCACTTCTCTTAAAAGCTAATACCAAAACATTTATAAACTTACTGTTATAAAATGTTAATTTAGTGTTCCATATTTTCCCAGCTTAAAAAGTTTATTAACAAACCATACTTTAATTTTTGGTTACATTAAAAACCATATATTATAAGTTATTCTTATGAAAAACTCATAAACACAATTTTTAAAACCTTTTACCATTGCCCAAAAATTTCCAAATTTAATATACAGTAACTATAACATTTTAGACATATTATAAAATTTTTATTTCATAAAAATATCTTTTAAATTTAGCCAAATAATTCCAGAAAACCCGTAACTTGCAAAAATCATAACTTACGTTTAAAAACTCCAAAACCATAATAATTTACATCAAAATAAACTAGATTTAATAAGGAATCTATGGTTAAAATTTCAATTCAACATACATTCGGGAAGGCCATTAACTAAATTCAACAAGTTAGAGTTAAATCCTGAAACATTATAAACTTAAAACATATTTTAATAACCCTGATCTAATCCTGACCGTCCAATCCTTTAGAGCCCGATCGGACGGTCCCTGAAATCCCAGTTCATCCGCGAGCAACTCTACCTAGTCGAGTACTAAATCGACATTATCTGACAATCTACAGAACCAAATTGAGTGATTCCTGTTTCATTAGTTTTGAAATTCAATTACGGTTCCATTGATACTAATTTCGCTAGCTATCATGCAGTATACAACAAATTTGATTCCGGTTTACTAGAGTTAGGGTTCTTGAGTTTCTCAAATTCGATTCTCCCAAATTCACTCAATCCAAAGCGTAATTGATGCAATTAAATCATGGTTTTGACCGATAATGTAACATAGTTTAGCAAGGTTGAAGGAATTTGCAGAAAACTTACCGGAATTGCTCGAATCGAAGGGATTTGTTTTCGGTATCTGGAAAAACACCCCCTTTACAAACCGATTGAGTAGCCTACTTTGCAACACTATAATTTTCAGTATAGAACGAGTTAGAACTAGTTCTTGGGCTTAATCTAAAGAAGAAACTTAGCTCTACACAATGATAGCAAGAACTCGCCTTAACTTGCACTACACGAAAGAAATCGAAGCTAGAAGTTGCGAGTTTACCTTGCGTTTTCTGGAAAGAAAACTATGATTTTATGTGGTGGCGGAACCGAAACTTTAGACACCTTGTTCTTCCAAACGGTTGGTAATTGGCTTAGGTCATCAACATGAAAGTTTTAGAGGGATTAGATCTCTTCAAAACGAGCTAAAGAACATGAAATTTGGCTGAGAAACGAAGAAGTTATGGCTAGACGAAGTTACCTGATTCGAAGGGAAAAACTGGAAACTGCAGTTACGGTTTTGCAGGGTGGCAACTTTGGCTCGAATTTCCGGTTGATTTAGAACGAGTTAGGGTTTGTGTGAGTTATGGTTGTTTAGAAGAAGTGTAGGAGAAGGCAACAAAAAAGATGGCACTCAAAAATTCCATAAGATGAGAAAGTTATGAAGGTCACAAGATAGGGCAAAAACCGATTTCTGTTACCGGAAATATAGGAGATAAAAACGACTAAGTGCTGGGGCGCGATTACCGAGGCACGCGATGAGTCAGCAAAGCTGCCACATCAGCATTTTTTTCCAAATTTTGACTCTAAACTTCATTTGATCATAACTGTGGCTAGGATGATCCGTTTTTGACGTTCTTTTTATCGATCTTCACGGTTTTCCATAACCTATTTATTGGCATAGATTTCATGGGCTGGTTTGACCATTCTCAAAAAGTCAACCCTAGCATGGCTTAAAAGGCTTTAGGGTTTCTAGAATTTTATATTGACTTTTATGTTTCAAAACAATGTTCCAACACTTCCTAAAATCTTTATAGGGAATTTTCATGAGATGCCCCTGAGGTTTGACCGAATTTCACCAAATACCCCTACCTTTTCAGAATTACTATGAGATACCCCTGAGATTTAGTTTTTAATACGAGATACCCTTCCGTCTATTTTCTCAGTAAACGTCCGTTAACTTTTTCCATGTCTTCCCATTTTACCCTTAATCCAATTTTTCATGAGATACCCCCACATATTTGTAACGACTACTTTCACCAGATACCCTTGCATGTTTCAAATGACTAGTTTCACCAGATACCCCTGTAACGGGTACTTTCACCAGATACCCCTGTAACTGGTATTTTCACCAGACACCCCTGCAACATAAAACAGCTAGTTCTGGCCTATAAAATCAGAAAAAACACAACATTTTGACATTATAGTTTTCATAATGTGACAATGTCTTCCTCACAATCAAGTTACTCGATCACTACTGTTGCTGAAGGTAGAAGATGCAATTGTGGAAGAGAAGCTGAAGTCCTTGTTTCAAGAAAAAACACTTCATCCGGAAGAATGTACTACAAATGCTTATATTGCAATAGACGGATAGATTGGGCAAAACCACAACTAATCAACAGATTCTAATGGCACAACAACATTATATCCCCAACCAACAGAGCTTAGAAGCAGTGCAACATGAGCTGATGAAGAACAAGGAGGAAGTGAAGGACTTGAAGATGCAAAGTTCAATGGGGGGTGAGGGTAGGAGTATTTATATGCATATTCTATGTATTGTTGCTGCTGAAAATGTAACCAAATGTTAGAAATGTAAAAAAAATCAGAAGTATAATAAAGCTGTTACTTTTGAGCTTGATTATTTCACAAAGTTGCATCTGCTTACACATTAAGCTAGTGCATTTACATAGATCCAACAACTAATATTTCAGCTTATAAATACTCCTACCCCCCCCCCCCATTGAACTTTGCATCTTCAAGTCCTTCACTTCCTCCTTGATCTTCATCAGCTCATGTTGCACTGCTTCTAAGCTCTGTTGGTTGGGGATATAATGTTGTTGTGCCATTTGGTTACATTTCAGCAGCAACAATACATTTCTAACATTTGTTTACATTTTCAGCAACAACAATACATAGAATATGCATATAAATACTCCTACCCTCACCCCCCATTGAACTTTGCATCTTCAAGTCATTCACTTCCACCTTGATCTTCATCAGCTCATGTTGCACTGCTTCTAAGCTCTGTTGGTTGGGGATATAATGTTGTTGTGCCATTGGAATCTGTTGATTAGTTGTGGTTTTGCCCAATCTATCCGTCTATTGCAATGTAAGCATTTGTGGTACATTCTTCCGGATGAAGTGTTTTTTTCTTGAAACAAGGACTTCAGCTTCTCTTCCACAATTGCATCTTCTACCTTCAGCAATAGTAGTGACCGAGTAACTTGATTGTGAGGAAGACATTGTCACATTATGAAAACTATAATGTCAAAATGTTATGTTTTTTCTGATTTTATAGGCAAGAACTAGTTGTTTTATGTTGCAGGGGTGTCTGGTGGAAATACCCGTTACAGGGGTATCTGGTGAAAGTACCCATTACAGGGGTATCTGGTGAAAGTACCCGTTACAGGGGTATCTGGTGAAACTAGCCATTGAAACATGCAAGGGTATCTGGTGAAAGTAGTCGTTACAAATATGTGGGGGGTATCTCATGAAAAATTGGATTAAGGGTAAAATGGGAAGAAATTGAAAAAGTTAACGGACGTTTATGAGAAAATAGACGGAAGGGTATCTGGTATTAAAAACTAAATCTCAGGGGTATTCATTAGTAATTCTGAAAAGGTAGGGGTATTTGGTGAAATTCGGTCAAACCTCAGGGGCATCTCATGAAAATTCCCATCTTTATAATATACTTGGAGTGTTTATAAATTTTCCCAAGAATTATTGACTTATAAATCTTATTATTAAATTCATAATACTATATAATAATTAAATATTTATTGTATTCTTAGGGTTAAATAGGAGAAATCCCTAAATAAATTTCATAATTCCATATGATAATTAATATTTAATAGTATTATTTAAGATTTACAAAAGAAATCCCCTAAATTAATTTAAATTAATTTAGGGGTATTTCAGTATATCCCCCTTAAAAGAAACTTCACCTCGAAGTTTAAAAATCAACTAATAAGCACTCACACCGCTTTGGGTGTGCTGAGACAATAGTAATTCCATGGAAATTTCATACTAATTCAATCCTTTATTTCCATTTCAACATTCCACTCGAGAGTAGCGAAATCAAATCAAACTGAATCAGAATATAAACTGAAACAAAAACACAAACGTGACAAACTACCGTGCCATAATGTAAAACTACGTACATACACACACCTTTCACACAACTAATACTGTTCTCCCTCTACTAACAATGCAACAAGGCATAATCCGGATGAGATAACAAAGGAGGAGTATGCCAGTATATCCCCCTTAAAAGAGACAAAGTACGCCCTCGTACCGCCATTAACGTGAATCACAGCAGGGTAGCAGAATATCATGCAAACAGATGTGGGCACTTCACTCTCATGGAGTCCTCAGCCTCCCAAGTAGCTTCCTCAACCCCATGATGCTCCCAAAGAACTTTCACTAATTTAACTGACCTGCCTCTCGTTTCTCGGACCTTCGTGTCTAAGATCCGAATAGGAGTCTCCTCATACCTCAGTGTAGGCTCAATCTCCAATCTCTCTGGTTGCAGTACGTGAGAAGGGTCAGGCATATACTTCTTCAACTGAGATACATGAAACACGTCGTATACCTTCCCCAACTCCGCTGGTAGCTCTAGTCTGTAAGCAACTAGGCCCACTCGCTCCGTAATCCTGTACGGACCGACATACTTAGGGCTTAGCTTCCCCCTCATCCCAAATCTGAATATCCCTCTCATCGGAGACACCCGTAAGAAAACCATGTCACCCAACTGAAACTCTAGCTCTCTGGTGCGCTGATCCCCATAGGATTTCTGTCTAGACTGTGCTGCCCTCATGTGCTGCTGGATAACTCTGACGTCATCCTGCAGAGTCTGAACATACTCGGGCCCAATCAGGACTGCCTCGGTAGGGTCACTCCACGATAAGGGAGTCCGGCACGGCCTGCCATACAGAGCCTGGAATGGTTCCATGCCGATAGATGAGTGGTAGAAGTTATTGTAGGAGAACTCCACCAGGTGTAGACGCTCTACCCAACTCCCCTGATAATCTAGAGCAACCGCTCGTAGCATATCCTCTAGCGTCTGAATCGTCCTCTTGGTCTGCCCATCAGTCTGAGGGTGAAAGGTTGTGCTAAGGCGTAGCTGAGTACCAAACGCCTCCTGCACCTGGCGCCAAAATCTACTGAGGAAACGTGTATCACGATCAGAGACAATCGTCTTCGGTACCCCATGGTACCGGATGTGCTCTTGGGTGAACACCTCAGCCAGCTTGGGCACCTTCCATGTGTCCTTGATAGGTATAAACCTGGCTGTCTTGGTCAACCTATCGACTATCACCCAAATAGAATTCAGTCCGCCTCTAGCTGGAGGAAGACCGACCACAAAGTCCATGCTGATGTCGTCAAACTTCCAGCACGGTACTGGCAATGACTGAATCTGGCCTCCTGGTCGACGATGCTCAAACTTAACCTTCTAACAGGTGAGGCATCAGGAGACGAAGTCTGCTACATCCCTCTTCATCCCGCTCCACCAGAATAACTGCTTCAAATCCTTGTACATCTTGGTGGCTCCAGGGTGTACTGACAATGTAGAGGAATGAGCCTCAGAGAGAATCCTGGTCTGAAGTGCTGTCGCATCCTGAGGAACGCAGAGACTGCCTCTGACTCGAAGGTGTCCCTCGCTGTCTAGCTCTTACTCATACTTCAAACCATCTGTCATACCGTTTGCTAACTTCTGCTTGACGCCTGGCAGGTGTACATCACTATCCTGGGCTGCGTATATCTCCTCAGCTATCGTGGCCGTCTCTGTCAAAGCTAGGAGTGAGTACACTCTCCTGCTCAACCCATCGTCGATGTCTCAGGTTCAGCTCCTTCTGAGTCCAGATGTACTTCAGAGTCTTATGGTCTGTCATAATCCGTACTGTGGCTCCATACAAGTAATGTCGCCAGATCTTCAAGGCGAAGACTATGGCGAGAAGCTCAAGGTCGTGTGTGGGGTAATTCTCTTCGTGCTTCTTCAGCTGTCTAAAAGCATACGCTACTACTCGGCCATGCTGCATCAGTACCCCACCAATCCCTCTGCTTGAAGCATAACAATACACCTCGTATCCCTTGTTCCCCTCATGGATAATCAATACTGGAACTGTGGTCAAGGTGTCCTTCAATGCCTGGAAGGAGACCTCACAAGCCTCTGTCCACACAAACGGGCTGTCCTTCTTCATCAAGGAGGTCAAGGGCTTGGCTAGCCTAGAGAAGTCCTTCACAAAGCGTCTATAGTAGCCAGCCAACCCAAGGAAACTCCTAATCTCTATCACAGTGCGAGGTCTATGCCAGCTCTTCACTACCTCAATCTTAGCTGGGTCTACTGAAACTCCCTCAGCTGAGATCACATGTCCAAGAAATGACACCTTGTCCAGCCAGAAGTCACACTTGCTGAACTTGGCATATAGCTTCTTCTCTCTCAGAGTCTCCAAGGTTGTCCTCAAATGCTGCTCGTGTTCCTCCCGACTCTTGGAGAATACCAAGATGTCATCTATGAACACGACTACTGACTTATCTAACTGAGCTTGGAAGACTCTCTGCATCAGATCCATGAATCGCGTGGGTGCATTGGTCAGTCCAAACGGCATCACTGTGAACTCGTAGTGGCCGTATCTGGTCCGGAAGGCTGTCTTCTCTATATCTGATGATTTCCGGAACGCAGATCAATCTTGGAGAACACCTTAGCTACCCTCAGCTGGTCGAACAAATCATCGATCCTGGGCAGTGGGTACTTGTTCTTGATCGTGACATTGTTCAGCTCCCTATAGTCGATGCAAAGTCTCAAACTCCCGTCCTTCTTCTTGACGAATAGCACTGGAGCACCCCCACGGTGAGACACTGGGTCTGATGAAACCTTTATCTAGTAGCTCCTGCAGCTGCTTCTTCAACTCAACCATCTCTGCAGGGCCCATCCGGTAGGGAGCCTTAGCAATCGGTCCCGTGCCAGGTATGAGGTCAATATTGAATTCAACCTCTCTCAGTGGTGGTAGTCCAGGTAACTCCTCTGGAAAAACGTCGGGGTACTCCGACACTATGGGAACATCGCTCTAGAACTTCGGATCCGTCCTCAGATCCTGGGCATAACAGTAGTAGGCGGTAGCACCCTTGGACACCTCCCTCATCAGGGATAAAGCCGATACAACCTTCACAGTCGACTGTTTGGGTTGCATTCGGTATGACACGGTGATCCCTGTAGCTGACTTCAGGAGGAGACGATGCTCTGCACAGTGTAGTCTGCCTCGGTACCTCTGTAGCGTGTCCATGCCCACAATTATGTCGAACCCCATGCCAGGGAAAACTATGGCATCCAGAAGGAAGTCTGCTCCCTTGATGCGTATGCTCAAATTCTTGCACTGCTTACTACACTAGATCCGCTCTCTGGAAGGCAGCAAGACTGAGCAGTCATGGATATCCTCGGTGGGAGCATCGATCTTAGCATGGAACGCTTGTGATATGAAAGAGTGGGAGGCACCAGAGTCAAACAGGATTGTGGCCTCCACTCCATTAACTAGGAACGTGCATGAAATTATAGGATAGGTTTTAAGATTCTGAGTAAACGTTCCAAGGTAATTACTCAGGGTTTATGTTTATACCTGTGATGACCATTCCATTGCTCTTCGCTTGAGCCTGGTTCAACACATTCAACCTGATCCCTGAGTTTCCAACCCCTACAATGAAGCAATAGAATTCTTAGAATTTCCATTCTTATTGAAAGCTTCTTGAGCAACTTAAAATTTACAATGCTGAAACTGTAAAGTACAAGGCTAGGTCTGTCTAAAGGTTAGGTTTAGACGGCCCGGTTTCATATGGGTCTGGTTAATAATGGGTGTGGGGGCTGTGTTGGGCTTGATTCTCTTCACCCCATGGTAGATGAGTCTAGCTGCCCCACCAAAGATCAGTACATCACCCGACTTCAGGAGGATCTTGGTAGCAAGGTCCATCCTTCTTGGATCACCAAATAGGAACTCCGCGTCGTCTCCAAGTGATATGGACACAACTGGAACTCCTCTAGTGACAGACTCTGGCGATTCGTCCTTGTCTTGGTGCATCTCCAGCTTACCCTCCTTTCCATAGAAGTTGATGATGCACACGTCGGAGGTTAGGTCTGGGACGGGCTCATCCTCCAATTCTTGTGCTACCTTAACTGCAGCTCTAATGATGGTCTGCAGTTCCCCCGGGATTGGTGGCACCTCCACCCCTTCATAGCTCTTGGTGGTGTGGTTCCACTTCTTACCTAGGCACATGATCTTCACCTTCATGGTTGAACCATTCTTGAAGGTAGGGGTGTAAAAATTTCCTTCCTTCACACCTAACTCTC
The DNA here is from genome assembly GCA_023374045.1 of Limonium bicolor. NCBI lineage: Eukaryota > Viridiplantae > Streptophyta > Magnoliopsida > Caryophyllales > Plumbaginaceae > Limonium > Limonium bicolor. The sequence continues at coordinate 171,025,580 of CM041781.1, forward strand.
TGATCTTGAGGATCAATGCATACTGGACTGCTGGGGTCAGGTACTCTCGTAGTAAGATCATCCCGGGTCTCAAGACCTCACACTTCTCTGGTGGGTGTGGTTTGGCTTCAAAAGGGATGTTGGGTGTGGAGTATGGCAAAATAGGAAAGTAAATATCGAAAGCTGAACAACAATTGCCATTAAATAAATAAGTCAAGGTTCACAACTGGAAATGAAAGGTTCGAAACGAAATAGAATGAAGGGTTTATAGTTCATCCCTTTTACATTGACAACGAAAAACAAGACAACTGAATGTAAAGAAATAAGGGTCTAAGCCTCTTCATAAGGAAAATAGTCCTCACAAGGTGAACTTGGGTCATCACTTGCTGCCTCGACGCGGTCCACCATGTTAAGGACCGGTGCCTTGCCCGGCCTCTGGGGGTAGTTCTGCCCCGGCCTCTGCGGATGGCTCTGGGCAGGGCGGCTGGTAGATGGTCCAGCACCTCTTGTGCCACCTCGACCTCCACCAGTAGTAGTAGTAGCAACTGGGGCTCTAGCAGGGTTTCTGGTGCGTGGCTTGTAGTTCCTGGAATCCGGGTTCAGGAAGCATTCGAACGATCTATGCCCCTTCTTACCGCAGTGGTTGCAGTCCACCAGGTTGCCCTTACAATCCTTGCCCGGGTGGTCCTTCTTGCACCACTTGTAGAAGAACTTCCTCGCAAGTTGGTTCCCTGTTTCAGTTTCAAGATTAGTAATTGGGATAATAAAATGTAGTCACTTTGGAGTTTCTAATTCATCTCACCCTTAAATGGCTGGGAGCGGAGTGGCTCAGCATTAGTATATGAGGGGACCATGGCCTTCTCGTTCCTACCCTTGTAGAACTTTCCCTTCCTCTCATAGTTCTGGGAAAAGTTCCCTCCATTTCCTCTTTCTCCATCCCCCTTCCTCTTGCCTAGCACAGAGTCCTGGTAGGCAATGGTGGTCTCGTAGTCATTCGCATCATCCGCTAACTCCTGTGGTGACAATATATGTTAGTGGGGAATCTTTGCGTATAAGGAATTCTAAGTCATGTTCCATACCTGTAGGGTCATCCCTCTGGTGGAACCGATCATAGTCATGATCCTGAAGTTCAAGCCGGTGTGGAATTTATCCACCAGATACCTCAGAGCGTAAGCTCCCTCTCCAATAACAGAAAGTAACTCCACAAACTTATTGTAGTACTCCGCAACAGAGAGATTCCCTTGCTTCAGCTGCTCGAACTCACTCCTCATCCTCTTCTGTAGATAGGATGGATAGAATTTAGCTCTCAGGGCCACTAGGAATGCCTGAAAGTCAAAGTTTGCCTGGGCCGTCAGCTCGGCTCTAGCAGTCTGCCACCATCGATGCACGGGTCCCTGAAGAAAGTAGGCCGCTATGTCCACCTGGTGATTCACTGGAACATGCAGAGAGGTGAAGGCCTTCTGCATCTCGTCTATGTATTTCTCTAAGGTCTTCGGTTCTGGTTGGCCTTCATAGATTGGAGGACGAAGGTCGTTAACCGCCTTCAGCCAGTTGAACTCCCGGGGACCATTAGGTGGTGGCGGTGGTGGCTGTGGGATCTGAGCCTGCTGCTGAGCTAACGCAGCTGTCACTATCTGCGCTATGACCTCCGGGGTGACAGCGTCAGGTCCATAGCCTTCTGAGGGACCAGCTCCTCCTCTTCCTCCTCTTCGAGACATCTAGCTGGTATGACGGTTTTGTACTCAGAAGGCGTATTGTAAAGTCTAAATATCTATGTAGTAATATATGAAATATTCATAACGTCCTAAGGACGGTTCGTATGTACGTGAAGTAGAACGTAAGTAGTAATTATGGGGTAAGAGTCACGCACCTTTCTGGAATTCTCACTTCCCAATTCTACCCCAGTTCCCCAGTTTTAAGTGCACCTATAATCTAAGTGTTTCACTTGGCTTGTCTTCTCGGGTTCAGAGCGTGACTACGCTCTGATACCAATTTCTGTAACGCCCCTATTTGACATATTTATAGCGGAAATAAAATACTAAAGGCGTACAGATCATCGGGTTCCAAACACCCGGCACCAAACCTCACCAATTACATCTTAAAGATTACAATTGTCACGGCCTGAACCTCGAGAAAACTTAACAAAAGTAAAACAGTAATAAAACATATAAACTCTCAAAACCTAATCCCATCCCAATCACTCGTTCTCTTCGTGGCCTCCTGTAAAATAACCCGTACCTGCAAGATAAAACCAAGCAGCCCACCCCAAGAGGGGTGGGTTAGTTCCCTGGAATGGAACTGGTACGATCCTCCAAAAACAAACTTATAAAACAACTCTTAAATGAATAATAGCAGGAAAACAATCACTTAAACCACACAGAGGAACAAGGCATTTCACAAATCACCAAATCAAGATAACAAGATAAGAATAAAGGTTAATAACAGGAAAGTAAAGTTAGTGAAACAAAGCCACATCATGTGTTAGTGAACATCCATTGTCTTAGTTAAACCCAATTCCCGTTAGGAGTAGAAAGAACCAGATAGTCACAAAGGACTAGGAATGATAAGATGTATCCAAGAACCAATAACTCAAGAGTGGAATAATTCAACTGGGAGAGATGGCCCCCACCACCAAGTACGTCCTTTTAGGACAGGGGATATACAGCCCCTCACTGTTAACAACGTCCCTTTTGGGACAGGGGATATACAGCCCCTCACTGTCTACCACGTCCCTTTTTGGGACAGGGGATATACAGCCCCTCACTGTTACCATTGAAGACGCGCGCACGTCGAAACATCAAGAACCAGCTCATGAATGAAATGATATCAAGAGTCAAAAGAAGAATTACCAAAATTGACCCATTTCCAAATTCCACCAGATCACTAACTACCCAGAGCAATACCAAAACACTCAGTCCTACAGAGTGCAGAAGCGTAAACCCTAAGCAGCCAATGTCTAATGGAACAACCAAATAGAAGAAACCAATACCCAAGTGAGTCTCACATTCAAGGCTCAGTTAGTCACACAAGCTGAGTTAGTCACACAACCATTTCCTTTTAGAAATTCCTCTTAAGCTCAGTTAGCGTTTTCCAAAACATTCCACAAGTCAATCAGCAAAAAAATATCGAAGTACGAGAAATCGTACCTGGTATGTGAAGAACAATAAATAACTCGAATAAGTGATTCCCCAATAGTAACCTATAATTAAGGTGTTCCAAGTGTCGATTAGTTAAGGGACTTATAAACTAAACAACCTCCTTTCCTTACTAATTAATAGTTCCAGGTTTACCATTATTCTCTCACAAAGATTTGGGCTTAACTCGTTAACTAAATCCTTTGTTAGGCCCCTTTCGTTTAGTTTGGTATGATTTGGAATTTATTCCTGAGAGTGGCCCAAACTCTCTTTGAATTGTTTAAGTGGGCTTTTGGAGTTCATAGACTTGGGCTTAGTAGTTTAGCCCAAGACCGTGTTAAGCTTATGTTGTGTAATTAATCCTTAAGTTAATAGTGACTATTTAATTACACACCGATTAAAACCTAAGGTTTAACATATACATATATCCTACTTATTATAACTATCACAAGGAATATTATTTCCCTCATCTATTTTAATGTATTTATATACATATATATTTATATATATCTTTATGTATTAAGATTTATCCATAACATTTTTAGGAAATTTTATTGTATTTAATCATGTTCAATAACTTTTAGGCATACCACAACCGACATATGGTTTAATAAGTTAAATGTTTTCCTTTATTTATTTAATGTATATAAGTATACCTGTATTAGAATTTAACTAAGACATCCCCTATGTAACTTATTATATTCAAACTATCTTATTACCACAACCTTTAACTGTATTCCAAGTATGTTTCATAAAGTATTTCTTTTACTATATCTTAGGATTCTAGCTCTTATAATATTTAGTTATTATAAGTGTTAATTTATTAGTTCCTTGCTTTACTCTAAGTTACTACTCTATTCCCTTTTTATATATGCGTAAATATATATATATATATATATTTATTTATTCCTTAGTTTAATTAAAAATATTAACTCCCATATAGTATAATAAATAAAATGTAAAAATAATTAAATTCCTTGATTTACATAAGTTTCTACTTAAATAAGTATATATACATATATGTAAATAATTTCACTTCTCTTAAAAGCTAATACCATAACATTTATAAACTTACTGTTATAAAATGTTAATTTAGTGTTCCATATTTTCCCAGCTTAAAAAGTTTATTAACAAACCATACTTTAATTTTTGGTTACATTAAAAACCATATATTATAAGTTATTCTTATGAAAAACTCATAAACACAATTTTTAAAACCTTTTACCATTGCCCAAAAATTCCTAAATTTAATATACAGTAACTATAACATTTTAGACATATTATAAAATTTTTATTTCATAAAAAAATATCTTTTAAATTTATCCAAATAATTCCAGAAAACCCGTAACTTGCAAAAATCATAACTTATGTTTACAAACTCCAAAACCATAATAATTTACATCAAAATAAACTAGATGTAATAAGGAATCTATGGTTAAAATTTCAAGTCAAAATACATTCGGGAAGGCCATTAACTAAATTCAACAAGTTAGAGTTAAATCCTGAAACATTATAAACTTAAAACATATTTTAATAACCCCGATCTAATCCTGACCGTCCAATCCTTTAGAGCCCGATCGGACAGTCCCAGAAATCCCAGTTCATCCGCGAGCAACTCTACCTAGTCGAGTACTAAATCGACATTATCTCACAATCTACAGAACCAAATTGAGTGATTCCTGTTTCATTAGTTTCGAAATTCAATTACGGTTCCATTGATACTAATTTTGCTAGCTATCATGCAGTATACAACAAATTTGATTCCGGTTTACGAGAGTTAGGGTTCTTGAGTTTCTCGAATTCGATTCTCCCAAATTCACTCAATCCAAAGCGTAATTGATGCAATTAAATCATGGTTTTGACCGATAATGTAACATAGTTTAGCAAGGTTGAAGGAATTTGCAGAAAACTTACCGGAATTGCTCGAATCGAAGGGATTTGTTTTCGGTTTCTGGAAAAACGCCCCCTTTACAAACCGATTGAGTAGCCTACTTTGCAACACTATAATTTTCAGTACAGAACGAGTTAGAACTAGTTCTTGGGCTTAATCTAAAGAAGAAACTTAGCTCTACACAATGATAGCAAGAACTCGCCCTAACTTGCACTACACAAAAAGAAATCGAAGCTAGAAGTTGCGAGTTTACCTTGCGTTTTCTGGAAAGAAAACTATGATTTTATGTGGTGGCGGAACCGAAACTTTAGACACCTTGTTCTTCCAAACAGTTGGGAATTGCCTTAGGTCATCAACATGAAAGTTTTAAAGGGATTAGAGCTCTTCAAAACGAGCTAAAGAACATGAAATTTGGCTGAGAAACGAAGAAGTTATGGCTAGACGAAGTTACCTGATTCGAAGGGAAAAACTGGAAACTACAGTTACGGTTTTGTAGGGTGGCAACTTTGGCTCAAATTTTGGTTGATTTAGAACGAGTTAGGATTTGTGTGAGTTATGGTTGTTTAGAAGAAGTGTAGGAGAAGGCAACAAAGAAGACGACACTCAAAAATTCCATAAGATGAGAAAGTTATGAAGGTCACAAGATAGGGCAAAAACCGATTTCTGTTACTGGAAATATAGGAGATAAAAACGACTAAGTGCTGGGGCGCGATTACCGAGGCGCGCGATGAGTCAGGAAAGCTGCCACATCAGCATTTTTTTCAAAATTTTGGCTCTAAACTTCATTTGATCATAACTTTGGCTAGGATGATCCGTTTTTGACGTTCTTTTTATCGATCTTCATGATTTTCCATAACCTATTTATTGGCATAGATTTCATGGGCTGGTTTGACCATTCTCAAAAAGTCAACCCTTGCAAGGCTTAAAAGGCTTTAGGGTTTCTAGAATTTTATATTGACTTTTATGTTTCAAAACAATGTTCCAACACTTCCTAAAATCTTTATAATATACTTGGAGTGTTTATAAATTTTCCTAAGAATTATTGACTTATAAATCTTATTATTAAATTCAATACTATATAATAATATATAATAATTAAATATTTTATTGTATTCTTAAGGGTTAAATAGGAGAAATCCCCTAAATAAATTTCATAATTCCATATGATAATTTAATATTTAATAGTATTATTTAAGATTTAACAAAAGAAATCCCCTAAATTAATTTAAATTAATTTAGGGGTATTTCAGTTTATTTTGGTTGAACCGTCATGTGCACTTATTTCATTTGCACATGTGCTGCTATGGCAGAACAAAAGCACCGTTTAATTTTTAATTGAGCTTCCATACGCATATACGTAATTCAATCATGTGTTGTTATACAGCAGTAGTTTCAGTATTAGCATGTTTTTTGTTCAGTTGATTAACAAGCATTACTAGTTGTCAAATTAAATTATAATCAGTTCAGCTAATACACCATCTTTTTTCCAGATAAACCACAATATTCAGCTGCTGTCTAGCAAGCAACAAATATCTGTTTAACTAATCATGTTTATGAGATTCAGGCCAGCAGAGAATCTGTTGCTACTTACGGTTCTCATCGTTTGTTTCACCACTGTAACACCCCTACCATTAATACAGTGCTTACCGTCCAATTTCCTTACATATCAGATACACGCAGCGGATATATGCTTACCTACAATGGGTGATACAATGCCGTTAGTCACCCACGTGACTAACAAGGCTACTACTTCTACATACAGCATCGGTCTGATGGACCGGAATCCCGAGTACTACAAGTCTACAATACATTCTCCGTTTACCAAATACTACTACAATCTTCATTCAATACAATACTCCAAGTACAATACAGTATAATCTACATACCGAGTTTACTAGGTTCCTTTTACAAGTATAATACCTCTTCCAGTTCATACATACTCACTAAGAGACTATCTACTACCCATTCCTCACTACTACATTACTTTCTAAATACAAGGGGTGTGCTAGGTAATACACCTCTACATTCTGCTACTACTATCCAATGTAGTCACCGGTCTCGTGCCTTGACCACATTCGCTTCGGGTACCTGCACACTAAAAAATGTCCCCCGAAGGGGTCAGCTTTCGCCGAGCATGATAACCGCATACCCCGCGTACTAGTGAGGGTACGCCAACCACTTGGTCGAATACATGCGGTTGATTTCATTCAAACATACATGCATACATGCTCTTATACACAATACAACAATACTTATGCAAGGCATACATACATACACTACATTACATACAAGGAATGCAATAAACCATCCAATACATACTTACCTTCTTCCGAAATACACATACTCATTACATACACAATATACAATTCTTGTTAGCTTCATTGGTCCACCCGGGTTAATCGGGTGGAGATTACTCTTTTACTCGTTACTTCATACACATACATACTCATACTCATACTTACTTACGGATCCATACTTACTTACTCTTACTCTTACTCAAGTTAAGTCGTCGGGACCTCCGGCCCTGGGGACTACACCGTCCCACCTCCGGGATTTACTTGACTCACCAATCCGGGATGCTACCCATTTAAGGGATTTGGGCCGCGGACCAGTTTAAGAGTCAGGAATTGCAGCCAACCTCTTGTGACTCCGCATCCTCACGCATGGCCGAAGCTATATCGGACTTGTACTCATTCCAATTTACTCACTTAAGTTAGGAGTTAGATAGTTAGGAATTAGCACAAGTCAACATCCATGCCACAATAATACAATGCACATATACATATACATACGAGGTACAATACATTACACAAGTACAATACTAGGTTCGAATACCATTCATCATCATTCATACATTTCATGAATTATACAAACTAGTGCTCAAGACAATAAATATCAAGCACAACATAAGTCAAGCACAGGTAAGTGCAATATAGTCCGATTCATGCATTTATCTTATTTAGGTGGTCAAATAAGCACACAAATCGGGGTAACCAGATTAGGATACAGGGCATGAAGAAATCATACCTTTCACCGTTGTACTTGTATCCCAACGTTCCTCCGGTGTTCACAAATCAATTCCTATTATATACATGCAGTTGAATGATTAAATCTAACTATCATTATCTTAGCTCAATTGCTCTTAGTATGTTTACTAGTTCATACTTACTAAGTCCTTATGCTTCCTACACTTACACATTACTTACCTATCTTCATTACCTTAAGTTTTATTTTCTTACTTACTATTAGCATGCTTTCATACATGCACATTTATATATATATGTGGGTAGTATACATATATATATATATAATTATTATTTAATTGAAATAATAATTCTTTTTTTTTGACTGGACCGGACTTGCGACCGACCTTGCAAGTCCGGTCCATTCCAGTAGCCTTTATTACGCAAATTTCCTGGTCCGACCGAACTTGCATGTCCGGTCGCAAGTTCGGTCCATTCCAGAAGGTTTCATCGGGGAATTTTTCTGGTCCGACCGAACTTGCAAGTCCGGTCGATTCCAGTAGGTTTCAGACGGGAAAATTTTCTGGTCCGACCGAACTTGCAAGTCCGGTCGCAAGTCCGGTCGATTCCAGTAGGTTTCAGACGGGAAAATTTTCTGGTCCGACCGAACTTGCAAGTCCGGTCGCAAGTCCGGTCGATTCCAGAAGCTTTCCCGTCATTGTAAATCTGGGCTCGACCGAACTTGCAAGTCCGGTCCGGCCCAGTATTTGCATTTTTATTTCTGTTTTCAGTCCCCTCTTTTGCCCATTACTTCCCCATTGTTCCTACACTTAATCCCACATGTTATAACACTAATTTAACCTTCTAATACACCTTAGTTCATCCACCAAACTCCTTACTAAATCCATCAATCAATCTTACACAAATTCCTCACTTCTTTTCCCAACCAATGTAACAGTTTTTGTTTTACCTATGCTACAGATTTTTGTTGCAACTCCTACCACTCAATACTTCCTCTATCAATGTCACTCCTAGCATCCCAAATACATCTCCAAACAACTACAACATCTATACCCAAGTCCAACACTCTTTTTACCAATTCTTACACACTAATTTTTCCCAACTTCTCCATACATTCTTATATCCTTTTGCTACAGATTTTCACACTTCTTGTTTCTCTTACTACAACTACCTCTCCATCACTACTAACATACCTACTAACTCCAATACACACCTTGGTTCTCCCATTCACCAAGTCATCCATAAATGTACATTTCCCACCAAAAATTTGCCATAGCTCACCTACTTTTCCTTACTTCTCCACATACACATTTTCACCAAAATCATTCCTATTCTAGCCACACCCATACAAGGGTCCTACCAGCAATTAAGCAAATATAAATCCATCCCAATACACCAATACTCCATCAAACATCAATACTAATACTCATACACAACCATTTGGCTCCAAGGCCTACAATTCACATACTAATGCACAAATACTCAAACTTACTCACAATTACTCAAACTTCCAATACTACAATACCAATACAATAGTTTAGGTTCTTTTATTTGTTTACCCATTCCATTACTCTAATGCATAAAATTAACATTAAGAGGGAGCTCTTACCTTGAGCTTATATTTCTTCATTCCTTTTCCAATTCTCCTCTTCTTTCTTTCTTGCCCAAATCGGCCATATGGGGAATGGAGTTACCAAACTCCATTCCCACCACCCAAAGCACATAAAACAAGTGCAATTAAACTACTAATCCTTAAATTAGTGCTAATTCATTTAAAGTGTTAAAACACAATTTCTAGGGTTTACCTTTTGAAGCTTTTAAGAGGGGTTTTAGCCCTTGGTTCAAGAAGGTGAATCCACCACCATTGCAAGGTTGATATTATGCTCAAAAGAGAGAGAGAAAAACAAGGTATTACATATGGGTAAAAATTGGTTATGAGAGGAGATGGTGGAAACATGAGTTTTTCATGTAGATTTATACCTTGTTGGAAAGAGGAGACTCCAAGCTCCACAATGGTGTGCTTTTCTCTTCAAATGGGGAAAAACCATGGAGATGAAACTCATCCTTTTCGAATTTTGAAAAGAGGGAAATGTAGAGGAGGATGAGGGGATTACAAATATGTACTTATTTTTGTGATTGAAGCTCAAATGGAGATGGAGCAAGGAAAAGAAGATGAAGCTTCCATGGTTGTAGAGGGGGAGCTCAAATCGCAGCCAGAGGAAGGAGAAAGAGAGGGAGTACGGTGGGGAAGAAGGAAATGGGAGAGAGAGAAGAAAAGTGAGAGGTGAGAGAGTATGTAAGGTACTTTTACCTTTTTCACTTTATTTGCTTTTTGCTCTCTTACTTAATTAGCTAGTTACATGTGTGTGTGAGGGGGTTATCTAACTTATTAAAAATCGGTCCCACTCAGTATTACCAGTTGGAGCGTTTTTCGTCTTTTACAGAAAACGCTCGTTATTTTACCCGGTTTAGATACCGTTCACTAACCGGGCCCGTTTCCGGAATTTCCTTGTTTAATTATTTTTGTTGACTATTAAGCTCCCTTAAATGCTTAATAATTATTATTTAATGATTTATAATTTTTACGGGTCCGTTTGACCCCTTAAAGTCACGTTTTCGGGTTTTCTCGAAAAACGCGCTCTAAAGCTCTATTAGTGTTTTAATTCATTATTTGGATCCGTTTTCTTCGGGAGTTGTTCCCATATATTATTTAGGTCTTATTAAACCTTTGGAATCCATATAATACGCTAACCGAGGTCTCATACCTCCTATGGTTATTTAACGCTTATTTAGCGTTTTTCGCCTTTTAAGCGTTTCTTTATTTCTTTTGGATTTATTTTCCTTACAAATATTAATTAGGCATTGTTAGGCCCTTAAATACATATTAGAATTATGTTAATCCCTGTATTTAAGTTCGGGGTATTTCAATCTACCCCCCTTAAGAAACTTTGTCCTCAAAGTTGTTCAATGTTACGGGATTACTATACTTACTCATTCATACATGTCTAATACCAACGTCACACATTCTTCCTCCTTACAATTCCCAAATCCATTACTCACGGTCTCTACATTCCATACCATATGAATGTACTATACTTACTCCAATCCATATTACTACCAACCATCGGCTCCTCATTACAAAACTTATACATACATACAGTGCAAAGCTATCCCCAAGCAATGCAATACACATTACAATCCCGCAGGCACTCAGGTCGTCTCGACACAGGACTCCTCTATGTCCTGCTGCCCTTGGAATGATACAACATACTACATTACTATCTTCTTCGGTACACACTTCTAGCAGATCCTCATTCTCCATACTAAAGAAATTCTCTCACCACTACCAGTTAAAATTTTTCTAAAACATACAACTCCAAATTCCAATTTATATTCATTACTTCTATCCTATGTGATTCTTGTGACCACTTAAGGGGGAGCTTCCAGAATCATTCGACCCTGATGTGATCAGCATCAGTGTTGAACTATCTTTCCACCCCAATTTGTGTTCGGTTTCCCTCGATCTGATCAGGATCAAGTTCGACTTCCCACATCAGTTTCAACAATCAAGAATTTAATTCTTTCCATTTTCTATTTTTGCTCCTTCTAGTCATGATACGAATTCATACATCTCCAAAGGATGGAATCAATCCATCAATCATCCTCACTCTACTTCCCAAATGTTTTACTCCAAGATTCAATACCTAAATGCTCATTTCATCAACCTTCACTACTTCCATCCATTACTCACCATCATATCCTATATTCTAACTAAGGAATACTTCATTTCTAAGATTTAGTTGTCTTCAATTGTTTCAAAGATTTTACTTACGATTCCACTACTCATAAACTTCATTCATCTACTATCCTCATTCATTTCGTACTACTTCTTCAAAGGTTACAATACTTGTGGAGCTCCGTCCACTACTCATTACTTTTCTTTTACTAATACTCTTACACTGGTGTTACAAGATAGGTACATTCCTCCTATGGTATTTGCATGTTTAATGCCTAGTTACCATAATTACAATATGAATGAGTACTTATGTTTATTTAACATAGTACCAATCACCAATTTGATTCTCATTTGTGCTATGCACATTACGGTTTAAGTGTTTTATTCATAAAACTTACATTAAGCGGTTTTCGCTCTACCCCCCTTAAAAGGGATTACGCCCACGTAATCTACCATATGTTATTATTATTGAACATTGGTTTAATCAGTTTGGGCAAACTGAAGCGTTTAGCTTCACTACGGTATACTATAGAATATGCTCTGGTCAAGGGGGTCTTAACCATACCAACGGTTTAGTCTTTGCACCAAGAGTTCCTATATGAGTTTATTTAACTCATATTTAATTCGATTCTAGCCTAATCGGCTTCAAGGCATTAATAGCCATTGTATTATGCTCACTAGGTACATTAAACTCCTAGCTAGGGCCCACTAGCTTCTGCTGCGCGACCCTGATAACTTGGGTTATTCACCTTCTTGTTATCCTTAATGTGCTATACATTACCTTCTCATCATTCTATTATGGGAATAAGGTCTACTAACTTGTGGTATTCTACTGTACATGCTATTTATGCTTCCATGATTATTCATTAAGTTCCTCCGACTTATTGTCAGGCCCCATAATTAACCAAAACCAGAAACCCAAAGAACACCGAGCAGAGGTTAAGTCACCACTTAACTGTAGTGCTTCCTCTGTTGCCACTAGCTTCTAATTTATACCAGTTCTTCTGGTTCAGTATAAGTGTTCTTCACTTGTATGACCTTGCATCGATGTGCGTCGGTCCTAGTGACTTCCTTACATCTTCTTTCACCTTTTATTCCGATGGAATTCACATCTTGTGATTGTTAGTGTGTGTTACGCACTTCGTGCTTCTTTGGCCTTAGGCCGCACGGTTGTTGCTAAGCTTGCTTAACTGGCTTATGCCATGTTTGTGGTGAAAGGAAAGATTTACTGCGGTTTACATTCTCCATATCCCTAGCCATCCCATTAGATCATTAGCTGCACCAGTGCAATACCAAAACACTCAATCATACAGAGTGCAGAGGCGTAAATGCTTGACAGTAAGTCACTTATGTGATAGGAAAGAATATTCTGTGTGTCATCTCATACTTATACTCCGTGTTATTGCTTAACTACTCCCTCATAGCGGTCGCCTGTTGCGCACCGTATTCTTACTCATTGTACAACATTGTCTTTACTGTTTCTGTTACTGTGGTAGTTCGTCTTTACTCATTGCCATTGTCGTTGGCACCATTTCCTTATGGTGTAAATACACTAGGAGGTTCCTAGTGTTCGTGTGTATGACGGTTTTCGTAGAATACTGCACGTTATCATCTTCCCATTGTGGAGATGTTTTGTTCCCAATTAGGTTTCATGTGTAGGTTAGCTTGCCTCACATTCTATCATCATTTGTGATACAATTTACCAAGTATCTTGGTTGACAATGGATGAAGTAATTTATCGGGTTACTAGCTCTCTTGAGTGTTGGTCATTCATGGTTTTCAATGTGTATTCACATTGATTGTTTTGACAATTACTGTCTTTCCAGTGCTGAGCACTAATGATAGGCTCTAGCTGTGTAGTTTACTCTGTCATTGATAATGAAAGTTCTTGTTGAGGGGTTTGTCTCCACTCATAGGTCTAATGACAAGGTTTGCTATGTTTGTTTACACAATGGTCCACTATATGTTTGGGTGTATATGGAGTATGCTTACTCCCTTAAGTCGTAATGGTTTGGAAATCTCATTTCCTTATCCCATCATCCCTTGGCAATATCTATTGCGTGGTTTTATTGTTATAGTAGATGGAAGCCTTTTCTAAGGGTTCACATCATCACCACATTAGTGGTCTTTGGTTAACGAGGGGTACCTTCCCTTGGGTTTCTCGTAGTGTCCAAGTGTGGACTAGGCCAATGTTGGCATTACCATGATTCTCATGCCTCTGTGCTACCATTGCTACAGAAGGCATGGCGGTAATTAAGAACTCCGTCAACTGTATACTAGGCTGATGCTCTAGTGACAGTGACATTGAGTTGGCCATTACTCCAAGCCACTCAGAGTGTTGGGTTTGAATTTATGGTCCAGTTGTTGATTTCTTGTCGTATGAGGCAATCCCTCTTGCAAGTCTTGTTAGTATTGGTGTGGGTTTTGCAACCGTTTAAGGTTACACACGTAGTTGATTGATGGCTTTTAAGCCGTACTGCTGCGAGCTATGCTCTTTGCAAGCTGCTTATGCATGTTTCCACTCCTTATATACCGTCATAGGTTGGAGGTATTATTGGGCTCCATGGTAAGTCGTGACATCACGCTTCCGTTCATAGGAGACCCTTTAGGTAATCTGATGTTAATAGGTGTCTCTCAATATCTTAGGGCATTTCCTGTTAAGTGAAATCCCTTCGGGTCCCAACCAAGTGTTCGTTCTAACTTTCGTGCTTTTATCATGTCGCTGTTGTTCGACTGTTGTCCATCTAGTCACCCTCAAGGATTGCTCCTGGGTGTTGTTAAATTATGTCGTTACTTCCGGCTGATGGTTATGATATGTTGTCCACTGTACCATCTTGTGGTATCGTTCTTGAGTTGCCCCTTTTTGGGTCATGACGTCTCCCGCCTTGGGTAGACTGTTTATGCTTGTTCCTAGTACTTGAGACTGGGTTTGAATATCCTCTCGATTATGGATTGTGCTTCGTAGTAATTTTGTGATCGCTCTTGGGAATTCCGCCCCGTTTGTTGAGTATTGTTAGGTTCACGTTAGGCATTCGCCTTAATGTGTTTAGGCTGGGCATTCCATCCAGCTGTCAGGTAATTGCTTGGATTATTTGAGACATATCCAATGTCTATACTTACTAGCATGTGCTCTTTGCACTTCCTAGTTCTTATTCCTCATCTTCAGATGGATTCTCTGAGTTCCTTTATGCTTGATCCTCTGAGGTGTCCAGTTGTCTTGGGTTGAACTTACTGATGGTCCGTAGAACGGAGTTGACTACTTCCCGTGTGTCGTACACTACATGTATACATACGTGGGGTACCATGTTGGTACGTTACCACTTACCCAACTATATGTCGGGCCCACAAGCTCCTTCGGAGTGCGGTTGTCCCACATCCCGTAACGGGTATACTCGTAGTGTTCGTCACACGCCTAGGTGAAGTATTCTGTTGCCAACTCCTCTTGTATCATCCTATGATACTCACCATAATGCTGTTGATCTGGTTTTAAAATCCAAGGTTTTTAAAAGAGGGTTGTGGTTTTGAAAGAAAATTTTGGGTTTTAAAACAATGGTTCGGTGTTAAAAGAAATTTCTCATGGCATAGCCACGTTTGAGGTCTTGACCAAGTCTAGCCTCCCGCTGACTGGTATGTTCTAAGTACAGAGGTCAGGCCGTTAGGCCTTTCCAAGGTTCCATTCCTTCATTTTTTTAGGATGTTTGATCCTGTGGTTGTTTCGTTACGGTCACCGTACATTACTATGTACTGTGACGTGTTAGTGTTCCTTTACATATCTCTGTCTTTGCTGCACTTGCCGTGGCAAGTGCGTGGTACTGGTGGTTTTTGGTAATCTTATACCATCTTGGTAGGGTTTCCATTTGTGTTTATTAGTCTTGTTGGTGATTCTCTCGATCTTATTGATCTACAATTAATATACTCGCTCCTTTAGGTAGCTTCTTGGTGGTCTAGACATGGCTGTCGTAGATCTGGGTACTCCTCCACTCCTTGGAGGTTCCCGTTCTATTTGGTTTAGTGTCGCTCCTTGTGGCTCGTTCCCACACATTTGTGGTGGTTACTGAGCCTTCCTAGTTTAGGCACTACGCTTGTAGTCCCATTGGTTTATATCTCATGGTTGTCCTTGTAGTTGTCTGAGCTATATTGGCCAGGTGTTGCACCCTTGATGGCATCGTAGTTTTGGAGTTAACCGCTTCCGACTATGTCCTTAGTCGGCTAGCATACCGTTGGTGGTATTATTCAAGTATTACTGTCCCGTAGACTTGTGTCTCGGGTTCCGTTACTGCTCCCTTTTTCATTCCGTTGCACGGTTAGTGCTTTTGTCCTGCTGTTGGTTGACTAGCTAGGTTTCGTGACTGCTAAGCAGGTCGCCCTATGCTGTTGCAAGTTATAGCCTCCTCGTGGTTGGAGTGCTCATTCTACCGTTATTACGTGCGGGGTTGCGGTCCAACCGGGAACTGTCTCCGGGACTTCCAGTTCTTGGAATCTACTACATGTCGGTTCTTGTTTACTGTGTGATTGATTCACCACTGCCAGATCGGGTTCCCCCGAGTATGAGAAGACTTTTCTTCTCTCTGGCGTCCTTTCCCAAGTTACACAGTGGGGTTTGCGGGGGCGGGACTGGTATTGTAGGTATCCGGTACTCACCGGGAGTTCCTAACTAGCATCTCTCTAGTGCTATCACTCAGCCCATAGCCCTAAGCTTCTAATTCCTAACTCGGTAATTCCTAGACTCGGTATTTCCAGTCATCAGTGCTACTTACGGTTCTCATCGTTTGTTTCACACACTGTAACACCCCTACCATTAATACAGTGCTTACCGTCCAATTTCCTTACATATCAGATACACGCAGCGGATATATGCTTACCTACAATGGGTGATACAATGCCGTTAGTCACCCACGTGACTAACAAGGCTACTACTTCTACATACAGCATCGGTCTGATGGACCGGAATCCCGAGTACTACAAGTCTACAATACATTCTCCGTTTACCAAATACTATCTACATCTTCATTCAATACAATACTCCAAGTACAATACAGTTAATCTACATACCGAGTTTACTAGGTTCCTTTTACAAGTATAATACCTCTTCCAGTTCATACATACTCACTAAGAGACTATCTACTACCCATTCCTCACTACTACATTACTTTCTAAATACAAGGGGTGTGCTAGGTAATACACCTCTACATTCTGCTACTACTATCCAATGTAGTCACCGGTCTCGTGCCTTGACCACATTCGCTTCGGGTACCTGCACACTAAAAAATGTCCCCCGAAGGGGTCAGCTTTCGCCGAGCATGATAACCGCATACCCCGCGTACTAGTGAGGGTACGCCAACCACTTGGTCGAATACATGCGGTTGATTTCATTCAAACATACATGCATACATGCTCTTACACAATACAACAATACTTATGCAAGGCATACATACATACACTACATTACATACAAGGAATGCAATAAACCATCCAATACATACTTACCTTCTTCCGAAATACACATACTCATTACATACACAATATACAATTCTTGTTAGCTTCATTGGTCCACCCGGGTTAATCGGGTGGAGATTACTCTTTTACTCGTTACTTCATACACATACATACTCATACTCATACTTACTTACGGATCCATACTTACTTACTCTTACTCTTACTCAAGTTAAGTCGTCGGGACCTCCGGCCCTGGGGACTACACCGTCCCACCTCCGGGATTTACTTGACTCACCAATCCGGGATGCTACCCATTTAAGGGATTTGGGCCGCGGACCAGTTTAAGAGTCAGGAATTGCAGCCAACCTCTTGTGACTCCGCATCCTCACGCATGGCCGAAGCTATATCGGACTTGTACTCATTCCAATTTACTCACTTAAGTTAGGAGTTAGATAGTTAGGAATTAGCACAAGTCAACATCCATGCCACAATAATACAATGCACATCATATACATACGAGGTACAATACATTACACAAGTACAATACTAGGTTCGAATACCATTCATCATCATTCATACATTTCATGAATTATACAAACTAGTGCTCAAGACAATAAATATCAAGCACAACATAAGTCAAGCACAGGTAAGTGCAATATAGTCCGATTCATGCATTTATCTTATTTAGGTGGTCAAATAAGCACACAAATCGGGGTAACCAGATTAGGATACAGGGCATGAAGAAATCATACCTTTCACCGTTGTACTTGTATCCCAACGTTCCTCCGGTGTTCACAAATCAATTCCTATTATACATGCAGTTGAATGATTAAATCTAACTATCATTATCTTAGCTCAATTGCTCTTAGTATGTTTACTAGTTCATACTTACTAAGTCCTTATGCTTCCTACACTTACACATTACTTACCTATCTTCATTACCTTAAGTTTTATTTTCTTACTTACTATTAGCATGCTTTCATACATGCACATTTATATATATATGTGGGTATACATATATATATATATATATATATATATTATTATAATTGAAATAATAATTCTTTTTTTTTTTTGACTGGACCGGACTTGCGACCGACCTTGCAAGTCCGGTCCATTCCAGTAGCCTTTATTACGCAAATTTCCCTGGTCCGACCGAACTTGCATGTCCGGTCGCAAGTTCGGTCCATTCCAGAAGGTTTCATCGGGGAATTTTTCTGGTCCGACCGAACTTGCAAGTCCGGTCGCAAGTCCGGTCGATTCCAGTAGGTTTCAGACGGGAAAATTTTCTGGTCCGACCGAACTTGCAAGTCCGGTCGCAAGTCCGGTCGATTCCAGTAGGTTTCAGACGGGAAAATTTTCTGGTCCGACCGAACTTGCAAGTCCGGTCGCAAGTCCGGTCGATTCCAGAAGCTTTCCCGTCATTGTAAATCTGGGCTCGACCGAACTTGCAAGTCCGGTCCGGCCCAGTATTTGCATTTTTATTTCTGTTTTCAGTCCCCTCTTTTGCCCATTACTTCCCCATTGTTCCTACACTTAATCCCACATGTTATAACACTAATTTAACCTTCTAATACACCTTAGTTCATCCACCAAACTCCTTACTAAATCCATCAATCAATCTTACACAAATTCCTCACTTCTTTTCCCAACCAATGTAACAGTTTTTGTTTTACCTATGCTACAGATTTTTGTTGCAACTCCTACCACTCAATACTTCCTCTATCAATGTCACTCCTAGCATCCCAAATACATCTCCAAACAACTACAACATCTATACCCAAGTCCAACACTCTTTTTACCAATTCTTACACACTAATTTTTCCCAACTTCTCCATACATTCTTATATCCTTTTGCTACAGATTTTCACACTTCTTGTTTCTCTTACTACAACTACCTCTCCATCACTACTAACATACCTACTAACTCCAATACACACCTTGGTTCTCCCATTCACCAAGTCATCCATAAATGTACATTTCCCACCAAAAATTTGCCATAGCTCACCTACTTTTCCTTACTTCTCCACATACACATTTTCACCAAAATCATTCCTATTCTAGCCACACCCATACAAGGGTCCTACCAGCAATTAAGCAAATATAAATCCATCCCAATACACCAATACTCCATCAAACATCAATACTAATACTCATACACAACCATTTGGCTCCAAGGCCTACAATTCACATACTAATGCACAAATACTCAAACTTACTCACAATTACTCAAACTTCCAATACTACAATACCAATACAATAGTTTAGGTTCTTTTATTTGTTTACCCATTCCATTACTCTAATGCATAAAATTAACATTAAGAGGGAGCTCTTACCTTGAGCTTATATTTCTTCATTCCTTTTCCAATTCTCCTCTTCTTTCTTTCTTGCCCAAATCGGCCATATGGGGAATGGAGTTACCAAACTCCATTCCCACCACCCAAAGCACATAAAACAAGTGCAATTAAACTACTAATCCTTAAATTAGTGCTAATTCATTTAAAGTGTTAAAACACAATTTCTAGGGTTTACCTTTTGAAGCTTTTAAGAGGGGTTTTAGCCCTTGGTTCAAGAAGGTGAATCCACCACCATTGCAAGGTTGATATTATGCTCAAAAGAGAGAGAAAAACAAGGTATTACATATGGGTAAAAATTGGTTATGAGAGGAGATGGTGGAAACATGAGTTTTTCATGTAGATTTATACCTTGTTGGAAAGAGGAGACTCCAAGCTCCACAATGGTGTGCTTTTCTCTTCAAATGGGGAAAAACCATGGAGATGAAACTCATCCTTTTCGAATTTTGAAAAGAGGGAAATGTAGAGGAGGATGAGGGGATTACAAATATGTACTTATTTTGTGATTGAAGCTCAAATGGAGATGGAGCAAGGAAAAGAAGATGAAGCTTCCATGGTTGTAGAGGGGGAGCTCAAATCGCAGCCAGAGGAAGGAGAAAGAGAGGGAGTACGGTGGGGAAGAAGGAAATGGGAGAGAGAGAAGAAAAGTGAGAGGTGAGAGAGTATGTAAGGTACTTTTACCTTTTTCACTTTATTTGCTTTTTGCTCTCTTACTTAATTAGCTAGTTACATGTGTGTGTGAGGGGGTTATCTAACTTATTAAAAATCGGTCCCACTCAGTATTACCAGTTGGAGCGTTTTTCGTCTTTTACAGAAAACGCTCGTTATTTTACCCGGTTTAGATACCGTTCACTAACCGGGCCCGTTTTCCGGAATTTCCTTGTTTAATTATTTTTGTTGACTATTAAGCTCCCTTAAATGCTTAATAATTATTATTTAATGATTTATAATTTTTACGGGTCCGTTTGACCCCTTAAAGTCACGTTTTCGGGTTTTCTCGAAAAACGCTCTAAAGCTCTATTAGTGTTTTAATTCATTATTTGGATCCGTTTTCTTCGGGAGTTGTTCCCATATATTATTTAGGTCTTATTAAACCTTTGGAATCCATATAATACGCTAACCGAGGTCTCATACCTCCTATGGTTATTTAACGCTTATTTAGCGTTTTTCGCCTTTTAAGCGTTTCTTTATTTCTTTTGGATTTATTTTCCTTACAAATATTAATTAGGCATTGTTAGGCCCTTAAATACATATTAGAATTATGTTAATCCCTGTATTTAAGTTCGGGGTATTTCAATCTACCCCCCTTAAGAAACTTTGTCCTCAAAGTTGTTCAATGTTACGGGATTACTATACTTACTCATTCATACATGTCTAATACCAACGTCACACATTCTTCCTCCTTACAATTCCCAAATCCATTACTCACGGTCTCTACATTCCATACCATATGAATGTACTATACTTACTCCAATCCATATTACTACCAACCATCGGCTCCTCATTACAAAACTTATACATACATACAGTGCAAAGCTATCCCCAAGCAATGCAATACACATTACAATCCCGCAGGCACTCAGGTCGTCTCGACACAGGACTCCTCTATGTCCTGCTGCCCTTGGAATGATACAACATACTACATTACTATCTTCTTCGGTACACACTTCTAGCAGATCCTCATTCTCCATACTAAAGAAATTCTCTCACCACTACCAGTTAAAATTTTTCTAAAACATACAACTCCAAATTCCAATTTATATTCATTACTTCTATCCTATGTGATTCTTGTGACCACTTAAGGGGGAGCTTCCAGAATCATTCGACCCTGATGTGATCAGCATCAGTGTTGAACTATCTTTCCACCCCAATTTGTGTTCGGTTTCCCTCGATCTGATCAGGATCAAGTTCGACTTCCCACATCAGTTTCAACAATCAAATAATTTAATTCTTTCCATTTTCTATCTTTTTGCTCCTTCTAGTCATGATACGAATTCATACATCTCCAAAGGATGGAATCAATCCATCAATCATCCTCACTCTACTTCCCAAATGTTTTACTCCAAGATTCAATACCTAAATGCTCATTTCATCAACCTTCACTACTTCCATCCATTACTCACCATCATATCCTATATTCTAACTAAGGAATACTTCATTTCTAAGATTTAGTTGTCTTCAATTGTTTCAAAGATTTTACTTACGATTCCACTACTCATAAACTTCATTCATCTACTATCCTCATTCATTTCGTACTACTTCTTCAAAGGTTACAATACTTGTGGAGCTCCGTCCACTACTCATTACTTTTCTTTTACTAATACTCTTACACTGGTGTTACAAGATAGGTACATTCCTCCTATGGTATTTGCATGTTTAATGCCTAGTTACCATAATTACAATATGAATGAGTACTTATGTTTATTTAACATAGTACCAATCACCAATTTGATTCTCATTTGTGCTATGCACATTACGGTTTAAGTGTTTTATTCATAAAACTTACATTAAGCGGTTTTCGCTCTACCCCCCTTAAAAGGGATTACGCCCACGTAATCTACCATATGTTATTATTATTGAACATTGGTTTAATCAGTTTGGGCAAACTGAAGCGTTTAGCTTCACTACGGTATACTATAGAATATGCTCTGGTCAAGGGGGTCTTAACCATACCAACGGTTTAGTCTTTGCACCAAGAGTTCCTATATGAGTTTATTTAACTCATATTTAATTCGATTCTAGCCTAATCGGCTTCAAGGCATTAATAGCCATTGTATTATGCTCACTAGGTACATTAAACTCCTAGCTAGGGCCCACTAGCTTCTGCTGCGCGACCCTGATAACTTGGGTTATTCACCCTTCTTGTTATCCTTAATGTGCTATACATTACCTTCTCATCATTCTATTATGGGAATAAGGTCTACTAAACAACTGTGGTATTCTACTGTACATGCTATTTATGCTTCCATGATTATTCATTAAGTTCCTCCGACTTATTGTCAGGCGAGGTTAAGTCACCACTTAACTGTAGTGCTTCCTCTGTTGCCACTAGCTTCTAATTTATACCAGTTCTTCTGGTTCAGTATAAGTGTTCTTCACTTGTATGACCTTGCATCGATGTGCGTCGGTCCTAGTGACTTCCTTACATCTTCTTTCACCTTTTATTCCGATGGAATTCACATCTTGTGATTGTTAGTGTGTGTTACGCACTTCGTGCTTCTTTGGCCTTAGGCCGCACGGTTGTTGCTAAGCTTGCTTAACTGGCTTATGCCATGTTTGTGGTGAAAGGAAAGATTTACTGCGGTTTACATTCTCCATATCCCTAGCCATCCCATTAGATCATTAGCTGCACCAGTGCAATACCAAAACACTCAATCATACAGAGTGCAGAGGCGTAAATGCTTGACAGTAAGTCACTTATGTGATAGGAAAGAATATTTTCTGTGTGTCATCTCATACTTATACTCCGTGTTATTGCTTAACTACTCCCTCATAGCGGTCGCCTGTTGCGCACCGTATTCTTACTCATTGTACAACATTGTCTTTACTGTTTCTGTTACTGTGGTAGTTCGTCTTTACTCATTGCCATTGTCGTTGGCACCATTTCCTTATGGTGTAAATACACTAGGAGGTTCCTAGTGTTCGTGTGTATGACGGTTTTCGTAGAATACTGCACGTT
Source organism: Limonium bicolor (assembly GCA_023374045.1). Lineage (NCBI taxonomy): Eukaryota > Viridiplantae > Streptophyta > Magnoliopsida > Caryophyllales > Plumbaginaceae > Limonium > Limonium bicolor. Next base: position 171,048,773 of record CM041781.1, read on the forward strand.
ATCATCTTCCCATTGTGGAGATGTTCTGTTCCCAATTAGGTTTCATGTGTAGGTTAGCTTGCCTCACATTCTATCATCATTTGTGATACAATTTACCAAGTATCTTGGTTGACAATGGATGAAGTAATTTATCGGGTTACTAGCTCTCTTGAGTGTTGGTCATTCATGGTTTTCAATGTGTATTCACATTGATTGTTTTGACAATTACTGTCTTTCCAGTGCTGAGCACTAATGATAGGCTCTAGTGTAGTTTACTCTGTCATTGATAATGAAAGTTCTTGTTGAGGGGTTTGTCTCCACTCATAGGTCTAATGACAAGGTTTGCTATGTTGGTGTTTACACAATGGTCCACTATATGTTTGGGTGTATATGGAGTATGCTTACTCCCTTAAGTCGTAATGGTTTGGAAATCTCATTTCCTTATCCCATCATCCCTTGGCAATATCTATTGCGTGGTTTTATTGTTATAGTAGATGGAAGCCTTTTCTAAGGGTTCACATCATCACCACATTAGTGGTCTTTGGTTAACGAGGGGTACCTTCCCTTGGGTTTCTCGTAGTGTCCAAGTGTGGACTAGGCCAATGTTGGCATTACCATGATTCTCATGCCTCTGTGCTACCATTGCTACAGAAGGCATGGCGGTAATTAAGAACTCCGTCAACTGTATACTAGGCTGATGCTCTAGTGACAGTGACATTGAGTTGGCCATTACTCCAAGCCACTCAGAGTGTTGGGTTTGAATTTATGGTCCAGTTGTTGATTTCTTGTCGTATGAGGCAATCCCTCTTGCAAGTCTTGTTAGTATTGGTGTGGGTTTTGCAACCGTTTAAGGTTACACACGTAGTTGATTGATGGCTTTTAAGCCGTACTGCTGCGAGCTATGCTCTTTGCAAGCTGCTTATGCATGTTTCCACTCCTTATATACCGTCATAGGTTGGAGGTATTATTGGGCTCCATGGTAAGTCGTGACATCACGCTTCCGTTCATAGGAGACCCTTTAGGTAATCTGATGTTAATAGGTGTCTCTCAATATCTTAGGGCATTTCCTGTTAAGTGAAATCCCTTCGGGTCCCAACCAAGTGTTCGTTCTAACTTTCGTGCTTTTATCATGTCGCTGTTGTTCGACTGTTGTCCATCTAGTCACCCTCAAGGATTGCTCCTGGGTGTTGTTAAATTATGTCGTTACTTCCGGCTGATGGTTATGATATGTTGTCCACTGTACCATCTTGTGGTATCGTTCTTGAGTTGCCCCTTTTTGGGTCATGACGTCTCCCGCCCTTGGGTAGACTGTTTATGCTTGTTCCTAGTACTTGAGACTGGGTTTGAATATCCTCTCTGATTATGGATTGTGCTTCGTAGTAATTTTGTGATCGCTCTTGGGAATTCCGCCCCGTTTGTTGAGTATTGTTAGGTTCACGTTAGGCATTCGCCTTAATGTGTTTAGGCTGGGCATTCCATCCAGCTGTCAGGTAATTGCTTGGATTATTTGAGACATATCCAATGTCTATACTTACTAGCATGTGCTCTTTGCACTTCCTAGTTCTTATTCCTCATCTTCAGATGGATTCTCTGAGTTCCTTTATGCTTGATCCTCTGAGGTGTCCAGTTGTCTTGGGTTGAACTTACTGATGGTCCGTAGAACGGAGTTGACTACTTCCCGTGTGTCGTACACTACATGTATACATACGTGGGGTACCATGTTGGTACGTTACCACTTACCCAACTATATGTCGGGCCCACAAGCTCCTTCGGAGTGCGGTTGTCCCACATCCCGTAACGGGTATACTCGTAGTGTTCGTCACACGCCTAGGTGAAGTATTCTGTTGCCAACTCCTCTTGTATCATCCTATGATACTCACCATAATGCTGTTGATCTGGTTTTAAAATCCAAGGTTTTTAAAAGAGGGTTGTGGTTTTGAAAAGAAAATTTTGGGTTTTAAAACAATGGTTCGGTGTTAAAAGAAATTTCTCATGGCATAGCCACGTTTGAGGTCTTGACCAAGTCTAGCCTCCCGCTGACTGGTATGTTCTAAGTACAGAGGTCAGGCCGTTAGGCCTTTCCAAGGTTCCATTCCTTCATTTTTTTAGGATGTTTGATCCTGTGGTTGTTTCGTTACGGTCACCGTACATTACTATGTACCTGTGACGTGTTAGTGTTCCTTTACATATCTCTGTCTTTGCTGCACTTGCCGTGGCAAGTGCGTGGTACTGGTGGTTTTTGGGTAATCTTATACCCATCTTGGTAGGGTTTCCATTGTGTTTATTAGTCTTGTTGGTGATTCTCTCGATCTTATTGATCTACAATTAATATACTCGCTCCTTTAGGTAGCTTCTTGGTGGTCTAGACATGGCTGTCGTAGATCTGGGTACTCCTCCACTCCTTGGAGGTTCCCGTTCTATTTGGTTTAGTGTCGCTCCTTGTGGCTCGTTCCCACACATTTGTGGTGGCTACTGAGCCTCCCTAGTTTAGGCACTACGCTTGTAGTCCCATTGGTTTATATCTCATGGTTGTCCTTGTAGTTGTCTGAGCTATATTGGCCAGGTGTTGCACCCTTGATGGCATCGTAGTTTTGGAGTTAACCGCTTCCGACTATGTCCTTAGTCGGCTAGCATACCGTTGGTGGTATTATTCAAGTATTACTGTCCCGTAGACTTGTGTCTCGGGTTCCGTTACTGCTCCCTTTTTCATTCCGTTGCACGGTTAGTGCTTTTGTCCTGCTGTTGGTTGACTAGCTAGGTTTCGTGACTGCTAAGCAGGTCGCCCTATGCTGTTGCAAGTTATAGCCTCCTCGTGGTTGGAGTGCTCATTCTACCGTTATTACGTGCGGGGTTGCGGTCCAACCGGGAACTGTCTCCGGGACTTCCAGTTCTTGGAATCTACTACATGTCGGTTCTTGTTTACTGTGTGATTGATTCACCACTGCCAGATCGGGTTCCCCCGAGTATGAGAAGACTTTTCTTCTCTCTGGCGTCCTTTCCCAAGTTACACAGTGGGGTTTGCGGCGGGCGGGACTGGTATTGTAGGTATCCGGTACTCACCGGGAGTTCCTAACTAGCATCTCTCTAGTGCTATCACTCAGCCCATAGCCCTAAGCTTCTAATTCCTAACTCGGTAATTCCTAGACTCGGTATTTCCAGTCATCAGAGCGATACTTCGCTCTGATACCACTTTTTGTAACACCCCTACCATTAATACAGTGCTTACCGTCCAATTTCCTTACATATCAGATACACGCAGCGGATATATGCTTACCTACAATGGGTGATACAATGCCGTTAGTCACCCACGTGACTAACAAGGCTACTACTTCTACATACAGCATCGGTCTGATGGACCGGAATCCCGAGTACTACAAGTCTACAATACATTCTCCGTTTACCAAATACTACTACAATCTTCATTCAATACAATACTCCAAGTACAATACAGTATAAACTACATACCGAGTTTACTAGGTTCCTTTTACAAGTATAATACCTCTTCCAGTTCATACATACTCACTAAGAGACTATCTACTACCCATTCCTCACTACTACATTACTTTCTAAATACAAGGGGTGTGCTAGGTAATACACCTCTACATTCTGCTACTACTATCCAATGTAGTCACCGGTCTCGTGCCTTGACCACATTCGCTTCGGGTACCTGCACACTAAAAAATGTCCCCCGAAGGGGTCAGCTTTCGCCGAGCATGATAACCGCATACCCCGCGTACTAGTGAGGGTACGCCGACCACTTGGTCGAATACATGCGGTTGATTCATTCAAACATACATGCATACATGCTCTTATACACAATACAACAATACTTACGCAAGGCATACATACATACACTACATTACATACAAGGAATGCAATAAACCATCCAATACATACTTACCTTCTTCCGAAATACACATACTCATTACATACACAATATACAATTCTTGTTAGCTTCATTGGTCCACCCGGGTTAATCGGGTGGAGATTACTCTTTTACTCGTTACTTCATACACATACATACTCATACTCAACTTACTTACGGATCCATACTTACTTACTCTTACTCTTACTCAAGTTAAGTCGTCGGGACCTCCGGCCCTGGGGACTACACCGTCCCACCTCCGGGATTTACTTGACTCACCAATCCGGGATGCTACCCATTTAAGGGATTTGGGCCGCGGACCAGTTTAAGAGTCAGGAATTGCAGCCAACCTCTTGTGACTCCGTATCCTCACGCGTAGCCGAAGCTATATCGGACTTGTACTCATTCCAATTTACTCACTTAAGTTAGGAGTTAGATAGTTAGGAATTAGCACAAGTCAACATCCATGCCACAATAATACAATGCACATATACATATACATACGAGGTACAATACATTACACAAGTACAATACTAGGTTCGAATACCATTCATCATTCATACATTTCATGAATTATACAAACTAGTGCTCAAGACAATAAATATCAAGCACAACATAAGTCAAGCACAGGTAAGTGCAATATAGTCCGATTCATGCATTTATCTTATTTAGGTGGTCAAATAAGCACACAAATCGGGGTAACCAGATTAGGATACAGGGCATGAAGAAATCATACCTTTCACCGTTGTACTTGTATCCCAACGTTCCTCCGGTGTTCACAAATCAATTCCTATTATATACATGCAGTTGAATGATTAAATCTAACTATCATTATCTTAGCTCAATTGCTCTTAGTATGTTTACTAGTTCATACTTACTAAGTCCTTATGCTTTCCTACACTTACACATTACTTACCTATCTTCATTACCTTAAGTTTTATTTTCTTACTTACTATTAGCATGCTTTCATACATGCACATTTTATATATATGTGGGTATATATATATATATATATAATTATTATTTAATTGAAATAATAATTCTTTTTTTTTTGACTGGACCGGACTTGCGACCGACCTTGCAAGTCGGTCCATTCCAGTAGCCTTTATTACGCAAATTTCCTGGTCCGACCGAACTTGCATGTCCGGTCGCAAGTTCGGTCCATTCCAGAAGGTTTCATCGGGGAATTTTTCTGGTCCGACCGAACTTGCAAGTCCGGTCGATTCCAGTAGGTTTCAGACGGGAAAATTTTCTGGTCCGACCGAACTTGCAAGTCCGGTCGATTCCAGTAGGTTTCAGACGGGAAAATTTTCTGGTCCGACCGAACTTGCAAGTCCGGTCGCAAGTCCGGTCGATTCCAGAAGCTTTCCCGTCATTGTAAATCTGGGCTCGACCGAACTTGCAAGTCCGGTCCGGCCCAGTATTTGCATTTTTATTTCTGTTTTCAGTCCCCTCTTTTGCCCATTACTTCCCCATTGTTCCTACACTTAATCCACATGTTATAACACTAATTTAACCTTCTAATACACCTTAGTTCATCCACCAAACTCCTTACTAAATCCATCAATCAATCTTACACAAATTCCTCACTTCTTTTCCCAACCAATGTAACAGTTTTTGTTTTACCTATGCTACAGATTTTTGTTGCACTCCTACGCACAATACCTTCCTATACAATCACTCCTAGCATCCCAAATACAAAACAACTACACATCTAACCCAAGTCCAACACTCTTTTACACCAATTCTTACACACTAATTTTTCCCCACTTCTCCATACATGCTTATATCCTTTTGCTACAGATTTTCACACTTCTTGTTTCTCTTACTACAACTACCTCTCATCACTAAACTAACAACTACTAACTCCAATACACACCTTGGTTTCTCCCATTCACCAAGTCATCTAAATGGACATTTCCCACCAAAAATTTGCCATAGTCACTACTTTTCCTTACTTCTCCACATACACATTTTCACCAAATCATTCCTATTCTAGCCACACCCATACAAGGTCCTACCAAGCAATTAAGCAATATAATCCATCCCAATACACCAATACTCCATCAACATCAATACTAATACTCATACACAACCATTTGGCCCAAGCCTACAATTCACATACTAATGCACAAATACTCAAACTACTCACAATTACTCAAACTTCCAATACTACAATACCAATACATAGTTTAGGTTCTTTTATTTGTTTACCATTCCATTACTCTAATGCTAAAAAACATTAAGAGGGAGCTCTTACCTTGAGCTTATATTTCTTCATTCCTTTCCAATTCTCCTCTTCTTTCTTTCTTGCCCACAAATCGGCCATATGGGGAATGGAGTTACCAAACTCCTTCCCACCCACCCAAGCACATAAAACAAGTCAATTAAACTACTAATCCTTAAATTAGTGCTAATTCATTAAAGTGTTAAACAAACAATTCTAGGGTTTACCTTTTGAAGCTTTTAAGAGGGGTTTTAGCCCTTGGTTCAAGAAGGTGACATCCACACCTTGCAAGTGGTGATATTATGCTCAAAAGAGAGAGAAAAAACAAGTTTACATATGGGTAAAAAGGGTTATGAGAGGAGATGGTGGAAACATGAGTTTTCATGTAGATTTATACCTTGGCTGGAACGAGGAACTCCAATCTCCACTGGTGTGCTTTTCTTCTCCAATGGGAAAACCCATGGAGATAAAACTCACTTTTCGAATTTTGAAAAGAGGGACAGTAGGGAGGATGAGGGGATTACAAATTGTACTATTTTTGTGATTGAAGCTCAAATGGAGATGGGAGCAAGGAGAAAAGGATGAAGCTTCCATGTTGTAAGGGGGAGCTCAAATCGCAGCCAGAGGAAGGAGAAAGACGGTAATTGGAAGAGGGGAGGAGAGCGGAACGAACGGAGAGGTCGAGAAGAGTGAGCGCGTGAGCGAGTATGTAAGGTAGTACTTTTACCTTTTTCACTTTATTTGCTTTTTGCTCTCTTACTTAATTAGCTAGTTACATGTGTGTGTGAGGGGGTTATCTAACTTATTAAAAATCGGTCCCACTCAGTATTACCAGTTGGAGCGTTTTTCGTCTTTTACAGAAAACGCTCGTTATTTTACCCGGTTTAGATACCGTTCACTAACCGGGCCCGTTTTCCGGAATTTCCTCGTTTAATTATTTTTGTTGACTATTAAGCTCCCTTAAATGCTTAATAATTATTATTTAATGATTTATAATTTTTACGGGTCCGTTTGACCCCTTAAAGTCACGTTTTCGGGTTTTCTCGAAAAACGCGCTCTAAAGCTCTATTAGTGTTTTAATTCATTATTTGGATCCGTTTTCTTCGGGAGTTGTTCCCATATATTATTTAGGTCTTATTAAACCTTTGGAATCCATATAATACGCTAACCGATGTCTCATACCTCCTATGGTTATTTAACGCTTATTTAGCGTTTTTCGCCTTTTAAGCGTTTCTTTATTTCTTTTGGATTTATTTTCCTTACAAATATTAATTAGGCATTGTTAGGCCCTTAAATACATATTAGAATTATGTTAATCCCTGTATTTATGTTCGGGGTATTTCAACCACAACGGTCAAACTTCTATTGTCATCATGGGCAGCGATGACTAGTTTGTAGTTTATATGCTTATCATTTATTTTATTGGAGGGACAGAATAATCAAGCTACTATTGTTGTAATTGTCTATATAGGTAGGAGTATATTACCGGTTTTGGAGAGAACTATCCTCAGCGTTTTTTTCCTCAAATCTGGTTCGTGAGGTGCAGCAGTTCCACTAAATTATGATGTGCAATTCCAGTGGACTATGTGTGCAGCTGATGTTAGAGTAGTGATTATTTTATTTATGCTGCTATCTCTTATGTTTAAGTTGTCTTGGTTCTTGTTGGGTTTTTACCGTTGGGCTGTTTACCGTTGCTGGGCCGGTTCTTTAGGCTATTTAGTCTTCTTGTAATTGTAGTTTAGTGTAGTCATAAGATAGTATTGTACTGTAGACTGCTGGGTTTCTTTCTTCTTTCTCTTTCGGCTCAAGCCTTCCACGTTGGGTAAGGTTTGGGTCTGTGTATTTCCGATCTTGGATGTGTTCAATATAGAAGTCTTCGATTCTTTCATGGTATCAGAGCAGCGATCATGGGATCGTGCTCTTGATTCGCCTCTAGTTTCTGTCTTCTTCTTGCCTTCGCTGCGCTTCTTGGTTCACAGTAACCCTAACTTCTTCATCGTTCTTCGCTTCCGTTCTCTGCCTTCTTCTCTTTGCCGTCCTTTAATTTCTTCAGCCTTTTCAAAGATTTCACAAACAAACCCGCGATCCAAATATCTCTTGTCGTCACCGAATTCCTTGACCCATGGCTGACGGTATAGTCGAGGAAGAAAACCCGAATAATGAGAACAAGGTAAAAAAGGGTGACGAAGCTGGAGCCGGGAACAGTGGAGGTTCTTCAATTGAAGTTGGGGACCAGTTGTATCTGTCAAGCTCCGATAGCCCAGGTCATTCTCTTGCAACTAAATACGATGGCGGCCCTGGATTTACAAAGTGGAGACATCAAGTCCAGATCGCCTTGGGTTCCAAAAATAAAATTTGCTTCGTCGACGGATCTCTACCAAAACCCACCGACAACGAGGCGCGTGCTGAGGCTTGGCGTCGATGCGACAATATGGTCCGCAGCTGGATCTTGATGAGTCTTAAGAAACGTATTTCAGACTCTGTATTGTTTCTTCCAACCGCAGCCAAGATCTGGGAGGATTTACGGATTCGCTATGATCAAGTCGATGCCACTCGATTGTATGAGTTGGAAAGGAGACAAGTTAATACCGTTCAAGGTGGCGATACTATCGGTGAATACTTCACCAAACTTAGAGGGTTATGGGACGAATTCGACACGGCGGCCATCTTGCCCACTTGTGGTTGCATAACTGAAGGAGCTCTAAAGGATTATATTCGGAGTCAGAGGCTTATCAAATTCTTGATGGGGCTGAATGACAAGTATAACGCAGCACGCGAGAGTATTCTTATGATCAGTCCCCTTCCCACCGTGGAGCAGGCGTTTTCCATTTTGATTCAACAAGAAAGGCAGAAAAATATCTCCACCATTGCTGTCACCGACACTGATGCTCCGATGGCCTTCTCTGCTGCCCAAGGAAGGAGAACTACTTTCGCGGTCAGGGTAACAACAATGGTAATAGGCGCACAGCAATCCAGTGCACATATTGCCACAAAACTGGGCACACAGAAGACAGGTGTTACCAAAAACACGGGTTCCCAGATGGTTGGCGAGCTGCCAAGGAGAGGAAACCTCAAGCCAACAACACCAGCACTACTGATCAGAAAACAGAAGGTCCCAAGGATCCCTTCAATGGAAATCTAACGGCAGAACAAGTCACCCAATTGCTGGAATATATCAGTAAGTCACAAGCCAGCAACAAGGAATCCAAGAGCGGCTCCGAATCCAATTGTGGATTCGTTGGTAAGGGTTTCTCACATAGTTCTGTCTGCTGGACTCTCAGTATTTATAAACTGTTTAATGCTTCTGACCGTGGTGTTTATCATGATAATGACTGGATTATTGATAGTGGCGCATCCGACCATATGTGTGGCAATCTTTCCTTGTTTTATGAGTTTTCCCTCCTTGATAAACCTCATAGTGTCGGCATGCCTGATGGGCATCCACAGACTGTTAGAATTATGGGAAATGTTAAAGTAAATAACCTTATTATTCTTAGGAACGTCTTGTATGTCCCTAGTTATAAGTTCGGTCTGATCTCTATTAGTAAATTATCTACCGACTTAAGTGCTAAGTTAAGCTTTGATTCAACCTGTTGTGTTTATCAGGATTGTGAGAACAAGGAACAAGTGAAGATTGGTCAAGTCATTGGGGGGCTTTATGTTCTAGACAATCAGTGCGACAAGAAAGTTAGAAAGTCTGTTAGCTTTCAGGTAGATAAAGAGGTCACTCCTATGTTAGTAAACAATAATGATAGCTCTGTTGATCTATGGCATAACAGACTTGGGCATATCCCAAGAGAGAAATTAGTGAGATTAGGTCTTATTGAAGCAAAACTGTTGCATAAAACCTTTCTCTGTGAACCTTGTAACAAAGCTAAGAGTCATAGACTAGCTTTTCCTTCTAGTTCAATAAAGAGCAAAGATTTGTTTGAATTAATTCATGTCGACCTCTGGGGGCCTTATAACCTGAAAACTCATGATGGCTTTTCCTATTTCTTGACTATTGTAGAAGACAAAAGTCGTGTAACTTGGACGCACCTGTGTGACCTCAAATCTGATTCCTTTGATCTGCTTGTTAGTTTCATCAGCATGGTTGAAAAACAATTTGATAAAAAGGTGAGATGTGTTAGAACCGATAATGCTTATGAGCTTGGGAGTAGTAAATTAGGAATTGAATATTTTAGAAACAAAGGTATTAGGCATCAAACTACCTGCCCCCATACACCTCAACAGAACGGAGTCACAGAAAGGAAACACAGGCATATTTTAGATACTGCTAGGGCCCTTATGTTTCATTCTTTTCTTCCCAAGAAGTTCTGGGGGGAAAGTATTTTGACTGCCACTTACCTCATCAATAGGATGCCTTTGTCCAGCATAGAAAACAAAACCCCCTTTGAAATTATTTACAATACAAAACCTGATTACTCAACTCTAAGAACTTTTGGCTGTCTGTGTTTTGCGAATATCAATAAAAATCTGCATGACAAGTTTCTGCCAAGATCCTTGAAATGTGTTTTTCTTGGGTATGGCCACAACAAAAAGGGGTATAAACTTTATGACATGGATAATGGGAAGATAATCTGGAATAGAGATGTTGTCTTTCATGAGCAGATTTTCCCTTTTAGAGCAAATCTGACTACTTCTGTAGAATGTTTTCCTGCTGACACACACAAAGAAACAGAACCTCTTGAGGATGAGTTTTTCCCTGCTGTTGATACTAATGAACCCATTAAGGGTAAACAGAACAACTTCAGGATACATCAGGACAGACAAATTGAAGAAGATGACAAGGAAGGAACCAGCATCCAAGCTCTTGGAGAGGAGCAACCGAGAGAAGAGGCTGCCTTGCAAGAAACAGAAGAAGAATTCACCATTATGGCAGACATAGAAGATACAGATAACAACCTGAGGAGATCTGAGAGAACCAGAAGTAGACCCACCTATCTGAAAGATTATGTTGTTGGTTCATCAAGAATTGAAAAAGATAAGTCTTCTGTTCATTCTCCTTCTGATTCTTTAAATATTTACCCTGATTATTTTTCTCAGATTCTGAGTGACAGAGTTGCTTTTGCCAATCTTGCTAGTCATGCTGATTATGATTGTAATTCTGATGTTGTTGACACACAAGAAACTAACAGTATTATTGATAGTAGAAAACTGTCACAGACCTTGGGTTTTCTTCTTGCTGATAAGAATAATCACCATTCCTGTTTAGTTAATTCTAGTGATACCTCAGAACCTGATAGTTATGAGGAGGCAGTTAGGGACAAAAGATGGCAAAAGGCCATGAGTGATGAGTTTTTAGCCTTAGAAAACAACAACACTTGGGAATTAGTTGAACCACCGCATGGGATCAAACCAGTAAAATGCAGATGGGTGTATAAAGTTAAGTATAGGGCAAATGGCAGTGTAGAAAGTTTTAAGGCCAGATTAGTTGCTAAGGGCTTCACTCAAAGGTATGAAGTGGATTATTTAGAAACCTTTTCCCCGGTTGTTAAGTTTACCACCATCAAAGCCTTAATTATTGTTGCTGTCAAAAGAAATTGGACAATAAATCAGCTAGATATAAACAATGCCTTCCTTCATGGGGATTTGGAGGAAGATGTTTATATGCATATTCCCCAAGGTCATAAACAAGAGGCGTCTGGTAAGATTTGTAAATTAAGAAAATCCCTCTATGGCCTTAAGCAAGCTTCTAGACAATGGCATCATAAGCTAAGTGTGTTTCTCAAGTCTTTAGGTTTCACTCAGTCTCTTAATGATTATTCATTGTTTATTAGTTTGAAGAATAACAAGGTCTGTTTTCTGGTTGTATATGTGGATGACATTTTGATAACTGGCAATGATTTAACTCTGATAAGCTCTGTTAAAAGGGGTCTTGACAGACAATTTAAGATTAAAGATTTGGGTAGGCTAAATTTCTTCTTGGGGATGCAATTTCTGCACACTACCAAAGGAATAATTTTGACCCAGAGGAAATATTGTGAAGATCTTTTAAAACAATTTGGTCCTCTGAATTGTAAGGATGTTGTTGGTCCTCTAGATTCTAGTGTGAAACTGCTGCGTGATGAAGGAAAACCTTTGGGTGATCCTACTTTGTATAGGAGATTGGTAGGGAAAATAAGTTACTTGGCTCATAGTCGACCTGATCTTAGTTTTACTATTCAAGTGTTGAGTCAATTCCTTAGTTTTCCTACTGAAATACACTATAAAGCTGCGGTTCACACCTTGAGTTACATCAAGGGCACTCTTAGTTACGGTTTGTTTTTCAATAACAGAAGGGACTTTACACTAACTGCTTTTTGTGACTCGGACTGGGCAGGTTGTCCAAACACTAGAAGGTCCATCAGTGGGTACTTTATTCAGTTGGGAGGATGCCCTCTATCTTGGAAGTGCAAGAAGCAAACCACCGTGGCTCTGTCATCTGCAGAAGCAGAGTATCGAGCTATGAGGAACGTTACTGCAGAACTCAGCTGGATCACGCGATTGTTGCATGAGTTAGGGGTGCAGGATATTCTCCCTGTTCCTCTTAAGTCTGATAGCCAGGCCGCGATCTACATTGCCAGGAACCCAGTGCTGCACGAGCGCACGAAGCACATAGAGCTTGATGTGCATTTTGTAAGGCAAAAGTTACAGGAGGGCATGATGGTGTTAGAATTTGTGAGTTCTGAGAATCAGTTAGCTGATGTTCTGACCAAACTGCTGCCTGGTCGGGCCTATCCCCTTCAGATGAGAAAATTGGGGCTGAAGTTGGATGTGGGCTAGTTTCTGTTTGAGTCCGCTGCAGCTTATTCTTCAAATCTCAGAAGACTAATGCCTCCTAAGATTTGAGGGGGGGTGTTAGAGTAGTGATTATTTTATTTATACTGCTATCTCTTATGTTTAAGTTGTCTTGGTTCTTGTTGGGTTTTTACCGTTGGGCTGTTTACCGTTGCTGGGCCGGTTCCTTAGGCTATTTAGTCTTCTTGTAATTGTAGTTTAGTGTAGTCATAAGATAGTATTGTACTGTAGACTGCTGGGTTTCTTTCTTCTTTCTCTTTCGGCTCAAGCCTTCCACGTTGGGTAAGGTTTGGGTCTGTGTATTTCCGATCTTGGATGTGTTCAATATAGAAGTCTTCGATTCTTTCAGCTGATGTGTAATTACAGCAGTCCAGTGATGCACTGGTGAAGAAGATAATGGGGTGATTAGCTCCCAGTTTCAGCAGACTCGGTGTTTAAGTCACACTGGACAGATTCATCCCATTTGAATCTGGTGTGCGATGAGTAGTTATCACTGCAGGGACATCACCGTAAGAAGAGAATGAGGACAGGCGCAAGGCATGTGTTCCTTGTTCGCAGCTACAACTTCCAGGGGGGAAGAGAATAGAGTTCTAGCTTCACAAGAAGGGGATGGGAGAAATGTCAGGTGTGAACTTTGCCTGGTGTGCAAATTTTTTTTTTGCTATACACAAACCAAGTCGTGCAAGAAGGGATGGAGAAAATTCAAGTATATTACCGGTAATGTAGAGAGCCAATACAGGTGTACAGATGGGTGTTCTTGTTCGTCATTTTGTAGGCACAACAAGAGGTGGAATGGATTTTTGTTAACCGAGCATGATTTTGCAGTCCCAGTGGTCTACTAACACAAATTCCAAACACAAGAGAAGAATGATTCTGTAACGCCCCGGTTTACCACCACCATTTACTTAGCCTCTTTTTTTTTTGATTCTTTAGAGACATATTATAACTGAAATAACAACTTATATTATACATGCGTCAGTCTTCTTTTTTTACAAAAGGTCCCCTAAGGCTATCACCGGGGGTTACCGCCACACTTACTAACCACTAGTAAGTGTAAGGCTATTACCACCACCACCCCTACGCTAGCTATCTTACATTGCTGTTACTATCAAAAGAGTGACACAACCAACCCGTCACTTTACACCTTAGTACCAAAAGACCCCTTCCAGCCAACTACTATGTTAGCTCCTACTCCTATTTTACACCAAAAGTAAAGGGGTATCAAAAGGCTATTACATCGCTAGCATCTAACTAGGGACCACTTGCATATACTCGTATATAGTGGAAACATCATGAGTGATAGACTGACTGGTGCCATTCTCCGGGTGCCTAAAACCTTGTATCTTCTTGTTCCACTCCTCATAAACTATCTCGGTGACCCCAGGCTGTAAACTTCTATGATAGGTGACAAACATGAAAATATAGAAAGTATAAGTGGACTCGTCCTCAGTGCAGAGAAGGTGTCCATCCCAGTTACCCTGAATTCACAGAATACATATACACAGGAAAACACAACCAAATAAAATCAGTAAAAACTGAGTAACACTACCACACCCCGTAAAAACTTATTTTCTCTTTAAACCTTTGTTTCCAGCAAATATTAACAAATATAACAAATCAGAATAGATCACACGCCATTTACCTGTACCAGGAATTATCAAGAGATAATTAATATCATATACAAGATATTTCCAAATGAAGTCCACCACCACCACCCACCCTATGTCCTTAAGTGTGCACACCCCCCTATTGAAAACTTCTGCCCAATATGAGTAGATCATAGTGGCATCTCCAATTTCATTAGTAGGAGCTTATATTGTTGCCGGAACGTCGGCTTGGCCTTAAAGGCTCTCACAAGAGGCATAGACTTAGGATAACCATGATATCAACATCACACAATACTTTTCCACCACCACCATAAGAGGTTATCCTTAAACACATTTACAAACCATGAGTAAGATTCATAATCAAGCTTTACACAAGTAGTAATTCACACATCATGCTCACCACTTGTAAAATAACCTTAATATCAACATAATATTACCATACAAGCTCCAATAAACCAGAGGATCAAACAATTTCCAAGAAACCACCTTAGAAAGCTTAAATTCTTATTTTTAGCCAAAATCACTATTCACCAACTTAAACAACTTTCCAAAAGAGTCTCGGCATACAAATTTAACCAGGATCCAATGTCAACAACACAAGTATCTCCTCAAAATTTCAGCTTAAGATAAATTCGGAAACCCATTCAAACATTCAGAAAGGCTTAAAGCACATTTTCTCATTTCTAGCTTCTTTACCTTGTCTAACCGACTTAAATTTCTCCATTCGACTTGATTTTTCAACCATAACCATATATTCACTATTCAAGACGACCCTCAAAATTTTAGCTCAAACCAATGTCGGAAACCCATCCAAAAAATTCCTAAAGCTTAAAGCTCATTTTTCTTCATTTTCAAAGTTCTTTAGTGTTTTCCTACTTCCCAACCTTATTTCGACTTGATTTTCTAGGATGTTCACTAAATATTCATCCATAGTTTACTGTAAAAAATTTAAGAAAATAAGAGATAGGATTCGTAGATAAAAAAACAGAATGACTTAAGAAGGAAAATAAGCTTAAAGGGTGAAAGTGATGTGCATAGATGTTACCTGTCCTCTCCTAGCCATTTTGGAGCTTTTATACCTTGATTATAAGTTGCTTGAGCTCAAAATCTCCACCAACCAAGTCACCCACCTTGGAGTTTGGCTTCCACTCCTTAAACTTGCCTTTTTCCTTGATTTTAGCTTAATTACTACCTTAGATTTGTGTTTCCAAGGGAGGAGTGTTGTTGCCTATGCTCCAATGGTGTTTTCTAGCTTAGGAGAAGCAAGGTAGATGAAGAGAAATGGCCACCTTGCTCACCTACCATGGCCGACCTCCACCCCCCCTTTTATACTAACATTTTCATCCTTATCTTACTATTTGTAATTATTACTTCTAGAATTGTCCATGGCCATTGATTTGTGTTAGGTGACAAAAACCAATCCTAACCACTCATGCCAAACCGCCATTGAATGGATAAGGAGGGGGCAACTTGCCTTGGTCATTATTACATGTAAGGAGGTGTGAATAGTAAGGAGGTGTGAATAGTAACCGAGATATTTTTTTCTCCTCCTTCCTTGATATTTTCGGCCACCATCTTAGGCCATGTTTGGCTTGAGCTTTCCATGGGTATTTAGACTATATATGTAGGTATGTTAATACTAGTGTGGGTTATCAAGTTTTAGGAATTTCCTCGGGTCACTTTTGAGCTCTCCTTAAGCCCCGTTTGCCCAGAACCACTAAATACTGAAAAATGTAACTAGATTGTCTTATATTAAAAGAAGAAAGATATGATTGTTTCTTCCCTCAAAACACTCTCAAAAGTATCTAACACACTTCCTAAGGTTGATACCCACTCTCAGTTCCTAAGAAATATAGTAATTTCCGGGAATTTCAGAAATCTTGTGAAACTAAGGTTTACCGGGTGATACTCCGGGAACTAAGGTTCCTAATGTTCACCAAGCACCTCCAACTAATTATAACCTTCTCCATCTTTAGAAATTAGGGTTTCCTAAGGTTTACAATTAAATAAGACCTTAATCACAGTTTAAGAAATTGGGGGTATTACAGAGTCAGAGAACAGCATCGTACAGAACAGAAAATGAAGAGAAGTGCCACTTGTATGTTCAGCTTACCAGGATTGAATGAAGAGATGTACATAGCACATATGTTCTGGTGTTTTGGCTATAATTTACCAATAGTGAAGAGAATGGACAGAGATGTGGATATTCCTTGTTCTCCAACTCTTCCATTGCAAGGCGCATACATGAGAAGGAAGTGAAGATTGGCTCATATCATATGTTTCTGGCTCGCTAGTTTTGGTTCTCATCAAGAATGTAAAGGAATGAAGACAGACGGCAGTTGTGAAATACCCCAAACCTTAGTATGTTGTTTAAACATTTAAATATGGTATATTAAGACTAAAAAGAGTCTTAGAAACATTAGTAAACAATTTAAACTATAGAAAACACAATAAATGCCTTAAAGTCAATTAGGGCTAAAATGTGTTCTAAGCTTGGGATAAGCTTGGGTAAGACCTAATGAGCTTACCAAGACCTTATTTATATACTAATTAACATATTAAACCAATTACCAAAGAAAACCAAGCTTGAAAACAAGTTAAAACACAAAATGTGCTTTAAGGAGTCTTAAAGCACATTTTTGAAAAATTGTCTTGTAAATGAGTTTTGAATGGCTAAATGTCCATCATTACTCTTTAATTAACATGTGTACTATATAGTATCACATTTGGAAGTCTATATCAATGGGAAATCAAAAATTTCACATCTATGTACCTTGTTTTAGTGAATAGTAACTAAAATAAGCAAGTTTATAACATATGTCAATGTAAGTAATTTAATTAGTCAACAAAGACTAAAATACCCCTAAGAATATTAAGGGGGCCGGTTTTCTTAGTAATGAGTCACCACTCTTGTTAGTTGTTAAGTAATTAAAAGGTGACTCTTAGGTTACTATTTACTTTACATATAAATATCTTCCAAAAAGTAGAACTTATCTTCATTCTCTTCATTTCCTCATGCTCCCACCGTCTCCAACACTTCACCTTCTCCCTTCTTGCTCTCTTTCACGGTAATACTACACCACCACCATCAAACTCCATCTTTGACCATCTATAATTCATAGCTCACTTTGCCAAATCAAAAACAAAGACCACCATTCTCTTAGTCTCATCAAGCTCTTCATTCCTATCTTCTCAAAATCCCAGGAGCTCCGTTTCGGTGCCAAGAAGAATCTTCATGGGAGGAGCTTGAGCTCATCTTTTCACATATTGTTGTTCTCCTTTGCTTCTAGGTAAGGAAACTCAAAGAAAAATAACATTTCCTTCATGTTATTATGTTGTCCGAAAATCACCACTAATGGTGCCCTTACCTTGCCTTGTTCTAGCTTCATTTCAACCTTTCATGGACTAGGTGGAGTCCTCTCTTGATATATATTCAAACTCTCTTCAAGTTCTAAGGTAAAACAACTATCTTAATGTTTTTAAAACAATGTATAATCTAGGGTTTACAATGAGATGAAGCTTAAAAGCTTGAGTACTCATTATATTGTTTGTATAATGTTTAGAAGTTGACAAGCAAACCAAACATCATTACCGATTTTAATCAAGGAAACAAGAAAGAAGTTGTGAGGAAAAGAGGTAAATGTGCTAACCTAATGTGGTTTAAAGTCTTAGGAGAAATGAGCTTATATTGCTTGTTAAAATGATCTAAGGAGCCAATGGTGAATGACTTAGTAAAATGTTCTCAAAGGCTTAGTAAAAGGCATATGTGTTGTTGAGTGTATTTGCAGGTCAAAGGAAAATATAATGTGGGAAATTCAGTGTTTATGATTTATGCATCTTAAGGGCCTAAGAGCCATGTTATTTAAGGGCCTAAGTGCCAAGCAATTTAAATTATGCACTATATTGTGATGTAATGCTAAATGTGTGAAGTTTTGTGTATAAGAATGTGCTTGATGGATTTTAGTGTTCTTGGTTGTTTAATGGCGAAAACATTGTGTTTTGGTTTAGTAATGTTCTAGGAGAGTTCATGTCAAAATTTAGGTAATAAACAAGAAGTGCTAAGGGTTTAAAATGAGTTTGGTAAGTTAAGAAATGTTTAGAATGGTTAAGTGTTCAACTAGTGGAAGAAACATGCATTAAGGTGTTTAAAGATGTAAAAAGGGCTTAGGCAATGTTCTAGAGGATTTAGAATGCAAAAGAATGTTTTGGGACATTTCAAGATCATGGTGAGATTGTGTTTAGGACTTGTGCAATGTTGGTGAAAAAGGGATGAAGTGATTTGTTGCATGGGAAGCTATAACTTGTAAAGATGTTCAAGGAGTTGTTTAGGAAGAAAAGATGCTTGGGAGATGATGTTGTAGTGGTGAGAAAACATTTGGGAATAGTGGGAGTTTGAGGTATGAAACACCACATAGAAACTTAGTGAAAAACATTATAAGTGTAAACCTTTTTATAAGAATTTGTGTAAATGCTTGAGGAGGATTTTAGTGAATGATTTAAGGAGTTTTAAGGAGGTCTTAAGGTGTGTTTGAAGTGCCCAAATAAGGTTAGGACATACTAGGATATATGAGGTGAAGTTGGAGTTAAATGGGCATGAAAAAATAAGGGTCTGGAGCAGACCGATCTTGCGACCGAACTTGCCAAGATCGGTCGAGCCCAGTTTACCCTGCGAGAAATGGTTTCTGGAATGGACCGACCTTGGGGACCGGACTTGCAAGGTCGGTCGGGCATGGATTTTTAGTACGGATTGAGTCTCTGGAATAGGCCGAACTTGGGACCGGACTTACAAGTTCGGTCATGCCTAAATTTTTGTACGTGAGTGAGTCTCGGGAATCGACCAATCTTGCGACCGGACTTGCCAAGATCGGTCGGGCCTGAATTTTCAAAGGGAAGAAACTCTCGGGAATTGACCGAACATGTGACCGAACTTACAAGGTCGGTCGGAGTAGAAAATTTTGACGGTAATATGTTCTGCAATGGACCGACCTTGTGTAAGGTAAGTCGGTAAGTTCGGTCGGACCTAAACTTGTAAAAAAAAACATAAAAGTATGGCTTAAGTAATAAACCCTAGGGGGTATAATGTAGGTAATCAAGTATAAGTTTAGACATTAAAACATGTCGTATAATCATGTGAAACACTTAGTAAATTTGAACCGACATTCTTAAACATGTATAGGAGTGACCTATGGTGGAAATCAATCGAAGCAAGGACCAAGGTATGGTTTTCTTGCAGTCTGTTGCCTACCGGTTTACACCGGCTTGTGTGTTGTTTGTTTTTCTGGGTGTTTATGACGTTATAAGACTTAATCATGTAATGAGTTTACAATTGTTCATATTATTGTGATGTTGTGATGTGACTCATTTCCCTTGTGTGTGTCTAACATGACTTACCACCTGTTGTGAATTGTTTGTTAAGTTCCACCGTTGAACTTCTAACAAGTACTAACTGGGAAGTGAGGAATCCGGTTGTCCGGTCATGCATGTAAGTTTAAGAGTAGATATCTGAATCAGATTCGACTCTTATGTTGTTAAGATTGTTCTCCTTAATTTGGCGTTCGATCTCCCGCTAGCTTCCTCCAAAGCTTACCTATTCTGACTTATGATCGGTTTAGTGGGAACATGTGTTTGTGTGGTGTGTTCGGGTCACAATATCCGAACCATCTGTGACTTAAGTTACTCGTTCGAATAGCAGAACGGTAATGAGTGTGTGTAACGAGCTTAACATGAGAGTGAATCATTCTCTAGGCTCTTATGTTGTTTAACCTTCTTGGTTTGTTATTGTGGAAAGAGTATCCACTGTGTATGTGATGTTGTGCTATGCAATAATAATGCTATGCCACATGTTATGTTATGTTATGTTTAAAATGAATGCCATGTCATCATGACAATTAGTTGCGCGTATCCCGGTAGCCGATGGGCTGCACGTTAACCATACCAGCCAAGGGTTGCTGACCCCCTCGGGGGCTCCATATTTTTACTGCAGGATGAGGATCAAGGAAGCAGAGTGGCTGTAGATTCTAGGCTGCAGATGTACTTTTGGGTTATTTTGGATGTTGAGCCCGGGATGCGCCTGTGCTCCCGTGGCATTGTATTTTGATTCCGTTGATACTACTGTGGCGGTATATTGGCAGTTTACAGTGAAGGAATGTAATTAAATACTCGGTATTGTTTGTGATGTATTTATGGTTTTAGTTCTATGCTCGGGAGTCTGATCATCAGACCGGTACACTTGTATTTATTCTGCCTTGTTAACCACGTGGGTGGTTGACGGCGTTGTAGCACCGAAGCGTTTAGTTAATGTTTAGTTGTTTATTTCCGCTGCGATTTCAATTAGTTGTGAAGTACGATGTAGGGGTGTTACAAGTTGGTTCCTTTCCAGGTAGATTTACAATGAAGAGAATTCACAGTAAGGAGTATAGAAGAGTTTGTCGGCATATATGTTCCTAGCCGCCCAGTTAGGTTAGTGCAGCAAGGGGATAGTAATTAAGGAAATAGAGAAGGAATGGGGTGGGGCAAAGAACTGAGGCGGCAGAGAATGTATGTTGTTGTAGATAGGGTTTCAAAATTAGAAGAAAATGAACTGGGCGCCGAACAAGCATGTTCCTTGACGTCAGTTATTTTTTTGTAAGAGAATTAGGTTGAATATTATCTAGTAAATAAAATGGGTTATATATTTTAATGAGTTGTAGTTAGTAGTTAAGATTTTATTACTATTCTTGGGCTAATTTAATTGTATTTGTAGTTGGTGATTAAGATGTCCCCATTTTACTAATTCGCTAATTTAGTTTCTCATTTGCATAACAATTTAATATTAAATATTGTTCCATTCACATATTTAAGAATATTTAACCTTTCATTAAAAACTTTCATTTAATTAGCTTATTATTAATTATCCCAATTAATATTTGGGATATTTCACTATCACTACCAATGGAGAATATATATAAGTAAACCAATCGGGTAAGGACCCATGGAAAGAAGATTGCTTCAACTAAACGTGCGAGAGCTTATGGACTGGACAAGAAATAATCCTAAATTGGCCAGGTAAGTAGTAATATACCATGAAAGTGCCCCACATGCGAAGGCAACCAGTGTGAAGAACACGGGAAATAACCAACACTGTAACTAAAAGAGTAATGGAAACTCTGTCAAGGGCAAGATGTCTACCTCAGTAATGTTGACGAGAAGAATCCCAGTGGAATCACCGTCATAAACGACTATCAGAAATAAGCATACATGCACAAAACAATCAAGGGAAACTTGAAAAGAACTCAATGATGAAGAATCAAAATCAAAGGCGAACTATATTACAGCATATGCCACGTAAAGAGAACCTCAGAGAAAATTTACCCAAAGAGGATACTGGAAGATGCATGTCATACACATGAGCATCACAAGCAGGGTGAACCTTACAATATTATTGGCAGCCCGACGTACAGTAATAGAATATACAATGAAGAAATTGGAAGTGTGTTACACAAGTATGTGAACCAGAATCCATAGACCCTATGGTCGACACGATAGTTTAAACAAGCCATGAGATAATATCGGCAACGAACAAAATGGAGGATCACCTTCACCCATACATACGGAAGTCAAATATAAAAGCATACTAATGCACTATAGAACATGTCAGAGAATGCATAGATTCGTGGGGGCCATACCCCGTAAACGGACAGAAGTCCAGACAAGATCAACAATGACAACCAAACGAAGGTAATGATGAACACAACTCATCAACCCTACTTATGTACATTAATGAACTTAAACATACCACCTACGAAGCGTATTTAAGACTATTCCAGAATGATTGGACATTACCTAATCAGAGTTACGCAGTAGAAGCGTGGCGGTCCCATCAGTTCGAATTATCTACTAAGCTCAAGGGGAATGCACAACGTATTTCACGTATCTTAACCAAAAAAAATAAGTGCCCTACCCACCTAAAGTCTTACAGCCCGAGAGGCTATCCTTAAAACTATTCATAAGTTAAAAATGAGAGTGAAGATTCCTTCACTATTTACCGACTAGTTATACTAGTCTAGGGTACATGGGCGTACCCCTCTTTTAAGGGGGGGAGAGCCTATTGCGTTTTAGCATAGTTGTACACTTTTGTTGCACTATGATACATATGAGTGCATGTGTGACTCTGTGATTGTATGAACTTTACTTGCTGACGTGTACTATGTTACACTAATATGAATGGTTATGTGTACTACGTTACACTACCCTGAAGTTACTACGAGATTATGTGTACTATGTTACACTACATTGGAGTTACTTTGTGATTACGCAATATGTACTGTGCTAGACTACTATGAATGAACTAAGTGCACTACGTTGCACTACATTGAAGTTTTTATTGGTGATGACCTTTCATGATCATTGCACTATATATTATGTTGAATATATACTACGAGCTTAAAAGTAGTGGAACTTGGGACTTGGTCCCTAAAATAGAGATGTGTTGTGAATACTTAGTGGAACTTGATTCCCCACAACCATTTAAATTTAGAAATGAGACTTCAGGGCGAAGTCCTTTTAAGGGGGGTAGATTGAAATACCCCAAATCTAATTAATATTTTAAAAATGTTAAATAATGAAGAATTGATCTTGGAATAAATCATTTTAGTTATGCATGTTAATTTATGCATGCAAACGTTACGTAAATTAATATTACGCGTGCGCATGCAAACTCATGCACGCAAACGTAACGTAAAAATAGTCGTTTTACCATAAACGCTAACGGGCGTAATTTTACAAACGTCTTAACATACTCATACAAAACGCTCATGTACGTTTATTAACAAGGATTAAACTCCTTATATAATGAGCTCTATAAAGAGAGCGACAACAAGGAAAGATCAATACGAACGTTTATACCACTCATAAAATGACAACGTTCAATCAACGAACGCTAATATAATGTCATCTTCACGTACGCATATAAACGCTTACGTACGAACATTAACAAGCATTAAACCCCTTACGAAACAAGCTCAATTAAGAGAGCGCTATCCAGGAAAAATCTATACGGGCGTTTATACGACCCGGTACACAATAACGTTCACTGTAAAAACGTGAAAAATACTAACGAGCAACGTAAATATTTTACGATTGCCTAAGCATTTATAAATGCTAAAATAAATTGATATACACATTTAAGCAATGTGACAACTTATGTTACATAATCTTGATATTTAATATATATCATAAATACTGAGGAAATATTATAACATCAATTATAACACAAAGTTTACAAGTCCAAAAATATGTACATTAATGCCGATTTTATATGGCATATCTGGACATGTTTTTACACAATTTTACTTAGTAAAACAATTAACTACCTAATGTACCTACCTTATATAAGAGTGTATATTATTAAGACAAATTAAATCTACTAATATATACCTATTGTTACCGTTAATACACATGTAATTAATCAATCAAAATCTGTAACAATGACCACTTGTAATTAGTGGTAATATAGCCTTTAATGAAACAAAAAAAAAACCTGTAGCATATGGAGGTATATATAGGCACTTAATTAAACAAACAAAAATTCTGAAGTAACCGTCACTTGGTTACGTTAGTATACATACGTATGTGATGTCATAACACATGTAGTATACCCCAGTTTATACGGTGATATATTAGCTTAATGAAGCAATCAAAAATCGGTAACAATTGTCACTTGTGATTAATGGTAGTATAGCTTTTAATGAAGCAAAAAAAACTTGCAGCAAGTATTATATCATTAACGTTAATTAGGCACCCATAATTAGCAAAGAAGACCCCTGTAGAAAGTAACGGTAGTATGGCTCATTAATAGCAACAAAAACTGGTAGTGATCACATGCAGGGGCGGAGCCAGAAATCAAAGTTGAGGGGGCATGGACAAAATTATTAAAAGTTAGGGGGGTCTTTAATAAAAAAAATTGTTTTTACACTATAATTTTGTGCAATTTAACAATGTTGGGGGGTGTGTTGCTCCCTCCTGCACTGCCTTGTCTCCGCCCCGGATCACATGTAGTTAGCGTAGTGGGCATGTGTTGATAATTGACAAGGAAATCTGTAGCAATTCTATAATATAAAGGCAGTACACTTGCACCCATAATTAACAAAAAGAAATCAGCACTAAACTACATGATTAACAAGGGAAATTCTGCAACTATTTGACAATATGAAATCGGTCACATATGGCATATAAGACATGGTTTAAATGTCTTATTTATTATGTAGGCTTTATGAGTCACCATCCCACCAATATACTACAATAATGCAAGATCAAAACCCATTGTATATGGTTAGTATTACCGAAAAATTCTGCAACAAAACAAAATTAGTGTAACTTTAGTAAGTGGGAATTAACAAGTAAAATTAGATCTATACATTAAGAATATGCATGCTACAATTAAACAAAGAAAAAGGCAAGACAACATGCCTCTCCTCTCAGCCATGAGTGCCGATTTTGGAGTATTGATGGAGGACTTTTTGGATGCCAATATTCAAAGAATGATGCATACCTAACATTAGCATGATTTTATGTTTACCACTATGAGAATTAATTAACCAAACCTTACCTATATGTACCAAAATCAATGAGCTAAAAGAGGTCACAATGGCTTGAATGATTAGTCAAATATGCTTAAGAGGAGTATAAACAAATACCTAGTGTCTCCATAATGGAATTAAAGCTCCACCAAGCTCATTGATTGCCGAATTCATTAGCCAAAAGGAAGTCAATATTGGAGCAATCAACCTATAATCTATGACATAAATAATTAATCCCATTACACTAACTAACTAATTCCTAACTATAGTGCCGATTCAATTATGTTAAGGAGGGGTATTAGTGCTAACATTAATAAATTAAATTAACTAAAGCAAATCATTAAGGAATTAACAAATCAATTCACATTCCTTACTTCACATAACTCACGGCAATCAATTCATTTCTTTCCTTGCAATACCGAATGGGTAAGCTTCTCTTCTCTTGATTTCTTTCTTCTTCTTCATTCAAGCTCCAAACTCCATTAATGGAGTCTTAGGTTCTAATTCCATTTTTGTGTCAATTTCTTAGTTAATTCTATCAAGACTTGAAGCAAACATCAACCAAATATTACTACACCAAATCGGCTAGCATTCATGCTCTAAGAAATGTCTTGAATCAATAATTTACCAAGGTGCATTCAAGGTTAACTTAAGGTATTTTTATGCTTGAAAAATCCTTAAGACATGCTATATATATAACCGAAAATTCCAACTCTTCTAAGCATCGTTTCTTCATAAATTTCATGAAGGAAAATTGGTTCTCCATCCATCCTAGGAGCACCGAAAATTCAAGGTAAAATACTTAAGGTAAATCCTTTGAAAACTACTTATAAATCTACTTAAGATCTAACTCCTAAACCTCTTCCTTCTCATGTGTTAATACCGAAATTTGGAGCTACAATTTCCATTGAAGGAAGCTTGGGAAATTCAAGAGGAGTTCAAGTACTTAATCATCTTTGATTAAGAGTAAGTTTATTAAGCTAATTATTAATGTTCTAAGCTTTGTTTAAGCTCATAAATTTTGTACAAAATTATGTACACCTCTTCAATTAATTAAGGCCGAAAATGGTGAGTTATTTACCAAGAAAAATAATTATAACTCTTAAGCTTAAGTTGTTACCATAAGATATGATTTTATGTTACAAAAAAATTAATTATGAAGAGTTTATAGTATGGATGAAAATAAAAGAGTTCAATTGGTATATTACAGGCCTAATATGAGTATTAAGAGTGTTAGAAACATTTAGGTAGTTTAATAAAATATTTAAGTACATAAAATGATGAGTTTATAAGGTTTAAGGGTGGAAAATGTAATTTATAAAACTATATGGAAAGTAATAGTCATTACCGAAAATTATAAGTTATATTGGAAGATTTGTGGTATATTACAAGTGTATAAATAATTTTAGAATTTGTCTAAATGATTTAGATAATTCTATGAGTATTTTGGTATATTAAAAACCTTTAAAAGATAAGGTTATAATATTAAAAGCTAAGGAATTAGAATCTGGTGTCAAAAGGGTAATTTGGTAATTTTAGAGTCCTTAAAATATAGGAGTAAAAATACTTACGAATTTAAATAAAGAGTTTTGGTGAGTAAAAATAATTACTAGTGAGTAAATGAATAGTTTAATAAGTTATGTGGTAAAAATATGATTTTTGGAAAGTTTGGGGTAAAGTATATGAAAACCGAGAATTATGTGTTCTTGGCATAATTATGACATATTATAGTATAAGAATTAATATTATGAATTTTGGTTAAATTAAATAAGTTTTTAGGTGTTAAAATAACAATTTATAAAGTTTTGGGGCTATTTTGTAATTTCTGAAAAATTTGGTGCTTAACCGAATTAAGTATGAATTTATGGGTATATTAATGTATTAAGTATGAAATTAGGCTTTGGTCAAAGTGTTGACCGAAAACTTTGGGTTAAAATGACTTATGACATAAAATAATAAGTTTATAAAAGTTTTGGGATGTTACAGGTTAAAAAGGATAAGGGTCATGTGGCCAACTAACAAGTACGGTTAATTAATACGTGTATCTTGTTTGGTTACTATTATTGATTATTGGTTATTTGGTCGTTGCTTACTATTATATGGTGATATTGTTAGGTGAACTATATTGTGTTATTTAAACAATTACAGTTGTTATTATTATTGTAAACTGGTATAGCATGTAATGAATCTAATATCAAGATGGCTAAACGACTTAAGGGATCCAAATGATTTAAGACTACATTTAGCATACCAGCATATAGTGAAATACCCCAAACTTAGATATGGTGTTTAAGTGATAAGCTAAGATATAAGGAGGCTAAATAATGCCTTAGAAACATTAAGAGACATTTTTAATCAAAGAAAACATAAGGGAACACCAAAAAAGCAGTTTAAGCAAAAACGTGCTCTAAGCTTGGAGAGACTTGGGTGAGCACCCAAATATTATTCTAAGACCTTAGCAGTATCCTAATGGTCATTTTAAGTCAATTACCAAAGAAAACCAAGCTCAAAAACAAGTTAAAACACAAATTATGCTTTAAGGACTCTTAAAGCACATTTTTGAAAAATTGTCTTAGAAAGGGGTTTTAAGTGGCTAAATACTCATGATTACTTCCTAATTAACTTGTGTACTAATTATTATCACATTAGGAAGTCTAAATCAATGGGAAATCTGAAATACCCCAAACCTTAATATATTGTTTAAACACCTAAATATGGTATATTAAGACTAAAAAGAGTCTTAGAAACATTAGTAAACAAATTTAAACAAAAGAAAACACAAAATGTGCTTTAAGGTCAATAAAGGCCAAAATGTGCTCTAAGCTTGGGGTAAGCTTGGCTAAGACCTAATGAACTTACCAAGATCTTAACTACATGCTAATGAACATATTAAACCAATTACCAAGGAAAACCAAGCTTGAAAACAAGTTTAAACACAAAATGTGCTTTAAGGAGTCTTAAAGCACATTTTTGAAAAATTGTCTTGTAAATGAGTTTTGAGTGGCTAGATGTCCATCATTACTCTTAAATATATATGTGTACTATATAATATCACATTTGGATGTCTATATCGATGGGAAATCAAAAATTTCACTTCTATATGCCTTGTTTTCATGAATAGTGATTTTAATAAGCTATTTTGTAACATATGTTTGTATAAGTAATTAAATGTTCAACAAAGACTAAAATACCCTCATACTACTATTGGGGGCCGGTTTTTAAGGTTGGTGACACACCACCCTTGTTAGCATGTTAAGAAAATAAAGAAGACTACTTAAGTTACCTTTTTACTTTATAAAGCATAAATATCTTCTAAAAGCAAGTTTATCTCATTCTCTCATTTCCTTCTCATTTCACACGGTTTCATGCTCTTCTTCAACCTCTCTTCTTGCTCTCTCTCTCGGTAATACACACCACCACCATTAAAACTCTAGCTTTGACCACTTGTAAAATCTAGCTCACTTGTCCAAACCAAAAACAAACACCACCAATCTCTTCCTCTCATCAAGCTCTTCATTTCTATCTTCTTAAAATTCCAAGACCACCATTTCGGTGCCAAGGAGTTCCACCATTGAAGGAGCTTGAGCTTGTATTTTTACATATTGTTACTCTCCTTTGCTTCTAGGTAAGGAATCTCAAATAAAAACTACATTTCCTCCATGTTTTTGTTGTGACCGAAAATACCCATTGATGGAGCTCTTTGTGTGACTTTGTTCTAGCTTCATTCCAACTCTTCATGGACTAGGTGGAGTCCTCTCTTGTTATATATTCAAACTCTCTTCAAAGATCAAGGTAAAACAACTACATTAATGTTTTTGAAACAATGTAAAATTAGGGTTTACAATGAGATGAAGCTTATAGCTTGAATACTCATTATAATGTTTGTATATTGTTTAGAACTTGACAAAGAATCAAATACCTTACCGGTTTTATAAGGAAACAAGAAAGAAGTTGTTTGGAAAAGAGGTAAATCTACTAACCTAATGTTGTTTAATGCCTTAGGAGAAATGAGCTTATAATGCTTGTTAAAACTACCTAAAGAGCAAATGGTGAATGACTTAGTAAAGTGTTCATAAGAGCTTAGTAAAAGGCATATGTGTTGTTGAGTGTATTTGCAGGTCAAAGGCAAATATATTGTGGAAATTCAGTGTTTATGATTTATGCATCTTAAGGGCCTAAGAGCCATGTCATTTAAGGGCCTAAGTGCCATGCAATCTAAATTATGCACTATATTGTGATGTGGTGCTATATGAGTGAAGTTTGTGTATAAGAAAGTGCTTGATGGATTTTTAGTGTTCTTGGTTGTTTGTTGGTGAAAACAATATGTTTTGGGTTAGTAATGTTCTAGGAGAACCTATGTCGAAATTTAGGTAATAAACGAGAAGTTCTAAGAGTTAAAATGAGTTTGATAAGTTAAGAAGTGTTTAGAATGGTTAAGTGTTTTCCTTGTGAAAGAAACATGCATTAAGGTGATTTAAGATGTGAGAAGGACTTAGGCATGATCTTGAGGTTTTAGTATGTACCAAAGTCATTTTGGACTTAGGTAAAGACTTAGGCAAACTTTGGTAAAATAAGGAGAAAGTGTAAACTTGAAAAAGGATTTCAAGAATGACATAAGGAATTAGTTGTGAGAAATGATGCTTGGGAGATGATGTTAAAATGAGGAGAAAGCATTTTGGGATAGTAGTTATCATAGGTATGAAACACCATTGGGAAAACTAAGGAGGAAATAACATAAGTGTTAGGAATTTCGGTATGAAATGAGTAAATGTTTAAGGTGATAGATAATGAGTTTCATGGATGTTGTATGTGGATATAAGTGTACCAAATGTTGTTAGGAAACATTAAGAGGCTTTAGGAGAAGTTTGGTGAAGATTTGACAAAGTTTGGGTAAGTTTAGAGGACGTCCGACCCAGGGGTCCGACCCAAGTTTGGGTCGGACAGCCTCTGTTAGACGTCAGGAAATTGTTCTGGAATGGTCCGACCCAGAAGGTTGGGTCGGACATGGGTCGGACGGTCATGTTGTAAAGAACAGAAAATGTTCTGGAATGGTCCGACCCAGTCGAGTGAGTCGGACGTGGGTCGGACGGGTATGTTTTGTAAGGCGGTAAAGGTTCTGTAATGGTCCGACCCAGTCGAGTGAGTCGGACGTGGGTCGGACATGTATGTTCTGAGGTCGATAAAATTCTCTAGAATGGTCCGACCCAGAAGGTTGGGTCGGACATGGGTCGGACAAGCTAGGTTTTTCCAAACCCGAAAATCACTGGAAGTGTCCGACCCAGTTGTGGGTCGGACGGTGGGTCGGACATACCAAAAACTTATAAAAAAAAACAGAAAAGAATGTGACTTATGTAGTTAACCCTAAGGGGTATAATGAAGGTAACCTAGGGTAAGCTAGACATTTAAATGTGTCAAATAATCATGTTAAACACTTAGTAAATTTGGAGGTTAAGTAAGTTAATTAACCGACGTTCTTGAATCATGTATAGGAGTGACCTACGGTGGAAACAAATCAAGGCAAGGACCAAGGTATGGTTTTCTTGCAGTCTGTTGTCTACCGGTTTACACCGGCTTGTGTGTTGTATGTTTTTCTATGTGTTTATGACGTTATAAGATCTAAACATGTAATGAGTTTACAGTTGTTCATATTATTGTGATGTTATGATGTGACTCATTTCCCATGTGTGTGTCTAACGTGACTTACCACTTATTGTGTATTGGTTGTTAAGTTCCACCATGAACTTCTAACAAGTGTTAACTGGGAAGTGAGGAATCCGGTTGTCCGGTCATGCATGTAAGTTAAGAGTAGATACCTGAATCAGATTCGACTCTTATGTTGTTAAGATTGTTCTCCTTAATTTGGCGTTCGATCTCCCGCTAGCTTCCTCCAAAGCTTACCTATTCTGACTTATGATCGGTTTAGTGGGAACATGTGTTTGTGTGGTGTGTGCGGGTCACTAAACCCGAACCATCTGTGACTTAAGTTACTCGTTCGAATAACAGAACGGTAATGAGTGTGTGTAACGAGCTTAACATGAGGGTGAATCATTCTCTAGGCTCTTGTGTTATTTGACCCTTGTGGTTTGTTGTTGTGGAACGAAGATCCACTGTGTATGTGATGTTGTGTTGTGCACTGATGATGCTATGCCACATATTATGTTATGTTATGTTATGTGTAAAAATGAATGCCATGTTATCATGACAATTAGTTGCGCGTATCCTGGTAGCCGATGGGCTGCGCGTTAACCATACCAGCCAAGGGTTGCTGACCCCCTCGGGGGATCAATATTTCTTATACTGCAGGATGAGGATCGAAGAAGGAGGGCTTTAGATCCTAGGATGCAGGATTACTTTTGATTACTTTTGGATGTTGGCCCGGGATGCGCCTGTGCTCCCGTGGCGGTATATGTTGGTTATGAACGGGTTACAGTGATGTTTGACAGTGAAGGATGTATGTAAACACTCGGTATTTTGTTTAATGTAAATATATGGTTATTAGTTCTATGCTCGGGAGTCTGATCATCAGACCGGTACAGTTGTATTTATTCAGCCTTGTTAACCACGTGGGTGGTTGACGGCGTTGTAGCACCATTCGTTTAGTTACTGTTTAGTTGTTTAAATTCCGCTGCGATTTCAAGTAGTGTTATGTGCGTAGTAGGGGTGTTACAAAATCAAAAATTTCACAATTATATGCACTAGTTTGTGAATAGTAATCAAATAGTGCCTAGTTTAGTCTTTAATCAACTAAGTCTAATTAATTGGTCAAACAAGACCATGACTAGCCTAATTAATGAGGGGGCCAGTTTTCTAAGGTTGTGAGTCACCAAGAGTAGCCAACTAATGTTAGAAGAAAAAGAGGAAAAGTAAGTGGTTTTATTATTTGCTTTTTAAGGAATCAAAATATCTCATTTATACCACTTCTCTCCTCCTTTCTTCAATCTTCATCTTCTCCACCGATTTCTCTTGCTCTCTTTCTTCTCTTTCACGTAAGAAGCAACCTCCATGCTAGCTCCACCTTCTTTTGACCACTACTTGCTCATTTAAGCTCCAAAATCAAAACCAAGCACATATATCTCTTAGTTAGCTCAAGCTCTTTCTTCCTATCCTTTCAAATCTCTAAGAGCTTCATTTCGGTGCCAAGTGAACCCTCCATTGAAGGGTGAAAAATTAGCTTGAGGAGTTCATTAGCTTCTCCATTCTCTTAAGGTAAGGAATATGTAAGAAAATCTAGGTTTCCACCATTTTTCTCCATAACCGAAAATCTATACTCATGGGGCTTCATGTTTATGCCTTGTTCTAGCTTGTTTTCTATTCTCCAAGGGATAGAGGAGGTCCTTCTTGCTTCATATCCAAGCCTATTCTAAGACTCCAAGGTAAAACAATCAATTTAATACCTTAAAGCACATTTTTAACCTAGGGTTTGTTCCTTAAGGTTAATGTATTATCTAGCACTCATTAGAGTCATTGGATATTGGTTAGAACATTGTCAAGGAGAGTTTAAGTGGAGACCGAGATTGTTCAAGGAAAAAGGCTAAGGAGGAAAGTTTGTGAGCTTGTAAAAGAACAAGGTAAATTACTTACCTTAAGGTGTTTTATTGTTTAAGGGAATGGGATTTAGATATGTGATGAGTTTAGTGTAGAGTTTACATTGGGAAAGAGTTATAAAACCTAGGAGAAAGAACATTATTATACTTGTGAACTTGTGACTAAGGAGCCAATGAGAAAAGGAGATAGTTTAGGAATGTCAAGGTGAATTATAAGAGCATTTAAATTGCAATGGGAGCCTTGTTGTGTGTTAAGTTTATGCACTATATTGTGATGTAGTGTAGTTTTGGTGTATGATGTGTGCTAAGGAGGTTTAATGAGAATTTGAATGTTGATAGCTATTTGATGGTGAAAACTAAATGTTTTGGTGTAACAATATACTAGAGAACCCATGGCAAAATTTAGTGAAGAACCTAGGTGTTTAAGATGTGTTAAGGATATTTTATGACTAAGGAAGTACTAGGAAAACTTTAGGTGTTATTTTGATGAAAAAGAGTGTGTTTAAGGTGTTTTTATGAGTTAGAATGACTTAGGCATCATCATGGAGGATTTAGGAATCAAATGAATGCTTTGGGATATACTTGTGCATTTAGGACTTAGGAAAATATTGGTAAACAAGTAGAGAGCAAATAATGTGTTGAAAGAATGAGGCATAACTTGCGAAGGAACTCTAAGTAGTTGCATAAAGTAATTTTAGAGGGTGAAAGATGCTTGGGAGATGATGTTATAGTGGTGAGGAAACATTTTGGCATAGTGGTTATAATAGGTATGAACCACCACTTAGAAGCCTAGTGAAAAACATTACAAGTGTTGGCATTATTATAAGGAAAATGCATAATGACTAAGGTGGATATTGGTGAGTGATTTAATGAGTTTAGAGGAGGGCTTAAGGTGTCTTTGAAGTGCTCAAATGAGGTTAGAACATACTAGGATATATGGGGTGAAGTTTGGAGTCAAATGGGAATTTAGAAACAAAGGTCTGGAGCCGACCGACCTTAGGGACCGGACCTGCAAGGTCGGTCGAGCTCAGATTACACTACCGGAAAGAGTTTCTGGAATGGACCGACCTTGGGGACCGGACTTGCAAGGTCGGTCGGGCTTGTGTTTTGAGTACGGATTGAGTCTCTGGAATGGACCGACCTTGGGACCGGACTTAAAAGGTCGGTCATGCCTAGAATTTTGTACGGGAATTGGTCTCTGGAATCGACCGAACTTGGGACCGACCTTGGCAAGGTCGGTCGGGCTTAAATTTCCCACGGGGAAAACTCTTGGGAATGGACCGACCTTGGGGACCGGACTTGCAAGGTCGGTCGGGGTAAAATTTTCAAACGGTAATACGTCCTGGAATGGACCGACCTTCGGTAAGGTCGGTCGAGCCAAAAACATAACAAAAAAAAGAAATTTTAAATTCTAAAGAAGTTAATTGGTAATAAGGTATGCCATTAGTAGGGTAATGATGATTAGGAATCTAAGGACCTAAGGAATTAAGTTAAGTTATGTATAAACCTTAATGTTTAAAGTTAAGTTTATAAGGTTAAGTGGTAAGGACTTAAGAGAGCATTGGATGGGAATTTTTGGGGACTAAATG
The DNA here is from genome assembly GCA_023374045.1 of Limonium bicolor. Taxonomy (NCBI): domain Eukaryota; kingdom Viridiplantae; phylum Streptophyta; class Magnoliopsida; order Caryophyllales; family Plumbaginaceae; genus Limonium; species Limonium bicolor. Next base: position 171,082,920 of record CM041781.1, read on the forward strand.
AGTTAAGTAAGGTGCAAATAACTAATGGCCTAAGAATGAATGAATGTTTTAGGTTTGTGAATTGGGACCCCGGAGAAGGTTAAACAAACGACAGTCGACGGTGAACGGTACAGTCTTTCTTGTGACCTGCTTGCTAACGAGGTGTCCCTCGGCTTGTGTGCCATCTGTTTACTTGCTATGACTAAGTTAAGATAAAGCATGCAAACGGATTTACTTGTCTCGTTGTGATCATGTCTTCTTACGCTAACCCGTGAGGCTTGAAACTTGTTACTAACTAAGTTTAGTACTTATTGAGTTAAGGAGAGGAATTGTACATTCGTGACTGTTGGTTAATACCCGTCAAGGTTTAACTAACACATGATATTTAAGACTTTCTGTAACACCCCAACCGTTAATCTCGTCATTACCTCTTAAACTGTCACTAATTACTCCTACTCACGCAGCGGAACTCTAATTACAACTAGGGGTGAAACAACGCCGTTAGCCACCCATGTGGCTAACTAGGCCTTTCTTACATACCGTAACGGTCTGATGAACTGGAACAACCGAGTACTTCATACAAATACAATACTCATTTCACTTCTTTACTATACCGAGTCTACAATATACGGATGCCGATAACATACTCGGACTTACACCCTTTCAAATGCATAAGTAATCACAATCTAACTACCCATGCTCACTGCAGTCCCCGTCCTACTCTCTCGAACGGTGGTCAGCTTCAAGTACCTGCACACTAAAAACGTTCCCCCTAGGGGGTCAGCTTACGCTGCGCATGAAATTCGCATATACCGCGTGCTAACCGCGGTACGCCGACTACTTTGGGTCGGATATACATGGAGTTCATTTTAATCAAACAACATGCATCATGGCAATACAATATATATGTATATCACACAAGGAATCTACATCCAATCACGGAACACGATTCCTAACTAACATAACAATGTTGTTAGTGGTAACTGGTTACTCTTAAGCATTGAGGGTTACTCCTCACTATGCCTTGTTTACTTATTCAATACCACACCCTCTCTCTCGGGTTACTTATTCTTATACTTACCCGTTCTCTCGGGTTACTCATACATATACTCACCCCTTTCTCTCGGGTTATTTATACTCGTTATCTCACCCACACTCTTGGGTTATTCATACTCGAGCTCTTGTAGATTCTCGAGACACTACAGGTCTCCTACGTCACGCTTGTTACTCTTATACATACTTAAGCCAAAACTCATGGCTCTCTAGCATAGTCTTACTTCCCGGTTTCGACCCTACTCTGGGTCTAGCATGGTGGGAAGGTTCAACTAGCTCACGGAACTCTCTCTTAGTTCCTATCACTTTTACTTAGGTCCGACTACTCTCGGACTACTCTCGTTCCCGTACACTCCTCTCTCGGAGTTATAGTAATATCATGTATATTAGTCTAGAAGCATCATTCTCGCTGTTTCTAATGACTTTGGGAACTTTACTTAAATTCGGGTAATCTTAGGTTTAAGTGTTACCCTCACAATCATATGCTTGTACATTCGGATATTTTCTTATACCGGGTAAAATCCTCATATAAGAGGTCGACCGTATCTCAAGGGAGTCACATAGTCCCTTAGGTTTCTTTTACCTTTCTTATATGTTTACATTATTGGACTAACTTCAATCCTCTCGATGGAGGTCATTTATCTCTCCACTCATATTTATTTCGTGGATTGTTTCAATAAGGTTCGCTAACCGTTATCGGGTATACTCAACCCGTACATCTCCTCGCATTTTAGGGAGTTCATATGTTTGTGTTATCGTTATACTTTAATCGATAGCTTGTGTGTGTTTGCATATACCATCGGTTATGTGACTACCCGTTCAACGGGTTTCTAGTCAATCAATACTCACTAAGAGTCGGTCTATGCACTAAGTTAGACCACACCGGCATACAAGTATGTTAGCTCATTCAACATACAACAATGCATGCATAATCAAACAAGGGATTATTTTCATGCCTTAATCTTGATTAAGCCGGCACACAAACACACAAATCAGAGTAACTCGGTTAGCATACGGGGCATGAGAAAATCATACCTTTCACCGGGGGTTTTCACTTTTACCGTGTCATCTCACCGTCCTCGGGTCACGCACGACTCTCTGATAATGTTTCAAACATTATTATTAATACTAAGCTTATACGGAACATAATTAAATGTTACTCCCGTAGTTACCCCGTTATCCCGTTATCTCGGTTTCACTTTTGTTACTTTAAGCTCTCACTTCTCAAGCACTTCTAACACTTTCTAACACTTCTTAGGGCCTTTACATCTCGCCAAACAAGGCCTTAACATCTTATAACATCATTAACATTCAAACCCCCATCATTAGCAACCTTTAAAACACTCACGGGGCAATTCTGGGGGTGGTCCGGGACTTGTTCCTTACCCTAAGTCCCGGACCAACTGAAGATACAACTCTCGGCTCAATTTTTGCTATGGTCCGGGACCTTGTCCCTATCCCAAGTCCCGGACCAACATGTATGTGCACTCTCGACATAAAAATAGGGGGTGGTCCGGGTCCTTGTCCATGGACTAGGTCCCGGACCCTGCTAAAACCTGCAACATACATCATTTTTCAACCCCAATTCAATCCTTAATCCACACCCAATCTTTCCCTAATCTTTCCACAAGATTCCTACATGTTTTATCACCTTAAAACATGCTCTAAACCACTTCAAATCATGGGTTAAACCCTTACTCAAATTCTTCCTCAAAATCACTTATATATCATAACTAGTTCTCTTGTTCTTCTAAGTTGTAACAGATTTTGGTACCCTCTTTTACCATTCAAACCTCCTTCACTAATGCCATTCCTAGCACTCAGATGACATTATTTCTACTCCTCATACACACTTCTCCTTAGTTTTGGTTTCCAAATCATTTACCACTCACTTAACAACTCTTTAACACCTAGTTCCATCCTTATAATAAGACACCCAAATCCATCCATTCCTAGGCAAATTTTGACAGCACCTACTTGCTTTCCCAAGCATTTTCACCACACTAAAACAGCTCACACTCTTCTCCCACCTGTTTGGTTTTAACATAAACAACACATCAAAGTCCCATTTGCTCACATAAGTACACTAACCTAACTTCAAGGTTTATTTACACACTCCCACACATTAAAACATTATCTTTCAGCTATGAATATTGTAGTACCAAGACTACACAAGCTCAAGGTTATTTACACCACACCAACATAGGTTTCACAAAGAAAATAAAACAAGCACAAGGTAAGCTCTTTACCTTGTTTACTTTCGGTTTTCACTCCTCTTCTTCCTCTTTATCTTGTTCCCTCTTTCTCTTCTTGTTTTCCACACCACACAAGGATTATGGATTGCTAACTACAACCATATCCCATCACACATATAACCACAAGTCAATTTCAATTCTCTCCACACAACCTAACATATTAAAGAGCTAGTTTTTAAAGTTTAGTTTAGGTATTACCTTAGAATAACCAAATGGCTAGCTTGGCAATCAAATGGGCATTTCCAACACTCCACAAGGGCAAGGAGCTCACGGCTAGAATGGGGGAAAATTTCAACGTGAGGAAAATTCTCCAAAACTACAAGAACAAGCTAGAAATGAGCAAAACTCTAGCTTATAATTACCTTGAGGCATCAAGGAGGTGAATGAGAGTTAAAAGCACCCTTTTAAGCTTCAAAAGGCCCAACATCCATGGAAGTGAAGGTGGAGGAACCAAGGTTTTGAGGGGTGGAAAACGTAGCCCTCGCCGGTACGAGTCTAACGGTATAATTTTTGTGTGATTCGGTGAAGAAACGAGCAAGTGAGAGGAGGAAGAAGATGGGCTGTTGCTTGCTCTTTGAAATCGCCATTTACAGAGGCAAGGAAGGAGGAGCTCAGTTTGGAGGGAGGGGAAATCGTGAGTGAGGAAAAAGAAGAGGTGAGAGAGTGTTTAAGTTGCTTTATACTATTCCCTCTTTTTTTTTACTTTACTTATTTCTTTGTCTTGTTATTAGTTAATAGCTAGCAAGCTATTAATGGGTGTACACTCATTAATTAAAACCGGCCCTCATTAATTAATAGCCCGGGTCATTTTTCGTCTTTTCGAATTAAACGCGTTTCGTCTCCCGGTTTGGTCACTATTCACTTACCGGGTCCGTTTTCCGGAATTTTCTCGTTTAATTAATTTTAATGGTTATTAAGCTTCCATTAATACTTAATTATAGTTATTTAATCAACTATAATTTTTACGGGTCCATTTGACCACTTAAAGTCACGTTTTCGGGTTTTCTCGAAAAACGTGCTTTTATGCTTAATTAGCGTTTTAATCCATTATTTGGATCCGTTTTCTTCGGGAATCATTCCCGTATACTAATTAGGCCTAACTAAGCCTTAGGAATCCATCTCGGACCCTTACGAGATTATATATCTCTTATACTCATTTAACGCGCATTTTAGCGTTTTTCGCTTTTCAAGCGTTTTCTCTTTTCTTTTGGTTTTATTTTCTTTACCAATACACTTTAGGCACCATTAGGCCTTTAATTATCATATTAGAGTAATTTAATCACCATTATTAGGTCCGGGGTATTAAAATCTACCCCCCTTAGGAACTTTGTCCTCAAAGTTGGTGAATCTAGATGGTTACTCTTATGGCGTACTATGCCAAGGTTATAATACATGTATAACCTTACAGACTCCACAAGTCTGTCTCATTTCATACTACACATACCACACACATATCACAGCATGTATAGCAATCAAAAATACTCTTTTTACTCTCTCCATGGAATCGGTCCGAAGACAAGAAGGCACTACAGTCCTCGATTCCATATTGAGTAATATACTACTGATCCCTCAGGTACCGGTCACGTTGAACACTTACTCTTTCTGGTTCACGGCCGTTTCATGACAAATGGGCACTTACTCTCTCTGGCCCACGGTCCCTTCGGTTCTGATCAAAACATTACACATATACATATCCTCAGGCACTCTGGTTGACTCACTCAACACAGGAACATCTCAGGGTACTCTCCCCGTCCTGCTGCCTTTGGAAAAATCACACACTGACACCGCCCCAACCGGTCACTTAGGACCGCCGCACGTACGGTGCAATGGTTTCAAAACTAATACACGCCCACCGTTCTACCGGTCATCAAGACTTAAGGCCACAGCCATCGGCGGGTGATAGCGGTTTCAAAACCAGTCTCCGTTTCCATCTTCATACTTGAAGAAAATTCTTTTTTCAAAATCTATTGAAAATTTTTTAAAACATCACACAACTCCAAATCAAATTTATGGTAGCTGTATCTTTTCTTAGCGTGATTACTTGTGACCACTTATAGGGAGCTTCAAGAATCATCCAACCCTGATGTGATCAGCATCAGTGTTGAACTATCCTTCCACCCCAATTTGTGTTCGGTTTCCCTTGATCGCTAGCAGATCAAGTTCCACCTCCCACGTCAGTTTCAAACAATCAGATAGTCAAACATTTTTGTTTTCTATCTTTTACTCTTTCTAGTCATATTCACGAAACAATTCGTTTCAATTAATCTCTAGTTCCTAGTACTTAGGTCATTTGTCATCCTCATTGCTTCACTACTTTACCTAGGTATTCCATACTTATGGCTTCTTTTACTCAAATTGTTGCTCAATTTAAAACACATAACATACAACTCCAAGGATGGAACTCACTCCATCTATCATTCTCAAATAAAATCACCTAGGGAACTCACTCCCTCTTAGGTTACACATCGGTTTCATGCCGATTCATACTCATCATATCTCATGTCTAATCTCACTAGACATATACTATAGGGATTCTTATTCCCCAGGAGTTTCTCTACTCCTCTTTTCATATTTATTACATACACATTACTCGCATCTCTCATGCACAATACACATACTTACGCGATGAATGGGTAGACATGTTTATGTAACATGAGTTCCAATCATCAAAACAATTTCTTTTTGTGCTATGCACATAGTAGTTTACGCACCAATACGTAAAACATACTCTAAGCGGTTTCTCGCCCTACCCCCCTTAAAAGGGGTTACGCCCGCGTAACCAACCATATGTTATCACTGAACATTGGTTCATTAATTCGAGTATTATGAAGTGTTTTAACTTCAGTACGGTTAATTAACTCATAACCGGGTTCGGTTCTAGCCTCTAAGGCTTCAAGGGGTTTATGACATAGGTATACTTAACCCTGAATCACGGTCCACAAGCTTCTGCTGCGTGACCTGATAACTAGAGCTTAGCTCGCTCTTTGGTATTCTCAATGTATTTCAATCGTCGCTTGGTATCTCTTACCGTATGCGAATTCGATGAGTTATAGATTTTCTCTCCAACTCTCTGGAAATCTATTTGTATAACTCTGTATACCTTCGTGGTTATTCGCTTACTTTTCCCAACTTATTGTCGGTTGAGGTCAAGCTACTACTTAGCATGTAGTGCTTCCTCGTTTAATAGTGGCTCATGGATTATGTTTTCTTGGTTTTGTACCAGAGTTCTTCATTCATACTACTCTGCATTTTTCCACATATCGATCCTGGCCCTGTGGGTTACTGCCCACGTTCTTTGTGCATCTTTAGCCAATGGCCGCACGGTTATCTCTCTAGATTCTCACTCAACAGTCTTCGTTGACATTTCTCAATTCCTGGCTCTCCCACTTGATCATTACCGCACAAGTGCAATACCAAAACACTCAGTCATACAGAGTGCAGAAGCGTAAACCCTTGACAGTAAATCTCTCATGAGATAGGAATGATCATGTCTTTAACACATTTTCTCATCAGCTCCGTATCATTATCTGAATATACTCTTACAATGGTCGCTTGCTGCGTACCATGTTCTTTCTCATTTCTATGGCATCCGCTACTACTTTAGCTTCCGCCCAGGTGTTCTCGCCATTTACACGATGGCTTGCCATTCATTTGGCTCAACAATATACGTTATTCTTAAAGTCTCTCTGCGCACTTGCGCGCTGCTTACTCTGCAGTTCATATTGCACACATACAGTGTTTACTACTTAACTGATTACTCTACTATAGTTCGTATACTCATTGGCAATATACACATGCTCAAGTTTTGCTACACCGCTCTAGCGATTTCACATTACATACTTAGGTGGTAGCCTTTCTCTGGAGGATTCACGCAAATGCCGCTCCATAGGCCCCATAATCACAAGTGGTATCCCCACTCTAAGGTAGTGGTTCGTGCTCCACAATAACTCTTATGCCTTTATGCATATGTTTTACAACGTTTGGATCTACGTATTGTAGTTGGTTTTATCGGCTTACAAGCCACCTTGCCTCGAGTCATGCTCCATGCGGCTGTTTATATAGGTTTCTTCTTCTCCGCATACCATTAAGTGGTTTGGAGGTATTACTGGGTTTTTCGATAAGGTTGTCTCAACACTCTTCCATACATGGAAGGCCCTTTAAGTAACTTGATATTTGTTGATGCCCTCTGGCAATCTAGGGTATCCCGTGTACCGTGGGATCCCTTCGGGTTCTACCCGAGTGTTTGTTTAAACACTTGTGTTCTCAACACGATATTTCGTTCAACTACTGTTGATTCCGGCACCCTTTTCGGATTGCTCCTGGGTGTTACTGAGTAATGCCATTACATTTGGCTTGTACTTATGGTTATGTTTAGTTGCGACTTCGCCTTGCGGCTATGTATAACTCAAACTATCCCGTTTAGGGTTGTAATGTCTCCCATTCTTGGGTAGATTCTTGGTACCTTCTAATACCTTCTAGGTCTGGTCATTATTCTCTTCAGTGAGGTATAAAATGGGAATTCTATCCCGTTTATCGTACATTAATATGATCAATTAAGGCATTCATCTTATTGCTTACACTGGTATATATTCCAGTTATTAGGTATTTCCTAAGACATATCCAGTGTCTATACCTAATACTCTGTGCTTCTCGCACTTCTCCACGCTATGTCCTTAGGTCCGTCACCTTATTGGTTTCTTGACTCCCTTATATTGGTAAGCTTCCTTATGTTCTTCGGTCATTCGAGGTGTCCAACTGTCTTTGTTTGAATTGGCACTTTCGTCCGTAGTATGGAGTGGGCTACTTCCCGTGTTCCGTACTCTACTAGTATACATACATGGAGTATCTTATTGATACGTTACCACTTACCTGACTAACTCATAATTGGTCTGTCAGGTCCGCAAGCTCCTTCGGAGTGCGGTCGTTCCATGTCTCATTTGTGTATACTTGTAGTGTCGGTCACGCTTAAGTGAAGTATTCTATTGCCAACTCCTCTTATATCGTCCTATGATAACTTACCGTGATTCTCTGGTTTGGTTTTTAAAAATTCGGGGGTTTTGGAAAATTTCATGTTTGAAAGAAAATTCGAGTTTTAAAGGTAAGCTCTTCATGGCATTTCAATGCCGGCTGATTCTTACCCAGTCCAGCTTCTTGCTGGCCGGTATGTTCTCTATACAGTGGTTAGGCCGTTAGGCCTTTCCAAGGTTTCGTTTCAGAATTCATTAGGGTTTGTGGTGCTATATTGGCTTCATTCGCCATCTTGGTACTTGCTAAGTACTTGTCACTTGTTAAGATTCTTCTTAACGGTCCCGTTATTACTGCACTTGCCGAGGCAAGTGCGCGGTACAGGCGGTTTTTAGGTTAACTCATACCGGTCACGGTATTGTTCACATTGTATTTGGTAGCCTTGTTGGCTCTTCCTTGATTCTTTAGTTGGATAACTACTCCTTAGAGCTGCTTCTCACTCATCTTGACATGACTGTCGTTCATTTAGGTGCTCCTCCACTCTCGGGGTTCCTTATTTACTTAGTTCTAGGTTCTACCTCGTTGTTCGTTCCACGTCTTTACTGTGGTTACCGAGGGTTAAGTCATTCAGGCACTACTGCTGTAGTCCTATTAGGGTGTATCCCGCAGTTATGCTTGCAGTTGTCTAAGCTGTGCCCGTTAGGTATTGCAATCTCTTTGGGTGTGGCAGGGTGGGTGTATCTACTCTTGACTAGATTCTTAGTCGGTTAGTGTACCGTTGATGGTATTATTTAGTTATGGCGGTCCGTAGACATGTGTCTCGGTTTTTGTTATTTCTCAGGGGTCCGCCTTGTTGCACGTTTGGTGCCTTGTTTGTTGCTGCTGCTCAGCCAGCTAGGTTCTCGCGACTGCTAAGCATGTCGCCCCAGGCTGCCACAGATTCAGGTCTCCTGGAATTAGGATGTCTCGACCTTCCGCCATTGTGTGCGGTTATTATTGTTCCAGCGGAGTCCATTTCCGGGGTTTCCGGTTCTCAGGATTTACCGTATGACAGGTTCTAGTTCATATAAAATATTAAATAACTGTCAGATTGGGTTTCCCCGTCTCTCTGGCAGTCTTCCCCAAGCTTTCAATTCGGGGGTTGTGGAGGGCGGGTATGGTATTGTAGGTATCCAGATCATACTGGAAGTTCCTATCTAGCGCATCTCTCACGCTACCACTCAACCCTTAGCCCTAAGTCTCTATATCCTAACTCGGTATTTCCTAAGCTCGGTATTTCCAGTCATCAGAGCGATACTTCGCTCTGATACCATTTTTGTAACACCCCAACCGTTAATCTCGTCATTACCTCTTAAACTGTCACTAATTACTCCTACTCACGCAGCGGAACTCTAATTACAACGAGGGGTGAAACAACGCCGTTAGCCACCCATGTGGCTAACTAGGCCTTTCTTACATACCGTAACGGTCTGATGAACTGGAACAACCGAGTACTTCATACAAATACAATACTCATTTCACTTCTTTACTATACCGAGTCTACAATATACGGATGCCGATAACATACTCGGACTTACACCCCTTTCAAATGCATAAGTAATCACAATCTAACTACCCATGCTCACTGCAGTCCCCGTCCTACTCTCTCGAACGGTGGTCAGCTTCAAGTACCTGCACACTAAAAACGTTCCCCCTAGGGGGTCAGCTTACGCTGCGCATGAAATTCGCATATACCGCGTGCTAACCGCGGTACGCCGACTACTTTGGGTCGGATATACATGGAGTTCATTTTAATCAAACAACATGCATCATGGCAATACAATATATATGTATATCACACAAGGAATCTACATCCAATCACGGAACACGATTCCTAACTAACATAACAATGTTGTTAGTGGTAACTGGTTACTCTTAGGCCTTGAGGGTTATTCCTCACTATGCCTTGTTTACTTATTCAATACCTCACCCTCTCTCTCGGGTTACTTATTCTTATACTTACCCGTTCTCTCGGGTTACTCATACATATACTCACCCCTTTCTCTCGGGTTATTTATACTCGTTATCTCACCCGCACTCTTGGGTTATTCATACTCAAGCTCTTGTAGATTCTCGAGACACTACAGGTCTCCTACGTCACGCTTGTTACTCTTATACATACTTAAGCCAAAACTCATGGCTCTCTAGCATAGTCTTACTTCCCCGGTTTCGACCCTACTCTGGGTCTAGCATGGCGGGAAGGTTCAACTAGCTCACGGAACTCTCTCTTAGTTCCTATCACTTTTACTTAGGTCCGACTACTCTCGGACTACTCTCGTTCCCGTACACTCCTCTCTCGGAGTTATAGTAATATCATGTATATTAGTCTAGAAGCATCATTCTCGCTGTTTCTAATGACTTTGGGAACTTTACTTAAATTCGGGTAATCTTAGGTTTAAGTGTTACCCTCACAATCATATGCTTGTACATTCGGATATTTTCTTATACCGGGTAAAATCCTCATATAGAGGTCGACCGTATCTCAAGGGAGTCACATAGTCCCTTAGGTCTCTTTTACCTTTCTTATATGTTTACATTATTGGACTAACTTCAATCCTCTCGATGGAGGTCATTTATCTCCACTCATATTTATTTCGTGGATTGTTTCAATAAGGTTCGCTAACCGTTATCGGGTATATACTCAACCCGTACATCTCCTCGCATTTTAGGGAGTTCATATGTTTGTGTTATCGTTATACTTTAATCGATAGCTTGTGTGTGTTTGCATATACCATCGGTTATGTGACTACCCGTTCAACGGGTTTCTAGTCAATCAATACTCACTAAGAGTCGGTCTATGCACTAAGTTAGACCACACCGGCATACAAGTATGTTAGCTCATTCAACATACAACAATGCATGCATAATCAAACAAGGGATTATTTTCATGCCTTAATCTTGATTAAGCCGGCACAAACACACAAATCAGAGTAACTCGGTTAGCATACGGGGCATGAGAAAATCATACCTTTCACCGGGGGTTTTCACTTTTACCGTGTCATCTCACCGTCCTCGGGTCACGCACGACTCTCTGATAATGTTTCAAACATTATTATTAATACTAAGCTTATACGGAACATAATTAAATGTTACTCCCGTAGTTACCCCGTTATCCCGTTATCTCGGTTTCACTTTTGTTACTTTAAGCTCTCACTTCTCAAGCACTTCTAACACTTTCTAACACTTCTTAGGGCCTTTACATCTCGCCAAACAAGGCCTTAACATCTTATAACATCATTAACATTCAAACCCCCATCATTAGCAACCTTTAAAACACTCACGGGGCAATTCTGGGGGTGGTCCGGGACTTGTTCCTTACCCTAAGTCCCGGACCAACTGAAGATACAACTCTCGGCTCAATTTTTGCTATGGTCCGGGACCTTGTCCCTATCCCAAGTCCCGGACCAACATGTATGTGCACTCTCGACATAAAAATAGGGGGTGGTCCGGGTCCTTGTCCATGGACTAGGTCCCGGACCCTGCTAAAACCTGCAACATACATCATTTTTCAACCCCAATTCAATCCTTAATCCACACCCAATCTTTCCCTAATCTTTCCACAAGATTCCTACATGTTTTATCACCTTAAAACATGCTCTAAACCACTTCAAATCATGGGTTAAACCCTTACTCAAATTCTTCCTCAAAATCACTTATATATCATAACTAGTTCTCTTGTTCTTCTAAGTTGTAACAGATTTTGGTACCCTCTTTTACCATTCAAACCTCCTTCACTAATGCCATTCCTAGCACTCAGATGACATTATTTCTACTCCTCATACACACTTCTCCTTAGTTTTGGTTTCCAAATCATTTACCACTCACTTAACAACTCTTTAACACCTAGTTCCATCCTTATAATAAGACACCCAAATCCATCCATTCCTAGGCAAATTTTGACAGCACCTACTTGCTTTCCCAAGCATTTTCACCACACTAAAACAGCTCACAACACTCTTCTCCCACCTGTTTGGTTTTAACATAAACAACACATCAAAGTCCCATTTGCTCACATAAGTACACTAACCTAACTTCAAGGTTTATTTACACACTCCCACACATTAAAACATTATCTTTCAGCTATGAATATTGTAGTACCAAGACTACACAAGCTCAAGGTTATTTACACCACACCAACATAGGTTTCACAAAGAAAATAAAACAAGCACAAGGTAAGCTCTTTACCTTGTTTACTTTCGGTTTTCACTCCTCTTCTTCCTCTTTATCTTGTTCCCTCTTTCTCTTCTTGTTTTCCACACCACACAAGGATTATGGATTGCTAACTACAACCATATCCCATCACACATATAACCACAAGTCAATTTCAATTTCTCCACACAACCTAACATATTAAAGAGCTAGTTTTTAAAGTTTAGTTTAGGTATTACCTTAGAATAACCAAATGGCTAGCTTGGCAATCAAATGGGCATTTCCAACACTCCACAAGGGCAAGGAGCTCACGGCTAGAATGGGGGAAAATTTCAACGTGAGGAAAATTCTCCAAAACTACAAGAACAAGCTAGAAATGAGCAAAACTCTAGCTTATAATTACCTTGAGGCATCAAGGAGGTGAATGAGAGTTAAAAGCACCCTTTTAAGCTTCAAAAGGCCCAACATCCATGGAAGTGAGGTGGAGGAACCAAGGTTTTGAGGGGTGGAAAACGTAGCCCTCGCCGGTACGAGTCTAACGGTATAATTTTTGTGTGATTCGGTGAAGAAACGAGCAAGTGAGAGGAGGAAGAAGATGGGCTGTTGCTTGCTCTTTGAAATCGCCATTTACAGAGGCAAGGAAGGAGGAGCTCAGTTTGGAGGGAGGGGAAATCGTGAGTGAGGAAAAAGAAGAGGTGAGAGAGTGTTTAAGTTGCTTTATACTATTCCCTCTTTTTTTTTACTTTACTTATTTCTTTGTCTTGTTATTAGTTAATAGCTAGCAAGCTATTAATGGGTGTACACTCATTAATTAAAACCGGCCCTCATTAATTAATAGCCCGGGTCATTTTTCGTCTTTTCGAATTAAACGCGTTTCGTCTCCGGTTTGGTCACTATTCACTTACCGGGTCCGTTTTCCGGAATTTTCTCGTTTAATTAATTTTAATGGTTATTAAGCTTCCATTAATACTTAATTATAGTTATTTAATCAACTATAATTTTTACGGGTCCATTTGACCACTTAAAGTCACGTTTTCGGGTTTTCTCGAAAAACGTGCTTTTATGCTTAATTAGCGTTTTAATCCATTATTTGGATCCGTTTTCTTCGGGAATCATTCCCGTATACTAATTAGGCCTAACTAAGCCTTAGGAATCCATCTCGGACCCTACGAGATTATATATCTCTTATACTCATTTAACGCGCATTTTAGCGTTTTCGCTTTTCAAGCGTTTTCTCTTTTCTTTTGGTTTTATTTTTACCAATACACTTTAGGCACCATTAGGCCTTTATAATCATATTAGAGTAATTTAATCCATTTTAGATCCGGGGTATTAAAATCTACCCCCCTTAGGAACTTTGTCCTCAAAGTTGGTGAATCTAAATGGTTACTCTATGGCGTACTATGCCAAGGTTATAATACATGTAACCTTACAGACTCCACAAGTCTGTCTCATTTCATACTACACATACCACACACATATCACAGCATGTATAGCAATCAAAATACTCTTTTACTCTCTCCATGGAATCGGTCCGAAGACAAGAAGGCACTACAGTCCTCGATTCCATATTGAGTAATATACTACTGATCCCTCAGGTACCGGTCACGTTGAACACTTACTCTTTCTGGTTCACGGCCGTTTCATGACAAATGGGCACTTACTCTCTCTGGCCCACGGTCCCTTCGGTTCTGATCAAAACATTACACATATCATATCCTCAGGCACTCTGGTTGACTCACTCAACACAGGAACATCTCAGGTACTCTCCCCGTCCTGCTGCCTTTGGAAAAACACACTGACACACACCCACCGCCCCAACCGGTCACTTAGGACCGCCGCACGTACGGTGCAATGGTTTCAAAACTAATACACGCCCACCGTTCTACCGGTCATCAAGACTTAAGGCCACAGCCATCGGCGGGTGATAGCGGTTTCAAAACCAGTCTCCGTTTCCATCTTCATACTTGAAGAAAATTCTTTTTTCAAAATCTATTGAAAATTCTTTTTAAAACATCACACAACTCCAAATCAAATTTATGGTAGCTGTATCTTTTCTTAGCGTGATTACTTGTGACCACTTATAGGGAGCTTCAAGAATCATCCAACCCTGATGTGATCAGCATCAGTGTTGAACTATCCTTCCACCCCAATTTGTGTTCGGTTTCCCTTGATCGCTAGCAGATCAAGTTCCACCTCCCACGTCAGTTTCAAACAATCAGATAGTCAAACATTTTTGTTTTCTATCTTTTACTCTTTCTAGTCATATTCACGAAACAATTCGTTTCAATTAATCTCTAGTTCCTAGTACTTAGGTCATTTGTCATCCTCATTGCTTCACTACTTTACCTAGGTATTCCATACTTATGGCTTCTTTTACTCAAATTGTTGCTCAATTTAAAACACATAACATACAACTCCAAGGATGGAACTCACTCCATCTATCATTCTCAAAAAATCACCTAGGGAACTCACTCCCTCTTAGGTTACACATCGGTTTCATGCCGATTCATACTCATCATATCTCATGTCTAATCTCACTAGACATATACTATAGGGATTCTTATTCCCCAGGAGTTTCTCTACTCCTCTTTTCATATTTATTACATACACATTACTCGCATCTCTCATGCACAATACACATACTTACGCGATGAATGGGTAGACATGTTTATGTAACATGAGTTCCAATCATCAAAACAATTTCTTTTTGTGCTATGCACATAGTAGTTTACGCACCAATACGTAAAACATACTCTAAGCGGTTTCTCGCCCTACCCCCCTTAAAAGGGGTTACGCCCGCGTAACCAACCATATGTTATCACTGAACATTGGTTCATTAATTCGAGTATTATGAAGTGTTTTAACTTCAGTACGGTTACTTAACTCATAACCGTTCGGTTCTAGCCTCTACAGGCTTCAAGGGTTTATGACAATGTATACTTAACCCTGAATCACGGTCCACAAGCTTCTGCTGCGTGACCTGATAACTAGAGCTTAGCTCGCTCTTTGGTATTCTCAATGTATTTCAATCGTCGCTTGGTATCTCTTACCGTATGCGAATTCGATGAGTTATAGATTTTCTCTCCAACTCTCTGGAAATCTATTTGTATAACTCTGTATACCTTCGTGGTTATTCGCTTACTTTTCCCGACTTATTGTCGGTTGAGGTCAAGCTACTACTTAGCATGTAGTGCTTCCTCGTTTAATAGTGGCTCATGGATTATGTTTGTTCCTTGGTTTTGTACCAGAGTTCTTCATTCATACTACTCTGCATTTTTCCACATATCGATCCTGGCCCTGTGGGTTACTGCCCACGTTCTTTGTGCATCTTTAGCCAATGGCCGCACGGTTATCTCTCTAGATTCTCACTCAACAGTCTTCGTTGACATTTCTCAATTCCTGGCTCTCCCACTTGATCATTACCGCACAAGTGCAATACCAAAACACTCAGTCATACAGAGTGCAGAAGCGTAAACCCTTGACAGTAAATCTCTCATGAGATAGGAATGATCATGTCTTCTTTAACACATTTTCTCATCAGCTCCGTATCATTATCTGAATATACTCTTACAATGGTCGCTTGCTGCGTACCATGTTCTTTCTCATTTCTATGGCATCCGCTACTACTTTAGCTTCCGCCCAGGTGTTCTCGCCATTTACACGATGGCTTGCCATTCATTTGGCTCAACAATATACGTTATTCTTAAAGTCTCTCTGCGCACTTGCGCGCTGCTTACTCTGCAGTTCATATTGCACACATACAGTGTTTACTACTTAACTGATTACTCTACTATAGTTCGTATACTCATTGGCAATATACACATGCTCAAGTTTTGCTACACCGCTCTAGCGATTTCACATTACATACTTAGGTGGTAGCCTTTCTCTGGAGGATTCACGCAAATGCCGCTCCATAGGCCCCATAATCACAAGTGGTATCCCCACTCTAAGGTAGTGGTTCGTGCTCCACAATAACTCTTATGCCTTTATGCATATGTTTTACAACGTTTGGATCTACGTATTGTAGTTGGTTTTATCGGCTTACAAGCCACCTTGCCTCGAGTCATGCTCCATGCGGCTGTTTATATAGGTTTCTTCTTCTCCGCATACCATTAAGTGGTTTGGAGGTATTACTGGGTTTTTCGATAAGGTTGTCTCAACACTCTTCCATACATGGAAGGCCCTTTAAGTAACTTGATATTTGTTGATGCCCTCTGGCAATCTAGGGTATCCCGTGTACCGTGGGATCCCTTCGGGTTCTACCCGAGTGTTTGTTTAAACACTTGTGTTCTCAACACGATATTTCGTTCAACTACTGTTGATTCCGGCACCCTTTTCGGATTGCTCCTGGGTGTTACTGAGTAATGCCATTACATTTGGCTTGTACTTATGGTTATGTTTAGTTGCGACTTCGCCTTGCGGCTATGTATAACTCAAACTATCCCGTTTAGGGTTGTAATGTCTCCCATTCTTGGGTAGATTCTTGGTACCTTCTAATACCTTCTAGGTCTGGTCATTATTCTCTTCAGTGAGGTATAAAATGGGAATTCTATCCCGTTTATCGTACATTAATATGATCAATTAAGGCATTCATCTTATTGCTTACACTGGTATATTCCAGTTATTAGGTATTTCCTAAGACATATCCAGTGTCTATACCTAATACTCTGTGCTTCTCGCACTTCTCCACGCTATGTCCTTAGGTCCGTCACCTTATTGGTTTCTTGACTCCCTTATATTGGTAAGCTTCCTTATGTTCTTCGGTCATTCGAGGTGTCCAACTGTCTTTGTTTGAATTGGCACTTTCGTCCGTAGTATGGAGTGGGCTACTTCCCGTGTTCCGTACTCTACTAGTATACATACATGGAGTATCTTATTGATACGTTACCACTTACCTGACTAACTCATAATTGGTCTGTCAGGTCCGCAAGCTCCTTCGGAGTGCGGTCGTTCCATGTCTCATTTGTGTATACTTGTAGTGTCGGTCACGCTTAAGTGAAGTATTCTATTGCCAACTCCTCTTATATCGTCCTATGATAACTTACCGTGATTCTCTGGTTTGGTTTTTAAAAATTCGGGGGTTTTTGGAAAATTTCATGTTTGAAAGAAAATTCGAGTTTTAAAGGTAAGCTCTTCATGGCATTTCAATGCCGGCTGATTCTTACCCAGTCCAGCTTCTTGCTGGCCGGTATGTTCTCTATACAGTGGTTAGGCCGTTAGGCCTTTCCAAGGTTTCGTTTCAGAATTCATTAGGGTTTGTGGTGCTATATTGGCTTCATTCGCCATCTTGGTACTTGCTAAGTACTTGTCACTTGTTAAGATTCTTCTTAACGGTCCCGTTATTACTGCACTTGCCGAGGCAAGTGCGCGGTACAGGCGGTTTTTAGGTTAACTCATACCGGTCACGGTATTGTTCACATTGTATTTGGTAGCCTTGTTGGCTCTTCCTTGATTCTTTAGTTGGATAACTACTCCTTAGAGCTGCTTCTCACTCATCTTGACATGACTGTCGTTCATTTAGGTGCTCCTCCACTCTCGGGGTTCCTTATTTACTTAGTTCTAGGTTCTACCTCGTTGTTCGTTCCACGTCTTTACTGTGGTTACCGAGGGTTAAGTCATTCAGGCACTACTGCTGTAGTCCTATTAGGGTGTATCCCGCAGTTATGCTTGCAGTTGTCTAAGCTGTGCCCGTTAGGTATTGCAATCTCTTTGGGTGTGGCAGGGTGGGTGTATCTACTCTTGACTAGATTCTTAGTCGGTTAGTGTACCGTTGATGGTATTATTTAGTTATGGCGGTCCGTAGACATGTGTCTCGGTTTTTGTTATTTCTCAGGGGTCCGCCTTGTTGCACGTTTGGTGCCTTGTTTGTTGCTGCTGCTCAGCCAGCTAGGTTCTCGCGACTGCTAAGCATGTCGCCCCAGGCTGCCACAGATTCAGGTCTCCTGGAATTAGGATGTCTCGACCTTCCGCCATTGTGTGCGGTTATTATTGTTCCAGCGGAGTCCATTTCCGGGGTTTCCGGTTCTCAGGATTTACCGTATGACAGGTTCTAGTTCATATTAAAATATTAAATAACTGTCAGATTGGGTTTCCCCGTCTCTCTGGCAGTCTTCCCCAAGCTTTCAATTCGGGGGTTGTGGAGGGCGGGTATGGTATTGTAGGTATCCAGATCATACTGGAAGTTCCTATCTAGCGCATCTCTCACGCTACCACTCAACCCTTAGCCCTAAGTCTCTATATCCTAACTCGGTATTTCCTAAGCTCGGTATTTCCAGTCATCAGAGCGATACTTCGCTCTGATACCATTTTTGTAACACCCCAACCGTTAATCTCGTCATTACCTCTTAAACTGTCACTAATTACTCCTACTCACGCAGCGGAACTCTAATTACAACGAGGGGTGAAACAACGCCGTTAGCCACCCATGTGGCTAACTAGGCCTTTCTTACATACCGTAACGGTCTGATGAACTGGAACAACCGAGTACTTCATACAAATACAATACTCATTTCACTTCTTTACTATACCGAGTCTACAATATACGGATGCCGATAACATACTCGGACTTACACCCCTTTCAAATGCATAAGTAATCACAATCTAACTACCCATGCTCACTGCAGTCCCCGTCCTACTCTCTCGAACGGTGGTCAGCTTCAAGTACCTGCACACTAAAAACGTTCCCCCTAGGGGGTCAGCTTACGCTGCGCATGAAATTCGCATATACCGCGTGCTAACCGCGGTACGCCGACTACTTTGGGTCGGATATACATGGAGTTCATTTTAATCAAACAACATGCATCATGGCAATACAATATATATGTATATCACACAAGGAATCTACATCCAATCACGGAACACGATTCCTAACTAACATAACAATGTTGTTAGTGGTAACTGGTTACTCTTAGGCATTGAGGGTTATTCCTCACTATGCCTTGTTTACTTATTCAATACCTCACCCTCTCTCTCGGGTTACTTATTCTTATACTTACCCGTTCTCTCGGGTTACTCATACATATACTCACCCCTTTCTCTCGGGTTATTTATACTCGTTATCTCACCCACACTCTTGGGTTATTCATACTCAAGCTCTTGTAGATTCTCGAGACACTACAGGTCTCCTACGTCACGCTTGTTACTCTTATACATACTTAAGCCAAAACTCATGGCTCTCTAGCATAGTCTTACTTCCCCGGTTTCGACCCTACTCTGGGTCTAGCATGGTGGGAAGGTTCAACTAGCTCACGGAACTCTCTCTTAGTTCCTATCACTTTTACTTAGGTCCGACTACTCTCGGACTACTCTCGTTCCCGTACACTCCTCTCTCGGAGTTATAGTAATATCATGTATATTAGTCTAGAAGCATCATTCTCGCTGTTTCTAATGACTTTGGGAACTTTACTTAAATTCGGGTAATCTTAGGTTTAAGTGTTACCCTCACAATCATATGCTTGTACATTCGGATATTTTCTTATACCGGGTAAAATCCTCATATAAGAGGTCGACCGTATCTCAAGGGAGTCACATAGTCCCTTAGGTCTCTTTTACCTTTCTTATATGTTTACATTATTGGACTAACTTCAATCCTCTCGATGGAGGTCATTTATCTCTCCACTCATATTTATTTCGTGGATTGTTTCAATAAGGTTCGCTAACCGTTATCGGGTATATACTCAACCCGTACATCTCCTCGCATTTTAGGGAGTTCATATGTTTGTGTTATCGTTATACTTTAATCGATAGCTTGTGTGTGTTTGCATATACCATCGGTTATGTGACTACCCGTTCAACGGGTTTCTAGTCAATCAATACTCACTAAGAGTCGGTCTATGCACTAAGTTAGACCACACCGGCATACAAGTATGTTAGCTCATTCAACATACAACAATGCATGCATAATCAAACAAGGGATTATTTTCATGCCTTAATCTTGATTAAGCCGGCACACAAACACACAAATCAGAGTAACTCGGTTAGCATACGGGGCATGAGAAAATCATACCTTTCACCGGGGGTTTTCACTTTTACCGTGTCATCTCACCGTCCTCGGGTCACGCACGACTCTCTGATAATGTTTCAAACATTATTATTAATACTAAGCTTATACGGAACATAATTAAATGTTACTCCCGTAGTTACCCCGTTATCCCGTTATCTCGGTTTCACTTTTGTTACTTTAAGCTCTCACTTCTCAAGCACTTCTAACACTTTCTAACACTTCTTAGGGCCTTTACATCTCGCCAAACAAGGCCTTAACATCTTATAACATCATTAACATTCAAACCCCCATCATTAGCAACCTTTAAAACACTCACGGGGCAATTCTGGGGGTGGTCCGGGACTTTTCCTTACCCTAAGTCCCGGACCAACTGAAGATACAACTCTCGGCTCAATTTTTGCTATGGTCCGGGACCTTGTCCCTATCCCAAGTCCCGGACCAACATGTATGTGCACTCTCGACATAAAAATAGGGGGTGGTCCGGGTCCTTGTCCATGGACTAGGTCCCGGACCCTGCTAAAACCTGCAACATACATCATTTTTCAACCCCAATTCAATCCTTAATCCACACCCAATCTTTCCCTAATCTTTCCACAAGATTCCTACATGTTTTATCACCTTAAAACATGCTCTAAACCACTTCAAATCATGGGTTAAACCCTTACTCAAATTCTTCCTCAAAATCACTTATATATCATAACTAGTTCTCTTGTTCTTCTAAGTTGTAACAGATTTTGGTACCCTCTTTTACCATTCAAACCTCCTTCACTAATGCCATTCCTAGCACTCAGATGACATTATTTCTACTCCTCATACACACTTCTCCTTAGTTTTGGTTTCCAAATCATTTACCACTCACTTAACAACTCTTTAACACCTAGTTCCATCCTTATAATAAGACACCCAAATCCATCCATTCCTAGGCAAATTTTGACAGCACCTACTTGCTTTCCCAAGCATTTTCACCACACTAAAACAGCTCACAACACTCTTCTCCCACCTGTTTGGTTTTAACATAAACAACACATCAAAGTCCCATTTGCTCACATAAGTACACTAACCTAACTTCAAGGTTTATTTACACACTCCCACACATTAAAACATTATCTTTCAGCTATGAATATTGTAGTACCAAGACTACACAAGCTCAAGGTTATTTACACCACACCAACATAGGTTTCACAAAGAAAATAAAACAAGCACAAGGTAAGCTCTTTACCTTGTTTACTTTCGGTTTTCACTCCTCTTCTTCCTCTTTATCTTGTTCCCTCTTTCTCTCTTTGTTTTCCACACCACACAAGGATTATGGATTGCTAACTACAACCATATCCCATCACACATAAACCACAAGTCAATTTCAATTCTCTCCACACAACCTAACATATTAAAGAGCTAGTTTTTAAAGTTTAGTTTAGGTATTACCTTAGAATAACCAAATGGCTAGCTTGGCAATCAAATGGGCATTTCCAACACTCCACAAGGGCAAGGAGCTCACGGCTAGAATGGGGGAAAATTTCAACGTGAGGAAAATTCTCCAAAACTACAAGAACAAGCTAGAAATGAGCAAAACTCTAGCTTATAATTACCTTGAGGCATCAAGGAGGTGAATGAGAGTTAAAAGCACCCTTTTAAGCTTCAAAAGGCCCAACATCCATGGAAGTGAAGGTGGAGGAACCAAGGTTTTGAGGGGTGGAAAACGTAGCCCTCGCCGGTACGAGTCTAACGGTATAATTTTTGTGTGATTCGGTGAAGAAACGAGCAAGTGAGAGGAGGAAGAAGATGGGCTGTTGCTTGCTCTTTGAAATCGCCATTTACAGAGGCAAGGAAGGAGGAGCTCAGTTTGGAGGGAGGGGAAATCGTGAGTGAGGAAAAAGAAGAGGTGGAGAGTGTTTAAGTTGCTTTATACTATTCCCTCTTTTTTTTTACTTTACTTATTTCTTTGTCTTGTTATTAGTTAATAGCTAGCAAGCTATTAATGGGTGTACACTCATTAATTAAAACCGGCCCTCATTAATTAATAGCCCGGGTCATTTTTCGTCTTTTCGAATTAAACGCGTTTCGTCTCCCGGTTTGGTCACTATTCACTTACCGGGTCCGTTTTCCGGAATTTTCTCGTTTAATTAATTTTAATGGTTATTAAGCTTCCATTAATACTTAATTATAGTTATTTAATCAACTATAATTTTTACGGGTCCATTTGACCACTTAAAGTCACGTTTTCGGGTTTTCTCGAAAAACGTGCTTTTATGCTTAATTAGCGTTTTAATCCATTATTTGGATCCGTTTTCTTCGGGAATCATTCCCGTATACTAATTAGGCCTAACTAAGCCTTAGGAATCCATCTCGGACCCTTACGAGATTATATATCTCCTATACTCATTTAACGCGCATTTTAGCGTTTTTCGCTTTTCAAGCGTTTTCTCTTTTCTTTTGGTTTTATTTTCTTTACCAATACACTTTAGGCACCATTAGGCCTTTAATAATCATATTAGAGTAATTTAATCACCATTATTAGGTCCGGGGTATTAAACTTTCACTAACCGTAACTCGTGGTGGGAGTGAGGAATCCGGAATGGTACCGGCACACGTGTATTGGGGGAGGTCGGTGTCTGAATCAGATCCAACTTCCAAATAAGACTTGTCCTCGGGCTTGTCGCCTAGGGTCAACAAACCGACCCGACCACCCGGACTACTGTTTGAGGTGGGAGGCATATTAAGGATGGTGTGGGGGGATCAAGCCTACATCCCCAACAAACTAAGAAAGGTTGCTTATTGCCGGTGAGTGCACTGCTACCGGCTAGGGTTAACCAAGCTCTACAAAAATAAGCAACCAATTAAGGGCTAACCAGTCTAATAGTAGAACGGTTGGCAAATATAAGATTAAGGAGTATGTGGACCTAAGGAGTTAAGATCTAACTCACTTGTTAAGGGAACTCCTGGGACGTTCAATTGTGTGTGAACTATATGTGTTCATTTGTGGTTTGTTGATTTACTGCGTTCATATTATGATTGTGATTCTAATCAACTTCCATGCTATCGACAATTAGTCGTCGTAGCCCCGTTATCTTGGGGGCCACGAGAGGGTCGTACCAGCATTCGTGCTGACCCCCTTTGGGGGCTGTTTTTACACTTGCAGGTAAGCAGCCCATGAAGTCACACCACGAGAGTAGGAGCGGGTAGCCCTAGGTGGGACTTTATTTTGAGTACGGGTTGCGCCTGTGCACCCATCAGTTTATAGTTAAACTTGAGAAATGTCTTGTGATTTTGGAGATAATTATAACTCGGTTGGTGTATGTAATTTGGATATTCGGTGGTAAATATTTAAGGAACGGTATTTCTTGTTGATCAGACCGTGGCAAGGTCCTGGAGTTGGTTTATTTCCGCTGCGATGTTTAAGTATTAATTGTTAAGTTTACGGTGACCACGTTTGGCTTAGGACGGGGTGTTACAAAAAGTGGTATCAGAGCGTAGTTACGCTCTGATCAAGAAACACCGGACATAAGTGACCACCGAGTTAAGATATAAGTTAAGAAATAAGTGATGGGTTAAGGGTGTGAGCTGCTAGAGTGAGAAGAGTCAGATGACCGCTATTTAGTGTGGACCGTCTTTTCCGTCTACGGACGTTATAATGCGTTAATCGAAACGGTGATGAATACGAACCTAATGTGAGTTGTGATTGTTCAGATGTCAGGAAGGAGAGGCCGAGGCCGTGGCAGAGGCGACGATGCTTCAGAGATACCGGGAGGGCAGACGATCGTGGAGATCGTAGCTGCCGCTTTGGGGCACATGGGCTATCAGCCTGGTGCACCCCCACCTCCACCGCCACAGCCCCGGGAACCAAATTGGGTGAAGAGCTTAGCAGACCTTCGACCCGTGTCTTTTTAGGGGGAGACTGATCCCGCCAAGCTTGAGGCGTACATCTCCGAGCTAGAGACCACCTTCGAGACCCTTGATGTCCCTGCTGGGATCAAGGTGCACTTAGCTGCATTATATCTGAAAGGGGCAGCAGGCGATTGGTGGAAGCTGGTGAGGGCCGAGCTTGTGGCCAATCCAGAGTTCGGCTGGGAGCAGTACACCACATTGCTACGAGCAAAGTACTACCCCGCCCATGTCCAGACAAATAAGCGCCTACAGTTGGATGCGCTTAAGCATACCGACAAGATGACGGTGGACGAGTATTACTCAGAGTTCACTGCCTTGCTCCGTCTTCTGCCGGGTCTGGGATATTCAGACCAGATACTGGTGGACCGCTTCTATGGCGGGCTTAGCCATCGACTCCGCTACGGCATGGGGCCGACGAGTTATACTACCTTGCAGGTAATATGAATAAATAAGATATGAGAAAGTGAATAAGGTTAAGATTTGAGAAATAAGGGAAACTAACACTTGGAAAGCAGGAATGCTATCATGCCGCTGCAAAGGTTGAGATCACCGTCCAGCTAAGGGACGAGGACAATGCCAAGAGAAAGAATGCTGGGAAGAGTACAGAACACCAAGGGCAAGGTGGGTACAAGAAACAGAAGTACCAGCCTTAAGTCCAGAAGAGCCAGAACCAAAAAGGAAAGGAGGGAACGGAGAAGGCTACTGATGAGCCACTGAAGTTGACTTATGCTTATGCTACTAAGCCCCTGCGCTCCAGGGCGCCAAAGGGTAAGGAAATACATCTTGGGTAAATAAGAATGGTTGACAACGTTGAGGCACAATCACTGATGCCAGGTGTAATCAGGTACTAAGACTGGAAAGGAAACCAGGGGTGGCTACCAACGACACTACTATTGCCAGAGGTGCAACAAGGACCACCCCGGAGTTGACTGTAGGGGAAATAAGGTGGAGTGTAATTTCTGCGGAGTGCTCGGGCACCGAGCATATGAGTGCTACGGGAACCCGGAGAGTAAGAATTACAGACCCGGTTTCAAGGTTAAGACTAGGACCGATCAGGGAGCTGGACCTGACGGACATAAGGGGGCGCAGCAAGTGGAAAACAAGAATCCACGGGTAGCCCAAAAGTCGGGACCCAC
This sequence comes from Limonium bicolor, assembly GCA_023374045.1. Lineage (NCBI taxonomy): Eukaryota > Viridiplantae > Streptophyta > Magnoliopsida > Caryophyllales > Plumbaginaceae > Limonium > Limonium bicolor. The sequence goes on from CM041781.1 coordinate 171,108,383, forward strand.
ACTACACATGGTGGACCGGGACGACGAGCCTGAACCCTCATCGAGGCCAGGTACCGCCATAAACCATTAAGTGATATAATTGCTTGCTTACCGCATTATCATGCATGTTTGGTGAATAAATGAGTTAGATGAGAATAAGACAAGAAAAAGGTTAGACCTTAAGTAAGATATAACCTATTACCACCTTAGGGAACTTCAACATTTGTTATCCAATACCTTCAACACCTAACCTGGAGGACACCGACATCGAAACCTGAGACTTTTCAATCGAACAATGTCAGGTTATCCGCCCAGGTATGATTTTATTAAGGGGATACCTGACACCAGAGGCACACATAGCCATCATCAGGAGATGCAGTCAATTGGGAGTGGGACTGGGAGGTTTTTATACACCGGAGTACCCAGGAGGAGCAAGAATGAAGTTAAAGATGATGAGCTTAGGCAAGGATTGGAATTCGTATGCCAAGACCTACCAAACCACGAGGATACAAGATGGAGTCTCACCACCGGGAATACCCGAAGAGTTCCATCCGGTTATTACACAAGTCGTGGAGATCGCTCAGCAATTGGAAGCTGACCCTATTCCAAACATACAAGCGGACATCTATATTGTAAACTTCTATGAGAAAGATCGGCGACTTGGACTACATCAGGATAAGGATGAGATAACGGAGTCTCTCAAAAGGGGGATACCCGTAGTGTCTTGGTCCATTGGGGATGACGCTGAATTCTTGTACGGCGAGCAGAAGCGTGCGGACCGTGCTAATAAGTTAATACTTAAGTCAGGGGATGTATTAGTTATGGGAGGAGGATCAAGGATGTTATACCATGGGATTAAGAGAATCAAGCTGAATACAACACCGTCAGCAGTAATCAATGCGACGCATATGAGACAAGGGAGATTGAACCTAACCTTTAGACAATATTAGCCATGTAATGTTTTTAGTACGAGATAAGGAATGAAATGTAAGGAAGAAGCACATGTTGTAAACAGGATGGTTATGAATAAAATAACAGTGTTGTTCATATTAATTGTTACGACTCTTGTTATACCATCAATACTCATGAAGCTTGTGAATACAATTAGGTTATGGACTCGGTACGGAAGGTGCGTTAAGCATACTTACAGAGGCATAGGCCGACGCCAGCGGTACTATCCTCACCGGGACCTTTCTGATTAATGGAATTGAGGCATCAGTTCTCTTTGACTCAGGGGCCTCGCATACCTTTGTCTCGGCATCTTTCGCGAGAAGGTTGGGGCTAGACGCTGATGAGCTACCCGACTTCACGTGTAACACCCCATCCAACAATAACACACTTACAATAATCTGCAGCGGAAAACAACCTCATCACATTACTTATCTCGTTGGTGTTACACGCCGTTAGCCACCCACGTGGCTAACAAGGCTAATACATACACATTGTACCGGTCTGATGGGCTAAATTCCCGAGCGGCTACACAATACTATTCCTTTCCATTAATCACAACAACAACATACACCTTCCAACTATACCGAGTATTTATAACTAATGCCGATAACAATCTCGGTCTTACTACACCTACTGTATATATACAACATGAACGATTACCCATGTACAACGACTACCCGTCCTACTCTCGAACGGCTTCCAGCTCCTTGTACCTGAAACAGGAAAAGAAGAGAAAGGGTGGCCCCCAAGGGGCTCAGCACCTTTGCTGGTATGGTAATCCCGCAGCCCACATGCTACCGGGCCACGCACAACTACTTGTCGTCTTAGCATGCGGTTGATTATTTTTAAATCATACATGCAACTGTAAACACACAACACTTAATATTTCGCCTCAATGGGCTCAACAATCGGATAATACATCCTTACTTAATAAGTCACTCAAGGTATTCAATATCCCTAGAGTGTTCCTCCTCTAATGGAGCTACTTCCTTAACAGACGACACTTACCCTTAATTCGGGTTATCCTTTAACACCTCTTTTCTCAAACTGGGATTCATATCCATGATCCACATACTCCACATTTTACAACATATAACATACACTACATAACAACACTTAACAACACTTTGCACGTTTCCACGTGCACAACATAACACCGCAATAGATATTGCATCACAACAAAGATACATAACATAACGGGAATGGTCCTCTTAGGAACCGACCCAAACATTGTTAATACACTGGTGAGCCTAGAGAATGTTGCCAGTCTCATGATAAGCTCGTTACATAACTCGTTACCGTCTCGTTAAATGAACGGTTAACTTAACACAAGGTGTCTCGGATATAGTGATCCAAGCACACCGAAACAAACATAACAATAGTATGCCCCTGTGGCCCGACGTGAGTCAGTAATAGCCTTGGTTAAGCTAAAGGGAAGGTTGGGAACCAAATTGGAAAACAACCATAACATACAGAGAGGATCGAACCTGCTATGACAACGACCCCCATACTCACACGCGTGGCCGGAACAGACCGGACTCCTCACTCCCCCCGTTAACACTTGTTAGAAGTTCAATTTTGAACTTTATTAAACAATCACAAACATTGGGTTAAGTCTTGTTAGACATACACAAGGGAAGAGAGAGTCATACATTCACATACAAACATCACACACAAACATCACATAACCAACTCACGCATAGCCGTGGTTAGAACGTTCCTTAAGTCGGAAACGTTGTTACCGGATACCGTTCTCCTACGTTTACCTAATAGTGGTTAACTAGCCCTTCAAGCGCATTCGAGGTTACCGGTATCGGCACGAAAACATACAATAACAATAACGACTGTAAACTCGTTTCATGATTTATCTCATAACGTGGCAAACATACAGAAAAACACATTGGCATACGAGCCGGTGTAATCCGGTAGGACACAGGTTGCAAGAAAACCATACCTGTCACCGGAGTCCACTTTACCACGTCCACTTATGTTCCTCGAGCAATTCTCGAACAACTGTTAACATCACATGTGTTTTTATTAACATTGGGGTAACATGTTTGTTTAAAGTCTAACGCTTATAACTTTTCCCCGTTAACTTGGTTAAATAACTTTACATTTTTAACTTGTTTCACTTTCACATTTTATTACAACTTTTCACCCACTTAATTGTCATTAAAACTCACCTAACAAGTCCTTAACAACCTCAAAACATCATTAACCATCAATCCCCATCATTACACATCATTTCCATACCTTAAACAATGTTTTTGGTCCATACAACACCTTGTCCGAACTTGTGTCCGGACTTCCCAAGTTCGGACACAAGCCGCGACCCAATACTGAAAACCATACACACGTCCGAACTTGTGTCCAGACTTCCCAAGTTCGGACACAGTTCGAGAGTAAATCCCAGATAGAAACAGTCACGTCCGAACTTGTGTCCGGACTTCCCAAGTTCGGACACAGTTCGAGAATGAGAAAATCCTTTACCCAACAGAGCCTGTCCGAACTTCCATGTCCGGACGGAAGTTCGGACACGGCAAAACATTCAATTTCCAAGTCTTTAAACACTTAACCAATTTCACCAAACTTCTCCTAAAGCCTTATAATGTTTCCTAACATCATTTGGCACATCAACACACCTTTAGCCATGTGCTAAACTCTTTAAATCACTCACCGAAACCATCTTATCATTCACAAATTTCTTACAAAATTCCTAGCACTTAGGATGTTTTCTCCTTAAGATTTCTAAGTGGTAGTTCACCAATAATGACCACTACACCAAGGTGTTTCCTCTACACCTTAACATCATCTCTCAACTCCTTTTCTTACTAACTAAATCTCCTTTTTACAACTCCTTGAATTCTTTTCTCAAAACCTTACTTAAACATCATTCTCCTTATTCATCAACATCACCCAAACCCTAAACAAACTTCCTCAAGACTTTTCAATACACTCTCAAAACACACATTGAATTCCTAGAACTTCCAAGATAACACCTAAATCCTTGCATCACTCTAAATCACCTTAACACATGTTTTCTCCTCAAGTAAACATTTATTCACCTTTAACACTTCCTAGATCACCAAGACCATTTAAAACACTTAGAACTTCTCACACATTTTTTTCCAAATTTGGCCATAGCTTCTCTTGTATATACTCACATCCAAACACTTAGGTTTTTACCTTATTTCATTCAAAACACCTAAAATCCATCAAACACATTTTTATACACAAACTTCACACATTTAGCACTACATCACAATATAGTGCATAACTTAAATCGCTTGGCACTTAGGCCCTTAAACAACATGGCTCTTAGGCCCTTAAATTGCATAAACCTTAAACACTGAATTTCCCACATAAACAATGCCTTTGACCTGCAAATACATACACCAATACATATGTTCTTTTACTAGTCTCCTTGAGAGCATTTTACTAGCTCATTCACCATTGGCTCCTTAGGTATTTTATTAGGCAAATCAAGCTCATTTTCCTAAGGCATTTAAACTACATTGAGATAGCTTATTTACCTCTTTTCCTCACAAACTTCTTTCTTGTTTCCTTGTAAAACCAGTGGGGTGTTTGGTTGTTTGTCAACTTCTAAACAATGTACAAATAATAGAATGAGTATTCAAGCATTATGCTTCATCTCATTGTAAACCCTAGTTACACATATTGTTTTAACACATTAAGGTAATTGTTTTACCTTGGAATTGGAAGAGAACTTGAACAAGTATCAAGAGAGGACTCCTCCTAGCCCTTGGAAGATTCAATTGAAGCTAAAACAAGCAAGATAAATACACCATGGTGAGGTGAATTTTCGGACAACACAAAACATGAAGGAAACATCATTTTTCTTTGAGTTTCCTTACCTTGAAGCAAAGGAGAACAATAATATGTGAAAAGGTGAGCTCAAGCTCCATCAATGGTGAATCTCCTTGGCACCGAAATGAGGCTTTTAAAGATTTGAAAAGATAGAAGTGTAGAGCTTGCTCCAACTAGAAGAATGGTGGTCTTGAAATTAAATTTGGATAAGTGAGCTAGATTTTACAAGAGTTCAAAGGTGGACTTCCATGGTGGTGGTGCTATATTACCGAGAGAGAACAAGAAGAAGAGAGGAAGAAGAAGTTAGAACCGTGTGAAATGGAGGAAGGAAAAGAGAGAATGGGATAAGATTGCTTTAAGAAGATATTTGTAACTTATAAAGCAAATAGTACTTTACTTTAAGCTTAACTTCACTTATTTGATTTCTTTTACATATTGGTGACTCACCATGAAAAAACGGCCCCCATATGCCTAGGAGGGTATAATAGTCTTTGTTGACCAATTTAATTACTTATAACATTATATGTTACAAACTAGCTTATAAAAGTCACTATTCACCTAAACAAGGCACTTAGAAGTGAAATTTTTGATTTCCCATTAATATAGCCACCCAAATGTGATACTATATAGTACACATGTTAATTAAAGAGTAATGATGGACATTTAGCCATTCAAAACTCATTTACAAGACAATTTTTCAAAAACGTGCTTTAGACTCCTTAAAGCACATTTTGTGTTTTAACTTGTTTTCAAGCTTGGTTTTCTTTGGTAATTGATTTAATTGTTCATTAACATATTTATAAAGTATAGGTATGACCATTAGGTCTTATACACATTTATCCCAAGCTTAGAACACATTTTTGCTCATATTGACTTTAAGGTATTTTCTTGTGTTTTATTTGGTTTAACTGCCCACCAAGGTATCCTAAGGACTTATTTAGCCTTATTGAATCATAATTGGATATTATTAAGTCTTGGTAGGCTCTTTGGGTCCTAACCAAGTTCACTCATAGCTTAGAGCATGTTTTTGCTCAAACTGTAATGCTTTATTGCATTTACTATGGTCTAAATTGTTCACTGATGTTACTAAGGCACTTTTAGCCTTTACATACCATAGTTTGATATTTAAACCACATATCAAGGTTTGGGGTATTTCAATCTACCCCCCTTAAAAGAACTTCGTCCTCGAAGTTTACACTTTCCCACACATCATTAAATCAGAATACGGGGATTACTTGGAAATAAACTTCCATAACCAAACACACTTTACATCGCAACCTCGGACTTAATGGTCGGGCAACACATTCACATCCCACATAACATAACATATCCACATGATAACCTCGGACTCTATGGTCCGGGTATCTAAAACACTTACACATACATAACAACCCCTTTGACTCACTGGTCTTGGGTAACATAACAACATTTGGACACATAGGTCCCGGTAACATAACAGTCTTTAGACACATAGGTCTATGTAACACCACACATTTAGACTCATAGGCCTTGATAGTATACACTTTAGGAACTCCAAGTCAAAACAACATTCATTACACATACCACCAACATGTCAGAGCATGTATAGCAATCAAAAATATCCTTGATATACACTGTGATCCCGCAGAACCCGGTCGCGATGGACACCTTCCGTCCCCGTGCCTTTAGGAGATTAAAACAATCACTTAAATTTAAAATTTCCTTGTGAGGTTAAGTAAGAAGACTTTAATTATGTAAAGTATCCATCAACGTTTATAAATACCAATTTAAAATCCTTTTGAAAACACACACAACTCCAAGTCCAACTTAAGCTCTTTGCTTCTTTTATTAGCGTGGTTATTTGTGACCACTTATAGGGAGCTTCAAGAATCATCCAACCCTGATGTGATCAGCATCAGTGTTGAACTATCCTTCTACTCCAATTTGTGTTCGGCTTCCCTTGATCACATGCAAATCAAGTTCCACCTCCCACTTCATTTTCAAGCATCAAATAAATCACTCATTTCCAATTTTCTATCTTTTTAATCATTCTAATCATGATCATACATCTCCAAAGATAGAACTTCGTCTATCAGTTATTCCCATACACTTTAATCCTGTTGCCTATGGAATCTTATTCTCACTAGGTTCTATGTCGGTTTCATACCCTTTCATGCATCACTATAAAGTATATATATATATACACATATATTTTATCAAAATACAACACTTGGTTTTACATTTATACACTGTCGGGGCTTTTGTTCCCCCGGGAGTTTCTCTACTCCCCACACTTGTACTATCACACACAACTGTTAACAAATACACGCACTTATCACAATGGTATTCGCATCTTCTGTGCGCAATTACCACAATTAAACCATGAATGAATGTGTATGTTACGTAACACACACACCAATCATCAAAACAATAATATAATTTTGTGCTATGCACAATATAAATCACATACACTACGTACACTTGTACGGTAATATACACTAAGTGGTTTTGCGCTCTACCCCTCTTAAAAGGGATTACGCCCACGTAATCAATCACTAAACATTAGCTTAAAATGTTTTGCCGTCGTGAAGTATCTTAACTTCCACGCGGTCCATTACACAATGGATTCTGATTAGAGGATCTTAACCATATGGCGGTTAGTTCCTAAACCAAGAATTCTCATTGGAGTTTGCTTAAACTCTTAGTTGGTTTCGATTCTGGCCTGTTAGGCTTCTAGGCGTTAATAATTAGCCATCCACTCATATTCGTTATTCACGTTGTACATTTGAATCACTGGTTCACTAGCGTCTGCTGCGCAACTCTGACAACTGTAGGGCTTAGTTGCCCCATTTGTCATTCTTACTGTATTGTACACCCCCAATATCACCTTTATCTTGGTAATAATGGTTTCTCAACCGATGTGTGGTATTTTTCACCGTTAGCGAATTCGGTGAGTTATAAACTTTCTATCCACTTCCATAACAATTTACTGTGTATACAGCTATGTATTTCACAATGATTGACTTGTTCCCTTCCGGCTTATTGTCGGTTGAGATTGAGCTACTACCTAGTGTGTAGTGCTCTCTCAGCTATTTACAACATTTGGGGTATATTCTATACCGATATTTGGCAGCTAGTGCTACTGTAGTCACTTACTGTTAATCATATCTCCACATTTGGTTTTGTACAAGCACTCTTTATTGGTGCGGCCTTGCATTTCCTATGCATCGGCCATTATAACATTATTGCTCCACAATTAACATGTTTCCAATTCCTAGCTATCTCACTCGTTCATTACTGCGCAAGTGCAATGCCAAAACACTCAGTCATACAGAGTGCAGAGGCGTAAACTCTTGACAATAAATCCCTTATGCGATTCGCCATGGAATTCACACTGAGTTCCTCATCACATAGTACCGACCATTGGCTTATTGCCCAGTCTGTGTAACCTTGCTTACTTACATCTCCACTGAGTTTAACTCACAACTGGTCTTATCTGCCACATTATTACTCAATAACATTGATACAACAGTCGCCAGCTGCGAACCGTGCTCTTACCCATTGCATAACAATAACTTACATGGTATTTACTGTCACACTAACTTCCACACATAAACTTACATTATTCACATTACGGTTCAACCCTCCTTTGGATGACTACTAAATGCTCCTTGAGCATCGATCATTCGAGTCACAAGCCGGCATTATTCAGCCAGGTGCTTCACTTTATACACATACTACTAAGCTAATTGCTCTCTTTCAATAATAACATCGTCCATCCTTAACATATTTCTTGAACTTGATTTACATAACTACCGCTCCTGCGGTCTCACAATATGGAGAGGTATCCCCACCCTTAATGCAGTGGTTCGTTCTCCACTCTATTCACTTATATAACATAACCTTTTGCAGTCAATCTAATTTTCATAACACATGTTGCTTGTGGCTTACAAGCCTTATTGCCTTGAGCCGCGCTCGTTGTAGGCTGTCCACATACATGTACTTCTTTGTACAACATTACATAGTTTGGATATCGTATTGAGCTCCATGACAAGGTCGTTGCATCACGTTTCCTTTCATGGGATGCCCTTTAGGATTGTCAGTCCGTCTCCTGACAACTTATGTCTAAACTGGGTGTTAGTTTCAACCCTCGTGTTTCTGTCACGTTATTTCGTTCAACAATTGTTGATGCGAATACCCCTCAAGGATTGCTCCTGGGTGTTGTTACGTTATGCTTTACATTTGTTTCACACTTATTGGTACATTCCCTTAGCCACGCCGTTTGCGTTCTTAAATGGCTTATTATCTCCTTTTGTGTAGATCAACATTTCATAGTAGTGTAAGTACTCATTCTGGGAGTTTTCATCCCGTTCATTGCACATTAATGTGTCCACATTAGTCATCTACTTGCCATGTACAGGCTAGGTCACCGTTCCAGCTAACATGTTTTATCCCTAAGGATCCTTAAGACATATGTGATGTCTTTACATAACAATTTGTGCCCTTCGCACTTCCTAACTCTTAAACATTTCCTTGAGAGGAATTCACTAATCCTTTTAGTCTCGTTAACTTAACTGAGTTCCGTAGCTTCAACTATTCCTTGTAATCCTTAGCTCTTGTTTGATTTATACTGCTGACCGTAGACGGAGTCGACTACTTCCCGTGTTTCGGACTCCACTCGTATACATATGTGGGGTACCATAATGATACATTGCTACCTACCCAACTAACCCATAAGTAGGTCTGTCAGGCCCACAAGCTCCTATCGGAGTGCGGTCGTCCCACAACACAGTTGGTACACTTGTAGTGTCCGTCACACGCCTAGGTGAAGTATTCTGTTGTCAACTCCCTTATATTGTCCCGTGACAATATCCATTCCATGCTTCCCGAACTTAATCGAGGGAAAGTTTATCCATTGTTGTATCCTTGTCAACTGTCCTTGGTTTTACTGGCTTGGTTTAAAAGAAGGTTGGAAAGAAGTGTTGGTTTGAAAAAAAAATCTGGTTTTGAAAAGAAAAGGGTTTGAAGAAATCTGGGTTGAAAGAAAATTTTCATGGTTTCACAACATTTCTTACCTTAGCCAAGTCTAGCTTCTTGCTGACTGGTGTACTTCCAATTACAAAGGTCAGGCTGTTAAGCCTTCCCATAGTTATAATGTTCACACTTAACTTCGTGGTACTTTACTAAGTACTTGTAGTGGTTATAAATTTCCCGAACAGCCCTGTTATAGCAGCACTTGCTATGGCAAGTGCGCCATGCTAACTGGCTATCGGTTTAACACATACCAGTTGTGGCATTGTTTTTACCCATACTGTCATCAGTGGCCTTGTTGGCCCTCACTGACCTTACTGTCTTGATAATAATTCTTCTAGGTGATTTCTCACTGTCTTCACATGACGATCATCAACTAGGGTGTTTCCCATTCTGGGAGACCCCTTTGTCTTAGTATTGTATTCTCTTTGCAGCCCGTTCCACGTATTTGTCGTGGTTACTGAGACTTGTCTCTTGTTTGGGTACTACGTTGTAGTTCCCTTGTCGGTTGGTATACCGTTGGTGTTTTATTTATCAACTGTGGTTCCGTAGACACTCGTCTCGGGTTTCACTAATCCACTTCTTGCCTGTTGCACGGTCGGTGCGTTGCAAGCTGGTTACTCTCGACTGCTTTGCATGTCGACCCAGGTTGCCGGAAATTCTATTCCTCTATACACAAAATCCTTCATTCTTTGCTATGGAATGCGGTTAACATTGTTTAGATGGGAACCGTCTCCGGGATTCCCAGTTTTCGGGATCTACCGTATGACAGGTTCTCCGTACCTTTAGATGTACTTAATAACAGCCAGATCGGGTATTCCCGAGTAAGAGAGGACTTCCATCTCTCTGGCGTTCTTTTCCAAGTTATAAAACAGGGACTGTGGAGGGCGGGAAGGATATAGTAGGTTTCCAGTAGTCACTGGTAGTTCCTAACTAGCGTATCTCTCACACTATCACTCAACCCTTAAACCCAAAGTACTTAAATCCTAACTCGGTACTTCCTAAGCTCGGTAATTCAGTCATCAGAGCGATACTTCGCTCTGATACCACTTTTTGTAACACCCCATCCAACAATAACACACTTACAATAATCTGCAGCGGAAAACAACCTCATCACATTACTTATCTCGTTGGTGTTACACGCCGTTAGCCACCCACGTGGCTAACAAGGCTAATACATACACATTGTACCGGTCTGATGGGCTAAATTCCCGAGCGGCTACACAATACTATTCCTTTCCATTAATCACAACAACAACATACACCTTCCAACTATACCGAGTATTTATAACTAATGCCGATAACAATCTCGGTCTTACTACACCTACTGTATATATACAACATGAACGATTACCCATGTACAACGACTACCCGTCCTACTCTCGAACGGCTTCCAGCTCCTTGTACCTGAAACAGGAAAATAAGAGAAAGGGTGGCCCCCAAGGGGCTCAGCACCTTTGCTGGTATGGTAATCCCGCAGCCCACATGCTACCGGGCCACGCACAACTACTTGTCGTCTTAGCATGCGGTTGATTATTTTTAAATCATACATGCAACTGTAAACACACAACACTTAATATTTCGCCTCAATGGGCTCAACAATCGGATAATACATCCTTACTTAATAAGTCACTCAAGGTATTCAATATCCCTAGAGTGTTCCTCCTCTAATGGAGCTACTTCCTTAACAGACGACACTTACCCTTAATTCGGGTTATCCTTTAACGCCTCTTTTCTCAAACTGGGATTCATATCCATGATCCACATACTCCACATTTTACAACATATAACATACACTACATAACAACACTTAACAACACTTTGCACGTTTCCACGTGCACAACATAACACCGCAATAGATATTGCATCACAACAAAGATACATAACATAACGGGAATGGTCCTCTTAGGAACCGACCCAAACATTGTTAATACACTGGTGAGCCTAGAGAATGTTGCCAGTCTCATGATAAGCTCGTTACATAACTCGTTACCGTCTCGTTAAATGAACGGTTAACTTAACACAAGGTGTCTCGGATATAGTGATCCAAGCACACCGAAACAAACATAACAATAGTATGCCCCTGTGGCCCGACGTGAGTCAGTAATAGCCTTGGTTAAGCTAAAGGGAAGGTTGGGAACCAAATTGGAAAACAACCATAACATACAGAGAGGATCGAACCTGCTATGACAACGACCCCCATCACACGCGTGGCCGGAACAGACCGGACTCCTCACCCCCGTTAACACTTGTTAGAAGTTCAATTTTGAACTTTATTAAACAATCAAACATTGGGTTAAGTCTTGTTAGACATACACAAGGGAAGAGAGAGTCATACATTCACATACAAACATCACACACAAACATCACATAACCAACTCACGCATAGCCGTGGTTAGAACGTTCCTTAAGTCGGAAACGTTGTTACCGGATACCGTTCTCCTACGTTTACCTAATAGTGGTTAACTAGCCCTTCAAGCGCATTCGAGGTTACCGGTATCGGCACGAAAACATACAATAACAATAACGACTGTAAACTCGTTTCATGATTTATCTCATAACGTGGCAAACATACAGAAAAAACACATTGGCATACGAGCCGGTGTAATCCGGTAGGACACAGGTTGCAAGAAAACCATACCTGTCACCGGAGTCCACTTTACCACGTCCACTTATGTTCCTCGAGCAATTCTCGAACAACTGTTAACATCACATGTGTTTTTATTAACATTGGGGTAACATGTTTGTTTAAAGTCTAACGCTTATAACTTTTCCCCGTTAACTTGGTTAAATAACTTTACATTTTAACTTGTTTCACTTTCACATTTTATTACAACTTTTCACCCACTTAATTGTCATTAAAACTCACCTACAAGTCCTTAACAACCTCAAAACATCATTAACCATCAATCCCCATCATTACACATCATTTCCATACCTTAAACAATGTTTTGGTCCATACAACACCTTGTCCGAACTTGTGTCCGGACTTCCCAAGTTCGGACACAAGCCGCGACCCAATACTGAAAACCATACACACGTCCGAACTTGTGTCCGGACTTCCCAAGTTCGGACACAGTTCGAGAGTAAATCCCAGATAGAAACAGTCACGTCCGAACTTGTGTCCGGACTTCCCAAGTTCGGACACAGTTCGAGAATGAGAAAATCCTTTACCCAACAGAGCCTGTCCGAACTTCCATGTCCGGACGGAAGTTCGGACACGGCAAAACATTCAATTTCCAAGTCTTTAAACACTTAACCAATTTCACCAAACTTCTCCTAAAGCCTTATAATGTTTCCTAACATCATTTGGCACATCAACACACCTTTAGCCATGTGCTAAACTCTTTTAAATCACTCACCGAAACCATCTTATCATTCACAAATTTCTTACAAAATTCCTAGCACTTAGGATGTTTTCGTTTAAGATTTCTAAGTGGTAGTTCACCAATAATGACCACTACACCAAGGTGTTTCCTCTACACCTTACCTCATCTCAACTCCTTTTCTTACTAACTAAATCTCCTTTTTACAACTCCTTGAATTCTTTTCTCAAAACCTTACTTAAACTCATTCTCCTTATTCATCAACATCACCCAACCCTAAACAAACTTCCTCAAGACTTTTCAATACCTCTCAAAACACACATTGAATTCCTAGAACTTCCAAATAACACCTAAATCCTTGCATCACTCTAAATCACCTTACACATGTTTTTCTCCTCAAGTAAACATTTATTCACCTTACACTTCCTAGATCACCAAGACCATTTAAAACACTTAGAACTTCTCACACATTTTTTTCCAAATTTGGCCATAGCTTCTCTTGTATATACTCACATCCAACACTTAGGTTTTACCTTATTTCATTCAAAACACCTAAAATCCATCAAACACATTTTTATACACAAACTTCACACATTTAGCACTACATCACAATATAGTGCATACTTAAATCGCTTGGCACTTAGGCCCTTAAACAACATGGCTCTTAGGCCCTTAAATTGCATAAACCTTAAACACTGAATTCCCACATAAACAATGCCTTTGACCTGCAAATACATACACCAAACATATGTTCTTTTACTAGTCTCCTTGAGAGCATTTCTAGCTCATTCACCATTGGCTCCTTAGGTATTTTATTAGGCAAATCAAGCTCATTTTCCTAAGGCATTTAAACTACATTGAGATAGCTTATTTACCTCTTTTCCTCACAAACTCTTTCTTGTTTCCTTGTAAACCATGGGGTGTTGGTTGTTTGTCAACTTCTAAACATGTACAAATAATAGAATGAGTATTCAAGCATTATGCTTCATCTCATTGTAAAACCCTAGTTACACATATTGTTTTAACACATTAAGGTAATTGTTTTACCTTGGAATTGGAAGAGAACTTGAACAAGTATCAAGAGAGGACTCCTCCTAGCCCTTGGAAGATTCAATTGAAGCTAAACAACAGATAAATACACCATGGTGAGGTGAATTTTCGGACAACACAAAACATGAAGGAAACATCATTTTTCTTTGAGTTTCCTTACCTTGAAGCAAAGGAGAACAATAATATGTGAAAGGTGAGCTCAAGCTCCATCAATGGTGAATCTCCTTGGCACCGAAATGAGGCTTTTAAAGATTTGAAAAGATAGAAGTGTAGAGCTTGCTCCAACTAGAAGAATGGTGGTCTTGAAATTAAATGTGATAAGTGACTAGATTTACAAGAGTTCAAAGGTGGACTTCCATGGTGGTGGTGCTATATTACCGAGAAGAGAACAAGAAAGAGAGGAAGAAGAAGTTAGAACCGTGTGAAATGGAGGAAGGAAAAGAGAGAATGGGATAAGATTGCTTTAAGAAGATATTTGTAACTTATAAAGCAAAGTACTTTACTTAAGCTTACACTTCACTTATTTGATTTCTTTTACATATTGGTGACTCACCATGAAAAACCGGCCCCCATATGCCTAGGAGGGTATAATAGTCTTTGTTGACCAATTTAATTACTTATAACATTATATGTTACAAACTAGCTTATAAAAGTCACTATTCACCTAAACAAGGCACTTAGAAGTGAAATTTTGATTTCCCATTAATATAGCCACCCAATGATGTGATACTATATAGTACACATGTTAATTAAAGAGTAATGATGGACATTTCCATTCAAAACTCATTTACAAGACAATTTTTTCAAAAACGTGCTTTAAGACTCCTTAAAGCACATTTTGTGTTTTAACTTGTTTTCAAGCTTGGTTTTCTTTGGTAATTGATTTAATATGTTCATTAACATATTTATAAAGTATAGGTATGCCCATTAGGTCTTATCACATTTATCCCAAGCTTAGAGCACATTTTTGCTCATATTGACTTTAAGGTATTTTCTTGTGTTTTATTTGGTTTAACTGCCACCAAGGTATCCTAAGACTTATTAGCCTTATTGAATCATAATTGGATATTATTAAGTCTTGGTAGGCTCTTTGGGTCCTAACCAAGTTCACTCATAGCTTAGAGCATGTTTTTGCTCAAACTGTGTCTTAAGCTTTATTGCATTTACTATGGTCTAAATTGTTCACTGATGTTACTAAGGCACTTTTAGCCTTTACATACCATAGTTTGATATTTAAACCACATATCAAGGTTTGGGGTATTTCATCACGGTTACGCTCCCGTCTAAGGAGAAGGTTCGTTGCACTCGCTACTACCGAGGAGCCATTGTCAGTATTAAGGGGGAAGACTTTCCAATCAGTTTTATTGAGTTTAGGGAGTTGGGATTTGATGTTACTTCGGGATGAACTGGTTGGAGCGGCACAAGGGACGTATCCTCTGCGCCGAGCATAGACTGCTGCTCAGGAGTCCATCTGGGGTAACAATGTCATACCGCCAGAGGCCCAGAGAGCCTTCGACTAAGATCATCACCGTAATGGCAATGTATAAGGAATTGAGGAAGAAGGAAGAAGTATATCTCTGCTATGTCCAGGACATAGAGAGGGACCCCGAGTTTGACCCCGACTTACCGGTAGTGTCGGAGTTCCCCGATCTGTTTCCACGGGAACTGTCTGGCATGCCACCCACTCGAGAGGTAGAGTTCACAATCAAGCTGCTACCTGGTACCGGACCGATAGCCAAGGCACCATACCGCATGGCTCCGGCCGAAATGAATGAGTTAAAGGATAAGTTGAAAGACTTGTTAGATAAGGGATTTATCAGACCAAGTATATCACCATGGGGAGCGCCAGTTCTCTTCGTGAAGAAGAAGGATGGTAGTCTCCGCCTCTGCATCGACTACAGAGAGTTGAATGCAGTGACTGTGAAGAACAAGTACCCACTACCCCGCATTGTCGATCTGTTCGATCAGTTGAAGGGGGCATCTGTCTTTTCCAAGATTGATCTCAGATCAGGGTACCATCAGATAGCCATTAAGGAGGGGGATATTGAGAAGACGGCATTCCGGACACGATACGGCCACTATGAGTTCACAGTGATGTCGTTCGGTTTGTCGAACGCACCGGTGAAATTTATGGATCTGATGAACCGCTTATTCCGGGAGCAGCTGGACAAGTCGGTTGTGGTATTCATCGATGACATATTGATATATTCGAAATTGAAGGTTGAACATGAGGAACATCTGTGGAGAGTATTAGAGATACTGAGGGAGAACCAGCTATATGCTAAGTTCTCCAAATGTGAGTTTTGGCTTGACCAGGTCTCTTTCCTAGGTCATGTCATTTCGGATGTTGGGATCTCAGTGGATCCAGCAAAGATTGATGTCGGCGTACTTGGCCAAGACCGAAGACTGTTACCGACATCCGGAGCTTTCTCGGTCTGGCAGGTTACTACCGGAGGTTTGTTAAGGATTTCAGCAAGGTCGCGAAGCCGATGACCAGTCTGATGATGAAAGATGCACCATTCGTGTGGACGGCTGATTGTGAGAGTTCATTTCAGAGTTTGAAGGACTCATTGACCACTGCACCGGTTTCTGACTATTCCAGACAGTACGGAGGGCTTTGAGGTTTACTGTGATGCATCCGGCAGAGGGCTGGGTTACGTGCTCATGCAACATGGCAAGGTGTGGCATATGCCTCACGCCAATTGAAGAAACATGAGGAGAACTACCCACACATGATTTAGAGCTGGGAGCTGTAGTCTTCGCTTTGAAGATAGGCTCCACTACTTATACGGGGTTAGTGTGACGATCTACCCGATCACAAGAGCTTGAAATATATTCACTCAGAAGGAGTTAAATCTCAGACAGAGGAGATGGTTAGAATTTCTGAAGGACTATGACATTGACCTCCAATACAAAGAGGGAAAGGCCAATGTTGTGCGGACGCCCTGAGTCGTCGAGCACACTCACTCCATTCGCTAGTTTCTTTCTCCAGCTTGGTTGATGAGGTGCGAGAGGCTCAGAGGACAGATGAGTACATGAGGGAGGTCAGACAGAAGCTGACAGATGGTACCTTTGAGAGTCAAAAATACGACTTCAGACTTATGATGATGATTGATCAGACTTAAGGGCCGGTTATGCATACCACGGGGCAACACGGATCTGAAAGACCGTATACTTAGGGAATCACACTGTTCTTCAGTTTCCATCCATCCGGGAGCCTCTAAGATGTATAAAGACATGAAGAGATACTTCTGGTGGTCGGGAATGAAGACAGATGTTACCGAGTTCGTCTTGAGGTGTCTCACATGCCAGAAGGTGAAATTTGAGCACCGACGACCGGGCGGAATGGTACAGTCGATGCCAGTTTCAAAGTGGAAGTTTCATGATTCTCCATGGACTTCGTAGTTGGACTTCCCCTGCTAGGGAGTCTCAACATGATATGGGTGGTGGTGGATCGCCTTACCAAAGTAGCCCGATTCATACCGATGAAGGATACTTGGAAAGGTGACCAAATTAGCTGAGTTTGTTTGAAAAGGAAATTATGAGACTCACGGGATACCAAAGACCATGTGGTTAGATAGATACCAGATTCCTTTCGAGGTACTGGAGAACTACCAGAGAAGCGTTGGTACAGAACTAAAGCTGAGTACCGCGTTCCATCCTCAGACATGGTCAGACTGAGCGTACGATTTAGATACTCGATGACATGCTAAGAGCATGTGCCTTAGACTTCCAGGGCAGTTGGATCGACAAGTTACATCTGATCGGTTTTCATACAACAATAGCTATCACGCTTCAATAAAGATGGCACCTTTTTAAGTGTTGTACGGTAGACCATGTACACCCCCAAACACTGGCCTAGGAGTTAGGGGTATTACACGCGCGTATTATTACATAATAACGCAAGGCTCTAATAAACAGAATTAAACAGATAATCAAATAAGGCCCAAACGAAATACTTCAATACAGTATTATCGAAGAGATGTTAAAACTCCCCAAAAGTCATTACAGAACCCACCAAACAGATGTCAAAGCGGAAGCTTAACAAAAATCCCAAAGGCTCAAATTCAATACAAAGGTCTCAAAAGAAGCTAAACAAAGCAGCTAAACTCCAGAAGCTGCTGAGGGGAGACGATCCTCGCTAATCAATCTGCAAAAGCGTTAGAAGTAGGGGAATAGCACACAACTATGCCCAGTAGATGACCAACTTCATCAACCAGCATGCTCAAACATTTACAGAATATTGACAAATCAGAAGGAGTCAAGAATCCACAAATATGTCAGAAACCAGAAACAGAAGTCCATTCATTAAGGGACTAAACAGAGCAGAAGCAGACAGAAGCGGAAAAACATAGTGGGACACTAGCGATCACAGCATACAGACAGAACGAGCAACCAGCTCGTGAACAGAACGAGGAAACCTCACTCGTAAACAGAACAGGTGTAAACACCCGTGAACGAACCGGGAACGTCACCCGTGAACAGAAGGATCCTACATAGCGCGCTACGAGACAGCGTAACCAGCCATCCAAAGGCTCAGACACAGAGATAACTAGGTCCCAAAACAAAAGCTTAAATACAGATAAGCATATGTGCACCAAAGGCACCAGAAAGCACATAGATGGCTTGGAAATCAGAAGGGGAATCCAACCCCGCAAACGGAAGTCAAAACGGAGCTCAAACGAGCATGTTAAGGTCAAACAGTACCCTGTCCGAACTTGTGTCCGGACATCAAGTTCGGACACAAGTTGAGACTCAGAAGGCAAATCAGACCGATGTCCGAACTTGTGTCGGACATCAAAGTTCGGACACAAGTCGAACCTTAAAACAGAAGAAGAGTCAGTGGTGTCCGAACATCCAAGTTCGGACGGATGTTCGGACATCCTTCGGAAAACAGAACGTGGAGAGTCCGAACTTGTGTCCGGACATCCGATGTTCGGACACAAGTCGAAGCAAAATCAGAAGAATGCAGAAGGCTGTGTCCGAACTTCAAAGCTCGGACGGAAGTTCGGACACAGCGAAAACTTCATAAAGTAAAAGCGCAGAAGGGCATGTCCGAACTTCAACGGTCGGACAGAAGTTCGGACACGCCGAAAAATGCAGAGAACAGAGGCGATCTTTACACAATCAGAGGTACAAAGCCAATCCAAATCAACACACACATTTACAAAACAACCTTGGGGGTTTAATCCAGTGAAATGGCATTAAACAGACATAAACCACCACAAACACAAGATCAAATCAGTGAGTTAATTTGCAGAACCCAAACTCCCCAAGGCTGAACACACGGATCGAATCCGAAAGCCACCTACCTCAGTATACAGCAGAGACAAATTCCTCAATCCTGAATAGCAGAATCCAGCCAGAGTAGACCCTCGAACGCAGACCAACGCAAACCAAAACACTGAGCGAAACACAATTGCAATCCCAAATCAGAAACGCAACCAAAACCCCGAAACTGAAACTGTAACCTGAACGGGAATACTATTCTCACCTGAATCTGACAATAGGACAACGGATTCGCGGACGACGCCAACAGTAGAAGAGAATTGACAGAGAATGCGGAGTAGCCACTGACTCACAATCAGATTGCAGAGGGAATTAGAAAGCGAAAATCCTCAGAACCATAGAACTGAAGAATCAAAGAGAAAGCAATCTGTCCACCCTACCTCGAAGAAACCAGCAATTCGCAAGGACTAGCAATCTGCAGTGGAACCTTGACAGCAGAATAATGAGGCTTGACTGATCGAGAGAAGGAACGCCTTGAGAGAGAAGAGAGAGAGAGCAAGGAAGAGAGGAGCGTGAATGATCGTGAGAACGTGCTTTGAAGAGAGAGTAATTAAGAGAATATGGAATAAATAGGTTAGGGAATTAATATGAAGTTAACTCACCAGAAACTAAAACGGATGGGGAAAAAGACTTCCTCGTCCCCAACTTCTTTATTAAGGACTTCCATGTCCTAAATTCAGAATGAACCAACTTAACGAACCATAGTAACTTAATAAAATATAACCAAATCTTGGGTTATAACATCACCTCCCCCTTAAAGAATTTCGTCATCGAAATTAAAACATACCTACTGCTCGAAGAGAGCGGGAAACTTAGAACGAACTTCGCTTTCGACCTCCCAGGTCGCCTCTTCCTCTGACTGACCCGACCACTGCACCTTCACCAAGGGCATGGTCTTGCTCCTAAGCTTACGAACATCTCGGGCTAGAATCCTCGAAGGAACTGCCTCGAACGTGAAGTCCTCCCTCAACTGAAGCGGACTGAAGTCGATCACATGAGATGGGTCCGGAATATACTTCCTCAGCATAGAGACGTGGAACACACTGTGCACTGCTGCTAAAGACGGAGGCAGAGCCAAACGATAGACAACCGGTCCGATCCTCTCTAGGATCTCAAAAGGACCCACAAAACGAGGGCTAAGCTTGCCTCTCTTCCCAAAACGAACGACTCCTCGAACTGGGAAAACCTTCAAATACACATGATCGCCCACCTCAAACTCTAGAGGTCGTCTCCTCTGATCGGCGTAGCTCTTCTGACGACTCTGAGCCACAAGCAAGCGCTCTCTAATCGACTGAATCTTGCCCACAGCATCCTGAACCATGTCTGACCAATCACAGCTCTCTCCTTCAGATCATCCCAACAGATGGGTGATCTGCACCTCCTGCCATACAAGGCCTCGAACGGTGCCATCCCAATACTGGTCTGAAAGCTATTATTGTACGCGAACTCTATCAGTGCCACGTGCTGATCCCAGCTGCCCCCAAAGTCGAGTACACATGCCCTGAGCATGTCCTCTAGGACCTGATTCGTCCTCTCTGTCTGCCCGTCTGACTGAGGATGATAAGCTGAACTGAAGGACAACTTCGTCCCCAAAGCCTGATGCAAACTCTGCCAGAATCTGGACACAAACCTCGGATCTCTGTCAGACACAATCGAAGCAGGAACCCCATGTAGACGCACAATCTCATCCATGTACAACTGGGCTAAACGGTGCAAACTGAAGGTCTTCCTGACTGGTAGGAAGTGAGCACTCTTCGTGAGCCGGTCCACAATGACCCAAACTGCATCAAAACCCCTCGGAGTCTTCGGCAGTCCCATAACAAAGTCCATACCGACGCTCTCCCACTTCCACTCCGGAACGGGAAGAGGCTGAAGCAAACCAGCTGGTCTCTGATGTTCGGCTTTGACCTGCTGACAGGTCCGACATCTGGATACAAAGTCAGAAATATCCCTCTTCATGTTGCTCCACCAGAATGTCTCCCGCAGATCCCGGTACATCTTCACCCCTCCTGGGTGTACCGAGTAAGGAGCTCCATGAGCCTCCTGCATGATCTCACGCCTCAAGGCGTCGTCTGCCGGCACACAAACTCGGTCTCTGAACCTCAGGCAGCCATCCTCTGCAACTCTGAATTCAGACTCCTGACCAGCAGCAATCTCATCTCTGATCTTACGCAACCCGACATCCAACTCCTGACTGGCCTTGATCCGGTCGATCAAGGTAGGTTGAATCTGTAGTGCTGCTAAAATCCCAGACCTCTCTGGACGGACGACCCAGATACCCATGCGCTGCAACTCCTGAGCAGACCTCTCCACACCAGATAAAGCACAAACGGTCCCGGACGGACCCCTCCTACTGAGCGCATCAGCAACCACATTCGCCCTACTCAGATGGTAGAGGATCTCTAAGTCGTAGTCGTGTAGCAACTCCAGCCACCTCCTCTGCCTCAAGTTCAACTCCTTCTGAGTGAACAGATACTTGAGGCTCTTATGATCAGTATAAACTTTGCACGCTGCTCCATACAGATAGTGCCTCCAAATCTTCAGAGCAAACACCACAGCAGCTAACTCCAGGTCGTGGGTCGGATAGTTCTTCTCATATGGCTTCAACTGACGAGAGCCATATGCAACCACCTTCCCATGCTGCATCAGCACACATCCAAGTCCTTTATGGGACGCATCACAGAACACCTCTAGACCCTCGGTCCCCTCTGGAAGAGTCAAGATCGGCACAGTAGTCAACCTCTTCTTCAGCTCCAGAAAAACACTGCTCACAGGCATCGCTCCACTCGAACTTCACATCCTTCTGAAGCAAAACGAGTCAACGGAAATCACCAACTTGGAGAAGCCCTCCACAAACTTGCGGTAATAGCCCGCCAATCCAAGGAAGCTACGAATATCTCCAACATTAGTAGGCCTGGCCCACTCAGTAATAGCCCTAATCTTCTCCGGACACGGAGATCCAAGATACATCCTTGGAGACAACGTGTCCCAAGAATACACCTGATCCAACCAGAACTCACACTTCTTCAGCTTCGCGTACAACTCCTTCTCCCTCAGAGTTGGAGAACGGTCCTCAAATGCTCCTCGTGCCCTCAGCACTCTTGGAATACACCAAGATGTCATCAATAAAACTACGACGAACTGGTCAAAAAACGGCTTGAACACCCGGTTCATCATGTCCATAAATACAGAAGGCGCATTCGTCAGACCGAATGGCATCACTAGGAACTCGTAGTGTCCATAACGAGTCCTGAAAGCGGACTTAGGCACATCGTCTGCCTTAATCCTCAACTGATGATATCCCGACCTCAGATCGATCTTCGAAAACACCTTAGCTCCTGCTAACTGGTCGAACAAGTCATCTATGCGCGGGAGAGGATACCTATTCTAATGGTAACCTTGTTGAGCTCCCTGTAGTCAATGCACAACCGCATACTACGTCCTTCTTCTTAACGAACACAACACTGGCGCTCCCCAAGGCGACACACTAGGGCGAATGAAGCCCTTATCCAGCAGCTCCTGCAACTGGACCTTCAACTCCTTGAGCTCAGCAGGCGCCATCCGGTATGGGGCCTTCGAAATCGGCTGAGTCTCAGGTGCGAGCTCGATCGAGAACTCCACCTCTCTGACAGGGGGAAGCCCAGGTACGTCGTCCTGGAACACGTCGGGGAAGTCTCTGACCACTGGAAATCTCCTCCAACTTCGCATCCTTGCGAACCTCAGGGATGTAGCACAGATATCCCTGGCATCCTTTCCTCAGAAAACGGAACGCCTGCATAGCTGATATGACTGGCGGCGAGCACGGGAGTCCATTCCTGCTACAACTAGACGGGGCTGACCCGGCTCCTCAAAAGTGACTCTCGAAGCAGCACAATCAATATGGCATGGTGTACAGCAAGCCAATCCATGCCCAGAATCACATCAAAAGAAGTCATCTCCATCGGGATGAGGTTAGCACACAGAGTCTATCTCTGACTAACACAGGACTATCTTGCAAGCAAACAGAACTCGACAACATAGAAGAGTCCCTAACTAATGGACTATGCACACACAACTCAACACCCAGAGCACCACAGGCAAACGAGCTCACCCACTAACTCAGCAGAAATAAAAGAGTGGTGGCTCCAGAGTCAAACAAACAGAAAACTACAGAACGAGATGACAGCTGGAGAATACCTGTGACAACTCTGTCAGTCGATCGGTCTCTCTCTCCAGCCATCGCGTACACTCTGGCCTGGCCCTGGGGCTTCTTCTGCTCAGCCCGGTCTCGATCTCTGGACCCTGAAGCAGACTCAACGGCTCTACCTCCAGAACTACCTCTGCTCCTCTCAGCCTGAGGGCAATCAGCAATCCTATGCTCCAAGGACCCACACTTGAAGCAGGCTCCAGACTTCCTGTAGCAGTCCTGGCCTCTATGAAACTTGTCGCAGACCCGGCACTTCGGAGCGGGAGCTGACGAAGACGAACCACCTCTATCTCGTGCGCGGTCTCCAGAGCGGTCTCCAGCTCGGTCTCCAGTAGACTGCTTCTTCTGAGAAGCAGACTGATCCCTCCTATCACTGTCATCGGACCTCTGCTTCCTCTTCTGGTCCTTCCCTCCAGACTGACGACCTCTCAAGTCAGCCTCTACCAACAGGGCGACATCAGCTACGTCCCTGAAGGTCTTGTGACGCAGCGGCGTCACAGCAGAATGGATGTCTGGCCTCAAGCCACTCTCAAACTTCCTGGCCTTCCTATGCTCGTCAGGCTCAGGTGCAAACTTAGATAGGCTGATAAACTTCCGGACATACTCCTCCACACTCATATCCCGACCCTGGCGTAGTCGGTTATACTCCAGGATGCGCTGATCCTTGTAGACGTCGGGGTAGAACTGCTTGTTGAACTCCCCAATGAACTGCTCCCACGTCCATGGCTGTGGGAACTTCCCCATCACTGACCTCCACCACTCCTTGGCTTCGGCCTTGAACAGAAAGGTGGCGAAGTCGACCTTCTGTTCCTCCTCAGAGCCCATCACCCGCAGCAAATCCTCCACCTCTGACAGCCAGTGGCTGGCCTCCTGGGGATCTCCTGCCCCATCAAACGACGGCGGCTTCAGCTTCATGAACTCCTGAAGCGCCTTCACGTTCCTCCCTCCAGCATCCGCCCCAGCTGGGCCTGCTCCGCCAGCTGGTCCTCCTCCAGCTGGACCGCCCCTGCAGCCATGGTCTGCATGAGCTGCGTCATAAACTGCTGAACAGCATCAGCCACATTCCCTGGAGGGTTATTAGCTCTTCTTGGCGGCATTCTGAAAGTCCAACAGCAAGCAGTTAAACTCAGACACTAATACTGACATTTCTGACTGACTGGCTAACTTAAAATCCCAGCAGATTAGAACCCAGAGCTCTGATACCACTAAATGTAACACCCCCAAACACTGGCCTAGGAGTTAGGGGTATTACACGCAGCGTATTATTACATAATAACGCAAGGCTCTAATAAACAGAATTAAACAGATAATCAAATAAGGCCCAAACGAAATACTTCAATACAGTATTATCGAAGAGATGTTAAAACATCCCCAAAAGTCATTACAGAACCCACCAAACAGATGTCAAAAGCGGAAGCTTAACAAAATATGCCCAAAGGCTCAAATTCAATACAAAGGTCTCAAAAGAAGCTAAATACAAAGCAGCTAAACTCCAGAAGCTGAGGGGAGACGATCCTCGCTAATCAATCTGCAAAAGCGTTAGAAGTAGGGGAATGAGCACACAACTATGCCCAGTAGATGACCAACTTCATCAACCAGCATGCTCAAAACATTTACAGAATATTGACAAATCAGAAGGAGTCAAGAATCCACAAATATGTCAGAAACCAGAAACAGAAGTCCATTCATTAAGGGACTAAACAGAGCAGAAGCAGACAGAAGCGGAAAAACATAGTGGGACACTAGCATCACAGCATACAGACAGAACGAGCAACCAGCTCGTGAACAGAACGAGGAAACCTCACTCGTAAACAGAACAGGTGTAAACACCCGTGAACAGAACGGGGAACGTCACCCGTGAACAGAAGGATCCTACATAGCGCGCTACGAGACAGCGTAACCAGCCATCCAAAGGCTCAGACACAGAGATAACTAGGTCCCAAAACAGAAGCTTAAATACAGATAAGCATATGTGCACCAAAGGCACCAGAAAGCACATAGATGGCTTGGAAATCAGAAGGGGAATCCAACCCCGCAAACGGAAGTCAAAACGGAGCTCAAACGAGCATGTTAAGGTCAAAACAGTACCCTGTCCGAACTTGTGTCCTGACATCAATGTTCGGACACAAGTCGAGACTCAGAAGGCGAAATCAGACAGATGTCCAAACTTGTGTCCGGACATCAAAGTTCGGACACAAGTCGAACCTTAAAACAGAAGAAGAGTCAGTGGTGTCCGAACATCCAAGTTCGGACGGATGTTCGGACATCCTTCGGAAAACAGAACGTGGAGAGTCCGAACTTGTGTCCGGACATCCGATGTTCGGACACAAGTCGAAGCAAAATCAGAAGAATGCAGAAGGCTGTGTCCGAACTTCAAAGCTCGGACGGAAGTTCGGACACAGCGAAAACTTCAGAAAGTAAAAGTGCAGAAGGGCATGTTCGAACTTCAACGGTCGGACAGAAGTTCGGACACGCCGAAAAATGCAGAGAACAGAGGCGATCTTTACACAATCAGAGGTACAAAGCCAATCCAAATCAACACACACATTTACAAAACAACCTTGGGGGTTTAATCCAGTGAAATGGCATTAAACAGACAAACCACACACAAACACAAGATCAAATCAGTGAGTTAATTTGCAGAACCCAAACTCCCCAAGGCTGAACACACGGATCGAATCCGAAAGCCACCTACCTCAGTATAGCAGAGACAAATTCCTCAATCCTGAATAGCAGAATCCAGCCAGAGTAGACCCTCGAACGCAGACCAACGCAAACCAAAACACTGAGCAAAACACAATTGCAATCCCAAATCAGAAACGCAACCAAAACCCCGAAACTGAAACTGTAACCTGAACGGGAATACTATTCTCACCTGAATCTGACAGTAGGACAACGGATTCGCGGACGACGCCAACAGTAGAAGAGAATTGACAGAGAATGCGGAGTAGCCACTGACTCACAATCAGATTGCAGAGGGGAATTAGAAAGCGAAAATCCTCAGAACCATAGAACTGAAGAATCAAAGAGAAAGCAATCTGTCCACCCTACCTCGAAGAAACCAGCAATTCGCAAGGACTAGCAATCTGCAGTGGAACCTTGACAGCAGAATAATGAGGCTTGACTGATCGAGAGAAGGAACGGCCTTGAGAGAGAAGAGAGAGAGAGCAAGGAAGAGAGGAGCGTGAATGATCGTGAGAACATGCTTTGAAGAGAGAGTAATTAAGAGAATATGGAATAAATAGGTTAGGGAATTAATATGAAGTTAACTCACTAGAAACTAAAACGGATGGGGAAAAAGACTCCTCGTCCCCAACTTCTTTATTAAGGACTTCCATGTCCTAAATTCAGAATGAACCAACTTAACGAACCATAGTAACTTAAATAAAATATAACCAAATCTTGGGTTATAACAGACCATGTCGTACACCGCTCTGCTGGGATGAGTCGAGTGAGACGGTCATTATAGGACCAGAATATCTAGAACAAGTTAAGGCTGAAGTTCAGCAATCATCAGGGAAAACATGAAAGCTGCTCAAGATAGGCAGAAGTTGTATGCTGATGTTCGATGACGAGACCTGGAGTTCGTAGTGGGCGACCGGTATTTCTGCGAGTTTCACCGATGAAGGGTGTATTCAGATTTGGGCAGAAGGGCAAATTGAGCCCGAAGTTTGTTGGTCCTCATGAGATTACGGAGTGGGTGGGCCCAGTTGCTTACAGGTTGAATTTACCTGCTGAACTGGGTAAAGTTCATGATGTTTTTCATGTTTCACAGCTAAAGAAATATATGCACCACCCCTCCCATGTGTTAGAACATGAGAGGTTGATGTTAGAACCAAATATGAGATCTGTGGAGATTCCTCAGAGGATCTTGGATAGTAAGACTAGTGACACTCGCCATAAGTCAGTACGACTGGTGAAGGTTCTCTGGTCTAACCAAGATGCCGAGGAGGCCACACGGGAATTAGAGGATAAGATGAGGTCGAAGTACCCTTCTTTGTTTACCGACTAGATCGTCTGTATAGGGTACGGGGCGTACCCCTTTTTCAGGGGGGGTAGAGCTTCCTCGCTTTTGAGTTAGTAAACGAACATGTTTGTCATTTTGGTTGGTGGATGTAAGATATGATTTGTGTAAGTTGTGTAAGTTATTACACCTTGGTGGTAAGTTTGAGATATGCATAATACTTATGTATTGTATTTGTGGTAGACCTTTGAGTCTTGAGATGTGTGGATGAGAATATAAGATGTGGTATTAAGATTAAGAAATTGAGTACCGTGAATGATTTAGTACACGTGTGAACTTTGGGGACAAAGTTCTTTTAAGGGGGGTAGATTGAAATACCCCAAACTTAGATATTGGTGTTTAAGTGATAAGCTAAGATATAAGGAGGCTAAATAATGCCTTAGAAACATTAAGAGACATTTTTAATCAAAGAAAACAGGGAACACCAAAAGAGCAGTTTAAGCAAAAACGTGCTCTAAGCTTGGAGAGACTTGGGTGAGCACCCAAATATTATTCTAAGACCTTAGCAGTATCCTAATGGTCATTTTAAGTCAATTACCAAAGAAAACCAAGCTCAAAAACAAGTTAAAACACAAATTGTGCTTTAAGGACTCTTAAAGCACATTTTTGAAAAATTGTCTTAGAAAGGGTTTTAAGTGGCTAAATACTCATGATTACTTCTTAATTAACTTGTGTACTAATTAGTATCACATTAGGAAGTCTAAATCAATGGGAAATCAAAAATTCACAATTATGTGCACTAGTTTATGAATAGTAATCAAATAGTGCCTAGTTTAGTCTTTAATCAACTAAGTCTAATTAATTGGTCAAACAAGACAATGACTAGCCTAATTAATGAGGGGGCCGGTTTTCTAAGGTTGTGATTCACCAAGAGTAGCCAACTAATGTTAGAAGAAAAGAGGAAAAGTAAGTGGTTTTACTATTTGCTTTTTATGGAATCAAAATATCTCATTTATACCACCTCTCTCCTCGTTTCTTCATTCTTCATCTTCTCCACCGATTTCTCTTGCTCTCTTTCTTCTCTTTCACGTAAGAAGCAACCTCCATGCTAGCTCCACCTTCTTTTGACCGCTACTTGCTCACTTAAGCTCCAAAATCAAAACCAAGCACATATATCTCTTAGTTAGCTCAAGCTCTTTCTTCCTATCCTTTCAAATCTCTAAGAGCTTCATTTCGGTGCCAAGTGAAACCTCATTGAAGGGGGAAAAATAAGCTTGAGGAGTTCATTAGCTTCTCCATTCTCTTAAGGTAAGGAATATGTAAGAAATCTAGGTTTCCACCATTTTTCTCCATAACCGAAATCTATACTCATGGGGCTTCATGTTTACTTGTTCTAGCTTGTAATCTATTCTCCAAGGGATAGAGGAGGGTCCTTCTTGCTTCATATCCAAGCCTATTCTAGACTCCAAGGTAAAACAATCATTTAATACCTTAAAGCGACATTTTTAACCTAGGGTTTGTTCCTTAAGGTTAATGTATTATCTAGCACTCATTAGAGTCATTGGATATTGGTTAGAACATTGGCAAGGAGAGTTTAAGTGGTGACCGAGATTGTTCAAGGAAAAAGGCTAAGGAGGAAAGTTTGTGAGCTTGTAAAAGAACAAGGTAAATTACTTACCTTAAGGTGTTTTATTGTTTAAGGGAATGGGATTTAGATATGTGATGAGTTTAGTGTGAGTTTACATTGGGAAGGGTTATAAAACCTAGGAGAAAGAACATTATTATACTTGTGAACTTGTGACTAAGGAGCCAATGAGAAAAAGGAGATAGTTTAGGAATGCCAAGGTGAATTATAAGAGCATTTAAATTGCAATGGGAGCCTTGTTGTGTGTATTTGCAGGTCAAAGGCTATTTATATTGAGGAAATTCAGTGTTTAAGATTAATGCATTTAAGGGCCTAAGAGCCAAGTCATTTAAGGGCCTAAGTGCCAAGCAATTTTAGTTTATGCACTATATTGTGATGTAGTGTAGTTTTGGTGTATGATGTGTGCTAAGGAGGTTTATGAGAATTTGAATGTTGATAGCTATTTGATGGTGAAAAACTAAATGTTTTGGTGTAACAATATACTAGAGAACCCATGGCAAAATTTAGTGAAGAACCTAGGTGTTTAAGATGTGTTAAGGAGATTTTATGACTAAGGAAGTACTAGGAAAACTTTAGGTGTTGTTTTGATGAAAAAGAGTGTGTTTAAGGTGTTTTTATGAGTTAGAATGACTTAGGCATCATCATGGAGGATTTAGGAATCAATGAATGCTTTGGGATATACTTGTGCATTTTGGACTTAGGAAATATTGGTAAACAAGTAGAGAGCAAATAATGTTGTTGAAAGAATGAGGCATAACTTGCGGGAACTCTAAGTAGTTGCATAAAGTAATTTTTAGAGGTGAAAGATGCTTGGGAGATGATGTTATAGTGGTGAGGAAACATTTTGGCATAGTGGTTAATAGTAATATATGAACCACCACTTAGAAGCCTAGTGAAAAACATTACAAGTGTTGGCATTATTATAAGGAAAATGCATATAATGACTAAGGTGGATATTGGTGAGTGATTTAATGAGTTTAGAGGAGGGCTTAGGTGTCTTTGAAGTGCCCAAATGAGGTTAGAACATACTAGGATATATGGGGTGAAGTTTGGAGTCAAATGGGAATTTAGAAACAAAGGTCTGGAGCCGACCGCCCTTAGGGACAGACCTGCAGGTCGGTTGAGCTCAGATTACACTACCGAAGAGTTGTCTGGAATGGACCGACCTTGGGGACCAGACTTGCAAGGTCGGTCGGGCTTGTGTTTTGAGTACGGATTGAGTCTCTGAATGGACCGACCTTGGGACCGGACTTACAAGGTCGGTCATGCCTAGAATTTTGTACGGGAATTGGTCTCTGGAATTGACCGAACTTGGGACCGACCTTGGCAAGGTCGGTCGGGCTCAAATTTCCCACGGGGAAAACTCTCGGGAATGGACCGACCTTGGGGACCGGACTTGCAAGGTCGGTCGGGGTAAAATTTTCAAACGGTAATACGTCCTGGAATGGACCGACCTTGGGTAAGGTCGGTCAGTAAGGTCGGTCGAGCCAAAAACATAAAAAAAAAAAGAAATTTTAAATTCTAAAGAAGTTAATTGGTAAGAAGGTATGCCATTAGTAGGGTAATGATGATTAGGAATCTAAGGACCTAAGGAATTAAGTTAAGTTAAGTATAAACCTTAATGTTTAAAGTTAAGTTTATAAGGTTAAGTGGTAAGGACTTAAGAGAGCATTGGATGGGAATTTTTTGGGACTAAATGAGTTAAGTAAGGTGCAAATAACTAATGGCCTAAGAATGAATGAATGTTTTAGGTTTGTGAATTGGGACCCAGGAGAAGGTTAAACAAACGACAGTCGACGGTGAACGGTACAGTCTTTCTTGTGACCTGCTTGCTAACGAGGTGTCCCTCGGCTTGTGTGCTATCTGTTTACTTGCTATGACTAAGTTAAGATAAAGCATGCAACCGGATGTACTTGTCTCGTTGTGATCGTGTCTTCTTACGCTAACCCGCGAGGCTTGAAACTTGTTACTAACTAAGTTAGTACTTATTGAGTTAAGTAGAGGAATTGTACATTGGTGACTGTTGGTTAATACCCGTCAAGGTTTAACTAACACATGATATTTAAGACTTTCACTAACCGTAACTCGGGGTGGGAGTGAGGAATCCGGAATGGTACCGGCACATGTGTATTGGGGGAGGTCGGTATCTGAATCAGATCCCACTTCCAAATAAGACTTGTCCTCGGGCTCGTCGCCTAGGGTCAACAAACCGACCCGACCCCCCGGACTACTGTTTAAGGTGGGAGGCATATTAAGGATGGCGTGGGGGATCAAGCCTACATCCCCAACAAACTAAGAAAGGTTGCTTATTGCCGGTGAGTGCACTGCTACCGTCTAGGGTTAACCAAGCTCTACAAAAATAAGCAACCAATTAAGGGCTAACCAGTCTAATAGTAGAACGGTTGGCAAATATAAGATTAAGGAGTATGTGGACCTAAGGAGTTAAGATCTATCTCTCTTGTTAAGGGAACGCCTGGGACGTTCAATTGTGTGTGAACTATATGTGTTCATTTGTGGTTTGTTGATTTACTGCGTTCATATTATGATTGTGATTCTAATCAACTTCCATGCTATCGACAATTAGTCGTCCTAGCCCCGTTAGCTTGGGGCCCACGAGAGGGTCGTACCAGCATTCGTGCTGACCCCCTTTAGGGGCTGTTTTTACACTTGAAGGTAAGCGGCCCATGAAGTCACACCACGAGAGTAGGAGCGGGTAGCCCTAGGTGGGACTTTATTTTGAGTACGGGTTGCGCCTGTGCACCCGTCAGTTTATAGTTAAACTTGAGAAATGTCTTGTGATTTTGGAGATACTTATAACTCGGTTGGTGTATGTAATTTGGATATTCGGTGGTAAATATTTAAGGAACGGTATTTCTTGTTGATCAGACCGTGGCAAGGTCCTGAGTGGAGTTGGTTTATTTCCGCTGCGATGTTTAAGTATTAGTTGTTAAGTTTACGGTGACCACTTTTGGCTTAGGACGGGGTGTTACATATAGTTTGCTGAGCCCTTCAGTGGGCCAAACATTTCAGGTTACTGATGTGTTTTCAATAAACACCTTTTAGTTTTATTATGTACTGTATTATGGAGTTTGTTGTATTTGGGTTAGTTGCTCATTTGTTCAGTTTGGATTTGGATTGTAAGTTTAAGATTGTTCAGTATCTCGTCATCACAGCGGTAGAGAGTTGAAGTTGATGGATGGAGTAAGGTTGCCTTGTTACTCACATGGGTGAGTGACGGCGTGTAACACCAAACGATAGTTAGTTTTATTTTCCGCGCTGCGAATTGTATTTTGTTATGCTACGACTTGCGTTTATATTAGGATTAGGATTAGGGGTGTTACACATTCAAGGGGTTTGGTCCATAGAAATGATGAAGGCCAGGATTCGGATCCAACCTCTTGTGTTTCATTATCCTCACGCGTGGCCGAAACTATATTTGTAACACCTCTACATTAAATTCCGGTTTAGCTAGCGCGCCTAACATAAATATTAGTCGATTCACAATGGTAAGTAAAAGACGTACACAAAATAAACCGGGTGTTACCCGCCATTACCCGCCCATGTGAGTAACGAAGCGTTTACCAACTATCCAATCTACACTACCGCTGTGATAACAGAGATTTTAATACAACTAAAATTACAAACCGAATAAATTCTGAAAGAACAGTGAGCCATCTATCTATCCCAATACCGCAATGTTCGAAAACAATAAACGTAAGTAACCGTGTCGCATGTAGGCAGACTGTCGACTATCCTAAACTCCCGCGCTCGCGTTCGATCTTAATCCGCTCCAATCCTGAAAGTGGGGCCGTATAGGCTCAGCCAACGCTGAGCACGAACTATATAACCTTCATGAACCCTAAGACTACTCAAGTTATTTAGCCCAATTGTTAACATGCTGTTCCAATTTCATGTTGTAATTCCATTTTCATTTACAGTAGTAAGCAATAATCATCACACATATAAGTTCATACAATCACCATAACAATCCACAACAAGCAATAAGCAAGTATATAAACAACATCAATTAACGGTGCGAGAGTTACACTCTCTTGAACTATCCTGTTATGCGGCCTTGAGGCATTCTTGTTTCGTTGTTCAGGGCTAAGAATATTTCCTTAAATCATTTCGTAACTTTTACTTAGTTTGTTCAATTAAGGTGGGCGTCATGTTAGGACAACCCGTATAAGCTTCCTCTTCTGGAGCAGTCGCTCTGGTGCACTATAATAGTGCGGTTTGTCAGGAGTCCGCAGAGGCCTGACAGCCGGAGCCATTGCACCAACAGCAGTGCCCTCTGACCAACGATCGTATCCGGCTCGTTGGAGTTTCCATAGCGAGAGGACCCTATCCGGTCGTTCCCTCTCTTTGGTGATCACCCATGCGCAACCATGTAGTCCGTGACTACCCTTGCTTTTTCCTTATCTTAATTGTTTACTTAATTCCACCATATAATTTGGTCTGTGACCTTTACCTAAGATCTATGCTTAGGTTATGTAGAGTGTATTCTCTATGTAAGGACCTTTAAGGTCGTTAAATTTCGCCTAGACATCGCCTAGGCTGCGTTCATCCTCAAGTTTATATGATAAGTTCACAGTTATTTTCCTTTTACCACTTCCTTATATTATCATCCACAATCCGATCCGAGTTTTCATATCAATTTCCAATTGTAAATCGTCGCGTACAATAAAGATCGTGAAATAATAAACATTAAAATCCACAATCACAACATATAACAATCATATCACTCTTGGCAAGCAATCACATAAACCAGAACCCGAGGAAGCCCTCAGGAACACTCGACCACATAGAACGTACCGTACACCGATGTAATGCTAGCGTGCGGGATCACGCTCACCCTCTAATCCTTTTGTAATTCGACACCCTCACAACTGGAAATATAGTATACCGTTAGTGTTTACATCCCGAACCTCCTCACCGTATCAAGATAAGTTCTAATCTTTTTCCCGTAATAGATTCTTAGTCGGTTATATTATATGTTCCCTTTTCCTTAGAAAACATGTTCTACGTCTAGAATTGTAACATTTCCCGTAATGAATATATTCGTCATTTTATGTAAATGTTTATGAGGTATGCTTATGCTATAATAATTTTCTTATGACATATCTCGTTATATCCTAACATAATGTCACTCATATCATTGTAAACCTTATTCTTATTTCCAGCCCATATTTATGAAATTCTCCACCAGCCCACATAGTTTCGGAAATTACATCATCCTTCCCATTCCTCTTTGATTATTTGCAAAACCAGCCCAATTATAATCCTTGTCACACTTCCTCTCTTATTTAATTATAATCTATGTTTTCAACCTTGTAATATTTCTGTACAATATGTATATATATAAGTAACGCACGTTCGGTATCATACTTGTACATCCTTCAAAAGTTACATTTCTTTTCCCATCTCTTTTTATTTATTTACGAAACCAACCAAATATTGTTCCTGACACATTTCTACTTCTATTTAATTATAACCTAAGGTTTACCAACCTTAATATATACATACATAACACTTATATATATATATATATTTACACTCCTGTCCACTTATATATGCATATGTATTTTTTTTTTCCCGGAAATCTCTACCAGCCCCTTGGTTTCCTTGTATTTGTAATCTTTCCTCTTTTATTTTACAATCTTTCAAGTTTAACAGTGAAACCTCACATTATACATATCAACTATTTAAATTTCAATTTTCAACCTAGATTTTCTTCCAAATATCATCCGACACTACCGCCACTAACTCGATTTAATTGTGATTTACACCCTAACTTTCGGTATATTACAACTTAACCCCACAAGTTTTCTAAATGTGGTATGTTATTATTTAAACTACATATTATAACCTTACTTCATTAAATCACCAAAATCAGCCCCAAATCTTTACCTTGTTATGAATAGGCCCTGCTATCTTTTTTTTTATTACTTTCATTATAGCTCTATATTTCCTGAAGTTACACTAAAACCATATATTGTACCCTTGGTTATATTTCCGAAAATACCCACAATTTTTTTCCTTATTCTAAACCGACCCTTAGGATCTTAGGAATCACATTTTAGCCCTTATATTTTTGGTATTTGCATTCTAGTCCCATATTGTTTCAAAACCCTTTTTTTAACTTAATGTTTATTAACTCTCCAATCTAGTTGAATTAGATTTTCTAAATTAGTCAAACCTCTCATATAGTCAAAGTTGACCATTACATTCCTCTCTTTACCCACATTTCTTTTTGTTTCGAAATGCCCCTTTTTGTTTCCTATCTTTTATCTTTGCACTTAATGCCTTTTTCTTTTATAAATTCACATTTATGTTTGTAGTTTCCCAAATTAATATTTACGCTTTTTAATCAAATACTCACTACACCTTATTTTATTAAATTTTGGTTTCTACCCCATATATAAATCCTTTGTTCATTTAAAAGTTTATAAGGTTTACAATTTTCTTATTTCACATTATGACCTATAATAATTTCACACCAATATTCACCTAAAGTGTTCCTAGGTGACTTTGTTTTATTAGAATTTCATTTAAACACTAGAAATTTATATAGTTCTTCTCCTCACCTCCAAGGTTCAATTATTACAATTTAAAGTTCAAATAAATAATATACCATGGTTCAAGAATTCGGCCTAAAATGTAGCTTAAATTTAGTTTCAAAAATATCATTAAAATGTTCCTAAAATTCCTAACACCTCACGGTTTTGTTCCAGTCTTTCCAAACTTCTTTTAGCTCATTTTCCAACCATTTTACAAGATATATTCTTTACTTTGGTGAGTCATTTCCATTTAGTCTTTCTAGCCTAGCCTAACACTACTCACAACTTCCCTCACGTTTTTAAAGTTCAAATGACGATAGAAGTACCCATGCTCCTCGGTATGTTTACTGTCACTATATCATGAATTCTAAAACTTTAAAGCATGGGTTAGACTTTAGTTTACCTTGTTCTTGGTCACTACACTTTTCCCCAGCATTCTTGTCTCCTCTCTCGTTCGTTAGTTTGCTTCTTTCCAGCCTTGTATCCCCCAGTAATAGTACAGGTTAGATTAGTTTTGTATAACATTTTTTTTGTTTTAAAACCCACATACCTTTAGGCCTTAGTATGTGAGTTACCTGGTTAAGTTTTGGTTTGGTTTCCCCCTTGGAATGTACTGCCTCTTCACATCATTCAGCGCATCCATGGGTAATGCCACCATCTCAGCCGTAGCATGCATAGGAGGGAGAAAAAGTGATTAGTTTATGGGTTATCCATGGCTGGTTTAAGTAGTTTAAACGCGCGCTCTTGAACATTAAAGGAGTGATTCTTACCATAAGTTTCCAGAAGTTTTGTGCCATGGTTTCGTCACTAACCAAAAGAAGAAAGTGGGTCTTAGTTACATGAAAATCAGAGGAGAAAAGTTAGAGGAAATGCTCAAAACAGAGGTGTTGTTACCGGTTTCTACCTCAGTTTGGAGGCCATCCATGGTGAGCTTTCAGAGGCGTTTTAGCTTGGTGAGAAGGGCCGGTATCTCCCTCTAAATGTACAAATAGAGAGGTATAAAAACTAATGTGAGTTGAGCTTCATTCTCGGACAGAGAATGAGAGAAAAAATGTTATTCCATGTTTTCGTTTCTTACCTTTCCTTCTCTTATTTATGCAGGTTGCTCGGTGACTGTTTCTGCTTGTTACTATAAGTGGGCAACAATGGTTCTTAGTTGCTCAAGAATACTGGGAAAATCTCCTCTAACTGGTGCAAGAGAGGAGGAAAAAAAAGATGTTGAAGTTGGGGGGTTTATCAGACAGCAGAGGAAGATGTTATGGAGTTTTCTGCTTTCTCATTTCTCTGCATTCTCTCTTTCTCTTGACTGTGTGCTTGCTGAAACATGCATTTCTGCTCAAAATAAGACTGGGGAAGAAGATCCCCGCACTAAGTGTACATAGGAAGGCTTAAAGAGGGTTAATAGTGGTACAATAATTCTGAACAGAAATTGAAGAGGAAGCTGGAGTCTCATGCGGTCTGTTTTTTTTTTTCTTACCTTATTTTCTTGTCAGTTTGCTTGTTACTGCAGGTGGATACTGTCGATTTTGTTTTACTCAAGAGGAAGGTTAAAGTCTCTTAAAAACTGGTGCAAAGAGAATTGTTAAAACAATGTTTGTTTGAGCAGCATTTCTTTTCGGACAAAACAGAGAAAAAGAAAGACGTGAAGTTCATGTCTTTTCCTTACCATTTTTCCATGTTTTTTGTTAGCAGATTTATGACCCATGCTCCTGGTTTACAGTGGGGTATGAAGGGAATATGATTGAGGTTTTGTTGCTGCTTAGAAGATGAACTAGCTTGCTAGTAGTTATTGTTGTTCATGGTAGAAAAAGGAAGGTGTTGTTTGCTTATTTCGGTGGAAGGAGTGTAGAAATCTGTAGGCTGTCAACAGAGAAGGAAGAGGTTGCTGTCAACTGAAGGAAGTAGAGGGGGGGGGAATATTCTTCAACTGATGCGGGAGAGAGTTCAAGGCAAGGTTGAAAGTAGTATATTATTTTCGGGTAAAACAGAAGAGGGCAGACATTCTTTTTTTTTTTGCATTTTTCTCACCTCTTTTACCTGTTGTTTTGCTAGCTGATTCAAGGTTCATGCTCAGGATTTGTAGCTGGATATGATGGGAAGTTGGTGGGTGTTTTTCGGGTGTGAACAGATGAGGTTTGGAAGCAAGAAAATGGGTGGAAGATGGTCATGGCTCTCGGTAGCAGTTATTGTTCCTGGTTGCAGTTTGTTATTGCTGTTCTGTAGAAGAGAACAGAATGGAGTTTGAATGCAAGAAAAGGGTGGAAGGTGGTAATGTTTCTCGGTTGCAGTTGTTGTTCCTCTTGCCTGGGTACGATGGTATTGTGCTGTTTAGGAGGCTGGCCTGCCGGACTAGAGAAGAAAAGAGAGTGAAAGAAAAGCTTATTAAAGTATCTCCTTGTGTCATACATTGTACTAGCTAGTTGGACCTTTGTTCTCTTTTCTTGTTTTCAACCGAGACAAATGGTGAGGGGCTGGGTTATGTCACTTCCGTAGGTAAGGAGGAAAGGTAAGTGATGTTGACATGTCTTATTTTACATTATAGCTTGTACTTGTTTACTAGCTTACTTGTTTAGTCCCTTCTTGCTTTATTCTTTCTTTCCTTTGGCTGTAACCAGAACATACTGTGGAGTTGAGGGTGTATATCAGCCGAGAGTTGGAGGAAAAGGGAAAGGAATTAAGTAAGGTATACTAGTCGTTATTCTATCTAGGTAGGTGTACTTACATGTTATTTTTGTAGCTTTTGCTTTTCTACATTTCTTTCTTCTTCTTCTTTACCATGGCCGGCTCTGTACACATATGGGAGGGCAAGGTTCCTTGACTTTAGTATTTTAACAACACACATTAGTGGTACATAATGTGTCATTAATATGTTGGATGGTAGTACATAATATTTCTTGTTTTAATGTATATAAATGAGTGGTTTTTGTCTTCGAAACTTGATTTGTATATGTAAATCATTCTATGAATTTTTATCCCTTTATTTGTGACCTTGATATATGTATTAGAATATTACATATAATTTTAGTTTTAGGAGTTATTTTCTCCTTAACGATGTCCCCTTTTTGATTTGGGATTACATGTATAATTTGGTGTTCATTTTTAACTATATATTTATATACCAATGTTTATGATAAGTATTGGTCATTAGATGAGTAATTGTTGATCATTTAGCTTCATTTAATTTAATCCCTTATTATGTAAGATAATCAACATTTGGGGTATTTCAATATCAGACTTCTACTCATTCCATTTTACTCAATACTCAAGTTAGGAGTTAGGTGGTTAGGAATTAGTAGAAGTCATTGCACCATACCAAGGGTTAATACACTACACAAGTACACATCCACATACACATACACTTCATTCTCATCCATATATTTCATGAATTATACAAACTATATGTTCAAGAGAATACAACAAGAACAATATAGTTCAAACACAATTAAGTACAATAAAAGTCTGATTTGTGCATTTATCTTATTTGAGTGATCACATAAGCACACAAATCGGGGTAACCAAGTTAGGATACAGAGCATCAGGAAATCATACCATTCACCGTCGTACTCGTACTACCGTTCCCTTCGGAGCTCAACTATTCAGGTCCTATACATACGTAGGGTTGTACGGTCAATAATCTATCATTGACCTACTCGTTCCTTCACTAATACTTTCAATATATACTTACTAGTCCTCTACATCCCATACTTGATTTGAAAATCATTCTCTACTCATTACTTCTTGAACTTACTTTCTTACTCATGTACATACTTTCTCACCATTTAATGCTATTAATGGTGTATTACCAAAGTCCCATACATGTATGTACATACATATATAAATAGATGATTACCATTTTTTTTGTTTGGGGTCCGACCGACCCATGTGTGACCCGACCGACCCAAAACCCTCTGGGTCGGTCGAAGTCAAAAAGATTTCGACTCTGGAATTTATCTGGACCGACCCACGACCGACCCATTCCTTCTGGGTTGGTCGAAGTCAGAAACTTCGACTTTGGAGAATTTTACACCCCAACCGACCCACGACCGACTCACCCGTCTGGGTCGGTCGAAGTCTGAAAGTTCTACTTCAGAAATCCTTGCCCGACCAACCCATGACCGACTCACTTGTCTGGGTCGGTCGAAGTCAGTAAGTTTACGCTTCAATAGTTTTTAGCCCCGACCGACCCACGACCGATCCAACCTTCTGGGTCGGTCGAGAGCAGAATTGCCTATTTGGCTTTGTTTTAGTTATATTCTTTATTTATTTCTTCCCCAATCTTCCTACATGTAATCCCACATGTTTTAACAGTACTTAGGTCCTCTAAATTACCTTGATTCATCCCTTAATTCATTATTAAACTCCTTCCTCATTCCTATGTTAATCTACACACTTCTCTAGTTTTCATTCCAACACTTACAACAGTTTTTGTTTTCCTTATGCTACAGATTTTTACTCTATCTTCTACCCTTCAATACTTCCTCTACCATGCCTCTCCTAGCCTCCTAAATACATTACTTTACATCCTAGCTCTTCCCATTACTTAGCCCCTTTTTAAATCTGTTTTCAAAGTGGTTAATCACTCACAACAACTACCCAAAATACACCTAGTTATTGCCTAGGCTATTCCCTCTTCTTACACAACTAAGTCTTCTAATTTCTAGACAATTTTGACATAGTCTCCCCTATAATTTTCACTTTGCCCACACATTATCTCTGCACACACATCTCATTCCCAATGTTCCATATCAATTCAACACATTACAACACACATTATATTTCCTGCACATACATACTCATTACCCCATGTTTTCCCAAGCTTTTAAATATCCTTTACAAGTTTCAAAACAGCTTTATTCTCTTCTCCATTACACTACTACATCACTACTACTCATAACCACATTCATTACCCATTTTTAATACTCAAAATCTGTTACACTACACAATACAAAACTAGCTCAAGGTAAGAGTATTTACCTTGTGATTTTAGTTTCTCATTTTTCTTTCCCTTCTTCCTCTTCTTCCTTTTCCTTTCTCTCTTGTTCTCGGTTCCAATGGAGTTCACACTCCAATGCTACAACCCATATTAATACACAACACTACTTAGAATTCATTCTTAACTAACCCTAGAACTTAGACATGTTTTTAGGGTTTAGAAAAGAGCAT
The DNA here is from genome assembly GCA_023374045.1 of Limonium bicolor. NCBI lineage: Eukaryota > Viridiplantae > Streptophyta > Magnoliopsida > Caryophyllales > Plumbaginaceae > Limonium > Limonium bicolor. The sequence continues at coordinate 171,149,334 of CM041781.1, forward strand.
TACCTTCCAACCAATGAGCGAGGTCCTTGGTTAGCAAGATAGTAAGATTCCTAGCCCAATGGAGAAGCCAAAATCGGTTGGAGCACAAGGAACAAAACAAGGGTTCAATGTGAATTTTCGTCATGCCAAATGGATCTAGAAAAAGATGGGTTTCCAAGATTATTTTTACCTCAAAATGACAAGGAGATGAAGGTGCTTCTAATGGTGGTCCTCAAGCTCCAAATGCAGCACACCCATGGAGATGAAAGTGGGTGTTTTCGATTTTTGAAAGGAGGAAGATGTTCTCCTTGATGAGAGGATTCATATGGTACAAATTTTGTAATTTTTGGAGAAGGATTGGGTGTTGAACAAGAGGAGAGAAGAGGAGTGTTGGTGGTGGTTCTTCAAATCGCCATAGATGGCTTAGGGAAGAAGAAGAAAATGAGAGAGGGAGGGGGAAAATCGTGAGTGGGTGAGGGGAGTAGGAGAGAGACTCACTTTTTGCTTTTTACTTATTTTGTTTGTCATTTAGCAAATAAGAAGGAATAAAGAGGGTGAGAGAGAGGAGGGAAATCGGCTCCCCCCCCCCCCCCACACACACACAATCACACACACGCACGCACGCACGCACGCACGCACGCACGCACGCACGCACGCACGCACGCACGCACGCACACACACCACACATGCACGCACACACACACGCACGCACACACACACCCACACACACACACACACACACAGAGATTTTTACTTTTTATTTGCAAAGGTGGACACATTAGTTTTGCTTTATTACAGTTTACACCCCACAACTTCTCGTTTTTATAGTTTTTACTAACCGGAACCCGTTTTCCGGAATTTTCTCGTTTAGTTACTTTTATTGGTTCTAAACCTTCATTAATGTTTATTAATGACTATTTGGTTGACCAAAATTATTACGAGTCTATTTGACCCGCTTAAAGTCGCGTTTTTCCGGTTTCCTCGAAAAACGCGCTTTAAGGTTCATTCGTGCTTTTAATCCATATTAAGGATCCATTTTCTTCGGGATTTGTTCCCTAACGTTTATTTAGACGTAATTAAGCCTTTAAAATACTTATTAGCCTAATTAATCACTATTTTTAATTATGGGGTATTTCACAACAGCAGTAGCCACATCAGCGGGTGTGGCATCATCAGCCCATCATTATCATCATCATCATCATCGTCAGATGAACCACCTCGAGCCCTTCCATCTCCTCCTCCTTGAACCCTTCACGCAAGTCGCCATCATCATTAACTTCATGTTGGAGATGATCTTCAACGGGTGTTGGGTTTGAGAAATGGTTTTTGTGTATGTAAAGAGGTTTCATTTTGAGGAGGAGCATTGAGTAGGTGAGAAGTGTTTGTGATGATTTGTGTTTGGTGTGGAGAATATGAAGGCAAAGGGGTTTGGTTTTCGGGTGGTGTGAAGCTTGGAGGGGCTTGGTGTTGATAAGTTGAGGAGGTGAGAAGTGTTTGTGGTGGTTGGTTTTCATGTACTTCAACATACAAATCATAGAATATATCTCGTGGCCCTTCACCCTGACAGTAGAACATGACATTTTGAGCATCCTCATCGTCATCGATGGGTATCACTGTCCACTTCTTAGTGTCGTCATTCATTTGACTGGCCCATCCTTTGTGACACTTTCACTTCGCGGGTGGAGATGTTGATACCGAAACGACTACCAATCTGAGCAATAAGCTGCTCATGATTGGTGTCGACACTAACTAAAAGGAGCTTCTTCTTCCCACCCTCGTAATCTCTCCATTTACCCCAAGCACGATTTTGCCACTAACACGACACAAAAACTGGATAAAGGCTGACATGTCCACCTATTTGATAACACCATTGAATAATAAAAAATTAATCAACCATTCCCAACAATTTGCCTTAGTACAGAAAACCATAATTAACTAATATCACCACCCACAATCAGTCATATAGCCACCTATTAACTCAACGTTTTCCATTCAAAAATATCAACTATTGTTTGAGCAATCATATAATTCAAACAAATAATATTCGAACAATAGTACAATTATCATCCACAATATATTATAAATTTACAAAATATTAGTAACAAGGTAGAATTTTAAGAACATTCAAAAATCCAAAATTCATAAACCAAAATCTACATATTATAGTTACACATCTCCACACATTTCACTAACAATGTAACAGTCAATTACAATTTTCAAACAGAATCCCAATTCTCTAACAATACCTAAATTAGTTTGATTTAGGGTTACCTCTTGTAGTTGTGCAGATATGCACAGAGATTGAATCTGGGTGGTGGCGGCAGCAGGGGCGGCGACCTCCAGGCGGCGAAAAAACGCCCGGAATACGGTGGTCTTGGGCGCTGGTGTCACGGCTGATTTGGGAGCTCTGCTCTCTGTATACTGCGGGAGGAAGAAGAGAATGAGAAGGGGAAGAAGATAAAGAGAGGGCGGGATAATATAACCCGTAAAATCATCTCTTGAAGAGACAATTTCAGTTTCTAATGAAATCGTCTCTTCAGTAGTAATAGCCGCGGTCTTAATTAGACAAGAAATCGTCTTCTCACTAGACGATTTCGTGAAATCGTTTTTACAAGAGACGATCCACCGACTCAGCTGTTTACGTGGCGCGGAGTTTTGTGAAATCGTCTCATTCTTATTTGATAATTCATGAAATCATCTCCTGCAAAAACGATTTCTCTGGAAGTGCTATTTTAGAAATTAGTTTTAATGGAGGATAAGCAATATTTTCTAAGGAGAAGGTTATTTCATATTTTTTTTTGATGGAAAAAGCACATTAGAGTTAAGACTAGAGCCACGGCAAACATACCCGTGTGCAATCCTCGCGTCATCTAAACCGGACCCCAACTGATGCCGCATCACCAATCTCTGTATAATCCCCTGACCTGAGTACGACGTGGGTAATGCGTTCTCCTGACATACTAAACTTTGTATAATCTCCTCTATGATCTTTCTTCAGCCTCCTTGTAAACTCTTGAGTAGTACCATCAGTCTCAACCTCCAGCTGCAATCTTCATGAAAGCAGACTACATTTCTTCTCTTCTTGTTGTGCAGCTTCAACCATACACAGCTACACCTCATTCTGCTGTCCTCCCCTCAGGCGCCCAATGTAACCATCTCAACCTCCTGCCTTCCTTGAAATATCGAGTTTGATGTTTCCCAGTTTAACTTCGTAGCTTTGACATAGCGACATAGTAGTGTCATAGCAGAGGGAATAAAGGCCGGAGTTTCACAGGGTTTCACAAGGAGGAGCTATTGTACCAGTGGAAAGGAGTATCTGGTGAGTAGCTGCGTCATTTCGAGTTGTGGCGTATTCTTTGGATTTATAATCTCCTTTTTTATAGTGAAGAAATGCACTAATGAAGATTTTATGTCGGAACTGCCTGTTTCTGCTTTGATCTGCAAGTGTTCGACAAAATGCCTTAGTTAGAACTTGCCTGTGACGGCTATGTATTTTACTTAGGCAGGCTCTTATTTTCACCTTCCGACGATATTGGAATCTCGAATCAACTAGTTCAAGAAAGGCACCTGCTTGACCTTCTTGTCACCTGAGTTTGATCGTACGCTTGGTAACAACCGTAACATTAGAGATTTAAATTCTGCAATTGATGCCGGGATTTACTTTATTGAGTGCGAATTTTATTAGAGGAAACGCATTGAGTGTTTATCTCCTGAAAGTTTTATAATTGTCCGTGCTAAGTACTCGGGTCCGGACTTACCTTTGAACTTACCCATTCTCCTAACTCAGCCTTTGTGATTCATCTGCCAGGCCTCCTATACGTTATTGCTTTCCAATATGGCCAGAATCCACCACCAATGCAAGAAACTTGTAACGGGAAGGCCATTTACAGGTAGAGTGTACTTTTCAACTGAACCAGAGAACGAGATGTTCGACCCAATGAAACAAATCTGCAAGGTCATGATATCTTGTCCTCAATTAGGACTTGAAACCATGCTAAACCAGAGTGGGGCAAGGGTTTCCCCTGAAATAGTGGTGAATGTTCTCAAGAGGTTCGAGAATGCAGGTATGCTAGCATATAGGTTTTTTGAATGGGCTGGCAAGCAACGAGATTATACACACAATACTAGAGCCTATCATGCAATGATTGGCTCCCTTGCCAAAATAAGGCAGTACCAGATTATGTGGGATCTGGTAAATGTCATGAAAATTAAAGGGTTGTTGAACATTGAAACATTTTGCATTATTATGAGAAAGTATGCTCGTATGCAGAAGATAGATGAAGCAATTTATGCATTCAATGTGATGGAAAAGTATGATTTGACACCCAACTTGGCTGCTTTCAATGGCCTCTTGAGTGCTTTCTGCAAGTCCAAGAATGTCAGAAAGGCCCAAGAAATATTTGATAAGATGAAAGACCAGTTTTCTCCAGACTTAAAAACCTATACTATATTGCTTGAAGGCTGGGGAAAGTCACCGAATCTACCAAAGGCAAGAGAAATCTTCAGGGAAATGGTTGATGCAGGTTGCAACCCTGATATAGTTACTTATGGCATAATGGTGGATATACTCTGCAAAGCTGGGAGAGTCGATGAAGCTCTTGGCATTGTCAAAACCATGGACTCTAATGATTGCACTCCCACATCCTTCATTTATAGTGTCCTTATCCATACCTACGGGATTGAAAACAGGATTGAAGATGCCATAGATACATTCTTGGAGATGGCAAAGCAAGGAATTGCGCCTGATGTTGCAGTGTATAATGCTTTGATTGGTGCTTTTTGTAGAGTAAATAAGGTAAAAAATGCGTATCGTGTCCTAGGGGAAATGAGAACCAAAGGGATTGCACCTAATGCAAGGACTTGTAACATAATTTTGAATACACTTATTAGTCGACAGGAGACCCAAGAAGCATTTAAGGTTTTTGTCAGGATGAAAAAGCTATGTGATCCTGATGCAGATACATACACTATGTTGATAAAGATGTTTTGTGAAAGTGGAGACATAAAGATGGCTCTGAAGATTTGGAAGTACATGAAGGAAAAGCACTTTGTTCCAAGCATGCACACATACTCAGTTCTTATCAGTGGGTTGTGCGAGGATAAAAATGCTAGCAAGGCTTGTGTGCTTCTTGAAGAGATGATAGAGAAAGGAATCTCACCATCTGGTTTGGTTTTTGGAAGGCTTAGACAGTTGCTGATTAAAGAAGGTAGAGAAGATGTGCTTGCGTTTCTTCAGGAGAAGATCAACCTTCTGGTGAAAGAACCGTTATGTGATTGATAACTTAATATGTGGTTTCTACTCGCTGGAGCACCATGGATCCAGAGAACACCAATAAATCTTGTTGTGTAGGTGACAGTACAGGTCAGTGTTACATCTTCTTTATGCTTATACTAACTTCTTGCTTTGGACATGTTTCTACCTCCAGCGCATTACCTTGACTTGTGATGTGGAAAATATAATGCTTAGATTTTTTATTTTAGTTGGAGCATCATGTTTTTTTCTCCTGTCTTTCTCCCGGTATCAGTTTCCATGAGCTTTAATTTTTTCTGTGGGTGGAAGACGAAAAACTTTTTTGTCATGGTTAATTTCTTACTTGAAATAAGAATATGCGCTTGCCTTAAAACTAAAGAAAATAGAGGAATGGGAGAAGTGAGGCCCTATATACCAAACTGCAGTTAAACGCCTGGTTCTTCTATATTATATGTCAATATGGTATTGGAAGATTTGATTAATTGGTCATCAGGTTCTTAATGTGCGCAAATCCCTTTGTCCCCCTTCATTTTTGAATTTATATCCATGGTAATTTATGTTGTTCATGCCACTACAATAGGTTGCTGAAGTTAGTAGTGCACATACAACATGGTGGAACAGAAATTCATAGACTTCAGGACAAGACTATTTGGTCAGTTTATGCAAAGCATGAACGTCTATTATTGGCAAAATGCAGTGTATGGATCCAATGAAGCAGTGTGACACCATATATGTGGTGCCTGATTATTCCACTATAATGTGTATCACATTGATGCTGTGGCATCGTCGGAAAGGTTTGTTGCTTCCATTTGTGATATCAGTTTTGTACGCTCTTTGGAACAGATTTCTTCTAACAAGTCTGGCTTCGCTTTCTTGATAATCCATTCTTAAAGAACAGATATACTTTAGATTTGAGATGTCTTGTGCAATTTTGAGATACGTCTGCAATAGTGTACTCCCTCCTATTCAAAATATATGTCATTTTAGAGTTCAGATTATCTCTAAAACGACATATTTTAAATAGGAGGTAGTATTATTTTCTTCTAACTGTGCAAGCATGGATTGGCATGTGGGAGAAGTTCATGCCGTTTAGTTGAAAGACATACCTTGATCATGTTTTTGATGAATGCACGCTACACCACACCATATGTACACGTCTTAGCTCGCCATAATGATGTTTATGGTGACATATAAAAAACTCTACCATATCGAAAAAAACTTCTCTCTCTTGGCGAGAGATCTTCTCTCTCTTTAGCGAGAGCGTTTTCTTCTCTAGCCTCTAGTTTAACTTCTGCTACTCATGGTGGCTTTTTTCGGATGGTTTCGTTCTAGTTTTTTTCACCTATGGAGTTGTTCGGTGAACATAGGAAAACTTGTGATTTTTTAAATCTGCTTAACTGCACTTAATCTATTGCTTCCTTACAACTCACTTTAGTGGGCCCAAAGAAGCTTAATAATCGAATAAAAAACTAGCACATGTCAGCTTAATTGAAAGAAGTACTGAATCGCTTCTATAGAACGGCCCCTATAGCTTACTGGTATTATTATGCAATAATAATCATGAGATTTACTAAAGGTCCCATGGCATCTCTAGTTATCTTTCCGTCTTCTATAGTTTTAGCTTTTGTGGTTGTTTTTCTTCTATCTAGTCGGGTATTTTGGTTTGTCGGTTGTGGTGATACGGATTGCACTCAAGGATCGAACTAGGTCTTCTTTAGCGGTGGACGACGACATAGCCAGTGTTCAGAGATCTTTGACACCTAGTTTCTTGGGGACGTCTTGTGCTTAGTTGGTCGGTCCCTCGCGAATAATGGACGTGCTCTTGTCCCATTGCTTTCTTTTCTCCTTCATTGTGTTTTTAGGAAACTTACTCTCGCTGATGCTGCTTATGGAGCTGGCTGTGGACAGATGGAGCAACCAAGCAGCCAGCCTTCATAACTTCAAATCTTCTGTGGGTGATGCACCTAGCGTTGATGATGGAAGAACTCCCTCACATGGCTGCTCCAAATGTCGAAGGAGGGGATAGACCTTCACCCAAGATATCTCCGGCACGATGGAGTTACTTGGATCGGGGATGCGCTCCTACTAACTCAAGTCTCTTCACCGGCATTTGTTTCTCCACCGTTGAGCCCTGGCTCCACCGTTCTCCTTTCCTTGCTGCTGCTACTCCCGGTTCTGGCTACTATCAAGGTGGGCACGGGTCCAACATGGGCTTCTGCATAGTTAGTGACAAGGCCAACAACTGTTGCATGTCTCTAGGAGAGTCGATGGATTGTAGCTGGACTTACTGAAAACATATAATTTGTCCCTCAAATCTCACAAATGAACAGAACACCGAGAGTTATAGTGGTTCGGCCAATAATCCGGCCTACATCCACTTCTTGACAATATCTTTATTCCTTTCATTGGCATTAAAAGTTTAAAGAGCTCTCTAGTGTTTTCTCTCTCTTCTAATATTGTGTCCCCTTATAAATGAACCCCCCATCTCTATTTATAGACTTTTCTAGGGTGAAGTCTATCTCTCAACTCTTGTACATGTGGTATTACTTTATTGGAGCAACCCTCCTGTAACACCTCTACCGGTAACCAAACGATTATCTCCTAACCCGTCTCAATCACCAACAACAAAGCAGCAGAAATTCCAATACAATCGGGGGTGGTACAATGCCGTTAGTCACCCACGTGACTAACAAGGCCCAATCCAATGCAACATTACAAATACAATCGGTCTAATGGATTATTATACCGAGTACTTCTTTAACCAACTCAACAACAATATAAATACAAACCTCATTCAATTCTATACCGAGTATCTACAGTTCTTCAAGTACCGATAATCAATTGATCTTACAACTCCACAATACAACAATTACAATCCCTAAACAACTACCCATGCTTAATGTCAACCCCGTCTTACTCTCGAACGGTGATCAGCTTCAATGTTCCTGTAAAATAAAAACAGTGCCCCTAGGGGCTCAGCAAAATTGGTGCATATGAAATTCGCATACCCCGCGTGCTAACGGGGGTACGCCGACTACTTTGGTCGAGAACATGCGGTTCATTTTAATTCAATCAACATGCTCATATACAAAGTATTCAAACAAGGAATACAAGAATAACCAACACACAAGTTTGTTAGTCATAATATATTTACTCTTAGGCCTTGAGGGTTCCTACCTCACTATGCCTTGGTTCCTAATTCATTATCTACCCATTCTCTTGGGTTACCCTTACTCAAGCTCTCTTACTCTCAAACTCAATCAAGTTCTACAAGTTACCAATTCAACTCTCAACTCATCAAAATCTATTCTCAAACTCAACCTCAATTCTCAATACAATACTCAATACTCAAAGACATCTTTTAAGTCTTTGCCCACGACCTCCGGGCAGAGTCATACACAAGACTCACCACCGGGCTTACAATACAAATGGAGCTATACAATTAGCTCCTCAAATACTCAAATTTCCAAATACTCGATCAAATACTCAAATGTCCGTATCTCTACCGGACTACTCAAATTCCCAAAACTCCTTTCTCGGAGTTATTTCACAATCTCAAGGATTAGCCTAGAAGTATCTCTCTTGATAGCATCTATTAGCTTAGGGAACTTCTCAATGTCTAGTATTCTCAGATTTAAGGTTTTACCCAACTTATCGAATACTTTCATGTTCGGGACATTGTTTATATTAGTCGGATCCTCTCTTTAGGGTTCGACTATCTTTCTAAGGGGTTTGGTGATCCCTTGCCATTCTTTACTTTTCTCAAGGTTCATGCTTGAACAATCATCAATCCTCTAAATAGAGGTTACTTATACACTTCCACTATTAATTGTTTTGTGGATTGAATCAATTCGGTTCTCTAACCGTTAACGGGAGTTTACTAATCCCGTACAATTCTCTCACGTTCTAGTGAGTTCATAGGTTTGCGTTATCATTTATTGGTTCGATAGTTTTAGTGTGTTTCCATGTTTTTATTAATTCACAACTTGACTCTTTCTACGAGTCACTACTCAAACAAGACTCAACTATGAGTCGCACTACAGTGCTCATTCACACTCAAGCAATTCATCCACAATCATACATTTCATGAATTATACAAACTTTAAACTCAAAATACAATCCAACAGCAAGCAATACAAACAAGCATTACAAGGTGCAAACAATCCGATTCGTGCTTTTATCTTGTTAAGGTGATCACATAATTAAACAAGCACACAAATCACAGTAACCAAGGTAGCATATGGGGCATGAGAAAATCATACCATTCACCGGGGTTAGCTTTACCGTGTGACCTCATGTTCCTTGGTTCACACTTGTTCCACTGATAACATTCAAATGTTTCTATTAACATTAAGGTGTTACGGTATGTAAAACTAATACTCCCGTACTTAACTCCGTTATCCCGTTATTCCTTAGTTTTGTTCATGTGTTCTTAAACTCACCACTTCCTAATTCACTTCTAAACTTTGTTTACACTTCCAAGGACCTTTATAGGTCACCAAACAAGTCCTAAACATCATCTAAAACCATCCCCAATCAATTCCCCGTCATTAGGACACTTTAAAACACATTCTGTTACATTTTTAGCCTGGTCCGGGTTTGTGTCCGGGGTTACAAACCCGGACCAATCCCGGAAATGAGTTTCTGGCTACTTTTTCATGTGGTCCGGGTTTGTGTCCGGGGCTATAAACCCGGACCAACCCCTGGGATCACTTTCTGCCATGTTTTTGGGGTGATCCGGGTTTGTGTACCGATTTGCAAACCCAGACCAACTCTGGAACTGTCAAATTTTACATTTTTTGATCAATTTTCAACCCCTAATTCACCTCTAATCATTCCCTAATCTTTCCACATGTTTTCTACACATTTAAACACCCTAAAACTGAAATACCCCAAATCTAATTAACACTTTAAAACAATTAGATAATGAAAATTAATCTAAGGATAAATCATTTCACGTACGCATGCAAACACATGCATGCAAACGTTACGTAAAAACAGTCGTTTCACCATAAACGCTAACAAGCGTAATATTATAAACGTCTCAAAGCATTTATAAATGCTAAAATAAATTGATATACACACATAAACAAATGTAACAACGTATGTTACACCTATTACATATATATCATAAAAACATAAGAACCCATCAGAGGTCAAGAATACGCACCAAACATCTTAACCACAAGAACACTCTTAAAATGCCTTAGAAACGTGCGTTAAGCGTGACCTTGTATGACCTTTTAAAACTCAAACCAAATGGTCATACCCTCATTATATGACTATACAAACATATTTCCCAGACCATATTTAGTTAGAAACGCAAAGTGCCCGGGAGTGCTCACGCACGCCCCTTAAAGCACGAGAAGCCCCGGAAACCCCGGAAATGCGTTCTAAGTTGATATAACTTAGTTTTTTTCACTCCAAATGGTTAGTTGACCATTATTAAATATTTATAAAAGGATCCCCACGTCACTTTTCCATTTAAACACAAAGTGCTCGGGGGAAATTCTTAGCGCTCCTGTTTTGGGCCTAGGAGTCCCGGAAGCCACGAGAATTATGTCATGAGTTGATATAACCCCATATAACTCAATGTAACACCTTAATATATCATAATTGACCATAAACAATGTTTAAAAACACTTGGAACTCGTTGGAACAATTTATTTTCCAAAATATCCTTAGAGCGCACTTTCGGGTGCCGTAAAAACGCGTTTTACGCAATTACCTTGAAGTTTTTGAGGAGCCACGAATTGGGAATCTTAAATGGGGAGGTCTTGACCATCTAAATCAATCAAAGACAGTGCTAAATCATAAGCACAAGTGTGGCCGAAATTTTGGTTAAAAAGTACTATAATTTCAGCATTTACCTTAATAACTTTCATCTTTTATCTTGGTATAAATGTACCAAATAAATGTTGTAACTTATAACATGTTACAATATGATCTTAATATAATATAGTGTGACAGAAATCAAGTTGAAAATCAACCCCCTCTCAAAACACATGTGGCCGTTTTTTATAAGGTATTTAACATGTTAATACCTTATTTTATGACATGAAACTTTATGAGTCATCTCTCCATGTGTTGTATAATATAATGTCAAGTTAATACAAGACCAAGACAGCTCCCATGCTGCCAAAAATCTGCACCAAAACAAGAGCATGTTAGCTTTGCAAAAGTAAGAATTATAAATGGAAAAGTTAGATCTAGATCTAGGAAATTAATATGTTAGTCCCAGAGACCATCCTATGTTAATCTAAGAAAATAAAATGACAGTAAAAGAAGCTCAAATCCAGCTCCATTTCGTGAGCCTACAAGGGAGAAAGGAGACTACTTTGAACATTGAAAATCAAAAGAAGTAAACATACCTACCTTACCTTGTCCTTTAGTTTCCATGATTTAAGCCACATGCTCTTGCCTCTTCACATGGCCGAAAGTAAGCCTTGATTGAAGGACTTTTGGAGCCTGAAAATCAAAAGCAAATCAATAAACAAGTCTTGACCTAACATGTAACACCCCTACTCTATTCGGCTCCTAATCATCTTACTTAACAATATAATCGCAGCGGTAATCTCAACAATTGACTACTGGTGTCACCGTTCTTGCTCGCCCATACGAGAAACGTCTTCCTGATAAGCTCTTAAATACGAAACATTTTCTCGCAGTGACAACAAGAGATAGATCTAAACTCCCAAAACCAATATAAAATACATTCACAGTGAGCTTTCTACGTATCCGAAACCTATACATGTTTCTAAGTTCGTATTAAAATGCAACAGTGCATGTTTAAATAACTGTAATCAAACTACCCAGCGCGTCACTCTCTTTGCCGACACCGGAAGTTGCATACCTGCAAAATGGTAGTTTGTGGTATAGAATCAGCCCCTGCTGAGTATGTTATTACCTGACTGTCATGCACCCTCGGACCATTCAGTTATTTGGTCGAGAGCATGCAATTCGTTTCCATACAAATAGTTCAATGTTGAAACTTAAAACAACAATATATATTGCAGTAATCTCAAATAACAAACAAACCCCCGGCTTCACACATCGCATTGTAATAAACCACTGAAAGCGTTTACAACGCTTATATGAGTACAGAGACTCCATTCCAACAAACACTTAATAATTCATAATTGAGTTCAGCGACCATCGACCAAACACCCAACCACAATCCACACATGAGTACGGTGATCGACACAACCAGTTCACAACACACAATATGAGCACAATGGCTCGTTCAACAAATCCACCAACATACCACACATAACCACAAAGCACAACCAATGAACAACAAGGCGAAGTAACGAGAATTATAAACGAGTATGAACTCTCGTCTTTGCATGCAAGCCCAATAATGTTCGCCTAATGTACGAGTTAATATAGTCGTTCGTAATTGTTCAGTCATGTCTAATGACACGTCTCGTTAGAACGACGTGTCTCTAAGTTACCCATCTCTTATGGCGGGTCCACCCACGGCAATAGCCACTCCAGCGTAGAGTCTCCGTCCTACGAACAATCTCTAGTTCGTTGGAAATTTATCCAGATACTTACGGCTACCACACGGTGTCCTAGTATCGTTAATGGATCACAGTTCACAAGAGCCACATCCTTGATAAACTTATCTATACCATCGCATTGCTTTACTATTCTTTTTTTTTCTAACACAGCAGCCAAGGTCGTAGTCCAATCCTGAGTATGTCGACTCGGGATCCAGTGCTAGATACGAGAGCGGCGTTAAAGAGGCCAATGCTCTGTATAAGTCTCAGATATTTTATATATCTTATTATCCAAATGCTACAACGTTTTACTTACGTTCCTTATATTACACATATAAGATAGCATCATTGCCGCTAGTTCGTTTATAATATGTTCATATATACGAACGGTACTGTTATCGCCACAACAGTAATAATAATAAAGCAGCATTAATACGCAACTCAGCATATTAATTCACAAGCAGACATTCAATCTTATCACAGATTTTCACACAATGTCTGAACTGAGGAAATCCTCAGAGACAATCAGCCACATAATAACATACCGTTCACTCGGATTGTATTACGGTGGAGTATGAATCAGCAAGGTCCTATGCTCCGTGTGTCGTCTCTAGCAGTCTAAACAACACATAATGCTACTGATTAGCATCCCGTATAGCAGTACAACTCTACGTACCCCGTACCGTCACTAATACCTCCCGGTTAATCCCCCGTTATAACTGTCAATGTTGTCGGGTTTTCAGCTTAACTCGAGATCGGTAACGTTTTATTACATGCGTAGTCTTGCCTTGTATATAATATACTTATTGTTGAACTTTGTTATCGCATGTAACTTGATGTATATTCGTATATCGTATAGTTTGTTTCTTTATTGCATGTATGATTCTTTGTCATGCACTATACATCTCACCTTAGTATTTATTCTTCTAAGGTTTGTCTCTTTTTTTTTCAATGTGTATAATTCATACGCAAACAATACTTTTGAATCATATAAATCCTTATTATCCCATGTAAACTTCTTAACATTAGAATCCCATATCCAATGTTTATAATTCCTTCCTCTTCATCTATTATCATTTTAATTATGATAATTTACAGTTATTAAACCATGTCGCCATAACATATATTATTTATATACATGTATTATGGAACTATTCATTACATGGTAAGTCTTAATATAATCCATTTTTAATGAATACTTCTTTTATATTAAATGTTATAACTCTTATAACATTGAAAACCATATTATAAATTTCATCCAAAAATATTAATATTTCCGAACAGCACCTATCTTTTTAAGTATTTACAAAACCCACCACTTAGTTATATAATGTTACATTATTGTTATATAACCTATCTTATGACATTTAAGTCATTAAAACAATTAAACTATAGTTATATTTTGTTTATAAAATACCAAATAGCCCTTATATTTCGGTTTCCATTATACACCACTAAAATTCTATAAATCACAATTCCATCCCAATTTATAATACATAGTTTTCTAATTCCCTTAAACCATATATTATACATATATCTTTCTAAAACCTTATACATCATTTCAAAAATTACCAAACTATACCAAAGGTTATAAATATTAAACCTTATACTCCTTAAATCTCGGTTTTCACCCCTTTGTTACCCATTTGTAACAATGTTATAAAGTATCTTATATTATACTTATATAACTCATATAAACTCCAAATTTGACCAAATAAATTCTAAAAATTCCTAATAACCTAAGGTTTGTACTAAACTCCATTTAGTACCCCAAGTTTTCGGAAATTACATTATAGCCCCATCTCTTTTAATCTTTTACAAATTAATACTTATCTTAATATAAGGTAGTATTTTAATTTCTTAAATTTTCCAAACTTGGTCAAAGTCTCCTATATAGTAACTTTGACTTCTAATACCAAATGGGAACCATTTTCGGTATCACTAATAATAACCTATACTTTTCTATTTTTACAATTTTGACCCAAAACTTTATAAAATGTTATAATTTTTATCAAATCATTTAAAAACCCTAAATTGCTCTAAATTAAGCCCACGGCTTTCTAATTTCCTAGTAATTACGAATTGGCCCCCAATTTTAATTATAAGCATAAATAAAACTAATAAGCTATAAACTTAAATTAAAATGGCCTAATGACATGGCCTTATTACAAACCTTGAATTGCAAAATAAATTACAATAAATGTCTAAAATATAGCATATATTCTCGGCCTCACTTTGGTTAATTATTTTTCCACATAATGTCATAATTTGACCATTATGTTAATTAAATCTCTTAAATGACTAGCTTAATTTATCTTAGCCACTTTGTTTTTTCCATTTTTTAGGTCAATATGACCTATATTGTAATTTCACTCTCGGCCCATATATATCTTTTTTATTTTCTATATAATATATTATATATAGTATATATATATATATATATATATATGCTTAAAAATTATAAAAATCATAAGTTTAAGGTGTTTATACCTTGGTTATTCCTCGTATGCACTCGGCCTCTTGTAGGAAAATTCACCACATGATTTAGACATGTTTAATACACAAAAACAAGATATGGTTACACTCCAAGCTTGAGCTTAACCATAAGGAATAATTAATGTAAGATTTAAGGCAAAAATCACCTTAAAAATGCAAGGGAAGTTCTAGGTGGTTTCGACCTGAACCAAGCACACCACAAGGTGTTAGATCCACCATATTGACATAGGAAATAGTTAGATCACAACAAGCTACCTTGTTATTAGGTTTTACCTTGGAAAAATGCCTTAAAAGAGGGTATTTCCTTTGGATCTTGGTCACCCTTGCTCCAAATGGCTAACCAACTGAATGAACAGTGTAAACTCATAAAAATTGAAGGAAGAAAACCGGATGTAGAGTGGAGAGGCTTAAGGTATGTTTTTACCTTAAAATGCAATTTTGAGCAACCTTGGTCCCTCTACTTGTCTCAACCGAGTTTAGCTCTTGTTCTAACCTTAGAACACTGAGAATAAGCCATAGGAATTGATGAGCCACGAAATCTAGGTGTAGGTAGTGAAGAGATGAAGAAAAAGGGCTAAAAATGACCTTAAAACACTTACCTTAAGAGCTTAGGAGTTAGATCTGCCTTCCATGCTCAAGAACAAGGCTTGAGAGCTTCAAGGAAGGGGAGGGACTCGGCTGGGCAGGCTGGAATCGGACAAGGAGGAAGAAAGAGATGGGTAAGGTTTGAAATAATTGAAAAAGTAAGTTTTACTATTGCAAATTGAATATTAGGTAGCAATTTGTCTACTAATGATTGTGAGCTGTCTCCTCCCTCCTTGCCTGCCGATCTCCATGGTCCAAGTGGGTCAATTAATTGACCATTGACCATACTTGGTCAATATTGACTCATGCGGGCCCCACTTTAGGGTTTTATTAATATTTTAATATTAAATTTGTAAAAATTCGTAAATTTCTGGAATTAAATTCCTAATATGATATAATGTGATATATTATCATATTTAAAGGTAATTATAACCTTTAAGCCCATTAAAAATCAATTTAGAAGGCAAACTCACAAAAACGTGCTTTAAGGTGTTTTAGTGCACATTTTTGTGTCACAGGGTGTTCCTGGGCTTAGTTCTCCTTGAGAACGATTTTTTTCTGTGTTCATTACGTCATTATAATACTTAGGAATCCACTTTGGATCCTATTTGAGGTCATACAATCTTTATGGTGTCTTAAAGCACATTTTTGGCTTTACCGATCTTAAGGCGTGTTTTGCCTTGTTGCGATCTTTTAGATTGTTCCCCAGTAATATTTAGATGTTTATTAATCATCTTAGATCATTAATAGATCATTTAATTATATTTTAAAGGTTAGGGGTATTTCATAACATGCCACATTATGGGTCTAAATTAAACAAATCCATTTCCTTTCTTTCCTAGCTTAAGTTATACTGTTGCAATCTCATTCTTTTCATTCCTTGCAACCGATTTTGGTAAGCTCTCTCTTCTCCTTTCATCTTCTTCCTTTGAAGCTCTTAAGTCCATTAATGAAGGTTTAACTTTTATCTTCATTTCTATGTTAATTTCCTAGCATTTCTCATCAAGTCTTGAAGCAAAAATCTTCCTAGCATCAATACAAGATTTTAGCATCCATTTATACTCCAAGGAAGTTGTCTTAAATCAACATTAATTCAAGGAGCACCCATGATCATCTTAAGGTATTTTTCATGCTTGAAAATCCTAAAGACACATTATATATGTATCAGAAAATTCTACATCTTCTAAAGCTCTTTTCTTCATCAATTACATGAAGGAAAATTGGTTATCCATCCATCCTAGGAGTGCCGAAAATATAAGGTAAAATACCTAAGGTAAATCCTTGGAAAACTACTTATAAATCTACTTAAGATCTTTGTTAAGATCTAACTCCTAAACCCCTTCCTTTCATGCATAAGAACCGAAGTTGGAACATCAATTTCCATTGAAGGAAGCTTGGGAAATTCAAGAGGAGTTCAAGCACTTAATCATCCTTTATTAAGAGTAAGTTTACTAAGCCAATCTTTATTGTTTTAAGCTTGGGTAAGCTCTTAAAAATTGTACAAAAATAATGTACACCTTCTTAGATAATTAAAACCGAAACTATATGGTAATACATACCAAAAATATAACTTATAACATATATGGTAAGATTATTACCTTAAGACACATTTTTGTATTACAAAAAATATCTATGTTAAGTAAGTGTTCATGCCGAATTGTCTAGGGAAAATATGCTCCATTTTGAGCTAAAAATCAATCTAAGACATTACCATAATTTTTACATGAGTTATATGGCTCATATGTATTTATGTATAATTATAATAAGTTATAAATTAACTTTTATAAACTATATGGTAGCATATAATTATGGGCGAATTATATTGGTTAATAATAGGTTTTAATGAGCTACATATGTATATAAACTTATATTATAAAGTTTGGTGAGTTAAAAATATTTACTAGTGCTTAAATGGCTAGTTTATTAAGTTATGTGGCTAAATTGTAAATTTTAAAAAGTTTGGAGTATATATAGTGTAAACCGAGAGTATATGTGTTCTTGGCATAAATATAATATAACATAAAGGTAGGAATTAAGATTATGAATTTTAGTTAATTTAAACAAGTGCTAAATTAACAATTTATAAAGTTTGGGGCTATTTTGTAATTTATGAAAGTTTGTATGTAAATTTGGAATTTAGTAAGGGGCGAAATCATAATTGGATGAAGTATAAGTACTCTTCCAGAAATTTAGGAGAATTAAATATTAAACTATAGATTATAAGTTATTAAGTAACTATTATAAAGTTTGGGGGTGAAAATGTAATTTATGGAATGTTTATGTGAAAGCCGAAATTATTGGGGTTATATAGTAATTAAAGAAACTATAAGAGTTCATTTCGGCAATTAAAGGAAATTAATATTAAAACTATAGGTTATAAGTTATTATGTAAAGGTTATAAGATTTTTGGGATTAAATTGTAATTATAAGAAATATATGTTAAGGCCGAAAGTTTGTGGGGCCAAAATGTAATTTTCTAAAAGTTATAAGGTTCAAATGGTATATACCAAAATGTTAGAGGTGGTTTTGTAATATAATTAAATAAGGAATTAAAACTATATAATATAATGAGATTAGAGTTTTAATGTAAAGTTTATGAATTATTATGGTTGTTTTGTAAATAACCGAAATATAGGGGTAAGTATTTAAATTTAAATAATTATAGGTCCTATGTGGATATTTGGAGGAATTAGAAAAAGAATTTTGATTTAAGGGATTATGGAATTAAAACTATGGGTTATATAGTTATAAGGAATTTAATTATAACCAATAAATATTATTTGTCGTTAAGTGGAGAATAATAAAAATATTATATCCAAGCGTGATATATAATTATAACTGGGAGATTATAAAGTTGTTGTGTCATTTAGACAATTATAAACATGTAACATAAATAGTACAGGAGTATATATATATATATATACATTTAAAGGATTTAAAAATAAATCAAAGGAAATAACAAAATAAGTTATACATTAAATCATAAGGTAATTAAAAGAAATTACCACACAGTATAAGTTTTATAAATTAAGACTACATGATTTGGAAATATATAAATACCTTAAACATCAATAAGGTTAAGAGGTTAAAGGAACTATCTAAGCATAAAGAAATAAACCTCACATGAAATAACGAATACAAAATCATTTCATGATCCAATAAAATTATTATACGAGAGTAACATAAATTAACACTCTCAGTTAATCCTGTTATAGGACTATACTTGACCAGACGTTGACCAGGAAATATTCACTTGCAACCTACGGTGAACGGTATGGGATTCTTGCAGCCTGCTTGCTACCGGATTATACCGGCTTGTGTGCTATCTGTTGTTTGAAATAACGACCAAGATAATTGTATGTAAAATGTTGTATTACTCTTGTGCACTGTTGTGTTACTTTATGTGTGTGACGATACTAACTGTAACGTGTATGTCCACGCATACAACACTACATTACCAGTGGATTAAATACCTGCGTATTATTATACCAAGAACTTGTACTCAAGTTTCTCACTAACTTCACAGTATAACAAACGTCGTTATCCTAAACGTGATAACTGACAATACACATTGTGTTCTTGTTTAACGTCCTTGTGTGACACCTAACAAATTCTATGCTACGAGAAGCGAGGAGCCCAGATGTATCTGGCCATGCATGCTACAGGAGTTGTACCTGTCTCAGGTCGTCTCCTTTTCAAATATACGTCGTGACGGAAGTTTTGGGTGCACTCTATGTCCACTCACCGGGTCAGTACCAGAACATTTTGAAGTTGGGAGAAAGGCTACATTTCTCTCGAGGGTACGATACCCACCGCTTTTAAGTACAGGAGTTAACTACGTTATCTTCTGAGGGAATTATTACCCACCTACTTATACGAGAGTCCCATCTCGTCTAAGGGCTTATCATACCCGACCAATTTACTCTATGAAGATAGAGTTTAACGAGATCACAATACCTCCACTGTATTAACGTACTTTTACTCACATGTCAGTCCCATTGTGAGGATCTGACTACTATCAAGCAATTATAGAACATCTAACTAGACCTTCTGAAGTCTTGCTCTACGTGACATTATTGTCCTTGTATGGATACTTGTTATGATTATGTTATGCTGCGTGTTTACAGCTTTACAAAAAAAAAAGATCTGCATGTATTCGACAAAGTAGTTGATGTGGCCCAGTAGCTTGTGGGCTGCACGCTTTTCATACCAGCGTTGTTTGCTGAGCATTTCGGGGCACCCACTTTTCAGGTACCTGAAGTTGAAGAGATTACCCGACCGAGCGTAGGTGGGGTAGATCAAGCTATGGGAGTTTATTTCCAGCTATTCGTCTTAGGAGTTTTACTTGATTTTTGTACCTTTAAGTTTGGAACCTTTTATCTCGGGATTGTATTCGTATTCAGACCGTGACATTTGAGAGTTGTATTTGGAGTTAGCCTTATTAGTCACATGGGTGGCTAAAGGCGTTGTAATACCGCTTGGTTGTTGTAATTTATTCCGCTGCAGTTTAAGTTTTATTGGGAGCGATCATCGTTCAGGTTGTTGGATTTCGGGTTAGGGTGTTACAAAAAGTGGTATCAGAGCGTAGTTACGCTCTGGATACAAGAATACACCGAGATTTAGGATTTCTAAAGCCTTGGGTTACGGTTGAGTGATAGTATAGAAAGGAGTTTAAGTTAGTTTTACTTAGACCACTATCCAAGACCAAGACTGTAACCACAATATCTAATATACATCAACATTCTGTAGATGTGAAATACCCCGAACTTAAATATAGTGATTAAGATTATTCTAATCCGTATTTAAGAGCCTAATAATGCTTACGTAATATTTGTAAGGAAAAATAAATCCAAAAGAAATAAAGAAACGCTTAAAGAGCGAAAAACGCTAAATAAGCGTTAAATAACCATAGGAGGTATGAGACCTCGGTTAGCGTATTATAAGGATTCTAAGGGCTTAATTAAGTCTAAATAAGTATGAGGGAACAAATCCCGAAGGAAACGGATTAAAATCACTAACGAACCTTAAAGCGCGCTTTTCGAGGTGATCGAGAAAACGTGACTTTAAGCGGGTCAAATAGACTCGTAACAGTTTTGGTCAACTAAATAATCATTAATAAATATTAGTGAAGCTTTAGGACCAATAAAATCAATAAAACGAGAGATTAGTAAAAACTGTCAAAAACGGGAAGTTGTGGGGTAGAAATATAAATAACACAAACTTATGTGTCCAACTTTGTAAATAAAATTTTAAATACCCATAAGGGCTGTGTGTGGTCCGATTTTATTCCCCTCACACACCCACTCTCTCAATCCTCTCTATGTACAAAAGACAAAAGTAATAAAACTACCCCACTCTCACATACTCTCTCTCCTACCCCTATTCTCTCCTCTCTCTCACGTGAACCCTCCCTCATCTCTTTTCTCTTCTTCTTCCCCCATGCGATTTCTATGGAGGTTTGAAGAACCACTCACAAAACTCCACTTCTCTCCTTTGTAACTCCCTCTAATCTCTTCCAAAAATTATAAAAATACCACCATTGTAATCCTCTCACCAAGAGCTACGTTTCTATCTTTCCAAAATTCGAAAACACACATTTTCGTTTTTATGGGTACATCCCATTTGGAGCTTCAAGACCACCATTAGAGCCACCTTGTTCTCCTTGTTCTATTGAGGTAAAAATCTTCTTGAAACTCCACCTTTTTCTAGCCTTTGTGGGCAAAACGAAAATTTGACTAAACCCTTGTTTGGTCCCTTGTGTTCTAGCCGATTTTGGCTTTGTTGGAGGAGAGGAAATATTGTTCTTGAGCTAACCCAAACAGCTCCTACACCCTTGGAAGGTAAAATAAATTCTAAACCCTAAAACCTATATTAGGACATACATAATGGTTAGGGTTAAATTGCGTATTAAAATGGTGTATTGAAAAGTGCATGTATATGGGCTGTAGTGTAAGATTGTTGAAGTAGCTAAAGCCGGTGGAAAGAGGAAGGAGGAAGAGAGGGAAGCTTGAGAAGTAACAAGGTAAAATATACTTGTCCTTGTGTAGTTTTGTAGGTGTGTGTGTGCAACAGATTTTAGAAGTATAAAATGGTATTGTAAAATGGTAGTGTGAAGTAGAGTAATGTATAAGAGGATGTAAGTGTTTTAAACCCTTGGAGACAATGTTAAAAACTGTTATAACTAGTTTGGGAATGAATGTTTGAGTGCAGGAATTTTTAGTAGCGTTTTAGTATTGGTAATTATGTATGGGAGCTTGTAGATTGATGTTGTGTATAAACAGGTGAGATGATATTAATGTGTGAGGAAACATTGTGGTGAAAGTGTATAAAATATAGGGGAGACGATGGCGAAATTTGCCTAGGATTATAACACTTAGGGAACTAGAAACTAGGTGGCTAATAGATGTTGTAACAGATTTTGATAGAGAAAGATAAAGGAGTAGGTTGGGAGAGATAGATAATGTATAGTGATGTACTTGGAACTCTAGAAATGACATTAGAAGAGGTGGTTAGAGAAGGGGAGAGTAAGTGTCAAAATCTGTAGCAAAGAGATATTAGATTGCATTGTAGAGCTAAGAAGAAATAGTGTGCAAGATTTGGTAAATGAATGTTGGACTTGGGTATAGATGGTACAATTGCTTGGAAATGAATTGGCTTGGTAAGAGGAGGTATTTGGGATGCTAGGAGTGACATTGGTAGAGGAAGTATTGGATGTTAGAAGTTGGAACAAAAATCTGTTGCATTGGAGGATGGAAAACTGTTGTAAGTGTGGAAAGGAGGTGAGGAATTGTGTAAGTGGATTGATGGATTTAGTAAAGCATTTGGTGGGTGAACTAAGGCAATTTGGAGGGCCTAGGTAGTGTTTAAACATGTGAGATTACGTGTAAGAAGATTGGAGAAACAATGGGTAAAGTATGGGACTGAAAACAGAAGTAAAAATGCAAATACTGGGCCCGACCGGACTTGCGACCGGACTTGCAAGTTCGGTCGAGCCCAGATTTACAAAGACGGGAAAGCTTCTGGAATCGACCGACTTGCGACCGGACTTGCAAGTTCGGTCGGACCAGAAAAATTCTCCGTCTGTAACCTACTGGAATCGACCGGACTTGCGACCGGACATGCAAGTTCGGTCGGCCAGGAAAAATTTCCGTCGAGTAAGCTACTGGAATGGACCGACCTTGCGACCGGACTTGCAAGGTCGGTCGGCCCTAGAATCACCCGATGTAACCTACTGACCGGACCGACTTGCAAGGTTGGTCGCAAGTCGGTCGGGTCAAAACTTACAAAAAAAACTATAAGACTATGGTTAGATATGTATGTATGTACAGGTATACCCACCTACTACAGTGCATATATTGTAAGTAAACCGTTGTTAAGTAATTAAGAGTAAGTAAATAAAATGTAAGTATAAGAATGTGAAGACCTAGTAAGTATGAGTTAGGAAGCGTAAAGGTAACCGATTTAGTTAATGATAGTAGATTAATTATTCGGTTGTATGTATATCATAGGATTTGAATTGTGAATACCGGAAGAACGTTGGGTACAAGTACAACGGTGAAAGGTATGATTTCTTCATGCCCTGTATCCTAATCTGGTTACCCCCCGATTTGTGTGCTTATTTGACCACCTAATAAGATAAATGCATGAATCGGATCATATTGCACTTACTTGTGCTTGTTTACATTGTTTCTCGATATTTGTCTTGAACAATAGTTTATAATTCATGAAACATATGAATGATGATGATGTTATTGTATTTTGTAGTGTACTTGTATATTGTAATGTATTTCGTATGTATGTATATGGGTATTGTAGTATTGTGGCTTGGATGTTGACTTGTGCTAATTCCTAACTATCTAACTCCTAACTTAAGTGAGTAAATTGGAATGAGTACAAGTCCGATATAGCTTCGGCCACGCGTGAGGATGCGGAGTCACAAGAGTTGGCTGCAATTCCTGACTCTTAAACTGGTCCGCGGCCCAAATCCCTTAAATGGGTAGCATCCCGGATTAGTGAGTCAAGTAAATCCCGGAGGTGGGACGGTGTAGTCCCCAGGGCCGGAGGTCCCGACGACTTGAGTTAAGAGTAAGAGTAAGTAAGTATGGATCCGTAAGTAAGTATGTGTATGAGTATGTATGTGTATGAAGTAACGAGTAAAAGAGTAATCTCACCCGATTAACCCGGGTGGACCAATGAAGCTAACAAGAATTGTATTTTGTGTATGTATGAGTATGTGTATTTCGGAAGAGGTAAGTATGTATTGGTTGGTTTATATTGTATTCTTGTATGAACTGAATTGTATGTATGTACGTGGTGTAAGTATTATGGTACTGTGTGTAAGAGCATGTTGCATGTATGCTGTATGAAATGAACCGCATGTATTCGACCAAGTGGTCGGCGTACCCTCACTAGTACGCGGGGTATGCGGTTATCATGCTCGGCGAAAGCTGACCCCTTCGGGGGACATTTTTTAGTGGCAGGTACCCGAAACGAATATGGTCAAGGAAGAGACCGGAAGCACACCTTGGTATTTGGAAGTAAGTAGCGTGTGAGGAACGGGTAGTAAGTAGTCTCTTAGTAAGTATGTATGAACTTTGAAGAGACCGATGCTGTATGTAGAACCAGTAGCCTTGTTAGTCACGTGGGTGACTACGGCATTGTATCACCCATTGTATGTAAATATATATCCGCTGCGTGTATCTGATATGTAAGGAGGTTAGACGGTAAGCACTGCATTAATGGTAGGGGTGTTACAAAAAGTGGTATCAGAGCGAAGTATCGCTCTGATGACTGGAAATACCGAGCTTAGGAATACCGAGTTAGGAACTAGAAGCTTAGGGCTAAGGGCTGAGTGTTAGCATTAGAGATATGCTAGTTAGGAACTACCGGTGAGTACCGGATACCTACAATACCAGTCCCGCCCGCCGCAAACCCCACTGTATAACTTGGGAAAGGACGCCAGAGAGAAGAAAAGTCTTCTCACAACGGGGAAACCCGATCTGACAGTGTGAAGCAACAACGTTAGACAAGAACCGACACATGGTAGATTCCAAGAACTGGAAGTCCCGGAGATGGACCCCGGCTGAACCACAACACCGCACGTAATAGCGTAGTAGAATGAGCACTCCAACCACGAGGAGGCTATAACTTGCAACAGCATGGGGCGACCTGCTTAGCAGTCGCGAAACCTAGCTAGTCAACCAACGCAGGACAGAAGCACTAGCTGTGCAACGGAATGAAAAAGGGAGCAGTAACGGAACCCGAGACACAAGTCTACGGGATAGTAATACTTGAATAATACCACTAACGGTATGCTAGCCGACTAAGGATATAATCGGGAGCAGTTGACTCCAGAATTACAACGCCACTAAGGTTGCCATACTGGCCAATATAGCTCAGACACTACAATACAACCAATAGATATATCCAATAGGACTACAAGAGTAGTGCCTAAACAGAAGGCTCAGTAACCACCACAATGTGTGGTAACGAGCCACAGGAGCGACACTAACCAAATAGAACGAAACCTCCAAGGAGTGGAGAGTACCCCAGATCTACGACAGCCATGTCTAGACCACCAAGAAGCTACCTAAAGGAGCGAGTATACCAATTATAGATCAATAAGATCGAGGGAACGCCAACAAGACTAGTAAACACAATGGAAACCGTACCGTGATCGGTATAGGATTACTCAAAACCACCAGTACCACGCACTTGCCACGGCAAGTGCAGTAAAGACAGAGATATGTAAAGGGACACTAACACGTCACAAGTACATAGTAATGTACGGTGACTGTAATGAAACAACCACAGGATCACACATCCTAACAACCAGACGTATGGAACCTTGGAAAGGCCTAACGGCCCGACCGCTGTACTTAGTACATACCAGTCAGCGAGAAGCTAGACTTGGTCAAGACCTCAAACATGGCTATGCCATGGGAGATTCCTTTTAACACCGAACCATTGTTTTAAAACCCAAAATTTTCTTTTCAAACCACAACCCTCTTTTAAAAACCTTGGATTTTAAAACCAGATCAACATCATTATGGTGAGTATCATAGGATGATACAAGAGGAGTTGGCAACAGAATACTTCACCTAGGCGTGTGACGAACACTACGAGTATACCCGTCACGGGATGTGGGACAACCGCACTCCGAAGGAGCTTGCGGGCCCGACATACAGTTGGGTAAGTGGTAACGTATCAACATGGTACCCCACGTATGTATACATGTAGTGTACGACACACGGGAAGTAGTCGACTCCGTTCTACGGACCATCAGTAAGTTCAACCCAGGACAGCTGGACACCTCAGAGAATCAAGCATAAGGGAACCCAGAGAATCCATTTGAAGATAAGGAATGAAGACTGGGAAGTGCAAAAAGCACAGACTAGTAAATATAGACATTGGACATGTCACGAGGACGCCAAACGAATACGTGAAAGCTGGAAGGTATACCCAGCCTAAACACAATAAGGCAGTTGCTTAACGTGAACACCATAATGCTCAGCAAACGGGACAGAACTCCCAAGAGCGATCACTAAATTACCACTAAATATAATCCATCATCGGAGAGGATATATAAACCTAGACTCAAGCACTAGGAGCAAGCGTAAACAGTCTACCCAAGGACGGGAGACGTCATAACCCAAAAAGGGACGACTCAAGTACAATACCACAAGACGGTACAGTGGACAACATGTCATAAACATTAGCCGGATGTAACGGCACAGCTACCAACACCCAGGAGCGATCCTTGAAGGGTGTCTGCGGTAACAACAGTTGAACAAGCGTAATGATATGAGCACAGGAGCTAAAACGAACACTCGGTTAGGACACCGAAGGGATTTCACTTAACAGGAAATGCCCTAAGATACTGAGAGACACTTATTAACACCATTTGCCTAAGAAGGTCTCCTATGAACGGAAGCGTGATGCCACGACTTACCATGGAGCCCAATAATACCTCCAACCTATGACGGTATACATGGGGTGGAAACGTGTATAAGCAGCTTGCAAAGAGCATAGCTTGCAGCAATATGGCTCTAAAGCCATAACCATGATGCGTTGTGTAACCTTAAAACGGTTGTAAAACCCATACCATTACTAACAAGACTTGCAAGAAATATTGCCTCATACGACAAGAAATCAACAACTGGACCATAAATTCAAACCCAACATTTTGAGTGGCTTGGAGTAATGGCCAACTCAATGTCACTGTCACTAGAGCATCAGCCTAGTATACAGTTGACGGAGTTCTTAATTACCGCCATGCCTTCTGTAGCAATGGTAGCACAGAGGCATGAGAATCATGATAATGCCAACATTGGCCTAGTCCACACTTGGACACTACGAGAAACCCAAGGGAAGGTACCCCTCGTTAACCAAAGACCGCCAATGCGGTAATGATGTGAACCCTTAAAAAAGGCTTCCATCTATTATAGCAATAAAACCACGCAATAGATATTGCCAAGGGGTGATGGAGTAAGGAAATAAGAATTCCAAACCATTACGACTTAAAGGAGTAAGCATACTCCATGTGCATCCATATATATAGTGGACCATTGTGTAAACACCAACATGGCAAACCTTGTCATTAGACCTATGAGTGGAGACAAACCCCTCAACAAGAACCTTCACTTGTCAGTGATAGAATACCCTCCAATTGGAGAACGGGACCAGAAAACCCTTGAAGTTTCATGGGATGTCCTGGTAGTATACATACAAGCAAAACTACACAGCCAGAGCCTAAACCAATGCTCAGCACCGAAAGGCAATAATTAACAAAGCAGTTAATGTGAACACACATTGAACACCATGAATGATTAACGCTCAAGAGAGCTTATGACCCGATGAGTTATCTCATCCTTGGTCAACCAAGATACTTGGTAAATTGTATCACAAATGATGAAAATAATGTGAGGTAAGCCAACCTACACACGAAACCTAAACTGAAATAAAACATCCCCACAATGGGAAGATAATAGTAGTGCGGTATGCTACAACAACCGTCATACACACGAACATTGGAAACCCCAGGGTATTCATACCATAAGGGAATGGTGCCAATGACAATGGCAATGAGTGAAGAGAAACTATCATAGTAACAGAAACAGTAAAAAACGATGTTGTATAATAAGTAAGAATACGGTGCGCGACAAGCGACCGATATGAAGAAGTAACAGATAATGACACGGAGTATAAGTACGAGATGACATGCATGAATATTCTTTCCTATCACGTAAGTGACTTACTGCGAAGCGTTTACGCCTCTGCACTCTGTATGACTGAGTGTTTTGGTATTGCACTTGTGCAGCTAATGATCTAATGGGATGGCTAGGGATATGGAGAATGTAAACCGTAGTAAACCCTTCTTTTCACCAACAAACATGGCACTAGCCAGTTAAGCAAGCTTAGCAACAAACCGTGCGGCCTAAGGCCAAAGAAGCACGAAGAGTGCGAAACACACTAACAATCACAGATGTGAATTCCAATGGAATAGAAGGTGAAGGGAGGCTTAAGAAAGTCACTAGGACCGACGCATAGAAATGCAAGGCCATACAAGTAAAGAACACTTGTACTGAACCAGGGAAACTGGTAGAATTCAGAAGCTAGTGACACCAGAGGAAGCACTACAACTAAGTAGTGACTTAACCTCGCCCGACAATAAGTCGAAGGAACTTAGTGAGTAACCCTGGAAGCACGAATGGCATGTGCAGTAGATTACCAGAGAGCTGGTTAAAATCTTAAACTCATTGAGTTCGAACGCAGTAAAAGAACACCGCATTTGTGTAGTAAACCTTATGCCCATAATAGACGGATAAAAGGTGATGTGTAACACGTTAAGGATAACAAGAAGGGTGGATAACCCAAGTTGTCAGGGTCGCGCAGCAGAAGCTAGTGGGCCCTAGCTAGGAGTTTAATGTACCTAGTGAGCATAATACAATGGCTATTAATGCCTTGAAGCCGATTAGGCTAGAATCGAATTAAATATGAGTTAAATAAACTCATATAGGAACTCTTGGTGCAAAGACTAAACCATTGGTATGGTTAAGATCCCTTTGACCCGAGCATATTGTATAGTATACGGTAGTGAAGCTAAACGCTTCAGTTTGCCCAGACTGATTAAACCAAAGTTTAATAATAATAAAATATGGTAGATTACGTGGGCGTAATCCCTTTTAAGGGGGGTAGAGCGAAAACCGCTTAATGCAAGTTTTATAAATAAAACACATAAAACTATAATGTGCATAGCACAAATGAGAAATTATTCGGTGAGTGGTACTTACGTTATATAAACATACGTATTCATTCATATTGAATTGTGGTAACTAAGCATTAGACATGCAAATACCATAGGGCGAATATACCCATCGTGTAACACCAGTGTAAGAGTATCGGTAAAGAAGAGTATGAGTAGGGACGGAGCTCCACAAGTATTGTAACCTTTGAAGAAGTAGTACGAAATGAATGAGGATAGTAGATGAATGAAGTTTATGAGTAGTGGAATCGTAAGTAAAATCTTTGAAACAATTGAAGACAACTAAATCTTAGAAATGAAGTATTCCTTAGTTAGAATATAGGATATGATGGTGAGTAATGGATGGAAGTAGTGAAGGTTGATGAAATGAGCATTAGGATTGAACCATGGAGTAAAGCATTTGGGAAATAGAGTGAGGATGATTGATGGACTGATTCCATATTTTGGAGATGTATGAATTCGTAATCACGACTAGAAAGAATAAAAGATAGAAGATGAAAACAATTAAATTATTTGTTTGGTTGAACCTGATGTGGGAAGTCGAACTTGATCCTGATCAGATCAAGGGAAACCGAACACAAATTGGGGTGGAAAGATAGTTCAACACTGATGCTGATGACATCAGGGTCAAATGATTCTTGAAGCTCCCCTCAAGTGGTCACAAGAATCACACGTAGGATAGAAGTAATGAATATAAATTGGAATATGGAGTCGGTGTTTAGAAATTTAATTGGTAGTGGTGGAAGAATTTCTTTTAGTAGGGAGAATGAGGATGTGCTAGAAGTGAGTAGCGAAGAAGATAGTAAGGTAGTATGTGGTATAATTCCAAGGGCGGCGAGACATAGAGAAGTCCCGCGTCTAGAGGACCTGAGCGCCTGCGGGATGGGAATGTGTATTGCATCGCTTTGGGAATAGCCTTGCACTGTATGTAGGTATGAACTCTGTAATGAGGAACCGGATAGTCGGTAGTAGTGCGGATTGGAGTAACTATTGTATATTGGGATAGTATGGTATGTAGGAACCTTGAGGGATGGATTTTGGGATTAGTAAGGAGGATGAACGTATGGCTTGGGTATTGGACACGTAAGAATGAGTAAGCATTGTAAACCCATAACCTCGAACAACTTTGAGGACAAAGTTTCTTAAGGGGGGTAGATTGAAATACCCCGAACTTAAATATAGTGATTAATATTATTCTAATCCGTATTTAAGAGCCTAATAATGCTTACGTAATATTTGTAAGGAAAAATAAATCCAAAAGAAATAAAGAAACGCTTAAAGAGCGAAAAACGCTAAATAAGCGTTAAATAACCATAGGAGGTATGAGACCTCGGTTAGTGTATTATAAGGATTCTAAGGGCTTAATTAAGTCTAAATAAGTATGAGGGAACAAATCCCGAAGGAAACGGATCCTTAAAACGGATTAAAATCACTAACGAACCTTAAAGCGCGTTTTTCGAGGTGATCGAGAAAACGTGACTTTAAGCGGGTCAAATAGACTCGTAACAGTTTTGGTCAACTAAATAATCATTAATAAATATTAGTGAAGCTTTAGGACCAATAAAATCAATAAAACGAGAGATTAGTAAAAACTGTCAAAAACGGGAAGTTGTGGGGTAGAAATATAAATAACACAAACTTATGTGTCCAACTTTGTAAATAAAATTTTAAATACCCATAAGGGCTGTGTGTGGTCCGATTTTATTCCCCTCACACACCCACTCTCTCAATCCTCTCTATGTACAAAAGACAAAAGTAATAAAACTACCCCACTCTCACATACTCTCTCTCCTACCCCTATTCTCTCCTCTCTCTCACGTGAACACCCCCTCCCTCACTCTCTTTTCTTTCTTCTTCTTCCCCCATGCGATTTCTATGGAGGTTTGAAGAACCACTCACAAAACTCCACTTCTCTCCTTTGTAACTCCCTCTAATCTCTTCCAAAAATTATAAATACCACCATTGTAATCCTCTCACCAAGAGCTACGTTTCTATCTTTCCAAAATTCGAAAACACACATTTTCGTTTTTATGGGTACATCCCATTTGGAGCTTCAAGACCACCATTAGAGCCACCTTGTTCTCCTTGTTCTATTGAGGTAAAAATCTTCTTGAAACTCCACCTTTTTCTAGCCTTTGTGGGCAAAACGAAAATTTGACTAAACCCTTGTTTGGTCCCTTGTATTCTAGCCGATTTTGGCTTTGTTGGAGGAGAGGAAATATTGTTCTTGAGCTAACCCAAACAGCTCCTACACCCTTGGAAGGTAAAATAAATTCTAAACCCTAAAACCTATATTAGGACATACATAATGGTTAGGGTTAAATTGCGTATTAAAATGGTGTATTGAAAAGTGCATGTATATGGGCTGTAGTGTAAGATTGTTGAAGTAGCTAAAGCCGGTGGAAAGAGGAAGGAGGAAGAGAGGAGAAGCTTGAGAAGTAACAAGGTAAAATATACTTGTCCTTGTGTAGTTTTGTAGGTGTGTGTGTGCAACAGATTTTAGAAGTATAAAATGGTATTGTAAAATGGTAGTGTGTAGTAGAGTAATGTATAAGAGGATGTAAGTGTTTTAAACCCTTGGAGACAATGTTAAAAACTGTTATAACTAGTTTGGGAATGAATGTTTGAGTGCAGGAATTTTTAGTAGCGTTTTAGTATTGGTAATTATGTATGGGAGCTTGTAGATTGATGTTGTGTATAAACAAGTGAGATGATATTAATGTGTGAGGAAACATTGTGGTGAAAGTGTATAAAATATAGGGGAGACGATGTCGAAATTTGCCTAGGATTATAACACTTAGGGAACTAGAAACTAGGTGGCTAATAGATGTTGTAACAGATTTTGATAGAGAAAGATAAAGGAGTAGGTTGGGAGAGATAGATAATGTATAGTGATGTACTTGGAACTCTAGAAATGACATTAGAAGAGGTGGTTAGAGAAGGGGAGAGTAAGTGTCAAAATCTGTAGCAAAGAGATATTAGATTGCATTGTAGAGCTAAGAAGAAATAGTGTGCAAGATTTGGTAAAATGAATGTTGGACTTGGGTATAGATGGTACAATTGCTTGGAAATGAATTGGCTTGGTAAGAGGAGGTATTTGGGATGCTAGGAGTGACATTGGTAGAGGAAGTATTGGATGTTAGAAGTTAGAACAAAAATCTGTAGCATTGGAGGATGGAAAACTGTTGTAAGTGTGGAAAGGAGGTGAGGAATTGTGTAAGTGGATTGATGGATTTAGTAAAGCATTTGGTGGGTGAACTAAGGCAATTTGGAGGGCCTAGGTAGTGTTTAAACATGTGAGATTACGTGTAAGAAGATTGGAGAAACAATGGGTAAAGTATGGGACTGAAAACAGAAGTAAAAATGCAAATACTGGGCCCGACCGGACTTACGACCGGACTTGCAAGTTCGGTCGAGCCCAGATTTACAAAGACGGGAAAGCTTCTGGAATCGACCGGACTTGCGACCGGACTTGCAAGTTCGGTCGGACCAGAAAAATTCTCCCGTCTGTAACCTACTGGAATCGACCGGACTTGCGACCGGACATGCAAGTTCGGTCGGCCAGAAAAAATTTCCGTCGAGTAAGCTACTGGAATGGACCGACCTTGCGACCGGACTTGCAAGGTCGGTGCTAAAATTTTTCCGTTAAGTAACTTATGGAATGGACCGACCTTGGGACTGGACTTGCAAGGTCGGCCGGCCCTGGAATTTTCACCCGATGTAACCTACTGACTCGGACCGAACTTGCAAGGTCGGTCGCAAGTTCGGTCGGGTCAAAACTTACAAAAAAAAAAACTATAAGACTATGGTTAGTATATGTATGTATGTACATGTATACCCACCTATACATACGTGCATATATATGTAAGTAAACCGTTGTTAAGTAATTAAGAGTAAGTAAATAAAATGTAAGTATAAGAATGTGAAGACCTAGTAAGTATGAGTTAGGAAGCGTAAAGGTAACCGAATTTAGTTAATGATAGTTAGATTAATTATTCGGTTGTATGTATATCATAGGATTTGAATTGTGAATACCGGAAGAACGTTGGGATACAAGTACAACGGTGAAAGGTATGATTTCTTCATGCCCTGTATCCTAATCTGGTTACCCCGATTTGTGTGCTTATTTGACCACCTAATAAGATAAATGCATGAATCGGATCATATTGCACTTACTTGTGCTTGTTTACATTGTTCTCGATATTTGTCTTGAACAATAGTTTGTATAATTCATGAAACATATGAATGATGATGATGTGTATTGTATTTTGTAGTGTACTTGTATATTGTAATGTATTTCGTATGTATGTGTATATGGGTATTGTAGTATTGTGGCTTGGATGTTGACTTGTGCTAATTCCTAACTATCTAACTCCTAACTTAAGTGAGTAAATTGGAATGAGTACAAGTCCGATATAGCTTCGGCCACGCGTGAGGATGCGGAGTCACAAGAGGTTGGCTGCAATTCCTGACTCTTAAACTGGTCCGCGGCCCAAATCCCTTAAATGGGTAGCATCCCGGATTAGTGAGTCAAGTAAATCCCGGAGGTGGGACGGTGTAGTCCCCAGGGCCGGAGGTCCCGACGACTTAACTTGAGTAAGAGTAAGTAAGTATGGATCCGTAAGTAAGTATGTGTATGAGTATGTATGTGTATGAAGTAACGAGTAAAAGAGTAATCTCCACCCGATTAACCCGGGTGGACCAATGAAGCTAACAAGAATTGTATTTTGTGTATGTAATGAGTATGTGTATTTCGGAAGAGGTAAGTATGTATTGGTTGGTTTATATTGTATTCCTTGTATGAACTGAATTGTATGTATGTACGTGGTGTAAGTATTATGGTACTGTGTGTAAGAGCATGTATGCATGTATGCTTGTATGAAATGAACCGCATGTATTCGACCAAGTGGTCGGCGTACCCTCACTAGTACGCGGGGTATGCGGTTATCATGCTCGGCGAAAGCTGACCCCTTCGGGGGACATTTTTTAGTGTGCAGGTACCCGAAACGAATATGGTCAAGGAAGAGACCGGAAGCACACCTTGGTATTTGGAAGTAAGTAGCGTGTGAGGAACGGGTAGTAAGTAGTCTCTTAGTAAGTATGTATGAACTTTGAAGAGATAGTACATTGTATAAGGATCCTAGTAAACTCGGTATGTAGATTATATTGTATTGTACTTGGAGTATTGTATTGAATGGAGATTGTAGTAGCATTTGGTAAATGGAGAATGCATTGTAGATTTGTAGTACTCGGGATTCCGGTCCATCAGACCGATGCTGTATGTAGAACCAGTAGCCTTGTTAGTCACGTGGGTGACTAACGGCATTGTATCACCCATTGTATGTAAATATATATCCGCTGCGTGTATCTGATATGTAAGGAGGTTAGACGGTAAGCACTGCATTAATGGTAGGGGTGTTACAAGATGTCAAGAAGAGGTGGACGCCGCGGCCAGACTACAGAAGAGTCACCCGTTAGGCTGATTGATATTGCTACTTTGATAGCACAAGCATTTGCTCAGGCGGGAATTGCGCAGCAACAACAACAACCACCACCACTACCACCCAGAGAAAAAGACTGGGTGAAGAGTTTGGCTGATCTCAGGCCAATTGTATTCAAAGGACAGTCTGATCCTATACACTTGGTAACTTACATCACGGAGATGGAAACAGCGTTTGAGACACTCGCCGTCCCAGCTGGGAACAAGGTGAGGCTCGCTGCCTTTTACTTGAAAGACGCAGCAAGGGATTGGTGGAACATGGTGAAGGCCGACCATATGGCCGATCCAGCTTTCACATGGGGAGCCTACACCGCTCTCCTAAGGGCCAAGTACTACCCAACCCACACCAGGATGGTAAAGACCAGGGAGTTCAACGCTCTAGAACAAACTGGAAAGATGACAGTGGATGAATACTATGCAAAATGCACTTCCCTACTCCGACTGCTACCAGGATTAGGGTACTCGGACCAGATTTTGGTCGACCGGTTCTATGGGGGACTGAGCCCTCGGCTCCAATACGGAATGGGGCCATTCATTCCTACCAGCTTACAGGTAAAACAGGAGAAATATGAACCAGTTGGAATTATGTTGCCTACTATAATCCATCATAGGAGAGTTGGAAACTGATACCTTTGAGATTTTAGGAGTGCTACCATGCTGCCTTCGTTGTGGAGATTACATGCCGAAGGAGGGATGCTTTGAGCTCCCAGAAAAGGAAGGACGGGCCTGACAACGATGATGCCAAGCAAGGAAGCTCCAACAAAAGGAAAAAGCCCTTTCAGAAAGGCCAGAGGTCCTATCAAGGGAAGGGGAACCAAACTGCTGGGTACCCCCAGCCAGCACTCCACGGAGCAGCAGTAAAGCCACTGAAATCCTACCCACCTAAGGGTAGGGCACTTCATCCAAGCCGCTAAATTTGAAATTAATATGATTACTTCAGTACCATTGGAATATATAATTGACCTCGGTTGTGTTAGGTTCGGGATATGGCTCAAACACGGGCTAGAAGTTTGTCCGCCACTTCAACTGCAGACAATGTGGGAAGGATCACCTCGGTGTGGACTGCCTAGGGGAGAAAGTTCAGTGCCACCACTATCAATTATGGGGACATCGTGCCTTCGAGTGCATTCGAAACCCGAAGAGCAAGAGCTATCGCCCGGGAGCAAAGGCAAGCACCGGCCATAAGAGTGGAGCCGGTGATACACGTCCTCCACCAACAAACCAAGCTACTATAGCTCAGGGAGCTAAGGGCAAGGGCCCAGCATCGGGACCCACCCTTCACGTTATGGATCGCTCAGATGAGGCTGACACTTCTACCAACCCAGGTACTTCTAAACTCAAACAATCATGTCATTGAGCAATGGATGTTATGAATGAGTGCTTGCATGCCTTAAGTGCCTAATTGAGTAGAAAAGAACTAGTAAGACTCACTAGTAGGATTTTAAACCACGTAGGAAGCTATAATATATGCTTTCCTATACCCTCACCGCCTCCCTGGAAGAAAACATTATCAAAGCATATGAACCAACAAACGAACAATGCAAGGTTATCCAACTAGGACTAATACTACTCAAAGGATACCTAATGCCGGAAACTCAAACCGCAATCATCATAAGATGTCAAGAACTAGGAGCAGGACCAGGAAGGTTCTACACTCCCGAATTTCCAAGAGGATCTAGGATGAAGCTGAAGATGATGTGCCTAGGTAAGGACTGGAATCCTTACACAAAGACCTACATAGAGACAAGAACTGAAGACGGAGCGCGAGTACCAAAAATCCCAGAAGAATTTATACAAATCGTGGAACAAGTAGTTAATACTGCATAACAACTAGAAGAAGATCCAGTTCCCAATCTAAGGGCTAATCTATGCATCATCAACTTCTATGAAGAAGGAGGCCGCTTAGGACTGCACCAGGATAAGGATGAGACACAAGAGTCCCTCGATCAAGGGATACCGGTGTTGTCTTTGTCAATTGGAGATGACGCATAGTTCCTATATGGCGAGCAGAAGCGTGTGGACCTTGCGAAGAAAATCATATTGAAGTCAGGAGATGTTCTGATAATGGGTGGAAAGTTAAGGATGCTATACCATGGGATTAAATGGATTAAAATAAACACAGCACCTTCGACAGTAATAAATAGCACCCACATGAGACCAGGACGATTAAGTTTGACCTTTAGAAAATACTAGCATTGTAAACGTCTTTCAGACATGTGAAAGAAGATCATCTCGTCTATGAAGCATTATTGTTATGAAATGTGAATGTCTTTCGACCTCCATCATATGTCAAGTACTTACCCAGAATCTGTTGTTAGGTTGTGCCAAGGAGACGGAGGGTGCCTTAAGTATACTTACTGAGGAGGAGGCCGGCAAGGGCGACACGATCCTCACTGGCACTTTTCCTGTCAACAGAGTGGCTGCATCAGCACTGTTCGACTCCGGAGCCTCACATACTTTCGTTTCGCCTACGCTTGCGGGGAAGTTGGGGCTAGACGCTGTAGAGTTACCTGATTTTAAGGTGGCACTCCCGTCTAAGGAGAAGGTCAGATGCACTCATTTTTATAGAGGAGCCACTATCCGTATTAAGGAGGAAGAATTTCCCATTAACCTAACTGAATTCAGAGGTCTAGGATTCGACGTCATAGTCGAAATGGATTGGTTGGGGCGGCACAGAGGCCGCATCCTTTGTGTAGAAGCCGGCTGTTACTCAAGAGCCCATCAGGAGTGACAGTGTCTTACCGCTAGAGCCCTAGAGCACCATCGATAAAAGTGATATCTGCTATGTCCATGTACAAGGAGGTCAGGAAGCAGAAGGAAGTATATTTATGCTATGTTCAAGATATAGAGCATGGTCCAGACTTTGATCCATACATGCTAGTGGTGTTCGAATTTCCAGATATTTTTCTAAAGGAACTTCCAGGCTTACCACCAGCCAGAGAGGTAGAATTCTTCATTGAATTACTACCAGGTACCGGTCCCATAGCTAAGGCACCATACCGTATGGCACCAGTAGAAATGGCTGAGTTGAAAGAACGGTTGAAGGATTTATTAGACAAGGGATACATACGACCTAGCGTATCACCTAGGGGAGCACCAGTTCTTTTCGTGAAGAAGAAGGATGGAAACCTTCGGTTATGTATTGATTATAGAGAGCTTAATGCAGTGTCGGTAAAGAACAAATACCCACTGCCACGAATCAATGACTTGTTCGACCAGTTAAGAGGAGCAAAGGTGTTTTCAAAGATTGATTTGAGATCAAGATACCATCAAATACCCATCAGAGAACAAGACAGGGAAAAGACAGCATTTCGAATGCAATATGGTCACTATGAGTTTACAGTAATGCCATTCGGTCTGTCAAACGCACCAGCAGTCTTCAAGGACTTAATGAACAGATTATTCAGGGAGCAGCTGGACAAGACCGTAGTCGTATTCTCGATGATATTCTAATTTATTCAAAGTCTAAGGAAGAACATGAGAGTCACCTCCGACATGTACTCGAAATCCTAAGGGAGAACCAGCTTTATGCTAAGTTCTCCAAATGTGAGTTTTGGCTAGATCGAGTTTCATTTCTCGGTCATGTCATCTCAGACGCTGGGATCGCGGTGGATCCAGCAAAAATAGAAGCAGTTCGCACATGGCCCAGACCTAGGACAGTGACTGATATCAGGAGTTTCCTTGGGTTAGCAGGTTACTACAGAAGGTTCGTCAAAGACTTCTCCAGAATAGCAAAACCGATGACCAGCTTAATGAAGAAGGACGCGCCATTCACATGGACTGAAGAATGTGAAACCTCATTCCAGTGTTTGAAGGATGCTTTTGAAATACCCCAAACCTTTATGTGTTAATTAATTATGTAATTATTATTTTCTAAGGCTAATTAAGTCCTTAAGAATTTTGGTAAAAAAAAATAAATCCAAAAGAAACAAGAAAAACGCTTAAAAAGTGAAAAACACTAAATTGAGCGTTAAGTGACCCTAGGAGGAATACAACCTTGAAAAGGGTATTGGATGGATTTTAAAGGATTAATAAGGCCTAAATAATATATGGGAACAATTCCCGAAGAAAACGGATCCATAAAACGAATTAAAACGCTAATAAAGCTTTAGTGCACGCTTTTCGAGAAAACCCAAAAACGTAACTTTGAGTGGTCAAACGAACCCGTAAAAATGATAGTTGATTATATAACTATAACTAGACATTAATGGGAGCTTAAGAACCATTAAGATTAAAGAAACGAGAAAAATCCGAAAAACGGGCCCGGTTAGTGAATAGTGCTAAACCGGGTAAATTAACGGGCGTCTTTTGTAAAAAGTCGAAAACCGCCCCGGGACATTATTATAGTGGGGCCAGTTTTAATAAGAGTGACATCTCTCTCTCACAAGCCCCTTAATTAATTAATGTCTTATAAGTCACTAAAGGACAAAAAAATAAAGTAGAGAGGGGAATAGTACAAAGAGGACTTTTACTACCTCTCTCCTCTATTCTACTCCTTCACTCACGTTTTTTCCCCCTCCTCACCAGAGCCCTATTCTTCTTCATTTCTCTGTAACGATGGCGATTCCCACTTCCCTTCTCAACTCCTCTCTTCTTCTTCTTCAATTTTGAAAGTCCAAATGAGATCCAACCTCCACAAAAATTGTACCGTTGAATTCCTCTCGACTTGGGGAACATTTACCTCTTTTCAAAATCTGGAAAGCTCACATTTGACCTCCATGGAAAAAGCTTGGATTGAAGGTTTTAAGGTGTCATCTTGATCTAGAACAACACCCTTGTTGTTTAAGGTAAGAAATGAGTTCAAAAACCTCTATTTTCAAACCTTCCTTTGATTTTCATAAATTCCAACGTTGAGCCCCTCTTCTTCCATGTCCAGGTGGTTTTGTTGAGCTTCAATAAGGGCTGGAAATTCTCTAGCCTTGCTGTCCAAGACCTCCACCCAAAAGTGTAAGGTAATACCTTCTTGTAATCCTTGAACATTCCCTTAAGACCTAGGGTTTAGTTTTTGGGTTGATTGCTTCCTTGGTACTCATTGTGCTTAATGGGAATGTGGTGGTAGCTTGACCGACTTTGATCAAGAAGGAGAGAAGGAGGAGATTGGAAAAGAAAAGGAGAACTTGTGAGTTTAAGGTAAGAAAACTACCTTAATAACTATTTTGATTGTTTAAGAATTTGGGATGGGTTAAATTGAAAAATGAACCCAAAATATGAAAAATAATGTGTTTAGTTGATTTTGAGAGAACTTGTGAATTGTTGTTTGAATTAAGGGCTTAAGTGCCAAGCTTTTGAGCTATTGTGGTTATATTGTGGTTTAGTAAGATTTTTGAGTTATATTGTTGTTGGAAGAGGATTGGTGAACTTTGATTTGGTATTGTGTGCTGGTAGGACCCTATAAGGGTGTGGCTAGATTAGGAATGAAATTGGAGAGAGTTGATGGTTTGGGATATGTTAGATTTATAGGGAGGTTATGGCGAAATTTCGATAAGAAATAAGTGTTTTAAGGTGACTTAGTCAATTGGAGAACCTAGGTGTTTGTAGTGTTGAGTATAGTGGATTAATAGCCTTGAAATGGTGAATGAAGGATGAGTTTGAAAGGTGTAAAAATCTGTAGCAAATGACTTGTGAAGATCTTAGAAATGCTAGGAAAGAGTTAGTGTGTAAGACTTAGGAAAATGAAGGTTGTACTTGGGTATAGATAATGCAATTGTCTAGGAATGATTTGGTAACGTTGGTGGAAGTTCATGAAACAACAAAAGAAGTTTCAAATGCACTGCTATGCTTAAGTGTAACAGAGAGAATGGAAAACTTGTAGAAATGGACAAGAATTGAATGGTGAGTTTGAACAATGATTTGAAGAGGTTTATACCATGTTTTAAGGTGTTTAAACATGTAGGAAACATGTGGAAAGTTTAGGGAATGATTGGAGATGAATTAGGGGTTGAAAACTGGTCAAAAACTGTCAATTTAAAGACCTACAGACATGGTCCGGGTTTGTAAACAAGTACACACACCCGGACCACCTCAAAAACGTCCCAGAAACCTATTTTTACATGTGGTACGGGTTTGTATCCAAGTACACAAACCCGGACCAAGGCAAAAACAACACAGAAAGTCATTTCCAGGATTGGTCTGGGTTTGTAACCCCGGACACAAACCCGGACCCGTTCAAAAATGCAACAGAATGTGTTTTTAAGTATTGTAATGATGGGGAAATGAATGGTAATGGTTTTAGATGATGATTAGGCCTTGTTTGGTGACTTTTAAAGGCCATTGAAAGTATAAACAAGTGTGAGAGTGAATGTGTAAGTTGTGAACTTAAGATCACATAAATAAGTTAAGGATAACGGGACAACGGGGTTAAGTACGGGAGTAATAGAAGTTTACATACCGTAAGGTTTTGTTGTTAATATAACATTTGAAATACTACCAGTTGTTCGAAAACTATCCGGGGAGAGTGAGATGACGCGTTGGAGTAAATCCTCGGGAACACAGTAGAGTAACCCATGGTGTAAGGTATGGTTTTCTTGCAACCTGTGTCCTACCGGGTTACACCGGCTTGTATGCCAATGTGTTTTTCTGTATGTTTGCCACCTTGTAAGATTAAGCATGTAATGAGTTTACAGTAATTCATTTATGTGGCGTATTTAGTTCTGACACTGTTTAACCTCTAATATGTGTTAAACCAAGGCTAACCGACTTTAGGATCACATAAGAGACCGGTGTTTGGACTTAACGTCCCAACCTACGGTAACGTTCTAACTACGGCTATCCGTGCGTTAGTTGTATATTGTGGTTGTATGTGTTATGTGTTGCCTTTGTTTAGTATATCGTTATTTAACGAATGTTGTTGTCCATGTTTGTCGAATGGGATGTTACCTCCCTTGTGTGTGATTAACCAAGTTGTAACACCAAATGGTGTCATGATGTGATAAGTTCCATAAAGGAACTTCTAAATAATATGTATATATTATGGGGGGTGAGGAATCCGGGGTGTCCCGGTCGTGCACGTGTGTTTGGGAGTAGATGTCTATAGTTGCTCTAACTCCCTCTCTGTTATGTTATGGATGTTTTCCTTCTTGGATTACAACCACCCGCAAGCTTAACCAAGGCTTACCTAGCTCATTAATATTCGAGGCTAAGGGGATTTGTGTATGGTGTGATTGGGACTATATTAAGACCGACGCATCTAAGTAATGTTATTGTGTATGGTGTGATCGGGCCTATAGTAGGGCCGACACATCTAAGTAAAGTAAATGTGTACAGTGTGTGGGCCTATATGTTGTCCGACACACCTTAAGAAAAGTTACGTTCTCTAAGAAGAATGGTGTTACGTTGTGTAAATGTTATTATGTGATGGGTGTTGATATGCTTGTGTACGTGATTACCGAAATCAAACCTGTGTTAATAAAAGAGGTAATTAAGTATAACCCGATTAAATGGGTAAGTGTCGTCTAACAAGGAATAGTTCCATTAAGGTAGAACCCTCAAGGGTCAAGGAACACAATAATGTGATCTAACCAATGTGATGTGTTAACCTTATGTTTGTATCCTTTTTATTGGATGTGTGGTAATTATGAGCATGATATGTGTATATAGTTTCTATGTGTGATTTAAAAATAATCAACCGCATGCCTAGACGACAAATAGTTGTGCGTGGCCCGGTAGTATGTGGGCTGCACGATTACCATACCAGCAAAGGTGCTGAGTCCCTTTGGGGGCCCCCCATTACTTTTCAGGTACAAGAAGCTGCCCTTCGTTCGAGAGTAGGACGAGAATGGTGGAGCATGGGTAGTGTATGTTATGTTAGGTGTATTTGAAATACCCCAAACCTAAGTATGCTAAGTAAACATCAATTTATGATGTAGTAAGGCTAAAATATGCCTTAGAAAGATTGGTAGACAATTTAAACCAAGGAAAACACAAGAAAATGCCTTAAGGGCAATTAGGGCAAAAATGTGCTCTAAGCTTGGAGAGACTTGGGTGAGTACCCAAATATCATGCTAAGACCTTAGTAATACCCTAATGGTCATTTTAAACCAATTACCAAAGAAAACCAAGCTTGAAAACAAGTTAAAACACAAAATGTGCTTTAAGAAGTCTTAAAGCACATTTTTGAAAAATTGTCTTGTAAATGAGTTTTGAGTGGCTAAATGCCCATGATTACGCCTTAATCAACATGTGTACTAATTAGTATCACATTAGGAAGCCTAAATCAATGGGAAATCAAAAATTTCAGAAATATGAGCACTAATTTGTGAATAGGGCCAAATAGTGACTAGTTTAAGTTTTAGTCAACATAAGTCAATTAGTTGGTCAACCAAGACCATAAATATCTTGGTTATAAAGAGGGGGCCGGTTTTCTAAGGATGAGTCACCATAGACTTCATCAAATAAGGGAAAAAGAAGAGATAAGTAAAGAAAGTTACTATTTGCTTTTATAAAGCAAATATCCTTATTAGCCTACCTCTCTCCTCTCTTCTTCATTTCCCCTTCTTCTTCCACGGTTTTCTTCTTGTTCTCTCTGTTCCAAACCGTGCCCAACCAGCTCCATACTTGTTCCATCTTCAAATGTCCATAAGTCACTCATTTTAGCTCCAAATCAAAAAGTGAGCATAGATTATTCTTAGTTAGCTCAAGCTCTAGCTTTCTATCTTTACAAAATTGGAAAAACTTCATTTTGGAGCAATGGGAAATCTCCATTAATGGAGGAAAATCAAGTTTGAAGAGCCCATTTGGTTCTCCATTCTCTTAAGGTAAAGAATATGTAAGAAAAACCATCTTTCCATCACTTTTTCACATGTCCGAAAATTACACTCACGGGGCTTCATTTGTATGCCTTGTTCTAGCTTATTTTCTATTCTCCAAGGGCTAGAGGAGGTCCTTCTTGATTCATATCCAAGCTTGTTTTGAGAATCCAAGGTAAAGCATTCAATTTAATACCTTAAAACATATTTTTAACCTAGGGTTTCATTCCTTAAGGTTAGTGTATTGTTTAGCACTCATGGGAGTCATTGAATATTGATTAGAACATTGGCAAAGGAAATCTAATGGTTGGCCGAGATTCATTCAAGAAGAAGTTCTAAGGAGGAAGTTAAGATAAGCTTGGAAGAACAAGGTAAAATGCTTACCTAATGGTGGTTTAAGTTTTAAGGGATGGTATTTAGATAAGTACCAATGTAGCTTTAAGCTACATTAGGTAATGGGTTATATAACCTAGGAAAAAGGAATTTAAACAAGCTTATGAACTTGTGATTAAGGAGCCAATGGGAATGAGTTAGTAAGATAAGTTTAAGATGGATTTTGAGAGCATTATGACTACTATGAGGTTGATGGGTGTATTCGCAGGTTGAAAGCTTTTATATGTGGGAAATTCAGTGTTTAAGTTTAAGTCATTTAAGGGCCTAAGAGCCATGTTATTTAAGAGCCTTAGTGCTATGCAATTTAAGATTATTGCCTCATATTGATTTTGTTGTGAATGTGTTGATTTGGGTGAGAAAATAAGATGAGAAAGGACTTGATGTGTGTGAGATGGTTGAATGAGGAAAACAATGCATTTGGGCATGATAGTATACTAGAGAAGCTATGGCGAAATTTGAGTAGAAAACAAAGTGTTTAAGTGGTAATGGTGAGTTAAGATGCCCTATGAGGTTTAGAATGACCGAGAGTTGCCTATGAGGAAATTAGAGTTTAGAAGGGTGTATTGAACACACCAAAGTCATGGTAAGAGGAATGGTGAGACTTGTGCATAAGTTTGAAGGAGAAGGTGTATAATGCTTAAGATGATTTAGGTATGAACTAGGTAATACAACAATGAGAATTTTGGGAAGCTTGTGTAAGTGAAGAGGATACTAGTGGTGGAACAATAAGGTTTTAGCTTAGATGGTAATGAGTGGACTTAGGTGATGGGAGTGAAGATTGAAGGAGAATGTTGTCGATTGTCGAGGAAATTGACTAGGAATGTATAAGAGTGTATGATTATGAGAATGGTGTGTAAGTTGAGTAAAAGAGATGTAGATGTCTAAGGGGGACTAGGGGATCCAATGATTAATTTAAGCACCAAAACCATAGTGAAGGAAGCTAGGAAATTTGTACAAAGATTGAAGGAAAAAAATAAGGTATAATGACTTGTAAGGAAGTAAGCATGTGCTAGATTATTTATAGCTATGAGAAGTGTGAATAAAGCAAATGGGT
Organism: Limonium bicolor; assembly: GCA_023374045.1. Taxonomy (NCBI): domain Eukaryota; kingdom Viridiplantae; phylum Streptophyta; class Magnoliopsida; order Caryophyllales; family Plumbaginaceae; genus Limonium; species Limonium bicolor. Next base: position 171,194,102 of record CM041781.1, read on the forward strand.
TGTGCGTGATGATGCTTGAGGAGTAGTTATATTGGTGGAAAGGGAACACTTTGGTTAGTTGAAGTTTTAGACAAAGTCTACATGTTGGAAGTGTAAGGAAAATATTACAAGTGTTAAGAGATTATGTGAGAAATTGAGTTATAAGGTTAGAGAAGGAATTGGACAAGTTTAAGAGGTTATTTTGGTATTAGAACATGCCTAAGATCATGTATAAAGTTTGGGTGATTTATGGATGAAGAGAGCAAGTGCAAATGCACTTAGGAAAATAAAAAGGGCAAAAATCTGTAGCTGGTCCGGGACTTTTAAGTCCAGGGTAAAGTCCCGGACCAACCTAAAATTCATGCTGAGAGTTGCTTCAACCATATGGTCCGGGACTTAAGTTTTGTAAGAAGTTTCGGACCACCCCCTGATTTACCCCCGAGGATTTTAGCTTGCATTGGTCCGGGACTTAAGTCCCATACAAAGTCCCAGACCACCACATTAAAACAGCCGAGAGTTTGAACCAGGTATAGGTCCGGGACTTAGGTTGAGGACAAGGTCCCGGACCACTCCAAAAATGGTGTATAAGCTTGGAAAATGTTAGGTAATGATGGGGATTGCTAAGTAATGATATTATAAAGTTATAAAGGACATGTTTGGTGGGAATTAATGACAATTTAGTGGGTGAATAGGTATAAGAGACAATGAGAAATGAAGCACTTAAAAATCTAAATTAAAACTGTAAGGACTTAGTGAACATTAAATGGTGAACAATGGTGGGTAAGTAGGTTAAGTAAGTTGGGATGAGTTAAGTAACTAATAATCTAAAACTGAATGAATGTTTTAGGACTTGTGAATTGGGACCCGGAAGGAGATTAAACAAGCAACCACCGACGGTGAACGGTACAGTCCTTCTTGTGACCTGCTTGCTAACGAGGTGTCCCTCGCCTTGTGTGCTATTTGTTTTTGTGTGCTCACTAAACAAGATAAAGCATGCAACCGAAACATTATGTTTATTGTATTGTTGTGTGATGTTTGAAAACTAACACAACTTACTGTGAGAACTTACTAACCAACGTTTAGTAAGGAATTGAGTGAGACTAAGGAACGCTCCCTAATATTAGTTTGTTATAAACCGAAAGAGGTTAACCAACAAACATGGTCTTGAGACTACTACTAACTGGAACTTAAGGGGGGGGGGGGGGGGGGGAGTAAGGAACCCGGGACTGACTCCGGTCATGCATGCTAAGGAAAGGGGGTCGGTATCTATAGCAGATCCGACTTCCACTTAAGGACTAGTCTTCGGACTAGTAGCCTAGGGTCGGTTGGCTGGCTTAGCTACATTGGACATCCAGTCCAAGGTAGGTGGCTTTAAGATGGCGTGGGGGGATCTAGCCTACATCCCCAACAAATTAAGAATGTTGTTTATTGTCGGTAAGTGTTCTGCTGCTGGCTAGGGTTAACCAAGCCCTACAAAAATAAATAACGAACTAAGGGTTAACCAGTTCCCAATGAGAGAACGGTTGGCATATATAAGATAAGGTGGAGATAAGTTGCAACCATTCCTATTTAAAGGATGGTTTGTATTATAAGACTGAGATAAGCTACTTCCATTCCTTTTTAAAGGATGGTTGTTTTCTAAGACTAAGATAAGACTAAGATTGAGGTAAGATAAGGATGGACTAAGATTAAGAGGAAACATAACTTAAGGAGTTAAATAATTAACTCTCTAATTAAGAGAACACATTTAAGTCGTTCATTGTGTTTGAACTTTGATTGTTCATAATTGGTTTGTTGTTTATTGCACTTTCTATTATGTTGTGCATCTAATCAACCTCCATGCTATCGAAAATTAGTCGTCGTAGCCACGTTAGCTTGGGGGCCATGAGAGGATCGTACCAGCATTCGTGCTGACCCCCTTTGGGGGCTGTTTTTACTACACAGGTGAATGTCAAGAGGCGGCCGTCGTGAGAGTAAGAAGGGGTACAAGCGTTACGGGTTAAGTGTGGCCTACGAGTTGTGCATGTACACTCGTATGGCAATTTGAGTTAGTAAGATGTATAGGACGTGTGGGGATTATAAAAAGGATATGTATTTGGATGAGTTTGGTTTGTACTAATGTTCGGTATATTCTGTAGTCAGACCATGGCAAGGTCCTGGAATGTAATTGAATCCGCTGCAGAGTTTGTATATATGGTGTTAAGTTTGTGATAACCACGATTGGATCGAGATGGGGTGTTACAAAAAGTGGTATCAGAGCGTAGTTACGCTCTGAAGACAAGAATTACCGAACTTAGGAGAATACTGAGGTTGAGTTTGAGTTATGGGTTAAGGGTTGAGTGATAGAGTGAGAGGTGCGTTAGTCAGGACTTCCCGGTGTTTACCGGATATCTATGGTACCTAGACCCGCCCTCCACATCCCTGACCCAAAATACGTGGAACAAACGCCAGAGAGAAGAAAGCTTTCTCTTACTCGGGAAAAAACCCGATCTGGTAGTTAGTTAACAGTAAGCAATACGAAAAACATCTTGTTGAACAACAGTCCACAGGAACTTGAACCTTTTAAATGGAGCGCAACAGCGAAACAGGCGCTACCAAGGGAATTCTATCAATAAGGGAACGGTAATTACCGGCAACATGGGTCGACATGCTACGCAGTCGAAATAACCCGCCACACCAATGATAAGAAAAGCACTAAAGGTGCAACGGGTAAGAAAAGATAAGTGACATGAGTAGCGGACAGTGGTCCGAATAAGCATAGCAGTGGGATAATATAAGCTTAAGGGATAAGATTACTGGAAAGTCCAGTTAAGAACGGGAACTCCAAACCCCATACAATGAAGGAGGTTGCAAACCTGGCCGACATAACGCAAACGACAGCAGAAACTCATACAACTGTACACCATAATAGGACTACGATGTAGTGCCTAAAGGAGGATTATTACTTAGTAACCACAACAAAATGTGTGGGGACGGGAGCGAGGATTAAGACATAAGAAAATAATAAGGGGTTCCCTCAGAAAGAGGAACGCCCTGATAAATGACAGTACTGTCAAAACGACCAGGAAACTGCCGGATGGCCAGTTATCCAAAATAAGAAACATAGAAGGAGTCCCGAGGACTACCAAAGATATAAAAAGATCAGGTGGAAGTACCACTACCGATGCACACAGTATCGGTAGCTCATCTTGCATGGCGCACTTGCCCTAGCAAGTGCTACGAAAAGCCATCATGGCGAGATAGGAGAACGCTACAGTTGCAGTAATACTGGATTGTAAATCCATAAAAACGGGAAAATAAGACCTTGGAAAGGCCCGACGGCCTGACCATGAAGAGATGAGGTGTCACACCAGTCAGTCGGGAGCTGAACTTAGACGAAATACTAGATGATATAAATATCAGCAACGGTGCAACTTACTACAACAATAACCGACAGTACGATAAGAACACCAATCCCGAACTCCAAGAGAAAAACCTAAGAGATCGCTCAGTGATCCGAGCAAAACCATATGTAAGCAATAACCTACCGGGAAGTGATACATAATACAATGGAGACTGTTGACTCAACGACTTCCGACAGGAACAGGATAGAACTCCCGAGATAACCATTAAGAATACTAATAACAACATTCTTTGTTGAATATGTTGGTGAACCCCGGAAACAGGGATAAAGGAAATGAATGTAAGATATAACCTACTAAGGATTAAAGACGTACAACTCTGGAAGAGGAAAGCTCAAAAGACTACCCCCACAGAGCGGGCTTAGTCAAGCCGAACAAACTGATGAATGACAGTTAATATTGTTTGCCTAACTCATTAACACCCAAGTGGGAACAATCATCAACGGGTGGCGTAGTCAACGGAAGTTGAACGAAGCGTTGAGATGGAAGCATAGGATGACAGGATGATATCCGACTTGGACACCGCAAGGCAAACGCCTAATACGAACTTAGCCTTATTTACTAAAAGACACAAGTCTAATAAAACGACAGTATTGTCAAAGACACTAAGTAACCTCAGATCACCTGAATAAACTTCCATAGTAGGAAGCAGGATGCAGCAACTTACCATGAAACCCGATACTACATTCAATATGTAACCTAACGGTGGATAGTGTTCAAGGAAACAAAAAACTTTAAGGATGACCTACAAATGAGTGAGAGTACAAGTAATGAACTGAAGCACTAAGCACTAAGAGCCTACAAGCCAAGGATGTTAACCACATCAGAGCCGAGGCACAGTAAGTTATGAGAGAGCTTATTTAAGCCACAAGGAACTACAATTCGTAGATATGAACGATTACCAAACCTATAACTTAGATTGTGGAAAATATTGCCAGAAAAGGCACCAATGAGAATAATGAGATAGTACATTGGCAGGGGCGGAGAACGAACCATGCCTTTTAGGGTGGGGATACCTCTCCTTGTTGTGAGGCCAAGAGTGGGTAATAAGGAAGGCTACAGAGATAGACCTCATATCCAACACTCAGGATGTAAGAATCAGTAATCGTCAGAGATAAACGTGATGAGTGCACAGAATGGCACGTCAAATGGCCAACGCTCAGTAGAGCTTGTGATTAAACAGATGACTTGCACAGTAACCGGTTGAATTACATGGTAAATGACATCATAAGGGATGGAAGAATGGGAGAGATACTAGCCTACATATGAAACCGAAATTGAAGCGAAACACCTTCATATTAAGAGATAACTATTTTACAACATGGTACGGTGACTGCCAAACACCGAAATTAGAGAACTCCCAGTGTGTTTACACCAAGAAGGGATTGAATGTAAGATAAGATGTTAGAGTAAATGAGTAAGTAGTTGCGCCATCAATGGGCAACATGGTAAAGGCCAATTACCACGGTAGTAGTGGTCGTGAGTACAATAGTTATATAAGTGGATTAAGTCATGGTGCGTGGTAAAGCGACCATTATGGATGAGCCGTCAAATATTGACACGGAGGCAATTAGATTTATGAGTTAAGACCAATATAAGTAAGGAAATAAGATGGTAGACAAACTGTGCATTGATGCCAGTAGTCTGGACCTTGTTAGGTAAGATTTCACAGGAAGCACAGTACCCATTCCTTAAGGAACAAGAAGTGCATTCCTAGTAGAACAAATATGAGAAAGAAGATAAGAGGCTCCATGGAAAGAGACCTCATTTAATAAGAGATCGAATCAGTACGGGATACAGCAAGAACTAAAGCATACAATACCCAAGGGCATATGTTAGCAGAAATATATGTTACTATACTTCTACCTAGGCAGTGTACCTATCGTTTTGCGGAATAGTGAATTGAGTGGGATTGTCGATCTCAGGGACCCCAATCAATTAATTGACAATTTATTTACTAACTGAGAAACTAAACTAAGAAAACAGGAAATGTCACTTTTTCAGGTTTTACTTAATTTAATGAAAAGAAAGACTCAACAAACTAATAATAAAATAGTAAAATAAACTAAACAAATAAATAAATGTTAAAACTCTAAATAAAAGGAAGCACCCTGGATTGTTCTGCAAACCTTCACTTTCTAATCTATTAATAAACTCTTCCCTAATTCTGCAATAAACTCAGAAACTATAATTAATTCGTCAACGGCTAAGTCTAACGAATCCTAACCAGTTGCTAGAACTAGCAGCAGACTAATGCTCTAATCCGGACACAACTAATCGCATAAAGAACAGTTTCTATTTGAGACCGATTAACCTATAGGCAGGATCATGCTTCTAGTCGTTAATCAGGTTTAATTCCTATGTCTTGTTATCTATCTCAGCTCTCGCGTGTTGATTAGAAAACTACAAATATAGCTTTAATAATTAGCTAGAGAATTAAAGCGCATGAAGAACTGGAATTAAACTATTGCATTATTGAATTAGTCAAAAGATTACAAATAAATATAAAGATCCGGTTTGCTATCCCAATCCGGGGAGCTAAACTAACTACTCAAACATAACTCTAAAAATAATAAAAACAACAAAGGAAGAACACTTTGACATATTAGACAAAAAGGAAAGAAGAAACCCAATTAAAAAGATTTTCTGCCCCGCCTTCTGTCTTCACGTGTCTCTACATTAATCCTCTATCAGAAGTGTGGTGTGATAACAGTGGTGGAATTGTGGGTGTGCGAGAGGATGAACATGGTGGTGGACGAAAGATGAAAAGAGGCGCTAGCCTCTAGGGCGGGCTGTGGCGTCGGAGATGTACGTCAGTTTACCATACCCTAATCTAATTTATAAGCAGCGGCAATGATATCTTCATTATTTTATCTTTAATCAAACATTTATCTCCAACTTCTCTCACGTGAATGTGTTGCTGAGTCATCAATAATGATTAATCGTGATTTACTCCCAGTGTATCCAAGTGCAATCGATATATATATATATATATATATATATAATATATATATATATATATATATTATATTGTAATCCTTGAGATGATGAATGTAAGTCTAAGACTTTTTCCTACATTTGACATATAAAATGTATTAGTTCACATCAAATATAAATCCAAGAAAAAGTATATGATAAGTGAGAAATATACATGAATTGTTATAAAAATAGGAAGAATTATAACCCTAAAAATAGATGTATTTCGCACTTATCAAACTTCCTCACACTTAGTTTTTGCTTGTCCTCAAGCAAATAGACAATAAAACTATCTCTAAGGCCGTAGTACCAAACCTCAGGATCAAACAAATGCAAAACAAAAAGCAAGCAAAGTGACAATCAAAAGAATAGTTCTGCTCCCGGTTGTAGGTTTTCACAATCAGTGAAAAAGAATGATTTTAAAGACATGGAGAAGTTAGATTACAAAATCTGAATATAGATTAACTTGGGATCTTCCACCATTCCTTTCCTCTAACCTTTGGATGACAAGGGGTGTGAAGTAACGCCTTATTCCGTGATACCTTTCAACACCACGTACTCATGATCAAAAACAAAAAATTAAACTGCAATTAACTTTTCTTTCGCATGCAAAAACATTATTCTTCAAGAAATATATACAAAACAAACAAATTATTGTGAATTGCAGAGTTGTTCCGTAACCCAGACTTTTCTCTCCATCCATGTAACAGTGTTGGGCCAACTATCCCAGATCCCGAGACCTTAGGTAGATAGGTGTTAAGGCACCCCTAGGACTTAATAACCGGATAGACGAGGTCTGCTTTTGTTAGGAAAATTTTTGATCAGCGGAGTACCTTGCCTTATCCTTTCATTCCAAACTTTCACATCATTTCCAAAATCCCAAGCTAAACTAATTCAGTTTCCACAATCAACTAATCCATCAAATTTAAGTGAAAACAGATTAATTTGAATAAAAATATATATACAAACAACCTAAAACAGAAAGATTCTTGAGGTGGTCACCATGCTCGATTTCAAAATTTGTGCAAAAAATTTCACCCAAGAATTCAGTATTTATAAGCACTCAGAGAAGTGATTCCCTCAAAGCAAAAAGACAATAAAAAACAAGTGTGGCATTTAAGTGCAACTGGCATATTCAGAAAGATCTTCTACTCTTCCTCACACTTAAGAGGAGCAATGTCCTTATTGTTCAAAAATAAAATCAAGAGAAGAGCTTTCAAAATATGCCAGACTCATGAAGAATTTCATTCAGGACCATAAGGACGGATAAAATAAATAAGCATTAAAAGCATGTTAGGCTGAACATAAACATTAAAAGTAAGGAGAAACTGAAACTCCCCTAATATCGTAGATTGAGGAATGTTCCCTTCCTCACACTTAAGCTCGAACAAGGGGGTAGTATTGTTCCTCATACTTGCGTTCAAGCAAGTGTCCAGCCTTGGGGGTACATCAAACACCATGATAAAAATTTCACCTGCACACACTCACAACTACCACAAAAACGCTGAAAGAGGCACCACTGCCATCTCTGAATGAAATAAAAACAAAACAAACCAGAAAACAAAAAATAAAACATAAATTTAACCACTGGGTTTCCTCCCAGTAAGCTGCCCGTCTTTATAGTCTTTGGCTAGACTCCTGCTTCATTATCCTGGATCAAAAATAAAAGTAGACAACAACTTTGCCAAGAAAATGAAGTATGCAGTAATTAAAAGCAAACCACCTGGATCAAAACAAAACGTTACGTTAGCAAATAAAATAGGAAAATGAATACTCCACAAAACCTGATGTTTGAGGAGATACTGCCGGTAACGTATTTCTAATTGGAGACCAGGTGATGATGGATTTGCTTCCTCAAATTGGTGAATGTAAACATCCTCTTCTTTTTGTTGAGGCTCCTTGGAATGATTGTGGAGTTGATGACTAGTTGGAGGTGGCTCTTCCTTCTAAAATTTGAGGGTGCAGAAATCTTCCTCAAGTGTTAAAGGCTCTATGGAAGATTCTTGTTGGCAGACAATTGCAGTGGAAGCTTCAATTTCTTCAACCTCTCTGAAATAAACTACCTCTGGTATCTCTACTGGTTCGCAGACTGGATTGGAAAAGATATTCTCAATCACTGGGTAGTCGGGTTGAGTCGAGGTTAGGGAGGGAAGACAATATAACTCTTCAGCATGTCCCTCAACCTCTTCATCAGGCTCCTCTTCAGCTTCAAAAATAATAGGCTTGGAATGATCTTCACCCATCAAAGTCTCTGGATGAGATTGGTCCACTAGGTCCGAATAACTTTGGCTATGGGAGAATTCCACTTGCTCCTGTGCTAGCTGCTCTGCAAGCTGGCTCATCTGTCTCTCCAAATTCTGATTAATGGAGGCCTGATCAGCATATCTGGCTGTCTGCTCTGCAAACTTAGTATCATATCTAGATTCAATTTCAGCCAATTTAGAATTAGTGGCTTTTCTTTGCTCCAGGAGCTCTGCAAGCATGCTCTCTATCTTGCTTGTATCCTCCTTAGGAGGCTCCTGATAAGTGTAGGACTGTTGTTCCTCCATCTGCATTCTAGTCTGCTCACCTTCCCACCAATAAGGCTGTCGAAAAAACGATTGTTGTGGCTGGTAATAATCTTGTCGCCTGAACTGGTTGTAACTTTGAGTACCCGACTGATTATACCTGTTCAAATTCTGTTCTATGTTCATTATCGCAATCGTCGTTTCCAACTGTGTTAACACTCTCCTCAATTGATCCATGTTATCCTCCATCTTTGCGTATTCCTAAGTCACCAAAAAGTATCGAAAGAATATAATACACAAAACTAAAGGAAGAAATTGAATTCAAAAGTCAACTAGTATACGTACTTGGCAAAGAATTAGTAAAACCCAACGAAAAATAAAATGGAAAGAATGAAATCGTGATCACAACTAAAAAAAAAGTAAAAGAAAATCAAGAAAATCAAAAACAAAAAGATAAATCGTAAATATGAAATTCACGTACTACAAAAGCTATATAAAGCAAATCAAGTAAAATTTGAACGGAATAAAATCAAAACGAAGAAACAGAAGAGAAAAACTAAACTAAAATAATAAAATAAAACAAAAACTAATCAACCTAGAATAACAACTAACTAACGAAGTCGTAAATAAAATATAGCCTAGTAAAAATAAACGAAACGAGATTAATAAATAATACAAAAACAAAATAAATAAATAAGAAACAACAACTAACTAAATCTCAATTAAATAAATAAAATTGTCAATTAACCGTGTCAGAGGTCCCCGGCAACGGCGCCAAAAACTTGTTAGCAGAAATATATGTTACTATACTTCTACCTAGGCAGTGTACCTATCGTTTTGCGGAATAGTGAATTGAGTGGGATTGTCGATCTCAGGGACCCCAATCAATTAATTGACAATTTATTTACTAACTGAGAAACTAAACTAAGAAAACAGGAAATGTCACTTTTTCAGGTTTTACTTAATTTAATGAAAAGAAAGACTCAACAAACTAATAATAAAATAGTAAAATAAACTAAACAAATAAATAAATGTTAAAACTCTAAATAAAAGGAAGCACCCCGGATTGTTCTGCAAACCTTCACTTTCTAATCTATTAATAAACTCTTCCCTAATTCTGCAATAAACTCAGAAACTATAATTAATTCGTCAACGACTAAGTCTAACGAATCCTAACCAGTTGCTAGAACTAGCAGCAGACTAATGCTCTAATCCGGACACAACTAATCGCATAAAGAACAGTTTCCATTTGAGACCGATTAACCTATAGGCAGGATCATGCTTCTAGTCGTTAATCAGGTTTAATTCCTATGTCTTGTTATCTATCTCAGCTCTCGCGTGTTGATTAGAAAACTACAAATATAGCTTTAATAATTAGCTAGAGAATTAAAGCGCATGAAGAACTGGAATTAAACTATTGCATTATTGAATTAGTCAAAAGATTACAAATAAATATAAAGATCCGGTTTGCTATCCCAATCCGGGGAGCTAAACTAACTACTCAAACATAACTCTAAAAATAATAAAAACAACAAAGGAAGAACACTTTGACATATTAGACAAAAAGGAAAGAAGAAACCCAATTAAAAAGATTTTCTGCCCCGCCTTCTGTCTTCACGTGTCTCTACATTAATCCTCTATCAGAAGTGTGGTGTGATAACAATGGTGGAATTGTGGGTGTGCGAGAGGATGAACATGGTGGTGGACGAAAGATGAAAAGAGGCGCTAGCCTCTAGGGCGGGCTGTGGCGTCGGAGATGTACGTCAGTTTACCATACCCTAATCTAATTTATAAGCAGCGGCAATGATATCTTCATTATTTTATCTTTAATCAAACATTTATCTCCAACTTCTCTCACGTGAATGTGTTGCTGAGTCATCAATAATGATTAATCGTGATTTACTCCCAGTGTATCCAAGTGCAATCGAATATATATATATATATATTTGTAATCCTTGAGATGATGAATGTAAGTCTAAGACTTTTTCCTACATTTGACATATAAAATGTATTAGTTCACATCAAAATATAAATCCAAGAAAAAGTATATGATAAGTGAGAAATATACATGAATTGTTATAAAAATAGGAAGAATTATAACCCTAAAAATAGATGTATTTCGCACTTATCAGCATAGCAAATGGATTTTCCTTGATTAAGTTCAAGAAGAACAATAAGTGTTATTATGGAACGATGAAAGAGGAGACCGACAACAGAATACTTCATAGTTAGCAATAGCTAAACATGTGACGGACACTATGAGTTTACTAAAACGAGACGTGGGACGCCTGCACCCCACAGGGGCTTGCAGGCCTAACACACTCATTTATGAGTTAGTTGGGTAAGTAGTAATGTACCAGTAAGGTACCCCATGCATGTAGACGAGTGGTGTAAGGAACACGGGAAGTAGTCGACTCCGTACCACGGACAACAACGCAAGATCAGACAAGAGCAGCTACTACTACAAACAGTCGAAGAGAAGAATTCAGTTGAACCAACAACATAAATGAAACAGAGAACAAATAATTAAGGACTATGAAGTGCGAGAAGCACGGATTGCTAAGTATAGACATAGGACATGTCTTAAGATGAATAAGATTAAACTGTAAAGTGCAATAAGCACTAAACAGTAGTTTCGGATTAGGAATCATCCTCAGACCAAAGGTGTAACACCCCATCCAACATTAACACACTTACAATAAACTGCAGCGGAAATACAAACCTCATCACATTACTTAACTCGTTGGTGTTACACGCCGTTAGCCACCCACGTGGCTAACAAGGCTAATCCATATACATTGTACCGGTTTAATGGGCTAAATTCCCGAGCAACTACACATTATTATCCCCTTCCATTAACAACAACAACAACAACAACATACACCTTTCAACTATACCGAGTATTTATAAACTGATGCCAACAACAATATCGGTCTTACTACACCTACTGTATATATACACTTAAATGAATACCCATGTACAATGACTACCCCGTCCTACTCTCGAACGGCTTCCAGCTCTCTGTACCTGAAATAGGAAAAGAAGAGAAAGGGTGGCCCCCAAGGGGCTCAGCACCTTTGCTGGTATGGTAATCCCGCAGCCCACATGCTACCGGGCCACGCACAACTAATTGTCGTCTTAGCATGCGATTGATTATATTTAAATCATGCATGCAACTGTAAACACACAACACAAAACATTTTGCCTCAATGGGCTCAACAACGGATAATACATCCTTACTTGATGAGTCACTCATGGTATTCATTATCCCTAGAGTGTTCCTCCTCTAACGGAGCTACTTCCTTAATAGACGACACTTACCCTTAAATCGGGTTATCCTTAAACGCCTCTTGTCACAACTGGGATTCATTTCCATGATCCATACACTCCATATCTTACAACATATCACATTCCTCACATAGCAAACACAACAACACTTTTCTCGTTTCGACGTATACATGTTAACATCGAGTTCATTTTAAACATCTAACATAAACATATCATAGCATAGCAAGGGAAATTGCCTAGCACAATAACAACTCATAACACCATAAGATTGGTTCACACAAGGAACCCTCCACCATAGTTAGTATACATAGTGAGCCTAGAGATTATTGCCAATCTCATGCTAAACTCGTTACCAACCTCGTTACCGTCCAGTTATATCGAACGGTTAACTTGTACCCAAGGTGTGTCGGATATAGTAATCCCAAGCACACCGAAATAACATTCATATGCCCCTGTGGCCCGACGTGAGTCAGTAAACTAGCTTTGGATAAGCTAAGGGAAGGTATAAACCAAATTGGAATACAACCTATACATACACCAAGAGAGCCGAACCGGATATGACATCGACTCCCGTCCATCACACGCGTGGCCGGAACAACCGGACTCCTCACCCCCATTAGTACATATATTATAAATAAGTAGTTAGAGATCCATTATGGAGCCTATCACATCCACACACCATACGGTATCATAACCGAGTTAAGCACACAAGGGAGGTTCACACACTTGCATACAACAACAATATCCAACTGACTCACACATAGCCGTGGTCAGAACGTTCCCAAGGTTTGGGTCGTTAACTCCGAATACCGATCTCTCATGTGCTCCTAGTTCTAGTTAGCTAAGGTTTAACACTTATTTGAGGTTAAATGGTATCGGAGGCCAAATTCGCCACATAAATGAATTACTATAAACTCATTACATGTTTTATCTTACAAGGTGGCAAACACTCAGAAAAACACGTTGGCATACAAGCCGGTGTAATCCGGTAGGACATAGGTTGCAAGAAAACCATACCTGTCACCGGAGTCCACTCTACCATGTCCACTTACGTTCCTCGAACAATTCTCGAACAACTGGTACATTAAAGTTACCTTCATTAACACTGGGGTAATATGTTTGTGTAACGTCGAATGACCATGGTTAACCCCGTTTAACTAGTTAAATACCCTTACATTTTTAACATGTTTCACTCTTTCATTTTACTTCAACTTTTCACCCACCAAATTGCGTTTATAACTCACCTAACATGTCCTACACAACCTTATAACATCATTATCCATCAATCTCCATCATTAGATATCATTTTCCAACCTTAAACAACATTTTTAGAGTGGTCCGGGACTTGGTCCTTACCTTAAGTCCCGGACCAACACATTGGAGTACTCTCGGCCAATTTTAATAGGGTGGTCCGGGACCTTGTACTCACCCCAAGTCCCGGACCACAACATGGAACAACCCTCGGCCTGTTTTTGATATATGGTCCGGGACTTCAACCATTAACCAAGTCCCGGACCCAAGCTACAGAATGCTATATTTGCATTTTTCTACCCTTGTTCAACTTGTTCTCTTCATCCATTGATTACCCAAACTTCACACATTAACTTAGGCATATTCTAATACCAAAATATCACTTTGATTCACCTTATAACATTAACCAACTTGTTACCCAATTTTCTTACCAAATCTCTTAACACTTGTACATTTTCCATTTGGTTTCCTAAGTGGTGTTTCACCTATAAATGGCTACTACACTCAAATGCTTCCTCACCTTCATAACATCATCTCCCAAGCATCTCCTCTTACTATCCAAATCCTCTTTTCACAACTTCTTGAATTCCTTTCTCAACACCTTACCTAAACATCATTTTCTCCTTATTCATCAACATTACCTAAACCTTAAACAAACTTCTCCAAGACCTAAATACATCCTAAAAAACACTCATTGGATTTCTAGAACTTCCAAGACAATGCCTAAATCCTTATAGCACCTTAGAACACCTTAATGCATGTTTTCTTCCTTAGTGAAGCATGTATCCATTCCTAACAATTCCTAGTTCACCCAAGTTCATTTAAACACTTAAAACTCCTTATACATTTTACAAATTTCGCCATGGGTTCTCTTAGCACATCATCTTTCCAAACTCATAGTTTTCACCACTAAACATTCAAGAACACCTAAATCCATCAAAAACACTATCACACACAAAGCTTCACCAAATTTACACTACATCACAATATAGCGCATAATTAAATTGCTTGGCACTTAGGCCCTTAAATAACATGGCTCTTAGGCCCTTAAATTGCATAAACCTTAAACACTGAATTTCCACAATATATAAGCCTTTGACCTGTAAATACACACAACAAGGCATATGTTCTTTTACTATTCTCCTTGAGAACACTTTACTAAGTCATTCACCATTTGCTCTTTAGGTAGTTTTAACAAGCATTATAAGCTCATTTCTCCTAAGGCATTAAACCACATTAGGTTAGTATATTTACCTCTTTTCCACCCAAACTTCTTTCTTGTTTCCTCATAAAACCGGTAAGGCATTTCATTCCTTGTCAACTACTAAACAATATACCAACATTGAAATGAGTATATAAGCTTTAAGCTTCATCTCATTGTAAACCCTAGTTACATATATTGTTTTAACACATCAAGGTAATTGTTTTACCTTTGAATGGAAAGAGAGCTTGAATGAGTATCAAGAGAGGACTCCTCCTAGCCCTTAGAAGATTCAAATGAAGCTAAAACAAGACAAGAGAAGACACCATTACTAGGTGCATTTTCGGCCAACACCAAAAATGAAGGAAATGGAGTTTTCTTTGGTTTTTCCTTACCTTGAAGCAAAGGTGATCAACAAGGCATTAAAATATAAGCTCAAGCTCCTTCCATGGAAGTTCTCCTTGGCACCGAAATGGTGGTTTTGATGATTTGAAAAGACAATGTTGTAGAGCTTGCTCCAACTAAGAGAACGGTAGTCTCGGAATTAAATTCGGAGCATGGAGTCATAAGTTACAAGTGAAGGAAGATGAAGAATGAGATGGTGCTGTTGGAAACCGATGGAGAGAGGAGGAAGAAGATGGCTACCGTGGGAAATGAAAGGAAAGAAGAGAATGAGGAGATAAGTTTGCTTTTGTTAAGATATTTATGTATAAAGCAAATATAGTACTTTACTTTAAGCTTTACTTTACTTATTTGATTTCTTTTACAAGTTGGTGACTCACACCTTGAAAAACCTGCCCCCATTTAGTTAGAAGGGTACTTTAGTCCTTATTTGTCAATTTAATTACTTATGATAACATATGTTACAAACTAGCTTATAAAAATCACTATTCACAAAAACAAGGCACATAGAAGTGAAATTTTTGATTTCCCATTGATATAGACTTCCAAATGTGATACTATATAGTACACATGTTAATTAAAGAGTAATGATGGACATCTAGCCATACAAAACTCATTTACAAGACAATTTTTCAAAAACGTGCTTTAAGACTTCTTAAAGCACATTTTGTGTTTTAACTTGTTTTCAAGCTTGGTTTTCTTTAGTAATTGATTTAATATGTTCATTAACATATAAATAAGGCATAGGTATGACCATTAGGTCTTATACACATTTATCCCAAGCTTAGAGCACATTTTAGCCCATATTGACCTTAAGGTATTTATTTGTGTTTTGTTTGGTTTCATTGTCTACCAAGGTTTCCTAAGGACTTAATTAGCCTTATAAAATCATAATTTTATATTATCAAATCTTGGTAGGCTCTTTGGGTCCTAGCCAAGTTCACTCCAAGCTTAGAGCATGTTTTTGCTCAAACCGTGTCTTAGTGTTTTATTGTGTTTTACCATGGTTTAAATGGTTCATTTATGTTTCTAAGGCACTTTTTAGCCTTTAAATACCATAGTTTAACATTTACACAACATACCAAGGTTTGGGGTATTTCAAAAGGTCAGTTGGAGAGAACGATTTAGACATTCGAGAAAACACTAAGAATACAAACATTAGATATCCAGGAAGACTGGATAGATGAGCTACAACTCATCAAGGCCGTGTATACATAAAGATAACACGTGACCATTGAGGGACCTCTAGTGCTAAACCATAAGCACGCAGGAGAAAGATATACAATACTGTAAAAGGATAAGAGAGGCAAATAAGCCTAAGACTATCAGAGTCGTGCAGCGGAAGCTCGCAGATCAGTACCTTTGAGGTTAGACCAAACTAAGATCAGAATATGGTATAAGTACCGTTAAGAATCCTTGATGCAGAGACTAAATCATTAGCATAGTTATGACCCTCTGATCGAATTATAAGTGAGATAAACGACGTGGAAGCTAGAATGCTTAGTGAGAATTAAACATCTTAAACTTATGTTCAAGAATGATATAATGTTGATTACGTGGGTGTAATCCATTTTAAGGGGGGTAGAGCGAAAACCGCTTAGCGTATGTTACATAAACTACGGTGCGCATAGCACAAAATAATTTGAGAATATGTTTTACATAAACATTTTGAGATAAAATATGGTTGTTGCACACAGAAGATGTGAATACCATACATATTAAGTACCTATCTTGTTAACTCCGGTGTGAGTACAAGTTAAGAGAATTAAGGAAGAGGATTAAGGAGACTTAAGAAATAAGGAATATATGAGGTATGAGTCGATATGAGACTATGTGTGAGATAAGAATAAGATAACACTGTGAGATATTATTTGATATGAGTATGAGGAAGGAAATTGTAATCCTATGAGGTATAAGATGGTGAGAGTTGGCATGAGACTGGTATGGAACTTAGTAGGAATTTAAGTCCTGAGGTAAGTAGTAAGAGATGAATTGGGAATGGTTGATGGACTGAGTCCACACTTTGGAGATGTATTGATTATGATTAGAGGAACTAAAAAGATACAAAATTGGACATGAGTGAATTATTTGATGTTTGAAAATGACGTGGGAGGTGGAACTTGATTTTCTAGGGATCAAGGGAAACCGAACACAAATTGGGGTGGAAGGATAGTTCAACACTGATGCTGATCACATCAGGGTTGGATGATTCCTAAAACTCCCTACTAGTGGTCACAATTAAATCACGCTAAGGATAGAGGCACTAGGATAAAATGAAATTGGAGCTGATTGTATTTTTAATTAGAGGAATTATTCCTCACATGACCTCGTAAAAAGGATCACCTTTTTACTGAGTCTCGCCCATGAAGTCGAGGACGCACGAGCCTTTGTCTTCGGACCGGTGACATGGGGAGAGCAGAGTGTTTTGTATTCTGGCCCATGGTGACGAGGACGAACGAGCCATTGTCTACGGACCGGTGACATGGGAGAATACGTTGGAAAAATTATGTGATTGTTTTAATCATCAAAAGAAACAAAGAGAATTTTGAGTGTTATACATGCTTAAGCATGTTGTGTGATATTTAAGTATAAGTTAATGGCGGATCTAATGATCCAATGAGTTTAAGTATACATAAGTATGATCTATATGATCTATGGAATGAGGTAAGACATGTATTCTAACAAGATAAGGTGCATGAGAACTTTGGGGACAAAGTTCTTTTAAGGGGGGTAGATTGAAATACCCCAAACCTAAGTATGCTAAGTAAACATCAATTTATGATGTAGTAAGGCTAAAATATGCCTTAGAAAGATTGGTAGACAATTTAAACCAAGGAAAACACAAGAAAATGCCTTAAGGGCAATTAGGGAAAAATGTGCTCTAAGCTTGGAGAGACTTGGGTGAGTACCCAAATATCATGCTAAGACCTTAGTAATACCGTAATGGTCATTTTAAACCAATTACCAAAGAAAACCAAGCTTGAAAACAAGTTAAAACACAAAATGTGCTTTAAGAAGTCTTAAAGCACATTTTTGAAAAATTATCTTGTAAATGAGTTTTGAGTGGCTAAATGCCAATGATTACACCTTAATCAACATGTGTACTAATTAGTATCACATTAGGAAGCCTAAATCAATGGGAAATCAAAAATTTCAGAAATATGTGCACTAATTTGTGAATAGTGCCAAATAGTGACTAGTTTAAGTTTTAGTCAACATAAGTCAATTAGTTGGTCAACCAAGACCATAAATATCTTGGTTATAAAAAGGGGGCCGGTTTTCTAAGGATGAGTCACCATAGACTTCATCAAATAAGGGAAAAAGAAGAGATAAGTAAAGAAAGTTACTATTTGCTTTTATAAAGCAAATATCCTTATTAGCCTACCTCTCTCCTCTCTTCTTCATTTCCCCTTCTTCTTCCACGGTTTTCTTCTTGTTCTCTCTGTTCTAAACCGTGCCCAACCAGCTCCATACTTGTTCCATCTTCAAATGTCCATAAGTTACTCATTTTAGCTCCAAATCAAAAAGTGAGCATAGATTATTCTTAGTTAGCTCAAGCTCTAGCTTTCTATCTTTACAAAATTGGAAAAGCTTCATTTTGGAGCCATGGGAAATCTCCATTAATGGAGGAAAATCAAGTTTGAAGAGCCCATTTGGTTCTCCATTCTCTTAAGGTAAAAAATATGTAAGAAAAACCATCTTTCCATCACTTTTTCACATGTCCGAAAATTACACTCATGGGGCTTCATTTTTATGCCTTGTTCTAGCTTATTTTCTATTCTCCAAGGGCTAGAGGAGGTCCTTCTTGATTCATATCCAAGCTTGTTTTGAGAATCCAAGGTAAAGCATTCAATTTAATACCTTAAAACATATTTTTAACCTAGGGTTTCATTCCTTAAGGTTAGTGTATTGTTTAGCACTCATGGGAGTCATTAAATATTGATTAGAACATTGGCAAAGGAAATCTAATGGTTGGCCGAGATTCATTCAAGAAGAAGTTCTAAGGAGGAAGTTAAGATAAGCTTGGAAGAACATGGTAAAATGCTTACCTAATGGTGGTTTAAGTTTTAAGGGATGGTATTTAGATAAGTACCAATGTAGCTTTAAGCTACATTAGGTAATGGGTTATATAACCTAGGAAAAAGGAATTTAAACAAGCTTATGAACTTGTGATTAAGGAGCCAATGGGAATGAGTTAGTAAGATAAGTTTAAGATGGATTTTGAGAGCATTATGACTACTATGAGGTTGATGGGTGTATTCACAGGTTGAAAGCTTTTATATGTGGGAAATTCAGTGTTTAAGTTTAAGTCATTTAAGGGCCTAAGAGCCATGTTATTTAACAGCCTTAGTGCTATGCAATTTAAGATTATTGCCTCATATTGAGTTTGTTGTGAATGTGTTGATTTGGGTGAGAAAATAAGATGAGAAAGGACTTGATGTGTGTGAGATGGTTGAATGAGGAAAACAATGCATTTGGGCATGATAGTATACTAGAGAAGCTATGGCGAAATTTGAGTAGAAAACAAAGTGTTTAAGTGGTAATGGTGAGTTAAGATGCCCTAGGATTCACTTGGGAGCATTAAAAGGAATTTTGGTGGAAATGAGTTAACTAAGGAGTTCTTGAGGTTTATAATGACCTAGAGTTGCCTATGAGGAAATTAGAGTTTAGAAGGGTGTATTGAACACACCAAAGTCATGGTAAGAGGAATGGTGAGACTTGTGCATAAGTTTGAAGGAGAAGGTGTATAATGCTTAAGATGATTTAGGTATGAACTAGGGAATAAAACAATGAGAATTTTGGGAAGCTTGTGTAAGTGAAGAGGATACTAGTGGTGGAACAATAAGGTTTTAGCTTAGATGGTAATGAGTGGACTTAGGTGATGGGAGTGAAGATTGAAGGAGAATGTTGTCGATTGTCGAGGAAATTGACTAGGAATGTATAAGAGTGTATGATTATGAGAATGGTGTGTAAGTTGAGTAAAAGAGATGTAGATGTCTAAGGGGGACTAGGGGATCCAATGATTAATTTAAGCACCAAAACCATAGTGAAGGAAGCTAGGAAATTTGTACAAAGATTGAAGGAAAAAAATAAGGTATAATGACTTGTAAGGAAGTAAGCATGTGCTAGATTATTTATAGCTATGAGAAGTGTGAATAAAGCAAATGGGTTGTGCGTGATGATGCTTGAGGAGTAGTTATATTGGTGGAAAGGGAACACTTTGGTTAGTTGAAGTTTTAGACAAAGTCTACATGTTGGAAGTGTAAGGAAAATATTACAAGTGTTAAGAGATTATGTGAGAAATTGAGTTATAAGGTTAGAGAAGGAATTGGACAAGTTTAAGAGGTTATTTTGGTATTAGAACATGCCTAAGATCATGTATAAAGTTTGGGTGATTTATGGATGAAGAGAGCAAGTGCAAATGCACTTAGGAAAATAAAAAGGGCAAAAATCTGTAGCTGGTCCGGGACTTTTAAGTCCAGGGTAAAGTCCCGGACCAACCTAAAATTCATGCCGAGAGTTGCTTCAACCATAGGGTCCGGGACTTAAGTTTTGTAAGAAGTTCCGGACCACCCCCTGATTTACCCCCGAGGATTTTAGCTTACATTGGTCCGGGACTTAAGTCCCATACAAAGTCCCGGACCACCACATTAAAACAGCCGAGAGTTTGAACTAGGTATAGGTCCGGGACTTAGGTTGAGGACAAGGTCCCGGACCACTCCAAAAATGGTGTATAAGCTTGGAAAATGTTAGGTAATGATGGGGATTGATAAGTGGTGATATTATAAAGTTATAAAGGACATGTTTGGTGGGAATTAATGACAATTTAGTGGGTGAATAGGTATAAGAGACAATGAGAAATGAAGCACTTAAAATCTAAATTAAAACTGTAAGGACTTAGTGAACATTAAATGGTGAACAATGGTGGGTAAGTAGGTTAAGTAAGTTGGGATGAGTTAAGTAACTAGTAATCTAAAACTGAATGAATGTTTTAGGACTTGTGAATTGGGACCCGGAAGGAGATTAAACAAGCAACCACCGACGGTGAACGGTACAGTCCTTCTTGTGACCTGCTTGCTAACGAGGTGTCCCTCGGCTTGTGTGCTATTTGTTTTTGTGTGCTCACTAAACAAGATAAAGCATGCAACCGAAACATTATGTTTATTGTATTGTTGTGTGATGTTTGAAAACTAACACAACTTACTGTGAGAACTTACTAACCAACGTTTAGTAAGGAATTGAGTGAGACTAAGGAACGCTCCCTAATATTAGTTTGTTATAAACCGAAAGAGGTTAACCAACAAACATGGTCTTGAGACTACTACTAACTGGAACTTAAGGGGGGGAGTGAGGAACCCGGGACTGACTCCGGTCATGCATGCTAAGGAAAGGGGGTCGGTATCTATAGCAGATCCGACTTCCGCTTAAGGACTAGTCTTCGGACTAGTAGCCTAGGGTCGGTTGGCCGGCTCAGCTACATTGGACATCCAGTCCAAGGTAGGTGGCTTTAAGATGGCGTGGGGGGATCTAGCCTACATCCCCAACAAATTAAGAATGTTGTTTATTGCCGGTAAGTGTTCTGCTGCTGGCTAGGGTTAACCAAGCCCTACAAAAATAAATAACGAACTAAGGGTTAACCAGTTCCCAATGAGAGAACGGTTGGCATATATAAGATAAGGTGGAGATAAGTTGCAACCATTCCTATTTAAAGGATGGTTTGTATTATAAGTCTGAGATAAGCTACTTCCATTCCTTTTTAAAGGATGGTTGTTTTCTAAGACTAAGATAAGACTAAGATTGAGGTAAGATAAGGATGGACTAAGATTAAGAGGAAACATAACTTAAGGAGTTAAATAATTAACTCTCTAATTAAGAGAACGCATTTAAGTCGTTCATTGTGTTTGAACTTTGATTGTTCATAATTGGTTTGTTGTTTATTACACTTTCTATTATGTTGTGCATCTAATCAACCTCCATGCTATCGAAAATTAGTCGTCGTAGCCACGTTAGCTTGGGGGCCATGAGAGGATCGTACCAGCATTCGTGCTGACCCCCTTTGGGGGCTGTTTTTACTACACAGGTGAATGTCAGGAGGCGGCCGTCGCGAGAGTAAGAAGGGGTATAAGCGTTACGGGTTAAGTGTGGCCTACGAGTTGTGCATGTACACTCGTATGGCAATTTGAGTTAGTAAGATGTATAGGACGTGTGGGGATTATAAAAAGGATATGTATTTGGATGAGTTTGGTTTGTACTAATGTTCGGTATATTCTGTAGTCAGACCGTGGCAAGGTCCTGGAATGTAATTGAATCCGCTGCAGAGTTTGTATATATGGTGTTAAGTTTGTGATAACCACGATTGGATCGAGATGGGGTGTTACAGTATTTGATAGTAAAGTGAGACCGAACATGTTATCGGTAAGGGATTGTAATAGACTCGGTACAGTTGGATTGTAATTGTATTTGTTTTCAGTTAGAAACGGATTGTAATGTAAAGTGTGGTGCTCGGTAATCTTGTCCATCAGTCCGGTACGTTGTGTATGTATTAGCCTTGTTAGCCACGTGGGTGGCTAACGGCGTGTAGCACCCAAGGATTAAGTTATGTGTTGAGTTTTGATTCCGCTGCAACCGTTTGTTAAGTATCGTATTTGTAGTCGGGGTGTTACAAAAAGTGGTATCAGAGCGAAGTATCGCTCTAATGACTGGAAATACCGAGCTTAGGAAGTACCGAGTTAGGAATTTAAGACTTTGGGTTAAGGGTTGAGTGATAGCGTGAGAAGTACGCTAGTTAGGAATTTCCAGTGATCACTGGATACCTACAACATCCTTCCCGCCCTCCACAACCCCCGTTTCATAACCCGGGGAAAGAACGCCGGAGAGAAGGAAAGTCCTCTCTTACTCGGGAAAACCTGATCTGGCTGTTGTAAAGTATTACCACAAAAAGAAGAACCAGTCATACGGTAGATTTCAAGAACTGGAAATCCCGGAGACGGTTCCCGTTTTAAATAACATTAACTGCAAATGATAGCGGAGAAATGAAGAGCCCTATTTACAGGAGAATGAAATTTCCGGCGACCTGGGTCGACATGCCTAGCAGTCGAGGAAACCCAGCCAACAAGAAAGAAAGCACTAACTGTGCACAGAAGCGGACAATGAAGGAGCAACAAACCCGAGACACATGTCTACAGGACCACAATTGTTAAATAATACCGACAATGGTATAGTAACCGACTAAGGAACTAGTCAAGGTTGGATAATTCCAAACCTACAGCGCCAAAGAGGCTGTAATACCTGATTATCATAGTTTAGACCACTATGGGAGTATTAGTGAAACATACTTCAATAGGACTACGAAGTAGTACCTGAACAAGAATCAAGTCTCGGTAACCACGGCAAATGCGTGGGGACGAACATTAAGGAAGAACACAGAGTTAAGCGAATGGAGAGTCACCCTAGTTAACGACTACCATGTCAAGGCCGATGAGAGTCGCTCGAATGTTCTATTATCAAGATTGTAAGGTCAAAGGAAGAGCCAATAAGGCTACCGAATACGGTAATAATAAAAGTAGTACCGCAAACCAGTATGTGTTGAACCGACAACTAGCCAGCATGGCGCACTTGCCATGGCAAGTGCAGCTATAACGGTGCTATTCGGGAAAATTTTAATGACTATGAAGTACTTAGTGGAGTACCGTATTGGTGAATGAAGTAGTTATAGAACCACGAATCCAAGAAGTTGGAGAGTGAAACCTGGAAGGGCTTAGTGGCCTAACCATTGTATGTGAAGATATACCAGTCAGTGAGAAGCTAGACTTGGTCAAAGCGTGAAGACATTTTAAATACCGGGAAGAATTTTCTTATAACCGGGAAGACCTTTCGAGCAACCTTGGAAAAACCCTACAACCTGAGGGAATAAAATGAGCCCGTACTAAATACAAACAGTGGATAGACTTCCCTTGGCTAAGTTTGGGAAGCACTAAATGCATGTATCACAAGACGATATAAGGGATTTGACAACATAATACTTCACCTAGGTGTGTGACGGACACTATGAGTGTACAAGAATGAAATGTGGGACGACCGCACTCCGATAGGAGCTTGTGGGCCTGACAGACCTACTTATGGGTTAATCGGGTAAGTATCAATGTATCAGTAATGGTGGAAGTAAAGGAACCCAGTTAAGTTAACGAGACTAAAAGAATTAGTGAATCCATTTCAAGAAAATGTTTATGAGTCAAGAAGTGAGGAGTGCACTGACTAGTAAGTAAAGACATCTCATATGTCTCAAGAATCCCGAGGAATAAAACATGATAGCTGGAACAAATACCCAGTCTATACATAGTAAGGCAATGCCTAATATGGACACATTAATGTGCAACGAACGGGATGAAACTCCCGGAATGATCACCTAGACTACCAGGGAATATCGATCTTCACAGAAGAGGATAGTAAACCTAGTAAAGAACGCAAAGCGATGTAGTTTGCTAAACGTATACAAGCCAGATGTAATGGCATAACCTAGTAACACCCAGGAGCTGTCCTAAAGGGTGCTTGGGTCAACAATTGTTGAACGAAATGTCGTGATATAAAATCAAGAGTTGAAGCTAATACCCGATTTAAACATAAGTCGTCAGGAGGTAAACAGACATTCTTAAGGGGCATCCATATAAGGAAGCATGATGCAACAACCTTGTCAGGGAGCCCAATACAACCTCCAAACCATGTGATGGTGTACGGAGAAGTAAAATTTGTGTGAACAGCCTATAATGAGCAGAGCTCAAGGCAATGAGGCTTATAAGCCACAGACCAAATGTGTTATGAAAATTTAATTTATTACGAAAGTTTATGTTGTACAAGTAAAATAGAGCGGAGAACGAATCACTGCTTTAAGAGTGGGGATACCTCTCGATATGGTGAAACCGCGGGAGCGGTAGTTATGTGAACCAAGTTCAAGGAAATATGTTAAGGATTGACCATATTGTTATTACCAAAGAATGATTTGAATAAGAATAATACGAATAGAAGCGTTTGTACCAATTATGGAGACCGGAAGAGTAATAAGTCTAATAGCAACCACCATAGGTGTGTGATGCTAAATGTAGAGTGAACAACGCTCAAGGAGCATAAAGAGTCGAAAAATGGTGTATTCAGTAGTTATCCAAATAAATGACGAACCATAATTCGAATGATGAAAGCACATGTGCGGAAGCTAATATGAAAGTGGATGCCATGTAAGTTAGTGTTGTACAGGAAGTAAGAACATGGTGCGCAGCAAGCGACCAATTCATGTGAATAAATCACACAATAATATGGAGTTGATGAATAAAGATGGTAGACAGACCGGACAACAAGGAAACAATGTTCATTCCTATTGCAATCGCATAAGAGATTTACTACCAAGGGTTTACGCCTCTACACTCTGTATGACTGAGTGTTTTGGTATTGCACTTGTGCAGTAACGATCGAGTGAGATAGTTAAGAATTTGGGAAAATGTTAATTGTGGTAGAAGTAGAAAGAGGCTTATGACGCTATAAGCACCGAGGCATAGGGAATGCAAGGTCGTACCAATGAAAGAATACTTGTACGGAACCAAATGTGGAGGCATGATTAGCAATAAGTGACTGCAGTAGCACGGAATACCAAATATCAGTATGGAATATACCTCAAGTGTGGGAAATAACCGAGAGAGCACTACACATTAGGTAGTAGCTCAACCTCAACTAACAGTAAGTCGGAAGAAATCAAGTTAATCATCGTGAAATACATAGCGATATACACAGTAAACTATCATAAAAGTGGATAGAAAGTTTGTAACTCACCGAATTCGCTCATGGTAAGAGATACCACGTGTCGGTTGTGAAACCATTCTTCACAAGATGAAGGTGATAAATGGGAAATGTACAATACAGTAAAAATAACGAATGTGGCAAACTAAGCTCTAAAGTTATCAGGGTCGCGCAGCAGCAACTAGTAGACCCGTGATTCAAATGTTGAATGTGCATAGTGAATATGAGTAAACGGCTAATTATTAACGCCAAGAAGCCTCACATGCCAGAACCGAAACCGGTTATGAGTTAAATAAACTCCAATGAGAACTCTTGGTTTAGGGACTAAACCGCTAATAAGGTTAAGTCCTTTGACTGTAACGCATTGTAAAATGAACCGCGTGGAAGTTAAAACACTTCACGACGGCAGAACATTTTAAACCAATGTTAAGTAATAACATATGGTAGATTACGCGGGCGTAATCCCTTTTAAGGGGGGTAGAGCGCAAAAACGCTTAGTGAATGTTTACGTACAAGTGTACGTGAACAATGTTGTGCATAGCGCAAAATAATTTGTTATGACGTGGTGTATAACATAAAATACTTTGTTCTGATGATGGGTGAGTATGGTACATGAACATACGTATTCATTCATGGTTTAATTGTGGTAATTGCGCACAGAAGATGCGAATACCATTGTTATAAGTGGTGTGTGGGTATAAGTGTATGGGAGTAGAGAAACTCCTGGGGAACTAAAACCCTGATAGTATATGTTTATTTGAGACAAATATAATGAAGTGCATTGTGGTTTTGATAAAACAAAATACATATATATATATAGTATTGCGTATTGTGATGGTGATAAAGAAATACATATACATATATATAGTGTTGTGATGTATGAATCGGTAGGAAACCGATGAAGAACTTAGGGAGAATAGGATTCCCTAGGTACGTCGACTAGAGGCAAATTGAGGATAATTGATGGACAAAGTTCCATCATTTGGAGATGTACTGCTCTATGATTATGACTAGAAGGATTAAAAAGATAGAAAATGGTAAATGTTTGAATTAGTTGTTGGTTGAAATTGAAGTGGGAGGTGGAACTTGGTTTGCATGCGATCAACGGAAGCCGAACACAAATTGGGGTGGAAGGATAGTTCAACTCTGATGCTGATAACATTAGGGTTGGATGACTCTTGAAACTCCCTATAAGTGGTCACAAATAATCACCTTAAGAATAAGATGCAGTTAGCATAAATAGGACTTGGTGTTGTATTGCGTTTTCAAAAGAATTTTAAATTGGTGTTTTCAAATTTTCAATTGGTATTTTCAAGACTTCAATTAACATTTCCAAGATTCTTAGATGGTATTTTCAAAGAAAGGATTTCTTTTACTTGACCTCGTAAAAAGGAATTTCAATTAGTACTTTCCAATAAAGGATTTCGTTCTACGTAACCCCATAAAGAATATTTTTGTATTAATTGCTCACGAGTGAGGACGTATGAGCCTTTGTCTTCAGACCGGTGACATGAGAAGTATATGTTAAAAATGTATGTGATGGTTTTGAATCTTCCAAAGGACCGGGATCCAGGAAGTGTCCATCGCGACCGGTACCTGCGGGATCACAGTTTATGTACTCGACATGGGACTCGAGGACTGTGATGTCCTATAGTCTTTAGACCGAGCCCATGAAGAGATGTAAAAGGTATTTCTGATTGTTATACATGCTAAGACATGTTGTGTGGCATGTGTAATAAACATTATCCATACCTATGAGTCTGAAGATTATTATGTTATCCGGACCATGAGTCCAAAATTTTACATCCGGTGTATGTTGATATGTGAGAACTATGTTGTAAAGTAATCCCGGTATCCTAATTAAGTGATGCATGCGAAAATTTGGAACTTTGAGGACAAAGTTCTTTTAAGGGGGGTAGATTGAAATACCCCAAACCTTAATGTGTTAATTAATTATGTAATTATTATTTTATAAGGCTAATTAAGTCCTTAAGAATTTTGGTAAAAAGAATAAATCCAAAAGAAATATGAAAAACGCTTAAAAAGCGAAAAACGCTAAATTGAGCGTTAAGTGACCCCAGGAGGAATACAACCTTGAAAAGGGTATTTAATGGATTTTAAAGGCTTAATAAGGCATAAATATTATATGGGAACAATTCCCGAAGAAAACGGATCCATAAAACGAATTAAAACGCTAATAAAGCTTTAGCGCACGTTTTTCGAGAAAACCCAAAAACGTGAGTTTAAGTGGTCAAACGAACCCGTAAAACTTATAGTTGATTATGTAACTATAATTAGACATTAATGGGATCTTAAGAACCATTAAGATTAAAGAAACAAGAAAAATCCGAAAAACGGGCCCGGTTAGTGAATAGTGCTAAACCGGGAAAATTAACGGGCGTCTTTTGTAAAAATTCAAAAACCGCCCCGGGACATTATTATAGTGGGGCCGGTTTTAATAAGAGTAACATCTCTCTCACACAAGCCCTTTAATTAATTAATGTCTTATAAGTCACTAAAGGACAAAAAAATAAAGTAGAGAGGGGAATAGTACAAAGAGGACTTTTACTACCTCTCTCCTCTATTCTACTCCTTCACTCACATTTTTCCCCCTCCTCACCAGAGCCCTCTTCTTCTTCATTTCTCTGTAACGATGGCGATTCCCACTTCCCTTCTCAACTCCTCTCTTCTTCTTCAATTTTGAAAGTCCAAATGAGATCCAACCTCCACAAAAATTGTACCGTTGAATTCCTCTCGACTTGGGGAACATTTCCCTCTTTTCAAAATCTGGAAAGCTCACATTTGACCTCCATGGAAAAAGCTTGGATTGAAGGTTTTAAGGTGCCATCTTGATCTAGAACAACACCCTTGTTGTTTAAGGTAAGAAATGAGTTCAAAAACCTCTCTTTTCAAACCTTCCTTTGATTTTCATAAATTCCAACGTTTAGCCCCTCTTCTTCCATGTCCAGCCGGTTTTGTTGAGCTTCAATAAGGGCTGGAAATTCTCTAGCCTTGCTGTCCAAGACCTCCACCCAAAAGTGTAAGGTAATACCTTCTTGTAATCCTTGAACATTCCCTTAAGACCTAGGGTTTAGTTTTTGGGTTGATTGCTTCCTTGGTACTCATTGTGCTTCATGGGAATGTGGTGGTAGCTTGACCGATTTTGATCATGAAGGAGAGAAGGAGGAGATTGGAAAATAAAAGGAGAACTTGTGAGTTTAAGGTAAGAAAACTACCTTAATAACTATTTTGATTGTTTAAGAATTTGGGATGGGTTAAATTGAAAAATGAACCGAAAATATGAAAAAATAATGTGATTAGTTGATTTTGAGAGAACTTGTGAATTGTTGTCTGAATTAAGGGCTTAAGTGCCAAGCTTTTGAGCTATTGTGGTTATATTGTGGTTTAGTAAGATTTTTGAGTTATATTGTTGTTGGAAGATGTTTGGTGAACTTTGATTTGGTATTGTGTGCTGGTAGGACCCTATAAGGGTGTGGCTAGATTAGGAATGAAATTGGAGAGAGTTGATGGTTTGGGATATGTTAGATTTATGGGGAGGTTATGGTGAAATTACGATAAGAAATAAGTGTTTTAAGGTGACTTAGTCAATTAGAGAACCTAGGTGTTTGTAGTGTTGAGTATAGTGGATTAATAGCCTTGAAATGGTGAATGAAGGATGAGTTTGAAAGGTGTAAAAATCTGTAGCAAATGACTTGTGAAGAACTTAGAAATGCTAGGAAAGAGTTAGTGTGTAAGACTTAGGAAAGTGAAGGTTGTACTTGGGTATAGATAATGCAATTGTCTAGGAATGATTTGGTAAGGTTGGTGGAAGTTCATGAAACAACAAAAGAAGTTTCAAATGCACTGCTATGCTTAAGTGTAACAGAGAGAATTGAAAACTTGTAGAAATGGACAAGAATTGAATGGTGAGTTTGAACAATGATTTGAAGAGGTTTATACCATGTTTTAAGGTGTTTAAACATGTAGGAAACATGTGGAAAGTTTAGGGAATGATTGGAGATGAATTAGGGGTTGAAAACTGGTCAAAAACTGTCAATTTAAAGACCTACAGACATGGTCCGGGTTTGTAAACAAGTACACACACCCGGACCACCTCAAAAACGTCCCAGGAACCTATTTTTACATGTGGTCCGGGTTTGTATCCAAGTACACAAACCCGGACCAAGGCAAAAACAACACAGAAAGTCATTTCCGGGATTGTTCCGGGTTTATAACCCCGGACACAAACCCGGACCCGTTCAAAAATGCAACAGAATGTGTTTTTAAGTATTGTAATGATGGGGAAATGAATGGTAATGGTTTTAGATGATGATTAGGCCTTGTTTGGTGACTTTTAAAGGCCATTGAAAGTATAAACAAGTGTGAGAGTGAATGTGTAAGTTGTGAACTTAAGATCACATAAATAAGTTAAGGATAACGGGACAACGGGGTTAAGTACGGAAGTAATAGAAGTTTACATACCGTAAGGTTTTGTTGTTAATAAAACATTTGAAATACTACCAGTTGTTCGAAAACTATCCGGGGAGAGTGAGATGACGCGTTGGAGTAAATCCTCGGGAACACAGTAGAGTAACCCATGGTGTAAGGTATGGTTTTCTTGCAACCTGTGTCCTACCGGGTTACACCGGCTTGTATGCCAATGTGTTTTTCTGTATGTTTGCCACCTTGTAAGATTAAGCATGTAATGAGTTTATAGTAATTCATTTATGTGGCGTATTTAGTTCCGACACTGTTTAACCTCTAATATGTGTTAAACCAAGGCTAACCGACTTTAGGATCACATAAGAGACCGGTGTTTGGACTTAACGTCCCAACCTACGGTAACGTTCTAACTACGGCTATCCGTGCGTTAGTTGTATATTGTGGTTGTATGTGTTATGTGTTGCCTTTGTTTAGTATATCGTTATTTAACGAATATTGTTGTCCATGTTTGTCGAATGGGATGTTACCTCCCTTGTGTGCGATTAACCAAGTTGTAACACCAAATGGTGTCATGATGTGATAAGTTCCATAAAGGAACTTCTAACTAATATGTATATATTATGGGGGGTGAGGAATTCGGGGTGTCCTGGTCGTGCACGTGTGTTTGGGAGTAGATGTCTACAGTTGCTCTAACTCCCTCTCTGTTATGTTATGGTTGTTTTCCTTCTTGGATTACAACCACCCGCAAGCTTAACCAAGGCTTACCTACCTTATTATTATTCGGGGCTAGGGGGATTTGTGTATGGTGTGATCGGGACTATATTAAGACCGACGCATCTAAGTAATGTTATTGTGTATGGTGTGATCGGGCCTATAGTAGGGCTGACACATCTAAGTAAAGTAAATGTGTACGGAGTGCGGGCCTATATGTTATCCGACACACCTTAAGAAAAGTTATGTTCTCTAAGAAGAACGGTGTTACGTTGTGTAAATGTTATTATGTGATGGGTGTTGATGTGCTTGTGTACGTGATTACCAATATCAAACCTGTGTTAATAAAAGAGGTAATTAAGTATAACCCGATTAAATGGGTAAGTGTCGTCTAACAAGGAATAGTTCCATTAAGGTAGAACCCTCAAGGGTCAAGGAACACAATAATGTAATCTAACCAATATGATGTGTTAACCTTATGTTTGTATCCTTTTTATTGGATGTGTGGTAATTATGAGCATGATATGTGTATATAGTTTCTATGTGTGATTTAAAAATAATCAACCGCATGCCTAGACGACAAATAGTTGTGCGTGGCCCGGTAGTATGCGGGCTGCACGATTACCATACCAGCAAAGGTGCTGAGCCCCTTTGGGGGCCCCCCAATTACTTTTCAGGTACAAGAAGCTGCCCTTCGTTCAAGAGTATGACGGGTATGGCGGAGCATGGGTAATGTATGTTGTGTTAGGTGTATTTGATAGTAAAGTGAGACCGAACATGTTATCGGTAAGGGATTGTAATAGACTCGGTACAGTTGGATTGTAATTGTATTTGTTTTCAGTTAGAAACGGATTGTAATGTAAAGTGTGGTGCTCGGTAATCTTGTCCATCAGTCCGGTACGTTGTGTATGTATTAGTCTTGTTAGCCACGTGGGTGGCTAACGGCGTGTAGCACCCAAGGATTAAGTTATGTGTTGAGTTTTAATTCCACTGCAACCGTTTGTTAAGTATCGTATTTGTAGTTGGGGTGTTACAACCTTTGACCTCAGCACCAGTTTTGACTATACCTGAAGGCACCGAAGGTTATGAAGTTTACTGTGATGCATCAGGCAGGGGATTAGGGTGCGTACTCATGCAAAATGGGAAGGTAGTCGCCTACGCTTCCCGACAACTGAAGAAGCATGAGGAGAACTACCCCACACATGACTTGGAGCTTGGAGCAATTGTATTTGCATTAAAGATCTGGCGCCACTACCTGTATGGTGTCAAGATGACCGTATACTCGGATCATAAGAGCTTGAAATATGTATTTACTCAGAAGGAGTTAAACATGAGACAACGTAGATGGGTCGAATTTCTCAAGGATTACGTCATCGACTTGCAGTACAAAGAAGGAAAAGCTAATGTTGTTGCAGACGCATTGAGTCGACGAGCATGTTCCTTAAATGCCATTATGGCTAGCTCGAGTCTTATAGACGACATACGTAGAGCCCAACAGAATGATCAGCGAATGAGGGAGATCAGCCAGAAGTTGTCTGACGGTACATTCGAAGGAGGAAAGTATGATTTCCAGCTACACGAAGATGGGCTGATAAGATTGAAGGGCAGATTATGTATTCCTAGAGACAGCACAGATTTAAAAGAGTATATTCTTCGAGAGTCCCACACTTCTTCCACATCTGTCCATCCAGGAGCTTCTAAGATGTACAAAGATCTAAAGAGGCATTTCTAGTGGAGTGGTATGAAGAGTGACGTGACAGACTATGTCATTCGATGTCTCACTTGTCAGAAAGTGAAATTCGAACATAGACGACCTGGGGGCATGGTACAGTCTATGCCAGTTCTCGAATGGAAGTTCTATGATATCTCTATGGATTTCGTGGTGGGACTACCACCAACGAGAGGAGGACTAAATATGATATGGGTTGTTGTTGACCGACTGACCAAAGTGGTCAAATTCATACCAATGAAGGACACTTGGAAGGTACCAAGGTTGGCAGAACTATTTGAAAAAGAGATTATCAGATATCATGGAGTACCGAAGACTATTGTTTCGGATCGAGATACCAGATTCCTTTCTCGTTATTGGCGAGCTACTCGCGAAGCACTTGGAATAGAGTTGAAGCTTAGTACAGCGTTTTATCCTCAGATGGATGGTCAATCAGAGAGGACTATTCAGACCTTAGAGGACATGCTACGAGCATGTGCCTTGGATTTCCAGGGTAGCTGGATAGATAGGTTACATCTAATTGAGTTTGAATACAACAACAGTTACCACGCCTCTATACAGATGTCACCTTTCCAAGCATTATATGGCAGACCATGCCGCACACCATTGTGTTGGGACGAGTCTAGTGAGACCGTCATCATTGGGCCTGAATACTTGGAGCAAGTTCAGGCGGAAGTGCAACAAATCAGGAATAATATGAAAGCAGCACAAGACAGGCAGAAAGCGTATGCCGATGAGAGACGACGAGACCTTGAGTTCGCAGTTGGCGACCAGGTATTTCTGAGAGTATCCCCGATGAAGGGTGTATTCAGATTCAGATAGAAGGGCAAGCTAAGCCTGAAGTTTGTAGGACCCTACGCTATCACGGAGCGGGTGGGCCTTGTGGCATATCGACTTGATTTGCCAGCTGAGTTAGGCAAAGTACACAACATTTTTCACGTGTCTCAGCTCAAGAAATACATGCCTCATCCTTCTCATGTCCTACAACCAGAGACACTATCTTTAGAACCGACAATGCGGTACATGGAAACACTGCAATGAATCTTAGATAGAGAAACACGAGATACTCGAAACAAGACTGTGAGCCTCGTAAAGGTTCTTTGGTCGAACCACGATGTTGAGGAGGCCACATGGGAACTAGAAGCTGATATGCGAGCGAAGTTTCCCTCATTATTTACCGACTAGACACTCTAGTCTAGAGTACGTGGGCGTACCCCTTTTTTTATGGGGGTAGAGCCTTTTTCGTTTGTGAGTTTAGTGTGCACTTTTGTTGCACGTTTGTGAATTTGTTGTGCATTTTTGTGACACTTTGTCATGTATGTGTTCTTGTGTAACACTGTATTTGAATGCACATTGTACCTTACTTGCTGATGTGCACTACGTTGCACTATTTTGAAGTTATATGAAAAGATGTGTACTACGTTGCACTAACTTGAGGATATATGTGATCTTGTGTACTACGTTGCACTACACTGTAGGTTAATGATATGACCTTCCAGAAGTATTCATGTTGTGATAGATATACAGTATGAACTTAAGAATAGTGAGACTTGGGACTTGTTCTCTAAAACTGAATTGAGTTGTAGATACTTAACGGAACTTGTTCCCCCCCACAACCTTTTGAATTTAGAAATGAGACTTCGAGGCGAAGTCCTTTTTAAGGGGAGTAGATTGAAATACCCCAAATCTAATTAACACGTTAAAACCATTAGATAATGAAAATTAATCTAAGGATAAATCATTTCACGTACGCATGCAAACACATGCATGCAAACATTACGTAAAAACAGTCGTTTCACCATAAACGCTAACAGGCGTAATATTATAAACGTCTCAAAGCATTTATAAATGCTAAAATAAATTGATATACACACATAAACAAATGTAACAACGTATGTTACACCTATTACATATATATCATAAAAACATAAGAACCCATCAAAGGTCAAGAATACGCACCAAACATCTTAACCACAAGAACATTCTTAAAACGCCTTAGAAACGTGCGTTAAGCGTGACCTTGTATGACCTTTTAAAACTCAAACCAAATGGTCATACCCTCATTATATGACTATACAAACATATTCCCCAGGCCATATTTAGTTAAAAACGCAAAGTGCTCGGGAGTGCTCACGCACGCCCCTTAAAGCACGAGAAGCCCCGGAAACCCCAAAATGCATTCTAAGTTTTCTTCACTCCAAATGGTTAGTTGACCATTATTCAATATTTATAAAAGGATCCCCATGTCACTTTTCCATTTAAACACAAAGTGCTCGGGGGAAATTCTTAACGCTCCTGTTTTGGTCCCAAGAGTCCCGGAAGCCACGGGAATTATGTCATGAGTTGATATAACCCCATATAACTCAATGTAACACCTTAATATATCATAATTGACCATAAAAATTTTATAAACACTTGGAACTCGTTGGAACAATTTATTTTCCAAAATATCCTTAGAGCACAAAAACGCACTTTCGGGTGCCGTAAAAACGTGTTTTACGCAATTACCTTGAAGTTTTTGAGGAGCCAAAAATTGGGAATCTTAAATGGGGATTTCTTGAACATTTAAATCAATCAAATACAGTGCTAAATAAAAAGCACAAGTGTGGCCGAAATTTTGGTTAAAAAGTACTATAATTTCAGCATTTACCTTAATAACTTTCATCTTTTACATTGGTATAAATGTACCAAATAAATGTTGTAACTTATAACATGTTACAATATGATCTTAATATAATATAGTGTGACAGAAATCAAGTTGAAAATCAACCCCCTCTCAAAACACATGTGGCCGTTTTTTATAAGGTATTTAACATGTTAATACCTTATTTTATGACATGAAACTTTATGAGTCATCTCTCCACATATTGTATAATATAATGTCAAGTTAATACAAGACCAATACAGCTCCCATGCTGCCGAAAATCTGCACCAAAACAAGAGCATGTTAGCTTTGCAAAAGTAAGAATTATAAATGGAAAAGTTAGATCTAGATCTTGGAAATTAATATGTTAGTCCAAGAGACCATCCTATGTTAATATAAGACAATAAAATGACAGTAAAAGAAGCTCAAATCCAGCTCCATTTCGTGAGCCTACAAGGGAGAAAGGAGACTACTTTGAACATTGAAAAATCAAAAGAAGTAAACATACCTACCTTACCTTGTCCTTTAGTTTCCATGATTTAAGCCACATGCTCTTGCCTCTTCACATGGCCAAAAAGTAAGCCTTGATTGAAGGACTTTTGGAGCCTGAAAATCAAAAGCAAATCAACAAACAAGTCTTGACCTAACATGCCACATTATGGGTCTAAATTAAACAAATCCATTCCCTTTCTTTCCTAGCTTAAGTTATACGGTTGCAATCTCATTCTTTTCATTCCTTGCAACCGATTTTGGTAAGCTCTCTCTTCTCCTTTCATCTTCTTCCTTTGAAGCTCTTAAGTCCATTAGTGAAGGTTTAACTTCTATCTTCATTTCTATGTTAATTTCCTAGCATTTCTCATCAAGTCTTGAAGCAAAAATCTTCCTAGCATCAATACAAGATTTCGGCATCCATTTATACTCCAAGGAAGTTGTCTTAAATCAACATTAATCCAAGGAGCACCCAAGATCATCTTAAGGTATTTTTCATGCTTGAAAATCCTAAAGACACATTATATATGTATCCGAAAATTCTACATCTTCTAAAGCTCTTTTCTTCATCAATTTCATGAAGGAAAATTGGTTCTCCATCCATCCTAGGAGTGCCGAAAATATAAGGTAAAATACCTAAGGTAAATCCTTGGAAAACTACTTATAAATCTACTTAAGATCTTTGTTAAGATCTAACTCCTAAACCCCTTCCTTTCAAGCATAAGAACCGAAGTTGGAACATCAATTTCCATTGAAGGAAGCTTGGGAAATTCAAGAGGAGTTCAAGCACTTAATCATCCTTTATTAAGAGTAAGTTTACTAAGCCAATCTTTATTGTTTTAAGCTTGGGTAAGCTCTTAAAAATTGTACTAAAATAATGTACACCTTCTTAGATAATTAAAACCGAAACTATATGGTAATACATACCAAAAATATAACTTATAACATATATGGTAAGATTATTACCTTATGACACATTTTTGTATTACAAAAACTATCTATGTTAAGTAAGTGTTCATGCCGAATTGTCTTTGGAAAATATGCTCCATTTTGAGCTAAAAATCAATCTAAGACATTACCATAAATTTTACATGAGTTATATGCCTCATATGTATTTATGTATAATTATAATAAGTTATAAATTAACTTTTATAAACTATATGGTAGCATATAATTATGGGCGAATTATATTGGTGAATAATAGGTTTTAATGAGCTACATATGTATATAAACTTATATTATAAAGTTTGGTGAGTTAAAAATATTTACTAGTGCTTAAATGGCTAGTTTATTAAGTTATGTGGCTAAATTGTAAATTTTGAAAAGTTTGGAGTATATATAGTGAAAACCGAGAGTATATGTGTTCGTGGCATAAATATAATATAACATAAAGGTAGGAATTAAGATTATGAATTTTAGTTATTTTAAACAAGTGCTAAATTAACAATTTATAAAGTTTGGGGCTATTTTGTAATTTATGAAAGTTTGTATGTAAATTTGGAATTTAGTAAGGGGTGAAATCATAATTGGATGAAGTATAAGTACTCTTCCAGAAATTTAGGAGAATTAAATATTAAACTATAGATTATAACTTATTAAGTAACTATTATAAAGTTTTGGGGTGAAAATGTAATTTATGGAATGTTTATGTGAAAGCCAAAATTATTGGGGTTATATAGTAATTAAAGAAACTATAAGAGTTCATTTCGGCAATTAAAGGAAATTAGTATTAAAACTATAGGTTATAAGTTATTATGTAAAGGTTATAAGATTTTTGGAATTAAATTGTAATTATAAGAAATATATGTTAAGGCCGAAAGTTTGTGGGGCCAAAATGTAATTTTCGAAAAGTTATAAGGTTCAAATGGTATATACCAAAATGTTAGAGGTGGTTTTGTAATATAATTAAATAAGGAATTAAAACTATATAATATAACGAGATTAGAGTTTAAATGTAAAGTTTATGAATTATTATGGTTGTTTTGTAAATAACCGAAATATAGGGGTAAGTATTTAAATTTAAATAATTATAGGTCCTATGTGGATATTTGGAGGAATTAGAAAAAGAATTTTGATTTAAGGGATTATGGAATTAAAGCTATGGGTTATATAGTTATAAGGAATTTAATTGTAACCAATAAATATTATTTGTGGTTAAGTGGAGAATAATAAAAATATTATATCCAAGTGTGATATATAATTATAATTGGGAGATTATAAAGTTATTGTGTCATTTAGACAATTATAAACATGTAACATAAATAGTACAGGAGTATATATATATATACATTTAAAGGACTTAAAAATAAATCAAAGGAAATAACAAAATAAGTTATACATTAAATCATAAGGTAATCAAAAGAAATTACCACGCAGTATAAGTTTTATAAATTAAGACTACATGATTTGGAAATATATAAATACCTTAAACATCAATAAGGTTAAGAGGTTAAAGGAACTATCTAAGCATAAAGAAATAAACCTCACATGAAATAACGAATATAAAATCATTTCATGATCCAATAAAATTATTATACGAGAGTAACATAAATTAACACTCTCAGTTAATCCTGCTCTAGGACTATACTTGACCAGACGTTGACCAGGAAATATTCACTTGCAACCTACGGTGAACGGTATGGGATTCTTGCAGCCTGCTTGCTACCGGATTATACCGGCTTGTGTGCTATTTGTTGTTTAAAATAACGACCAAGATAATTGTATGTAAAATGTTGTGTTACTTTATGTGCATGACGATACTAACTGTAACGTGTATGTCCACGCATACAACACTACATTACCAGTGGATTAAATACCTGCGTATTATTATACCGAGAACTTGTACTCAAGTTTCTCACTAACTTCACTGTATAACAAACGTCGTTATCCTAAACGTGATAACTGACAATACACATTGTGTTCTTGTTTAACGTCCTTGTGTGACACCTAACAAATTCTATGCTACGAGAAGCGAGGAGCCCAGATGTATCTGGCCATGCATGCTACAGGAGCTGTACCTGTCTCAGGTCGACTCCTTTTCAAATATACGTCGCGACGGAAGTTTTGGGTGCACTCTATGTCCACTCACCGGGTCAGTACCGGAACATTTTGAAGTTGGGAGAAAGGCTACATTTCTCTCGAGGGTACGATACCCACCTCTTTTAAGTACAGGAGTTAACTACGTTATCTTCTAAGGGAATTTGCCCACCTACTTATACGAGAGTCCCATCTCGTCTAAGGGTTTATCATACCCGACCAATTTACTCTATGAAGATAGAGTTTAACGAGGTCACAATACCTCCACTATATTAACGTACTTTTACTCACATGTCAGTCCCATTGTGAGGATCTGACTACTATCATGCAATTACAGAACATCTAACTAGACCTTCTGAAGTCTTGTTCTGTGTGACATTATTGTCCTTGTATGGATACTTGTTATGATTATGTTATGCTGCGT
This sequence comes from Limonium bicolor, assembly GCA_023374045.1. NCBI lineage: Eukaryota > Viridiplantae > Streptophyta > Magnoliopsida > Caryophyllales > Plumbaginaceae > Limonium > Limonium bicolor. Next base: position 171,233,368 of record CM041781.1, read on the forward strand.
GTTTACAACTTTAAGAAAAAAAAAGATCTGCATGTATTCGACAAAGTAGTTGGTGTGGCCCAGTAGCTTGTGGGCTGCATGCTTTTCATACCAGCGTTGTTTACTAAGCCCTTCGGGGCACCCCACTTTTCAGGTACCTGAAGTTGAAGAGATTACCCGACCGAGTGTAGGTGGGGTAAATCAAGCTATGGGAGTTTATTTCTAGCTATTCGTCTTAGGAGTTTTTACTTGATTATTGTACCTTTAAGTTTGGAACCTTTTATCTAGGGATTGTATTCGTATTCAGACCGTGACATTTGAGAGTTGTATTTGGAGTTAGCCTTGTTAGTCACATGGGTGGCTAACGGCGTTGTAATACCGCCCGGTTGTTGTAATTTATTCCGCTGCAGTTTAAGTTTTATTGGGAGCGATCATCATTCAGGTTGTTGGATTTCGGGTTGGGGTGTTACAAAAACACTCCTTAATCATGTTCCAAACCTCCTCAAAACATTAGTCAAATTCACTACCTAATTCTTGCTTAATTCCTACAAGTTTTTCCTTCAAAACTCAGCACTTTGCACTTAGCTCCTAAACTCCTAAGCTGAACTTTGCTCACCACTTCTCTAACTCCTTTGGGTCTCCTACCATCATTCAGACCTTAACACATCCTTCCTAGGCATTTACAATCTCATTACCAAGGTTCAAACCTTATTTCCCAACTCATGCACACTAGTCTTTTTTCTAGAATTTCCAAGACATTCATACTCATCTTTGCTACAGATTTTGCACACCCTCGTATCCATTATCCATCTACCATTTCCAGGTTACCAAACATCTCTACTCAACCCAAATGAACACCTAAGTTCTCCCATTGTCAAAGTCACCTAAAACACTTATTTTCTATTAAAATTTTGCCATAACCTCCCCATAAACCTAACATATCCCAATCCATCAACTCTCACCAATTTCCACTTAAATCAATCCTAAACTAGCTACACCCATGAAGGGTCCTACCAGAACATAATATATCCTCAAAATCCCATCAACAACAACATAAGCACTAAACATAAAGTGCATGGCTCCAAGGCCCTTAATTCAAACAAAATTTCACAAACTCTTACCAACCACAATCAAACACATTTTCCCTCACAATTTGGGTTCATTCATTAAATTACCCATCCCATATTCTAAAATAATTAGATAAGCATCAAGGTAGTTTATTTACCTTAATTTCACAAGTTCCTCTTTTCAAGTCTTCTCGTCTCCTCTTGTTCCTTCTTTCTCTTCTTGTTTTCACACCAACCAATGGGTTTAGATTGCTAACTACAATCACATTCCCATGCCGTACATAATAAGCTAATTAATCCACACATTTCCCACTAAAACTAACATTTTCAAGAGCTACTTTAGGGCTTAATTTAGAGATTACCTACATGTGTACAAATGGAGAGTTTTGGCAACAAAACTTGCAGATTTCCAGCTCCTCTAGGAGGCCAAGGAAAACCGGCTGGAAAATATAAGAGGGAGCTCAATGTGGTAATTTGATTTTTGCAAGAACAAGCTAGTAAAGAGGAGCTCTTGAGTTTCTTTTTACCTTGGAGTATTAAGGGGATGAAAGAGGTCCAAAAACACTTCTTCAAGCTTCAAAATGGCCTACAGCCATGGTGATGAAGGTGGAGGTTTCCATAATTTGAAGGGTGGAAAATGTTCCTTGAGAAGAGAGGAATCCAACGGTAGTATTTTTGTGGGATTTGGAGTTGATTTGAGTGTTCAAATTTAGGAAAGAAGAGAGGTGTTGTGTGGTGATATTGAAATTGCCATTAGAGCTTCAGAGGAAGGAAAAGGGATCAGCTTGGGGGGGGGGGGAACGTGGCTGATTCGGGATGGAAGAGAGAGAGTCCTTTCTTTTTGCACACACACACACACACACACACACACACACACACACACCACACACAACACACACACACACACACACACACACACACACACACACACACCCACACACACACACACACCACCCACACACACACACACACCACACCCACAAACACCACACACACACACACACCACACACACCACAACACCCACACACCACACCCCAACACACACACACACACACACACACACACCACACACACACACACACCACCACACACACACACCCACACACCCACACACCACACACACACACACCACCACACGCACACTCACACGCCCACTCACCTCACACTCACACTCACACCACACTCACACTCACACCACACGCACACGCACACTCACACCACACACACCACACACACACTCACACGCACACTCACACTCACACTCACACACGCACACGCACACGCACACCACACGCACACTCACACGCACACGCACACGTACACGCACACGCACACGCACACGCACACACTATACACTTCTGATTTTTAATTACAAACGGGACACATTAATTTAGCTTATTTATGCTTTCACCCCACAACTTTCATTTTTTGCACTATTCACTCCCGGAACCCGTTTTCCAGAATTTTCTCGTTTAATTAATTTTATTGGTTCTAGACCTTCATTATAGTTTAATAATGACTATTTGGTTGACCAAAATTATTAGGGGTCTATTTAACCCGCTTAAAGTCGTGTTTTCCCGGTTTCCTCGAAAAACGCGCTTTAAGGTTCGTTTGTGTTTTTAATCCGTTTTAAGGACCCGTTTTCTTCAGAATTTGTTCCCGTATATTATTTAGGAATTATTACGCCTTAGAAGTCCATCTAATACTCTAACCGAGGTCGTATTCTTCCTACGGTCACATAACGCTCATTTTAGTGTTTTTCGCTTTTTAAGCGTTTTCTCCTTTCTTTTGGGTTTATTTTCTTCACCCAAAACTATTTAGGCACTAATAGGCCCTCAAATATTATATTAGAGTAATTTAAATCACACCTAATTAAGTTCGGGATTTCAATCTACCCCCCTTAAAGAACTTTGCCTCAAAGTTAGTGAATCTAAGTCAGTAGTCACCTTAAGTACTCAATGCTAAGGTATATAATTATCTCTCTCTATAACCTGTCAGACTCCAACAGTCTGTGATTCAATACATACCACACATTCAAACAACATGTCACTGCATGCATGACAATTAAAAATATCCTTTTCCAATCTCTCCATGGGGGTCCATCCGCAGACAATTAGGCACTAAGTCCTCCCCCATATCGAATGATCCCTCAGGTACCGGTCACATTTTAACACTTATGCTTTCTGGTTCACGACCGTCATGACTTCGGGCACTTACGCTCTCTGGCCCTACGGTCCTTTGGTTCTGATCAAATTCATTTGCACATCTAGAGATCCTCAGGCTCCAAAGTGGGTACTCTTCCCTGACCGGACTACTCATATCCGGTGGCCCTTGGAAAAATACAAAACACACACTACAAACGTCCTACCGGTCACTTAGTACCATTGCTCGTTCGTTGTAGTGGTTTTAAAACTAATCATCACTCCCACCGGCTCACAACTAGCCTTACTCCCTGGGTTCGGCCCAATACCGGTGCCTAACCATGAGAAGGTCCAACTAGCACCCGTGGAAGCGGTTTCAAAACCGATCCTCATTCTCAAGTTTGAAGAAAAATCATTGTGCCAAAATCAGTTTGGAAATTCATTTTGAAAACTCCATACAACTCCAAATTCCAATTTGTGCTAGTTTCACCTATTACTTGTGTGTTTACTTGTTGCCACTTATAGGGAGCTTCAAGAGTCATTCAACCCCAATGTGATCAGCATTGGTGTTGAACTATCCATCCACCCCAATTTGTGTTCGGTTTCCCTTGATCGCTAGCAATTCAAGTTCCACCTCCCACCTCAATTCACACGATCAGATAGTCAAACATTATTTCATTTTCTATCTTCTTAATCTTCCTAGTCATAATCATACAACCATACATTTCCCATTTCTAAAATTCCTTTACTCATTTACTACTCATCTCATCAATTATTACTCCATTTATTTCCAATTACTTTACCTAAGGAATTCAAAGCATAACTCCAATTAATTTACCTAAGCTATTCAATAGCATAATTCCCATTAATTTTATATCCTCAAATCATTCACAACTCAAATCAAATCAAATCAAGTCACCTAGGGGACTCAATTCCCACTAGGTTCAACATCGGTTTCATACCGATTTATACTCATCAAATCTCCCAAACATACTCGTTTCTCATACTATTACCAATCGGGGTTCTCATTCCTCTGGAGTTTCTCTATTCCTTTCCACCTCAAATCTCACAAATAATCAAAATTTACACCATGAGTGGATACAAATGTTTATGTAACATAAGTACCAATCATCCAAAATAAATTCTTTTGCGCTATGCGCATTATAGTTTACGCACTTGTTATGTAAAACATGCACTTCGCGGTTTTCACTCTACCCCCCTTAAAAAGGGATTACGCCCACGTAATCTACCATGTGTCAACATTGGACATTGGTCTAAGGCGTTCACCCGTCATGAAGTGGTTCAGCTTCCATGCGGTCTATTATACAATGTATTATGGTCAAAGGGTCTTAACCATATTGTTGGTTAGTCCCTGCACCAAGAATTCTTAGTGGAGTTTGTTTAACTCATAACTGGGTTTGGTTCCATTCATTCATTAGGTATATTAAACCTTAGAATTCTGGGCCCATTAGCTTCTGCTGCGCGACCCTGATAACTCAGGTTGTTCTCCCTTTTCGTTATTCTTAATGTGTTAGGCATCACCTTTTTATCCCTTTTTATCTTGGGAATAAGGTTTATCCATCAAGCGTGGTATTTCTTACCGTACACGAATTCAATGAGCTTCGGATTTTCTATCCAGCTCTTTGAAAATCTATATACTTACTGTTCGTACTCCCCTGATTATTCACTGGGTTCCTCCGACTTATTGTCGTTTGAGGTTGAGCCACTGCTTAGTTGTAGTGCTTCCTCTATCACCAGTGGCTTCTGAACCATGCCCACCTAACTGGTTTTGTACAAGTGTTCTTTACTTGTACGATCTTGTATTTTCTATGCATCGGTCCTTATGACTTTCGTAAGTCTTCTTCTGCTTTTTATTCTGATGGAATTCACATCTTGTGATTGTTGGTGCGTTTCACACCCTTTGTGCTTCTTTGGCCTTAGGCTTCACGGTTTGTTTCTAAGTTTCCACTTAACTGGCTTATGACATTTCCCATATTCCTAGCTATCCCAGTAGATCATTACTGCACAAGTGCAATACCAAAACACTAAGTCCTACAGAGTGCAGAGGTGTAAACCCTTGACATTAAATCTCTTATGGGATTGCATTAGGAATGTACATTGCTTCCTTGTGGGGTGCTTCATCACTTGGTGCAGACTCCTGGCTTGTTGCCCGGTTTGTCTATCATCTCTCATTTAACATCTCCATATCATTGTGTGATTATTCACATATATTGGTGGCTTGCTGCACACCATGTTCTTACTGATTCTAGAGTATTGGTTTACATGGCATCCGCTGTTGCTAGCTTCAGCTCATGCATTTCCACCATTTACATCTTTGAGCTCATTGATCCATATTTACTTCACAATTCACACTGTACCCATATAGTGTTTCTTCTTAACCGATTACTCTTTGGTTTTCAACAATTGTCATCAAAGCTTCCTTCCGTTTCATCTTGTTCAAGTTATTGCTTGGCATTGACTATATGCTCAAGCTTCACTACATTAGTAGTTCTAAAAGAGGTGTATTTTTAGACATTTACTGATGACATTCTCTTCTTTGGAATGTATTCACTGCTCTCGCGGTCTCACAGCAACGAGTGGTATTCTTGCTAGTTAGTTATTAAACTATCTTATTGGTGTCGTTCCTGGCAACTTTCCATATGGTTCACAATGGGTTTTGCAACTGTTAGATTATGTATTGTAATAGTTTCATGGCATGCTAGCCCCGTTGCCTAGAGCTCTAATCATCTTAGGCTGTTCACAAGCATTGCTTCTCCTTATACCATAAAATGGCTTGGAGGTATTACTGGGCTCCATGATAGGATCATTGCACCACGCTTCCGTCCGTTGGATGCTTTTTAAGTATCTTGGTATTGATCGGTACCATTTATCAATTTAGGGTATCCCCTGGCGAGTGGGATCCCTTCGGTGTTCTAACCGAATGTTCGTTGTAATTTCTTGTGTCTTTATCCTGACATTATTCTACACCCTTCAAGGATTGCTCATGGGTGTTGCTAAGTTATGCCATTACCTTTTGCTAACATTTATGAGAATGTTTAATTTATTATCCTACTTTGCGGTTCTGGATCTGAGTTATCTCGTTGAGGGTTACAACGTCTCCCGTTCTTAGGGTAGACCATTGGTGTTTTTCCTTATGTTATAACTGGTTTGATATTCTTTTTTGGTGATGAACGGTATTCTCCAGTACCTTATATGATTACTCTGGGTATTTACCTTGTCCATCGAACGTTGATGTGTTCAGGTTAGGCATTTGCCTTACCGGGTTTTGACCGGGTATTCATTCTGGCTATCATGATTCACTTCAATATCCTAGAGACATATCCAATGTCTTCACTCAATTACTTGTGCTTTTCGCACTCCTTAACTCTTAATCGTCCTACTGGAGTGTGTTCTTGACTCCTTTAGCTTTGTAAGCTTACTTGATTCTTCGATCGTTCGAGGTGTCCAACTGTTCGGGTTTGAATTCACTTCAGCGTCCGCAGAACGGAGTTGACTACTTCCCGTGTTTCGTACGTAACATGTATACATACGTGGGGTACCTTATTGGTATGTTACCACTTACCCGACTAACTCACAAATGGTCTGTCAGGCCCGCAAGCTCCTTAGGAGTGCGGTCGTCCCACATCCCATATTTGGGTACACTCGTAGTGCTCGTCACACGCCTAGGTGAAGTATTCTATTGTCAACTCCTCTTGTATCATTCTATGATACTCACCGTGATTCTTCTGGTCTGGTTTTTAAAAGCTGGGGTTTAAAAAGAAATGTTTGCGTTTGAAAGAAAAATTTGGGTTTGAAATAAAAATTTGAGTTCAAAAGAAAATCTTCATGATGTTGCCAAGTCCAAGGTTTTGACCAAGTTCAGCTTCTCGCTGAGTGGTATGTTCTTAATATGATGGTCGGGCCGTTAGGCCTTTCCAAGGTTTGGTTCTTCAAGTTCTTAGGATTAGTGATCCTATGTTTGCTTCAATTCTCCTGGTGGTACTTTAGTAAGCACACACACACACACACACACACACACACACACACACACACACACACACACACACACACACACACACACACACACACACACCACACACACACACACACACACCACACACACACACACACACACACACACACACACACACACACACACACACACACACACACACACACACACACACACACATACACTATACACTTCTGATTTTTAATTACAAATGGGACACATTAATTTAGCTTATTTATGCTTTCACCCCACAACTTTCATTTTTTGCACTATTCACTCTCGGAACCCGTTTTCCGGAATTTTCTCGTTTAATTAATTTTATTGGTTATAGACCTTCATTATAGTTTAATAATGACTATTTGGTTGACCAAAATTATTACGGGTCTATTTAACCCGCTTAAAGTCGCGTTTTTCGAGATTAGGCATTATTACGCCTTAGAAGTCCATATAATACTCTAACTGAGGTGGTATTCTTTCTATGGTCACATAACGCTCATTTTAGCGTTTTTCGCTTTTTTAGCATTTTCTCCTTTCTTTTGGGTTTATTTTCTTCACCCAAAACTATTTAGGCACTAATAGGCCCTCAAATATTATATTAGAGTAATTTAATCACCCTAATTAAGTTCGGGGTATTTCACCTCCTAATTTTGGCACTTTTCTCCTTGTTAAGCCTTCCGGTCCAAAAGTGTGGGGTACGGGGTACGACGCCTGGATACGGAATACGAGACGCGGGATGTAGCGCCCGGTCGAAGAGTGCCAAGTGCGGGATCCGGGACCCGGTCATAGAGTGCGGGATGCGAACCTGGCCATGAGGTCTAGGATCCGGATTGATGCTTGGTGCCCAAATTGGAGCCTGAACAAGGTCCTGAAGGCGGGCCGGGGCCCGGGATCTGGGCCGCTTTGGGTCTTCTGTCTTCGTCATATTTTTGCCCTCTTCCCTTACGTATTTGGTGGTATCTCCTCCAGCTCCGATTTCTCTTCAAGGTGGTGGCATGTACAAGCCCCAAGTTTTTTCCCAATTGGCTACAACAGAAGTGGGCAGCTCAAGGGTCTTGCGGTTTCCGCAGTGCATGCTCCTGCGTTTGCTCAACTTCCTCGGTTGAAGTAATTTGTCAGGCTGTAGAGAATGTTTATGCATGCATGATACTAAGGTGGCGTTTGTTTTGGGTAATCAGGAAATGAAATCAGAATGATTCCCTTTCCTACTGTTTGTTTTGCCCATTTTTTATATTTTAAAGAAAAAGAAAGGGAATGGGATTACCCCAAACCCGCTATTTTGATTCCCCGCCCCTATTACGGAATGGGATTTCCTTTCCCCAGTACACTTTGACCGGGGACATATGATCATTGACCGGTGACTAATGACCATTGACCACTGACCCGGTAAATGTTGACCGACAATTAATGACCGTTGACCGGTAGCCGCAGCCGTTGACCAATGACCGGTGGCCGTTGACCAGTTATTTATTTCATTTCCCACATCTCAAACAAACAACCAGGAAAATCAAAGGGAATTCTTTTTCATCCTCTTCATTCCCTTTCCCGATTCCATTCCGTTTCCCCCGCCTGAAACAAACGCCCCCTAATAATACTATTTTGGGTTCAGGGCCACAAGAATTTAGTGCTTTTATGGCAATGCATTTCCAAAGCAGTGTTGGCTTTTCCTAGAGGGGTCCCACCATTTCGAGGTTGTAGGCAGTTCAGTCAAATTAAAGTATGGGTTGTTTTTGTCTTTTATGTATCAATATTCCCAGAGTGGCACCATGGTCCCTCCCTTGCCAAGTCAAGGTATGCCTTTTTTCTTTGCACTTCAACTAGGATGATTTATTTGCCGAATGGACAGACAATCATTCTATGGAGCAGGGATGACCTCAGCTGAATGCCCTCTCTGGGCTTGGCGTACGTCTTTAACTCTCGGTTGTGGCGTCATGATCTCTGGTGATGATTATTGCCTTCTCCGATTGTTCTTGGCTTGGTTCATCTTCTTCTTCTACTGCTGCTACTGCTGTTGTTGCCGCTGCTGCTTCTTCTTCTTCGTCCGATTGTTCTTGGCTTGGTCTATGTCCCATGTTATACCCAAAATTTTGACCCCCAGAAGAGAGTCTTTAAGGCATGAGGGCTATAAATGATAGTTTGGTCAAGAGACACAAAATCCCGGTTTGATCGGCACGTTTTGAGGCATAGGTGACGACTCGATCATCACGAGGGGCATTTACGTAATTTTTAGGGCTCCTAAGCCATCACATATGCTTTCTCTCTTCTTTAAAAATAACTCAAATCAACTCGGAATGTCTTAAAATTTTGACACGTGATAAAGGATGACATTTGAGCATAATGTCTTTGGAATTTTGAATTTTTGAATTTCTAATACTTTTCTAGTAATTTTTGATTGAATCTCATAAGCAATTAAATTTAAAAATTTTCATTATCCGAAAATTCTCATTTCTCCTTAGAAAAATCAGAAATATCTTTCCCTGCATATGGTTACATTTTCATGGTGGAATCATATGTTCAACCTAGGTTAAGTATCCTTTAATATTAGTACCATTCCAAACTAAGGGCTTCCAATTTGAATCCTACAGTCTGGTGACAAGGCGACAAGGCTTATTGTTTGTTTCTACCTCTTAGGTACGTGGTTAATTCACAAACCCAATGACTTCTAAAAATAGGTCGTTTAGGTGCATTAAACGGAGGTTTTAAAACCATAGAGGTTGATATATAACATTAGGGAAGTTCATGTGTAAAACACTTGTTACAAGCCAAGGAGTATGTTCTTTTCCTACCTTTAAGTTTAACTTTCACTAACCTTTAGTGTATCTATGAATTCAAATTCTTAATATAACCTCCACCACCTCATTGTTAGTGTCAAAAAGGAGTTATGCATTACCATGCTCGTATTAAAATTTATTTTATATAGGGAGTTAACTTTATTTGATTTCATGCGCTCTTTAACTCGCATTAACACATTGAGCTGTCATAGAAGACATATGCTCGTATATATCCATAAGGATAGAGTGGGACATGTGCCACACATTAGGGTAAGTATATTTTTCCAATACTTAGCTCCTCTGAAATACATCAGTACACCTCAAAAATTTCAGGTTCATAACCTCCCAACTATATGTATGGGTAGCATTTAGTTTTGCTAATTAGGTAGTTCTCCCGACTTCAGAATATATAGATTCAAAGTTTGTTCTCTTCTCTTTATTAATTAGGAGTCCAGCATTGTCATTATATTGATACTAGCTGAGACCCTTGATATTGATCAGGTATTAAAACCCGTACTTATCCATGATGGATGCTTAATTCTTTTATGGTGGGATTCTGTTCTCTTGTCGTTGTAATTGGCTCATTATACTGATTGTCTTCTTTCAAGGTTGCACCTTCTTCTTATGAAGTTAATGTAGTTCGTAAGATTTTTGTCTCGCACTGGGCGGTAGGCTCAGTGCATGGGTATCCCACAAAATTCAGTGTTTGCTCTTTCCGAGGAGGTCTTCATTCGCCTTCCTGGTGCCTTAACCCATGCATTCGTCCTTCAAGCGTTATTAGGGTTATGCTGTCTTTATTCGGCTCTAGGTATTATTTTATCGCCCTCTGGGAGGTACGATCTGACGTCCTTGTAGTTAGCCACAACTTGTAGGGCTTTACGGTTTCCACCTGTATTTGGTTCACTGGAGCAGCACTTGTTGTAGCAAGTGCGCCATGCAGGTTGGATCATCATGCAGTGTATGTCCATTGTGATATATATATATATACTCCTTTATCATTGCATTCTCGGCGGTCTTGTCAACTTTTCTTGTTGTCATCAGTATGGCGTCACTGTCATTTGTCGTCAGCTTCCCGTGTTAACAACGGTTGGCGTCGTCCTGTCCTTAACAAACCTTTTCGATAATTCTGGTAGTCTTAAGTACTTATGTTAATTAATGTATTCCTTTTCATGACATCTGCTCATTATTTAGGCAGGTCATAACTTGTAGTAACTGTATGTTTTGGACAGTTGTTAACGCCCTTCGGCGGACTAAGTAAAAACTAACTTACTACTCCTCACTGTACTATCTCACACCCTGTAACCCAAGGTTGATTTCGGTTGTATTCAGTTCTCAGAGCGTAACTACGCTCTAATACCACTTATTGTAACACCCCAACCCGAAACTCCCCAACCTGTACGATGATAGCTCCCAAAGATAACTGGAAATGCAGCGGAATATATATACATAACCACGGGTGGTGCTACAACGCCGTTAGTCACCCATATGACTAGCAAGGCTAATTCCAAAACAACTTACAAGCGATACAGTCTGAGCGCTGAATACAAACCGCTTAAAATAACGAAAGCTAATAGTAAAAGCACAATACTATAAAATGATACAGATAGTAATAATCACATATCTTAACATCTACCCCGCCTACGCTCGGTCGGGTAACCTCTTCAACTTCAGGTACCTGAAAAGTGGGGGTGCCCCGAAGGGCTCAACAAACAACTATGCTGGTATGAAAATCGTGCAGGCTATAAGCTAGCAGGCCACACAAGCTATTTTGTCGAATACATGCTGATAAGTCGGGAATTTATCTATGTCTATGGGGTTTATTTGTGCTTAATTCGTTATTATTTGTTATTAAATTCCCGCCTTATGGTTATTTTTATGCTTCTACTTGCAATTGTCTTCTATGATGGGTTTATGTGTTATTTCAGGCAAAAATCTCAAGAAAACGCATTCCCAATCATTATAATGTTTTTCTAGACTGTCAAACATGTTGAACAGAGTGAAGACATGCAATTTTAGGTTGGGTTCGGGACCTTGCACAGACCTTAAGTCCCGGACCAACCAAGGGCATTATTCTCGACCTGTTCTGAAGACTGGTCTGGGACTTGTTACATAACTTAAGTCCCGGACCATACAAGGGCATTACTCTCGGCCAGTTTTAAGGACGGCACCGGGACTTGATACATAACTTAAGTCTCGGACCATGCTTGAAGACGAACTCTCGGCCGATTTAAGAGACTGGTCCGGGACTTTATACGTGGACCAAGTCCCCGACCAACTAGATAAAACGCAGCCAGAATCTGCGTGGAAGGAGAGATTAAAGATAAAATTCTGATTGTTATAAAAGCAGAGGCCTGCCAACGTGAGAGATATGCTTGGATACACCACAGAGCTTAGTTTTACACAGAAGATAAGAGAGAGAGAAAGGCTGAGTCTTGGGCAGATCTTGGAGGCTATCAGAGAGAAGGCTGAAGGAAGAACAGAGAATCCACGACGGCTACTGACATTAGAGTTTCTTCTTGTTCTTGCTTCCCTGAGTCTTTACTATTAAACTTGTGCATTGTCATTATGGATATGTTTGAGTAGTCTCTTTTAATTCCGGTTTGCTATGTATCCCTAGATTGATTATTCTTAAACCTTTGTGATTCTTTGTAATTCGATTGAATAAAGTTATTTTTCTTGCTTAATTTCTTTAATCGTTATAATCTGGCCAATTATAAAGATTAGTATTTTGTTAGCTTATATGTGACGACTGCGGCTTTCAATTAAATACAGGAAAATAACCGGTTAGTTTAGAGACGGTAATTCCTCTAAATTGCTAATTGACCGATAATCTAGATTGTTCTTAAGGCGGTTAGTAAACAGTGGGTTCGTAACGAGAGTTAGAATTCGGTCTTTGCTAACTAGAATTTACGGAGCGGGAGACCGGAGGTAGATTATCTTTGTTCTAGGGTTTTATTCAGAATTGTCTTAGGAATCACTTAGGGAAAGGAATTACAGATTTAGGGAGAAGTAGTAAATCGGGATTTCTTTCCCAAATCAGTTTCGAAACAATTATTTTATTGCTTTTTACTGTTTTACATTCTGTCTATAGCTTTTATTTATCATCAAATCAAAACCCCCAATTTCATGTTTTAATTTTGTTATTTAGTCTTTTTATTCCCTTCCGTTTAGTAAAGATTTAAACTAGACATCGCCTCCTCTGGTTCGATACTTAGGGAATACTCTCTATTAAAACTTGCTAGAATTGACCGGTACACTTGCCGTTAGGTTTTATCCCAACACATGCAGTTCATTTTTATTGTACAACAGTAAACACACAACATGCAATATTCACGACAAGCAGTCATAGCAAGGACAATAGTGTCACACAGAACAAGATTCCAGAAGGTCTAGTTAGATGTTCTGTTATTGATTGATAGTAGTCATGCCCACACAAGGGACCAACAATAGCACAAAGGTACTAGAATATAAGGGAGGTATAGTGACCTCGTTAACCTCTATCTTCATAGAGTAAATTGATCGGGTTTGATAAACCCTTAGATGAGATGGGACTCTCGTATGAGTAGGTGGGTAAAGTTCCCTCAGGAGAGAACGTAGTCAACCCCTGCACTTAAAAGATGTGGGAAAGGTATGGATAAACTCTTCAGGCGAGAATGGGACTCTCGCGAATTTTTATTGGGAACCGTCGGTCCCATCGAGATTAATGTAACTGCCTCTTATTGTAAGTATACGGGTATTTAGCCCAACGGAAGAACGTGATGTTCTTCCACCACAAGTAAAAGCGGGTATTTAGCCCAACGGGAGAATGTAGTAAGCTCTCACCACATGATAATACGGGTATTTAGCCCAACAGGAGAATGTAGTATTTTCCCACCACCGTCACAACGTACATTTAGTTGGAAGATGACATGAGACAGGTACAGCTCCCGTAGTTGCATGGATGGCCAGATACATCTGGGCTCCTCATTTTTCGTAGCATAGAATATGTTAGATGTCACACAAGGACGTTAAACAAGCATATTGTTGTGTATTGTCAGTTATCGTGTTTAGGGATAATGAAGTTTATTTATAAGGGCAGTTAGTGAGAAACTTAAGTATAAATTCTCTGTATAACAACACATAGGTATTTAATCCACTGGTAATGTAGTGTTGTATGCGTGGCACATACACATTACATTCAGAAACGTTCACACACATAAAACAACACAACAACGCATATCGTTCACGCACATTAAATAACACAACAGTGCATATCATTCATGCACATAAAATAACACAACAGTGTACAAGAGCATTACAACATTTTACATGTAATTATCTTGGTCGTTAATTCACACAACAAGTAGCACACAAACCGGTATAATCCAATAGCAAACAGGCTGCAAGAATCCCATACCATTCACCGTAGATTGTACTCGATTAATTTCCCGGTCGACGTCTGGTCAAACAAGGTCCTAGAATAGGATTAACTGAGAGTGACGGCGTGTAACACCAAGGTAGATAGTTTTATTTTCCACTGCGATTTGTTATTCATTATGCTACGACTTGCGACGTTATTACAGGTTTAGGATTAGGGGTGTTACAAAAAGTGGTATCAGAGCGGAGTACCGCTCTGATGAAAGATACTGAGTTAAGAATATGAGCATAGGATATTTGGGGAATACGGGAAACGTCTTTGAGGATTTGTGACCTAGAAAATCTAGGATATCTATATTGCTAGTACTTAGTTTTCTTACATGTTTGTGAATGTGTACGTAATACGGTGTAGCAACCGAGTAATAACAATATACTATAGATGTCGACAAAAGGAGGACCATATGGAGGCAACAGCGGACGCAGTGGCGAGACACCGGCGGATGTTCCAGAAGTACCAGGCCTAGCAGCAGCCATGGCGGCCTTCGCGCAGCAACTAGGAGCTCAACTTACGGGAGTCATACCCCACCCACCGCGGCCCTGGGAAACCAACTGGTTGAAGAGCATTGCAGACGCGAGAGTACCAATTTATTCAGGAGAACCGGACCCCGCCGCACTGGAGAAGTTCATTGTAAAGCACCAAAAAGCGTTCAAGGCTGTCAGAGTTCCAGAAAACCAGCAGGTCGACATCGCCGCATACAACTTGAAGGGCGCAGCTGACATTTGGTGGCGGTCTGTTGAGGGCCACCGTAGAGCTACACCGGACTTTGGATGGACAGCGTTTGTAGAAGTGTTGCGGGAGAAATTCTACCCCGAACACATAAAGCAGAGAAAAAGGCAGGAGATCGAGACCTTAATCCAAGGGAGTCAAACAGTTGACCAGTACTACACACGGGTCACCAGTTTATTGGACTATATACCAGGAGTCGACTACTCCGATGCAGAAAGAAAGAAGAGAAAGAGTACTGAAGGAGATGATGGTGGAGCAACCTCTGGCGGTTACTACAGGAAGGGGAAGAAATTATTTGAAAAGAAGAAGGGGCGGAAGGATTTCCATGGTCAGAAGACGAAGGAGCAGGTCCCTCGTCTGACCAGCCCAACTATTAAAGCTCAGCCACTAAGAACAGCACCACCTAGAGGCAATAAGCTAACCCGACGTCACTATTACTGTAAACGTTGTGGAAATGATCACCCAGGCATAGATTGCGCAGGAAGGAAGGTGGAGTGCCGCTATTGCAAAAAGGAAGGTCACAGGGAGTATGAATGCTTTTCCAATCCAGGGAGCCGAGTATACAAGGGAGCTAGAGGTTCACAGAGAGCACCAGTTATTGAGGCGGGCGGACCAAGATAGGCCAGGCACCGCAGAACAACACCTATGCTAGAGGACTGGCAGGACAGCCATCCTCATCCGGGAGTCGGAAGGAAAGGGGATAGTTCCATAAAGAAATACCCGGTACACAGTGGGAACTTCAGGCGCTGAGGCTAGCGCTCAGCACGAAACCGGTAAGCCTAGAACTTAAACCTAATGCATGATGCATAAATGTGTGTTTATATCTATCAGTCGATGAGACTTATATGTGATTAGTAAGTATCAATTTAGAGAGACCTAACTTAGGTAACCTCTCACCTAATAGGATACTTCGATATTTGTTTTCCCTTACCTAAGAGACCGTGGTCACCTGAGCCTATGAGCGAAGGTCGGGAATACCCAGAGGCATAATGCCAAGTAATTGGAACCTGCATGATCCTACTCAAGAAATACTTAACTATAGATGAACAAATAACTATTATAAATGAATGTAGAACTTGGGGATAAGCCTTGGAGAATTTTATATTCCAGGATATAGGAGTGGATCAAAACATAAATTATATACATGATGAGTATGGGTAAGGATTGGGATACCAGCTGTATCATTCTCTATAGGAGATGATTCTGAATTTATACAGTAATCAGAAGAGGATGAATAAGGTGAACAAGATTGTTTTTAAGGTCAAGAGACGCGTTGATATTTGGTGGAGAATCCAGATTAGTGTACCATGGGATTAAGAGTATTAAACCGGATACAGACCGAGAATAGCCTTGGGATAAAAGGGTGAGAGATAGTACAGTGAGGAATAATAAGATGGTTTTTGTTTGATCCGCCGAAGGGCATTATCAACTGCCCAAACTCACAGTAACTATAAATTATGGCCTGCCTAAATGACGAGCAGGTGTCATGAAAAGGAATACACTAATTAATATAAAATACTTAAGACTACATGAATTACAAAAAGAGTTCACGTAAAGAGCAAACACTAAAATTTTATGGGATACCCAGGCACCGAGCTTACCGCTCAGTGCGATACTAGAAAATCTTACAATCCCTTATTAACTCCGAGAGAAAATAGTACAAAACCTTGAAATATGACAATAAAGAAACAGAATCTCAAAATATATAACTAAACATCCATCATGGATAAGCACGGGTTATAAATACCTGAGCAAATACCAAGGGTCTCAGCTAGTATCAATATAGTGACAGTGCTGGACTTCAAATCAATAACGGGGAGAGAACAAACTTCGAATCTATATTTTCTAAAAGTCGGGAGAACTACCTAATTAGCAATACCAAATACGACGTATATACATATTATATGGAGGTTGTAAACCTAAAACGTTGAGGGGTATTGATATATTTTAGAGGGTTAAATATTAGAAAATATACCTACCCTATTATGAGGCATATGTCCTACACTACCTTTATGGTTCTATACGAGCATATGTCTTCTATGACAGCTCAATTGATGAATGCAAAAAAAAAAGAGCGCAAGGAATCAAATAAGGTCAAACCCCTTAAGGAATATAAATTTTAATATAAATACGGTAGCGAATAACTCTCCTTAACACCTACAGTGAAGGTAGTATAAGTTACATTAAGAGTTTGAATTAAGATGTACACAAAAAGTGGGAGGAAGTTATATTTAAAAGTAGGAAAACATACCCGTTGGCTTGTAACAATTATTTTACACGTAAAATTTCCTAACATTATATACTAAATCCTGTGATTCTAAATCTTCTATTTGTTACACCAAATTGACCTTTTTTTGGAAGCCATTGAGTTGTGGATTAACCATGTTTCTAAGAGATAGAAGCAAACAATAAGCTTTGATTGTTCGTTACCAAACCGAAGGATTCAAACTGGAAACCCTTAGTTTGAGATGGTACTAATATTAAGAGATACTTAACCTAGGCTGAACATATGGTTCACCTGATTTATGGAGTTTAGATGAAATGAGGAAAGCCAAGCTTTAAGGCGGAGGAAATAGTACTTTATGGAACTGTAATTGTGGATGGAGTTATGAAAACTTTTCTTGAAGTCTAACTGTGACTGCCTTTGCTCCAAGTGATGGTAATCAAAGTATAGGCAATAATCAAGCCCTGATAAGTGAAATATTAGATAAGCCTTTTAAAGAGAAGAGAGCATTCTAAGGTATGCAAGTCCATGACGGAACTTATTACTTGTATGATGGATATAATTATTAGACAGTATGAGCCTAGATGTGTTAATAAGAATTTACCTTTTATGCCAAGAGGAAAAACTGGCTTCCCCGCTTGATGATTTGAACAAGGGAATATGGTACCAGGGATTTGGGAATACACTAGATTCGAGTATAGGTTATAACAGATATTGGATTAATAGTATAGTGGTCAAGAGAAAAATGTAGTACTCACCACGTCACAAAGTTTGATAGGATAAAAAAAATTGGAAATGACAATTACGTGATTGTGTGATATTTGACGTGGGAGGTCGAACTTGATCCTGGTCAGATCAAGGGAAAACCAAACACAAAATGGTGTGGAAGGATAGTTCAACACTGATGCTGACCCCGCCAGAGTTGGATGATTCCTGAGACTCCTTACACGGTCACAAATATTTCTGCGATACGTAAGTATCTAGTCTTTAACCTAAGATAGATAAAATTTGACTAATAAGTACATGAGGTGTAGAAGGTGTAAATTAAGAGTTAAGTTGTCCAGGTTACCCCGAGAGGATTAAATAACTAAAACAACTCCGCATATGTCGGAAAAATAGTCAATTGTGAGGGAAATACTAACTATTATTATTCCATGAACCATATTAATAAATTAAATATGAGATCAAGAGACAATTACTTATAATAAGGGTATTCTCAAGCTAGCTTCTAAATTATGGCCAAATTGCCATCTGGAAGGAAAGATCGACTTCCATGTCTTTCCTTTATGAATTCAAACCCAGTATATTAAATAGGAATCTACCTATAAACATGGTAGAATATCAAGAGTAGAAACATCATACTAAAACTCACACGAGTTGATTCTCAACCGCAAGAACATATTCAATAAAGAGAAACTGCACCTTGCTAGAAACCTTAACAGGAACCCTATTGTGGTATACCTGATGAACAGACGATAATAATCGTGTATATACTACCGAAAATTGGCGAATCAATTATATCAAGAAACCTTTCTATAATATACATCAGATGCATGGCTCGACCATAGCTCATACCTTACATTGAAAATGAAAACTGGATATGGTGACAGTAAACTCAAATACCAGAATCACAAGATGTTGATCTGGGGACCAAGGAGAAAGATGTTAGGTAAGCCCCAATATTAATACAAGACCCGAGCGCCAATGATCAAAACTACAAGAGGCGATTAGTGGGGGGTGTGTTACACACGATAGCTTCAATAATCCATGAGATAATATTGGCAACATACAAGATGGTAGATCACCTTCATACACTCAAGATTCAAATATAAGCATACTAATGCACTAGGGAACATGTTAGAGAATACAAAGATTCTTGAGGGCTATACCTCGTAAACGGACAGGAGTCATATGCTGACGTCCATAGGAGAGACCTCGAGTTCGCAATAGGCGATCGAGTCTTCCTTAGAGTTTCACCTACAAAGGGAATTTTTAGATTTGGGCAGAAGGGCAAGCTTAGCCCGAAGTATGTAGGACCGTACCTTATTACGGAGCGAGTGGGCCCATTAGCTTACAGATTAGATTTATCTTAGAGCCCGAGACACTCGAACTAGATCCTACACTTAGACATGAGGAGACCCCAGTCCTCATATTAAAATCCAAGACTAGGGAAACCAAGAACAAGACCATTAGAATGGTCAAGGTTTTGTGGTCAAACCACGACATTTAGGATGCGACATGGGAGCTAGAAGACTCCATGCGAGACAAGTGTCCAACAATTTTCTCTTAGTTTTGTGTATACTTGTGGGGGTACGTGGGCGTAACCCTTTTTAAGGGGGGTAGAGCACCACATGCGACTTGCATATCTGTAGTCTATATTGGTTTTGTGTATGGTTATTTGTGTTTGATTGTTGCGCATGTGTGCAATTGGTTGAATGGTTATTAGTATGTCCTATATGACACTTGGTTGGTTATCGTTGTGTCATATGTGATACTTAAATGGTTATGGTTGTGTTCTATGTAACACTTGATATTTATGTGATCTATGTAACACTTGGATGAATAATAAAAGAGTACACTTATTTGTTTTACAATATTTATCAAGTTATTATGCTGTGATTACATTGGTTATCATGAGTAAGAATAGGTTTGTATGAAGTGCATGCACTTAGAATACAGATGGAACGTAGAAGTGTCAATATAGTATTGACACCCAAGAATGATAAGTATACAGAAATAGATATGAGGAACATGATTCCGTAGGATGAACAAATATAAGTCATGACTTCGGGACGAAGTCCTTTTAAGGGGGGTAGACTGAAATACCCCTAACCTTTAAATAATTAGATAATGATAAAAAAATATTATTTAGGGGATTATTAAACCCTAATAAAAGTATATAAACACTTGGGCGTTAAAACGCACCAAAACTCCTTAAGGTCAAAAACGAGCGCTAAAGCCCGACCTTAAGCTAATCAAGTTATATAAGCTATAAAACTCATATGAAGTTAATCAAGGATAATTTTATGACCTTTAAAAACATAAGCCCTCAGTTATAACTGAGTAAAAATACAAAATGCCCGGGAGTTCCCTTAAGGGCCCCTTAAGGTCCGAAAGTCCCGGAAATACTTTATTAAATAAAGTAAAGCGTTACACTTCATTCTAAATACACAATAACACTTTAATTAACATTTAAGATGAAGCTCTCAAGATAGATTCTCAGTTAGAGACAAAGTTCTCGGAGGTTCCCGATGAGGGCCCCATAAACCCACGGGAGTGCCTCGGAGAGGTACGGAAGTGGCATGAACTCCAATATAAATCATTCTAAGAGTTCCTATCATCTATATTCATTATTACAAAGAGGGTTCTCGAGCTACTTTTACAAAAATTAACAAAGTGCTCGGATGAATTTCTTAACGCTCCTTTTTGCCCCGGGAGTGTCCTGGTAGGCTGGAAATTGAGTTACGAGTGTATATAACCCCATATAACCCAATGTAACACCTTAACATATTATTATTGACTATAAAAAATGTCAGTAAACACTTGGAACTCATAACGACTAATTATTTTTCAGAAAATCCTTAAAGCACAAAAACGCACCTTCGGGTGTCACAAAAATGTGTTCTACGCAATTGCCTTGAACTTTTTGAGGAGCCACGAGTTGATAATCTTAAAAGAGGATAAATTGAGCATCTAAATCAATTAATTCCAGTACTAAAATCATAGCACAAGTAGGGCCGATTTTACCATCAAAAAGGTACCTAAAATCAGCATTTTTACCTTAAAACTTTCATCTTTTTCCATCATATAAATGTACCAAATAAATGCTGGAACCTATTACACTTATTAGTATGATCTTAGTATAATATAGTGTAACAAAAATCAAATGAAAAATCAGTCCCATTTGACCACCAATTTGGGCGAGATTTCTAGTCATTTTTTACTAGTTTTGATTCAAAAATATGTCTTAGTAGATAATGACTCATCCAGCATATGTTACATGATAAAGTATCAAATAAATATTGTCAATTGAACCTTCATCCATGTATAACCTGCAAGAGATAATCAAGGAGGATTAGTTTATGACAAAGAATGAAATAAAATACACCAAAAGTAAAGTTAGACTTGTATAATGCAAGGTGGTGACTAGATAAGCAAACAGCCCATGTGCTGTCTTGAATGCTACCGATTTCTATACTGAAAATATGAAGTAAGATTGTCTTATATTAATCAAAAGAAACTACCATTAACTTCCATGATTGCCTTGCTTGCAATTAACAAAACTAAGCTAGCTTCCTAAGACCCCATTTAGCCGTAAGTCTAGGAGCAATTGGAGCCTTCCATTTCCATGGTGTCGATCACACCTACAAGAAAGACAAGATTAGTACAAGTAATTAAGCTTAGTAAATTCAAAAAGGAAGATGACCACTCACATTGTCTAGTCATCCTTTCATAAGCAATCAATAAAGATATCCATTAATTCCTTCCAATCAACCGTAGCACTAGTCAAGTGGAGAGGCCATGGTGGTCAATTATGAAATCAAATTAAACAAAATAAAGGCATAAAATAAGGACATATTACAAACCAATAATTTCATTTGATTCAATCTTGCTTCCAACCTTAATACATACGTAGACACCCATCTCATTTCCTTGCCCACCTTAATCGAATGGTAAGCTTCTTCTCTTGCTCTCTCCTTTCTTCTTTCCTAAGTTAATTCCTAAGTGCTAATAAACTCCATTAATGGTGTACTAGTTCCTAACACCATTTTAATGTAATTTCCTAGTTAGTTCTATCAAGTCTTGAAGCAAGAAATCATCCTAGCAACCTCAACAATTTTCGCCAACCATAGGTGTTCCAAGGAGGTTCTTAAATTCAACAACAACACAAGGAACAACAAGATCAAGTTAAGGTATATTTTTATGTTGAAAAACCTAAGTAAGTTCCTTATAGTATTTTCGAAAATTTAGGAACTTCTAAACCTATATTCTCTTCATTATTTCATGAAGGAAACTTGGATCTACAATCATCCCAAGGTGTATCAAAAATACCTTGTTAAATTCCTAAGGTAAACTCTTGTAAAATAACTTCAAATATTATTTATAAATCCTTGTTAGAAGTCTAACAAATGGATCTCCTAAATATATTTAAGGAACCGAAAATTAGTCATCAAGATAGCATTTGGAGAGCTTGGAATTCAAGGAAAAATCAAGTACAAGAATTGTCTTGATTTAAGGGGTAAGTTTGTATAAGTAAGGTTTATTAAGTTTAAGTTTGATTTAAGCTTCAAACTTTGGTATAAAAATTATGTTTAGGCCATGTTAATATTAAGGCCGAAAATTATTGAGTTAAATTATCAAGAAAAATAATTTATAACATATAAGGTAAGATTATTACCTTAAGGTATAAAATTGTGACACAAAAATTAAATATGATACATATATTATTAAACCGAAATATCTAAGGATAAAAGGTTCTATTTTGAGTTTATAATCATTCTAAGTCATTAGCATAATTTTTAGAAGTGTTATATGGCTTGTATACATTTATATGTATTTATTATAAGGTTTAAATCAAGTTTTAAAACTATATGGTAAAGGAATATTAAAACCGAGAGCAAAGTATTGCATTTGATGATTTTTGAGATATATATAAGTGTATTAACTTATATTATAAATTTTGGGAACATTAAAAATAGCTACAAGTATTTATATGTCTAGTTTAATAAGTTAAGTGGCTAAAATATAAATTTTTAGAAGTTTGGTGTACTAATAGTGATTTCCGAGAATTAAAGGGTTTGTTTAGTATATTTATATTATAATATAATGTGGGAATTAATATTATGAATTTTGGTGAATTTAAATAAGTGTACAAGTGTTAAAATAACAAATTATAAAGTTTTGGGACTATTTTGCAATTATTGAAAAATATAGAGTATGGCCGAGAATTACTTATGATTTTATGAGTTTATTAAAGTATTAATTATGAAATTAAGTCTTGGTCAAAGTGTTGACCAATAACTTTGGGTTAAAATGATTTATGACATAAAATATCAAGTTTATAAAAGTTTTAGGGTGAATATGTAATTTATGAAAGTATATATAAACAAATAGAAGTTAAGTGGGGCGGAAATATAAATTGAAGAAAGATATGGGTTATTTTGGTTATTTAAAAAAATTTAATATTAAAACTCTAATTTATAAGTTAATATGTAACTTATATAAAGTTTTGGGGTTAAAATGTGAATAAAGGAAGATATAAGTAAAACCGAAAGTTAAGGGTTTATTTGTAATTTATTAAAGTTGGTATAATGAGATATGAATTACGAAATTAAGAGGATATTTAAAAAAAAGGATGGTGATTTAGTATTTAAATTAAGTGGATATTAATTAAGGTAATGTGGTTGATTAGTATTTCCAAGATTAATGTGGAAATTAGTGAATTATAAAAGTTATAAGGTTATTTGGCAATTTATAGAAGTTAATATAATTATTTTACAATGTCTGAAAACTAATATGGGTATTTAGTAGATTATAAAAGTATTTGGTTATTTGGTAAGTTGTAAAAGTTAATGGGTTCAAATTATGATTACCGGAAACCATATGTGGTTATTTAGTAATTCATAAAGTTGTTGGGTATAAAATATAAATACCGAATTAAGGTTGGTTTTGTAATTTAATAAGGAAAGGAAGTAAAACTAGGTAATATAATGTATTATGGTATATTATGGAATATAATATAAAGTTTATAAAATAATTGTGGTTATAATAAAAATGATTAAGGGATATAATAAAAAGAATAAGTGGAAACAATTATGGGTATATAAATAAGGAAGTATAAACATACTACAAGGTGGAAATTCATTATCACATGTGAATATCACATAAAATAACGAACTGTTAACTACCTAGAACCGCTGTTAAAATAACAGGGGGAACTAAAAGACATACGGAGTTAGTATACTACGTAAATAACTCTACAGTGACAGTACTGTAATATTTAATGAATAGTTATATTAATATTACCCGGTATTGCATGTTTATATAACAGCGTACGGGAAGGAACTACTGAACAGGAATTTGTCAAGCTAGCAGTTACTTGGTGAACGGTATGTTAATTGTGTGGTCTGAATGTCCTAAGGATTATCCTAAGGTCTAGACGTTATGTGCTAATTGTTTAAGAGCGATATCTGTGATTTTATGTGAATGATATGTATACTGTATTGCTCAACTTTGTTGCGTTTTATTTATACGCGAACGTCTTATGACTGGAAGTTTATACATCTAAGCTGGAACAAGACTAACTGACCTTTAGGTATTAATGAACCTAACTGGTGGTCAACTGTTATAGTCTTAACTCAAGGATTGGTTATTATGTCACTGGCAAAAAGGGCTAACTTATAAAGAGAGGAATCCAGATTGTTTCGACTTTCTGGTTGCGCATTGTGATCACTACGAGAGACTTCAATGGAGAGTCACTCAAAGGAAATCCATCAGCCACATTTGGGGATGGCGGAAGGCACTGCCGTTGGTGCACAGGTTCGACCGGGTCGGTCAATTAACCAGGGCCATAGGGTCAGCTGGTAAACAGTTCCAATGGAACACAGGGGACATTCGTCCATTAAAAAGTTATTAAGGTTTGACTTAACATGACACTTGAGGTGGAAATTAATTGGAGAAGGTTAAATGATTGGTTTAAAGGATAAGGGTCAGGTGGCTAACTAACAAGTACAGTTTAATACGCGTATCTTGTTTGGTGATCGTCACGGATTATTAATATGTGATTATTGGTTATTGTTATGGATTACTAATGTGTGACTATTGGTTATTTCTATGAGTTATTGTTGTGTGGTTATTGGTGTCGTGTACTATTGTACACTGGTGTTTACAGGTGAATTGCTATGTGATCGTTAAATGTTTACAGTTATTACTGTTACCATTGTAAACCGGTATTTTATGTAATGAATCTAATATCAAGAAGGCTAAAACGACTTAAGGAATCCAAATGATTTAAGACTACATTTAGCATACCAGCATTTCGATTGCTGAGCCCTTCAATGGGCCAAACATTCCAGGTTATTGAAGAACACTCAAGCCGGAGTGCGGGACACGGGGGTAGTTGAAGTGTTTTCAACAAACACCGTTGGTTTTATTATGTATTGTATTAAGAAGGTTGTTGTATTCAGTTAGTTGCTCATTTAGTTGGATTTAGGTTGTAATAATTAGAGTGCTCAGTATTTGTTCATCACAGCGGGAGGAGTTGTATTGTTGGAAAGAGTAAGGTTGCCTTGTTGCTCACAAGGGTGAGTGACGGCGTGTAACACCAAGGTAGATAGTTTTATTTTCCGCTGCGATTTGTTATTCATTATGCTACGACTTGCGACGTTATTACAGGTTTAGGATTAGGGGTGTTACAAAAAGTGGTATCAGAGCGGAGTACCGCTCTGATGAAAGATACTGAGTTAAGAATATGAGCATATGATATTTGGGGAATACGGGAAACGTCTGTGAGGATTCGTGACCTAGAAAATCTAGGATATCTATATTGCTAGTAGTTAGTTTTCTTACATGTTTGTGAATGTGTACGTAATACGGTGTAGCAACCGAGTAATAACAATATACTATAGATGTCGACAAAAGAAGGACCATATGGAGGCAACAGCGGACGCAGTGGCGAGACACCGGCGGATGTTCCAGAAGTACCAGGCCTAGCAGCAGCCATGGCGGCCTTCGCGCAGCAACTAGGAGCTCAACTTACGGGAGCCATACCCCACCTGCCGCGGCCCAGGGAAACCAACTGGTTGAAGAGCGTTGCAGACGCGAGAGTACCAATTTATTCAGGAGAACCGGACCCCGCCGCACTGGAGACGTTCATTGTAGAGCACCAAAAAGCGTTCAAGGCTGTCAGAGTTCCAGAAAACCAGCAGGTTGACATCGCCGCATACAACCTGAAGGGCGCAGCTGACATTTGGTGGCGGTCTGTTGAGGGCCACCGTAGAGCTACACCGGACTTTGGATGGACAGCATTTGTAGAAGTGTTGCGGGAGAAATTCTACCCCGAACACATAAAGCAGAGAAAAAGGCAGGAGATCGAGACCTTAATCCAAGGGAGTCAAACAGTTGACCAGTACTACGCACGGGTCACCAGTTTGTTGGACTATATACCAGGAGTCGACTACTCCGACGCAAAAAGAAAGAAGAGAAAGAGTACTGAAGGAGATGATGGTGGAGCAACCTCTGGCGGTTACTGCAGGAAGGGGAAGAAATTCTTTGAAAAGAAGAAGGGGCGAAAGGATTTCCATGGTCAGAAGACGAAGGAGCAGGTCCCTCGTCTGACCGGCCCAACTATTAAAGCTCAGCCACTAAGAACAGCACCACCTAGAGGCAATAAGCCAACCCGACGTCACTATTACTGTAAACGCTGTGGAAATGATCACCCAGGAGTAGATTACGCAAGAAGGAAGGTGGAGTGCCCCCATTGCAAAAAGGAAGGTCACAGGGAGTATGAATGCTTTTCCAATCTAGGGAGCCGAGTATACAAGGGAGCTAGAGGCTCATAGAGAGCACCAGTTATTGAGGCAGGCGGACCAAGATAGGCCAGGCACCACAGAACAACACCTATGCTAGAGGACCGGCAGGACAGCCATCCTCATCCGGGAGTCGGAAGGAAAGGGGATAGTTCCATGAAGAAATACTCGGTACACAGTGGGAACTTCAGGCGCTGAGGCTAGTGCTCAGCGCGAAACCGGTAAGCCTAGAACTTAAACCTAATGCATGATGCATAAATGTGTGTTTATATCTATCAGTCGATGAGACTTATATGTGATTAGTAAGTATCCATTTAGAGAGACCTAACTTAGGTAACCTCTCACCTAATAGGATACTTCGATATTTGTTTTCCCTTACCTAAGAGACCGTGGTCACCTGAGCCTATGAGCGAAGGTCGGGAATACCCAGAGGCATAATGCCAAGTAATTGGAACCGGCATGATCCTACTCAAGAAATACTTAACTATAGATGAACAAATAACTATTATAAATGAATGTAGAACTTGGGGATAAGCCTTGGAGAATTTTATACTCCAGGATATAGGAGTAGATCAAAACTTAAATTATATACATGATGAGTATGGGTAAGGATTGGGATACCAGCTGTATCATTCTCTATAGGAGATGATGCTGAATTTATACAGTAATCAGAAGAGGATGAATAAGGTGAACAAGATTGTTTTTAAGGTCAGGAGACGCGTTGATATTTGGTGGAGAATCCAGATTAGTGTATCATGGGATTAAGAGTATTAAACCGGATACAGACCGAGAATAGCCTTGGGATAAAAGGGTGAGAGATAGTACAGTGAGGAATAATAAGATGGTTTTTGTTTGATCCGCCGAAGGGCATTATCAACTGCCCAAACTCACAGTAACTATAAATTATGGCCTGCCTAAATGACGAGCAGATGTCATGAAAAGGAATACACTAATTAATATAAAATACTTAAGACTACATGAATTACCAAAAGAGTTCACGTAAAGAGCAAACACTAAAATTTTATGGGATACCCAGGCACCGAGCTTACCGCTCAGTGCGATACTAGAAAATCTTACAATCCCTTATTAACTCCGAGAGAAAATAGTACAAAACCTTGAAATATGACAATAAAGAAACAGAATCTCAAAATATATAACTAAACATCCATCATGGATAAGCACGGGTTATAAATACCTGAGCAAATACTAAGGGTCTCAGCTAGTATCAATATAGTTACAGTGCTGGACTTCAAATCAATAACGGGGAGAGAACAAACTTCGAATCTATATTTTCTAAAAGTCGGGAGAACTACCTAATTAGCAATACCAAATACGACGTATATACATATAATATGGAGGTTGTAAACCTAAAACGTTGAGGGGTATTGATATATTTTAGAGGGTTAAATATTAGAAAATATACCTACCCTATTATGATGCATATGTCCTACACTACCTTTATGGTTCTATACGAGCATATGTCTTCTATGACAGCTCAATTGATGAATGCAAAAAAAAAGAGCACAAGGAATCAAATAAGGTTAAACCCCTTAAGGAATATAAATTTTAATACAAATATGGTAGCGAATAACTCTACTTAACACCTACAGTGAAGGTAGTATAAGTTACATTAAGAGTTTGAATTAAGATGTACACAAAAAGTGGGAGGAAGTTATATTTAAAAGTAGGAAAACATACCCGTTGGCTTGTAACAATTATTTTACACGTAAAATTTCCTAACATTATATACTAAATCCTGTGATTCTAAATCTTCTATTTGTTACACCAAATTGACCTTTTTTTTTGGAAGCCATTGAGTTATGGATTAACCACGTTTCTAAGAGATAGAAGCAAACAATAAGCTTTGATTGTTCGTTACCAAACCGAAGGATTCAAACTGAAAACCCTTAGTTTGAGGTGGTACTAATATTAAGAGATACTTAACCTAGGCTGAACATATGGTTCACCTGATTTATGGAGTTTAGATGAAATGAGGAAAGCCAAGCTTTAAGGCGGAGGAAATAGTACTTTATGGAACTGTAATTGTGGATGGGGTTATGAAAACTTTTCTTGAAGTCTAACTGTGACTGCCTTTGCTCCAAGTGATGGTAATCAAAGTATAGGCAATAATCAAGCCCTGATAAGTGAAATATTAGATAAGCCTTTTAAAGAGAAGAGAGCATTCTAAGGTATGCAAGTCCATGACGGAACTTATTACTTGTATGATGGATATAATTATTAGACAGTATGAGCCTAGATGTGTAAATAAGAATTTACCTTTTATGCCAAGAGGAAAAACTGGCTTCCTCGCTTGATGATTTGAACAAGGGAATATGGTACCGGGGATTTGGGAATACACTAGATTCCAGTATAGGTTATAACAGATACTGGATTAATAGTATAGTGGTCAAGAGAAAAATGTAGTACTCACCACGTCACAAAGTTTGATAGGATAAAAAAATTTGGAAATGACAATTACGTGATTGGGTGATATTTAACGTGGGAGGTCGAACTTGATCCTGGTCAGATCAAGGGAAAACCAAACACAAAATGGTGTGGAAGGATAGTTCAACACTGATGCTGACCCCGTCAGAGTTGGATGATTCCTGAGACTCCTTACAAGTGGTCACAAATATTTCTGCGATACGTAAGTATCTAGTCTTTAACCTAAGATAGATAAAATTTGACTAATAAGTACATGAGGTGTAGAAGGTGTAAATTAAGAGTTAAGTTGTCCAGGTTACCCCGAGAGGATTAAATAACTAAAACAACTCCGCATATGTCAGAAAAATAGTCAATTGTGAGGGAAATACTAACTATTATTATTCCATGAACCATATTAATAAATTAAATATGAGATCAAGAGACAATTACTTATAATAAGGGTATTCTCAAGCTAGCTTCTAAATTATGGCCAAATTGCCATCTGGAAGGAAAGATCAACTTCCATGTCTTTCCTTTATGAATTCAAACCAGTATATTAAATAGGAATCTACCTATAAACATGGTAGAATATCAAGAGTAGAAACATCATACTAAAACTCACACGAGTTGATTCTCAACCGCAAGAACATATTCAATAAAGAGAAACTGCACCTTGCTAGAAACCTTAACAGGAACCCTAATGTGGTATACCTGATGAACAGACGATAATAATCATGTATATACTACCGACAATTGGTGAATCAATTATATCAAGAAACCTTTCTATAATATACATCAGATGCATGGCTCGACCATAGCTCATACCTTACATTGAAAATGAAAACTGGATATGGTGACAGTAAACTCAAATACCAGAATCACAAGATGATGATCTAGGGACCAAGGAGAAAGATGTTAGGTAAGCCCCAATATTAATACAAGACCCGAGCGCCAATGATCAAAACTACAAGAGGCGATTAGTGGGGGTGTGTTACACACGATAGCTTCAATAATCCATGAGATAATATTGGCAACATACAAGATGGTAGATCACCTCCATACACTCAAGATTCAAATATAAGCATACTAATGCACTAGGGAACATGTTAGAGAATACATAGATTCTTGAGGGCTATACCTCGTAAACGGACAGGAGTCATATGCTGACGTCCATAGGAGAGACCTCGAGTTCGCAATAGGCGATCGAGTCTTCCTTATAGTTTCACCTACGAAGGGAATTTAAAGATTTGGGCAGAAGGGAAAGCTTAGCCCGAAGTATGTAGGACCGTACCTTATTACGGAGCGAGTGGGCCCATTAGCTTACAGATTAGATTTATCTTAGAGCCCGAGACACTCGAACTAGATCCTACACTTAGACATGAGGAGACCCCAGTCCTCATATTAAAATCCAAGACTAGGGAAACCAAGAACAAGACCATTAGAATGGTCAAGGTTTTGTGTTCAAACCACGACATTTAGGAGGCGACATGGGAGCTAGAAGACTCCATGCGAGACAAGTATCCAACAATTTTCTCTTAGTTTTGTGTATACTTGTGGGGGTACGTGGGCGTAACCCTTTTAAAGGGGGGTAGAGCACCACATGAGACTTGCATATCTGCAGTCTATATTGGTTTTGTGTATGGTTATTTGTGTTTGATTGTTGCGCATGTGTGCAATTGGTTGAATGGTTATTAGTATGTCCTATGTGACACTTGGTTGGTTATCGTTGTGTCCTATGTGATACTTAAATGGTTATGGTTGTGTTCTATGTAACACTTGATATTTATGTGATCTATGTAACACTTGGATGAATAATAAAAGAGTACACTTATTTGCTTTACAATATTTATCAAGTTATTGCTGTGATTATTGGTTATCATGAGTAAGAATATGTTTGTATGAAGTGCATGCACTTAGAATACAGATGGAACGTAGAAGTGTCAATATAGTATTGACACCCAAGAATGATAAGTATACAGAAATAGATATGAGGAACTTGATTCCGTAGGATGAACAAATATAACTCATGACTTCGGGACGAAGTCCTTTTAAGGGGGGTAGACTGAAATACCCCTAACCTTTAAATAATTAGATAATGATAAAAAATATTATTTAGGAGATTATTAAACCCTAATAAAAGTATATAAACACTTGGGCGTTAAAACGCACCAAAACTCCTTAAGGTCAAAAACGAGCGCTAAAGCCCGGCCTTAAGCTAATCAAGTTATATAAGCTATAAAACTCATATGAAGTTAATCAAGGATAATTTTATGACCTTTAAAAACATAAGCCCTCAGTTATAACTGAGTAAAAATACAAAATGCCCGGGAGTTCCCTTAAGGGCCCCTTAAGGTCCGAAAGTCCCGGAAATACTTTATTAAATAAAGTAAAGTGTTACACTTCATTCTAAATACACAATAACACTATAATTAACATTTAAGATGAAGCTCTCAAGATAGATTCTCAGTTAGAGACAAAGTTCTCGGAGGTTCCCGATGAGGGCCCCATAAACCCATGGGAGTGCCTCGGAGAGGTACCGAAGTGGCATGAACTCCAATATAAATCATTCTAAGAGTTCCTATCATCTATATTCATTATTCCAAAGAGGGTTCTCGAGCTACTTTCACAAAAATTAACAAAGTGCTCGGATGAATTTCTTAACGCTCCTTTTTGCCCCGGGAGTGTCCCGGTAAGCCGGAAATTGAGTTACGAGTGTATATAACCCCATATAACCCAATGTAACACCTTAACATATTATTATTGACTATAAAAAATGTCAATAAACACTTGGAACTCATAGCGACTAATTATTTTTCAGAAAATCCTTAAAGCACAAAAATGCACCTTCGGGTGTCACAAAAATGTGTTCTACGCAATTGCCTTGAACTTTTTGAGGAGCCACGAGTTGATAATCTTAAAAGAGGATAAATTGAGCATCTAAATAAATTAATTCCATTACTAAAATCATAGCACAAGTAGGGCCGATTTTACCATCAAAAAGGTACCTAAAATCAGCATTTTTACCTTAAAACTTTCATCTTTTTCCATCATATAAATGTACCAAATAAATGCTGGAACCTACACATATTAGTATGATCTTAGTATAATATAGTGTAACAAAAATCAAATGAAAAATCAGTCCCATTTGACCACCAATTTGGGCGAGATTTCTAGTCATTTTTTACTAGTTTTGATTCAAAAATATGTCTTAGTAGATAATGACTCATCCAGCATATGTTACATGATAAAGTATCAAATAAATATTGTCAATTGAACCTTCATCCACGTATAACCTGCAAGAGATAATCAAGGAGGATTAGTTTATGACAAAGAATGAAATAAAATACACCAAAAGTAAAGTTAGACTTGTATAATGCAAGGTGGTGACTAGATAGGCAAACAGCCCATGTGCTGTCTTGAATGCTACCGATTTCTATACTGAAAATATGAAGTAAGATTGTCTTATATTAATCAAAAGAAACTACCATTAACTTCCATGATTGCCTTGCTTGCAATTAACAAAACTAAGCTAGCTTCCTAAGACCCCATTTAGCCGTAAGTCTAGGAGCAATTGGAGCCTTCCATTTCCATGGTGCCGATCACACCTACAAGAAAGACAAGATTAGTACAAGTAATTAAGCTTAGTAAATTCAAAAAGGAAGATGACCACTCACATTGTCTAGTCATCCTTTCATAAGCAATCAACAAAGATATCCATTAATTCCTTCCAATCAACCGTAGCACTAGTCAAGTGGAGAGGCCATGGTGGTCAATTATGAAATCAAATTAAACAAAATAAAGACATAAAATAAGGACATATTACAAACCAATAATTTCATTTGATTCAATCTCGCTTCCTACCTTAATACATACGTAGACACCCATCTCATTTCCTTGCCCACCTTAATCGAATGGTAAGCTTCTTCTCTTGCTCTCTCCTTTCTTCTTTCCTAAGTTAATTCCTAAGTGCTAATAAACTCCATTAATGGTGTACTAGTTCCTAACACCATTTTAATGTAATTTCCTAGTTAGTTCTATCAAGTCTTGAAGCAAGAAACCATCCTAGCAACCTCAACAATTTTCGCCAACCATAGGTGTTCCAAGGAGGTTCTTAAATTCAACAACAACACAAGGAACAACAAGATCAAGTAAGGTATTTTTATGTTGAAAAACCTAAGTAAGTTCCTTATAGTATTTTCGAAAATTTAGGAACTTCTAAACCTATATTCTCTTCATTATTTCACGAAGGAAACTTGGATCTACAATCATCCCAAGGTGTATCAAAAATACCTTGTTAAATTCCTAAGGTAAACTCTTGTAAAATAACTTCAAATGTTATTTATAAATCCTTGTTAGAAGTCTAACAAATGGATCTCCTAAATATATTTAAGGAACCGAAAATTAGTCATCAAGATTGCATTTGGAGAGCATGGAATTCAAGGAAAAATCAAGTACAAGAATTGTCTTGATTTAAGGGGTAAGTTTGTATAAGTAAGGTTTATTAAGTTTAAGTTTGATTTAAGCTTCAAACTTTGGTATAAAAATTATGTTTAGGCCATGTTAATATTAAGGCCGAAAATTATTGAGTTAAATTATCAAGAAAAATAATTTATAACATATAAGATAAGATTATTACCTTAAGGTATAAAATTGTGACACAAAAATTAAATATGATACATATATTATTAAACCGAAATATCTAAGGATAAAAGGTTCTATTTTGAGTTTATAATCATTCTAAGTCATTAGCATAATTTTTAGAAGTGTTATATGGCTTGTATACATTTATATGTATTTATTATAAGGTTTAAATCAAGTTTAAAACTATATGGTAAAGGAATATTAAAACCGAGAGCAAAGTATTGCATTTGATGATTTTTGAGATATATATAAGTGTATTAACTTATATTATAAATTTTGAGAACATTAAAAATAGCTACAAGTATTTATATGTCTAGTTTAATAAGTTAAGTGGCTAAAATATAAATTTTTAGAAGTTTGGTGTACTAATAGTGATTTCCGAGAATTAAAGGGTTTGTTTAGTATATTTATATTATAATATAAGTTGGGAATTAATATTATGAATTTTGGTGAATTTAAATAAGTGTACCAAGTGTTAAAATAACAAATTATAAAGTTTTGGGACTATTTTGCAATTATTGAAAAATATAGAGTATGGCCGAGAATTACTTATGATTTTATGAGTTTATTAAAGTATTAATTATGAAATTAAGTCTTGGTCAAAGTGTTGACCAATAACTTTGGGTTAAAATGATTTATGACATAAAATATCAAGTTTATAAAAGTTTTAGGGTGAATATGTAATTTATGAAAGTATATATAAACAAATAGAAGTTAAGTGGGGCGGAAATATAAATTGAAGAAAGATATGGGTTGTTTTGGTTATTTAAAAAAAATTAATATTAAAACTATAATTTATAAGTTAATATGTAACTTATATAAAGTTTTGGGGTTAAAATGTGAATAAAGGAAGATATAAGTAAAAACCGAAAGTTAAGGGTTTATTTGTAATTTATTAAAGTTGGTATAATGAGATTGTAATTTACGAAAATTAAGATGGATATTTGGTAAATTAAAAAGGTAATGTGGTTGATTAGTATTTCCAAGATTAATGTGGATAATTAGTGAATTATAAAAGTTATAAGGTTATTTGGCAATCTATAGAAGTTAATATAATTATTTTACAATGTCTGAAAACTAATATGGGTATTTAGTAGATTATAAAAGTATTTGGTTATTTGGTAAGTTGTAAAAGTTAATGGGTTCAAATTATGATTACCGGAAACCATATGTGGTTATTTAGTAATTCATAAAGTTGCTGGGTATAAAATATAAATACCGAATTAATAAGGTTGGTTTTGTAATTTAATAAGGAAAGGAAGTAAAACTAGGTAATATAATGTATTATGGTATATTATGGAATATAATATAAATTTTATAAAATAATTGTGGTTATAATAAAAATGATCAAGGGATATAATAAAAAGAATAAGTGGAAACAATTATGGGTATATAAATAAGGAAGTATAAACATACTACAAGGTGGAAATTCATTATCACATGTGAATATCACATAAAATAACGAACTGTTAAACTACCTAGAACCGCTGTTAAAATAACAGGGGGAACTAAAAGACATACGGAGTTAGTATACTACGTAAATAACTCTACAGTGACAGTACTGTAATATTTAATGAATAGTTATATTAATATTACCCGGTATTGCATGTTTATATAACAGCGTACAGGAAGGAACTACTGAACAGGAATTTGTCAAGCTAGCAGTTACTTGGTGAACGGTATGTTAATTGTGTGGTCTGAATGTCCTAAGGATTATCCTAAGGTCTAGACGTTATGTGCTAATTGTTTAAGAGCGATATCTGTGATTTTATGTGAATGATATTGTATACTGTATTGCTCAACTTTGTTGCGTTTTATTTATACGCGAACGTCTTATGACTGGAAGTTTATACATCTAAGCTGGAACAAGACTAACTGACCTTTAGGTATTAATGAACCTAACTGGTGGTCAACTGTTATAGTCTTAACTCAAGGATTGGTTATTTCTATGAGTTATTGTTGTGTGATTATTCGCTTTTCAAGCGTTTTCTCTTTACTTTTGGTTTTATTTTACCAATACTCTTTAGGCACCATTAGGCCTTTAATAATCATATTAGAGTAATTTAATCATCATTTTTAGATCCGGGGTATTAAAGATATTGTTTTGGAAGCAAGGATGTATGTATTGTTAAGACCTGATTAAGGATTGTTAGAGGCTAATATTGTCAACTCGGTGTTTATTGCTATCAGACCGCACTGTTCATTGATCGAGGCCTAGTTAGTCGTGTGGGTGGCTAACGGCGTGTATCACCCGCTACCTAGTTTGTCTATTCCGCTGCGATTAGTTTAGTGACCGGATTGTTTAGGCGATAAGTAGGAGTTTAGCGGTAGGGGTGTTACAAAAAGTGGTATCAGAGCGGAGTGTCGCTCTGATAGCCGAGTACCACCGAGTGTAGTGATTACCGAGTTAGGATTATGAACCGTTTTACAACGGAGAGTTAGGAACCTAACCTTGATTGACCGTAATGACTACGGATACCCCTTAACGCCCGAAAGGACGATACAACTGCTTAAATTCCAGTCATTGGTCACACTACCTAATGTGGAATGTTACTTGTTCAGATGTCAGGACGAGGTCGAGGCCGACCCCGTGGCGAGGCTTCTAATGAGCCGGGCGCGCAGACGATAGCTGAAATCGTCGCCGCCACTGTAGCACAGATGCTACCTCAAGTCATAACCGCGGTACAACAAACCCAACAAACTCCACAAAATAAACAACAACAGCCCGACCCACCACAGCCCCGAGAGGTAAATTGGGTGAAGGCTGTCGCAGATCTCCGACCTCCTTACTTCCGAGGCGAGAGCAACCCCGCCAAGCTCGAGGCTTATATCTCCGAGATGGAGATGGCCTTCGAGACCCTCGAGGCTCCTGCTGGAGTGAGGGTAAGGATAGCTGCGTATTACCTAAAGGACGCGGCCATGGATTGGTGGAAGCTCGTGAAGGACGAATTCCTCACCGACCCCACCTTTGACTGGGATGCCAATGCTGCTTTACTCCGAGACAAGTACTATCCGGAGCATGTAAAGACAAAGAAGAGGTTAGAGCTCGATGCCTTGAGAATGACGGATAAGATGACCGTCGACGACTACTATGCTAAGTTCACCTCCATTCTACGACTGTTGCCCGACCTTGGGTACACACGGCAGGTATTGGTTGACCGCTTCTACGGCGGGTTGAGCCATCACCTCCGGTACGGCATGGGGTATACGCGGTTTACCACTCTCCAGGTAAACAATAGTTATACCCTTAATGCTATCGTTGTATAAATTGATACCATAACCCACAAGTGTGACTTATGGCACCTAAATACTACAGGAGTGTTACCATGCTGCCTCCCGAGTGGAGATCACCGTCCAATTAAGGGACGAGGAGATTGCGCAGAAGCGCAAGGTGAATGACAAAGCTGCTAGCCACGATGATCAGGGCCAAGCAAAGGGCTGGAAGAAGAGGAAAGGGAACTACCCCCAGCAATCACAGAAGGGAGCCGGTGCTCCCGGAGAGAATAGTACTCATGCCGAGAAAGGCAAGGCGCTTGAGCCACCTCAGCTTACCTATACTGCACCGGTGGCTGCAAAGCCGCTGAGGTCTCACCCGCCTAAGGGTAAGAACCTGAACTAGACCTTGATGCTTATGAATCAGCTATGGCTTACTGAACTCTACTCACTCTCGAAATATAGGTTTTGGATATGGCACGGGTAAGGGTGACTCTGGAGACCCTGGCACGAATCGCCAAGGGAATGAGATAAGGTGCTACTACTGCAGGAAGCTGGGACATAAACGGTTCGAGTGCCCCTCCAAACCCAAAGGAAACTACCAGAGCAACTACCAAAGCAACTACCAAGGCAACTACCGTAACAATTATCAAGGCTTTAAGCAGAGGGAAGGCAAAGAGGTTGCATCTGGCGATGCACCAGCCCAGCAGACCACACAGGGACAGGGGTCCCGAGGTCCTCAGCAGAAGGGCACACCCTAGAGGCAGCCGGCCTTGCACATCATTGATAGAGATGGGACCGGCACGAAGTCCGGCTCAGGTACTTACGAACACCTTTGATCCTTGAGGGCATGCCTAAATGTTAGATTGTTTGCATTAGTGAATACTTGAATGACATAGAGACTCTTGTGTGAATTGAGCATGAACCGAACTAGTTTAACAACTAGAACTCACGTTAGATAAACTTACCACCATAGGAACCTTCAATATCTGTTACCTAATCTCTTCAAACCCACTCGTCGAGGAAGCCGACCTCACCACTCACCACATCAACAATGAACAGTGTCAGGTCATCCGACCAGGTATGATATTAATAAAAGGATACCTGACACCCGAAGCGCAAATATCCATCGTCCGACGATGCAACGAACTAGGGGCGGGGCCAGGGGGATTTTACACACCCGAATTCCCTGGTGGAGCGAAGATGAAGCTGAAGATGATGTTCTTGGAAAGGACTGGAACCCTTATACCAAGACATACCAGGAGACACGAGCCGAAGACGGAGCAACACCACCAGCAATACCCGGTGAATTTCAAGCGGTTAACGCACAAGTGGTAGAGATCGCACAGCAACTAGAGGCTGATCCAATTCCTACACTTGAAGCGGACCTTTGTATTGTTAACTTCTACGAAGAAGGTGGACGACTTGGTCTACACCAAGATAAGGACGAGACAGCGAAATCTCTCGAATTGGGAGTGCCCGTAGTGTCTTGGTCCATTGGTGACGATGCCGAATTCCTGTTTAGCGAGCAGAAGCGTGTGGACCTCGCAGAGAGACTGATACTTAAGTCCGGAGATATCTTAGTCATGGGAGGTAAGTCAAGAATGCTGTATCACGGTATCAAGAAGATAAAGATGAATACGGCACCATCGACAGTGGTCAATGCCACACACCTTAAACCCGGACGCCTGAACCTCACCTTTAGGAAGTATTAAGCTTGTAACACCATGTAATGTGATAGTAATGTGTATTAGAGACACACGATGTATGATGGATGTTTATCAATAAAGCGATGTTGGTTGTCAGATTTTCCACTTGTGTTATACCGTTAACTCATCAAGCTTGTGAATCAATAGGTTGTGGCCTCGATACGGAAGGTTCCCTCAGTATTCTCACCGAGACACAGGCCGGTAAAAGCGGCACAATCATCACGGGTTCCTTTCCGGTGAATGGCATAAATGCCACTATATTATTCGACACTGGTGCCTCGCATACCTTCGTTTCGCCATCATTCACGAAGAGGTTGGGGCTTGACACTGATGAGTTGCCAGACTTTATGGTCACTCTCCCGTCGAAGGAGCAAGTTAAGTGTACGAAATACTACCGAGCTGCCACTATCCAAATTAAGGGCGAGGCGTTTTCCATTTCCTTCATCGAGTTCAGTGGTTTGGGATTCGACCTAATTATTGGGATGAACTGGTTAGAGCGGCATAAGGGGTGAATCCTCTGCGCCGAGCACAGATTGCTGCTCAGAAGCCCATCTGGGGTTACCGTATCATACCGCCAGAGGCCGAGAGAGCCTTCGACCAAAGTAATCTCTGCCATGTCCATATACCGAGAGCTCAGGAAGGGGCACGAGATATTCCTTTGCTATGTGCAAGACCTTCAGCGAGACCCAGAGTTCGACCCCGACATACCGGTAGTGTCGGAGTTCCCGGATGTGTTTCCGAAGGAACTTCCCGGCATGCCACCTCAGAGGACAGTTGAGTTTGAGATAGAGCTTATACCAGGCACGGGTCCGATTGCTAGGGCGCCGTACCGTTTAGCACCGGCAGAGATGGCCGAATTGAAAGTACAGTTGAAGGATCTGCTTGACAAGGGGTTTATACGCCCGAGCGTATCACCCAGGGGAGCACCGGTCCTCTTCGTGAAGAAGAAGGACAGTAGTCTCCGCCTTTGTATTGATTACCATGAGCTTAATGCCGTCACCGTGAAGAACAAATATCCATTGCCACGTATCGATGACTTGTTCGATTAGTTGAAGGGAGCTTCAGTCTTCTCCAAAATTGACCTCCGATCAGGGTATCACCAGATTGCCATCAGAGATTCCGACATCGAGAAGACAGCTTTCCGTACGAGATATGGGCACTTTGAGTTTACAGTAATGCCATTTGGGCTATCGAATGCGCCAGCTAAATTTATGGATTTGATGAATCGGTTGTTCAGTGATCAGTTAGACACATCAGTGGTGGTCTTCGTCGATGACATTCTCATTTATTCGAAGTCGAGAGACGAGCATGAGAGCCATTTGAGGCGTGTACTTGAGACATTGCGTGAGAACCAACTGTATGCGAAGTTCTCCAAGTGCGAGTTCTGGCTTGACCAGGTATCCTTCCTTGGTCACGTGATCTCGAGCGCTGGTATCTCTGTCGATCCAGCTAAGATTGAAGCAGTCCGTTCATGGCCTAAACCTAAGAATGTGTCCGACATCCGGAGCTTTCTTGGCCTAGCCGGTTACTACCGGAGGTTTGTTAGAGATTTCTCAAAAGTTGCGAAGCCCATGACGGCACTGATGAAGAAAGATGCACCGTTTGTGTGGACAGACGAGTGCGAGTTAGCCTTCCAGAGCTTGAAAGATTCATTGACCTCAGCACCCATACTCACACTTCTAGAGGGCACAGAGGGATTTGAAGTTTACTGCGATGCATCAGGCAAGGGCATGGGATGCGTACTCATGCAGCATGGCAAGGTAGTAGCATACGCCTCCCGCCAGCTGAAAAAGCATGAGGAGAATTACCCGACGCATGATTTAGAGTTAGGAGCCATTGTCTTCGCCTTGAAGATATGGCGACACTATCTCTATGGGGTAAGCATCACCATTTATTCTGACCATAAGAGTTTGCAATACGTGTTCACCCAAAAAGAGTTGAATTTGAGACAGAGAAGGTGGATGGAGTTCCTATCAGATTACGACATCAACCTTCAATATAAGGAGGGGAAGGCGAATGTTGTAGCCGACGCCCTGAGTCGTCGAGCACACTCACTCCATTTGCTGCTCGCTTCTTCCAGCTTGGTTGATGAGGTGCGAGAGGCTCAGTTGTGCGACCCCTATATGAAAGAGATCAGGCAGAAAATTACAGAGGGCACATTTGAGAAGCGGAAGTACGACTTCAAGCTACATGAAGATGGTCTGATCCGACTGAATGGCAGATTATGCGTTCCCCGAAGCAATGCTGAGCTGAGGAATCGCATTCTGCATGAGTCACACTGTTCCACACTACATGTCCATCCGGGAGCCTCAAAAATGTACAAGGACATGAAAAGGTACTTCTGGTGGTTAGGGATGAAGTCCGATGTGGCTGAATATGTCTTAGGGTGCCTCACATGTCAGAAGGTGAAATTCGAGCACCGTAGACCGGGAGGAATGGTACAGTCTATGCCTATTCCAGAGTGGAAATTTCATGACATCTCTATGGATTTTATTGTTGGACTCCCACCTGCTAGGGGAGGACTCAACATGATTTGGGTCATCGTCGATCGCCTCACCAAGGTTGCCCGATTCATACCGATGAGGGACACCTGGAAGGTGGCGAAGCTCGCTGAGCTATTTGACCGGGAGATCATCCGACACCATGGAGTTCCCAAGACCATTGTATCTGACCGCGACACCAGATTTCTTTCGAGATACTGGAGAGCTACACGGGAAGCGTTGGGCACCGAGTTGAAACTTAGCACCGCCTTCCATCCACAGACCGACGGTCAGACAGAAAGGACCATCCAGACACTTGAGGACATGCTTCGGGCATGTGCCTTAGACTTTCAGGGGAGCTAGATTGACAAGCTACATCTTATCGAGTTTTCTTATAATAACAGTTATCATGCTTCGATTAAGATGTCGCCGCTCCAGGCTTTATACGGTAGACCTTGCCGTACCCCTCTGTGTTGGGATGAGTCGAGCGAAGCGGTCATCATAGGACCGGAATACTTAGAGCAGGTGCAAGCTGAAGTTCAGCAGATTCGAGCGAATATGAAGGCAGCCCAGGATAGACAGAAGTCTTATGCTGATGTGAGACGACGCAACCTTGAGTTCGCCGTTGGTGACCAAGTGTTTCTGCGCGTTTCTCCTATGAAGGGTGTCTTTCGATTTGGCCAGAAGGGTAAACTGAGCCCGAAGTTTGTGGGGCCGTATGAGATTACTGAGAGAGTTGGATCCGTGGCATACTGATTAGCGTTACCTGAGGAGTTGGGACGTGTTCACGATGTGTTTCATGTCTCTCAACTCAAGAAAAATATATCCGATCCTTCTCATGTCTTGGAGCCCGAGCATTTATCCCTTGAGCCAACGATGCGATATGTCGAGACTCCTTTGCGAATTCTTGATACTAAGACTAGAGACACTCGCAACAAATCAGTGCAAATGGTCAAAGTCTTGTGGGCAAACCACGATGTCGAGGAAGTGACTTGGGAACTTGAGGACGCCATGAAGGCGAAGTACCCACATCTATTTGTAGACTAGATGGTCTAGCGTTAGAGGGTACGGGTCGTACCACTTTTAAGGGGGGTAGGACCATTTTGTTTTGGCATTGCTTCGAGGTAAGCATTGCATTGTATGTAAGTTGTATTACAATTTGTTTAGACTTGTTGGATGTTAATTGTAATTGTGGAAGTGAATTGTGTTGAAGTGAATGGAATTTGTGGTATCTTTTAGGATTGAATTGACATTGGTGCTTGAATTGTATTAAGTTGGATGGAGATGGTATGGTTCGAGTTGTATTGGAAGATGCTTGTGATTGAGGCGAATATCTTTGTGCAACAGAATTTTAATTCTGTAAGATGTTGTGTGTATGATCTTTGTCAATTGAGAGTCAATTGAACAAAGAAAACTAATTTACCAACTTGAATAACTTTGTGGACAAAGTTCCTTAAGGGGGGTAGATTGAAATACCCCAAAATTTAAAATAGTGATTAATTAGGCCAATTAAGGTTTTAGATGCTTAATTACACCTAAATAATCATGAGGGAACAAATCCCGAAGAAAACGGATCCATAAAACGGATTAAAAACACAAAAGAAACTTAACGCGTGTTTTTTGAGGAAACCGGGAAAACGCGACTTTAAGCGGGTTAAATAGACCCGTAATAATTTTGGTCAACCAAATAGTCATTAGTACATTGTAATAAAGGTCTAGGACCAATAAAATTAATTTAACGAGAAAATTCCGGAAAACGGGTTCCGGTTAGTAAAACTGTAAAAAAAATAAAGGTTGTGGGGTAAAAGCATAAATAAGCTAAGTTGGTGTGTCCACTTTACAAATAAAAAAAAACTAAAACACACTTGTGTGTGAGAGTAGCAGCCGGCCAACACCCCTCCCTCTCTTTTAATTCATTCCTAATATGCTAAAGGACAAAAGAATAAAAGAAAGGAAGTACAAAAGTAAAAAGGAAAATCTCTCTCTCCTAAGCTCCCCACTCTCTCACGATTATTTCCCCCCTCACTGCCTTCTTCTTCCTCCTTGGTTCAACAATGGCGATTTCCTTCTCCTCCTCCAGCTCCTCTCTCCTTTTCCATTTTTGAAGGTACAAATCAACTCCAAATCAAATAAAAATCACACCATTGAACTCCT
This sequence comes from Limonium bicolor, assembly GCA_023374045.1. Taxonomy (NCBI): domain Eukaryota; kingdom Viridiplantae; phylum Streptophyta; class Magnoliopsida; order Caryophyllales; family Plumbaginaceae; genus Limonium; species Limonium bicolor. Next base: position 171,276,851 of record CM041781.1, read on the forward strand.
CTCTTCAAGAGCTTTCTTTTCCACCCTTTAAAAATTGAAAAGCTCACAACTCATCACCATGGCTGTAGCACATTTTGGAGCTTGAAGACCCTCATTGCAACCCCCTTCATCTCCTCTTGGTTCTAAGGTAAAAATAGCCTTCAAAGTTCAATTTTTTCTAGCCTTTTGGGGCAAAACGAAAATCTGAAATTTGCTTGATTCTCCTCCTTCTTCTAGCCGGTTTTGGTGCCTCATTTTGGAGCTGGAAACCCCCTCTCTCTGCTGTTCAAACGCCTCTCGAAGAGCTTAAGGTAATACCCTATTGTAAACCCTAAATTTGTTTTAAGTGTAAGATTAGCTAAGGTAAGATTCTTATAAGTTGTATGGTGTGGGGGATTGGCTGTAGCTTGCCGATTTGGTGAGGAAAGAATAAGAGTAAGGGTTCAAGAAACAAGGAAGAAGGAAGGAGAAGGAAGGGAAAGAAAATCTAGAACAACACAAGGTAAAAACACACACCTTGAGCTAGTTTTGGTTATGCGTTTGTAACAGTTTTTAATGTTTAGAAAAAGAAGGAATTAGAACGATCTGGTTAATGGGTTATGTTGAAGTATAATGAGGATGAGTTTTAGGCTGTTTTAGAATGGTTTGGATGATGTTTATGAACTTGGAAACCAAAGAAAAACAAGGGTTATGGTGCAGGAAAAATACATGTGAATTCAGTTAACTTGTGTGCTGTTAGAATCCCTTGAGGGATTTGGTTAGTTTGGTGATTAGAACTGAAAATCAGGTTGTGGGAATGTCTAGAAATGTAGGGAAACTATGGCAAATTTTTTGTAGCCAGGTGGAGAACTCAGTTGTTTAAATTGGGCAAAAACAGTTTTGGAGATTAGTTGTGTTTTAGGATTTCACAGGAGTAATAGGAATGAAGCTAGGAGTAAGAAACAACAAGAAACAAAAACTGCACTTGGTGCCTTAGGAGATTTAAGTGAAATTATGTAAGTTGGCTAGATTTAATTAGGTAACTTAACCAATGACTTAGGTTGGTTAGAGTGTTTTAATGATGCTAAAACATATTTAGATGCTTAGGAAAAGATTAGGGAAGAAATGGGTGAAAGATTGAGCTTGAAACAAAAACTGAAGTGTGAAATCTGCTAAAACCGTAGCAGGGTCCGGGACTTAGGTCCAGGACCAAGTCCCGGACCACCCTCTGAAATCTGGTCGAGACTTTATTTCTGCATTGGTCCGGAATTAGCTTATGCATAAGGACCCGGACCACCCACTCAAACATGCCGAGAGTTTTGCCTCATAGTGGTCCGGGACTTACCCCCATGGCAAGGACCCGGACCACCCCCTTGAATTCTGCCGAGAGTTTCAACCATCCCTGGTCCGGGACTTAGGTCCCTGCTAAGGTCCCGGACCATATACAAAAATGAACCGAGAGTTTGATTCAAGCCTGGTCTGGGACTAAAGACCCGTACCAAGTCCCGGACCAACCTGAAAGTAGCTTTAAACTTATAAAACTTGCATTATAAGTTGGGGATTGGTCTAGTAATGGATTTATAAGATGTTTAGGAGTTAATCAATAATGTTTAAAGGTGAGTAAGGGCTTGAACAAGCTTGAGGAAGATGTAAGTTAAACAACTTAAGTGTGAAAGTTAAAATGCCTTGACTAGGTAATATAAGTCGGTAACCGTAAGAAATGAAGTAAGCTAGGTTGAGTATCGATCATTAACCGTACGACTTCATGATATGTTATAGGACCCGAATAGTTGAACCGACGGTAAACGAGAGTCCGAGATCGACGGTGCACGGTATGACTTCCTCATGCGCTGTGTCCTAACGGGGTTACCCCGGCTTGTTTGTTGTGTGTTTATTTGCCCCGCCTAAACAAGATAAAAGCATGTAACTGGTTATTTGCGCTTCTTAAGCTGGAATTGTATTGTTTCTTGTTGGATGGCAATGAACACGAAGTTTGTATAATTCATGAAATGTGTGAATGGTGAGGAAGTGGAATGTTGACTAACCCACTGACCAGAAGTTATTACTAACCCGGGAATTGGGTTAGGGGGATTGTGAGTCACGCATGCGAGGACGAGGAAGCAACAGAGTGTCTGTTTCTGAGTCCATGGTCGAACTCCCTTGTTACCGGGCCGTGTGCCACATAGTGGTGCCCTGAGGGGCCGTGTGCCACATAGTGGTGCCCGACTGGAGTGAGACCGGCAGAGCTTATCCGTCTAAAGAGATAAGCTGGGGATTGTTGGGTTAGAAAGAGTTAACCCGGATGAGCGGCTAACAAAGTGAATAAGTACAGGGTTGAGAGTGTACTCAAGACCCCGGTTGACTTGTGAATTACCTCTTGTGGTATGATTTGCACCTTGTTCGTGTGTGTTTTCGTATGCTATGTAATGCGTGTGGTGCATGTTGTTATATGTGTACTAAGCTGTTTGTAAAAGCATGTATGCCTGCAATTAAATTAACCGCATGCTGGCGACCAAGTAGTTGGCGTACCCCCGCTAGTACACGGGGTATGCGGAAGTCATATTCAGCTTTCGCTGAGCCCCTTGGGGCAATGTTTTTACTTGCAGGTACTCGAGACTGTTGATAGGCCGGAAATGACCGGGGCACTCTTCATGTAGATTAATTATTTTGGCCGGTGTACCGAGTGGTACACGGTTAGGTTGTGGCCGGCGTACCATGGGGTACACCTTTTTGGTTTTTGAAAGACGTAAAACATTTGTGATATGGTTAGAGGTATACCGTTAGTAGTATGTAGACTTGGAAGGTTGTAAATTATGAGCTAACGATTAGACTCGGTAATCATTTTTGGATATTGTAACACCCCAACCGTTAATCTCGTCATTGCCTCTTAGACCGTCTCTAATTACACTTACTCGCACAGCGGAACTCTAGTTACAACGAGGGGTGAAACAACGCCGTAGCCACCCTTGTGGCTAACCAGGCCTTGCTTACATACCGTAACGGTCTGATGAACTGGAACGACCGAGTACACAATACAAATACAATACTCAAATCATTTCTCTACTATACCGACCAGCTGGGTTCTCGCGACTGCTAAGCATGTCGCCCCAAGTTGCCACAGATTCTGGTCTCCTTGGATTAGGATTTCTCGACCTCACGTCATTGAGTGCGGTTATTATCGATCCAGCGGGATTCGTCCCCGGGATCTCCGGTTCTCGGGATCTACCGCATGACAGATTCTGGTTCATATTGACATATCAAATAAGTGCCAGATCGGGTTTCCCCGTCTCTCTGGCGTTCCTTCCCAAGCTTTTAAATACGGGGTTTGTGGAGGGCGGGTCTGGTATTGTAGGTATCCAGATCATACTGGAAGTTCCTAACTAGCGCATCTCTCACGCTACCACTCAACCCTTAGCCCAAAGTCTCTAATTCCTAACTCGGTATCTCCTAAGCTCGGTATTTCCAGTCATTAGAGTGATACTTCGCTCTGATACCATTTTTGTAACACCCCAACCGTTAATCTCGTCATTACCTCTTAGACCGTCTCTAATTACACTTACTCGCACAGCGGAACTCTAGTTACAACGAGGGGTGAAACAACGCCGTAGCCACCCTTGTGGCTAACCAGGCCTTGCTTACATACCGTAACGGTCTGATGAACTGGAACAACCGAGTACACAATACAAATACAAATACAATACTCAAATCATTTCTCTACTATACCGAGTCTACAATAAATGGATGCCGTCAACATATTCGGTCTTACACCTCCTTCAATACATAAGTAATTAAAACTAACTACCCATGCAACCCACCGACCCCGTCCTACTCTCAAACGGTAACATCTTCGGTGTACCTGTAAAATAAAAACATCGCCCCTAGGGGCTCAGCTTAACGCTGCATATGAAATTCGCATACCCCGAGCGCTAACCGGGGTACGCCGACTACTTTTGTCGGATATACATGGAGTTCATTAGTCAAACAACATGCATCATAGCAATACAATATATATGTGTATTACTCAAGGAATCTACATCCAATCACGGAACACAATTCCTAACTAACATAACAAGGTTGTTAGTTGCATCTGCTTACTCTTAGGCCTTGAGTGTTATACCTCACTATGCCTTGTTTACTTATTCAATACCACACCCACTCTCTCGGGTTACTTATTCATATACACACCCATTCTCTTGGGCTACTTATTCATATACACACCCATTCTCTTGGGCTACTCGTACTATACTCTCCCACACTCTCGGATTACTTATTCTCATTATCTCACCCACACTCTTGGGTTATTCATACTCATTATCTCACCCACACTCTTGGGTTATTCATACTCAAGCTCTTGTAGATTCCTGAGACACTACAGGTCTCCTATGTCACGCTTGTTACTCTGAATACATACTTAGGCCAAAACTCATGGCTCTCAAGCATAGTCTTACTTCCCCGGTTTCGACCCTACTATGGGTCTAGCATGGTGGGAAGGTTCAACTAGCTCACGGAACTCTCTCTTAGTTCCTATCTCTTTTACTTAGGTCCGACTACTCTCGGACTACTCACATTCCCATACACTCCTCTCTCGGAGTTATAATAATATTATGTATATTAGTCTAGAAGCATCACTCTCGATGTTTCTAATGACTTTGGGAACATTACTTATGTTCGGTTAATCTTAGGTTTTAAGAGTTACCCATGCATTCCACTTACTCATACTTTCGGTTATTTTCTTATATCGGGTAAAATCCTCATATAGGAGGTCGACCATGTCACAAGGGGGTTACTAATCCCTTAGGTCTCTTTTACCTTCTTTACTAGTTTACATCTTTGAACTATCTTTAATCCTCTTGAAGGAGGTTCACTTATCTTTCCACTCTCGCTTGTTTCGTGGATTGTTTCAATATGGTTTTCTAACCGTTATCGGGTATTTACTCAACCCGTACATCTCCTCACATTCTAGGGAGTTCATATGTTTGTATTATTGTTATACTTTAACGGATAGTTTGTGTGTTTGCACGTTTTCGTTGTCACAAGCATCGACCTGATCTATGGGTCTCTAGCCAAACGTTACTCACTACGAGTCAGTCTTTACTCTATGTTAGACCTCACCGGCATACAAGTATGTTAGCTCATTCAACATACAACAAGACATACATAATCAAACAATGGATTATTTTCATGCTTTAATCTTGATTAAGCCGGCACACAAACACACAAATCAACGTAACTCGGTTAGCACGCGGAGTATGAGAAAATCATACCTTTCACCGGGGTTTTTACTTTTACCGTGTCATCTCACCATGCTCGGGTCACGCACGATTCTCTGATAATGTTCCAAACATTATTATTAATACTAGGCTCATACGGTACATAATAAAATGCTACTCCCGTACTTACCCCGTTTATCCCGTTATCTCGGTTTTACACTTGTTAATTTGAGTTCTCAGTTCTCACTCTCTTCTAACACTTTCTTACACTTCTTAGGGCCTTTACATGTCACCAAACAAGGCCTTAACATCTTATAACATCATTAGCATTCAAACCCCCATCATTGGCAACCTTAAAAACACTCAAGGGGCAATTCTGGGGGTGGTCCGGGACTTGGTCCTTACCTAAAGTCCCGGACCAATTGGTTTCCTAACTCTCGGCTGATTTTAGACTATGGTCCGGGACCTTGTCCTGGAGTATAGTCCCGGACCAGGTGTGTTCTGCAACTCTCGGCCGTTTTTTAAGTGTGGTCCGGGACTTTGTCCAAGGACCAAGTCCCGGACCCTGCTAAAACCTGCTACATACATTATTTTTCAACCCCAATTCAATCCTTAATCCACCCATAATATTTCCCTAATCTTTCCATAAGTTTTCCACATGTTTAATCACCTTTGAACATGCTCTAAACCTCTTCAATTCATGGGTTAAACCCTTACTCAAATTCTTGCCCAAAATCACAAATTTTGCATTCTAATTTGGCACTAAGGCACACTTGTGCATTTTCTAACTCCTCTTGGAACTTGCATTTGCACTCACTTAATTTGACCATTCCAAAACTTCCAAGATAATGCACACCGTATACCAAGTTCCAAGACTCACTCTTAAAGCCTTAAATCTTCTTTGTTTTCTAAAAACTCCCTAGGCACTAATCCACTCTTTTGCTACAGATTTTTGCATCAATTTCCTCCCCTTGAACAAGCCTTCATTAAGTGATTAACTAACTCAACTAAGTCTCCATCCACACCTAGTTTCTCTAGGTCATTCCTCACACACCACTATGCTCAAACCACTCACATTTCTACCCAAATTTCGCCATAACTTGGCTACTTTTCTAACTTTGCCCAAAGTTGGTCTCATCACATTATTCAACCTAAAACAAACCAAACCCATCATGGGTTCTACCAGCACACACAAGTTCACCAATACTCATCAAACTCTACAAATTCAACTCAATTCATAAATCATAAAGTGCATAACTCTTAGGCTCTTACATCAAGCATTATTTCACAAATGTTTTCTCACTTGCATTATCACAATACAAGCACCTTATTACCACAACTCAAGTGGGGTTCATTTATTCATTACCCTTCCTAAATCCTAAAACATATAGGACAACACTAAGATAAGTTTCTTACCTTAAATTTTCACATATTCCTCATTTGCTCTCCTTCCTTCTCCTCTCTTGATTTTCGGTCGAATTGGTCAATAAGCTTGTCAACCTTCAAGTCAATACCGAAATGGGGGTTTAGACATAATTCAATTCACCTAAGCTTATTAATTAAGCTAAGAGCAAAGGAAAGTTCTTAAAGCACAAAATGGAGATTTACCTTGAAACTTTAGGATGGCCTTTTGGTCATGAATCAAAGAATGACTCCCCATGAGCTTTTGAAGCTTGAATGTGCCTCATTCAAGGAAGGAAAAACAAGGTAAATTGGGGAGTCAAAAACCGGCCACCAAAGAATAAAGGAAATGATGAGGTTTTGTGGTTTTTCTTACCTTAAACCAATAAGGAGACTCCAAGCTCCAAAAAGATGTGGTTTACTCTTCAAATGCCCAAAACCCATGAAAATGAAACTCCTCCATTTGAAATTTCGAAAAGATAGGATGATAGGGCTTGAGGAGAGGAGTTCAAATATATAATTTATTTTGAATTTGGAGCTTAAATGAGACTTGGGCATGAGGTAGAAGTGGAGTTGCCATTGGAGCCCTTTGTTGCAGCTTGAAATCATCCAAGCAAGGAAGGAGGAGGGGAGCATACGGATGAGAGAGATGAGGGAATTCAGATGAGAAGAAGGAAATGAGGAGAGAGAAGAAAGAAAAGGTAAGTAAGTAACTTTTTCACTATTCCCCTTTTTGACTTTTCAACTCTTCTTTTTCTTTGTTAATTAGCTAATAGAGAGGGCTAACTAGTCTAATAGAACCGGCCCCAAAAACTATTTAAACTAGAGTGTTTTTCGTTTTCTTACAGAAAACACTCGTTATTTTACCCGGTTTGGCACTATTCACTCTCCGGGCCCGTTTTTCGGATTTTCTCGTTTCTTTGTTTTTAATGGTTATTAAGCTTCCATTAATACTTATTTATAGTTATTTAATCAACTATAATTTTTACGGGTCCGTTTGACCACTTAAAGTCACGTTTTTGGGTTTCCTCAAAAAACGTGCTTTAAAACTTCGTTAGCGTTTTAATCCATTATTTGGATCCGTTTTCTTCGGGAATCACTCCCGTATTCTAATTAGGCCTAACTAAGCCTTAGGAATCCATCTCGGACCCTAACGAGATCATCTATCTCTTATACTCATTTAATGCGTGTTTTAGCGTTTTTCGCTTTTCAAGCGTTTTCTCTTTACTTTTGGTTTTATTTTCTTTACCAATACTCTTTAGGCACCATTAGGCCTTTAATAATCATATTAGAGTAATTTAATCACCATTTTTAGATCCGGGGTATTAAAGATATTGTTTTGGAAGCAAGGATGTATGTATTGTTAAGACCTGATTAAGGATTGTTAGAGGCTAATATTGTCAACTCGGTGTTTATTGCTATCAGACCGCACTTTTCATTGATCGAGGCCTAGTTAGTCGTGTGGGCGGCTAACGGCTTGTATCACCCGCTACCTAGTTTGTCTATTCCGCTGCGATTAGTTTAGTGACCGGATTGTTTAGGCGATAAGTAGGAGTTTAGCGGTAGGGGTGTTACATTTGCAATTATTGAAAAATATAGAGTATGGCTGAGAATTACTTATGATTTTATGGGTTTATTAAAGTATTAATTATGAAATTAAGCCTTGGTCAAAGTGTTGACCAAAAACTTTGGGTTAAAATGATTTATGACATAAAATATCAAGTTTATAAAAGTTTTAGGGTGAATATGTAATTTATGAAAGTATATATAAAAAAAATAGAAGTTAAGTGGGGCGGAAATATAAATTGAAGAAAGATATGGGTTGTTTTGGTTATTTAAAAAAATTTAATATTAAAACTATAATTTATAAGTTAATATGTAACTTATATAAAGTTTTGGGGTTAAAATGTGAATAAAGGAAGATATAAGTGAAAACCGAAAGTTAAGGGTTTATTTGTAATTTATTAAAGTTGGTATAATGAGATTGTAATTTACGAAAATTAAGATGGAAATTTGGTAAATTAAAAAGGTAATGTGGTTGATTAGTATTTACAAGATTAATGTGGATAATTAGTGAATTATAAAAGTTATAAGGTTATTTGGCAATTTATAGAAGTTAATATAATTATTTTACAATGTCCGAAAACTAATATGGGTATTTAGTATATTATAAAAGTATTTGGTTATTTGGTAAGTTGTAAAAGTTAATGGGTTCAAATTATGATTACCGGAAACCATATGTGGTTATTTAGTAATTCATAAAGTTGCTGGGTATAAAATATAAATACCGAATTAATAAGGTTGGTTTTGTAATTTAATAAGGAAAGGAAGTAAAACTAGGTAATATAATGTATTATGCTATATTATGGAATATAATATAAAGTTTATAAAATAATTGTGGTTATAATAAAAATGATCAAGGGATATAATAAAAAGAATAAGTGGAAACAATTATGGGTATATAAATAAGGAAGTATAAACATACTACAAGGTGGAAATTCATTATCACATGTGAATATCACATAAAATAACGAACTGTTAAACTACCTAGAACCGCTGTTAAAATAACAGGGGGAACTAAAAGACATACGGAGTTAGTATACTACGTAAATAACTCTACAGTGACAGTACTGTAATATTTAATGAATAGTTATATTAATATTACCTGGTATTGCATGTTTATATAACAGCGTACAGGAAGGAACTACTGAACAGGAATTTGTCAAGCTAGCAGTTACTTGGTGAACGGTATGTTAATTGTGTGGTCTGAATGTCCTAAGGATTATCCTAAGGTCCAGACGTTATGTGCTAATTGTTTAAGAGCGATATCTGTGATTTTATGTGAATGATATTGTATACTGTATTGCTCAACTTTGTTGCGTTTTATTTATACGCGAACGTCTTATGACTGGAAGTTTATACATCTAAGCTGGAACAAGACTAACTGACCTTTAGGTATTAATGAACCTAACTGGTGGTCAACTGTTATAGTCTTAACTCAAGGATTGGTTATTATGTCGCTGGCAAAAAGGGCTAACTTATAAAGAGAGGAATCCAGATTGTTTCGACTTTCTGGTTGCGCATTGTGATCACTACGAGAGACTTCAATGGAGAGTCACTCAAAGGAAATCCATCAGCCACATTCGGGGATGGCGGAAGGCACTGCCGTTGGTGCACAGGTTCGACCGGATCGGTCAATTAACCAGGGCCATAGGGTCAGCTGGTAAACAGTTCCAATGGAACACAGGGGACATTCGTCCATTAAAAAGTTATTAAGGTTTGACTTAACATGACACTTGAGGTGGAAATTAATTGGAAAAGGTTAAATGATTGGTTTAAAGGATAATGGTCAGGTGGCTAACTAACAAGTACAGTTTAATACGCATATCTTGTTTGGTGATCGTCACGGATTATTAATATGTGATTATTGGTTATTGTTATGGATTACTAATGTGTGACTATTGGTTATTTCTATGAGTTATTGTTGTGCGGTTATTGGTGTCGTGTACTATTGTACACTGGTGTTTACAGGTGAATTGCTATGTGATCGTTAAATGTTTACAGTTATTACTGTTACCATTGTAAACCGGTATTTTATGTAATGAATCTAATATCAAGATGGCTAAAACGACTTAAGGAATCCAAATGATTTAAGACTACAGCATTTCGATTGCTGAGCCCTTCAATGGGCCAAACATTCCAGGTTATTGAAGAAGACTCAAGCCGGAGTGCGGGACACGGGGGTAGCTGAAGTGTTTTCAACAAACACCGTTGGTTTTATTATGTATTGTATTAAGAAGGTTGTTGTATTCAGTTAGTTGCTCATTTAGTTGGATTTGGGTTGTAATAATTAGAGTGCTCAGTATCTGTTCATCACAGCGGGAGGAGTTGTATTGTTGGAAAGAGTAAGGTTGCCTTGTTGCTCACAAGGGTGAGTGACGGCGTGTAACACCAAGGTAGATAGTTTTATTTTCCACTGCGATTTGTTATTCATTATGCTACGACTTGCGACGTTATTACAGGTTTAGGATTAGGGGTGTTACAGTAACTACGCTCTGATACCACTTATTGTAACACCCCAACCCGAAACTCCCCAACCTGTACGATGATAGCTCCCAAAGATAACTGGAAATGCAGCGGAATATATATACATAACCACGGGTGGTGCTACAACGCCGTTAGTCACCCATATGACTAACAAGGCTAATTCCAAAACAACTTACAAGCGATACAGTCTGAGCGCTGAATACAAACCGCTTAAAATAACGAAAGCTAATAGTAAAAGTACAATACTGTAAAATGATACAGATAGTAATAATCACATATCTTAACATCTACCCCGTCTACGCTCGGTCGGGTAACGTCTTCAACTTCAGGTACCTGAAAAGTGGGGGTGCCCCGAAGGGCTCAGCAAACAAATATACTGGTATGAAATTCGTGCAAGCTATAAGCTAGCAGGCCACACAAGCTATTTTGTCGAATACATGCTGATAAGTAGGGAATTTATCTATGTCTATGGGGTTTATTTGTGCTTAATTCGTTATTATTTGTTATTAAATTCCCGCCTTATGGTTATTTTTATGCTTCTACTTGCAATTGTCTTCTATGATGGGTTTATGTGTTATTTCAGGCAAAAATCTCAAGAAAACGCATTCCCGATCATTATAATGTTTTTCTGGACTGTCAAACATGTTGAACAGAGTGAAGACATGCAATTTTAGGTTGGGTTCGGGACCTTGCACAGACCTTAAGTCCCGGACCAACCAAGGGCATTATTCTTGACCTGTTCTGAAGACTGGTCCGGGACTTGTTACATAACTTAAGTCCTGGACCATACAAGGGCATTACTCTCGGCCAGTTTTAAGGACGGGTCCGGGACTTGATACATAACTTAAGTCTCGGACCATGCTTGAAGACGAACTCTCGGCCGATTTAAGAGACTGGTCCGGGACTTTATACGTGGACCAAGTCCCCGACCAACTAGATAAAACGCAGCCAGAATCTGCGTGGAAGGAGAGATTATGTAACACCCCCAAACACTGGCCTAGGAGTTAGGGGTATTACACGCCGCGTATTATTACATAATAACGCAAGGCTCTAATAAACAGAATTAAACAGATAATCAAATAAGGCCCAAACGAAATACTTCAATACAGTATTATCGAAGAGATGTTAAAACATCCCCAAAAGTCATTACAGAACCCACCAAACAGATGTCAAAAGCGGAAGCTTAACAAAATATGCCCAAAGGCTCAAATTCAATACAAAGGTCTCAAAAGAAGCTAAATACAAAGCAGCTAAACTCCAGAAGCTGAGGGGAGACGATCCTCGCTAATCAATCTGCAAAAGCGTTAGAAGTAGGGGAATGAGCACACAACTATGCCCAGTAGATGACCAACTTCATCAACCAGCATGCTCAAAACATTTACAGAATATTGACAAATCAGAAGGAGTCAAGAATCCACAAATATGTCAGAAACCAGAAACAGAAGTCCATTCATTAAGGGACTAAACAGAGCAGAAGCAGACAGAAGCGGAAAAACATAGTGGGACACTAGCGATCACAGCATACAGACAGAACGAGCAACCAGCTCGTGAACAGAACGAGGAAACCTCACTCGTAAACAGAACAGGTGTAAACACCCGTGAACAGAACGGGGAACGTCACCCGTGAACAGAAGGATCCTACATAACGCGCTACGAGACAGCGAAACCAGCCATCCAAAGGCTCAGACACAGAGATAACTAGGTCCCAAAACAGAAGCTTAAATACAGATAAGCATATGTGCACCAAAGGCACCAGAAAGCACATAGATGGCTTGGAAATCAGAAGGGGAATCCAACCCCGCAAACGGAAGTCAAAACGGAGCTCAAACGAGCATGTTAAGGTCAAAACAGTACCCTGTCCGAACTTGTGTCCGGACATCAATGTTCGGACACAAGTCGAGACTCAGAAGGCGAAATCAGACAGATGTCCGAACTTGTGTCCGGACATCAAAGTTCGGACGCAAGTCGAACCTTAAAACAGAAGAAGAGTCAGTGGTGTCCGAACATCCAAGTTCGGACGGATGTTCGGACATCCTTCGGAAAACAGAACGTGGAGAGTCCGAACTTGTGTCCGGACATCCGATGTTCGGACACAAGTCGAAGCAAAATCAGAAGAATGCAGAAGGCTGTGTCCGAACTTCAAAGCTCGGACGGAAGTTCGGACACAGCGAAAACTTCAGAAAGTAAAAGCGCAGAAGGGCATGTCCGAACTTCAACGGTCGGACAGAAGTTCGGACACGCCGAAAAATGCAGAGAACAGAGGCGATCTTTACACAATCAGAGGTACAAAGCCAATCCAAATCAACACACACATTTACAAAACAACCTTGGGGGTTTAATCCATTGAAATGGCATTAAACTGACATAAACCACACACAAACACAAGATCAAATCAGTGAGTTAATTTGCAGAACCCAAACTCCCCAAGGCTGAACACACGGATCGAATCCGAAAGCCACCTACCTCAGTATACAGCAGAGACAAATTCCTCAATCCTGAATAGCAGAATCCAGCCAGAGTAGACCCTCGACCGCAGACCAACGCAAACCAAAACACTGAGCGAAACACAATTGCAATCCCAAATCAGAAACGCAACCAAAACCCCGAAACTGAAACTGTAACCTGAACGGGAATACTATTCTCACCTGAATCTGACAGTAGGACAACGGATTCGCGGACGAAGCCAACAGTAGAAGAGAATTGACAGAGAATGCGGAGTAGCCACTGATTCACAATCAGATTGCAGAGGGGAATTAGAAAGCGAAAATCCTCAGAACCATAGAACTGAAGAATCAAAGAGAAAGCAATCTGTCCACCCTACCTCGAAGAAACCAGCAATTCGCAAGGACTAGCAATCTGCAGTGGAACCTTGACAGCAGAATAATGAGGCTTGACTGATCGAGAGAAGGAACGGCCTTGAGAGAGAAGAGAGAGAGAGCAAGGAAGAGAGGAGCGTGAATGATCGTGAGAACGTGCTTTGAAGAGAGAGTAAGGAAGAGAATATGGAATAAATAGGTTAGGGAATTAATATGAAGTTAACTCACCAGAAACTAAAACGGATGGGGAAAAAGACTTCCTCGTCCCCAACTTCTTTATTAAGGACTTCCATGTCCTAAATTCAGAATGAACCAACTTAACGAACCATAGTAACTTAAATAAAATATAACCAAATCTTGGGTTATAACATCACCTCCCCCATAAAAGAATTTCGTCCTCGAAATTAAAACATACCTACTGCTCGGAGAGAGCGGGAAACTTAGAACGAACTTCGCTTTCGACCTCCCAGGTCGCCTCTTCCTCTGACTGACCCGACCACTGCACCTTCACCAAGGGCATGGTCTTGCTCCTAAGCTTACGAACATCTCGGGCTAGAATCCTCGAAGGAACTGCCTCGAACGTGAAGTCCTCCCTCAACTGAAGCGGACTGAAGTCGATCACATGAGATGGGTCCGGAATATACTTCCTCAGCATAGAAACGTGGAACACACTGTGCACTACTGCTAAAGACGGAGGCAGAGCCAAACGATAGGCAACCGGTCCGATCCTCTCTAGGATCTCAAAAGGACCCACAAAACGAGGGCTAAGCTTGCCTCTCTTCCCAAAACGAACGACTCCTCGAACTGGGGAAACCTTCAAATACACATGGTCGCCCACCTCAAACTCTAGAGGTCGTCTCCTCTGATCGGCGTAGCTCTTCTGACGACTCTGAGCCACAAGCAAGCGCTCTCTAATCGACTGAATCTTGCCCACAGCATCCTGAACCATGTCTGGACCAATCACAGCTCTCTCCTTCAGATCATCCCAACAGATGGGTGATCTGCACCTCCTGCCATACAAGGCCTCGAACGGTGCCATCCCAATACTGGTCTGAAAGCTATTATTGTACGCGAACTCTATCAGTGCCACGTGCTGATCCCAGCTGCCCCCAAAGTCGAGTACACATGCCCTGAGCATGTCCTCTAGGACCTGATTCGTCCTCTCTGTCTGCCCGTCTGACTGAGGATGATAAGCTGAACTGAAGGACAACTTCGTCCCCAAAGCCTGATGCAAACTCTGCCAGAATCTGGACACAAACCTCGGATCTCTGTCAGACACAATCGAAGCAGGAACCCCATGTAGACGCACAATCTCATCCATGTACAACTGGGCTAAACGGTGCAAACTGAAGGTCTTCCTGACTGGTAGGAAGTGAGCGCTCTTCGTGAGCCGGTCCACAATGACCCAAACTGCATCAAAACCCCTCGGAGTCTTCGGCAGTCCCATAACAAAGTCCATACCGACGCTCTCCCACTTCCACTCCGGAACGGGAAGAGGCTGAAGCAAACCAGCTGGTCTCTGATGTTCGGCTTTGACCTGCTGACAGGTCCGACATCTGGATACAAAGTCAGAAATATCCCTCTTCATGTTGCTCCACCAGATTGTCTCCCGCAGATCCCGGTACATCTTCACCCCTCCTGGGTGTACCGAGTAAGGAGCTCCATGAGCCTCCTGCATGATCTCACGCCTCAAGGCGTCGTCTGCCGGAACACAAACTCGGTCTCTGAACCTCAGGCAGCCATCCTCTGCAACTCTGAATTCAGACTCCTGACCAGCAGCAATCTCATCTCTGATCTTACGCAACCCGACATCCAGCTCCTGACTGGCCTTGATCCGGTCGATCAAGGTAGGCTGAATCTGTAGTGCTGCTAAAATCCCAGACCTCTCTGGACGGACGACCCAGATACCCATGCGCTGCAACTCCTGAGCAGACCTCTCCACACCAGATAAAGCACAAACGGTCCCGGACGGACCCCTCCTACTGAGCGCATCAGCAACCACATTCGCCCTACTCGGATGGTAGAGGATCTCTAAGTCGTAGTCGTGTAGCAACTCCAGCCACCTCCTCTGCCTCAAGTTCAACTCCTTCTGAGTGAACAGATACTTGAGGCTCTTATGATCAGTATAAACTTTGCACGCTGCTCCATACAGATAGTGCCTCCAAATCTTCAGAGCAAACACCACAGCAGCTAACTCCAGGTCGTGGGTCGGATAGTTCTTCTCATATGGCTTCAACTGACGAGAGCCATATGCAACCACCTTCCCATGCTGCATCAGCACACATCCAAGTCCTTTATGGGACGCATCACAGAACACCTCTAGACCCTCGGTCCCCTCTGGAAGAGTCAAGATCGGCGCAGTAGTCAACCTCTTCTTCAGCTCCAGAAAACACTGCTCACAGGCATCGCTCCACTGAACTTCACATCCTTCTGAAGCAAACGAGTCAACGGAATCACCAACTTGGAGAAGCCCTCCACAAACTTGCGGTAATAGCCCGCCATCCAAGGAAGCTACGAATATCTCCAAACATTAGTAGGCCTGGCCCCATCAGTAATAGCCCTAATCTTCTCCGGATCCACGGAGATACCATCCTTGGAGACAAAACGTTCCCAAGAATACCACCTGATCCAACCAGAACTCACACTTCTTCAGCTTCGCGTACAACTCCTTCTCCCTCAGAGTCTGGAGAACGGTCCCAAATATGCTACTCTCCCGGCCCACTTTTTCTATTGTTTTTTTTGGCAGGTTCGGTCAGGAGGGACAAAAGAGAGATGCTTTCTATCAGTCAAAAGCACGTCTCCCATGCTCTCACGGTCCGCTTACCGAGGAATAGAAAGGGAGGACCTGGGGCCAGAGCAAGTTGGGTTGGGGTATAGAGCCGTAAGCGCGGTGGGGGTTGACAGAGGACGTGCTCGTACGGTTCATAGAAGGATATGAGAAAGTCCTCTCTTTTTGGGAACTTTCACTCCTCTATATTCGAAATACGCCTTTCTAGGAGCATTACGATCTGCAGCTCAAATGGTCCCTTATGAAGTCTCTATTGGTCTTATTCTTATTGTGCGCCTTGTGAGCGCGTTTGGATCCGCGAAGGAAATCGCTCGGATGTTCCCCTAACCCAACCCGGGAACGGACCGGAGGGAACCGCAGCATGGAGAATGTCCGCGTCTCGTCGCAAGGCTCATTTTTTGTTGTGGGTCATAGGGCGGGCTTCGAGCGGACAGCTTTATCTGATCAAGGGCCGGGGCACAAGGGTCCTGGTACTATCCAGGTGCGAAGAACCCCGGAGGTGACTGCAATGAGCAGAAATCTCACTCACCGGCCTAAACGACGAGCAAACACTCGAACGTGAGAGCAAGGGATCACCCAACAATGGACGAGCTCCAAGGAGGGAGGAAAGAAGGAGGCAAGAACCATGCTTTCAGAAAAGTGGCGGTTCTTATCTGAACTGCGAGAATAACTGACTAAGCCGTGCCATAAGAGGTCATTCTCCAAATGGGGCAGGGCCAAGCCAAGCCTGACGGTTGTTTAAGTAGGTTGGGTGACAGATCGGCCATAGGAGTACTCCGGGAAAAAAGCCAGGGCAACAAATGTCGAGCATACGACGATGCCGCCCATTTTCATTTCGTGGAAGTCCCCGGCAGAGGAAAGGGCTGTAGGTGATAGCGCGTTCTGCTTCTTATCGTTAGAGGGGCGCTGAAATCGTTCCTATTGGATCGTCGTGGCTTTAGTATAGATGAATAAAGGCGGGCCGCTTGAAGGGGACCTATTCTCTTAATAGGCGGAAAAAATAGGAAAGGGCTTTTTTATAGAGAAAGGGGCGTAGCGAGTGCCTTTTTTTTTCTAAAGGCTCTCATGATGTGGAGCTAACATGGCTGGCTACATACAAGTATAGCCAAATCTTCATGAGACAGGACGGACGGTCAGAGGCCGCAGCGGGACTACCATAGGAAAGCCCGCCCCCGCTAGCTAACATAGAAAGAGATTCCCGGATAGCAGTAGTCTCTATGTGAATTGAATCTCTTCTCGACCAACGAATTGGGCCACCGGCTGGATGGGAATGGCTCAGCCCACATGCATCATTTGATGAAAGCACTCCAGTGAATCCGATGATTGGTTTGTCAACCACGCTTTCCTTCCCTCAAAACAATGCTCTGAACGCGAAAGTTTGCAGTTCCGCCCTCTTATCCCATGCTGAGTCACAGGCAGCGCCTCGGAAAGCACGGACGAGCCACATGCAGGGAAACTTGCACGTGTGGTTCTGGCCGGGGACCCCGGTATACTGTACTAATATGTGTAGGTCCTCGTAATTCGAGTGAGATTGTCATGGCGCAAAAGCAGATATGGTCCGGTATTCCCTTGTTCCCAGTATTGGTTATGTTCTTTATTTCTTGTTTAGCAGAAACTAATCGAGCTCCGTTTGATCTCCCAGAAGCGGAAGCTGAATTAGTTGCAGGCTATAATGTAGAATATGCGCGGGATGCGATCCAACATAGTTCACTGTTGGCGGAAGCCAATGTCCCGGGGTCCCGGGGACTCATTCTGACTGAAACAGGGGGTGGGTCTTTACCAACTTCAAAATCTTCGATTTTAGGGAAGCCAAAAACGTGAGCGCCTAGCGCGAACCTTATTGAAAACTCAAGGCAAGCGCTTGTCGCTCTTGATATGTATTCTATTAATGCGCTCAAGCAACCTATCTTACTAATAAGAATAAAGTTAGGGTCGTTGCGTTGCCCTATCGTTGTAAAGCTACAGCTCGAAAGCCGGCCTTACCTTCTATTCTATTAGTAAAGGGCGTTTAGGCTTGACTAATGGTTTATATTATATAGGGCTTTTCTCGCTTGTTGCTTTCTTCGCATGCTTGAGCGCATTTTTCCCCTTTCTATTAGTAAGGTTGTCAAAGGGCGAAACTTGAGTTTGATTGCAGGGGCGCGCTATAGCTTGACTAATAACATATCAAGGGCTTTTCTTGCTTGTTTAGTAAAGTCACGCTTTTCATTTTGATAGGAGTAGGTGCTTGCTGGGGCAGGGCACTCTTCATTCTTCATTCGAAATGTTTGAATGTCGGGTCGTCGCCTTGTTATCAAAAAGGTAGTTTGGTAAAACTCCCTCCTTAAACGAGCACGGGGCTTAGTCAAGTAGAACCGGGTTGCGCTGCTTGATGCTCCGATCGAAAACCAATCAGTGGGGCCATGCCGGTACGACTGAATATGCGTTAGAAAGGTCAATCCCTCCCCTACGACACCAAAGAAAGCGGGCCGAATAACAATAACAGCCCGCCCGCTTCCATAGAACAATATCGTGGCAACGTAGACTTAAGTGGTCATATTGGATCCTTGGGAACCATCACAAGTACGGCCGGCCTATATTTGAACGAGAATGCCGTGTCGTCCAGCGGAGCCTAGAAGAAGGTGACTCGCGCAGACAGCTGGCTCCTTTTCAATAGAAAAGAATAGCCAAACCAACCCAGCTGGCTGGTCAATCTCAGAGATCTTATCGGCCGGCAAACCGGAGACGGACGACCACGGTCCCGACCTTACCAGCACCGAAGGTGTACTAATCAATGAACTTCGCTACGCCCCTACTTTTTCTTTTCTGACAAAATCAACTATAGGTCACGACATCTTGTTCATATTGATTGAGTTGGAGGGACTTTCGCTGACTGAATCCATGCATAAACCGTCACCCCTGTAACCTTCGTAACCAAAGCGTCACGACAACATCAACCGGTCACCTTTGGATTCTTAAGTAGGGAGACAAGGAAAAATTCCGACCACTACCTACTAGTGGCTGAGAGAAAGCGAGCAGCACCTTGTATAGGTTGGGCGGAGCTTGAAGAAGCGAGCCCCTATCAGAGAAAGCCATTGCGCGCTAGCCTAGCTAGCTAACGTTTTTCAGCTGGCTGTTGTTATGTTAGTTGTAGCGCGCTTTCCCTCCTTCTCTCACTTCGGAAAGATTTAGCAGTCCTTTCTTATGATGACCTGGTCGAGAGAGTACGATACATTGGTGTAAAAGATTGAGTGGGATCTGTGAGGTTGGTTATAGTAAAGCCCGGCCGTCAAGCGACAAGCGCTTGCCTCTATCATGAGCTCGGCCCATATCACATCCGGGTCTACGCCATATGGCAATTCGATTTCCTTACCCCTATTCATCAAAGCTCAACCCAATCTTTTTTTTTCAGTATTGTATCGAGTGGATTGGGGTCTTTCACCCTAAGGCCTAATACTTTCAATAAGCCTTTCATTCAGGTCCTAATCATTTTCTTGCTAAACTCCTTCCCAAGGACAACAAATCGAGTTTATGTGCTTGCAAGTCTTGTTTCACCATTGATTGGTCTATCGTCAAAGGTTGAATTTCCTTTGGCTTGCGGTGGAAAAAAATCTCTTAGCCCGTAGATACCGTACGCTTTCCATTAGTTGTTCAGTACTACATCCGTCTTCCGAAGAGTACCTATTCTGTACTAGCTTTATAGTCTTCGAAGTCAGGGTCAATGGCTTTCCTTGATGAATTTGTTGTAGCTGCTCCTCCCACTTGTTTAAAGGATGTTTTCGCTTTGAACCTTGATCGAGTGAGTTCAGTGACCCCGATAGTCTTATACGTTGGTCCCTTCCCTGTGAAAAAAGACTTATTATTTTGATATGAATACATAGTGGAATATGGAAGGAAGACTCAAGCATCTATCATCTTTCATCATTCTCTTTTATTTTCACTATTGTTTACCAATAAAGGGGCGTAGCGAAAGTAGATTTTGATTGAACTTTATCCGATTCTTTGTTCACTTGAAGAGAATCAAATTCTATTTCGTCGAGTGTTATAAGTCGTGGAGCGAGGTCCTTTTGCCCTATTTGGGGGGTATTTATCTCATCTGAATTGGCCTATAGGATGGGAGGAACGAATAAAGTCTTTTTTCTGCTCCTCGTGCTCCTCAGCACTCTTGGAATACACCAAGATGTCATCAATAAAAACTACGACGAACTGGTCCAAAAACGGCTTGAACACCCGGTTCATCATGTCCATAAATACAGAAGGCGCATTCGTCAGACCGAATGGCATCACTAGGAACTCGTAGTGTCCATAACGAGTCCTGAAAGCGGACTTAGGCACATCGTCTGCCTTAATCCTCAACTGATGATATCCCGACCTCAGATCGATCTTCGAAAACACCTTAGCTCCTGCTAACTGGTCGAACAAGTCATCTATGCGCGGGAGAGGATACCTATTCTTAATGGTAACCTTGTTGAGCTCCCTGTAGTCAATGCACAACCGCATACTACCGTCCTTCTTCTTAACGAACAACACTGGCGCTCCCCAAGGCGACACACTAGGGCGAATGAAGCCCTTATCCAGCAGCTCCTGCAACTGGACCTTCAACTCCTTGAGCTCAGCAGGCGCCATCCGGTATGGGGCCTTCGAAATCGGCTGAGTCTCAGGTGCGAGCTCGATCGAGAACTCCACCTCTCTGACAGGGGGAAGCCCAGGTACGTCGTCCTGGAACACGTCGGGGAAGTCTCTGACCACTGGAATCTCCTCCAACTTCGCATCCTTGCGAACCTCAGGGATGTAGCACAGATATCCCTGGCATCCTTTCCTCAGAAAACGGAACGCCTGCATAGCTGATATGACTGGCGGCGAGCACGGGAGTCCATTCCCTGCTACAACTAGACGGGGCTGACCCGACTCCTCAAAAGTGACTCTCGAAGCAGCACAATCAATATGGGCATGGTGTACAGCAAGCCAATCCATGCCCAGAATCACATCAAAAGAAGTCATCTCCATCGGGATGAGGTTAGCACACAGAGTCCTATCTCTGACTAACACAGGACTATCTTTGCAAACAGAACTCAACAACATAGAAGAGTCCCTAACTAATGGACTATGCACACACAACTCAACACCCAGAGGCACCACAGGCAAACCGAGCTCACCCACTAACTCAGCAGAAATAAAAGAGTGGGTGGCTCCAGAGTCAAACAAACAGAAAACAGAACGAGATGACAGCTGGAGAATACCTGTGACAACTCTGTCAGTCGATCGGTCTCTCTCTCCAGCCATCGCGTACACTCTGGCCTGGCCCTGGGGCTTCTTCTGCTCAGCCCGGTCTCGATCTCTGGACCCTGAAGCAGACTCAACGGCTCTACCTCCAGAACTACCTCTGCTCCTCTCAGCCTGAGGGCAATCAGCAATCCTATGCTCCAAGGACCCACACTTGAAGCAGGCTCCAGACTTCCTGTAGCAGTCCTGGCCTCTATGAAACTTGCCGCAGACCCGGCACTTCGGAGCGGGAGCTGACGAAGACGAACCACCTCTATCTCGTGCGCGGTCTCCAGAGCGGTCTCCAGCTCGGTCTCCAGTAGACTGCTTCTTCTGAGAAGCAGACTGATCCCTCCTATCACTGTCATCGGACCTCTGCTTCCTCTTCTGGTCCTTCCCTCCAGACTGACGACCTCTCAAGTCAGCCTCTACCAACAGGGTGACATCAGCTACGTCCCTGAAGGTCTTGTGACGCAGCGGCGTCACAGCAGAACGGATGTCTGGCCTCAAGCCACTCTCAAACTTCCTGGCCTTCCTATGCTCGTCAGGCTCAGGTGCAAACTTAGATAGGCTGATAAACTTCCGGACGTACTCCTCCACACTCATATCCCGACCCTGGCGTAGTCGGTTATACTCTAGGATGCGCTGATCCTTGTAGACGTCGGGGTAGAACTGCTTGTTGAACTCCCCAATGAACTGCTCCCACGTCCATGGCTGTGGGAACTTCCCCATCACTGACCTCCACCACTCCTTGGCTTCGGCCTTGAACAGAAAGGTGGCGAAGTCGACCTTCTGCTCCTCCTCAGAGCCCATCACCCGCAGCAAATCCTCCACCTCTGACAGCCAGTGGCTGGCCTCCTGGGGATCTCCTGCCCCATCAAACAATGGCGGCTTCAGCTTCATGAACTCCTGAAGCGCCTTCACGTTCCTCCCTCCAGCATCCGCCCCAGCTGGGCCTGCCCCGCCAGCTGGTCCTCCTCCAGCTGGACCGCCCCCTGCAGCCATGGTCTGCATGAGCTGCGTCATAAACTGCTGAACAGCATCAGCCACATTCCCTGGAGGGTTATTAGCTCTTCTTGGCGGCATTCTGAAAGTCCAACAGCAAGCAGTTAAACTCAGACACTAACACTGACATTTCTGACTGACTGGCTAACTTAAAATCCCAGCAGATTAGAACCCAGAGCTCTGATACCACTAAATGTAACACCCCCAAACACTGGCCTAGGAGTTAGGGGTATTACACGCCGCGTATTATTACATAATAACGCAAGGCTCTAATAAACAGAATTAAACAGATAATCAAATAAGGCCCAAACGAAATACTTCAATACAGTATTATCGAAGAGATGTTAAAACATCCCCAAAAGTCATTACAGAACCCACCAAACAGATGTCAAAAGCGGAAGCTTAACAAAATATGCCCAAAGGCTCAAATTCAATACAAAGGTCTCAAAAGAAGCTAAATACAAAGCAGCTAAACTCCAGAAGCTGAGGGGAGACGATCCTCGCTAATCAATCTGCAAAAGCGTTAGAAGTAGGGGAATGAGCACACAACTATGCCCAGTAGATGACCAACTTCATCAACCAGCATGCTCAAAACATTTACAGAATATTGACAAATCAGAAGGAGTCAAGAATCCACAAATATGTCAGAAACCAGAAACAGAAGTCCATTCATTAAGGGACTAAACAGAGCAGAAGCAGACAGAAGCGGAAAAACATAGTGGGACACTAGCGATCACAGCATACAGACAGAACGAGCAACCAGCTCGTGAACAGAACGAGGAAACCTCACTCGTAAACAGAACAGGTGTAAACACCCGTGAACAGAACGGGGAACGTCACCCGTGAATAGAAGGATCCTACATAGCGCGCTACGAGACAGCGAAACCAGCCATCCAAAGGCTCAGACACAGAGATAACTAGGTCCCAAAACAGAAGCTTAAATACAGATAAGCATATGTGCACCAAAGGCACCAGAAAGCACATAGATGGCTTGGAAATCAGAAGGGGAATCCAACCCCGCAAACGGAAGTCAAAACGGAGCTCAAACGAGCATGTTAAGGTCAAAACAGTACCCTATCCGAACTTGTGTCCGGACATCAATGTTCGGACACAAGTCGAGACTCAGAAGGCGAAATCAGACAGATGTCCGAACTTGTGTCCGGACATCAAAGTTCGGACGCAAGTCGAACCTTAAAACAGAAGAAGAGTCAGTGGTGTCCGAACATCCAAGTTCGGACGGATGTTCGGACATCCTTCGGAAAACAGAACGTGGAGAGTCCGAACTTGTGTCCGGACATCCGATGTTCGGACACAAGTCGAAGCAAAATCAGAAGAATGCAGAAGGCTGTGTCCGAACTTCAAAGCTCGGACGGAAGTTCGGACACAGCGAAAACTTCAGAAAGTAAAAGCGCAGAAGGGCATGTCCGAACTTCAACGGTCGGACAGAAGTTCGGACACGCCGAAAAATGCAGAGAACAGAGGCGATCTTTACACAATCAGAGGTACAAAGCCAATCCAAATCAACACACACATTTACAAACAACCTTGGGGGTTTAATCCATTGAAATGACATTAAACAGACATAAACCACACACAAACACAAGATCAAATCAGTGAGTTAATTTGCAGAACCCAAACTCCCCAAGGCTGAACACACGGATCGAATCTGAAAGCCACCTACCTCAGTATACAGCAGAGACAAATTCCTCAATCCTGAATAGCAGAATCCAGCCAGAGTAGACCCTCGACCGCAGACCTACGCAAACCAAAACACTGAGCGAAACACAATTGCAATCCCAAATCAGAAACGCAACCAAAACCCCGAAACTGAAACTGTAACCTGAACGGGAATACTATTCTCACCTGAATCTGACAGTAGGACAACGGATTCGCGGACGACGCCAACAGTAGAAGAGAATTGACAGAGAATGCGGAGTAGCCACTGATTCACAATCAGATTGCAGAGGGGAATTAGAAAGCGAAAATCCTCAGAACCATAGAACTGAAGAATCAAAGAGAAAGCAATCTGTCCACCCTACCTCGAAGAAACCAGCAATTCGCAAGGACTAGCAATCTGCAGTGGAACCTTGACAGCAGAATAATGAGGCTTGACTGATCGAGAGAAGGAACGGCCTTGAGAGAGAAGAGAGAGAGAGCAAGGAAGAGAGGAGCGTGAATGATCGTGAGAACGTGCTTTGAAGAGAGAGTAAGGAAGAGAATATGGAATAAATAGGTTAGGGAATTAATATGAAGTTAACTCACCAGAAACTAAAACGGATGGGGAAAAAGACTTCCTCGTCCCCAACTTCTTTATTAAGGACTTCCATGTCCTAAATTCAGAATGAACCAACTTAACGAACCATAGTAACTTAAATAAAATATAACCAAATCTTGGGTTATAACAAATTAAAGATAAAATTCTGATTGTTATAAAAGCATAGGCCTGCCAACGTGAGAGATATGCTTGGATACACCACAGAGCTTAGTTTTACACAGAAGAGAAGAGAGAGAGAAAGGCTGAGTCTTGGGCAGATCTTGGAGGCTATCAGAGAGAAGGCTGAAGGAAGAATAGAGAATCCACGACGGCTACTGACATTAGAGTTTCTTCTTGTTCTTGCTTCCCTGAGTCTTTACTATTAAACTTGTGCATTGTCATTATGGATATGTCTGAGTAGTCTCTTTTAATTCCGGTTTGCTATGTATCCCTAGATTGATTATTCTTGAACCTTTGTGATTCTTTGCAATTCGATTGAATAAAGTTATTTGTCTTGCTTAATTTCTTTAATTGTTATAATCTGGCCAATTATAAAGATTAGTATTTTGTTAGCTTATATGTGACGACTGCGGCTTTCAATTGAATACAGGAAAATAACTGGTTAGTTTAGAGACAGTAATTCCTCTAAATTGCTAATTGACCGATAATCTAGATTGTTCTTAAGGCGGTTAGTAAACAGTGGGTTCGTAACGAGAGTTAGAATTCGGTCTTTGCTAACTAGAATTTGCTGAGCGGGAGACCGGAGGTAGATTATCTTTGTTCTAGGGTTTTATTCAGAATTGTCTTAGGAATCACTTAGGGAAAGGAATTACAGATTTAGGGAGAAGTAGTAAACCGGGATTTCTTTCCCAAATCAGTTTCGAAACAATTATTTTATTGCTTTTTACTGTTTTACATTCTGTCTACAGCTTTTATTTATCATCAAATCAAAACCCCCAATTTCCTGTTTTAATTTTGTTATTTAGTCTTTTTATTCCCTTCCGTTTAGTAAAGATTTAAACTAGACATCGTCTCCTCTGGTTCGATACTTAGGGAATACTCTCTATTAAAACTTGCTAGAATTGACCGGTACACTTGCCGTTAGGTTTTATCCCAACACATGCAGTTCATTTTTATTGTACAACAGTAAACACACAACATGCAATATTCACGACAAGCAGTCATAGCAAGGACAATAATGTCACACGGAACAAGACTTCAGAAGGTCTAGTTAGATGTTCTGTTATTGATTGATAGTAGTCATGCCCACACAAGGGACCAACAATAGCACAAAGGTACTAGAATATAAGGGAGGTATAGTGACCTCGTTAACCTCTATCTTCATAGAGTAAATTGATCGGGTATGATAAACCCTTAGACGAGATGGGACTCTCGTATGAGTAGGTGGGTAAAGTTCCCTCAGGAGAGAACGTAGTCAACCCCTGTACTTAAAAGATGTGGGAAAGGTATGGATAAACTCTTCAGGCGAGAATGGGACTCTCGTGAATTTTCATGGGGAACCGTCGGTCCCATCGAGATTAATGTAACTGCCTCTTATTGTAAGTATACGGGTATTTAGCCCAACGGAAGAACGTGATGTTCTTCCACCACAAGTAAAAGCGGGTATTTAGCCCAACGGGAGAATGTAGTATTCTCCCACCACATGATAATACGGGTATTTAGCCCAACGGGAGAATGTAGTATTTTCCCACCACCGTCGCGACGTACATTTAGTTGGAAGATGACCTGAGACAGGTACAGCTCCCGTAGTTGCATGCATGGCCAGATACATCTGGGCTCCTCATTTTTCGTAGCATAGAATATGTTAGATGTCACACAAGGACGTTAAACAAGCATACTGTTGTGTATTGTCAGTTATAGCGTTTAGGGATAACGACGTTTATTTATAAGGGAAGTTAGTGAGAAACTTAAGTATAAATTCTCTGTATAACAACACGTAGGTATTTAATCCACTGGTAATGTAGTGTTGTATGCGTGGCACATACACATTACATTCAGAAACGTTCACGCACATAAAACAACACAACAACGCATATCGTTCGCGCACATTAAATAACACAACAGTGCATATCATTCATGCACATAAAATAACACAACAGTGTACAAGAGCATTACAACATTTTACATGTAATTATCTTGGTCGTTAATTCACACAACAGGTAGCACACAAACCGGTATAATCCGATAGCAAACAGGCTGCAAGAATCCCATACCATTCACCGTAGATTGTACTCGATTAATTTCCCTGTCGACGTCTGGTCAAACAAGGTCCTAGAATAGGATTAACTGAGAGTGTTAATTTATGTTACTCTCGTATATGATTTTTACCGTAACGTAAAGTGATTTCGAAATCCCTCGTCATTTTATGTGAGGTTAATTTACCATAGTAATTATTCCTTTCATTTCTTAACTTTACTTATAAGTAAGGAATTATTATATACCTTAAATCTTATAGTCTTTATTTATAAGACTATTATTGCATGGTAGTATACTTTTGTTTATTCCCATGATTTTAAGTATGCCACATTGACTATTCTCCTTAGTTTATTTAATTCCCTTGAATATATTTTTATATTTATATATTTATACATGTATGTTTACAAGTATCGTTTATGTGACATGTCGTATTGATCCAATTGACATAACAACTTATAAATTCGTCAATGACATTTATTGGTCACGTTTACTCAATTCTCCTCATAACTTTATATTTAATATACTTTAATTTCCAAATATTATTCTATGGTTATATACTCTCGTTATTTCATGTGAGGTTTCAACTTAACGTTTAGTTAATTTCCTTAACCTCCTAACCTTATTATAATCAAGGTATTTATTCATATACTTTAAAGTATGTAGTCTTAAATTATAAGACTTATATTGAGTGGTATTTCCTTTTAATTACCTTATGATTTTATGTACCTCATATTATGTTATTTCCTCTTATTTATTTAAAAACCCTTTGAGGTATTTATTTACACAAGTAATATTTATAATACATGTTTATATTTGTCTAAGTAATATTTCAACTTAATTAAATTCCTTATATTTTCAAGTAGTCACCCAACGACTTAGGATTTCCTAAAACTTCTATTAACTACCAACTAACCCCAAATATTATTTATTCTTTATAAATAAATCATTTATGCTCATATAACATATAATTTTAATTCCATAAATCCTTAAATCATAATTTCCTTTTCTAATTCCTCCAAATATCCATATTGGGCCTAATAACATTTTTAATTCCAATGAACACCCTTATACTTTCGGTTATTACAATATAGTCCCCAAATATTTTTAAACATTTCATTATACTCCAAAATACATTATATTCCATAGTTTTATTTTGTTAATTAATTAATTCACATAACCACCACTATAAATTCAAGAATTACCAATTGACATTATAACTTTTAAAAATTACATTCTGGCCCACAATATTTCGGCTTTAACAAATATTTCTTATAATTACAATTTAACCCCAAAAATCTTATAACCTTTACATAATAACTTATAACCTATTGTTTTAATATTAAATTCCTTTGATTACCAAAGTGGACACCTATATTTTCGTAAATTACATTCTAACCCCAAACAATTTCGGCTTTCACATATACGTTTCATAAATTACATTTTCACCCCAAAACTTTTATAAACTTTATATTTTACATTATTATTCATTTCTAACCCAAATTTTTAGTCAACACTTTAACTAACACTTATTTAATTCCTAATACACTTATATACCCAAAATTTCATAATTAATTCGGCTAAGCACCAAATTTTCCAGAAATTACAAAGTAGTCACAAAACTTTATAAATTGTTATTTTAACACTTAAGCTCTTGTTTAATTTAACCAAAATTTATAATATTAATTCTTACATTATAATATATCATAATTATGCCAAGGATACATACAATTTTTGGAAATTATCATTTGCACCTCAAACTTTCCAAAATTCACAATTTTACCACATAACTTATTAAGCTAGTCATTTAAACACTAGTAATTATTTCTAACTTACCCAAAATTCTTAATATGAGTTTATACACTATATCATATCAAAGTTCACCAAATTTAATATATAATTTTTGGCCACAATTAAATCTAGCCACCAAGTTTTGGTAAATTACATATTTTACCCTTAAACTTATAAACTTAACATCTTAGGTATTAAAATGCCTAATTAACTTATCCAAATATTTTATAACATCTTAATATATAGTATTAAGCTATAATATACAAAATTGAAGTTAATATTTTCGGCAATGATTTTTATGACCGAATAATTAACATAAATTCCTTAAATCAATTCTTAAACCTTAACTCCTATCTTTAATTAATCAAAACACATATTTAAAACCTTAATGATTTCGGCTTTAATTTTATAAAAGGGTAATTAATGGTTTAATGTTATAAAACATAGTTTAAACCATAGATCTATATATATACTTAGATAAATTACTTACCCTCTTAGTAAATGATTTTTCCCTTGGTTTCTCCTTGGATCTTTGGCCACACAACCTTGATCTACACTCCTTTGTAGGTGCCTCGAATATTAGAACAAGGATACCTTATGTTAAACCTTGAATTTCTAACTAAACCTTAAGAAATTTACTAAGGTATTATATACAAAATTTGTATTAAAGATTAGGATTTACCTTGATGACTCAAAGTGGAGTTCAAGAACCCTATAAATTCGACCTTGACAAGGAGAGGGGAAATAAATTAGCTCTTGATGAGATCTAAGCTTATAACTTAGAAATAACTCTTGTAAACCTTAAAATCAAAGATTTACCTTAAGGAATTTGGTGTAGGATCACGCCTTGGATGAGTAAGGGTGAATACCTTGTCAAACCATGGAGAAATTGAAGTTAATGAAGAGAAGAAAGCAAGACAATTTCGGCCATGAACTTGTCTTGGAAGAAAATGAGGTTTTAAGGCATTTTTATTACCTTAAGCCTTCAAGAACCTTTCTTAGGTGTTTCCTTTGATTAGCCACGAAATTCCTATCTTGAGTGATGATTGATTTTGATCTAGATCAATGGAATGGATTAGGAGAACCTCTTTGATGCAAAGAACCAAAAATTAGCTTGAAAATGGTGTTAAAGTGTAACTAGAATAACTTAGGAATTGAGAGCTCTTACTAATGGAAACTTACCAAGTCTGGAAAGGGATGAGAATGGCATGAGGAAGGCAAGAGAAATGGACCAGATCGGCAGCCTTGAATGGAGAAGAGAAGACAAGTTTCATTAATTGTCAAGGTTAGGTGAAAAGAAGGCATTTTAGCCAAAAGAAGAGGCAACAAAGTCTAAAGCCTAAATCTGTGGGATGATGTGTTGAAAATTGAGTCCATGGGTCAAGGATCAACCGGCCATGACTATAGGAAACAGACAAATTTGACAAAGTGGTGATATAAGGTAAGAAAATGATTTAAAGACATGAAAATCAGGTCTCTTTTGTAGTCAAAATCGGCAGGGCTGGAGGTGGTGACTCACCATGGGTCTTTCCTGATTAATATAGTTAACGTATGTCATTGTAACAATATCAACTCGTGGCTAATCAATTCTACAAGTTAAATGTGTAAAACGCGTTTTTTTAGTACCCGAAAAGTGCGTTTTTGTGCTCTAAGGACATTTTGGAAAATAAATTGTTCCAACGAGTTCCAAGTGTTTATAGACATTGTTTAAGGTCAATTATGATATACTAAGGTGTTACATTGAGTTATATGGGTTTATATCAACTCATGACACAATTCCCGGGCTACCGGGACACTCCCGGACCAAAACAGGAGCGTTAAGAATTTGCCCCGAGAACTTTGTTTTTAAATGAAAAAGTGGCATGGGGATTATGTTTGTATAGCCATATAATGATGGTATGACCATTTGGTTTGAGTTTAAAAGGTCATAGGATTCATGTATTACAAGGTCGCGTTTAACGCACGTTTTAAGGCATTTTAAGAACGTTCTTGTCGTTAAGATGTTTAGTGCGTACTTTTGACCTTTGATGAGTTCTTATGTCATTATGATATATATAATAGGTGTAACATAAGTTGTTACCTATTTTTAAATGTGTATATCAATTTATTTTAGCATTTATAAATGCTTAGGCATTCGTAAAATATTTACGTTGCTCGTTTGTATACACGCTCGTATTGATCTTTCCTTGTTGACGCTCTCTCTATCGAGCTCGTTATGTAAGGAGTTTAATCCTTGTTAATAATCGTACATAAACGTTTTGTACGAGTACGTTAATACGTTTAGTAAAATTACGCCCGTTAGCGTTTATGGTAAAACAATTATTTTTACGTGACGTTTGCATGTGTGAGTTTGCATGCGCACACGTAATAATATTTACGTAAACGTTTGCATGCCAGGAATGAGCATGCGTACGTGAAATGATTTATCCTTAGATTAATTCTTCATTATTTGATAGTTTAACGAGTTATTTAGATTTGGGGTATTTCACTTGAATCTGGTGATTTCCGTTTTGGGGGTTGGTTTGATTTTGAAAATTATGGTTTTGGTGGAATATGGCACAACTGAAAGTTAGGGATTGGTTTGGTGTGAAGATGAATTCCAAAATTTGGGGAAGAATTGTAACACCCCATCCAACAACAACACATAACAATAATCTGCAGCGGAATACACACTTCATCAAATAACTTAACTCGTTGGTGTTACACGCCGTTAACCACCCACGTGGCTAACAAGGCTAATACATATACATTGTACCGGTCTGATGGGCTAAATTCCCGAGCGACTACACATTACTATCCCTTTCCATTAACAACAATAACAACATACACCTTTCAACTATACCGAGTATTTATAAACTGATGCCGACAACAATTTCGATCTTACTACACCTACTGTATACATACACTTAAATGATTACCCATGTACAACGACTACCCATCCTACTCTCGAACGGCTTCCAGCACTTCGTACCTGAAATAGGAAAAGAAGAGAAAGGGTGGCCCCCAAGGGGCTCAGCACCTTTGCTGGTATGGTAATCCCGCAGCCCACATGCTACCGGGCCACGCACAACTAATTGTCGTCTTAGCATGCGGTTGATTATTTTTAAATCATGCATGCAACTGTAAACACACAACACATAATCATTTCGCCTCAACGGGCTCAACAAACGGATAATATATCCTTACTTAATAAGTCACTCAAGGTATTCAATATCCCTAGAGTGTTCCTCCTCTAATGGAGCTACTTCCTTAACAGACGACACTTACCCTTAAATCGGGTTATCCTTAAACGCCTCTTTTCTCAAACTGGGACTCATATCCATGATCCACATACTCCACATTTTACAACATATAACATACACTACATAACAACACTTAACAACACTTTGCACGTTTCCATGTGCACAACATAACACCGCAATAGATATTGCATCACAACAAAGATACATAACATAACGGGAATGGTCCTCTTAGGAACCGACCCAAACATTGCTAATACACTGGTGAGCCTAGAGAATGTTGCCAGTCTCATGATAAGCTCGTTACATAACTCGTTACCGTCTCGTTAAATGAACGGTTAACTTAACACAAGGGTGTCTCGATATATCTCCAAGCACACCGAAACAAACATAACAATAGTATGCCCCTGTGGCCCGACGTGAGTCAGTAATAGCCTTGGTTAAGCTAAAGGGAAGGTTGGGAACCAAATTGGAAAACAACCATAACATACGGAGAGGATCGAACCTGCTATGACAACGACCCCCATACTCACCACGCGTGGCCGGAACAGACCGGACTCCTCACTCCCCCCGTTAGCACTTGTCAGAAGTCCATCATTGAACTTAGTTAAACAATCACACACATTGGGTTAAGTCTTGTTAGACACACACAGGGAAGGGAGAGTCATACATTCACATACAAACATCACACACAAACATCACATATCCAACTCACGCATAGCCGTGGTTAGAACGTTCCTTAAGTCGGAAACGTTGTTACCGGATACCGCTCTCCTACGTTTACCTAATAGTGGTTAACTAGCCCTTCAAGCGCATTAGAGGTTACCGGTATCGGCACGTAAACATACAACAACAATAACGACTGTAAACTCGTTTCATGATTTATCTTATAACGTGGCAAACATACAGAAAAACACATTGGCATACAAGCCGGTGTAATCCGGTAGGACACAGGTTGCAAGAAAACCATACCTGTCACCGGAGTCCACTTTATCACGCCCACTTATGTTCCTCGAGCAATTCTCGAACAACTGATAACATTACATGTACTTTTATTAACATCGGGTAGCACGATCATTTAATGTCTAATGCTTATAACTTTTCCCCGTTAACTTAGTTACATAACTTTATCAATTTTAACTTGATTTACTTTCACATTTTATTACAACTTTTCACCCACCAAATTGTGACTATAACTCACCTAACATGTCCTACATAACCTTATAATATCATTACTAACTTATCCCTATCATTAGACATCATTTAATAAGCTTAAACCATGTTTTTATAGTGGTCCGGGACTTGGTCCCTAACTTAAGACCCGGACCAGAAGCAAACTCCAATC
This sequence comes from Limonium bicolor, assembly GCA_023374045.1. Lineage (NCBI taxonomy): Eukaryota > Viridiplantae > Streptophyta > Magnoliopsida > Caryophyllales > Plumbaginaceae > Limonium > Limonium bicolor. Next base: position 171,310,160 of record CM041781.1, read on the forward strand.
TCGGCCTTTAAAATGGGGTGGTTCGGGACCTTATACAAGGCCTAAGTCCCGGACCACATCCTTAGTGAGTCTCGGCCTATTTTACACCCCTGGTCCGGGACTTGAACCATGACCTAGGTCCCGGACCAAAGCTACAGACTTGGAAAAATTGCATTTTTCAAACCTTGTTGCATTATTTCTCCACCTCCATCAATTGTATAAACTTACCTAATGTTCCTAGGTATATTCTAATGTCCAAATATCATCTTTATAACCATAAACAACATTTTTGGTCCGACCGACCTTACCGACCGAACTTACCCAAGTCCGGTCGATTCCAGTAACTCAATCCGTACACAAAATACAAGCCCGACCGACCTTGCAAGTCCGGTCCCCAAGGTCGGTCCATTCCAGAAGCCAATTTTCGCAGGGTAAGCTGGGCTCGACCGAACTTGCAAGTCCGGTCGCAAGTTCGGTCCGCCCCAGACCTTTGTTTTCCTTTTTACATTCAACTCCAAACTTCTCCCCATATAACCTAGTACCCCCCTAACCTCATTTGGGCACTTCAAACACACCTTAAGACATCCTCAAACACTCATAAAACTCATTTTCTAATTCCTTAAGCCTTTACTTGTATCTTCACAAAATTCCTAACACTTACAATGTTTTCTCCTTAAGATTTCTAGGTGGTATTTCACCTATAATGACCACTATACCAAGGTGTTTCCTCTACACCTTAACATCATCCCTCAAACTTCTTTTCTTACTAACTAAACCTCCTTTTTCACATCTTACTTAAACATCACTTATTCCTTGGATATCAACATTACCTAAACCTTAAACAACTTCCTAGTTCACCAAAACTTTCTTAAAACACTTAGAACTTCTTACACATTTTCCAAATTTTGCCATAGCTTCTCTTGTATATACTCACATCCAACACTTAGGTTTTACCTTATTTCATTCAAAAAAAAACACCTAGAACCATCAAGAACACCATCACTCACAAGACTTCACCAAATTTACACTACATCACAATAGTGCACAATTTAAATTGCTTGGCACTTAGGCCCTTAAACAACATGGCTCTTAGGCCCTTAAATTGCATAAACCTTAAACTGAATTTCCACAATATATAAGCCTTTGACCTGTAATTACATACACCAAGACATATGTTCTTTTACTAGTCTCCTTGAGAACACTTTACTAAGTCATTCACCATTTGCTCTTTAGGTAGTTTTAGCAAGCATTTTAAGCTCATTTCTCCTAAGGCATTAAACCACATTGAGATAGCATATTTACCTCTTTTCCACTCAAACTCCTTTCTTGTTTCCTCTTAAACCGGTAAGGCATTTCTTTCCTTGTCAACTACTAAACAATATACCAACATTGAAATGAGTATATAAGCTTTATGCTTCATCTCATTGTAAACCCTAGGTTTACATATATTATCTTAAGGTATTAAAATGATTGTTTTACCTTGGAATGGATAGAGAGCTTGAATATATATCAAGAGAGGACTCCACCAAGCCCTTGGAAGATTCAAATGAAGCTAAAACAAGCAAGGTAAAGACACCATGGTGAGGTGAATTTTCGGCCATGTACTAAAAGGAGAGGAAACTTGATTTTTCTTTGAGATTCCTTACCTAGAAGCAAAAGAGAACCATAATATGTGAAAAGGTGAGCTCAAGCTCCATCAATGGTGAATCTCCTTGGCACCGAAATGAGTTCTTGAAGATTTGAAAAGGTAGAAGTGTAGAGCTTGACCTAACTAAGACAAATATGGTCTTAGAATTTGATTTGGAGCATGGAGTTGGATTTGGCAAGGAAATGAAGATGGAGAAGAGAGGAGCTGTAGCAAATCGTAAATGGAGGAAAGGAAGATGAAGAAACCGTGTGAAATGAAAGGAAAGAAGGGAATGAGAAGGTAAGTTTGCTTTTGGAGATATTTATGTTATAAAGCAAAATAGTACTTTACTTTAAGCTTTACTTTACTTATTTGATATGTTAACTAGAGTGGTGAGTCACCACACTTAAAACCGGCCCCCCTTTTAGTTAGAAGGGTATAATAGTCTTTGTTGACCAATTTAATTACTTAACACAACATATGTTACAAACTAGCTTATAAAATCACTATTCACCTAAACAAGGCACTTAGAAGTGAAATTTTTGATTTCCCATTGATATAGACTTCCAAATGTGATACTATATAGTACACATGTTAATTAAAGAGTAATGATGGACATTTAGCCATTCAAAACTCATTTACAAGACAATTTTTCAAAAACGTGCTTTAAGACTCCTTAAAGCACTTTTTGTGTTTTAACTTGTTTTCAAGCTTGGTTTTCTTTGGTAATTGATTTATGTTCATTAACATATTTATAAGGTATAGGTATGACCATTAGGTCTTATACAAATTTATCCCAAGCTTAGATCACATTTTTGCTCTTATTGACTTTAAGGTATTTATTTGTGTTTTGTTTGGTTTCATTGTCTACCAAGGTTTCCTAAGGACTTAATTAGCCTTATAAAATCATAATTAAATGTTATTAAGTCTTGGTAGGCTCTTTGGGTCCTAACCAAGTTCACTCATAGCTTAGAGCATGTTTTTGCTCAAACTGTATCTTAGTGCTTTATTGCATTTACTGTGGTTTAAATTGTTCACTGATGTTTCTAAGGCACTTTTTAGCCTTTACATACCATAGTTTAAATGTTTAAAACATATCAAGGTTTGGGGTATTTCAATCTACCCCCTTAAAAGAACTTCGTCCTCGAAGTTCACACCTTCCACACATCATTAGATTAGAACACAGTAATCACTTGGAAATAAACTTCCATAACCAAACACACTTTACATCACAACCTCGGACTTAATGGTCCGGGCAACACATTCACATCCACACATAACATAACATATTCACATGATAGCCTCGGACTCAATGGTCCGGGTATCTTAACAACATTTACACATACATAACAACCCTTAGACTCTCTGGTCTTGGGTAACATAACACATTTAGACACATAGGTCTTGATAACATACAGCCTTTAGACACATAGGTCTATGTAACACAATAACATGTAGACTCATAGGTCCTAATAGCATACACTTTAGGAGATCAAAGTCAAAATAACATTTATCACACATACCAAACAACATGTCATAGCATGTATTGCAATCAAAAATATCTTTGGTATACACTGTGATCCCGCAGAACCCGGTCGCGATGGACACCTTCCGTCCCCGTGCCTTTGGGAGATTAAAACAATCACTTAAATTTGAAATTTTTCCTTGTGAGGTTAAGTAAGAAGACTTTAATTATGTAAAGTATCTATCAACGTTTTATAAATACCAATTGAAAATCCTTTTGAAAACACACACAACTCCAAGTCCAACTTAAGCTCTTTGCTTCTTTTATTAGCGTGGTTAATTGTGACCACTTAAGGGGAGCTTCAAGAATCATTCAACCCTAATGTGATCAGCATCAGTGTCGAACTATCCTTCCACCCCAATTTGTGTTGGCTTCCCTTGATCGCATGCAAATCAAGTTCCACTTCCCACTTCATTTTCAAGCATCAATAAATCACTCATTTCCAATTTTCTATCTTTTAAATCATTCTAGTCATGATCATAACATCTCCAAAGGATAGAACTTCGTCTATCAGTTATTCCCATACACTTTAATGTTGTTACCTAGGGAATCTTATTCTCACTAGGTTCTATGTCGGTATCATGCCCTTTCATGAATCACTATATAGTATATATATACACATATATTTTATCAAAATACAACACACAGTTTCACATTTATACACTGTCGGGGTTTGTTCCCCCGGGAGTTTTTCTACCCCCACACTTGTACTATCACTCACAACTGTTAACAAATCGACACACTTGTCACAATGGTATTCGCATCTTCTGTGCGCAATTACCACAATTAAACCATGAATGAATGTGTATGTTTACGTGACACGCACACCAATCATCAAAACAATAATTTTGTGCTATGCACAATATAAGTCACATACACTACGTACTCTTGTACGGTAATATACACTAAGTGGTTTTGCGCTCTACCCCCCTTAAAAGGGATTACGCCCACGTAATCAATCACTAAACATTGGCTTAAATGTTCTGCCGTCGTGAAGTGTTTTAACTTCCACGCGGTCTATTACACAATGGATTCTGATTAGAGGATCTTAACCATATTGGCGGTTTAGTTCCTAAACCAAGAATTCTCATTGGAGTTTGCTTAAACTCTTAGTTAGTTTCGATTCTGGCCTGTTTGGCTTCTAGGCATTAATAATTAGCCATTCTCTCATGTTCACCATGTACATTCAACACTTGAATCACTGGCTCACTAGTTTCTGCTGCGAAACTCTAATAACTGTAGAGCTTAATTGCCCCATTTGCTATTCTTACTGTATTGTACATCCCCAATTGTGACCTTCATCTTGGTAACAATGGTTTCTCAACCGACGCGTGGTATCTCTTACCGTTAGCGAATTCGGTGAGTTATAAACTTTCTATCCACTTTCATAACAATTTACTGTGTATACAGCTGTGTATTTCACAATGATTGACTTGTTCCCTTCCGACTTACTGTCGGTTGAGATTGAGCTACTACCTAGTGTGTAGTGCTCTCTCAGCTATACAACATTTGGGGTATATTCCATACCGATATTTGGCAGTTAGTGCTACTGTAGTCACTTACTGTACAAGTACTTTTTTATTGGTGCGGTCTTGCATTTCCTATGCATCGGCCATTATAACATTATTGCTCCACAATTAACATGTTTCCAATTCCTAGCTATCTCATTCGATCATTACTGCACAAGTGCAATACCAAAACACTCAGTCATACAGAGTGCAGAGGTGTAAACTCTTGACAGTAAATCTCTTATGTGATTCGCCATGGAATTCACACTAAGTTCCTCATCACATAGTACCTACCACTGGCTTATTGCCCAGTTTGTTTAACATCACTTATCTTGCATCTCCACTGAGTTTAACTCATAACTGGTCTTATCTGTTACATTATCGTTTAACAACATTTATACAACGGTCGCCTGTTGCGCACCGTGCTCTTACTGCCTGTATAACATCAGCTTATATCGTATCTACTGTCACCTCAACTTCCACACATAAACTTACATTATTCACATTATGGTTCATCCCTCATTTGGATGACTACTGAATGCTCCTTGAGCATCGATCATTCGAGTCACAAGCCGGCATTATTCAACCAGGTGCTTCACTTTATACACACATACTACTAAGCTAATTGCTCTCTTTCAATGATAACGTTGTCCATCCTTAACATGTTTCTTGAACTTGATTTACATAACTACCGCTCCTACGGTCTCACAATATCGAGAGGTATCCCCACTCTTAATGCAGTGGTTCGTTTACCACTCTATTTACTTGTATTACATAAACTTCTATAATTAACTCAAGTTTTCATAGCATATCTTGCTTATGGCTTATAAGCCTTGCTGCCTTGAGCTCCATGACAAGGTCGTTGCATTCCGTTTCCTTTCATGGAATGCCCCTTAGGATTGTCAGTTCGTTCCCTGACAACTTATGTCTAAACTGGGTGTTAGTTTCAACCCTTGTGTTTCTATCGTGCATTTCGTTCAACAATTGTTGATGCGAACACCCCTCAAGGATTGCTCCTGGGTGTTGTTACGTTATGCCTTACATTTGTTTCACACTTATTGGTACATTCCATTAGCCACGCCGTTTGCGTTCTTAAATGGCTTATTATCTTTTGTGAAGATCAACATTTCCTAGTAGTGTAAGTACTCATTCTGGGAGTTTCATCCCGTTCATTGCACAGTAATGTGTCCACATTAGGCATCTGCTTGCCATGTACAGGCTGGGTCACCGTTCCAGCTATCATGTTTATTCCTCGGAATTCTTAAGACATGTGCGATGTCTTTATATAACAGTTAGTGCACTTCGCACCTCTTGACTCTTAAACATATCCTTGAAATGAATTCACTAGTTCCTTTAGTCTAGTTATCTTAACTGGGTTCCTCTACTTCAACCATTCATGGTAATCCTTAGCTGTTGTTTGACTTATACTGCTGACCGTAGAACGGAGTCGACTACTTCCCGTGTTTCGGACTCTACTTGTATACATATGTGGGGTACCATACTGATACATTACTACTTACCCAACTAACCCTTAAGTAGGTCTGTCAGGCCCACAAGCTCCTATCGGAGTGCGGTCGTCCCACAATTCAGTTGGTACACTCGTAGTGTCCGTCACACGCCTAGGTGAAGTATTCTGTTGTCAACTCCCTTATATTGTCCCTTGACAATATGCGTCCCGTGCTTCCCGAACTTAATCGAAGGAAAGTTTATCCACTGTTGTATCTTATCATCTGCCCTTGGTTTTACTGGCTTGGTTTAAAAGAAGGTTAGAAAGAAGTGTTGGTTTGAAAGAACATCTGGTTTTGAAAAGAAAAGGGGGTTTGAATAAATTTTGGGTTTTAAAAGAAAATTTTTATGGTTTCACAACATCTTCTTACCTTAACCAAGTCTAGCTCCTTGCTGACTGGTGTACTTACAATTACAGAGGTTAGGCTAACAGGCCCTTCCACTGTTATGACGATCACACTTAACTTTCTAGTACTTTACTAAGTACTTGTAGTGGTTATAAATTTCCCGAACAGCCCTGTTATAGCTGCACTTGCTATGGCAAGTGCGCCATGCTAACTGGCTATCGGTTTAGCACTTACCGGTTGTGGTATTGTTTTTACCCGCACTGTCATCAGTGGCCTTGTTGGCCCTCACTGATCTTACTGTCTTGATAATAACTCCTCTAGGTGACTTCTCACTGTCTTCACATGATAATCATTAACTAGGGTGTTTCCCATTCTGGGAGACCCCTTTTTCTTTTATTGCTTCCTCTTCGTAGCCCGTTCCACCCATTTGTTGTGGTTACTGAGACTGGTCTCTTGTTTGGGCACTACGTTATAGTTCCTTTGTCGGTTGGTATACCGTTGGTGTATTATTTATCAATTGTGGTCCCGTAGACACTCGTCTCGGGTTTTATTAATCCACTTCTTGCCTGTTGCACGGTCGGTGCGTTGCAAGCTGGTTATTCTCGATTGCTCGGCATGTCGACCCAGGTTGCCGGAAATTCTATTCTCTTGTACACAGATTCTTCACTCATCGCTATTTAATGCGGTTAACTTGTTTAGATGGGAACCGTCTCTGGGATTCCCAGTTTTCGGGATCTACCGTATGACAGGTTCTCCGTACCTTAAGAGGTACTTAATAACAGCCAGATCGGGTTTTCCCGAGTAAGAGAGGACTTTCATCTCTCTGGCGTTCTTTCCCAAGTTATAAAACAGGGATTGTGGAGGGAGGGAAGGATATAGTAGGTTTCCAGTATTCACTGGTTATTCCTATCTAGCGTATCTCTCACGCTATCACTCAACCCTTAACCCAAAGTACTTAAATCCTAACTCGGTACTTCCTAAGCTCGGTAATTCAGTCATCAGAGCGATACTTCGCTCTGATACCACTTTTTGTAACACCCCATCCAACAACAAACACATAACAATAATCTGCAGCGGAATACACACTTCATCAAATAACTTAACTCGTTGGTGTTACACGCCGTTAACCACCCACGTGGCTAACAAGGCTAATACATATACATTGTACCGGTCTGATGGGCTAAATTCCCGAGCGACTACACATTACTATCCCTTTCCATTAACAACAATAACAACATACACCTTTCAACTATACCGAGTATTTATAAACTGATGCCGACAACAATTTCGGTCTTACTACACCTACTGTATACATACACTTAAATGATTACCCATGTACAACGACTACCCATCCTACTCTCGAACGGCTTCCAGCACTTCGTACCTGAAATAGGAAAAGAAGAGAAAGGGTGGCCCCCAAGGGGCTCAGCACCTTTGCTGGTATGGTAATCCCGCAACCCACATGCTACCGGGCCACGCACAACTAATTGTCGTCTTAGCATGCGGTTGATTATTTTTAAATCATGCATGCAACTGTAAACACACAACACATAATCATTTCGCCTCAACGGGCTCAACAAACGGATAATATATCCTTACTTAATAAGTCACTCAAGGTATTCAATATCCCTAGAGTGTTCCTCCTCTAATGGAGCTACTTCCTTAACAGACGACACTTACCCTTAAATCGGGTTATCCTTAAACGCCTCTTTTCTCAAACTGGGACTCATATCCATGATCCACATACTCCATATTTTACAACATATAACATACACTACATAACAACACTTAACAACACTTTGCACGTCTCCACGTGCACAACATAACACCGCAATAGATATTGCATCACAACAAAGATACATAACATAACGGGAATGGTCCTCTTAGGAACCGACCCAAACATTGCTAATACACTGGTGAGCCTAGAGAATGTTGCCAGTCTCATGATAAGCTCGTTACATAACTCGTTACCGTCTCGTTAAATGAACGGTTAACTTAACACAAGGTGTCTCGGATATAGTGATCCAAGCACACCGAAACAAACATAACAATAGTATGCCCCTGTGGCCCGACGTGAGTCAGTAATAGCCTTGGTTAAGCTAAAGGGAAGGTTGGGAACCAAATTGGAAAACAACCATAACATACGGAGAGGATCGAACCTGCTATGACAACGACCCCCATACTCACACGCGTGGCCGGAACAGACCGGACTCCTCACTCCCCCCGTTAGCACTTGTCAGAAGTCCATCATTGAACTTAGTTAAACAATCACACATTGGGTTAAGTCTTGTTAGACACACACAAGGGAAGGGAGAGTCATACATTCACATACAAACATCACACACAAACATCACATATCCAACTCACGCATAGCCGTGGTTAGAACGTTCCTTAAGTCGGAAACGTTGTTACCGGATACCGCTCTCCTACGTTTACCTAATAGTGGTTAACTAGCCCTTCAAGCGCATTAGAGGTTACCGGTATCGGCACGTAAACATACAACAACAATAACGACTGTAAACTCGTTTCATGATTTATCTTATAACGTGGCAAACATACAGAAAAACACATTGGCATACAAGCCGGTGTAATCCGGTAGGACACAGGTTGCAAGAAAACCATACCTGTCACCGGAGTCCACTTCATCACGCCCACTTATGTTCCTCGAGCAATTCTCGAACAACTGATAACATTACATGTACTTTTATTAACATCGGGGTAGCACGATCATTTAATGTATAATGCTTATAACTTTTCCCCGTTAACTTAGTTACATAACTTTATCAATTTTAACTTGATTTACTTTCACATTTTATTACAACTTTTCACCCACCAAATTGTGACTATAACTCACCTAACATGTCCTACATAACCTTATAATATCATTACTAACTTATCCCTATCATTAGACATCATTTAATAAGCTTAAACCATGTTTTTATAGTGGTCCGGGACTTGGTCCCTAACTTAAGACCCGGACCAGAAGCAAACTCCACTCTCGGCCTTTAAAATGGGGTGGTTCGGGACCTTATACAAGGCCTAAGTCCCGGACCACATCCTTATGTGAGTCTCGGCCTATTTTACACCCCTGGTCCGGGACTTGAACCATGACCTAGGTCCCGGACCAAAGCTACAGACTTGGAAAAATTGCATTTTTCAAACCTTGTTGCATTATTTCTCCACCTCCATCAATTGTATAAACTTACCTAATGTTCCTAGGTATATTCTAATGTCCAAATATCATCTTTATAACCATAAACAACATTTTTGGTCCGACCGACCTTACCGACCGAACTTACCCAAGTCCGGTCGATTCCAGTAACTCAATCCGTACACAAAATACAAGCCCGACCGACCTTGCAAGTCCGGTCCCCAAGGTCGGTCCATTCCAGAAGCCAATTTTCGCAGGGTAAGCTGGGCTCGACCGAACTTGCAAGTCCGGTCGCAAGTTCGGTCCGCCCCAGACCTTTGTTTTCCTTTTTACATTCAACTCCAAACTTCACCCCATATAACCTAGTACCCCCTAACCTCATTTGGGCACTTCAAACACACCTTAAGACATCCTCAAACACTCATAAAACTCATTTTCTAATTCCTTAAGCCTTTACTTGTATCTTCACAAAATTCCTAACACTTACAATGTTTTCTCCTTAAGATTTCTAGGTGGTATTTCACCTATAATGACCACTATACCAAGGTGTTTCCTCTACACCTTAACATCATCCCTCAAACTTTTTTCTTACTAACTAAACCTCCTTTTTCACATCTTACTTAAACATCACTTATTCCTTGGATATCAACATTACCTAAACCTTAAACAACTTCCTAGTTCACCAAAACTTTCTTAAAACACTTAGAACTTCTTACACATTTTCCAAATTTTGCCATAGCTTCTCTTGTATATACTCACATCCAAACACTTAGGTTTTACCTTATTTCATTCAAAAAAAAAACACCTAGAACCATCAAGAACACCATCACTCACAAGACTTCACCAAATTTACACTACATCACAATATAGTGCACAATTTAAATTGCTTGGCACTTAGGCCCTTAAACAACATGGCTCTTAGGCCCTTAAATTGCATAAACCTTAAACACTGAATTTCCACAATATATAAGCCTTTGACCTGTAATTACATACACCAAGACATATGTTCTTTTACTAGTCTCCTTGAGAACACTTTACTAAGTCATTCACCATTTGCTCTTTAGGTAGTTTTAGCAAGCATTTTAAGCTCATTTCTCCTAAGGCATTAAACCACATTGAGATAGCATATTTACCTCTTTTCCACTCAAACTCCTTTCTTGTTTCCTCTTAAACCGGTAAGGCATTTCTTTCCTTGTCAACTACTAAACAATATACCAACATTGAAATGAGTATATAAGCTTTATGCTTCATCTCATTGTAAACCCTAGGTTTACATATATTATCTTAAGGTATTAAAATGATTGTTTTACCTTGGAATGGATAGAGAGCTTGAATATATATCAAGAGAGGACTCCACCAAGCCCTTGGAAGATTCAAATGAAGCTAAAACAAGCAAGGTAAAGACACCATGGTGAGGTGAATTTTCGGCCATGTACTAAAAGGAGAGGAAACTTGATTTTTCTTTGAGATTCCTTACCTAGAAGCAAAAGAGAACCATAATATGTGAAAAGGTGAGCTCAAGCTCCATCAATGGTGAATCTCCTTGGCACCGAAATTGAGTTCTTGAAGATTTGAAAAGGTAGAAGTAGGTAGAGCTTGACCTAACTAAGACAAATATGGTCTTAGAATTTGATTTGGAGCATGGAGTTGGATTTGGCAAGGAAATGAAGATGGAGAAGAGAGGAGCTGTAGCAAATCGTAAATGGAGGAAAGGAGAAGATGAAGAAACCGTGTGAAATGAAAGGAAAGAAGGGAATGAGAAGGTAAGTTTGCTTTGGAGATATTTATGTTATAAAGCAAAATAGTACTTTACTTTAAGCTTTACTTTACTTATTTGATATGTTAACTAGAGTGGTGAGTCACCACACTTAAAAACCGCCCCCCCTTTTAGTTAGAAGGGTATAATAGTCTTTGTTGACCAATTTAATTACTTAACACAACATATGTTACAAACTAGCTTATAAAAATCACTATTCACCTAAACAAGGCACTTAGAAGTGAAATTTTTGATTTCCCATTGATATAGACTTCCAAATGTGATACTATATAGTACACATGTTAATTAAAGAGTAATGATGGACATTTAGCCATTCAAAACTCATTTACAAGACAATTTTTCAAAAACGTGCTTTAAGACTCCTTAAAGCACTTTTTGTGTTTTAACTTGTTTTCAAGCTTGGTTTTCTTTGGTAATTGATTTAATATGTTCATTAACATATTTATAAGGTATAGGTATGACCATTAGGTCTTATACAAATTTATCCCAAGCTTAGAGCACATTTTTGCTCTTATTGACTTTAAGGTATTTATTTGTGTTTTGTTTGGTTTCATTGTCTACCAAGGTTTCCTAAGGACTTAATTAGCCTTATAAAATCATAATTAAATGTTATTAAGTCTTGGTAGGCTCTTTGGGTCCTAACCAAGTTCACTCATAGCTTAGAGCATGTTTTTGCTCAAACTGTATCTTAGTGCTTTATTGCATTTACTGTGGTTTAAATTGTTCACTGATGTTTCTAAGGCACTTTTTAGCCTTTACATACCATAGTTTAAATGTTTAACAACATATCAAGGTTTGGGGTATTTCAAGAATGGTAAATTAGGGTTTGTGATTTAAATGGGGATAAACAACGATAGGGTTCAAAATTGGGAAATTTCAGAATTTAAGTTTCTGGTCAAATAACAATTCTAGTCAAAATTGAAGTCTTGGTCAAATCGGAAATTGGGTCAAAATTAGGGTTTTGTTCAAAATTTGGGTGTGGCAAAATCAATTTGGGGGAATCTAAAAATTAATTTGGGGAAAGTTGAAAATTAGGGTTTTGAGAACAAATTAGGGTTTCTTGAATTGAATTGGGTAAATTAAAAAATTAGGGGTGAAATTGGTAATTATGATAAAATTTTGGGGTGATTGGATAATTTCTGGAAATTTGGGCTAAAAGTGAAATTTGGTCAAAGCTGGAAATTGAAATTCGATTTAATCAAAGTTGGAATTGGAAATCCAATTTGGTCAAAATTGAAATCCGGTAAAAATTAGGGTTTCAAATTTAATTTGATTTGGGCATTCTGGCTATTCAAAATTGGAATTAGGCTAGTCAAAACTTCATCTGGGCTTCTGGGTCAATCTGATCAACAAATGGAGTTGGGCAACAATAGCCCACTAACATAACACAAGAATCAAATTGGGTTTAGGAAATAATTAGATTTGGACTGGATTTGAAGTTAGTAAATTGGATTCAAGGGTTTAAGCCCAAATTAGAAGGGATAAAGATTGAAACAAAGAAATGGGCCAACACTAAATATTTAAGTATTAATAAACTGTAATAAGTTAATGTGATAGATTATAATGGTTAAGAGATTTGTGCTATAAATTTATATTAAGTTGTAAAGGAGATTATAGGATTTTATTAAGGAATTGTTTTATAAAATTGGTGTTAAGTTATAAGTATTAAGTTAGTATTATTTACGACAACTTAGATGTATATGTATGTATATATAATGTGGGTCAACATAGAAATCATGAGCATATATATAGGTGTATAAATATGTATATGTACATATAGTTAGAGGATAGACCAAAATGGATTTTAAAAATTCCGACGGAACTTAGGAAATTTTGAGGATATGAATGGGAATATTAGTGCGACATTAATATTTATGGGAACATACTTATATATGGATATATATATATATATATATATAGTAAGGATTATATTTTAAGTCAAAGTATAAGAGTGACATTGAAACTTATGATAACAAACTCACAAGTATATCCATATATATATAATTGGAGGATTTGAACAATTGATCTAAAGAATTAGGGTTATATAATGGTGGTTGTAAATATATACGCATGTGTATATAGTTGGAAGTTTAATTAAGAGGTGAAATACCCCAAACCTTAATATGTTAATTAATTATGTAATTATGATTTTCTAAGGCTAATTAAGTCCTTAAGATCATTGGTGAAGAAATAAAAACCAAAAAGAAAAAGAAAATGCGTAAAAGTTACAAAACATGAAAACACGTATTTAATTATTTTAGGAGCTATATAACCTTCACTAGGGTTATAAATATATTTTATACCCTAATTACACACTAAGAACATGTGGAAAAAATTCCGGAAAAACGGATCCAAATAATGAGTTAAAACGCTAACGGAGTCTTAAAGCACGTTTTTCGAGAAAACCCGAAAACGTGAATTTAAGTGGTCAAACCGATCCATAAAAATTATGGTTGACTATATAACTATAATTAAACATTAATGGAAGCTTAAGGACCATTAAAATTAAAGAAACGAGAAAATTCCGGAAAACGGGTTCCGGTAAGTGAATAGTGTAAAAACGGGGACTTATGGGGTGTTAATTGTAAATAGCCCAAAATACTCCTCTCCCCTTGCAATTAAAAAGCTGGAATTCTTATGGGTGGGTATACCCACGTTCCAGCCCCCTTCCAACTCCCTCACTCACTAAAAACAAAAGTAAATAAAGCAAAAGTAAAAAGTAACCTCTTTCCTCTCATTTTCCTTCTCTCTCTCCTTCATTTCCTCCTTTCCATCGTGAGCCCCTTCCTCCTTCTCCTACCTCCAGCGATTTTGATCTGAAACAAGAGCTCCCATGGCTAGCTCACTTCCTCTTCATGCTCAAGCTCCATTTAAGCTCCAAATCAAAAATAAATTACATATTTGAACTCCTCTCATCATCCTCTATATTTCTCTCTTTTCAAAATCCAAAAATGATAAACTTCATCTCCATGGGTTTTCCCCATTTGAAGAGAAAATGGCACCAATGGCTAGCTTGGAGTCTCCTCTCTCTCCTAAGGTGAAAATATTCAAGAAAAACTCATTTTCTTCACCCTTCTTTCTTGACCGATTTTGCTCTCTTTGATACTTCATTTTCTCCTTGTCTTGGAGCATTGGCTCAACACTCCAATGGTGGTGGAACTCTCCTTTTGATTCATGGGTGAAAACCCCTCCTAAAAATCTCAAAGGTAAACCCCTAACCTTGTGTTTTAAGCCCCTCTCCTTGGATTAGAATTTCCTAAGGGTTTAAATGGTTAATTGAATCCATTTTTGTGTTTCTTGAATGTTGGGATGGAGTTTGGCAACTCCATTCCCATATGGCCGATTTTGATCAAGAGGAGGAGAAAGAGGAGATTGGTAAAGGAAAGGAGAATTTGTGAGATTAAGGTAAGAAACTCACCTTAATGCTTATTTGATTATTGTAGAACTTGGGATGGAGAAGTTTTGGAAGAAAATCCAAGATAAATAACTCACCTTAAGCTTATGTGGTGTTTTAAGGGAATTGTGTTGTTTTGGTACAAATATAAATGTTGAGTGTAGTGCAGGTGTTGCTATTATTATGAGGAAATTCAGTGTTTAAAGTTTAATGTTGTTTAAGGGCCTAAGAGCCAAGCTTTTAAAGTTATGTACATTGAGGTGATCGTTGTTAAAATGATGGAATTGATGTGTGGGATAGTGCCTTGAATGAGTTGATGGTTGGAGTGCTTTGGTGAGCTAAGTAATGTGTGGGCACATGTTAAAATTAAGGGGAGGTTATGGCGAAATTTTGGTAGGAAATGAGTGTTTTGATGATGGCTTAGTGAATGGGAGGACTTCGGTGTTTGTAGTGCTGAGTAGAGTGGTTAAATAGCCTTATAATGGTACATGGAGAATGGATATGTGAGTGTATAAAATCTGTAGCAAATGAGTGTTGTAAAGCATTGGTACTTCAAGAAAAATAGTTAGTGCTTGTAATCTTGGAGATGAAGTTGGACTTGGATTCTAGAAGTGCAAAGGTCTAGGGATGAGTTGGAATGGTCATGAGGTGGTTTGGTAAGTTTGGTAGGAGGTAGACACTAGCAAGAAGAAGCTAGAAATGCACAAGTGTGCATAATGTGGAAGAGGGAATGAAATTTTGTTGAAAATTGAGCAAGAATTGGAGTGAGGATTTAACCAATGATTTGGAGAGGTTTAATGCATGTTTTAAGGTGTTTAAACATGTAGGAAACATGTGGAAATATTGTGGGATAAGTGGAAAAAAATTGGGGTGAATTTGGAGTTCAGAATGTGTAGAAAAATGGTTTTTAAAATGGGGTCTGTTCTGGACCGCCCCTGTGGGGAGGTCCAGTGCAGAGAAGAGAAGAAAAAAAACCGTGTAGCTTCTGTTGTGGACCGCCCCTAGGACCGCCCCAGAGGGGCGGTCCAAACCAGAGAAGAAATTTTTTTTGTTTTAAGCCTTCTAAACATGGGGGATTGAATGGTAATGGTTTTAGATGATGTTTAGGCCTTGTTTGGTGACATGTAAAGGCCTTAGAAAGTGTAAACAAGTGTTATCTTGATGTGAGAAAATTGTGAGTTTAAGTACACAAAGTTAAACCGAAATAACGGGAGAACGGGGTAAGTACGGGAGTAATAGAAGTTTACATACCGTAAGATCTTGTTGTTAATAAAACGTTTTAGTAATAATACCAGTTATTTGGGAAACTACCCGGGGAGCGTGAGGTGATGCGTTGGATTAAATCCTTTGGAACAAGGTAGATAACCCATGGTGTAAGGTATGGTTTTCTTGCAACCTGTGTCCTACCGGGTTACACCGGCTTGTATGCCAACTTGTTTTTCTGTGTGTTTGCCACCTTACAAGATAAAGCATGAAATGAGTTTATAGTAATTCATTAATGTGGCGTAAATAATTCCGATACCGTTTAACCTTAATTATGTGTTAAATCGTAGCTAGCCGACTCTAGGATCACATAAGAGATCGGTATTCGGATTAAACGTCCCAACCTACGGGAACGTTCTAACTACGGATATCCGTGCGTTAGTGTATGTTGTGGTTGTGTGCGATGTGTGTGACTTCGTTTAGTATGTTGTCATTTAATGAATGTTGTTGTCCATGTTTGTCGAACGGGATGTTACCTCCCTTGTGTGTGATTAACCAAACTTGTAACACCAAATGGTGCATGTATGTGATAAGTTCCATAAAGGAACCTCTAACTAATATGTATATATTATGGGGGGTGAGGAATCCGGTCGTTCTGGTCGCGCGCGTTGTTTGGGAGTTGATGTATATATGTGAATTAACTCCCACTCTGTTATGTTATGGTTGTTTTCCTTCTTGGATCACAACCACCCACAAGCTTAACCAAGGCTTACCTACCTCATTATTATTCGGGGCTAGGGGGACTACTGTTATGTTCAGGTTGCTTTCCTTCCTTGGATTGCAACCGCCCACAAGCTTAACCAAGGCTTACCTATCTCATCACTATTGGAGCTAGGGGAAATTATGTATGGTGTGATCGGGTCTATATTAATACCGACACATCTATGCAATGTTATGTGTATTGGTGTGCTCGGGCCTATATTAATACCGACACATCTATGTAATGTTATGTGTGTTGGTGTGCGGACCCATATTTAAACCGACACACCTTAAGTAAAGTGTACATAATCTAACAAGTGATGATGTGTTGACTTTGCTGGTTGTAACCCATTGGTTGGTTGTGTATGCTTATAACCGTGTTATGTGTTTATTGTTTTCTTGCATGCTTGAATAAAATAAACCACATGCTCAGACGACAAATAGTTGTGCGTGGCCCGGTAGCATGCGGGCTGCTCGATTCCATACCAGCAAAGGTGCTGACCCCCTTTGGGGGGCCCCCATACTTTTCAGGTACAATGGAGCTGGCAGCCGTTCGAGAGTAGGGCGGTAGCGGGGTAGCTGTTATACTTGGATAGTATTTAGTTGTTTATGTAGTTGTAAGGTATGTAAACCGAAGTTGATAATCGGTGGCTGAAAGTATAGACTCGGTACAGTTGTAATGTAAATGTATGTATTTCAGTTTGGAAACGGATGGTAATGTAAAGTGTAGCGCTCGGTAATCTTGTCCATCAGACCGGTACACTATGTATGTATTAGCCTTGTTAGCCACGTGGGTGGCTAACGGCGTGTGACACCCATGGATTAAGTTAAGTGTTGAGTTGTAATTCCGCTGCTGAATGTTGTTAAGTATGGTGTTTGTAGTTGGGGTGATACAAAAAGTGGTATCAGAGCGAAGTATCGCTCTGATGACTGAATTACCGAGCTTAGGAAGTACCGAGTTAGGATTTTGGTACTTTGGGTTAAGGGTTGAGTGATAGCGTGAGAGATACGCTAGTTAGGAATTACCAGTATGTACTGGAAACTTACAATCTCCTTCCCACCCTCCACAGTCCCTGTTTTATAACTCGGGAAAGAATGCCAGAGAGATGAAAGTCCTCTCTTACTCGGGAATACCCGATCTGGCTGTTGTTAAACATCACTGTAAGTATGAAGAACCTGTCATACGGTAGATTCCAAGAACTGAGAATCCCAGAGACGGAACCTGTTTGAACACCTTTACCCGCACTTAATAGCGAAGAATGAAGAATCTTATGCATAGGAGACTGAAATTTCCGGCAACCTGGGTCGACATGCCTAGCAGTCGAGGAAACCCAGCCAACAAGGAAGAAAGAATTAACTGTGCACAGAAGCGGACAATGGAGAAGCAACAAACCCGAGACACATGTCTACGGGAACACAAATGTTAAATAATACCGACAATGGTATAGTAACCGACTAAGGAACAAGTCAAGGACGGAAGATTCCAAACCTACAACGCCAAAGAGGCTGTAATACCCGATTATCACAGTTTAGACAACTGAGGGAAACATACTTCAATAGGGCTACGAAGTAGTACCTAAACAAGAAAACCAAGTCTCGGTAACCACGGCAAATGCGTGGGGACGAACATTAAGGAAGAACACAGAGTTAAGTAAATGGAGAGTCACCCTAGTTAACGCCTACCATGTCAAGACCAATGAGAGTCGCTCGAATGTTCTATTATCAAAACTGTAAGGTCAAAGGAGGAGCCAACAAGGCTACCGAACACGGTAATGATAAAAGTAGTACCGGAACCAGTATGTGTTGAATCGACAACTAGCCAGCATGGCGCACTTGCCATGGCAAGTGTAGTTATAGCGGAGCTATTCGGGAAAATTTTAATGACTATAAAGTACCTAGTAAGGTACCCTATTGTTGAAGGAAGTGATTATGGAATCAAGAATCCAAGAATTTGAAGAGTGAAACCTGGAAGGGCTTAGCGGCCTAACCGTTGTATGTAAGGATATACCAGTCAGCGAAAGCTAGACTTGGTCAAAGCGTGAAGACATTTTAAATACCGGGAAGAATTTTCTATTAAAGCAGTTTTTCTTCTAAACCCAGATTTATTTCAAACCATTTTCACACCCAAATTTTCTTCCAACTCATATTCATCTCAAAGCTTCTTTAAAGCCCAAATTTTCCTCGAACTTCATATTTTCTTTAAAAACCAAAACCATAGAACCTACACCGGCCTCAGCGCCACACATTAGGCAAGTTGTACCCACTTGCTTTCGAGCAACTTTAGCACAATCCTGCAACCCGAGGGTATTAACCTGAGGGAGAGGATCCAGTTCATACTAGTTACAGAGTGGACAAATTTCCCTTAATATATAGTTCGGGAAGCACCAAGGGTGCATTATCATCAGATGATATAAGGGAGTTGACAATAGAATACTTCACCTAGGCGTGTGACAGACACTACGAGTGTACGAAAATGAAAGGTGGGACGACCGCTCTCCGATAGGAGCTTGTGGGCCTGACAGACCTACTTATGGGTTAGTCGGGTAAGTAGCAATGTATCAGTAGGGTACCCCACATATGTATACGAGTGGAGTCAGGAGCACGGGAAGTAGTCGACTCCATACTACGGTCAGCAGTAAAAGTTAAACAAGAGCAACGAATTGCCAAGAATGGTTGAAGTAAAGGACCTCAGTTAAGTTAACGACACTAAAAGAATTAGTGAATACATTTCAAGGAAATGTTTATGAGTCAAGAAGTGTAAAGCGCACTGACTAGTGAGTAAGACATCACATATATCTCAAGAATCTTGAGGAATAAAACATGATAGCTGGGACAAATACCCAGTCTATACATAGTAAGGCCAATGCCTAATATGGACACGTTAATGTGCAACGAACGGGATGAAACTCCCGGAATGATAACCTAGACTACCAGGGAATATCGATCTTCACAGAAGAGAATAGTAAACCCAGAAAAGAACGCAAAGCGATGTACTTAACTAAACGTATACAAGCCAGATGTAATGGCATAACCTAATAACACCCAAGAGCTATCCTTGAAGGGTGTTTGGGTCAACTGAAGTTGATCGGAATATTGTGATAGAAACACAAGAGTTGAAACTAACACTTAGTTAAAACATAAGTCGTTAGGAGGCAGTCTGACATTCCTAGGAGCGAGATGCAACGACCTTATCATGGAGCCCAACACAACCTCCAAACCATGTAATGTTGTGCAGAGAAGTAAATGTGTGAACAGTCTACAACGAGTAGAGCTCGAGGCAGTAAGGCTTATAAGCCACAAATAAAATGTGTTATGTAAATTTAATCGATTATGGAAGTTTATGTTGTACAAGTGAATGGAGCGGAGAACGAACCACTGCTTTAAGAGTGGGGATACCTCTCGATATTGTGAAACCACGGGAGCGGTAGTTATGTGAACCAAGTTCAAGAAATATGTTAAAGATTGACCATGTTGTTATTACCCAAGGGTGATTTGAATAAGAATAATATGAGAAGAAATGTTTGCACCGGTTGTGGAGACCGGAAGAGTAATAAGTCAAATAGCAACCACTATAGGTGTGTGATGCTAAATGTAGGGTGAACAACGCTCCAGGAGCATAAAGACTTGAGGAATATTGTATCCAGTAGTCATTCAAATGAAGGATGAACCAGGATACTAAGGATGAAAGTATATGAGCGGAAGCTAATAAGACAGTGGATGCCATGTAAGTCAGTGTTATAAAGAGCACGATGCGCAGTAAGCGACCGTTGTATAAGTATTGTTAAATGATAGTATGCCAAATAAGCAGAGTTATGAGTTAGACTCAATGGAGATACAATGGTAAGTGATAACAAATAGACTAGGCAGTAAGCCAGTAGCCAGTATTAGGAGATAAGCATCTCAGTGAAACACAGTGTTCATTCCTGTTGCAATCCCATAAGAGATTTACTGCCAAGAGTTTACGCCTCTGCACTCTGGATGATTGAGTGTTTTGGTATTGCGCTTGTGCGGTAATGATCGAGTGAGATAGCTAGGAATTGGGAAGATGTTAATTGTGGTAGAACAACAAAAGGCTTATAACGTCATAAGACCGAGGCATAGGAAATGCAAGGTCGTACCAATGAAAGAGTACTGGTACAAAACCAATTGTGGTGGCATGAATAGCAATAAGTAACTGCAGTAACACGAAATACCAAATATTGGTATGGAATATACCTCAAGTGTGGGAAATAACCGAGAGAGCACTAGCTCAATCTCAACCAACAGTAAGTCAAAAGAAATTAAGTCAAACATTGAGAAATACATAGCGGTATACATAGCGAACTATCATAAAAGTGGATAGAAAGTTTATAACTCACCAAATTCGCTCACGGTAAGAGATACCACGCGTCGGTTGAGAAACCATTATTACCAAGATGAAGGTGATAAATGGGAGATGTACAATACAGTAAGAATAACGGATGGGGCAAACTAAGCTATAAGTTGTCACAGTTGCATAGCAGAGGCCAGTGAATCCATGCTTCAAATACATTGTGAATATGAATAATGGCTGGTTATTAACAACAAGAAGCCTCACAGGCCAGAATCGAAACCGGTGATGAGTTAAATAAACTCCAATGAGAATTCTTGGCTTAGGGACTAAACCGCCAATATGGTTAAGATCATCTAACCAGAACGCATTGTATAACAGACCGCGTGGAAATTAAAACACTTCACGACGGCAGAACATTTTAAATCAATGTTCAGTGATTGATTACGTGGGCGTAATCCGTTTTAAGGGGGGTAGAGCGCAAGAACACTTAGTGAATGTTTACGTACAATTGTACGTGAACAATGTTGTGCGTAGCACAAAATAATTTGTTATGATGTGATGTATAACATAAAACACTTTGTTCTGATGATTGGTGCGTATGGTACATGAACATACGTATTCATTCATGGTTTAATTATGGTAATTGCGCACAGAAGATGCGAATACCATTGTAATAAATGTATATACCTTGTTAACTGTTATGTGTGAGAGTACAAGTGTAAGGGAGTAAGAAACTCCCGGGGAACTAAAACCTCGACTATGTATGTTCATATAATACTAAATGTAAAACCGTGTATTGTATTTTGATAAAAGTATATATATATATAGTATTGTGATTTATGAAGAGGTATGACACCAACATAGAACCTAGTGAGAATTAAATTCCCTAGGTAACTTGATTTAAGATGAATCTGGAAGATGATCGATGGACAGAGTTCCACTCTTGGAGATGTAATGATTATGACTAGATGGATTAAAAGATAGAAAATGGTACATGCTTGAATTAGTTGCTGTTTGAAAATGAAGTGGGAGGTGATACTTGATTATCATGAGATCAAGGGAAGCCGAACACAATTTGGGGTGGAAAGATAGTTCAACACTGATGCTGATCACATCAGGGTTGGATGACTCTTGAAACTTCCTATAAGTGGTCACAAATAATCACGTTAAGAATAAGATGCAGTTAGCATAAATTGGACTTGGAGTTGTATTGCGTTTTTTTTTTAAAAAAAAAGAATTTTAACTTGGTGTTTTCAAATTTTCAATTGGTATTTTTAGGACTTCAATCAATATTTCCAAAATTCTTAAATGGTATTTTTAAAGGATGGATTTTTTACTTGACCTTGTAGAGGATTTTCAATTAGTATCCTTCCAATAAAGGATTTGTTCTACTTAACCCCATAAAGAATATTTTCGTATTACTTGCTCACGAGCTGAGGACGCATGAGCCTTTGTCTTTGGACCAGTGACATGAGAAGTATATTTTAAAAATGTATGTGATTGTTTTGATCTCCCAAAGGAACGGGGACCAGAAGGTGTCCATCGCGACCGGGTTCTGCGGGATCACAGTGTATATGTACTCGACATGGGACTTGAGCCCGTGAAGAGATGGAAAAGGTATTTCTGTTTGTTATACATGCTAAGACATGTTGTGTGATATGTGTGGTAGATGTTATCCAGGCCTATGAGCCTGAGAGTGATATGCTATCCAAACCTTAAAGTCTAAATGTTGTTATGGGACCCAGACCTGAGAGTCTGAGGGTTGTTATGTAAGTACAAATGTTGTTATGTTACCCGGACCGTTGAGTCCGAGGTTATTATGTAAGCGTGTCATGTATGG
The DNA here is from genome assembly GCA_023374045.1 of Limonium bicolor. NCBI lineage: Eukaryota > Viridiplantae > Streptophyta > Magnoliopsida > Caryophyllales > Plumbaginaceae > Limonium > Limonium bicolor. The sequence continues at coordinate 171,333,088 of CM041781.1, forward strand.
ATGTGGATATGTTACCCGGACCGTTAAGTCCGAGGTTGTTATGTGAAGTGTGCTTTAGTATGGAAGTTGTATCTTGCAAATAATCCCAGTGTTCTGATTAAAAGGATATGAGGGAAATTGTGAACTTTGAGGACGAAGTTCTTTTAAGGGGGGTAGATTGAAATACCCCAAACCTTAATATGTTAATTAATTATGTAATTATGATATTCTATGGCTAATTAAGTCCTTAAGATCATTGGTGAAGAAATAAAAACCAAAAAGAAAAAGAAAATGCGTAAAAGTCACAAAACGTGAAAACACGTATTTAATTATTTTAGGAGGTATATAACCTTCACTAGGGTTATAAATATATCTTTATACCCTAATTACACACTAAGAACATGTGGGAAAAATTCCGGAAGAAAACGGATCCAAAAAATGAGTTAAAACGCTAACGGAGTCTTAAAGCACGTTTTTCGAGAAAACCCGAAAACGTGAATTTAAGTGGTCAAACCGACCCATAAAAATTATGGTTGACTATATAACTATAATTAAACATTAATGGAAGCTTAAGGACCATTAAAATTAAAGAAACGAGAAAATTCCAGAAAACGGGTTCCGGTAAGTGAATAGTGTAAAAACGGGGACTTATGGGGTGTTAATTGTAAATAGCCCAAAATACTCCTCTCCCCTTGCAATTAAAAAGCTGGAATTCTTATGGGTGGGTATACCCACGTTCCAGCCCCCTTCCAACTCCCCCACTCACTAAAAACAAAAGTAAATAAAGCAAAAGTAAAAAGTAACCTCTTTCCTCTCATTTTCCTTCTCTCTCCTTCATTTCCTCCTTTCCATCGTGAGCCCCTTCCTCCTTCTCCTACCTCCAGCGATTTTGAGCTGAAACAAGAGCTCTCATGGCTAGCTCACTTCCTCTTCATGCCCAAGCTCCATTTAAGCTCCAAATCAAAAATAAATTACATATTTGAACTCCTCTCATCATCCTCTATATTTCTCTCTTTTCAAAATCCGAAAACGATAAACTTCATCTCCATGGGTTTTCCCCATTTGAAGAGAAAATGGCACCAATGGCTAGCTTGGAGTCTCCTCTCTCTCCTAAGGTAAAAATATTCAAGAAAAACTCATTTTTCTTCACCCTTCTTTCTTGACCGATTTTGCTCTCTTTGATACTTCATTTTCTCCTTGTCTTGGAGCATTGGCTCAACACTCCAATGTGGTGGAACTCTCCTTTTGATTCATGGGTGAAAACCCCTCCTAAAAATCTCAAAGGTAAAACCCTAACCTTGTGTTTTAAGCCCCTCTCCTTGGATTAGAATTTCCTAAGGGTTTAAATGGTTAATTGAATCCATTTTTGTGTTTCTTGAATGTTGGGATGGAGTTTGGAAACTCCATTCCCATATGGCCGATTTTGATCAAGAGGAGGAGAAAGAGGAGATTGGTAAAGGAAAGGAGAATTTGTGAGATTAAGGTAAGAAACTCACCTTAATGCTTATTTGATTATTGTAGAACTTGGGATGGAGAAGTTTTGGAAGAAAATCAAAGATAAATAACTCACCTTAAACTTATGTGGTGTTTTAAGGGAATTGTGTTGTTTTGGTACACATATAAATGTTGAGTGTAGTGCAGGTGTTGCTATTATTATGAGGAAATTCAGTGTTTAAAGTTTAATGTTGTTTAAGGGCCTAAGAGCCAAGCTTTTAAAGTTATGTACATTGAGGTGATCGTTATTAAAATGATGGAATTGATGTGTGGGATAGTGCCTTGAATGAGTTGATGGTTGGAGTGCTTTGGTGAGCTAAGTAATGTGTGGGCACATGTTAAAATTAAGGGGAGGTTATGGCGAAATTTTGGTAGGAAATGAGTGTTTTGATGATGGCTTAGTGAATGGGAGGACTTTGGTGTTTGTAGTGTTGAGTAGAGTGGTTAAATAGCCTTATAATGGTACATGGAGAATGGATATGTGAGTGTATAAAATCTGTAGCACATGAGTGTTGTAAAGCATTGGTATTTCAAGAAAAAGAGTTAGTGCTTGTAATCTTGGAGATGAAGTTGGACTTGGATTCTAGAAGTACAAAGGTCTAGGGATGAGTTGGAATGGTCATGAGGTGGTTTGGTAGGAGGTAGACACTAGCAAGAAGAAGCTAGAAATGCACAAGTGTGCATAATATGGAAGAGGGACTGAAATTTTGTTGAAAATTGAGCAAGAATTGGAGTGAGGATTTAACCAATGATTTGAAGAGGTTTAGTGCATGTTTTAAGGTGTTTAAACATGTAGGAAACATGTGGAAATATTGTGGGATAAGTGGAAAAAAATTGGGGTGAATTTGGAGTTCAGAATGTGTAGAAAAACGGTTTTTAAAATGGGGTCTGTTCTGGACCGCCCCTAGGGACCGCCCCTGTGGGGAGGTCCAGTGCAGAGAGAGAAGAAAAAAAAACCGTGTAGCTTCTGTTGTGGACCGCCCCTGGGGCGGTCCAGACCAGAGAAGAAATTTTTTTTTGTTTTAAGCCTTCTAAACATGGGGGATTGAATGGTAATGTTTTTAGATGATGTTTAGGCCTTGTTTGGTGACATGTAAAGGCCTTAGAAAGTGTAAACAAGTGTTAGCTTGATGTGAGAAAATTGTGAGTTTAAGTACACAAAGTTAAACCTAAATAACGTGATAACGGGGTAAGTACGGGAGTAATAGAAGTTTACATACCGTAAGATCTTGTTGTTAATAAAACGTTTTAATAATAATACCAGTTGTTTGGGAAACTACCCGGGGAGCGTGAGGTTTTGCGTTGGATTAAATCCTCGGAAACAAGGTAGATAACCCATGGTGTAAGGTATGGTTTTCTTGCAACCTGTGTCCTACCGGGTTACACCGGCTTGTATGCCAACTTGTTTTTTTGTGTGTTTGCCACCTTACAAGATAAAGCATGAAATGAGTTTATAGTAATTCATTAATATGGCGTAAATAATTCTGATACCGTTTAACCTTAATTATGTGTTAAACCGTAGCTAACCGACTCTAGGATCACATAAGAGATCGGTATTCGGATTAAACGTCCGAACCTACGGGAACGTTCTAACTACGGCTATCCGTGTGTTAGTGTATGTTGTGGTTGTGTGCGATGTGTGTGACTTCGTTTAGTATGTTGTCATTTAATGAATGTTGTTGTCCATGTTTGTCGAACGGGATGTTACCTCCCTTGTGTGTGATTAACCACACTTGTAACACCAAATGGTGCATGTATGTGATAAGTTCCATAAAGGAACCTCTAAATAATATGTATATATTATGGGGGGTGAGGAATCCGGTCGTTCCGGTCGCGCGCGTTGTTTAGGAGTTGATGTATATATGTGAATTAACTCCCACTCTGTTATGTTATGGTTGTTTTTCCTTCTTGGATCACAACCACCCACAAGCTTAACCAAGGCTTACCTACCTCATTATTATTCGGGGCTAGGGGGACTACTGTTATGTTCAGGTTGCTTTCCTTCCTTGGATTGCAACCGCCCACAAGCTTAACCAAGGCTTGCCTATCTCATCACTATTGGAGCTAGGGGGAAATTGTGTATGGTGTGATCGGGTCTATATTAATACCGACACATCTATGTAATGTTATATGTATTGGTGTGCTCGGGCCTATATTAATACTGACACATCTATGTAATGTTATGTGTGTTGGTGTGCGGACCCATATTTAAACCGACACGCCTTAAGTAAAGTGTACATAATCTAACAAGTGATGATGTGTTGACTTTGCTGGTTGTAACCCATTGGTTGGTTGTGTATGCTTATAACCGTGTTATGTGTTTATTGTTTTCTTGCATGCTTGAATAAAATAAACCGCATGCACAGAGACAAATAGTTGTGCGTGGCCCGGTAGCAGCGGCTGCTCGATTACCATACCAGCAAAGGTGCTGACCCCCTTTGGGGGGCCCCCATACTTTTCAGGTACAATGGAGTTCGCAGCCGTTCGAGAGTAGGGCGGGGTAGCTGTTATACTTGGATAGTTTTTAGTTGTTTATGTAGTTGTAGGTATGTAAACCGAAGTTGATAATCGTGGCTGAAAGAGACTCGGTACAGTTGTAATGTAAATGTATGTATTTCAGTTTGGAAACGGATGGTAATGTAAAGTGTAGCGCTCGGTAATCTTGTCCATCAGACCGGTACACTATGTATGTAGCCTGTTTAGCCACGTGGGTGGCTAACGGCGGTGACACCATGATTAAGTTAAGTGTTGAGTTGTAATTCCGCTGATGAATGTTGTTAAGTATGGTGTTTGTAGTTGGGGTGTTACAAGAGGAGTAATGTGACATTAGTGTGACATTGAAATTCATAAGACTATATAAACGCACGTATATAGTTAGTAAGCTATAATTAAGGAAATTATAAAGACGAAAAGACGTCATATACGATAGCGAGTAAACGAGGTTAATAAAAGAAATTAACCCACTTGACTCAATGAAATTATAGGATCGGGATAGTTAGAACGTCAGCCGGGAATCATGCGAGCATCGTTCCAAGCTAGCCACTCTCAAGGTGTACGGTATGGTTTTCTTGCAGTCTGCTTGCTACCGAGGTTTACCTCGATTTGTGTACTACTTGTTTATGTGCAATGACTAAACAAGATAAAAGCATGAAAATGGTTTACTGCATTTTCCCTCGTGTTTTGTATTGTGCTAACCCGATTTTTCTTTGAGCTTGCGTACTAACTTTGATTAGTAATCAACGCATTTAAGGGACATAAAATAACAGTTAGAGATTCACAAACGTTTCCCACATACAAAAATGTCTAACATTGGACAATTTTGTAAGAACATGGAATGACTTCTTGATATTAGTTAGTTATTATCCAACAAAGGTTTAACTAACAAAGACTATTTTTATGAAACCTATACTGATTGCTAACTTGGGGGTGGGGAATCCGGAACGGTACCGCACACGCGTGTATTTGGTTATGTAACACCCCTAATCCTAAACCTGTAATAACGTCGCGAGTTGTAGTATAATAATAATTCGCAGCGGAAAATAAAACTATCTATCCTTGGTGTTACACGCCGTTACTCACCCTTGTGAGTAACAAGGCATCCTTACTCCATCCAACAACCTTAACTCCTCACGCTGTGATGAAGAGATACTGAGCACCCTAATTATTACAAACCAAATCCAAACTAAATGAGCAACTAACTGAATACAACAATCTCCTTAATACAATACACAACAAAACTTAAAGAGTTCTTTATTAAAACCCATCAGCTACCCTGTGCCCGCACTCCGGCTTGAGTCTTCTTCAGTAACCTGAAATGTTTGGCCCATTGAAGGGCCCAGCAATCGAAATGCTGGTATGCTAAATGTAGTCCTAAGTTATCTAGATTCCTTAAGTCGTTTTAGCCATCTTGATATTAGAATCTTTACAAGATATACCGGTTTACAATAATAACAGTAATAACTGTAAATACTAAGCAACCACATAACAGTTCACCTACAAATCACATCATATAATAGCAAACAACAACCAGATAATCAACACCAATAATCCATAACAATAACCAAACAAGATAAGCGTATTAATTAATGGTACTTGTCAGTTGGCCACCTGGCCCTTATCCTTTAAACCAATCACTTAACCTTTTCCAATTAAATTCCACCTCAGGCGTCATGTTAAAACAACCCTTAATAACTTAATAATGGACGATAGTCCCCTGGGTTCCAATGGAACCTTTACCAGCTGACCTTATGGCTCTGGGTAATTATAAGACCGATCCGGTCGAACCTGTGCACCAACGGTAGTGCCCTCTGCCATCGTCGAATGTGGACAATGGATTCCTTGAGTGACTCCCCATTGAAGTCTTTCGTAGTGATCACGATGCGCAACCAGAAAGTCGAAACAGTCTGGATTCCTCTCTTTATAAGTTAGCCCCTTTTTTTCAGTGATACAATATCCAATCCTTGAGTTAAGACTATAACAGTTGACCATTAGTTAGGTTCAATAATACCTATAAGTCAGTTAGTCTTGATCCAGTTTAGTTGTATAAACTTTCAGTCATAAGACGTTCGCGTATAAATACAACGCAACAGTGTTGAGCAATACAGTATACAATATCATATACATAAAATCACAAATATCGCTCTTAAACAATTAAACACATAACGTCTGGACCTTAGGATAATCCTTAGGACATTCATACCACACAATTAACATACCGTTCACCATGTAACAGCTAGCTTGACAAATGCACGCTCAGTAATTCCTTCCCGTACGCTGTTATATTTACAAGCAATATCGGGTAACATTAATATAACTATTCACTAAATATTACAGTACTATCACTGTAGAGTTTATACTCGTAGTATACTAACTCTGTATGTTCTTCATTCCCCCCTGTTATTTAACAGTGGTCCTAGGTAGTTCAACAGTTCATTATTTTATGTAGTATTCACATGTGATAATGAATTTCTACCTTATACTATATTTCTATTTCGTTAATCATATACCCATAATTATTTCCACTTATTCCATATATCAATATGATTTGGTTATTTTTATTATAACCACAATTATTTTATAAACTTTATATTATACTCCATAATGTATCATAATACATAGTTTTAATTCCTTTCTTTATTAAATTACAAAACCAACCATGATAATTCGGTATTTATATTTTGTACCCAACAACTTTTATTAATTACCAAATAACCATATAACTTTTATAATTTACTAACTATCGATATTAACTTTCGGAAATTGCAAAACTAATATATTAATCTTTATAAATTACCAAATGACCACATATACTTTCGGTCTTAATATATATTTCCTTTATTTACAATTTAACCCCAAAACTTTATATAAGTTACATATTAACTTATAAACTATAGTTTTAATATTTAATTATCTTTAATATCCGAAGTGACCCTTATATTTTCTTAAATTATGATTCTACCCCTAATTCAATTCGGTTTTGTGTGTAAACTTTCATAAATTACGTACTCACCCCAAAACTTTTATAAACTTAACATTTTATGTCATAAATCATTTTAACCCAAAGTTTTTGGTCAACACTTTGACCAAGACTTAATTTCATAATTAATACTTTAATATACCCAAAAATTCATTTGTAATTCGGTTGTAACTCTAATCTTTCCAATAATTACAAAATAGCCCCTAAACTTTATAAAATGTTATTTTAACACTTGTACACTTATTTAAATCCACCAAAATTCATTATATTAATTCCTACCTTATATTATACCATAACTATACCAAATAAACCCCTTTGTTCTCGGCAATTATTATAAACACATTAAACTTTTCAAAAGTTACATTTTTGCCACATAAATTAATAAACTAGCCATTTAAATACTTGTAGCTATTTTTAATACTCCCAGAATTTATAATATAAGTTAATAAACTTATATATTTCGAAAATCACCAATATACTCATATCATTCTCAGCTTTAATATATATTTACTATATGGTTTTAAAACTTGATTTAAACTTTATAATATGTACATATAAATGTATATAAGCCATATAACACTTCTAAAAATTATGTTAATGACTTAGATTGATTATAAGCTCAAAATAAAGCATTTCTCTCCTAGGATATTCGGCCTAATTATTTAAGCATCATAAATAGATTTTGTGACACATTTTTATACCTTAAGGTAATAATCTTACCTTATATGTTATAATTTATTTTCTTGACAATATAACCCAAAGTAATTCGGCCTCAATTTATTTAGAGGTTATACATAATTTTTATACCAAAGTTTGAAGCTTAAATCAAGCTTAAACTTAATAACCCTTAATTATAGAAACTTACTTCTTAAATCAAGACAATTCTTGTACTTGATTTCTCCTTGAATTCCAAGCTCCTCCAATGGTATTTTCTTGAATAACTTTCGGCCTCCTTAGATATATTAGGAGATCCAATTGTTAGACTTCTAACAAGGATTTATAAATAAGATTTGGAGTAGTTTTACAAGAGTTTACCTTAGGAATTTTTCAAGGAATTTTCGGTAGACCTTGAGATGGTTGTAGATCTAAATTTCCTTCATGAAATAATGAAGAAAACCTTAGCTTAGAAGTTCATAATTTTCGGTAATAACCTTAGGGTATTTTACCAAGATTTTCAACATGAAAATATACCTTAACTTGATCTTCTTGTTCCTTGTATTGTTGTTGAATCTAGGAACCTCCTTGGAGCATTAAAGCTTGGTGAAATCTTGGATGATTGTTAGGATGATTCTTGCTTCAAGACTTAGTAGATTTAACTAGGAATTTTACATAGAAATGGTGTTAGAACTTAATTCACCATTAATGGAGCTTTGAAGCTCTAAGGAATAACTTAGCAAATGAAGAAGAAAAGAGAGAGTTTGGAAGCCTTACCAATTAGCCATGGAGTGGGCAAGGAGAATGGCTAGCTCACGTTGGACTAAGAAGGTAGGCAAAGGCAAGGAATCAAATTGGAATTATTTTGACACAATAATCGTCAAATTGTTTAGTCTTTCCTTTGTTTATTAATTTGGTTGTTTGGCTCAAGAAATGCCCTTAATTGATGCTCACTTTTGGCTATAGACAAGAGGGATATGAAGTCTTTGTTTGAACAATTTTAAGAGAAGACAAGAGCAAATGTAGGTAGGTGTTTTCTTTTGAATTTTCTAAGTAGAATACCATGTCAATTTTGTCTTCTTTTCTCTTGTATTTTCGGTAATGTGGCTGCTAGTATGGCATCTGATTTTTGACAATTAAACATGAGAACATGCCTAGGTAGGTAGATGTTCTAGTTTAAATTTTATAAGGCAATCAAGACCTTGTTTCCTTGCACCAAATCGGCAACTAGTGATGTAGGTATGCACTTGATTTTTATCTATCTTTGACAATGGAACATGCTTGGTTAGGTAGTTGTTTTATTTGACTAGCTAGATAGCAATCATACCCCTTTATTACTGATCAAAATCGGCAGCATGTGGCTAGAGAACAAGTTGGTTTTCTTTGTTTATTTGCAACTTTTACATATTATAATTCTAGATCTACTTTTGTGTATTTAATTTCTTTGCTTTGATGAAAGCTAATCTTCCTTGTTTTTCCTGCAGGTAATCGGTAATGAGGAGCTCCATTGACTGAATTTATTTGACACATTATCATATGGTACATGCTAGAGGAGTCACCATTCCATAAGGCATTATTTTTGCCAAAATCTAGTCAAATGAGACCCTAAAAATCGGCCCCTATGGTGACCAATTGGAGTTGATTTTTAATTTGATTTCTGTCACACTATATTTTTATTAAGACCATATTATAACATGTTATAAGTCACAACATTTAATTGGTACATTTATACTAAGGTAAAAGATGAAAGTTCTAAGGTAAAAATGCTGATTTTAGGTACCTTTTTGACTCAAAAATTGGCCCTGGTTGTGCTATGATTTTAGCACTGGAATTAATTGATTTAGATGGTAAATGTATCCCCTTTTAATATTACCAACTCGTGGCTCCTCAAAAACTTCAAGGCAATTGCGTAGAACGCATTTTTGTGACACCCGAAGGTGCGTTTTTGTGCTTTAAGGATTTTCTGGAAAATAAGTAGTCGCTATGAGTTCCAAGTGTTTATTGACATTGCTTATAGTCAATAATAATATGTTAAGGTGTTACATTGAGTTATATGGGGTTCTATCAACTCACAACTCAATTCCCGGGCTATCGGGACACTCTCGGGGCAAAATAGGAGCGTTAAGAAATTCATCCGAGCACTTTGTTTATTTTTGAGAAATTAGCTCTAGAATTCTCTTTAGGATGTTGAATAATGATGTTAGGAACTCTAAGAATGAATTATATAGGACTTTGTGCCACCTCGGCACTCCTCCGGGGCATTCCCGGGGGTTTATGGGGTCCTCATCAGGAACCTCCGAGCGCTTTGCGTTTAACTGAGAATTTACCTTGAGGACTTAATCTTATATGTTTAATAAAGTTTTATGGTGCATTTGGAATGAAGTGTAATCCTTTTCTTCATCCTATAATGTATTTCCGGTACTTTCGGGCCTTAAGGGCCTTTAAGGGAACTCCCGGGCATATTGTATTTTTACTCAGTTTTAGATGAGGTCCTGTATTCTAAGGGTCATATAATGATCCTAGGTTACCTTCATATGAGGTTTATAGCTTATATAACTTGGTTAGCTTAAGGTCGGGCTTTAACACACGTTTTTGACCTTAAGGAGTTTAGGTGCATTTTTAACGCCTAAGTGTTTATCCCTTCTTAGGGTTTAATAATCCCCTAAATATATATATATATATACCAATATTTAATTATTTAAATGTTAGGGGTATTTCAGGTTAGGATGTCGGTATCTGTACCAGATCCGACTTCCATTTGAGACTTGTCTTCGGACTTGTCGCCTAGAATCAACGAACCGACTCGACCTCCTCGGATCACTGTTCGAGGTGGGAGGCTAGATTAAGTATGGCGTGGGGGGATCAAGCCTATATCCCTGCTAACTCAAGAAATGTTGTTTATTTAAACCAGTGCAGTTCACGACCACTGGCTAGGGTCAGTAACAACCTGACAAGGTAAACAACGAGAATAAGGTATGCACAGTTCCAAATAAAGAACTATTGACATTATATGAGTTAGGGCCGAACACAAGAACTAAATAAAGTTCGCAGGCTTAGGAAGAGAAGGAGAACTATCTCGCTTACTTGATGAACCTCCATTACGGTGTTCAATCTTTTGAGTTATGTGATTACATGCCTAATATGTTGAATGTTTATGGCACTTCATATTATTGTTTGAATGATAATCAACCGCATGTATATTGACAATTAGTCATGTGTCGCCCTGGTAGCTTGTGGGCTGCACGTTTACCATGCCAGCAAAGTTGCTGAGCCCCTTGGGCACACCATTTATTTCAGGTACTTGACTGAAGACGACTCACCTTGAGTGTAGGAGTATAAGTATTTGGGGTTTATTTTGTCATTTACATGAGTAGTGTTTGTACACTCATGGTTATAAGTATGTACTCAGAAGTTTGGATTATATTAAACTCGGTATATTTTGGTTAAGTTTTGTATGTGTTATACTCGGTATATTCGGGTCCATCAGACTGTAACTTGAGATTGAATAGGCCTAGTTAGTCACGTGGGTGACTAACGGCGGTAACACCAAACTTAGTAGGATTTTCGCTGCAATATCATCGATACGGCATGGAGGTTTAAGCGATAATCATGATATTATTAGTTGGGGTGTTACAACGCGACACGTGTCTTGACTACACCAGTAGCAAGTTGAAAATCAGCCTATGTTTGAGCATGATTATTCTGTTGAGGATGAAGGGGCAAACAACCCCTAGCGTCTAGGGGGTTATAGATCGTTTGTTATAAGTTTAAACAAACTTATGTGTATAAATATGATGCATAATGACAGATGCAAAAAATAACTTGGTCACACACCAGGAGAGAGATAACCAGAGTAGGTGTGAGTCAGACTAAGTGTGTGTAAGTACTATGAAGTTGGTGAGCTAGGTAGAACAAGGTCGTTAAGTTAATACATTGAGTATTTGGTAGACTGACTAGTCGGGGAACGGTTGGGGAACCGTAGGCCTGCTGTCAGGAAGGGTAGAGGACTTTGGTGGTAAGTTCAGAATTGTTCCGGAGTCCTTAGGTTGGGCGGAGGGAGATTGGGTGAATTTCTAGAGTGTAAATTCTCGATCAAAAAGGAGTTTCCAGTTTGAGTTTATCAAGCTCTTTATCAAGTCATTTATTCTGCACAAACGGCACGTCCACGACGGGTCGAGGACGTATCTAGAGAGGTTTCTAGTTTTATGGAGCAAGGAATCCATTCAAGCTTAAGGTACAAATGATGCCTTAAGGTTCTACTTCTCTTTGATTTTAATTTCAGCCGAGAACAACCTTGTTCCTTAAATCTTTCTTCTTCCTTTTTCATGAACAAAATGAAGAGTATTCTAGCTCCTTTGTTGGCCAGAACTTCTTCAAGAAATCTTCCTCCAAAGAGACTTCAAGGGTAAGTCACATTTTAAGGTTTCTAGTAATCATAATGTACATAATATCCGTAGATCTATAAGAGATCTAACTCTCGACTATTTCTCTATAGATGACTGATAATGTGTGAATAATTCCTCTTATAGCACCAAAGGTAAACTCTTACGTAATCTCTTAAAACACATTTTTTGAATAAAGCAAATTTAATTGTGTAGCCAGATGTGGCTGAGAGCTTAGATGGGGAAATGGTCTATTATGACCTAAAAATGCACATAAAATTATGTGAACACATTTGACTAAGTTACCTAAGTGTTTAATGACTTAAAATGTCAAAATTATAAGTTTATGAGGCTAAAGTGCAATTACCGAAAAGATATGGGTTAGAACATGAAAAAGACGGCAACGAGTTATGTTTTTTGGTTATTTTATGTCATTTAAAATTAAGTTTGAGCTTTTTAATAAGGCCATGTATTTAGGCCACATTTATAAGTTTTTAGTGCTTTGTATGCATTAAAAGTTAAGTATTTGTTTAGTATTAAGTTTGGTGAGAAAATCTGGTATTAAGGGACCATTTGGAGTATTAAAACCACCTAAAAATATTGGAGTAAAAATACTTACGAATTAAGTGGTGGCTGATTGGAGTTTAATGTCAAAAACAGGTTTTAAAAGTGATTAAGAACTTAAAGGAAGTTCTAGTGAACAAATGGGCAAAAGATGAGTCGTTATGTAACTAAATAAAATTTAGAGTGTCAACGTGTAATAAGGCCAGAAGTTGGGCTTTGTTTGGATTAGAGATACAAAATATAAGTTTTAGTAAAGTTAAGGACTTAAATGAAAACACTAGAAAATATTTGGGGTCAAATTGTAATTTCTAGAAAGTTGTGGTTAAAACCAAGGCTAGGGTCAACCTTGGGTGAAATTTGGGGCTTTGACCAAATTAGAGGAAGAAATAATTAAATTAGAAATTTAATGAGGTTTAGGAGTTAATTGTAAGTTTGGAAACCTTATGTGGCCAAAGTGTAAATTCTGAAAAAATCGGGGTGAAAAGGAATTAGAACAGATTAGGGGGTAGTTCATAAAATTCTGGAAGTTTTGGGGTGAATATTGGAATTAAATTGGTAAGATTGTATAATATAAGATTTATGGATGAAATTGTAAGTTATAAAAGTAATGTGGGCTAATTTGTAAATAAGCAAAAGTTGGGGGTGAAGGAAATTAAACCTGGGCAGACAAGGGTCTGTTTGGCAATATATAAAACTTGATGGAAACTTTGGGATAAAATTTAATAAGAATAGAAATATCATAATATATAATTTTATAAAAGATTGTGAGGAAAAAATGTAATTTATGGAAAACGGAGGGAAAATGCGTGAATATAGGAAGATAGGAATAAATTTTAATATATGGTTGAGGATGTTATAAATGCTACATTAATATAAAGTCTAAACGGAATTGAGTGGGTATTAGTATAAAGTTAAGGGATTTGGTAATTCACATAAAATAATGTGAATATTTGGGAATTAATGAATTATAAGGTAAAGTTTAGAGAATGGTTTAATATAAGGTGGGATATTACATGGTATATCATTAAGAACATGGTCTTAATGTTAGTATGTGAAAGCTAGCATAATTAAGGAGATTAGTGTTTCACATAAAATAATGAGGTTTAGCATTTATAAAAGGAAGTTTATAATTCATATAATTTAATATGAACATTTGGAGTTTGGTGAATTATGTAATATGATTGGAGGATCACATTAAGTAAGGTGTAGTATAATATTAAGTGGAGAAGTTCATTATAAAACAAGGCTTAAGATCTAATGTTAAGATGTAAAGAATTGAACAAATTGAGTAATTATATAATTCAAGGGATTTTATTGTGAAATTATATAAACATATTGACTTGGATACAATGACCAAGTCAACCCAATTGACCATGTCAACCTAATTGACCAAAGAGGGTCAAGTTGTCCAACTCATGAATTAAAGGATAATTTAAAGATTAATAATACTATAAGGTCGATTGTATAAATAACATATAGTAACCAAACTATATGGATATATATACATATATATAATAAACCTATGAATAAATGAGATAGGTTGTTAGGATTAAATCCTAAGTGGTAAATTAATACCACATGCTTTTTATAACATAATTAGAGGATGATTTAACAAATCCCGAACGAACGTGAATTAAAACCCGAACAATAATGATGATTAATCACAGAGTAAATATCCAAGGGATTAGTAGTTATTTGGGATACCAAATTATTTGAATTATAGTGAAATACCCCGGACTTAAATACGGTGATTAAATTATTCTAATATGACATTTAAAGGCCTAATAATGCCTAAAGAACATTGGTGAAGAAAGTAAAACCAAAAGGAAAGAGAAAATGTGTAAAAAGCATAAAACGTAAAAATGTGTGTTACGCGACCATAGGAGGCATATGACCTCGACTAGGGTCATAGGGCTTAATTATGCCTAAATAACATGTGGGAACAATTCCCGAAGAAAACAAATCCATATAGCGGATTAAAACACAAATGAAGTCCTAAAGCACATTTTTCGAGAAAACCCGGAAACGTGACTTTAAGCAGTTTAATGGACTTGTAAAAATTATAGTTGATCATATAACTATAATTAAACCTTAATGAAGGTCTAAGAACCATTAAAATAAAAAAAACAAGAAAAATCCGGAAAACAGGCCCGGTTGATGAATAGTGCTAAACCGGAAATATTAGGAGCGTTTCTTGTGAAAAGACGAAAACACCCCAACTTAACTACTACAGTGGGGCCGGTTTTATTAGTAGTTTTTCACCCCTCTCAATTAATAAAATAGCTATTTAGTTAGTAGAGAAGAGAAGGAATAAAGAAAAAAAAGTAGAAAAGCTACTTTTTCCCCCCTCTTCTCACTTTCCTCCTCTCTCTCCTACCTCTCTTCTTCCTCCAGCTGGTTTTCTCCTCCCCTCTCTTTGCGGGGCGATTTTGAAGCCCCTTCCATGGCTTCCCACACTTCCTTGCTTGCCCAAGCCAATTCCATGCTCCAAATCAAAAACAAAATGCATATTCTTCTTAGTTGGAGCAAGGGCTTTCTTTCCCGCTTTTCAAAATCTCCAAAGGATGAAGATGACCTCCATGGGTATAGCTCCATTTGAGGAGAAAAGTGGATTTTCTAGAGCTAGTTCATCTCCCCTTTGATTCAAGGTAAGAAAAATCACAAAAATCCATTTCTTCCTTCATCCCTTATGTGACCGAAAATGGGTTCTCATGATGTCTTGTTCTTTTATTTGTTTGAGCATTTATTCAAGCCTCAAAATTGTGGTTGGGACTCTCCTTTGATTAATGAGCAAAGAAATCCATTTTAGGGTTCCAAAGGTAATTCTCCATTTTTATGCTTTAAGCACCTTCTCTTGTATCCTAGCTTAATTAACAAGCCTAGGTGCATTGTTTAGTGCTTAATTCCCCCATTTGGGTATTGATTTAGAAGTTGGCAAGTGCATTGCCCAACTTGGCCGATTTCAATCAAGAAAGAGGAAAGGAGAAGAGAAGTAAAGAAAGAGAACATCAAAGCTTAAGGTAAATAACCTACCTTAAATGACTATCCTAATTTATTTTAGAATTTAAGGATGGGTGATTAAAAGAATAAATCAAAATGGTGCTGGAAAGTGTGTTTGGTTGTTATGAGAAAGGAATTATGATTAGGCTTAATGTAATGTGCAATGTGCATGATTTAAGGGCCTTAGAGCCAAGTAGTTCATGATTATTGTATTATGATGTAATCGGTGAATTGTGGAAGAGATTTGAATGGAATTGTGTGCTGGTAGAATCCATTAAGGATTTGGTTGGTTTTGAATTGAATTAGGTGAATGATATGAGCATTTGGGCATGCTAGAAAAGTAACGGAGTTACGGCGAAATTTCGATAGAAACCTAAGGAGTTTTAAGTGCTGTTATGAGTGAAGAATGACCCAGGGTTAACTAGGTGTTGTTAGGGATTGATTTGGTAGATTAATCACCCTAGAATGTTAGTGGAAGGTTTGGGTTAATTTGAACAAAAATCTGTAGTAATGTGGTGTTGGAGTGTCTTGGAATTTCTAGAAAAGGCCTACTGTGTGTGACCTTGAAAAGGGATGGACTTGGGTATTGAAAGTGCAGATGCCTAGGAATGAATGGTTATAGTCTACAAGTGAATTGGTAATGGTTGGGAGAAGGTTGTAAACTGTCATGGGAGTGTTGGTAATGCACTAGTGAGCAAAGTGCAGAATCTAAGAATGAAAATTGTTAATGGATCAAGAAAAGATTAAAAGGTTTGAGCAAGGATTTAAGAAGGTTTAAGGTGTGATTAAGGTGTTAAAACATGTTAGGAAACATGTGGAAAGATTAGGAAAGAATTGGGCAAGAATTAAGGTTGGAGTTGGGATTGAAAATGTCAAAATGTTGCAGAGTATAGCGGGGTCCGGGACTTAAGTCCAGGAAGTAGTCCCGGACCACCATGAAAAAACTGCCGAAATTGTGTTCCTGCTATGGTCCGGGACCTAGGTTGAGGATAAAGTCCCGGACCACCTTGAAATTTTAATCGAGAGTGAAACCAGCAGCTGGTCCGGGACTTTAGGTGAGTACAAAGTCCCGGACCAATGTGTAAATTACCCCCGAGAGTTCAGCAATGGTCTGGTCCGGGAGTTAGAACCCGGACCAAGACCCGGACCAAGCCAAATTTTCAACCGTGAGTGTTTTAAAGGCATTAAATGATGGGGATTGATTGGTGATGGTTTTAGATGATAATTAAGACTTGTTTGATGACATGTAAAGGTCATTAGGAGTATAACACAAGTGTTAGATTGAGTGAGAAAGAACTTAAGATCACATGAGTAAAGATAAGACAACGGGGTTAATTACGGGCGCGATAGTCGTTTAGATACCGTATTGCGTTAATTTTAATAGAAACGTTTGTAATGTAACCAGTTGTTCAGGAATTATCTGAGGAGCGTGAGATGACACGTTAGAGTAAATCCTTGGTGACAGGTATGGTTATCTTACAACTTGTGTCCTACCGAGTTGCACTCGGCTTGTGTGCTATTTGCTTGTGTGCACCGACCTAACAAGATAAATGCATGAAAACAGATATTGTATTGTATATCTTGGTGCCTTGCTGTTTCTTGTGTGAGCTAACCGTCTGTACCTTGAGTTTGCGATCTAACTTAGAATAGTAGATCAACTCCTGAAAGAAATATAAACAACGGTTAGAGAATCGAAACAAAACAGTCCACGAAATGATTCTATTAAGAGAATAACGACCGTTCAAACACTTGAACTCGTAAAATATAGTAAGACATGTGGGAATTAGTAAACTCCCTTTTTATGGTTAGTCGACCTCCTATATGAGGGTCCGACCCAACATGAGAAAATGACCAAAACTTCTAAGTAATGGAAGTATAGGGGCGACCCTTAAATCAGTGAATACAATGAATTAGGAAAACTTCCTAAGATTGTGAGATGGCATCAAGAGAGATGCTTCTGACTAGTATATATGAGTATATATTATTACTAATCCGAGAGTTGGGTTAGGGGGATTGTGAGTCACGTGTGCAAGGAAGAGGAAACAACAGAGCGTTTGTTTCTGATTTCGTGGTCGAACTCCCTTGTTATAGGACCGTGTGCCACATAGTGGTGCCCTGCGAGGTCGTGAGCCACATAGTGGTTCCCGTTTGGAGTGAGACTGGCAGAGCTTACCCGTCTTGTAACACCCCATCCAACAACAACACACTTAACAACAATCTGCAGCGGAAAATATACTTCATCACATTACTTAATCGTTGGTGTTACACGCCGTTAACCACCCACGTGGCTAACAAGGCTATTACATATACATTGTATCGGTCTGATGGACTAGATTCCCGAGCGACTACACATTACTATCCCTTTCCATTAACAACTAAACATACACATACCTTCCAACTGTACCGAGTATTTACAAACTGATGCCGATAACAATTTCGGTCTTACTACACCTACTATACATTTATAACTTAAATGATTACCCAGGTACAAACGACTACCCAGCCCTACTCTCGAACGGCTCCCAGCTCCTTGTACCTGAAATAGGAAAAAGAAGAGAAAATGGTGGCCCCCTAGGGGCTCAGCACCTTTGCTGGTATGGTAATCCCGCAGTCCGCATGCTACCGGGCCACGCACAACTAATTGTCGTCTTAGCATGCGGTTGACTATATTAGAATCATGCATGTAAATTATCAACACACAACACATCACATTCCACCACTATGGGCTCAACAAACAGATAACACATCCATACTTGATAAGTCACTCGTTGTGTTCACTAACCCTAGAGTGTTTCTCCTCTAATGGAGCTACTTCCTTAATAGACGATACTTACCCATTAATCGGGTTATCCTTAAACGCCTCTTATCATAAACTAGGATTCATATCCATGATCCACATACTCCACATTTTACAACATATAACATACACCACATAACAACACTTTTCACGTTTCAACGTGCACATAACATAACATCGCAATGGGAATTGCAGTACAACAATAACACATATCATAACGGGAACGATTCTCTTAGGAACCGACCCAAACATAGTTAATTCACTGGTGAGCCTAGAGAATGATGTCACCCTCATGAAAAACTCATTATACAACACTCATTACCGTCCTAATAGCCAGACGAGTAACTTAAGTTAAGATGGTTCGGATATGGTGACCCGAACACACCACATAAACACATGTTCCCCCTAAACCGATCATAAGTCAGAATAGCTAAGCTTTGGAGTAAGCTAATGGAGATCATAGCCCGTGAGGGAAACAACCATAATAGAGAGGAGGGTAAGGCTAAAAAGGATACCCACTCCCAAACAACGCGCGACCGGCCCAACCGGATTCCTCACCCCTGTAGTACATACTTACTTTTAGATATTAGTTAGAGCCCCACTATGGAGTCTATCACATCCACACACCATACAGTATTACAACTAGGTTAAACATACGAGGGAGGTCCTTACATACACACACAAATATCACACAATTAACACACGCATAGCCGTGGTTAGAACGTCCCATGGTTCGGGTCGTTTAATCCGAATACCGAACTCTCATGTGATCCTAGACTCAGTTAGCTAAGGTTTAACACTTTCGAGGTTAAATGGTATCGGAGTTGAACACGCCACATAAATGAATTACTATAAACTCATTATGTTTTATCTTACAACATGGCAAACATACAGAAAAACACATAGGCATACAAGCCGGTGTAATCCGGTAGGACACAGGTTGCAAGAAAACCATACCTTGGTCCTTGCTGCGTACGAGTCCCGCCAAACGTAGCTCCTAGACATGATTGACAATGTCGGTTAATTACTTATTAAGTTCCGGTTTACTAAACACTTTACACGATTGAATGACACGTTTTCTTTTGTTTAAACTCACACTTGGTTGTCAACATTATACCCACTAGGGTTTACTACTTAAACCACACTTTGTTTGTTTTTTTACATGTTTTGGGTCGTCCGACCCACCGTCCGACCCACAAACTGGGTCGGCCCGTTCCAGAAACTTTTTCCGTCTTTCAAATCCTCCCGTCCGACCCATGTCCGACCCAAGTCCTCTAGGTCGGACCATTCCATAAACATCAACAGGTGAATTAACAGGGGCCGTCCGACCCACCCTGGGTCAGACCACTGGGTCGGACAACACCAGGACTTGTCCAAAACTTGTCAAACTTCTTCCCAACTTTTCCTCAAGCCTCCTAATGTGTTCTAACATCATTTGGCACATTTAACCCTTCATATAACATCCATAAAACTCATTTTATAACTCCTTAAACACTTACTCTTTTCTTACCAAAATTCCTAACACTTAATGTTTTCTCCTTAGTTTCTCCAAGTGGTGTTTCATACCTATGATAACCACTATGCCAAGAATGTTTCCTCACCATCATAACATCATCTCCCAAACATCCTTTCTTACTAACTAAATTTCCTTGTTCACACCTTCTTAAAATTCCTTCCTCATATCCTTACCTAAACATCCTTCATTCCTTGTACATCAACATTACTAAAACCTTAAACGAACTTCTCCAAGACTTTATTACATCCCAAAAACACTCATTGAATCCCTAGAACTTCCAAGACAATACTTAAGCCCTTGTAACACTCTACAACACCTTAATACATGTTTTCTTCCCTAGTAACACTCATTCATTCCTCACATTTCCTAGTTCACCAAAGCTCATTTAAACACTTAAATCTTCTTATACATTACCCAAATTTTGCCATAGCTTCCCTTGTATATTCTCACATCCAAACACTTAGGTTTTCACCTTTAGTCATTCAAGAACACTTATATCCATCAAGGACATTCTCATACGCAAAACTTCACCCAATTACACCACATCACCATATAGTGCATAAACTTAAATTGCTTGGCACTTAGGCCCTTAAATAACCTAAACCTTAAACACTGAATTTCCCACATATATATTGCCTTTGACCTGCAAATACACTCAACATCACATATGCCCTTTAATAAACTCCTTGAGAGCATTTCTCTAGGTCATTTGCCATTGGCTCCTTAGGTATTTTATTAAGAAAATCAAGCTCATTTTTCCTAGGCATTTAAACTACATTTAGATAGTTTGTTTACCTCTTTTCCTTCACAAGTTTTTTTCATTGTCATCCCTTGCTCCTTCTTTGATAGAAAACCGGCAAGGCTTTGATTCCTTGTCAAACTTCTAATCAATGTACAAGCAAGGTAATGAGTATTCAAGCTTCATGCTTAAACTCATTGTAAACCCTAGGTTATATATATTGTCTTAACACATTAGGATAGTTGTTTTACCTTGGAAACAAAAGAGAGCTTGATTAAGCATCAAGAGAGGACTCCACCAAGCCCTTGAATGATTGGAATGAAGCTAGAACAAGCAAGATGAAGGCACCATAACTGGTGATTTTCGGCCACACACTAAAACAAGAGGAAACATTGATTTTCTTTGACTTTCCTTACCTTGAAGCAAAGGAGAATGACAAGGCATGAAAAGGTGAGCTCAAGCTCCAACAATGGTGAATCTTCATGGCACCGAAATGGAGTTCTTGAAGATTTGAAAAGAGAGAAGTGTAGAGCTTGGCCTAACTAAGACAAATATGGTCTTAGAATTTGATTTGGTATATGGAGCTAGAAGATATAAGAGATTGAAGATGGTGGTGTGAGTGGTGCTGTAGCAAACCGAGAATGGAGAAGAGAGGGAGGTTGGAGATGGTGGAAGTGAGTGGGAAAGGGAGAAATGAAATGAGGTGTTGCTTTTACAAGATATTTACCTTATAAAGTAGCTTTCTTCTTTTTACTTACTTTTCCTTCCTTTCCTTAATTGATTTCTTTTACATGTTGGTGACTCACCATAATAAAAACCGGCCCCCTTACATTACTTAGGGGTGTTTTGGTCTTTGTTGACCAATTAACTTACTTATATTGACTTATGTCATAAACTAGCATATTTTAGTTACTATTCACAAAAACAAGGCACATACTTGTGAATTTTTTTGATTTCCCATTGATTTAGACTTCCAAATGTGATACTAAGTAGTACACATGTTAATTAAAGAGTAATGATGGACATTTAGCCATTCAAAACTCATTTACAAGACAATTTTTCAAAAATGTGCTTTAAGACTCCTTAAAGCACATTTTGTGTTTTAACTTGTTTTCAAGCTTGGTTTTATTTGTTAATTGGTTTTATATATTCATTAACATATAATTAAGGTATAGGTATGACCTTTAGGTCTTATACAAATTTATCCCAAGCTTATAGCACATTTTTGCTCATATTGACTTTAAGGTATTTATTTGTGTTTTGTTTGGTTTAATTGCCTACCAAGGTTTCCTAAGGACTTAATTAGCCTTATTAAATCATAATTGAATATCACTAAGTCTTGGTAGGCTCTTTGGGTCCCAACCAAGTTCACTTCCAAGTTTAGAGCATGTTTTTGCTCAAACTGTATTTATGGTACTTTATTGTTCTCACCATGGTTTAAATTGTACACTGATGTTTCTAAGGCACTTTTTAGCCTTTAAATATCATAGTTTAGTATTTAAACAACATATCAAGGTTTGGGGTATTTCAATCTACCCCCCTTAAAAGAACTTCGTCCTTGAAGTTCACACTTCCCACACATTATTTGGATTAAAACACGGGGATCACTTGGAAATAAACTTCCATAACCAAACATACTTTACATCACAACCTCGGACTTAACGGTCCGGGTACATATACACATCCATACATAACATAACATACTCACATGATAACCTCGGACTCAATGGTCCGGGTATCTTAACAACATTTGCACATACATACAACCCTTAGACTCTTGGGTCTGGGTACCATAACAACATTTAGACCCATAGGTCTTGATAACATAACAGCCTTTAGACACATAGGTCTATGTAACACAACAACATTTAGACTCATAGGTCTTGATAACATACACTTTTGGAAATCAAGGTCAAAATAACATTTATTACACATACCACACAACATGTCATAGCATGTATAACAATCAAAAATATCTTTGATATACACTGTGATCCCGCAGAACCCGGTCGCGATGGACACCTTCTGGTCCCCGTTCCTTTGGGAGATCAAAACATTCACTTAATTTTTAACATATGTACTTCTCATGTCGCCGGTCCGAAGACAAAGGCTCATACGTCCTCAGCTCGTGAGCAAGTACTACAAAAATATTCTTTACTAGGTTAAGTATAAGAGAATCCTTTATTCAAAATATTAATCGATTGTTTTGGAAATACCAATTGAAAATCCTTTTTGAAAACGCAACACAACTCCAAGTCCAACTTATGCTCTTTGCTTCTTTTCTTAGCGTGGTTAGTTGTGACCACTTAAGGGGAGCTTCAAGAATCATCCAACCCTGATGTGATCAGCATCAGTGTCGAACTATCCTTCCACCCCATTTTGTGTTCGGCTTCCCTTGATCGCATGCAAATCAAGTTCCACTTCCCACTTCATTTTCAAGCATCAAGTAATACACTCATTTCCAATTTTCTATCTTTTTAATCATTCTAATCATGATCATAACATCTCCAAGGGATAGAACTTCGTCTATCAGTTATTTCCATTCACTTTAATGCTGTTACCTAGGGAATCTTATTCTCACTAGGTTCTATGTCGGTTTCATACCCTTTCATGAATCACTATATAGTATATATATACACATATATTTTATCAAAATACAACACACAGTTTCACATTTAGTGTCATATGAACATATAATGTCGGGGTTTTAGTTCCCCGGGAGTTTCTCTACTCCCCACACTTGTACTATCACACACAACTGTTAACAAATAAACACACTTATCACAATGGTATTCGCATCTTCTGTGCGCAATTACCACAATTAAACCATGAATGAATGCGTATGTTTACGTAACACACACACCAATCATCAAAACAAATTATCTTGTGCTATGCACAACATAAGTCACGTACACTTGTACGGTAATACACACTAAGTGGTTTTGCGCTCTACCCCCCTTAAAAGGGATTACGCCCACGTAATCAATCACTTAATCATTGGTTTAAAAAGTTCTACCATCGTGAAGTGTTTCAACTTCCACGCGGTCTGTTATACAATGTGTTCTGGTTAGAGGATCTTGACCATATTGGCGGTTTAGTCCCTAAACCAAGAATTCTCATTGGAGTTTGCTTTAACTCTTAACTGGTTTCAGTTCTGGCCTGTGAGGCTTCTAGGCGTTAATAATTAGCCATTTACTCATATTCGCTATTCACGTTGTACACTTGAATCACTAGTTCACTAGTGTCTGCTGCGCAACTCTGACAACTGTAGGGCGTAGTTTGCCCCATTCATTATTCTTATTGTATTGTACATCTCCAATTATCATCTTTATCTTGGTAATAACAGTTTCTCAACCGACGCGTGGTATCTCTTACCGTGAGCGAATTCGGTGAGTTTCAAGACTTTCCATCCACTTCTCTAATAACTTACTGCGTAAACTGCTACGTATTTCACAATGATTGATTTGTTCCCTTCCGACTTACTGTCGGTTGAGATTGAGCTGCTACCTAATGTGTAGCACTCTCTTGGTTATTTCCAACATTTGGGGCATATTCCATACCGATATTTGGCAGTTAGTGCTACTGTAGTCACTTACTGTTAATCATGCCTCCACATTTGGTTTTGTACATGTATTCTTTCATTGGTGCGGCCTTGCATTTCCTATGCATCGACCATTATAACATTATTCCTCCACAATTAACATGTTTCCAATTCCTAGCTATCCCACTCGATCATTATTGCGCAAGTGCAATACCAAAACACTCAGTCATACAGAGTGCAGAGGCGTAAACTCTTGACAGTAAATCTCTTATTAGCAATGGGATCCACATTGAGTTCGTTATCACATAGTACCTACCACTGGCTTATTGCCCAGTCTGTTTAACATCACTTACCTTGCATCTCCACTGAGTTTAACTCATAACTGGTCTTATCTGCCACATTATTATTCAACAATACTTATACAACGGTCGCTTGCTGCGCACCGTGCTCTTACTCATTGCATAACACTAACTTACATGGTATTTACTGTCACATTAACTTCCACACATATACTTACATTATTCGCATTATGGTTCGTCATTCATTTGGATGACTACCGAATGCTCCTTGAGCGTTGCTTATTCGAGTTACAAGCCGGCGTTATTCAGCTCGGTGCTTCACTTATACTCACATGCTTCTAAACTATATGTTCTCTCGCAATGATAACATGGTCAATCCTTAACATGTTTCTTGAACTTGGTTCACATAACTACCGCTGTTGCGGTCTCACAATGTTAAGAGGTATCCCCACTCTCTTAGCAGTGGTTCGTTATCCGCTTCACGTACTTATATTACATAGACTTCTACAATTGATTCAAATTTACATAACACATTTGCTTGTGGCTTAGTAGCCTTACTGCCTCGAGCTCTGCTCATTGTAGGCTACTCATACACATTTACTTCCCTGTACAACATTACATGGTTTGGATATCATATTGAGCTCCATGACAAGGTCGTTGCATTCTGTTTCCTTTCATGGGATGCCCCTTAGGATTGTCAGTCCGTCTCCTGACAACTTATGTCTAAACTGGGTGTTAGTTTCAACCCTTGTGTTTCTGTCATGTCATTTCGTACAATTATCGTTGATGTGAACACCCTTCAAGGATTGCTCCTGGGTGTTGCTAAGTTATGCCATTACATCTGGTTCGCACTTATTGGTATATTCAGTTAGCCACGCCATTTGCGTTCTTAACTGGCTTATTATCTTCTTCTGTGAAGATCAACATTTCCTGGTAGTGTAGGTACTCATTCTAGGAGTTTCATCCCGTTCATTGCACACTAATGTGTCCACATTAGGCATCTGCCTTGCCATGCACAGGCTGGGTCTCTGTTCCAGCTATCATGTTTATCCCTGAGGATCCTTAAGACATATACGATGTCTTTACATTACAGTTAGTGCACTTCGCACCTCTTGACTCTTAACATTTCCTTGAAAAGAATTCACTAATTCCTTTAGTCTCGTTAACTTAACTGAGTTCCTTTACTTCAACCATTCATGGTAATCTTTAGCTCTTGTTTGACTTATACTGCTGACCGTAGTACGGAGTCGACTACTTCCTGTGTTTCGGACTCTACTCGTATACATATGTGGGGTACCATACTGATACATTGCTACTTACCCAACTAACCCATAAATAGGTCTGTCAGGCCCACAAGCTCCTCACGGAGTGTGGTCGTCCCACATTACAGTTGGTACACTCGTAGTGTCCGTCACACGCCTAGGTGAAGTATTCTGTTGTCAACTCCCTTGTATTGTCTTGTGACAATATACATTCTGTGCTTCCCGAACTTAATCAAGGGAAAGTCTATCCACTGTTGTATTACCATGAACTCAATCCATTCCCTCGGGTTGTTACCCTTGGGTTTACCGGTTTCCTTTCCGGTTATTCAAAAGTAAACTGGGTATAACTTACCTACCGTGTGGCACTGAGGTGGGTGTAGGTCCTCTGGTTTGGTTTTTTAAAAGAAGGTAGAAAACGAGTATGGGTTTGAAAGAAAATTTGGTTTTGAAAAGAAAAGAGTTTGAATAAATCTGGGTTTGAAAGAAAAATTCTCGTGGTTCACAACGTCTTCTTGCCTTAACCAAATCTAGCTTCTTGCTGACTGGTGTACTTCCAATTACAAAGGTTAGGCTGTTAAGCCCTTCCACAGTTATAATGATCACACTTAACTTCGTGGTACTTTACCAAGTACTTTGTAGTTGTTAAAACTTCCCCGAACAGCCTTGTTATAGCAGCACTTGCCATGGCAAGTGCGCCATGCTAACTGGCTATCGGTTCAACACATACCGGTTGTGTTATTGTTTTTACCCGCACTGTCATCAGTGGCCTTGTTGGCCCTCACTTGATCCTACATTCTTGGCAATTAACCCTCTGGGCGACTTCTCACTGTATTCACATGATAATTATTAACTGGGGTGTCTCCCATTCTTGGAGACCCCTTTTTACTTAGTATTGTTTCCTCTTCGTAGCCCGTTCCACGCATTTGTCGTGGTCACTCAGACTTGTCTCTTGTTTGGGCACTACGTTGTAGTTCCTTTGTCGGTTGGTATACCGTTGGTGTATCATTTAACAACTGTGGTTCCGTAGACTCTCGTCCCGGGTTCCATTATTTCCCTTCTTGCCTGTTGCACGGTCGGTGCGTTGCAAGCTGGTTATTCTCGACTGCTCATCATGTCGACCCAGGTTGCCGGAAATTCCATTCTTCTATACACAGATTATTCACTCTTCGCTATGAAATGCGGTTAACATTGTTTAGATGGGAACCGTCTCCGGGATTCCCAGTTTTCAGGATCTACCGTATGACAGGTTCTCCGTACCCACAGTGGTATTTAATAACAGCCAGATCGGGTCCCCGAGTAAGAGAGGACTTCCATCTCTCTGGCGTTGTTTCCCAAGTTATAAAACAGGGATTTTGGAGGGCGGGTTGGACACTGTAGGTTTCCAGTACACGCTGGTAATTCCTAACTAGCGTATCTCTCACGCTATCACTCAACCCTTAACCCAAAGTACTATAATCCTAACTCGGTACTTCCTAAGCTCGGTAATTCAGTCATCAGAGCGATACTTCGCTCTGATACCACTTTTTGTAACACCCCATCCAACAACAACACACTTAACAACAATCTGCAGCGGAAAATATACTTCATCACATTACTTAACTCGTTGGTGTTACACGCCGTTAACCACCCACGTGGCTAACAAGGCTATTACATATACATTGTATCGGTCTAATGGACTAGATTCCCGAGCGACTACACATTACTATCCCTTTCCATTAACAACTAAACATACACATACCTTCCAACTGTACCGAGTACTTACAAACTGATGCCGATAACAATTTCGGTCTTACTACACCTACTGTACATTTATAACTTAAATGATTACCCAGGTACAAATGACTACCCCGCCCTACTCTCGAACGGCTCCCAGCTCCTTGTACCTGAAATAGGAAAAAGAAGAGAAAAGGGTGGCCCCCAAGGGGCTCAGCACCTTTGCTGGTATGGTAATCCCGCAGCCCGCATGCTACCGGGCCACGCACAACTAATTGTCGTCTTAGCATGCGGTTGATTATATTTGAATCATGCATGTAAATTATCAACACACAACACATCACATTCCACCACTATGGGCTCAACAAACAGATAACACATCCATACTTGATAAGTCACTCGTTGTGTTCACTAACCCTAGAGTGTTTCTCCTCTAATGGAGCTACTTCCTTAATAGACGATACTTACCCATTAATCGGGTTATCCTTAAACGCCTCTTATCATAAACTGGGATTCATATCCATGATCCACATACTCCACATTTTACAACATATAACATACACCACATAACAACACTTTTCACGTTTCAACGTGCACATAACATAACATCGCAATGGGAATTGTAGTACAACAATAACACATATCATAACGGGAACGATTCTCTTAGGAACCGACCCAAACATAGTTAATTCACTGGTGAGCCTAGAGAATGATGTCACCCTCATGATAAACTCGTTATACAACACTCATTACCGTCCTAATAGCCGGACGAGTAACTTAAGTTAAGATGGTTCGGATATGGTGACCCGAACACACCACATAAACACATGTTCCCCCTAAACCGATCATAAGTTAGAATAGCTAAGCTTTGGAGTAAGCTAATGGGAGATCGTAGCCCGTGAGGGAAACAACCATAACAGAGAGGAGGGTAAGGCTAAAAAGGATACCCACTCCCAAACAACGCGCGACCGGCCCAACCGGATTCGTCACCCCTGTTAGTACATACTTACTTTTAGATATTAGCTAGAGCCCCACTATGGAGTCTATCACATCCACACACCATACAGTATTACAACTGGGTTAAACATACGAGGGAGGTCCTTACATACACATACAAATATCACACAATTAACACACACATAGCCGTGGTTAGAACGTCCCATGGTTCGGGTCGTTTAATCCGAATACCGAACTCTCATGTGATCCTAGACTCAGTTAGCTAAGGTTTAACACTTTCGAGGTTAAATGGTATCGGAGTTGAACACGCCATATAAATGAATTACTATAAACTCATTACATGTTTTATCTTACAACGTGGCAAACATACAGAAAAACACATTGGCATACAAGCCGGTGTAATCCGGTAGGACACAGGTTGCAAGAAAACCATACCTTGGTCCTTGCTGCGTACGAGTCCCGCCAAACGTAGCTCCTAGACATGATTGACAATGTCGGTTAATTACTTATAAGTTCCGGTTTACTAAACACTTTACACGATTGAATGACACGTTTTCTTTTGTTTAAACTCACACTTGGTTTTCATCATTATACCCACTAGGGTTTACTACTTAAACCACACTTTGTTTGTTTTTTTTTTTACATGTTTTGGGTCATCCGACCCACCGTCCGACCCACAAACTGGGTCGGCCCTTTCCAGAAACTTTTTCCATCTTTCAAATCCTCCCGTCCGACCCATGTCCGACCCAAGTCCTCTAGGTCGGACCATTCCAGAAACATCAACGGGTGAATTAACAGGGGCCGTCCGACCCACCCTGGGTCGGACCACTGGGTCGGACAACACCAGGACTTGTCCAAAACTTGTCAAACTTCTTCCCAACTTTTCCTCAAGCCTCATAATGTGTTCTAACATCATTTGGCACATTTAACCCTTCATATAACATCCATAAAACTCATTTTATAACTCCTTAAACACTTACTCTTTTCTTACCAAAATTCCTAACACTTATAATGTTTTCTCCTTAGTTTCTCCAAGTGGTGTTTCATACCTATGATAACCACTATGCCAAGAATGTTTCCTCACCATCATAACATCATCTCCCAAACATCCTTTCTTACTAACTAAATTTCCTTGTTCACACCTTCTTAAAATTCCTTCCTCATATCCTTACCTAAACATCATTCATTCCTTGTACATCAACATTACCTAAACCTTAAACGAACTTCTCCAAGACTTTATTACATCCCAAAAACACTCATTGAATCCCTAGAACTTCCAAGACAATACTTAAGCCCTTGTAACACTCTACAACACCTTAATACATGTTTTCTTCCCTAGTAACATTCATTCATTCCTCACATTTCCTAGTTCACCAAAGCTCATTTAAACACTTAAATCTTCTTATACATTACCCAAATTTTGCCATAGCTTCCCTTGTATATTCTCACATCCAAACACTTAGGTTTTCACCTTTAGTCATTCAAGAACACTTATATCCATCAAGGACATTCTCATACGCAAAACTTCACCCAATTACACCATATCACCATATAGTGCATAAACTTAAATTGCTTGGCACTTAGGCCCTTAAATAACCTAAACCTTAAACACTGAATTTCCCACATATATATTGCCTTTGACCTGCAAATACACTCAACATCACATATGCCCTTTAATAAACTCATTGAGAGCATTTCTCTAGGTCATTTGCCATTGGCTCCTTAGGTATTTTATTAAGCAAATCAAGCTCATTTTTCCTAGGCATTTAAACTACATTTAGATAGTTTGTTTACCTCTTTTCCTTTACAAGTTTTTTTCATTGTCATCCCTTGCTCCTTCTTTGCTAGAAAACCGGCAAGGCTTTGATTGCTTGTCAAACTTCTAATCAATGTACAAGCAAGGTAATGAGTATTCAAGCTTCATGCTTAAACCCATTGTAAACCCTAGGTTATATATATTGTCTTAACACATTAGGATAGTTGTTTTACCTTGGAAACAAAAGAGAGCTTGATTAAGCATCAAGAGAGGACTTCACCAAGCCCTTGAATGATTGGAATGAAGCTAGAACAAGCAAGATGAAGGCACCATAACTGGTGATTTTCGGCCACACACTAAAACAAGAGGAAACATTGATTTTCTTTGACTTTCCTTACCTTGAAGCAAAGGAGAATGACAAGGCATGAAAAGGTGAGCTCAAGCTCCAACAATGGTGAATCTTCATGGCACCGAAATGGAGTTCTTGAATATTTGAAAAGAGAGAAGTGTAGAGCTTGGCCTAACTAAGACAAATATGGTCTTAGAATTTAATTTGGTATATGGAGCTAGAAGATATAAGAGATTGAAGATGGTGGTGTGAGTGGTGCTGTATCAAACCGAGAATGGAGAATAGAGGGAGGTTGGAGACGGTGGAAGTGAGTGGGAAAGGGAGAAATGAAATGAGGTGTTGCTTTTACAAGATATTTACCTTATAAAGTAGCTTTCTTTTTTTTACTTACTTTTCCTTCCTTTCCTTAATTGATTTCTTTTACATGTTGGTGACTCACCATAATAAAAACCGGCCCCCTTACATTACTTAGGCGTGTTTTGGTCTTTGTTGATCAATTAACTTACTTATATTGACTTATGTCACAAACTAGCATATTTTAGTTACTATTCATAAAAACAAGGCACATACTTGTGAAATTTTTGATTTCCCATTGATTTAGACTTCCAAATGTGATACTAAGTAGTACACATGTTAATTAAAGAGTAATGATGGACATTTAGCCATTCAAAACTCATTTACAAGACAATTTTTCAAAAATGTGCTTTAAGACTCCTTAAAGCACATTTTGTGTTTTAACTTGTTTTCAAGCTTGGTTTTTTTTGGTAATTGGTTTTATATATTCATTAACATATAATTAAGGTATAGGTATGACCTTTAGGTCTTATACAAATTTATCCCAAGCTTAGAGCACATTTTTGCTCATATTGACTTTAAGGTATTTATTTGTGTTTTGTTTGGTTTAATTGTCTACCAAGGTTTCCTAAGGACTTAATTAGCCTTATTAAATCATAATTGAATATCACTAAGTCTTGGTAGGCTCGTTGGGTCCCAACCAAGTTCACTTCCAAATTTAGAGCATGTTTTTGCTCAAACTGTATTTATGGTACTTTATTGTTCTCACCATGGTTTAAATTGTACACTGATGTTTCTAAGGCACTTTTTAGCCTTTAAATATCATAGTTTAGTATTTAAACAACATATCAAGGTTTGGGGTATTTCACGTCTAAAGAGGTAAGCTGGGTATTATAGGTTAGGAAGAGGAAACATGAGAGAATGTTTCTAATTCCGTTATGAGATTATAAAAGCCCGGTGGTGAGACCTATATGTGTCTCTGCGCGGAGGCCTAAGAGGCTTAACTTAAGAATTATTCAAGAGAATAATAATTGAGAAAAACTAGATCGAGACCGAGAGTGTCTATAAATCTAGGAGACAAGTAAACTATCCTATTGAAATGGATAAGTTAGCGAATAATGAGAATGAGGCTTACTTAAGATAGGTTTCTCAAGGCCTAAAGAACAAGGTAAATTAATCTAATGAACTTGATGTGTTACCCATGTTGTTAGAATTCTATTGTTTGAATACTTGTTGAATGCGAGCATTTTGTGTGTTTACAACATTTCATGTCATGATTTAAATAAAATCAATCGCATGTTCAGATGACAATTAGTTGGGTGTGACCCGGTAGTAGCGGGTTGCACGTCTACCATACCAGCAAAGGTGCTGAGCCTCTTCGGGGCCACCCATTCTATTTCAGGTACAATGGAGTCGGTTGCCGTTCGAGAGTAGGACGGGGTTGCTGTTATGCATGGGTAGATTTATATAATTACGTTTGTAATTGTAATGGTGTAAGACCGAAATGTTATCGGCAATTAGAATGTAAAGACTCGGTATATTGGATTGCAATGTTGAGTGTTGTATCGACTGGAGAGTGGAATATGACTCGGTTTAGAAATGAAGTGATGATTGTATTTGTTTAAGTACTCGGGTATTCTGGTCCATCAGACCGGTGTTGTTATTGTTTAGGCCTTGTTAGTCACGTAGGTGGCTAACGGCATTGTATCACCCACCGTTGTTTATGGATTTTTCCGTTGCGACTGTAATGAGGAACGAGACGATTACGAGTGAATCGTGTAATTAGCGGTAGGGGTGTTACATATAGTGTATTAATACTTAGCGTATACGTATGTATATTCCAGAGCTGAGTATAGGACGGACACGGGATTTGGACGTCTGCTCTTTCTCTTCGTTAGGTGTACGGTATGCTATTGTGTGGTCCAAATGTCCTGAGGGTTTCCTTGGGTTCAGACATCTTTGTATATTGTTGATAAGAGTGATATGTGTATGTGATTATACGATTTAATTGCTCGACACCTCGCGTTATTAACTATGCGCGAACGTCTTTCGAACTAAAGTAATACCGATTGCAACTCAACTTAAGTTACGAGTAAGATTAGGAAAGATCATTACTTATGAAAGTTCAATGAAATATCATATTATTCATAATCAATCTAAGTGGATAACTTAGGAAAGAGATTTGGTAGTACCAATCTCTAGAGCACATGTATTTGAACATGAAATGACCTAGATGACTTCTAGGTATTGTGTAAGACCTAAATGACAACTATATAATTAAATATTCAATATAACCTAAGAGTATATCTTAGGTGAGACGATTAAGCTACTTAATCACATGGTGAGAATTGGTATATGAGGAGAAATCCCAAGGTAGTCTCAGACTACCTGGCTGCGCAGAGTGATCACTAGAGATGGACTCCCAAATCGTGTCCACTCATGGAAATCCAACGAGCCACATTTGATCATTGGTCAAGAGGTACTGCTGTTGGCACATGGCTTCGGCCGCTTAAGACACCTTTATTAGGCAATGAGTTAAATCCAGAGATCTTCGGATCGTTAGTCGGAGGGCACTGCTATTGGTACACACAGGTCGACTGTCCAATTAAATAAGTAATATGAATTATAAAGGGGTTGTCCTAACACGACACCCGACATGAGTTTAAGTGTAAACGTAAAACAAATGAGATTACGAGTATTAGTTATACCTTAGTACGAGACTTATATAAACCTCGTAAACATGGATAACGAACAATGGGCCTCGAAGGCCGAGTGACGAGAACCGTTCACAAGAAAATTACTCTCACACCATTATCGTATTTACTCGTACTGTTTTGATAATGTGGAATGATGTGGTTATATTGGATGAACGGCTGAGTGTTTAATTATAGCATTTACAGTTTTTCATATGATTGTAAAATGGAACAACATGAAATGAACCGCATATTAAGATGGCTAAATGGCTTAAGGAATCTAAAGGATTCTAGGATTACACTTTAGCATATTCAGCGGTTGTGCTGAGCCTATACGACAAACATATTACAGGAACTTGATCGAGATCGGAA
Source organism: Limonium bicolor (assembly GCA_023374045.1). NCBI lineage: Eukaryota > Viridiplantae > Streptophyta > Magnoliopsida > Caryophyllales > Plumbaginaceae > Limonium > Limonium bicolor. The sequence goes on from CM041781.1 coordinate 171,366,925, forward strand.
GCCGGAGTGCGGGATGATTTGGGTAGTAAGCGGTTATTTTATTATCACACTTTCGAACTTATTTTGTATTATGTACCACGGTTATGTACAGTTGGGAATACTTAGAATGCTCACTTGTCTACATATGTGGATATGGATTTTGATGGTGTATATACGGTTAACTATCTCTAGTCATCACAGTGGTTATGAATAATGTGGTAATTGGACGCTTCATTACTCACACTCACATGGGTGAGTAATGGAGGTAGCACCCGAGTTAGTGTTTTATTGTATTTCTTCCGTTGTACTATTGTATTAAGTTTGGACAGATTATACCGAGATTGTGATTATGGTGAGTTTACGAGTTAGGAGTGTTACATTAATTTCCAATTTGACAGTCTATAAAAGCTAGTGAAATAGAAAGGGTTGCCTCCTTGAAATGTAACTTCAACAGAGATGTGATGTGGAGATAAATTCACTTGCTTAATGTCTGATCCATCCTTCCACATTATAGCTAGTCCACTGCTTTTACCATTACTACTAACAGTAAAACCACAATAAAGAGAAAACTTCTCAAAAAAAACTGGCTCATAGCTTCATGAGATCCGTGGGTCTTAATTAAAAAGATAACATAAGGGTTGTAGCTTTGGATTTAGCTTTTAACCAAAAAAACCCCATTGAGGCGACCCAAACCCCTGTAGTTAAATAAAATGCAACTCATTTTAGGGGGCACCCTTACATAGCCTAACCACTTGTGAATAGCTCCATGAAGACATAAAAAAAGGTGAAACCAACGACAACTTCTATAGACACGGGACTAAAAACATAGAGGGGCTCGATCAACCAAATAGACAACTGAGAAAAGTAGGAAGTCCCGAGAAACAACCAATCTCGGCCGTACTTTCTTTCTAAATCAAAACCTTACAACCCTGTAACAAAAAACCAGCTGGTGGAGAAAATCATCACTCCTAGATGAGAGAAAAGGTGGAACTTTTCTCACATTCTTGCTACTACGAAGAAAATCATACAAAGAGAAATGAAGCGTTCAGCACCGACAAAATCAACTCCACACTTCAATCAGTTTGGCGACAACTCACTTTCCACTGTTGCTACGATGATGACTACAATCAGGAGGAAAATTGACGCAGGGAAGAGCTCTTCTTTCACGCCAATCGTTACTCAAACTAGACCAAAGACTGCCGGAGAGACCCACAAAAACCTAGATAAAATCACTCTGAATAAACAAAAGTAAACATGAGACATCTCTCATAAATCACCTCTTTTAGGAGAGAGCGGTACCCGGATGAATACTTACTACTCTTGGTAGGGCTGTCAAAATTTGACCCAACCCGAAAACCCATTCGTTTTATCCGAACCTGAAACCCTACTGAACCCGAAAATATTTAAATATAATGAACCCGAAACCCGATTGGATAAAACCCGAAATGACCCGAAAAATTTATAACCCGAAACTGACCCGAACCCGAAATGACCCGAAATAATAATAATTAAAAATTAGCCAAACTTGAATAACATGAAATAATAGTGACCATAAATTATCCCAAACCTGAACGACCCAAATAAATATGACAAAAAATTTGATTTAAACTTAGTATATCTGAATGAAATTCAGAATAGGCGTTGTATTGAAAGTTCTACAATATATATGTTGTTTATTCTTATAGAAATTAGGTATATATTTATATTATAATTTTTCCAAAAAATATTACCATGACCCGAAATAACCGAAACCCGATTCTATCTGACACTATTACAACCCGAACCCGAATGACCCGAACCCGAAATGATATGAAAGTTTAATGACCCGAACGGATATTGACCCGAAAAGATATGACCCAAAACCCGAATGGATAACCCGTTTGACATGACTAACTCTTGGTTCTTTACCCTGATCTATTTTAACATGGGTAACTCATTAAAAAAAACAATAGATATGACAACCCTTACTTATCCAAACATAAAAATCACATACATAAGAGTAATATATGCGAATAACCACAAGCGACTTCCGTAAAGTGATATCCCGTGGCGTTATTATTATTATTATTTTTTGAAAACCTCCCGTGGCGTTATTATTAGTATCAAAATTGACACAAAAAGTTGTTAAGCCATTTTCCCAACAAAGCTTCCTTCCCCGTCCCAGTGGCGGCCGTGAGCGCCCAACCTCCTGTCCTCGCCACAAAGAGCGCCAAAAACAAGAAGGCAACTACAAAAATCGGTTTTATAGTTACACAGTGCTCGAAACCTCAACTCCAGCCAGTCAGCGCCCCTTCCAGATGACCACCGCTGCTATTCTACCCGGCTTCTTCTGCCCGGGAAATCATCAGCTACCTGGTGCCCGCAGCAGTCTCTCTTCGATCACTCCAGTTTTCGTTCTTCCTTCCTCTTCCATCCCGTTTCCGTCTATTTCGGCCTCCCAAGCTCGATTGCGCTACAAGTTTCGTCTCCGTTCCATCAGTGCTCTGTCTGTACAGGTCAGTGTCCGGCCTCCACGGCTGCCCATGAGCTGTTTGTGTATATTACTCTTCGAACATGTGAAAGAGTTTTTCTATAATGTGTCTTTTTATCTTTTGGTCAGGAGAAAGTCAGTCGAATTAAGAAAACGTGGAGCGATGCTACTAGTTTGAACTTCTGGGTTGTCAAGGACTATTTTCCTCTCGTGGTTTCAGTTAATGCCCTGGAACCGCTGATGCTGAGCCTCTCAGATGATCAGGTTTCGGTAATTAATTGCAGTCTCGTTAATGCTTTGCGCTGTCCTCAATCCTTAAACTTTCTCTCTACACTCTCCGTGTAGTTAAGAGCGAAGACAGATGAATTTCGTGTCAGGCTGAGGAAAGGGGAACAACTTGCGGATATCCAAGATGGTAGCTGCACTATTCATCTTGTTAAACTCTTCAATAGACAAGACGCTGGCCATATTATCTTGTCTAAGAATTGAATTGTGGTGTTCCCCATGCAGAGGCGTTTGCTGTTGTTCGTGAAGCTGCAAGACGGATGCTTGGAATGCGTCACTTTGATGTGCAGGTTGCCCTATGTTTGAATCTTTGTTTTTGTGTGGTGACAGTGATGTTCCAAGATTTTGATCTTTTTCACAACTCGATAGATTAGTATTTGATGCTTCTCTTTGTGGTGTTATTCATTCTGCATCTCGTGTTTCTAGATCATAGGTGGTGCAGTGCTACATGATGGCTCTATAGCAGAGATGAAAACAGGTGAAGGGAAAACATTAGTATCCACATTGGCAGCATATCTCAATGCCTTGTCGGGAGAAGGTGTTCATGGTATTTTTAACTCTTCCGCTTCTTATTTTTGTTTTGATGCTGATGATAAATGATCCTATCGACGGCCTTCTAAAGAATGGGCATAGATATGGGTTCATGAACTTTGCTAGGGACTAGCAGTTTCATAAGTACCATGAAGTGACTTTACCTAACTGCAGATAATTACATCAGTGTGTCCGCTAAACTTAAAAAATCATATCAATGATGCTTCTCATTTGCTAGACATACTCTCCTCTAGTAGTTTTTTACCTACTAGGAAAAGCAAAGCTGATACGTATGATCTTTCTGTTAACAGTGGTAACTGTGAATGATTACCTTGCTCATCGGGATGCAGAGTGGATGGGCCGTGTCCATCGCTTCTTGGGTCTTTCTGTCGGTCTTATACAGGTTAAGAATTCTCTTTTAGTTACAATAAAAATCTTATGTTCATATGTTATTTATAACTTTAAGCATTTGTACTTACGTCCTTGAATGGTTTAACTACAGTTTTGGTCTTGATTGGGTTTTTTAACTTTTCATTTCAGAAAGGAATGTCAAATAAAGAAAGGAGATCTAATTACGGATGTGACATAACATATTCCAACAATTCAGTATGGTGTTTGTTCCCCTATTAGCTTTCAATATGCATTCCAAAAATGCCTCTCTTGCATATTTACATTAGCTTGGTAGTTGCCATTGCTTATGGTTTCTAATTGCTAAATTTTGTGTACATTGCCCTGTCCGCGACTTGACTCACCGCATGAATGTAATAGTTCTTTGGTGCTCGTGTATTTGTGTCTGTTTCAGGAGCTTGGTTTTGATTACCTTCGAGATAATCTTGCTGCTGATCATGGGCAGTTGGTGATGCGGTGGTAATACTTAGATGCCATTCCACTATTTCTTGTATTTCTTTGTCTTGTACTGAAATACCAGGGTGAATATATGCAACACAGGCCAAAACCATTTCATTTTGCAATTGTGGATGAAGTTGATTCTGTCCTCATTGATGAAGGAAGAAACCCTCTACTTATAAGTGGCGAGGCAAGTTTAGCATCTATAGATACTAATATATGTTCCTAGACCTTGGGTGAATGTCTACTGAAAAGCCCCGCTTTTGATAGAAGCTATTGCTGTGTAACTTCAGGCCAGTGAAGATGCTCAAAGATATCCTGTTGCAGCAAAGTTGGCCGAGTTGCTTCTGCGAGATGTTGTGAGTAGATGAGAATTAATCATTTAGGTCCTAATCTGTGCTAGCTTTCCATCATCACCAGTTACTTTAAAACACACAATTGGGCAGCATTACAAGGTGGAGCTCAAGGATAATTCGGTAGAGTTAACAGAGGAAGGCATCTATTTGGCAGAGAGGGCGCTTGAAACACATGACTTATGGGATGAAAATGATCCTTGGGCTAGGTCAGCTCCTTGTTAATAGAGCTTTCTAAGTGTGGTGTATGTCAGAAAATGCTCTTCAAACAAATTACATTCTACTATGTTTTTAAATTGGCATTTAAGGTGGAAAATCAAACCACAAGAAATTTGTACCGCAGTATTGGTGAAATATTATTTGATGTCTTGACAAGAAGGTGGATAGTAATTTCTTGCTTTCTTATATTCAAGTCCTTGCTGTAGATGTTCACTACTTACTGGCCCTTTCGGTGTTTTGCTGGACTCTTCTTTTTGTGGTATCGTTGGTATTTTGTAGGTTTGTTATTACTGCTTTGAAGGCTAAGGAGTTTTACCGTCCGGATGTACAATACATTGTGAGAGATGGCAAAGCTATGATTATAAATGAGGTAATAGAAGACTTCTTATTGCACCTTACATGTGCTATTTCTTGCGTATCTACTGTTTTTCCAGTTTTAAATACTTTTATTGGCTATTATAGCACACTGTGTGTTTCAAAAGAAACCGACGCCGGGACACGATCTGATTTTGAACATTTTATGATAATCCATAGGGAGAAAACACTTGATTCAGGACATCAACAGCCACTGGATATATACACCTTATGAATTTCAACTAGAAGTCTAAAAGTAGGAAGCTTCATGTTGAACAAATTTCCACTCTAACTAATAGAAAAAGGTAGAAGGTCTGATAAAATTACAAGTGGTATGATAAAACTTTATTAATTGAGAGATGGTAATGGGGCTGGGTTGGTTAGTTTTTTTGTAAGTTTTGGCACTGGCTTCATCTATGGTGTCTAAGGGAAGATGGAAGAAACTATTTTTAGAGGCTCAATGCATCCGGGGTGATCATCTGGACACACTAGGCGGCTTCAAGAGGAAGAGTCATAAAAGATGATTTAAAGAGATAATAAAGTAACAACAGTAGAAATAAAAGAGTGATGCGTAAGAAAATTAGAGAATCGAAGAAAGAAGAAGAGAAGAAGGAGGAAGAAAGGGGAGGGGTAGTAGAATACAAAAGTAGTAGGAAGATGTAGAGAGGAGAGAAGGGGCAGGAATGAAAACTTTTCCTGATACCAAACTATTATTGATCAAGTTGTTAGGCCTGGCCGCCCGACGTGGGCCCACCTGAATTTTTTCTGGCCATGGACAAGAAAGCAGGCTTGCAATTGAAAACCTATGGCCTGTGGGCAAGCCTGGCCCCGTCCGACCTTCGTTTCATAATCATCGAATACTAATCCTAAAAGCAAGAAGATAAAAGATTAAAATAACTTAAGTTTATCCCATTAGCTAGTGATAATAGAATGCATACCACCAAATTATATACCCTACTATCTACAGATAATTAACTATCTAAAATTTCTAATATTATGTAGAAAATAATGAATCGTATCTAAAATTATTATACTTCTTTATCTCTAATCCAACAAATTCAATCTGTAGTCCTGGCATGATTCCTATCTTACTTGAGATTCGATGTCCTTTGTAATTCTATTTTATTTTCTCAAGACACCTCTTAAATTCATTTGAAATGGAAAGTCTATGTATTTATCAGTGTTCTAGCAGTGTGATCCTACCAACTTATATTAGCCATCTGTTTTTTCAAAGATCGATGCATTCCATAGATAAAAATGTAAGCCAAGATAATATATCATTCTCTAGTTGAGCAAAGATCATTGTAGTTGACAGGCCGAGTTGAAGAAAAAAGAAGATGGTCAGAGGGTATTCATCAGGCAGTAGAGGCTAAAGAAGGACTGGAGATTCAGGTAAATTGTGTTCGCTTTATTGAATACTTCTGTGTTTTGTTTTGCGTTTCCTTGGATGGATCAAATTGTCCACCTTTTTTTGTAATCGTCACCTGCCAGGCTGATTCAGTAGTTGTGGCTCAAATCACATATCAGTCACTCTTCAAGCTGTATCCAAAACTATCAGGGATGACTGGGACTGCAAAAACAGAAGTAAGGATATCAAATCAAGCTTTAGTTCTCTTTTGAGCAATATTGGCGTACCCCTACTATCATTTATCTTATTGAATAGTTGCTCCCTCCTGCCCCCTCCCCTGTTTCGTTTTTTTTTTTGTAGGAGAAGGAGTTCCTTAAAATGTTTCAAATGCCAGTAATTGAAGTTCCTACTCATCTTCCAAATATCCGCAAAGATTTGCCGATTCAGGCTTTTGCTGTGAGGCATTTGATACTCAATTTTGGAGTTATTTTCCTCTTTATCTGAGCAGAGTATGTCCATCAATGACAAACTTTAATGTTTGTTGTAGACTGCAAGAGGGAAATGGGAACATGCACGTGAAGAGGTTGAAGATATGTTTACACAGGGCCGTCCTGTTTTAGTTGGAACCACCAGGTAATCTTCTAAAGTTTTATCGCTAAAGATTCGTTGTCTCCCCTGTGACGGGACATGGTGTGTTTATGAACCAAGCTCTGGAATCCTTGCCAACAGAAACTTGGAACATACAGTAACTCTATCTTACAACATTGAACTAAAAAAGCCCTAATGTTGATGATCCATAATTTAAGCATCATGTAGTTGCTTTAGATGTATTTGCTGTTTCTTTGCGCAGTGTTGAGAATTCAGAATATTTATCGACTCTTTTAAAGAGACGGGATATCCCACACAATGTTCTGAATGCGCGTCCGAAGGTTTCATATAACTATTCCCTTATATCTTGGAGTTACGCCACTTTTTCTCTTTGATAATATGTTTTCTTATACCTTTGAAACATCAAACAGTACGCTGCCCGTGAAGCTGATATTGTGGCTCAAGCTGGGCGAAAGTATGCTATTACTATCTCCACAAATATGGCAGGCAGAGGCACTGATATAATCTTGGGTGGAAATCCAAAAGTATGGTTCTAATTTTTTTGAAAAGAAAAAGTATGCTCCTAATTGATTCTTCTTGTTGATGGTTTATATTACCATGATGTGTGCAGTTGCGAGACATGGGCGCTGTTTGGATAACTAGCTGATAGCTTTTCTATAACGAGGTAGAAAGTAAAAAAACAACAGAGTATAAGTAATAAACAAAATGTAAACTTGTTTTTTGAGCCTCTGAGGGAAAAGATTTACGGCCACGTTTTACCCAAGATGGCCTGATGTCTTTTTGTGGTGGGCCCAGTAGATAGGTAAACTAAGACTTTAACAGTGGTCTGATGTTTAAATTCTAAGAATAACTACACAATAAGACCATACTCGTAGATACTAATGAAACTTGACCATCCTATAATTTTTTTTCTTAGAAAAAATAACAATGAGAATCATGATCCTAATTTATTTAGAAGTCCTAAATTAAAGACATAGTGTCACTTTAGTTTTGAATTTTCTCATAAAAGCTTCATATATTAGTCAAATCCTAGAAACTTGGATAGTAACTAATTAAATATCATTTATCTACCTACTCTTTCTTAATATATATCTTTTGTATTTATTGTTCTCATATTACTTGATTTCCATTTCCTTGAGGGTGAAGGTAAGAAAATATATCTGTAATCACTATACTCCCATAATTTCCTAGAGCATCATTTTATTGTGCTTATATGTTGCTGCTCACCAAAACTTCTCACGAGACTGTTGGCGTTGCTATGAGCATCATACGTAACTTACTCCATTTGCGGTTTTAATCTCAAGATGCTTGCCAGAGAAATCATAGAGGATAGCTTGCTCTCATATCTAACTGAAGGGAGTCCTGATAATGTTGAAGTTGACGGTGAACCCAGTTCACAGCCGGTAGTTTGCTTGAACAAATTTTAGAAGATCATGCAGTATTTTTTGTAAAATTTTTTGTTTATTTTTGACTTTCACTGCCATCAATGGCATATGTAGGTGTTGTCTAAAGTTAGCCTTGCAGCATCCACTCTCCCTTTGCTTGCCAAAGCATCCTTGATTGGTTGGCCAACTTCACCTTTATAATACCAACCATTTCATGCAATCTACAGATAATCTTCCTTGTTCTTTTTTCTTTTTTTGGGTTCCTCATACTGCACTTGTGAGCATCATCTCTCATATAATTTGAAACACGCAGCCAAGTATGTCGGTAAGAGTGAGGGGAAAAGCTGGACCCATCAGAAAGCAAATTCTATCATCGTGGAGTCTGTCCAAATGGGTGAATCTCTTGAATATGAGGAGCTAAAGAAGGTGGCTAATGAAGAATCTGAAATGTATCCCCTCGGTCCAGCAATTGCACTTGCTTATCAATCAGTATTGAGAGACTGTGAACTTCACTGCTTGAAAGAAGGGGCTGAAGTGAAACGGCTAGGAGGGCTTCATGTTATTGGAACATCTCTACACGAATCTCGTAGAATAGATAACCAGGTTCATAATCTCCAACTTCCTGTCAGACATGCATGTGCACTGCGGTCAGACTTTTATGTGCTTGCTTTTGTTTCACCAGAAAATTGTGTTGATGAAATCTGCAGTACATATCTTCCTAGCTTAATGCTTTTCGTATTATATTTTCTGTATGGGTGATTTTTATATCTACTGGGTATAATTGTTTTGGGAGTTAAAAGTGTATCCACTATTATCAAACAACTAGAGGCTAGAAAACTGTTGCCTAGTGTCATCATACTTTAAAGAGCTCCTTTAAGAGTCTTCTGTGGTCACTTGAAACGCTCTTGGTGAATGAAGGTGACATGTATTCGTATTGCTTTAATGATTTTTAAAGCGGATATCATATTCTGGGGTTAACTGTGGCTCTTGTCGCTAGTACCTCCCTGTATGGGTGTGTAATTGATTTGACTTTTTAGTTTTGGAAAAACGAACTGGTTGCTATTGCCTTGTGTATATTAAAGATCTCAGGTGCATGTGATTGAATTTAAAACATAATTTGTTCTAAAAGATATTGACACATTCATCTTGACAGCTTCGTGGCAGAGCAGGTAGGCAGGGGGATCCTGGATCAACAAGGTTTATGATCAGGTATAATGTTTTTCTTTTCTTGTTCCTAGTTGAATGCAAGGCATTGCATCATACTTAAGCTAGCAGCTTCTGAACTTTTCGGTAATATTTTGGAAAGGTATCGTAAGAGTCTAGTACTAGCTGGTGAAGGATTAGAACTTCATCACCCCCTTCAATTGATTTGAAGGTTCTCGTTGGAACTCTACTTAAAAAAACAACAAAGAATCAAGCTTGCTTACTTTTTGATGTATAGTAGTTAAAATTTACTTTCTTAATTATATATACACCTCCTTAACTACTTTGATGTAATTAAGGAGGTGTAGCTGGTAGGACCATAGCTTTTAGATTATGATCTATGATGGTTTGCTGGTTTTGCCTGGAAGTGGTTATGCATGGAGAGGGGCTGTGCATGGTAAAAAGTGTGAAACACATGCTTCTTCTGAGCAGTATGGAATCCATAGAAGATGAAGAATGAAATGGTGTTTGAAGGGAAGACACTGGTTTTAGATTTGGTAATCCGAGTTACAAAGCTTCACATTTGAAATTGGACAAAGACTTGGTGGTGGGATTTTCCCATCCAATCGGCTATGTTTTGTAGATCGAATGGAATAGGAAACTGTATTTGAAAAGAAGGGAGGACATTAGTATGACATTATGAATTTGCCATTCAATGTGCATTTGTATGTGTTATAATCTGATTCTGTTTATTTGCATTATTTAGTCTTTGTTACAGAGTGAATATATAGGTAGATATTATTTATTCTGTTTGTTACAGAATAAATAGATAGTTAGATATTACTTGTTCTCTTTGTTACTGAATAAATAATTAAGCAGATATTATTTGCTCTATTAGCTACATAATAAAAAAATAGATAGATTATATTGCATAGTTAATAGAAAGCCAAAAACTCTAATCTGTCTAAAGGGCTGTATAAGTAAGGCTCTTGCCTCTTATTTGAGACATACGTGATTAAAACTTCGTCATGGTATCAAAGCAGGATTGATCTGCCGTTGCTGTCATCCTCTCTTTCTGCATCTATCTCTAGGTGTGCAAATCTGCAGCCACCATCTTATGCTCCCTCTACTAAATCTCTCGTCGAACTACACCTCTCAAACAATTTTAGAAGCTACTTCTCTCTTCCCGAGTGATCTTATCATCCGTGTATGAAAGTTATTATGTCGAGTGAAGACAAAACACAGTATAAACCCAAAAAGTGGACCTGTTAAGCATTAATAGTGCGTATAAGTTCAGTGGGAAGAATTATCTTACATGGGCTCAATATTTGAAGGTTTATCTCATCAAGAAAGGCGTTGTCTAGCATCTCTTAGAATCCAAACCAGCAGCTGATGACTTACAGTGGTCTGAAATAGACGCCATATGTCATGGCTGTTGGAGTTGATGGATCCGAGTATCAATGTCACCTGCATGTTCATTGGGACTGCAAAAGAGATACGGGTCTTCATCGAGCAATCATACACTCATGCCAAGGATGTAGCACCGCTGTTTGATCGACTGTTATATAAACCACAACTCATCAAGGTGAGAAAAAGTCACATAATATGCTACAACATTGCAAGAATGGTGGTCTGAAATTGATCAATGTTGCAGCGTCAAGATGGTGTCTATTGAGGATGCCAAAACCTTCAATCAATTTCTGGAGAAGGGTAGGTTGTATGTCTTTCTGGCTGGTCTGAATCCTATCTATGATCAAGTTAGGATTCAGATTCGTGCTCAGCAGAAGTTGCCTTCTTTTAGCATAAGTGATCTCCTCAATGATGGCCGAAGAATGTAGAGGAATTGTCATGCTGGAGAATACACAAGTAAAGAATATGTTGAGAGTAAAGCCTTTCACTGCCAAGGAAAGGAAGAAAGGACAAAGGTTCTGTTGTCATTGCAAGATGTCCAACCATAGAAGAAGCAATGCTGGCAGTTGTTAATGCCAAAGACTACTTCATACAGTCCCTAATCAGTTTTCTTCATTCAAAAGGCATTATTCATGAATCTTTCTTGTGTGTATACACCATGACATAATGGGGTAGTCGAGCAAAAGAATCGTCATCTCGTAGAAGTTACTCAAGCCTTGTTGTTCAAGTTGAATGTGCCACAATTTTACTGAAGGGAAGCTGTTCTTGCTTCATGTCACCTTATTAATCATCTTCCTTCTTGGTCTCTCCACTAACAAAGTCCTCTTCATTGTGTTAAGAAGGTCTGCCCTTAATATAAAGTCTCTAATGACCTAGATTTTCGAGTGTTCTAGTGTACAACTTTTGTCTTTGTTCACAATGCTCATAGAGGAAAGCTAGATCCAAATTCTATCGAGTGCTTTTTTCTAGGATACTGTCCAACCCAGACAGGTTACAAATTGTTCAATCCATCCCCCTCCTCACCCCCACCCCAAATGTATGTGTTAGTGACCTTTGCTAATGATGTTTCTTTCTAAAGTAAAAAAGATCCACACTCCTCACAACCAGGACTGGTAAATACTACCCTCATCTATAACACCCCGGATTTTCTAACCTTTTATTTGGTCTATTTTTTTTTTCAGTTAAAGTTTAAAATTAATAAGCAGCAGAATTAAAACCTAATCCGGGACATTATTGCCACACTCGCAACTAAACGAGTGCTAAGACCTAAATAATTAACTCACTAACGACCTATTATTATTAATAAAGCAACGCCTATTAAAATAATTTCTTACAAATGTAGAATTATCAAGCCAAAAATAAAATCCAGCTATAAATAACCAGACTATGTGGAGTCGCCTTCCCAAACCCCAAGGACTTCATCAGTACCTGTGGCAGAAATCCAAACAAACATAGAAAGGGCCACGATAAAGTCAGAAAAACTGAGTAAGCTACCACTTCACCACGTAAAAATCATTTTCTCTTTAGAAATCATTTTTAACAATATAACCACACAACATACAACACATTTCAACAATATTAACACACAACAACAAAATTATCATAACTGTAAAATACTTCACATTGGATTTCTTTAGTAACCCAAAAATATATTAGTCAGATTATTTTAATTATCTTCCTTGTCCCAACGCGCAGCCAGGACAAAACAACTTTACTTTCTCTTTGGGTACAACACGCAGCTGTAACCCGGACCCTAACACGCAGCCGGGAATCAAACCAAGCCACTAAATCCTTAAGTGTGCACACCCCCAATAGTTCAAAGGACTAAGGAGTAGATCTAGGGCTACTGTGTCCTAGTGCGGCCCACAGTATCTCAAACTTATGCGTCCTAATGCGGCCCGCATTTATCATCTCATCTATGTGTCCTAATACGGCCCACATGTACCATGGTATAATCTTCCTTATAATTCCTTTATTCATTGTTATTATTCACCTTATAATCTCATTTTAATCCACATATACTTCCAAAACTCAATCATGCCACAATAATCATGACTAAATAATTACAATTCCACATAATCATATCATTAACATTTTCTCATGTCTTTCCTTCAAAAATAATATCCAATTAATCACCATATAATAAACTGCGCACTTAAATATTTCTAGTAATCGTTATCACAAACCAATTCGCTCCCAAAGATAATAGTCACTCACAGATAACAACCATAATCACCACAAAAGATTTATTTTACACAGTTAATACAAAGCTAGTGAACACAGTAACTTACCTTAAAAAGAACATTATCATTTGCACCCACCAAACATATAATTAGCCACTACTCTTCGTTTACACATTTTGGCACCGATTTGATGACATCATCAATGAAAGAAACAACTCTAGCTGCTGCTACATGCTACCGTTACTTCATATTGTGACCACCCAAGATAGAAGAAGAAAACTAATTGATCCTTTTTTTCATCTTTTCCTTTTCTGTGTGTGTGAGAAGAGAGATTTTTTTCTTTTTGAATCTATGATACAGAGAAAATAGGCACGACATAGAAGAAATTTATTTTTTTCTAGTCTAGATGAAGAAGAAAGGTATTGGAACATAGAGAATGGGTAGATAAAATGGAACATCAGATGAGCGTATATAAAGGAGGTCGGAGGGTAACTGAAGAGCAAGGAATATGAACTGTTTAATTAATACAGAAAGTAATTATTCAATTAATAAAGAATATTAAACCTTTTAATGAATAGAAAATTAGAAGTTAGGAAATGTGAAGAGGTAAAGATGATTTAATAAATGGAGTTGGAAATATGGAAAGTTTAAAGTGATTAACTAAATAAAATCAGAAAATACCAAAAGGTGTAACCGACATATAGTAAAACTAATTTATTTAGTGTATATAATTAAATCAAAACTATCATTATTATAATAAGTTATAAACAAATAAATACACTAAAATAATATAAAGTACACATGGATTATATTATTACATCGAAAATCATAACCGACGTATTTTGAATCAGGTTATTTATTAAAACGAATCTTTTTTATAAAATACTATACAACATGCTCGTAAATTATAGTATAATCCTCATAAACTACTTATTATACTTGCGAACCAATATTCTACTAAATTATTTAATAGATGTATTTTGAATAAACAGTATTATTTGAATCATATCATCATTATTATAACTCCATTTTTTAAAAACTAAAATATACTAAGTTAACTAGAGATATACGAGGATCATTATCAAAATTACAATTGGCTTAATTTAAACATGTTATTTGTTAGAATGAATTCTCTTTAGTAAATAACTAACATGTAACCTTCATAATATATATATATACATTCATATATACTATACTTGCAAACAATAACACGTAACCTTGCAAATTATAATATATACTTGTAAACAAGAAAATAAATGTATTTTAAAATTTAGGAGTATTTCATTATTCCCTCCTTAAAATAAAGCTTCGTCCCCGAAGCTCGATCTCACCCCACTAACCAATGGTCCCACTAAGAAATTAATCAATTGTAGCTACTTTACATTAAGGTTTATATCATACTTCTAACCATAATAAATTTGGTTATTGCAATCTACCTCCCTTAAAAGAATATTACGTCCTCGTAATTAACTTAGCAATTAACTCGTGTCTAAATCAAAGAATGAGGGACAATTAGATAAGATTTTGAGCTGCAAGGAATCACGTCTAAGTTCACAACCACAAGACTATAATTCATTCAAATAAAATTTCAATCATTCTCAATGAGATACTATAATTCACTATAAAGTTCCAATCATCTAACATACGTTAAGTAAATCCTTCAATAAAAGGAATTACTGTAAATCACAAAATTCATAACATTATCACTTGAGCATCATAGATTATCAACATTTCATAAAGATCATCAACTTGACCCATATCTAAAATAATCACTTATGTCTTACGCCAACATATACCTCAATCAATATTTCAACATATATATAGTGTTTGGTTTCTCCTGAACTGCTATCACCATCAATCTCACTGCAGAACTCTCCTATAGCACCTGAAAATACGTTGCCACTTTCAACTCCAGCTCCACAACCAAGTCCTACTCCCACACCATAAGATCAGCCTTTGTTAATATGGGTTTACTCCAGGAGAGTAGGGACTATAGATTTGCAGAATTAGGACCAAGAGTCTGCTCTAGTTACGGATTTTGAAGACACTCTAGCTGTCAACAATGAGTCCACTGATCCTCTTGATCTTCCCGTTGCTGTTAGAGAAGGAGTTCGTGCATGCACTCAAACTCGTCTTTATCCCATGTCTAATTTTGCTTCCTTTGATCGCTTCTCTCCCTCTCATGTCTTGTTTGTTCAAAATCTCAATTAAATTGATATTCCGAGCTCTGTTTCTGAAGTATTAACAAAAAGAGAATGGAGGGAAGCCATGAAAGAGGAAATGAGGGCACTTGAGAAAAAATTGAACCTAGGAGATCATTGATAAACCACATAGGAAGAATATTGTCGATTACATGTGGATTTTTGCTCTTAAATACTGGTCAGATGGAAGTCTGGAACGGTTCTAAGACAAGGCTGGTGGCTAAGAGATTCTCACAGACATATGAGATAGACTGTCAATAGACTTTTGCTCTTGTAGCTAAAGTCAATACAGTGTGAATCATCCTTTCTCTTGCTGCTCAGTTCGACTAGGAGCGTACTCAATATGATTTTAAAAAAATGCCTTTCTCCGTTGTGGCTTGCATGAGGAGATTTACATAAGAATACCTCAAAGGTTATGATGCTTCTGATGTGAAAATAAAGTTTGTAGGCTGAAGAAGGCCTTTTATGGCCTAAAAGTCTTTGTGAGCTTGGTTTGAATGATTTGCAGTGGTTATGAAAGCTGCTGGTCGTCATCAGAGTCAAGGTGATCATACATTGTTTAGTTGACACTCTTGTTCAGGTGGAGTGGTTATATTGTTGGTGTATGTTGATGATATTGTTGTGCAGGAAGTGATGAGGGATAAAAAAAAATAGACTATAGCAACAAGTGTGATCTGAATTTGAGATCAAAACCTCTTGGATCTCTGAAGTTTTTATTGGGAATTGAAGTAACTCGATCATCGTAGGGCATCTTTATCTCTCAACAAAAAGTATAGTACTGATTTGTTAATTGAGACAGGGAAGTCCGGATGCAAGCCAGCGAGTTTGGCTATGAATCCGCGCCAAAAACTCAAGAAATCAGAGGATGACCTAGAGTAAATGTTTTAATGTATCAGTGTCTATGTGGTAAGATGATATACTTAGCACTTACTCAATCTGATAAGTCATAGCAGTTAGGGTAGTTTAGGAAGTTCCAGGGGTTATTAGTATTAGTATTTATTGCCATTAGTATTTATTGTAAGTTTGAATAGCTTTTTTATTATTAGTTTGAATAAGATTAGAATTTTAGCATTTATTATTAGTTTGAATAGGATTAGGATCTTAGCATTTATAATTAGTTTTAATAGGATTAGGATCGTAGCATTTATTAGGATAGTTATTACCGTGAGCATTTATTATAAGTTTGAATAGCATTTATTGATATTTTGAATAGGATTAGGATTTTGGTTAGTATGTTAGTGTAAATAAGGGTTGGGGGATGTAAGCAAAGACATCGATGAATTGAATGTATTTTGGCTTCTTTGAGAGGATATTGGCCACTTCGGTGGAGTTACTTAGTAAGATAGGGTTTGATCCTATCAATTGGTATCTTGGTTTTAAAAAGCGCGCCTCAGGCTTTTTCTGCGCAAGGCGTTGGCCATTTCGCCTCAAGTGTGGCAAGGCGGTGGCGGGTGCTGAGGCGACTTGAGGCGGTCTGAGGCGACTGAGGCGGAGCAAGGCGCGCTGAGGCGTCGCCTTATGCGCTGAAGAAGAAAAAAAACGGGAGGAAGAGAAGATGCAGCAGACTCATGGCGGCGAAGAAGATGCGGGGAAGAGGAAGAAGATGAAGCGTAGGGTTTTTTTTATTTTTTTTGTTATATTCCACTATCAAAACGATGACGTTCTGATTAGTTGTAAAGTTTTTTTTTTAATATTAATTTGACACCCTAACAAATCAGTCCCCACCCACCTCTTTTCCGTTCGTTTCTCCCAATCTGATTTCCAATTTCATTTCCCCCCAATCTATCTTCTATCCACTCGGCTTGAGTTCCGACCACCCACCCACCAGCATCGCCCCCACCTACCAGTCAACACTCTCCATTAGCAGGTAGTTTGTATTTTTTTTGTTTTCTTCTGATTCTGAATGCGCACAGCACATGCGGTCCCCCACTAAATGGAAGTTTAATGGAAATATATAATATTGTAAGCTATTATTTTATATAATGTGATATTGTATTGTCTTGTATGTAGAAAATGTATGTTCATAACAATCTATAGGTGATTCTACAAAAACAATCGCCTCAACTACGTGATGCGTTCGCCTCAACGCCTCATGCATCACGCCTCGCCCCTGGCCCCTCATCGCCTCGGAGCGCCTCACGCATTTTAAAACTAAGATTGGTATCAGAGCTCGTCCAGGGCCAAGGGGTAATTGGAAGGGCAGAAACCGAGTGATGGAGTTTATTGGTGACAATCTTGAACCGCCAGTTTTTGAGGGTGTTGACCTGCTTTATTTCACCATAAATGGCATTGAAAAAGATGAATGGTTCATGGCAGCCGGTTTTTGCATATGGGGGGGGGGGGGGGGGGATTTCAATAGCTTTGGATGTCGTTTGGAAAGTTTTCTTGAAAATTTTTTCAAGAATTCTTGATGGAACGATTCCAGCCTTCATCAGCGAAAGACTTGAGCGCATACAACGGAGGTTGCAAGGTTTCATAACAAAAAAATGGAAGATGAAGAGTCATCCATTGAGATTCTTGAGCGCATACAACAGAGGTTGGAAGAAATGCAAGAAATAATCGGTCATGGTTCGTTATCAAACACAAAGCGCAATCAATCGGCTCAGTATTGTAATGATTCAGATCTGAAGGATTCCTTCAAGTCAGAGTGGAAAACTGATCCGGTGAAGGACTTCTTCGAGTCAGAATTGCAGATAGGTCTTTTGCCCCCACCGGTAAAGGAAGTTGTTCCAGATGCGGAATTAAAGGTCGAAGACGTGGGGGAAGAATTAACCTTGTTGAAGTGGATGAGAGAAAGCTTGATCGATCGAACCAATTAGAGAAGAAAGTTGAAGATCAATGGACAGAAATGATCGAGGCAAATGACGAGTTTGTGTTTCAGATTGAAGAATCAGAAGTCAAAGGGATGGCGAAGGAATCAAAATTGAAGGATTCAAAAGTTCCAATTACGATGAACATGGTGTTGATTAGAAGAGCACAAGGAAATAGAAAACGGAGGAGACAAAAAGCGAAGATGAACAAGAGGGATTGGGACCGCGACCTACAGACGACAATAAATCTTCTACCAGGAGTTCAAGAAACTGAAAGAAGATTGAAGCAAAGAAAACTTGAATGACTGAAGAGAGAAAGGAGGAGGCGGTTAAAGAAAAAGAAGAAACTAACGAAGATTTTCAACGCACCTGAGAATCGCTCTATCTCTAACTCTACTTCTTTTTTTTCAACCTTGGGGGCAAGGTTGTTTGAGGGAGTGGGTAATGATAAGTCATAGTAGTTAGGGTAGTTTAGGAAGTTCTAGGGGTTATTAATATTAGTATTTTGCCATTAGTATTTATTGTAAGTTTGAATAGCTTTTATTATTAGTTTGAATAGGATTAGAATCTTAGCATTTATTATTAGTTTGAATAGGACTTAGTATTATCTTAGTATTTATTACTCCCTCCTATTTTTAATATAAGTCGTTCTGGAGATGAATCTGGATTATTTTTCAGTCCAGATTCATCTCCAAAACGACTTATATTTAAAATAGGAGGTAGTATTAGTTTGAATAGGATTAAGATCGTAGCATTTATTAGGATAGATATTACCGTTAGCATTTATTGTAAATTTGATAACATTTATTGATAGTTTTGAATAGGATTATGATTTTGGCTAGTTTGTTAGTATAAATAAGGGTTGGGGTAGGAAGCAATGGTATCGATGAATTGAATGTATATTGGCCTCTTTGAGGGGATATTGACCACTTCGGTGGAGTTACCTAGTGAGATAGGGTTTGATCCTATCACAATCAAATATAGCCTATGCTGTTAGCGTTCTTAGTCACTTTATGCAAGATCCTCGAGAATCACAACTTTGAGTTGCATATTGTGTATTGCATTATTTGAAAGGAGCTCTAGGCAAAGGCATTTTGTTTGCTTGAGAGAAGAAATTAGATCTTCAAGCTTTTATTGATGCAGATTATGCTGTATCTCTAGTTGATTGAAGATCTACAACAGGGTACTGTGTTTTGCTGGGAGGAAATCTGGTTAGTTGGGGAGTCAAAGTGTTGAGGCTCAATCTTCAGCAGAATCTGAATTCAGATCTTTAGCACATGGGCTGTGTGAGTAGTTGTGGATCAAGATTATTCTATCTGATCTTCTAATTGTGTTGCAAACTTCTATAGTTCTGAGGAGTGATAACAAATTGGCCATAAGTATTGACAGACATTTTATCTAGAAGAAATTGGATGAACAATAGGTCGTGTTGAGTTATGTTCCATCAGATTCAGACAGCAGATGCTCGCTAAACCATTACATGGCCCAAGATTCAACTCACTTGTTTCCAAGCTTGGAATGAAAAAATCAATATATTCCAGCTTGAGGGGAGTGTTGTCATATAATATGATTATGTTTATTTAGTACTCCCTCCTGTTCAAAATATATGTCGTTTTTAAGATGAATCTGGACAGATTTAAGTCCCGATTCATCTCTAAAATAACATATAATTGGAATAGGAGAGAGTATTATTTAGTCTGTTTCTTACGGTGGTAGATATACTTTTTCTGTTTGTTAAAATAAATAAATAATAAAGTAGATATTATTTATTTTGTTAGTTACAAAGTAAATAAATAAGTAGACATTATTGTTTACTTATTCGAAAATCCTAATCTGTCTAGAGGGCTGTATAAATAGAGCTCTTGCCTCTTATTTGAGACATGTGATTATAAACTCTTCAGTGCGCTGTCTTAGTTTGTTCTTAGCTGGTGTGGGAGATTGGTTCTAAAACACCCTTCATTTATATGTGTTATGAGCAATGATCATCAGACTGAAATTGGTAGTTTGATGAAGTATGCTCTTTCTGCTCCAGCTTTTTTACTAAGTTTCTTCTGTATGGTAGTCTAGTGGCTGACACCCTGCAGCCTTTTGGGTTCTAACTCTACCATGTAAGGCTATCAGCCAGTTTCTATATAAAAAAAAATACAAATTCTAAGATGGTTTGCTAATTCCTGTATCTTCTCTATTTGCAGCTTGCAAGATGAAATGTTTCAGAAGTTCAACTTTGATACTGCATGGGCAGTAAGGCTTATCTCAAGGATTACAAATGATGAAGACATAGCGATTGAAGGAGATACAATTGTCAAACAGGTACATGGGCTCTGTTCATCACCCAACCAGCCCCCTATCCATGCTGCTTATTCTAACTGCTGCTTTTTATGTTAAAGCTTTTAGCATTGCAAGTTAATGCAGAAAAGTATTTCTTCAATATCAGAAAGAGCTTGGTCGAGTTTGATGAAGTCTTAGAGGTATTCATTTTGTTAGAGCATACAAGAGGTGAAACAATATCTTTAAAGTTGTTTTATCCTAGTTCCCTCTGCAAGAGCCATGTTAGTGATATCAGAGTGTATTAATTAATAATATTAAGTGAAGAGAGCTAACTGTGCCTTGATGGTGCTATTGACAGGTTCAGAGAAAGCACATTTACAACCTCAGACAGTCCATTTTGACTGGTGGTGCCGGAACTTGTTCTGAACTCGTTTTGCAGTAAGCTTCATTGGTCAACATCTGATATATCTGATCCATAGTTTTTGTTTGTGAATGGTGCTAGTCCCTGCATTCTTGTAATTGTTATAGTCATATTTGTTCCTGTCAATCCTGCTATTTTCTGCAATTGTAGTTGATAATGATAACAATGCAGATATATGCAAGCTGTTGTGGATGAAATTGTTCTAAATAATACTGATCCTCTGAAGGTAATTAATTTTCTGATCAGTTATCTACAGTTATCTTTGTGTTTGATTGAGGACAGAATGTCTCTCAACAGTGATAATAGAATTGTTGTTTTAGTTTATTGTGTGAACATGAAATTAACTAGTTCTTCCTGCTTTTGTAATTCATGGCCTTGAGCCGCCTCAGGAGTTCTTGCTTTGGCTGGATGCCCAACATTTATATTTATCTTTGTTGAGTTTGGCAGCATCCCAGTAGATGGAATCTGCGAAAAATTGTACTGGATTTTGTGGGGATTGGGGGTGGCTTGCTAGCTGGTGAGTCATTTTGTTTTCAGATAAATAATGCTAGTTGTTGAGATCATTTTTCATTTGCTTTTCGTAACATGAGTTCTCGACGATGGAATTTGTTCAGATTCATTTGCAGCCGTTACAGAAGAAGACCTACTCAAATCCCTTTCAAAATTGCACACATTAAATTCGGTAGATGTAAACAATTTTACACCGCCAAATCTACCAGAAGTTCCAAATGCATTTAAAGGAATCCGGAGAAAGGTTTCTTCACTCAAGCGTTGGCTGAGTATATGTGCTGATGATTCAGTCACGTAAGTGCAACTATGTACTTACACTGTCTTGTTATGCCACACCGTTTGTCATTAACTGATAATTTGTGTATCGAACACAGGGATGGAAATTATCGTGTGACTGCTAACTTGTTACGGAAGTATCTTGGGGATTATCTCATAGCCTCTTATCTAGACGTGGTTGAAAACTCTGGCTACGATGATACATATATCAAAGAAATTGAGGTGATGATATTATAGTAATGTTTCTGTTTGTCTTGAAATTTTGTGGCTTTCGTTTAACCTAGTTAATCGCTCTTAATACAGAGAGCGGTTCTGATGAAAACTCTGGACTGTTTTTGGAGAGACCATCTTGTCAACATGAACAGGCTGAGCTCTGCGGTAAGGAACGTCTTGTGCATATACCACTCTTAAGCTTAGGTTTTACAAGTGTTGGCAAAAGACATGCTCATGGGAATTAGACAACACAGGTAAATGTAAGAAGCTTTGGGCACAGAAACCCGCTGGAGGAATACAAAATTGACGGGTGCAGATTCTTTATCTCGATGCTGAGTGCTACTAGGAGGCTGACCATTGAAACCCTCCTGCGATATTGGTCATCACCCATGGAGTCTCAAGAACTATTTGAGTGATGGGAAACAACACGAATTAGGGTAGTCCGGGAGCAACGGAATGATGAATGGTTGGTGCAATAAGTTTTGCCTCCGTATCTCAAATATTGTTGAAGGTTATTTCGAATCGCTTTGTTGTAGATTATGGATATTATTTCTATGATCTGCAGGACATGCCAATGCATAGGGTTGGTGATAGATGATCATCCATCCTTAAGGGCATGCGGGGCTGTAACACCCCTAATCCTAAACCTGTAATAGCGTCGCAAGTCGTAGCAAAATAAATAATAAATCGCAGCGGAAAATAAAACTATCTACCTTGGTGTTACACGCCTCGTTACTCACCCTTGTGAGTAACAAGACATCCATCCAACAACCTTAACTCCACACGCTGTGATGAACAGATACTGAGCACTCTAATTATTACAAACCAAATACAACTAAATGAGCAACTAACTGAATATAACAACCTCCTTAATACATTACAAAATAAAACCAAAGGTGTTTGTTGAAAACACATCAGCTACCCCCGTGTCCCGCACTCCGGCTTTAGTCTTCTTCAATAATCTGGAATGTTTGGCCCATTGAAGGGTTCAACAATTGAAATGCTGGTATGCTAAATGTAGTATTATATCATCTAGATTCCTTAGGTTGTTTTAGCCATCTTGATATTAGATTCTTTACATGAAATACCGGTTTACAATAACAACAGTAATAACTGTAACATTAAACACTCACATAACAATTCACCTGTAAACATCAATGTACAATAGTACACAACATCAATAACCACACATCAATAATCCATAGTAATAACCAATGATCACACATCAATAAACCGTAACAATAACCAAACAAGATATGCGTATTAAACTATACTTGTTAGTTGGCCATCTGGCCCTTATCCTTTAAACCAATCCTTTAACCTTTACCAATTTAATTCCACCTCAGGCGTCATGTCAAGACAACCCTTAATAACTTGTTAATGGATGATAGTCCCCTGGGTTTCAATGAAACCGTTACCAGCTGACCTTATGGCTCTGGATAATTAAATGACCGATCCGGTCGAACCTGTGCACCAACGGCAGTGCCCTCCGCCATTCCCGAATGTGGCTGATGGATTCCCTTGAGTGACTCCCCATTGAAGTCTCTCGTAGTGATCACTATGCGCAACCAGAAAGTTGAAACAGTTTGGATTCCTCTCTTTATAAGTTAGCCCTTTTGTCAGTGGTACAATAACCAATACTTGAATTAAGACTTTAACCATTGACCATTTGTTAGGTTCAATAATACCTAAAGGTCAGTTAGTCTTTTTCCAGTTTAAATGTATAAACTTTCAGTCATAAGACGTTCGTGTATAAATAAAACGCAGTGGTGTTGAGCAATACAGTGTACAATATCAAATACATAAAATCACAGATATCGCTCTCAATAATTTAAGCATACAACGTCTGGACCTTAGGAAAATCCTTAGGACATTCAGATCACACAATTAACATACCGTTCACCAAGTAACTGCTAGCTTGACAAATTCCTGTTCAGTAGTTTCTCCCCGTACGCTGTTATATAAACATGCAATACCGGGTAATATTAATATGACTATTCACTAAATATTACAGTACTGTTACTGTAGCGTTTATACTCGTAGTATACTAACTCTGTATGTTTTTTATTCCCCATGTTTATTTAACAGTGGCTCTAGGTAGTTCATCAGTTCATTATTTTATGTAGTATCCACATGTGATAATGAATTCCCATGATATTTCTTCATCTATTTAATTATATAACCATAGTTATTTCTCTTATTCCATATACCCATATAATTTGGTTATCTTTATTATAACCACAATTATTTCATAAACTCTATATTATATTCTCTTGGTTCTTTTTATTACACCCACATTTATTCTATAAACTTTATATTATATCCTATAATATAATTGTTTCCACTTATTCTTTATACTATACAGTTTGGTTATTTTCACTATAACCACCTTTATTTAATAAACCTTATTTTATACTTCATAACATACCTTAATACATTATATTTCTTGGTTTCAATTCCTTTCTGTATTAAATTATAAAACCAACCATATTAATTTTGGTAATTGTATGTTGGACACCTTAACTTTTATAAATTGTCAAATAACCTTATAACTTTATAACTTACCAATTACCACTTTAATATTTTGGTAATTACCAAATGAATATTCTAATTTTTTATAAATTACCAAATAACCAAATAACCATATAACTTTTATAATTTATTATTTATCCATATTAACTTTCGGAAATTGCAATACCACATATTAATTTTTATAAGTTACCAAATGACCACATTAACTTGTAAATTATCAATTAACCCCTTACTTTTACAATTTACCAAACACTCTTACTAATTTTCGGTAATTACAACTTAATCCCACCAACTTTTATAAATTACTAATTAAGCCCATAAACTTTTCGGTTTCAACATATAGTTTTCTATATTTACACTTTTAACCCCAAAACTTTATACAAGTTACATATTAACTTATTAACTATAATTTTAATATTTAATTATCTTTAATTCCGAAAAGACCCATATAAATTCACAAATTATATTTGTGCCCCTTAAACAATTCAGTATTATACCTATACTTTCGTAAATCACATATTCACCCTAAAACTTTTATAAACTTAATATTTTATGTCATAAATCATTTTAACCCAAAGTTTTTGGTCAACACTTTGACCAAGCCTTAATTTCATAATTAATATTTTAATATACCCATAAAACATATGTAATTCGGTTTCTCCTCTAAACTTTCCAATAATTACAAAATAGTCCCAAAACTTTATAAATTGTTATTTTAACACACAAACATTTATTTAAATTCACCAAAATTCATAATATTAATTCCTACCTTATATTATACCATAATTATACCAAACAACTCCTTAAACTCTCGGCTTTCACATTTTATACACCAAACTTCTCAAAATTTATATTTTAGCCACATAACTTTATAAACTAGCCATTTAAAATACTTGTAGCTATTTTTAACACTCCCAAAATTAATAATATAAGTTAATACACTTATATTTTTGAAAATCACCAAATATTACATTTTGCTCTCGGTTTTTATAAACCTTTACTATATGGTTTTAAAACTTGATTTAAACTTTATAATATGTATATATAAATGTATATAAGCCATATACACTTCTAAAAATTATGCTAATGACTTAGAATGATTATAAACTCAAAATAGAACATTTTATTCTTAGGTATTTCGATTTAATAATATGTGTATCATATTTAATTCTTGTGACACAATTTATACCTTAAGGTAATAATCTTACCTTATATGTTATAAATTATTTTCTTGACATTTTAATCCAATGTTTTGCGGCCTTAATATTCCTAAGGCTTTTACATAATTTTTATACCAAAGTTTGAAGCTTAAATCAAGCTTAAACTTAATAAACCTTAATTATATATACTTACTCCTTAAATCAAGACAATTCTTGTACTTGATTTCTCCTTGAATTCCAAGCTCTCCAAATGCTATTTTGATGAAGGTATTTCGGCCTCCTTGTACATATGTAGGAGATCTATTTGTTAGACTTCTAACAAGAATTTATAAATAATATTTGTAGTAATTTTGCAAGGGTTTACCTTAGGAATTTTTCAAGGAATTTTCGGTAGACCTTGAGATGATTGTAGGTCTAAGTTTCCTTCATGAAATAATGAAGAGAATATGGATTTAGAAGTTCTTAATTTTTGAAAATGGTTTAGGTAATTACTTTGGATTTTTCAACATATAAATATACCTTAACTTGATCTTGTTGTTCCTTGTGTTGTTGTTGAATCTAGGAACCTCCTTGGAGCACTTATGGTTGTCGAAAATTGTAGAAGTTGCTAGGATGATTTCTTGCTTCAAGACTTAAGAGATTTAACTAGGAAATTACATTAAAATGGTGTTAGAACTTAGAACACCATTAATGGAGCTTAAAACTCTAAAGAATTAACTTAGCAAAGGAAGAAGAAAAGAGAGGATGTAGAAGCTTACCCATTCGGTTGAAGTGAAGGCAAGAGAGAAATGAAGGGTTACGTAAGGTCTTAAGGCAAAACAAGGTTGAATCAAAATGGGAATAATTGGTATGTCATATGTCATTATTTTATGTCTTTGTCTTGTTTTATTTGACTACAAAAGTCTCTTAATTTGGCTAGTCTTACAGCTGATTGGAAAGAATTAATTGAAGTCTTTGTTTGATAATTGCAAGAAGAAGACAAGAGTAGATATAGGTAGGTATTTTCTTTGATTTTTCTAAGACAATTGTATGTCATTGTTGTCTTCTTCCTTAGTCATTCACGGTTGTATATGGTTGTAGGTGACTCTTGTTTTAGTTTATATTAGACATAGATTTATGCTAGTTAGGTACATGTTCCCTTGACTAATTAATGAGGCAATAATTCCCCCTTGTTCAAGCATAAAATCGGCCATATACATGTAGGTAGCAAGTTGATTTTGTCTTGTTCTCCTTTGATTGCTCACGTAATGGGATTGATGGAGCATTTGATTTTGATGATTGAAGACATTAGATAATGGCTAGGTAGCTAGATGATTTAGCTTGATTTTAATAAGGCAATTTAGACCTTATTTACTTACATAAAATCGGTAATGGAGTATAGATTAGGCAATTGATTTTTGTTTGTTTTTGACATAGATAATTGCATTGTTAGGTAGCTATCTCCCTTGACCAATTTGACAGCAATAATTCTCCCTTTCTTATGTAAGAAATCGGCACCCACATGCTTGGTAACATGGCTGTATCAATTGTTTACTTGCAACTTCCATTATTGTAGTCTAGTTCTACTTTTGGTGTATTTAATTCCTTGCTTTTACATATACTATTCTCTTCTTGCTTTTCCCTTGTAGGAATACGGTGGATGAGATCCCAATTGACTGAATATAATTGCTACATTATCATATAGTATATGCTCGGTGAGTCACATTACCATAAGACAACTTTCAAACCAAAAACTAGTCAAATGTGACCTAGATTGGCGCATGATATAGGGATCAAATGGAATTGATTTTTCATTTGATTTTTGTTACACTATATTGTACTAAGATCATACTAATATGTGTAATAGGTTCCAGCATTTAATTGATACATTTATACCATGTTAAAAGATGAAAGTTTTAAGGTAAAAATGCTGATTTTAGGTACCTTTTTGACCTAAAAATCGCCCCCACTTGTACTATGAATTTCGTACTGGAATTAATTGATTTAGATGGTCAATTTATCCTCTTTTAAGATTATCAACTCGTGGCTCCTCAAAAACTTCAAGGCAATTGCGTAAAACGCATTTTTGTGACACCCGAAGGTGCGTTTTTGTGCTTTAAGGATTTTCTGAGAAATAATTAGTCGCTATGAGTTCCAAGTGTTTATTGACATTTTTATAGTGAATAATAATATGTTAAGGTGTTACATTGAGTTATATGGGGTTATATCAACTCTAAACACAGCTCCCGGGCTAACCGGGCAAAAAGGAGCGTTAAAAAATTCGTCCGAGCACTTTGTTTATTTTTGAGGAAGTAGCTCGTGCATTCTCTTTAGAATGTTGAATAATGATGTTAGGAACTCTAAGAATTAATTTTATAGGAGTTCATGCCACCTCGGCACTCCTCCTGGGCATTCCCGGTGGTTTATGGGGCCCCCATAAGGCATCTCTTAGCACTTTGCGTTTAACTGAGAATTTAGCTTGAGGACTTCATCTTATATATTTAATAGAGTGTTATGGTATATTTTGAATGAAGTGTAATACTTTACTTCATCCTATAATGTATTTCCGGGACTTTCGGGCCTTAAGGGCCTTTAAGAAAACTCCCGAGCATATTGTATTTTTACTCAGTTTTAGATGAGGTCCTGCATTCTAAGGGTCATATAATGATCCTTGATTAACTTCATATGAAGTTCATAACTTATATAACTTGTTTAACTTAAGGTCGGGCTTTAACGCACGTTTTTGACCTTAAGGAGTTTAGGTGCGTTTTAATGCCCAAGTGTTTATATGCCTTCTTAGGGTTTCATGATTCCCCAAATAATATTTATAATTCCAAAAATAATATTTATTTACTTATATTTAATTATTTAAATGTTAGGGGTATTTCAGTCTACCCCCCTTAAAAGGACTTCATCCCGAAGTCATAACTTATACTTGTTCATCCTATGGAATCAAGTTCCTCTTATCTATTCCGTGTATACCTATCATTCGAGGGTGTCAATACTATATTGACACCTCTACATTCCATCAGTAATCTGAGTGTATATAACACATAACCTTACTCATGATTATCTCTGTAATTATAGCATAAGTATTGATAAATACTGCAAACAAATAAATGTCCCAACTTCCTAGCTATCTCACTCGGTTATCACTGCACAAGTGCGATACCAAAACACTCAGTCCTACAGAGTGCAGATGCGTAAACCCTTGGCAGTGAATCTCTTGTGTGATTGTAGGAATGAACATACTGCAAGGTAATTAAGTGCTTCCATAAACATCCAAGTGTTACATTGAACACATCAAGTAATCATCCAAGTGTTACATAGAACACAACCATAACTTATTCAAGTGTCACATAGGACACAACAATAACCATACAAGTGTCTCATAGGACATATCATCAATAACCAACCAGTGTCACATAGGACATATCAATAACCATAACCATCCAACCAATTGCACACATGCGCAACAATCAAACACAGACAACCAATTACAAAACCAGTATAGACTGCAGATATGCAAGTCGCATGTGGTGCTCTACCCCCCTTAAAAAGGGTTACGCCCACGTACCCCCACAAGTATACACAAAACGAAGAGAAAAGTGTTGGATACTTGTCTCGCATGGAGTCTTCTTACTCCCATGTCGCCTCCTTAATGTCGTGGTTTGACCACAGAACCTTGACCATTCTAATGGTCTTGTTCTTGGTCTCCCTAGTCTTGGAGTCTAAGATGCGAACTGGGGTTTCCTCATATCTAAGTGTAGGATCTAGTTCGAGTATCTCGGGCTTTAAGATATGTGATGGATGAGGCACATACTCCTTTAGCTGAGAAATGTGAAACACATTGTGCACTCTCCCAAGCTCAATAGGTAAATCTAACATGTAGTCTAATGGGCCCACTCGCTCCGTAATAAGGTGCGGTCCTACATATTTCAGGCTAAGCTTGCCCTTCTGCCCAAATCTAAAATTTCCTTCATAGGTAAAACTCTAAGGAAGACTCGATCGCCTACTGTGAACTCGAGGTCTCTCCTACCGACATCAGTCTATGGCTTCTGTCTGTTTACGAGATATAGCCCCCAAGAATCTATGCATTCTTTGATATGTTCCATAGTGCGTTAGTATGCTTTTATATTTGAATCCCCTATGTATGGGTAAAGGTAATCTACCATCCTGTACGTTGTCAATATTACCTTGTGGCTTGTTTAAACTATCTCTTGTAAAACACTTCCATTAATCGCCTCTTGTAGTTGTAATTATCGGCGCTTGGGTTTGTATTAATATTGGGGCATACTTAGACTTTATCTCTTTGATCCTCAGGTCATCATCCTGTGATTCTGGTATTTAAGTTTACTGTCACCATATTCGGTTTTCATTTTCATTGTAAGGTATGACCTATGGTCGAGCCGTGCATCTTATGTATAGTATAGAAAGATTTCTTGGTATTATTGATTCACCCATTGTCGGTAGTACTTACACGATTACTATCGTCCGTTCCTCTGTTATACCACATTAGGGTTCCCACTAAGGTTTCTAGCAAGGTACAGTTTCCTCTCAATTGAACATGTTCTTGAGGTTGTGAATCAACTCCTATGAGTATTAGTATAATGTTTCTACTCTTTATGTTCTACCATGTTTATAGGTAGGTTCCCATTTAATATATTGGATTTGAATTCATAAAGAAAGACTTAAAGTCGATTTTCCCTTCAGATGGCAATATGGCCATAACTTAGGAGTTAGCTTGAGAATACTCTTAATATAGGTAATTTGTCTCTTGATCTCATATTTAATTTATTAACATGGTTTATGGAATAATAATAGTTAGTATTTCCCTCACAATTGACTATTTTTCCGACATACGCGGAGTTGTTTTAGCTATTTAGTCTCCTCAGGGTAACCTGGACAACTTAACTCTTAATTTACACCTTCTACATCTCGTATACTTATTAGTCAAATTTTATATTAGATTTAAGAATAAATACTTACGTTTTACAGAAATTTTTGTGACCACTTGTAAGGAGTCTCAGGAATCATTCCACCCTGACGGGGTCAGCGTCAGTGTTGAACTATCCTTCCACTCCATTTTGTGTTTGGTTTTCCCTTGATCTGACCAGGATCAAGTTCGACCTCCCACGTCAAATATCAAACAATCACATAATTGTCATTTTCCACATTTTATCTTATCAAACTTTATGATGTGGTGATTACTACATGTATATTTTCCCTTAATTGCTATACAACTTATTCCAATAACTGTTATAACCTATACTCGAATCTAGTGCATAACCTTAATCCCCGGAACTAAGTTCCTTTGATCAAATCATCAAGCGGGGAAGCCAGTTTTTCCTCTTGGCATAAAAGTAAATTCTTATTAAAACATCTAGGCTCATACTGTCTAATAATTATATCCATCAATCATCTTAACTCCTAAATCCATCACACAAGTAATAAGTTCAGTTAAGGACTTGTATACCTTTGAATACCCTCTTCTCTTAAAAGGCTCATCTAGTATTTAACTCACCAGGGCTTGATTATTGCCTATACTTTGGTTATCATTACATGGAACAAAGATAGTCACAGTTAGACTTCCAAGGAAAAGTTTTTGTAACTCGATCAACATTTACAGCTCCCTATAGTGTTATTTCCTCCTCCTCCTTAAAGCTTGGCTTTTTCTTATTCCATCTAAACTCCATAAATCAGGTGAACCATATGTTCAGCCAAGGTTATGTATCTCTTAATGTTAGTACCATCTCCAACTAAGGGTTTCCAGTTTGAATCCTACGGTTTGATGACCAGACAATCAAAGCTTATTGTTTGTCTCTATCTCTTAGAAACGTGGTTAATCCACAAGCTCAATGGCTTCCAAAATATGACGATTAGGTGTAATAAATAGAGGATCTAGAATCACAGGAATTAATAAATAATGTTAGGAAGGTTTACGTATAAAACAATTGTCATAAGCCAATGGGTATGTTTTCCTACTTTTAAATTTAATTTCCACTCACTTTTAGTGTATATATTAATTCAAACTCTTAATATAACTTATACTACCCTCATTGTAAGTGTCAATGAGAGGTATTCGTTATCATGTTTATATTAAAATTTATACTACATAGGGGTTAACCTTATCTATTTTTTTGCGCTCTTTATTCGCATTCCTCAATTGAGCTGTCATGGAAAACATATGCTCGTCTAGCACCATAAGGATAGTATAGGACATGTGTCTCAAAATAGAATAGGTATATTTAATGATACTTAGCCCTCTGAAAGGTATTAATACTCTTCAATGTTTTAGGTTTACAACCTCCAAATTATATGTATATATAGCATTTGGTATTGCTAATTAGGTAGTTCTCCTGACTTCAGAAAATATTGATTCGAAGTTTGCTTTCTCCCCTTTATTAATTAGGAGTCCAGCACTGTCACTATATTGATACTAGCTGAGACCCTTGGTATTTGCTCAGGTATTTAAAACCCGTGCTTATCCATGATGGATGTTTAGTTATATATTCTGAGATTCTATTTCTCTATTGTCATATTTCAAGGTTTCACACTATTTTCTCTCGAAGTTAATAAGGGATTGTAAGATTTTCCAGTCCCACACTAGGCGGTAAGCTCAGTGCCTGGGTATCCCATGAAATTCAATGTTTGTTCTACACGTGTAGGTCTTTAACAAGCCCTTTTGACATTTTATGTAGTCTTAAGTATTTTATATTAATTAATGTATTCCTTTTCATGACATCTGCTCGTTGTTTAGGCAGGTCATAATTTTTGGAGTTACTGTAAGTTTGGACAGTTGATAACGCCCTTCGGCGGTCCAAGCAAAACTAGTTTACCATTCCTCACTGTACTATCTCACACCATGTATCCCAAGGCTAATTTCGGTTTAACACTCTTAATCCCATGGTACACTAATTTGGATTCTCCACCAAATATCAACGCGTCTCCTGACTTTTAAAACAATCTTGTTTGCCTTATTCATCCTCTTCTGATCACCGTATATAAACTTAGCACTATCTCCTATGGAGAATGATACACTGGTATCCCAATCCTTACCCATACATATCATATATAATTTAAGTTTTGATCCACTCCCATATCCTGGAATTTAAAATCCTCCAAGGCCTATTCCCAAGTTCTACATTCATTTATAATAGTTATTCGTTTATTTATAGTTAAGTATTTCTTGAGTAGGATCATGCCGGGTCAAAGTACTTGGCATTACGCCTCTGGATATTCCAGACCTTCGCTCATAGGCTCAGGTGACCTCGGTCTCATAGGTAAGGAAACAAATATCGAAGTATCCTATTAGGTGAGAGGTTACCTAAGTTAGGTCTCTCTAAATTTTTTGATACTTACTAACAAATACAAGTCTCATCGACTGATAACTATAAACACACATTTAGCATCATGCATTTGGTTTAAGTTCTAGGCTTACCGGTTTCGCGCTGAGCGCTAGCCTCAGCGCCTGAAGTTCCCACTGTGTACTAGGTGTTTCTTCCTGGAACTATCTCCTTTCCTTTCCGACTCCCGGATGAGGATGGTTGTCCTGCCGGTCCTCAAGTATAGGTATTAGTCTGTAGTGCTTGACCTCCTCTGGGTCCACCCGCTTCCATAGCTGGTGTTCTCTGTGAACCTTTAGTTCCCTTGTAAACTCGGCTTCCTGGATTGGAAAAGCATTCATACTCCCTGTGACCTTCTTTCTTGCAATATCGGCACTCCACCTTCCTGCCTGCGCAGTCTACGCCTGGGTGATCCTTTCCACAGCGTTTACAGTAATAGTGACGTCGGGTTGGCTTATTGCTTCTAGGTGGTGTTGATCTTTGTGGCTGTGCATCAATGGCTGGGCCGGTCAGACGAGGAACCTGCTCCTTCATCCTCTGACCATGGAAAACCTTCCGCCCCTTCTTCTCATCAAAGAATTTCTTCCCCTTCTTGTAGTAGCCGCCAGAGGTTGTTCCACCATCATTTCCTTCAGTACTCTTTCTCTTCTTTCTTCCGACGCCTCTTCCTTTAAACTTTTGAATCTTCATAGTGTCGGAGTGGTCGACTTCTGGTATGTAGTCCAATAAACTGGTGAACCGCGCGTAGTATTGGTCAACTGTTTGACTCCCTTGGATTAAGGTCTCGATCTCCTGCCTTTTCTTATGCTTTAGGTGTTCGGGGTAGAACTTCTCCCGTAATACCTCTACAAACGCTGTCCATCCAAAGTCCGGTGTAGCTCTAGGGTGGCCCTCCACAGACCGCCACCAAATGTCAGCTGTGTCCTTCAGGTTGTATGCGGCGATGTCGACTCTCTAGTCTTCTGGAACTCTGACAGCCATGAACGCCTTTTGGTGCTCCTCAATGAACTTCTCCAGTGCGGCGGGGTCCGGTTCCCCTGAATAAGTCGGTACTCTCGCGTCTGTAACGCTCTTCAACCAATTGGTTTCCCTGGGCTGCGGCGGGTGGGGTATGGCTCCCGTAAGTTGAGCTCCTAGTTGCTGCACGAAGGCCGCCATGGCTGCTGCTAGGCCTGGTACCTCTAGAACATCCGTCGGTGTCTCGCCACCGCGTCCACTACTGCCTCCACGTGGTCTTTCTCTTGACGACATCTATAGTATATTATTATTACTACTCGGTTGCTACACCGTTTTATATACACAATCAAAAACATATAAGAAGTTAACCACTAGCAATAGAGATATTCCTAGAATTTTTCTAGGTCACGAATCCTCACAGACGTTTCCCCGTATTCTCCAAATATCCTATGCTCATATTCTTGACTCAGTATCCTTCATCAGAGCGGTACTCCGCTCTGATACCACTTTTTGTAACACCCCTAATCCTAAACCTGTAATAGCGTCGCAAGTAGTAGCAAAATAAATAATAAATCGCAGCGGAAAATAAAACTATCTACCTTGGTGTTACACGCCGTTACTCACCCTTGTGAGTAACAAGGCATCCATCCAACAACCTTAACTCCACACGCTGTGATGAACAGATACTGAGCACTCTAATTATTACAACAACCTCCTTAATACATTACAAAATAAAACCAAAGGTGTTTGTTGAATACACATCAGCTACCCCCGTGTCCCGCACTCCGGCTTGAGTCTTCTTCAATAACCTGGAATGTTTGGCCCATTGAAGGGCTCAGCAATCGAAATGCTGGTATGCTAAATGTAGTCTTATATCATCTAGATTCCTTAGGTCGTTTTAGCCATCTTGATATTAGATTCTTTACATGAAATACCGGTTTACAATAACAACAGTAATAACTGTAACATTAAACACTCACATAACAATTCACCTGTAAACATCAATGTACAATAGTACACAACACCAATAACCACACATCAATAATCCATAGTAATAACCAATGATCACACATCAATAAACCATAACAATAACCAAACAAGATACGCGTATTAAACTGTACTTGTTAGTTGGCCATCTGACCCTTATCCTTTAAACCAATCCTTTAACCTTTACCAATTTAATTCCACCTCAGGCGTCATGTCAAGAAAACCCTTAATAACTTGTTAATGGACGATAGTTCCCTGGGTTCCAATGGAACCGTTACCAGCTGACCTTATGGCTCTGGATAATTAAATGACCGATCCGGTCGAACCTGTGCCCCAACGGCAGTGCCCTCCGCCATCCCCGAATGTGGCTGATGGATTCCCTTGAGTGACTCACCATTGAAGTCTCTCGTAGTGATCACTATGCGCAACCAGAAAGTCGAAACAGTCTGGATTCCTCTCTTTATAAGTTAGCCCTTTTGTCAGTGGTACAATAACCAATACTTGAATTAAGACTTTAACCATTGACCATTTGTTAGGTTCAGTAATACCTAAAGGTCAGTTAGTCTTTTTCCAGTTTAAATGTATAAACTTTCAGTCATAAGGCGTTCGCGTATAAATAAAACGCAGTGGTGTCGAGCAATACACTGTACAATATCAAATACATAAAATCACAGATATCGCTCTCAATAATTTAAGCACACAACGTCTGGACCTTAGGAAAATCCTTAGGACATTCAGACCACATAATTAACATACCGTTCACCAAGTAACTGCTAGTTTGATAAATTCCTGTTCAGTAGTTCCTCCCCGTACGCTGTTATATAAACATGGAATATCGGGTAATATTAATATGACTATTCACTAAATATTACAGTACTGTTACTGTAGCGTTTATACTCGTAGTATACTAACTCTGTATGTTCTTTATTCCCCCTGTTTATTTAACAGTGGCTCTAGGTAGTTCATCAGTTCATTATTTTATGTAGTATCCACATGTGATAATGAATTCCCATGATATTTCTTCCTCTATTTAATTATATAACCATAGTTATTTCTCTTATTCCATATACCCATATAATTTGGTTATCTTTATTATAACCACAATTATTTCATAAACTCTATATTATATTCTCTTGGTTCTTTTTATTACACCCACATTTATTCTATAAACTTTATATTATATCCTATAATATAATTGTTTCCACTTATTCTTTATACTATACATTTTGGTTATTTTCACTATAACCACCTTTATTTAATAAACCTTATTTTATACTTCATAACATACCTTAATACATTATATTTCTTGGTTTCAATTCCTTTCTGTATTAAATTATAAAACCAACCATATTAATTTCGGTAATTGTATGTTGGACACCTTAACTTTTATAAATTGTCAAATAACCTTATAACTTTATAACTTACCAATTACCACTTTAATATTTTGGTAATTACCAAATGAATATTCTAATTTTTTATAAATTACCAAATAACCATATAACTATTATAATTTATTATTTATCCATATTAACTTTCGGAAATTGCAATACCACATATTAATTTTTATAAGTTACCAAATGACCACATTAACTTGTAAATTATCAATTAACCCCTTACTTTTACAATTTACCAAACACTCTTACTAATTTTCGGTAATTACAACTTAATCCCACCAACTTTTATAAATTACTAATTAAGCCCATAAACTTTTCGGTTTCAACATATAGTTTTCTAGATTTACACTTTTAACCCCAAAACTTTATACAAGTTACATATTAACTTATTAACTATAATTTTAATATTTAATTATCTTTAATTCCGAAAAGACCCATATAAATTCACAAATTATATTTGTGCCCCTTAAACAATTCGGTATTATACCTATACTTTCGTAAATCACATATTCACCCCAAAACTTTTATAAACTTAATATTTTATGTCATAAATCATTTTAACCCAAAGTTTTTGATCAACACTTTGACCAAGCCTTAATTTTATAATTAATATTTTAATATACCCATAAAACATATGTAATTCGGTTTCTCCTCTAAACTTTCCAATAATTACAAAATAGTCCCAAAACTTTATAAATTGTTATTTTAACACATAAACACTTATTTAAATTCACCAAAATTCATAATATTAATTCCTACCTTATATTATACCATAATTATACCAAACAA
Source organism: Limonium bicolor (assembly GCA_023374045.1). Lineage (NCBI taxonomy): Eukaryota > Viridiplantae > Streptophyta > Magnoliopsida > Caryophyllales > Plumbaginaceae > Limonium > Limonium bicolor. Next base: position 171,403,883 of record CM041781.1, read on the forward strand.
CTCCTTAAACTCTCGGCTTTCACATTTTATACACCAAACTTCTCAAAATTTATATTTTAGCCACATAACTTTATAAACTAGCCATTTAAAATACTTGTAGCTATTTTTAACACTCCCAAAATTAATAATATAAGTTAATACACTTATATATTTTTGAAAATCACCAAATATTACATTTTGCTCTCGGTTTTTATAAACCTTTACTATATGGTTTTAAAACTTGATTTAAACTTTATAATATGTATATATAAATGTATATAAGCCATATACACTTCTAAAAATTATGCTAATGACTTAGAATGATTATAAACTCAAAATAGAACATTTTATTCTTAGGTATTTCGATTTAATAATATGTGTATCATATTTAATTCTTGTGACACAATTTATACCTTAAGGTAATAATCTTACCTTATATGTTATAAATTATTTTCTTGACATTTTAATCCAATGTTTTTCGGCCTTAATATTCCTAAGGCTTTTACATAATTTTTATACCAAAGTTTGAAGCTTAAATCAAGCTTAAACTTAATAAACCTTAATTATATATACTTACTCCTTAAATCAAGACAATTCTTGTACTTGATTTCTCCTTGAATTCCAAGCTCTCCAAATGCTATTTTGATGAAGGTATTTCGGCCTCCTTGTACATATGTAGGAGATCTATTTGTTAGACTTCTAACAAGAATTTATAAATAATATTTGTAGTAATTTTGCAAGGGTTTACCTTAGGATTTTTTCAAGGAATTTTTGGTAGACCTTGAGATGATTGTAGGTCTAAGTTTCTTTCATGAAATAATGAAGAGAATATGGATTTAGAAGTTCTTAATTTTTGAAAATGATTTAGGTAATTACTTTGGATTTTTCAACATGAAAATATACCTTAACTTGATCTTGTTGTTCCTTGTGTTGTTGTTGAATCTAGGAACCTCCTTGGAGCACTTATGGTTGGCGAAAATTGTAGAAGTTGCTAGGATGATTTCTTGCTTCAAGACTTAAGAGATTTAACTAGGAAATTACATTAAAATGGTGTTAGAACTTAGAACACAATTAATGGAGCTTAAAACTCTAAAGAATTAACTTAGCAAAGGAAGAAGAAAAGAGAGGATGTAGAAGCTTACCCATTCGGTTGAAGTGAAGGCATGAGAGAAATGAAGGGTTACGTAAGGTCTTAAGGCAAAACAAGGTTGAATCAAAATGGGAATAATTGGTATGTCACATGTCATTATTTTATGTCTTTGTCTTGTTTTATTTGACTACAAAAGTCTCTTAATTTGGCTAGTCTTACGGCTGATTGGAAAGAATTAATTGAAGTTTTTGTTTGATAATTGCAAGAAGAAGACAAGAGTAGATATAGGTAGGTATTTTCTTTGATTTTTCTAAGACAATTCTATGTCATTGTTGTCTTCTTCCTTAGTCATTCACGGTTGTATATGGCTGTAGGTGACTCTTGTTTTAGTTTATATTAGACATAGATTTATGCTAGTTAGGTACATGTTCCCTTGACTAATTAATGAGGCAATAATTCCCCCCTTGTTCAAGCATAAAATCGGCCATATACATGTAGGTAGCAAGTTGATTTTGTCTTGTTCTCCTTTGATTGCTCACGTAATGGGATTGATGGAGCATTTGATTTTGATGATTGAAGACATTAGATAATGGCTAGGTAGCTAGATGATTTAGCTTGATTTTAATAAGGCAATTTAGACCTTATTTACTTACATAAAATCGGTAATGGCAATTGATTTTTGTTTGTTTTTGACATAGATAATTGCATTGTTAGGTAGCTGTCTCCCTTGACCAATTTGACAGCAATAATTCTCCCTTTCTTATGTAAGAAATCGGCACCCACATGCTTGGTAACATGGCTGTATCAATTGTTTACTTGCAACTTCCATTATTGTAGTCTAGTTCTACTTTTGGTGTATTTAATTCCTTGTTTTTACATATACTATTCTCTTCTTGCTTTTCCCTTGTAGGCATATGGTGGATGAGATCCCAATTGACTGAATATAATTGCTACATTATCATATAGTATATGCTAGGTGAGTCACATTACCATAAGACAACTTTCAAACCAAAAACTAGTCAAATGTGACCTAGATTGGCGCATGATATAGGGATCAAATGGAATTGATTTTTCATTTGATTTTTGTTACACTATATTGTACTAAGATCATACTAATATGTGTAATAGGTTCCAGCATTTAATTGGTACATTTATACCATGGTAAAAGATGAAAGTTTTAAGGTAAAAATGCTGATTTTAGGTACCTTTTTGACCCAAAAATCGCCCCCACTTGTACTATGAATTTAGTACTGGAATTAATTGATTTAGATGTTCAATTTATCTTCTTTTAAGATTATCAACTCGTGGCTCCTCAAAAACTTCAAGGCAATTGCGTAAAACGCATTTTTGTGACACCCGAAGGTGCGTTTTTGTGCTTTAAGGATTTTCTGAGAAATAATTAGTCGCTATGAGTTCCAAGTGTTTATTGACATTGTTTATAGTCAATAATAATATGTTAAGGTGTTACATTGAGTTATATGGGGTTATATCAACTCTAATCACAGCTCCCGGGCTAACCGGGCAAAAAGGAGCGTTAAGAAATTCGTCCGAGCACTTTGTTTATTTTTGAGGAAGTAGCTCGTGCATTCTCTTTAGAATGTTGAATAATGATGTTAGGAACTCTAAGAATTAATTTTATAGGAGTTCATGCCACCTCGGCACTCCTTCTGGGCATTCCCGGGGGTTTATGGGGCCCCCATAAGGCATCTCTTAGCACTTTGCGTTTAACTGAGAATTTAGCTTGAGGACTTCATCTTATATGTTTAATAGAGTGTTATGATGTATTTGGAATGAAGTGTAATACTTTACTTCATCCTATAATATATTTCCGGGACTTTCGGGCCTTAAGGGCCTTTAAGGAAACTCCCGAGCATATTGTATTTTTACTCAGTTTTAGATGAGGTCCTGCATTCTAAGGGTCATATAATGATCCTTGATTAACTTCATATGAAGTTCATAACTTATATAACTTGTTTAACTTAAGGTCGGGCTTTAACGCACGTTTTTGACCTTAAGGAGTTTAGGTGCGTTTTAATGCCCAAGTGTTTATATGCCTTCTTAGGGTTTCATGATTCCCCAAATAATATTTATAATTCCAAAAATAATATTTATTTACTTATATTTAATTATTTAAATGTTAGGGGTATTTCAGGGGCGGAGCTAGGATGTAAATTATATAGGGTCACTATTCTTCAAAGAAAAAAAATTATAACATATTTGATCATAGTTGGATTTGAACCTAGGATAACTCACTCAATATTTCTATCCCTTATCACTACACCACCAACAACTCTCTAATATATGGGGTCACTATACTATATACATATAAAATCTAATTATTATACATATAGGAATCTCTGCAACATGGGGTCACGTGTTCCCACGTGATCCCTTGCATCCGTCCCTGAGAGCATGAATGACTATGATCTCTATCGTAACTCCAGCAGACGTCGCTTACTATAGCTAAGTTAGACTTTTCGTTGGTCATGTCTATAGCGTCAATTCTCACTTCCCTGTAAATATAATCACTCTCATTCGCATTTGGCAGACAAGAACATGGGTAAATATTGTTGGGACCTTTGTCGAAGGATCACTTGCGTCTACCTAGGTTTGTCATTTGTAGTAGCTCCATCTGTTGAAAGACCTGAAAGTGAAACTGGCAGACAAATCACGGAAGTGCAAGTTCAATACATGAGCGGTGAGCCGCGTCAAAATTGTTAACATCGTTTTCTTATTGATTTATTTAATGGCCTACCGTGAATGTAATGCTGCAAGAACGGATTGCATGATGACGGTAATGACATTAGTTATCCTAGTATGTTAGGATTTTTTTTTCGAGAAATAGTGCTGCTTGTACTGATTACCATATTAAGTATGAGTACACAGATGAGTGATGTATGAGAAGGAAACTGTAACGACCCCAAAACTACCCTGGTTCTGAAACCATCACACGTTACACGTTTACTACCTAAGACATGTAAGGCTATTCTCTGATGAGTCCCAAACAGATACAAAAGCTCTTCTATTACATAAATAATGAATACAATTGGTTTCACAAATTGTAAAGCGGAAGCCAAAAGAATTACAAAGTAAAAGTCTAAAATAATTATAAAGGCTACGAAGCCAAAAACAATTACAAAGCTCACGAAGCAAAACTAAAAAGTATAAACAGAAGTGGAAGCCTTCAAATAGAGCTAAAACCTGCAAAATGTTAAATGAATAGGAGTGAGCAAACCACAGCTCAGTAAGTGATAAACTTCATCAGTATAAGCATGCTCAAAACATTTTTACAGAACATACCTTGTATAGATATAAGTTAGCAAATCAGATTCAGAATCAAAATCAAACGGAAGCACCTTAAAACGATACAAAGTCAAATGCAAAGCAGAGTGAAACAGAGGTCGCAAAGCATAAGCATGCTCAAAATATTTTTACAGAACATAGCTTATATAGATATAATTAGCAAATCAGATTTAGAATCAAAATCAAATGAAAACACCTTAAAACGATACGAAGTCAAATGCAGAACATAGTGAAACAGAGGTCGCAAAGCATAAGCATGCTCAAAACATTTTTACAGAACATAGATTATATAGATATAAGTTAGCAAATCAGATACTGAATCAAAATCAAATGGAAGCACCTTAAAACAATACGAAGTCAAATGCAAAGCAGAGTGAAACAGAGGTCGCACTGGTAACTTAACAATGGAAGACTTTTACAGAAACCATAAAGCTTTTCAGAAATCATAAGTCACGTATAGACTATCAGAAGAAGCAAACAAAACATAAGCATAGTTTCCTTACAAAGCTCATTTGCAATACAAATCTGATATTGGCAAAACGAAAACCATAAACCAAGGTTGACAAAACAGAGGAGAGAAAACGAAGCTGAAGCCACACTCACAGAATGAGACAAAGCACAAAGCAGGGTCTCATGTCATAAGCTGCCAACACTCAAAGCTAAACAGAATCAAATCAGAATCTTATACACAGAACGTTATCAGAAACAAAGTTTTTAAGAGACCCTAGTTCATTACATACAGAATAGGTCTGAAGACCTTAAATAACAGAATGGGTCTGAAGACCCCAGATAACAGAATGAGTCCGTCGACTCCAGATACAAAATGAGTCCGTCGACTTCAGATAACAGAACGGGGGATGCCCGTGATACAGATACAGAAGGACGTCCTACGCAGCGCACTACGGGATAACTTGACCCAGTCATCCACAGCTCAGAAAGCAATAAACTAGGTCCCAAAACAAAGTTACAAAATCATAACTACAGATCTTGGATAAAAATAACATAAATATATCAAATAACATATGAACAAATGTAACACCCCATCCAACAATAACACACTTACAATAAACTGCAGCGGAAAACAACCTCATCACATTACTTATCTCGTTGGTGTTACACGCCGTTAGCCACCCACGTGGCTAACAAGGCTAATACATACACATTGTACCGGTCTGATGGGCTAAATTCCCGAGCGACTACACCTTACTATCCCTTTCCATTAACACAACGACAACGTACACCTTTCAACTACACCGAGTGTTTATAAACTGATGCCGACAACAATTTCGGTCTTACTACACCTACTGTATACATACACTTTAAATGATTACCCATGTACAACGACTACCCGTCCTACTCTCGAACGGCTCCCAGCACTTCGTACCTGAAATAGGAAAAGAAGAGAAAGGGTGGCCCCCAAGGGGCTCAACACCTTTGCTGGTATGGTAATCCCGCAGCCCACATGCTACCGGGCCACGCACAACTAATTGTCGTCTTAGCATGCGGTTGATTATTTTTAACTCATGCATGCAACTGTAAACACACAACACATAATCATTTCGCCTCAACGGGCTCAACAAACGGGTAACATATCCTTACTTAATAAGTCACTCAAGGTATTCAATATCCCTAGAGTGTTCCTCCTCTAATGGAGCTACTTCCTTAACAGACGACACTTACCCTTAAATCGGGTTATCCTTAAACGCCTCTTATTACAAACTGGGAATCATATCCTTGATCCACATACTCCACATTTTACAACATATAACATACACTACATAACAACACTTAACAACACTTTGCACGTTTCCACGTGCACAACATAACACCGCAATAGATATTGCATCACAACAAAGATACATAACATAACGGGAATGGTCCTCTTAGGAACCGACCCAAACATTGTTAATACACTGGTGAGCCTAGAGAATGTTGCCAGTCTCATGATAAGCTCGTTACATAACTCGTTACCGTCTCGTTAAATGAACGGTTAACTTAACACAAGGTGTCTCGGATATAGTGATCCAAGCACACCGAAACAAACATAACAATAGTATGCCCCTGTGGCCCGACGTGAGTCAGTAATAGCCTTGGTTAAGCTAAAGGGAAGGTTGGGAACCAAATTGGAAAACAACCATAACATACGGAGAGGATCGAACCTGCTATGACAACGACCCCCATACTCACACGCGTGGCCGGAACAGACCGGACTCCTCACTCCCCCCGTTAGCACTTGTCAGAAGTTCATCATTGAACTTAGTTAAACAATCACAACATTGGGTTAAGTCTTGTTAGACACACACAAGGGAAGGGAGAGTCATTCATTCATACACCAACATCACACACAAACATTACATAACTAACTCACGCATAGCCGTGGTTAGAACGTTCCTTAGGTCGGAAACGTTATCACCGGATACCGTTCTCCTACGTTTACCTAATAGTGGTCAACTAGCCCTTCAAGCGCATTCGAGGTTACCGGTATCGGCACGTAAACATACAATAACAATAACGACTGTAAACTCGTTTCATGATTTATCTCATAACGTGGCAAACATACAGAAAAACACATTGGCATACAAGCCGGTGTAATCCGGTAGGACACAGGTTGCAAGAAAACCATACCTGTCACCGGAGTCCACTTTACCACGTCCACTTATGTTCCTCGAGCAATTCTCGAACAACTGATAACATTACATGTACTTTTATTAACATCGGGGTAGCATGATTATTTAATGTCTAATGCTTATAACTTCTCCCCGTTAACTTAGTTACATAGCTTAACATTTTTAACTTGTTTTACTCTCACATTCTAATACAACTTTTCACCCACTTAATTGTCATTAAAACTCACCTAACATGTCCTTAACAACCTTATAACATCATTACCTATCAATCCCCATCATTACACACCATTTCCATACCTTAAACAAATGTTTTGGCCCATACAACACCTTGTCCGAACTTGTGTCCGAACCTCCAAGTTCGGACGCAAGCCGCGACCTAATACTGAAAACCATACACACGTCCGAACTTGTGTCCGGACTTCCCAAGTTCGGGCACAGTTCGAGAGTAAATCCCATATAGAAACAGTCACGTCCGAACTTGTGTCCGGACTTCCCAAGTTCGGACACAGTTCGAGAGTGAGAAAATCCTTTACCCAACAGAGCCTGTCCGAACTTCCATGTCCGGACGGAAGTTCAGACACGCAAAACATTCAATTTCAAGTCTTTAAACACTTACACCATTTCACCAAACTTCTCCAAGCCTCATAATGTTTCCTAACATCATTTGGGCACATCAAACACACATTTAGCCATGTGCTAAACTCTTTAAATCACTCACCAAAACCATCTTATCATTCACAATTTCTTACAAAATTCCTAGCACTTGGGATGTTTTCTCCTTAAGATTTCTAAGTGGTAGTCACCAATAATGACCACTACACCAAGGTGTTTCCTCTACACCTTAACATCATCTCTCAACTTCTTTTCTTACTAACTAATCTCCTTTTACAACTTCTTGAATTCTTTTCTCAAAACCTTACTTAAACATCATTCTCTCCTTACTCATCAACATTACCCAAACCTAAACAACTTCTCCAAGACTTAAATACATCTAACAACACTCATTGGGTTTCTAGAACTTCCAAGACAATGCCTAAATCCTTATAGCACCTTAGAACACCTTAATGCATGTTTTCCTCCCAAGTAAAACATTTGTTCACCTTTTACACTTCCTAGTTCACCAAAACTTACTTAAAACACTTAGAACTTCTTACAAATTTTCCAAATTTTGCCATAGCTTCTCTTGTATATACTCACATCCAAACACTTAGGTTTTTACCTTATTTCATTCAAGAACACCTAAAATCCATCAAACACATTTTTATACACAAACTTCACACATTTAGCACTACATCACAATATAGTGCATAACTTAAATTGCTTGGCACTTAGGCCCTTAAATAACATGGCTCTTAGGCCCTTAAATTACATAAACCTTAAACACTGAATTTCCCACATAAATAATGCCTTTGACCTGCAAATACACTCAACAATACATATTCCTTTAATAAACTCCTTGAGAGCATTTCACTAGGTCATTCACCATTGGCTCCTTAGGTATTTATTAAGCAAATCAAGCTCATTTTCCTAAGGCACTTAAACTACATTGAGATAGCTTGTTTACCTCTTTTTCCTCACAAACTTCTTTCTTGTTTCCTTGTAAAACCGGTGGGGTGTTTGGTTGTTTGTCAACTTCTAAACAATGTACAAATAATAGAATGAGTATTCAAGCATTATGCTTCATCTCATTGTAAACCCTAGTTACACATATTGTTTTAACACTTTAAGGTAATTGTTTTACCTTGGAATTGGAAGAGAACTTGAATAAGTATCAAGAGAGGACTCCTCCTAGCCCTTGGAAGATTCAAATGGAGCTAGAACAAAGCAACACAAGGAGCTCCATCAATGAATATTTTCGGTCTCACACAAAACATGGAGGAAACTTGATTTTTCTTTGAGATTCCTTACCTAGAAGCAAAGGAGAGTAATAATGTGTAGAAACACAAGCTCAAGCTCCATCAATGGTGATTCTCCATGGCACCAAAATTGAGCTCTTGAAGATTTGAAAAGGTAGAAGTGTAGAGCTTGACCTAACTAAGACTAATATGGTCTTAGAATTTGATTTGGAGCATGGAGTTGGATTTGGCAAGGAAATGAAGATGGAGAAGAGAGGAGCTGTAGCAAATCGTAAATGGAGGAGATGAGAAGATGAAGAAACCGTGTGAAATGAAAGAAGAGAAGGAATAAGAAGGTAAGTTTGCTTTTGGAGATATTTATGTTATAAAGCAAAATAGTACTTTACTTTAAGCTTTACTTTACTTATTTGATTTCTTTTACATGTTGGTGACTCACACCATGAAAAACCGGCCCCCATATACTTAGGAGGGTATAATAGTCTTTATTGACCAACTTAATTACTTATAACAACATATGTTACAAACTAGCTTATAAAAGTTACTATTCATAAAACAAGGCACATAGAAGTGAAATTTTTGATTTCCCTTGATATAGCCACCCAAATGTGATACTATATAGTACACATGTTAATTAAAGAGTAATGATGGACATTTAGCCATTCAAAACTCATTTACAAGACAATTTTTCAAAACGTGCTTTAAGACTCCTTAAAGCACTTTTTGTGTTTTAACTGTTTTCAAGCTTGGTTTTCTTTGGTAATTGATTTAATATGTTCATTAACATATTTATAAGGTATAGGTATGACCATTAGGTCTTATACAAATTTATCCCAAGCTTAGAGTACATTTTTGCTCATATTGACTTTAAGGTATTTTCTTGTGTTTTATTTGGTTTAACTGTCCACCAAGGTTTCCTAAGGACTTATTTAGCCTTATTAAATCATAATTGAATATTATTAAGTCTTGGTAGGCTCTTTGGGTCCTAACCAAGTTCACTCATAGCTTAGAGCATGTTTTTGCTCAAACCGTGTCTTAGTGTTTTATTGTGTTTTACCATGGTTTAAATGGTTCATTGATGTCTCTAAGGCACTTTTTAGCCTTTACATACCATAGTTTAATATTTAAACCACATATCAAGGTTTGGGGTATTTCAACAAACGAACTCCCACAAAAATATAAATACGAAACCTACACAGCTTAGTAGTTTATTATAAACTACCAAAATAAATAGGATTAAACAAACATTAGTAGAATAGGTAAAACTAATACAGTAACTCTTAATTGCATAACGTTGAATATATAAACATATGTACAGCTTTGTGTAATGTTGAACCAGATTAAATAATGCTCATAATGACCGTATTAAATACATTAAGAAAACTCTACCTCATCATTATAGTACAAGGCAATTGAAAATCAAATACAACCCATGAAATTGATGAGACCAAGCGTATGTAAACCCCATGGGTTGAAAATAAATCACGCTGACTCCAAAAAAAAAAAATACGAATACATAGTTCTGAACGGTGGTAGTAAAATTGAGGCCTGGATTGGAAAATATATGCTCACGGCAAGAAGTTGAAACGACGGCAATACTGCAGAAGCGAATAAAACCAGAATTGTGTATACATTTTATAATTAAATTAGACATATATAATCATACAATAACTAGCATAGAAACAAACAACTTGAAAATGATCTGAAAGTAATGCATTATACACGACAAAACTAGTGCCGGTGTACAATTCATGAAAGCAAACCAACGTCAAAATAAGGCAAGCGTTTGAAACACAATGCAGATAACGATACTTATATAATATTTATGGTGAACGTATCCAAATCATATCTGTTTATCTACAGTGTAAAGTAACTTGAAATTATATATATACGCAATTCATGCAATTTGAAAAACTACCAAACATATATTACGGTTTGTATATAAAATGCCGAGAAGAAAAAGTAATCGTGTCCAACTGAATACTCAAAAGATGATATCAAAAGCTTGGTTATCCTGCTTTCATAGAAGCTATGTACAAACACACATTTTTTTATATATATGATTTTTAAGATATTCACAACCATGATACAACATTGATGTATGAAACCGGACACATATCATCATAAGAAATCACTACAAAAGCTTGAGATCTTAACTTCAAAATAGAATTAACAAAGCAAAGTTTCAGAAACTTATTCAAATAATTGATATGACGTCATTCGGAAAACACTGAATTATATATATATATATATAGTTTCTAATTAGTACAAACAAAGAATAGGTAAGTGAACTCCTCACACCTCACAATTACAGAATAATTGAATTAAAGAAAGCCAAAGTACTCACCAAAATATAAGGAAAATATGAAACTGTGACCTACCATTAATTTGCCATCTTTGAAATTATAATTAACTGTAACACCCCTACCGCTAATACCGTCATTACCGTCCAATCTCCTTATACATCTATACTCACGCAGCGGATACGTACTTACACGACGGCGGGTGATACAATGCAGTTAGCCACCCACGTGACTAACAAGACTACTACTACATACATCATCGGTCTGATGGACCGGAATATCTGAGTGCTACACAAATACAATCCTTACTACAATTACAATCGGGTACTACAACTTCTCATTCAATACAATACTTCATTACAATGCCATACAATACAATATAACGTACCGAGTTTACTAAGTTCCAAATACAAATGCAACACTTCTTCCAAGTTCATACATACTCATTAAGAGACTACATCTACCCTTTCCTCACAATCTACCTACTTCCAATACCTATGGTGTAACTATTTCAAGGCTACAAGTCCAATACCATTCTCTACCATCTGCATTTCATTCCTAATGAGCTAGGCGTATCCGCCGGCCTCTTACTGTGACCATATCCGCTTCGGGTACATGCACACTAAAAACGTTGACCCTAGGGGCTCAGCTTACGCTGCATATGACTTCCGCATACCCCGCGTACTAGCGAGGGTACGCCGACCACTTGGTCGAATACATGCAATTCATTTTATTCATACATACATGCATACATGCTTTCATACATAATACTACAATGCTACACAGGAATACATACATACACTTCATTACATACAAGGAAGACAATACAAGTCAACCAATACATACTTACTGTTACCCAAAATACGCATACTCAATACATACACAATACATACACAGTACATACACAATACATACACAATACCCAATACTTGTTAGCTCCTTTTGTCCACCCGGGTTAATCGGGTGGAGATTACTCTTTTACTCGGGGTCAATGACTTACACCAGCCAAGACCATTACTCATACAATACTTTACTTACTACATACTCAAGTCAAGTCGTCGGGACCTCCGGCCCGGGGACTACACCGTCCTACCACCGGGATTTACTTGGTTCACTAATCCAGGATGCTATTCATTTAAGGGGTTTGGGCCGTGGAAAAGTTTAAGAACCAGGAATCGGATCCAACCTCTTGTGTCTCCTCATCCTCACGCGTGGCCGAAACTATATCGGGCTTCTACTCATTCCAATTTACTCAATACTTACGTTAGGAGTTAGGTAGTTAGGAATTAGTAGAAGTCATTCACATCCAAGCCACACAATAATACATTACTCCCATACACATACTCACAAGGTATAATACAATCCACAAATACACTACAAGGCACATACACACTTCATCTTCATCCATTCATTTCATGAATTATACAAACTAAGTGTTCAAGACAAAATAGCAAGAACAAATATAAACAAGCACAAGTAAGTGCATTATAGTCCGATTCATGCACTTTATCTTATTTAGGTGATCAAATAAGCACACAAATCGGGGTAACCAGGTTAGGATACAGAGCATGAAGAAATCATACCTTTTACTGAAATTTACTTTACCCGGTGTCTCCTTGTTCCTTAGTCCTTACTTGTTCCTCGAGTCCTAGTCTCGAACCAATGACTACATGCCAAATGGTTCAATTAATACTAAGTATTACAATGCATACATAATTACTACTCCCATACTTACCCCGTTATCCTGTTGTTTCGGTTTTACTTAATGTTCTTAAACTTACAACTTTCTTAATTACTTCTCAAACTTGTTTACACTTCTTAGGGCCTTTAAAGGTCGCCAAACAAGGCCTTAACAACTTCTAAAACCATTACCAATCAATCCCCCATGTTTAGAACCCTAAAAATCACATTTTGCAACAATTTCAGGGTGGTCCGGGACTTGGTCCAGACCCAAGGTCCCAGACCATACACATATTCTACTCTCGGCTATTTTTTCATTGTGGTCTGGGACTTGGTCCCGGACCAATGCCAGTTTTAACTCTCGAACTGATTTTAAGTGCGGTCCGAGACTTGGTACATATCCTAAGTCCCGGACCCTGCTAAAAACTGCTACTAGGATGATTTTTCAACCCCTAATCAACCCTTAATCCACCTCCAATCATTCCATAATCTTTCCACATGTTTTATACATGTTTAAACACACTTAAACACTCATTAAAACTCCTTAAATCCATGGTCCAATACTTACTCAACTTCTTGCTCAAATTCTACAATTTTCCATTCTCATTTTCACACTTTGCACACTTGTGCATTCCTACACTCCTCTTTGCATTTTACACTTTGTTCTAGTTTCATTTTACCATTCAAATTCATTCCCAACCAACTACACTACCTATACCCAAGTCCAACTCTCTTTTTACAAAATCTTGCACACTAATTTTTCCTAGTTTCTACAATGTATTACTACACTTCTTGCTACCGATTTTATATCCTTTTATTCTTATACTACAACTACTACTCCATGGTCATTAAACATCTCTACTATCCCCAATACATACCTTGGTTCTCCCATTCACCAAGTCATCCATAAATGCACAATTCCTACCAAACTTTTGCCATAGTTCACCTACTTTTCTTACTTAGCCACATACATCCTTTCTTGCCAAAGTCATTCCTAATCTAGCCACACCCATACAAGGGTCCTACCAGCACACAAGGCAATACCAATACTCCAATACCTCCATCAAACAACAATGCCAATACAAATACACAATTATTTGGCTCTAAGGCCTACAATCCACATACTTGCTCACAAATACTTAAACTTCATAAACTTCAATACTAATACAAGATTTTGGGTTCTTTAAGTAGTTTACCCATTCCTATTACTCTAATGCAATAACAATTTAACATTAGGAAGGAGCTCTTACCTTAAGCCCTTAACTTCATTCTTTCTTTTCCAATTCTCCTCCTTCTCTCTTTCTTGCACAAATCGGCTATATGGGGAATGGAGTTGCTAAACTCCATTCCCATCACCCAATGCACACAAAATAAGTGCAATTAACATACTAACCCTTATATTAATGATAGTTCATTGAAATGCTTAAAACACAATTTCTAGGGTTTAACTTTGGAGTGTTTTAGGAGGGGTTTTAGCCCTTGGTTCAAGAAGGTGATTCCACCACCATTGCAAGGTTGAATTGGTGCTCAAAAGAGAGAGAAAAATAGAGCATTACAAGAGGGGTAAAAATCGGTTACAAAGGAAAGTGGAGAAAACTTGAGTTTTTCATGTAGATTTTTACCTTAATGGAGAGAGGAGACTCCAAGCTACACATTGATGCTATTTTCTCTTTGAATGGGGAAAACCCATGGAGATGAACTTCCTCAATTTTGGATTTTGAAAAGAGAGAAGTGTAGAGGATGATGAGGAGAGTAAGGATATGTAATTATTTTTACATTTGGAGCTCACATGGAGGTAGAGCATGGAGGTAAAGTGGAGAAGCCATGGATGGTTGTTGAAGCTCTCAAAAATCACCAGCCACAAGGGGAGAAGGAGAGAGAATCGGCTGGAAGAAGAGAAAGGGGAGAGAGAAATGAGAGGTGAGAGAAATTTTCTTACTTTTGTACTTTTTTTGCTTTTTGCTTTATTTAATAGTTAGTTGTGTGTGTGGGTGAGAGGGGTTAATTAATCCCTAAAAACCGGCCCCCACATGTATTACTAGTTGGAGCGTTTTTTCGTCTTTTACAGAAAATGCTCGTTATTTTACCCGGTTTGGGTACTATTCACTAACCGGGCCCATTTTCCGTAATTTTCTCGTTTATTTAGTTTTATTGGTTATTAAGATTCCATTAATGCTTAATTATTGTTATTTAATGATTTATAATTTTTACGGGTTCGTTTGACCACTTAAAATCACGTTTTCGGGTTTCCTCGGAAAACGTGCGCTAAAGCTCTATTAGCGTTTTAATACATTATTTGGATCCGTTTTCTTCAGGAGTTGTTCCAATATATTATTTAGGCCTTATTAAGCCTTTAGAATCCATATAATACGCTAACCGAGGTCTCATACCTCCTATGGTTATTTAACGCTTATTTAGTGTTTTTTGCTTTTAAAACGTTTCTTCATTTCTTTTTGGATTTATTTTCCTTACCAATATTACTTAAGCATTATTAGGCTCTTAAATACGGATTAGAATAATCTTAATCATTATATTTAAGTTCGGGGTATTTCATTAACATATCATTTTCCATATCAAAGTAGACAATCAAACATAATACCATGGGGTTTAAGCGGAGCGAAAACATAAATCAAAACCAATCTAGATTCACATCGAAATCAAATATCAAATCAAACACATTCAGAAATGAAACAAGATCTAGAATCCCCATGGGTGAACACACCTATACCGAATCTATCTACCACCTACCTCACATCCGACGCAAAGAAAATCTCTTCTACAGACTCCACACAGCCGACTCCTCAAATCTCCACTCGAATCGGCGAACACGGACTGAATTGACCAAGATCGAAACCCCAAAATCAAAATTGGGGAAAATCAACGAGGAACGGAAATATCAATTACACAAACCACAAACCTGAAGAACAACCAACTAGCAGTCCAGAATCCCCAAGAACTAGACAAACGCACAAGCGACGAAGGATTTAAAATTGAGAAAAGGGGAAGTTGAAGGTGAAGAGAGAAGAGCAGAGGGAGGAGAATTTGGGAAGGAGAAGCAGAGCGGAAGTTGAGAGTGCAGAAGAATAAAAGTGAAAAGAAAATCAAGAATGAGAGGGAATAAATAATGATAGAATTTAATAAGAAAAGAAGAAAAGGAAAATAATAATTCCTTTTCCTGATTTGAATAAAACCATACAAAATACTCTTCTTAGCGAAACTGATATCAAAACAATCAGAAATGTTTTTTTTAAACTCCCTTTGCGAATCAAAAACAAAAGAGAAAAAAATTGGGGCACAACAGAAACCACAATCCATACACACGTAATTTGATACAACCTAAAACTAAGATGATTATTCAAAGAGACTTCATCCTCTACTGCATCAGTCAGTTCTTGGATTAGGAAGTAGATGGACCTAAAAGAGGCTGGTTCTTCTAGGTGTCTCCCATGGTGAAGAACAGGGATCGACTACCGATAGCAGTGGAGCGTATTTTTGTTGCCTCGGGGTTTGTTGGTTTCACCGTTGGAGGTTTCTTGTATTTGGGATTTAAAAAATATTCTCGCGTCTTCTTGCTCTGCGTAGGAAGCCAATTTCATCTCGTAGGTAACACTGTTAGTCGGATCGTTTATGCAGTAGAGAAAGTGAAGATATCTTTTAGGAATGTAGTAAAGTATTGCAATCTTCAAGGTTTAGGTTTCTTTGGACCATTTATAACCTTCAATAACTGAACAACTCCTAGAGATGCAGCCTTAGTAACTCTAATCTTTGTATGTGTCTTCTTATAGATGGTTGCAAGACAATATTTAGACTATTGCTTCCTTTGATCAGATTCTAGGGATTCCAAAAAAAGGCGAGCCAAAAGTTTTGAGATTTGAAAATGCATGATTGCAGAAGCTTGAATGTTTAAATTTTCAAGCAATGTATATTATTTCTAGCAATATTTGGTCCATGCGAAGAACACAGATACACAAAAGCGACATCAGAACGAATTCAATTATATGCCAAACTAGAAATTTGTGAGTTTTGGCTTGATGAAGTGATCTTTCGGCATGAGATTTGAGTGGTGTAGACCAAAAATTGTGAAGGAAGTGTGTAGTTTCCTCGGCCTAGTAGGTTAATTACTATATGATATTTCTTAAAGGGGTTTACCAAGATTGCTATGTCATTGACTTGTCCTTTCTAAAAGGGAACCAAATTCACTTGGAAAGATGATTGTGAAAGAAGTTTTCTTGAGCTGACGGGGATAGAAGGATTTGAAATATAGTGTGATGCCTCTCATAAACAATTTGGTTGTGTTTTTATGCAGCATAGAAAAGTAGTTGTTTATGGGTCACACCAAATGAAGCTTTATAAAATGAATTATCTGACACATGGTATTGAACTCGCTATTGTAGTGTTTACTTTGAAGACATGGAGACTCTATTTATATGGAGCATCTTGCAAAGTTTGCATTGACCGTGAAAACCGAAAGTATCTCTTTACTCAGAAAAAGTTAAATATGAGGAAAAAAGAGGTGACTATAAGTACTTAAGATTATGAATTGACAATCCTTTATTATCCGAGCAACACTAATGTTGTGGTGGATGCTCTTAGCAAGAAGGGAGTGTGAACCATGGCTTGCATGTTGACTGAATAACAAGTAACTCAGTAGCATCTAAAAGGATTGAGGGGGGGGGGGGGGGGTGCACCAAGCAGACAATTGTATCTTTCATTCAAGTCCAACCTACCTTGATTGAAATAATCAAATTAGGCCAAGTGACAAACATGAATTTAAGCAAGATCAAGAAAAATATAATTGAAAATGGAGATGATGACTTTAAAATCACAAATGATGGGTGTTTGAGTTACGTAGGTCGACTTTGCATTCTTGATGACCCCAACTTGAAGAAGGAGATCCTCGATTAATGCATATTATGTGGTGGAATGAAGATGTACATGGACCTTTGGGAGTTCTACTAGGGGAAAAATATGAAAAGAGACATTAATGAATTCGTATTAATGCTCAACTTGTCAACAAGTCAAGGACAAACACCAGAGACGACTCCTTCAGCCACTCTCATTTTTTATTTGAAATGGGAGAATATTTGTATGGACTTCATCATTTGTCTTCCTCCCACGCCAAAGGAGAATAATTCAATGTAAGTAATTGTGGATTGGTTGACAAAGAGTGCTCATTTCTTGCCAATAAAAACAGTTACACCCTTGATCAACTTGCTAGAATTTAAATAGTAGAGATTGTGCGATTGCATGGTTTCCCTACATCCATTGTGTCAGATCGAGACCTTAAATTTGTGTCAAACTTTTGAAGGAGCTTGCATAAGATGGTACGAAGTTGATTTCAACGCGCCTATCACTCTCAGACCGATTGTCATAATGAAAGAGTTAATAAGATTTTGAAGGACATGTTGTGGGCTTGTTTGTTAGACTTCAAAGGAAATGGAATAAGCATATCATTTTAACGGAATTCGCCCACAACAAAAACAACAACTATCAAGAAAGCCCCCAAATGTCACCTTACGAAGCCTTATATGGTTGGAAATACCGGTCACCGGTTTCCTGGGATGACTTAGGGGAAAGGAAGTTATTGGGATCCGATTTGATCTAGGAGACTGTGGATAAAATTAAGGTTATTTGAGAAAGGCTTAGTGTGTCTCAAAGTACACAATAGAGTTATGCTGATAATCTTAGGTGCCCATTGAAGTTTCTAGTAGCATGTACGGTATGAAACGTATTTCAGCAAGTGTACTGGTCTGTCGTAGCAAGTTTTTCTAGGTAGTATTCTCTAGGTTATCGAACCAAAGGAGGCTGTGTCTAGTTTAAGTCTTTAATCTACTAACTAATAAACTGAAGGAAAAATAAAAATAGTAAAATTGGGGGTTTAATTTCAGAAAATAAACAATTAATTAACACAAAAACAATTAAAAGTGATTTTCTAATAAATCTAAAGGGCGAATCCTGGTTTACTACTTCTTCCTAGTTTATCAATAACCTTCCTGAGTGTTTTCTAAATTCTAGATTGCAACCTCAGATCTAAATTAATCTAAAATCGGTCTCCCACAAGATAGATTCTTACTAGCAATTCCCAAATCCTAACTCTCGTTACGAATTTACAAATTAACTAGTAGCACTAACGGTTCATCTGGTTTCTAGTCAGCTAATCCCCAGGAATTGCCATATGTAGTTTCACTGGTAATATTCCTATGGTCTAATGAACGCCGCAGTTCTCACTTGTAAGCAATTCATACCAAATAAACTCAAGCAATAATTAATCACAAGAGAATTTAATGATTAACTAGGAACAAAACTACAATCTATATAGAATTTATATTTAACAACTCAGAAAGAAAAACAATAAACTAGTTGTCCATAATAAAACCAGAATTCTAACAACTACTCAGACATCGGAGAGAAAGAAATAATAACAATATTAAAGAGATTAGAAAACGTCATCTAATTGAAGAACGATGACGAATCCAGTCTCTAGCTTCTGCTCCGATCTGTTAGAACTGTTGTTGTCCCTCTTCTTCTGTCTCGAACAGTTCGAAGAACTTGCGCGGCTGGGGTTACTGCTCTCAATTCCCCCTCTAGAACTCGTATACGATGCGGCTAGGGTTAGGAAGAATTGTTTCCGTGGTATTGGTTTCTGTACTGTCTCGTATTCCCCCGTCGTCTAACTTTCGAATATATATATATATCCTTCCGCCGACTTCAATATTCAAAATAATATAAAAAAAACAATCGCTCCTCCTTTGCTTTCAATTTGGCTGTACCCTTGTCCACGTATGCATGTGCACATCTCCTTTTGCAGGACTTGTTGCAGCCGACTTGTCCATGGCTTTGCGGCTCCATGTCGGTTGCTTGGTGTACGAGTTCAAAAGCCCAGTCCATTATAATGATGCATGCGGTCCAAGGGAGGAGTGTTCTCTTCTCTGCATTCTGCTCCTTCCGAAAATGATATCATCATGATGACTTGATGATTAACTTGTAAAAGTCCTGGCCCAAATACTTATTCACATGCATGAGTTGATGCGCATGAGTAATTAATTGAAATACCCCAAACCTTAATATGATAATTAATTATGTAATTACGATATTTTAAGGCTAATTAAGTCCTTAAGAACATTGGTGAAGAAATAAAAACCAAAACAAAAAAGAAAACGCGTAAAAGTCATAAAACGCAAAAACGCGTGTTAAATAATTATAGTAATTATATAACTTATCTAGGGTCCTAAATGGATTCCTAGGACTTATTTAGTCACTAAGAACATGTGGGGAAGATTCTCGAAGGAAACGGATCCAAATAGTGGATTAAAAGCACAAACGAGGCTTTAAAGCACGTTTTTTGAGGAAACCGAAAAACGTGACTTTAAACAGTTAAAACGGATTTGTATAAATTATAGTTGATTTTGTAACTATAATTATATATTAATTAAAGTCTAAGAATTTTTAGAAACAAAAAAAAATTCCGGAAACCGGACCCGGACTGTTAAAACTGACAGTTCGGGAATTAACGGGTGTTATCTGCTAATGACCAAGTGCCACTCTCTCACATTGTAAAACAAAATCAGATTTTTTCCCCCTCTCTTGTGTCTCACGTGAGAGAGCCCCCTCTCTATTCTATTAATTCTACTTTACTCACTAAAATACAAAAACAACAAAAGCAAAAGTACAACCTACTTTATTCCCTCTCTCACACACCATACTCTCTCTCACACTCTCTCTACACCTCATTTCTCTGCACTCACCAAGCCCATCCCCCTCTCTCAGCTCTTCTTCTTCATTTTGCTCCCAGCCATGGCGATTTGCAAGAGCTCAACATAGCTCACCATGCTCCTTCTTGTTCTACCCTTAAATCAACTCCAAATCAAGAAATTTTTACATCAAAATACTCACCTTGCTCTGGAAATCATTTTACACCTTTTAAAATCTCAAAACTTCATACTTCATTTCCATGGGTGTACCACATTTTGAAGAGAAAACTTCATATTCTTGAAGCCAATCAACTCTTTGATGGTCTAAGGTAAGAAATAACTCAAAAATCCATTCATTCCCCCATTTTCTATGGTGGCCGATTTTGGTGTATGCTAAGCACCATTGTTTCTCTTCATTCAAGCTTGTTAAATCTTCAAGAGGTGTTGGAGCTAGCCCAATTTCATTGCCAAACACTTCACTTTGAAGTAGAAGGTAATTCCCTCCTATGGTGTTTCAAATAAGTACTAAGTTCTAGGGTTAATGGAATAGTGTTCATGAACCCTCCATACTCATTGTGATTATCTTGGCATGGTCATTAGTGTAGCAATTAATCCCGTTGAATATCGATTGAGGAACAAGAAGTTAAGAGAAAGAGTTTTTGAAAAGAAAAACCCAAGGTAATTAACTTACCTTAAACTAATGTGTGATCTATGAATATGTTTATGTTTGAGCAATATAAATGTTGAGTGTAATGCAGGTGTTGCTAATAATATGAGGAAATTCAGTGTTTAATTTAATGTTGTTTAAGGGCCTAAGAGCCAAGCTTTTAAGGTTTATGTATATTGGGTGCTATTGTTGTGGAAATGATGAAATTTAAGTGTGGATGAGTGCCTTGGATGAGTTTGTTGGTTTGAGTGTTTTGGTGGGCTAAATAATGTGTGGGAACATGTTAAAATTATGGGGAGATCATGTCAAAATTTGTGTAGAAATTTAATGGTTTAAGTACATTTCTAGGTGGGAACAAACTAGAGAACTACAAGGTATTATGAGAGGAAAATTTAGTATAAAAATCGGTTGGAAACTAGGTAGATGGAGAGGGAAAGATGAATGAACTTTAAGGTGGGAATGTTGCATTATTTGTGGGCTAGTAAGTGGGTGAGAGTGGTGAGAAAAATCTGTAGCATAACACTTAACAAAACCAAGCCTTAGTTATTGTAAGAGGAGAGTGAGAAATTTGGGTGAATTTAATCAAGAATTGGGTAACAAGTCTAGATGATGATTTAGGCAAGTTTAAGATGTTATATTAGTGTTAGAATATATCTAATCACATGTAGGAAGCTTGGGACAATAATGGGTGAAGAGAACAAGTGGAACAAGATTTGAAAATGCCATTTTTGGAGGTCTGTAGCAGTGGTCCGGGACCTAGGTTCCATGTCAAGTCCCGGACCATATTGTAAAAACGTTCGAGAGTTGCCAGACACACTGGTCCGGGACTTAGGTCTAGTGTGAAGTCCCGGACCACCCCTGTCTTTCATACTGAGAGTTTCCCATTGTGCTGGTCCGGGAGTTAGGACCCGGACAAGGTCCCGGACCAGCACCAGAATTGAAAATTATGATTGTTTTTGAATCTAAACAAGGGGAAATGAATGGGGGTGAGGTTATATGATTAATTAGGACTTGTTAAGACCTTATAATGACCATTAAGAGGGTAATTAAAAGGTAAGTTTAAGTGTGAAATGGTACAACATAACTATGTGAAGTGATTAGTTAATCGGGAGTTAAGTAAGATAATTAACTGCCATTATCAACCATGTATAGGAACTACGTTGGGTGGAACTCGTACGCAGCAAGGACCAAGGTATGGTTTTCTTGCAGTCTGTTGCCTACCGGTTTACACCGGCTTGTGTGTGGTTTGTTTTTCTGTGTGTTTATGACCTTGTAAGAGTAAATCATGAAATGAGTTTACGGTCATTGTTATCATTGTGGCGTATGTGTACCGGTACCATTAACCTCGGATACGTACTAACCGCTAGTTGACCAAGCTAGGATACGTAAGAGAGCGGTACCCGGTTTAACGTTTCAACTTAAGGAACGTTCTAACTTCGGCTATGTATGAGCTAGTTGTGGTGTGTGTTGTTAATGTGTATCCCATTTCCCTTGGGTGTCTAAGTGGACTTAAATACTTATGTGTGATTGATTGTGTCAAGTTCCAACAATGGGACTTCTAACAAGTGCTAACCGGGGAGTGACGAATCTGGTCGTTCCGGTCACGCGTGTATGTACGGGGGTCGACATCTGAATCAGATTCGGCTCTCTCCTTATGTTAAGGTTGTTTTCCTTTTTGGATTCCGACTGCCCACTAGCTTAGACAAAGTTTAACTACCTGACTTCCAATCGAGCTAGGGGGAAATTACGTGTTCGGTGTGCTCGGATCACTATATCCGTCACGCCTATGTGTTAAGTTACTTGTTCAACTAACAGAACGGTAGTGAGTTATGTAACAAGCTTAACATGAGGATGAAACCATCCTCTAGGCTTACCATGTTGACTAACTATGTTGGTTGTTTACTAAGTGAAATGTTCTCACTATGTATGTGTTGTTATTGTTATGCAATATTCATTGCTATGTAATATGTATGTTGTATGTTAAAATCAATGCCATGTTATCATGACAAATAGTTGCGTGTATTCCGGTAGTCAGCGGGCTGCACGTTAACCATGCCAGCCAAGGGTTGCTGACCCCCTTTGGGGGCACATATTATTTTTTAGGAGAGTGATCGAGGAAGCGGAGTGGTTATAGCATGGAGCTCAAAGGAATACTTTTGCTATTTTTGGATATTGAACCCGAGTAGTGCTTGTACACTCGAGGTCGTATATTTTGGTGAATGTAGGATTAGATTGGTGATTTTTGTACATTAACACTCGGTATATTGTTATTCTTTTTGGATAGTAGTTTTTGGAAGGTTGTAATTATGCTCGGGATTCTTGTAATCAGACCGATACATTTGTATGTAACAGCCTTGTTAGCCACGTGGGTGGCTAACGGCGTGTAACACCGCCCTTTTTGGTTAATGTCTAAGTTGTGTTTTCCGCTGCGATTATTGGTTAAGCGTGGAGATTACGGTTGAGGTGTTACATTAATTCAATTTGATAGCCCATGTGAATAAACAATTTGTAACACCCCTACCATTAATACATGCTTACCGCCCAATCTCCTTACACGTCAGATACACGCAGCGGATACTTACTTACATACAATGGGTGATACAATGCCGTTAGTCACCCACGTGACTAACAAGGCTACTACTTCTACATACAACATCGGTCTGATGGACCGGAATCCCGAGTACTACACTTCCACAACACATACTCCATTCATCAAACGAATACTACAAGGTTCCATTCAATACTTTACTCCTTCGTAAACCATACAATACAAAATTCATAACCGAGTTTACTAGGTTCCTAATACAATTACAATGCTTCTTCCAAGTTCCTACATACTCACTAAGAGACTACTTACTACCCGTTCCTCACAAACTACTTGCTTCTAATTACAAGGGTGTGCCTCCGGTCTCTTATCTTGACCACATTCGCTTCGGTACCTGCACACTAAAAACGTTCCCCCTAGGGGGTCAGCTTTCGCTGCGCATGATAACCGCATACCCCGCGTACTAGTGAGGGTACGCTGACCACTTGGTCGAATACATGCAGTTCATTTTCATACAAACATACATGCATACATGCTCTTACACACAATACAATAATACTTACGCAAACATACATACATACCATTCATTACATACAAGGAATACGATATAACCATTCAATACTTACTTACCTTCTTCCGTATACACATACTCATTACATACACAAAGAACAGTTCTTGTTAGCTTCATTGGTCCACCCGGGTTAATCGGGTGGAGATTACTCTTTTACTCGTTACTTCATACATACGCATACATACTCATACATACTTACGGATCCATACTTACTTACTCTTACTCTTACTCAAGTTAAGTCGTCGGGACCTCCGGCCCTGGGGACTACACCGTCCCACCTCCGGGATTTACTTGACTCACCAATCCGGGATGCAACCCATTTAAGGGATTTGGGCTGCGGACCAGTTTAAGAGTCAGGAATTGCAGCCAACCTCTTGTGACTCCGCATCCTCACGCGTGGCCGAAGCTATATCGGACTTCTACTCATTCCGGTTTACTCACTTAAGTTAGGAGTTAGGTAGTTAGGAATTAGCAGAAGTCATTCATTCAAGCCACAATAATGCGATACAAAGCTCATATACACATCCATACAAAATACAGTGCAATATACGAGTATACTACAAAATATAATGCACATCATCATCATTCATATGTTTCATGAATTATACAAACTATTGTTCAAGACAAATATCAAGAACAATGTAAACAAGCATAGGTAAGTGCAATATAGTCCGATTCATGCATTTATCTTATTTAGGTGACCAAATAAGCACACAAATCGGGGTAACCATATTAGGATACAGGGCATGAAGAAATCATACCTTTCACCGTTGTACTTGTATCCCAACGTTCCTCCGGTGTTCTCAAATCAAATCCTATTATATATACATGCAGTTGAATGATTAATCTATCTATCATTAACTTAACCCGATTACTCTTACGTTTACTAATCCATACTTACTAAGTCTTGCATTACAATACTTACATTTTATTTACTTACTCCTAATTACTTAACAATGGTTTACTTACCTATATATGCACATATGTATAGGTGGGTATACATATAACTACATACATATACTAACCATAGTCTTATAGTTTTTTTTTGTAAGTTTTGACCCGACCGAACTTGCGACCGACCTTGCAAGTTCGGTCCAAGTCAGTAGGCTACATCGGGTGAAAATTCCAGGGCCGACCGACCTTGCAAGTCCGGACCCAAGGTCGGTCCATTCCAGTGAGTTACTTAACGGAAAATTTTAGCCCGACCGACCTTGCAAGTCCGGTCGCAAGGTCGGTCCATTCCAGTAGCTTACTTGACGGAAATTTTTCTGGCCGACCGAACTTGCATGTCCGGTCGCAAGTTCGGTCGGTTCCAGTAGGTTACAGACGGGAGAATTTTTCTGGTCGGACCAAACTTGCAAGTCCGGTCGCAAGTTCGGTCCATTCCAGAAACATTCCCGTCTTTGTAAATCTGGGCTCGACCGAACTTGCAAGTCCGGTCGCAAGTTCGGTCCGGCCCAGTATTTGCATTTTTACTTCTGTTTTCAGTTCTATACTTTACCCATTGTTTCTCCAATCTTCTTACATGTAATCCCACATGTTTAAACACTACCTAGGCCCTCCAAATTTCCTTAGTTCATCCACCAAATTCCTTACTCAATCCATCAATCAACTTACACAATTTCCTCACTTCCTTTCCACACTTACCACAGTTTTTCATCCTCCAATGCTACAGATTTTTGTCCCTACTTCCCCCATGCATATCCTCATCTCCTAATGCCATTTTCAAAGCCTAAAATGTATTATCTTACCCTCCAATTCATTCCCAAGCCACTACAATATCTATACACAAGTTCAACACTTTTGTCACCAATTCTTCCACACTAATTCTTCCTAACTTCTCCAATGTATCTCTATACACTTTGTTACAGATTTTGGGTTCTTATTTCCTCTATTACTTCCTCAACTAATGATACTCCTAGTATCCAAAATACATCCATTCACTTCCTAGTTACATCCCATTAACAAATCATACCCAAATCTGTTACAAGCTACTAAACGCTCCCATTATACTCTCCACATACACCTAGTCACTACCTAGGTTGTTTTCTCATCTTGAACACTTAAGTCCTCAAATTCCTAGATAAAATTTGACATAGTCTCCCCTATATTATTAACATTCTCCCCATGGTTTCACTCACATTATTGATCCATACCACCTGTTCACAACCAATACCAATATCCCCATTCTCATATACAAAATACCATACTAAACAACCTTAAATTCCTGCACTCAACCTCTCATTCCCAAATCTGTTTTGACAAGTTTCCAATGTCTTTTAAGGTTTCAAAACATTTGTATTCTCTTATGCACTACTCCACCAGTACACTACCATTTTACAATACCATTTTATACTTCCAAAATCTGTTACACAAACACATACAAAACTACACAAGGACAAATATATTTTACCTTGTTATTTCACAAGCTTCTCATCTCTTCCTCCTTCCTCTTTCCACCGGCTTTAGCTACTTCAACAATCTTACACTACAGCCCATATACATACACTTTTCAATACACCATTTTAATACACAATTTAACCCTAACCATTATGTACGTTCTAATGGAGGTTTTAGGGTTTAGAAATTATATTACCTTCCAAGGGTATGAGTAATGCTTGGAATAGCTCTAGAACAATATTCCAACTCCACCAATGAGGCCAAAATCGGCTAGAACACAAGGAGTAACAAGAGCTTAGTTTATAAATTTCGTTTTGCCCACAAGGGCTAGAAAAAGATGGAGTTTTGAGAATATTTTTACCTCACAAGAACAAGGAGAAGAAGGTGGTTCTAGTGGTGGTCTTGAAACTCCAAATGCTCCATACCCATGGAGATGAAAGTTGTTGTTTTCGAATTTTGAAAAGGTAGGAATGTAGCTCTTGATGAGAGGATTCCAATGGTGTAGTTTTTATAATTTTTGGAAGGGATTTAGGGGAGTAACAAGAGGAGAGAAGATGGAGTTTGTGTGGGGGTTTCTCATTTCACCATTGTTATCGGTCAAGAAGGAGAAAATAGAGAGGAGGAGGGTGAGCTCTACGTGAGTGAAGTGAATGAAATGGGAGAGAGAGTGTGAGATAGGTAAGTAAAGTAGTGTTTTACTTTTTTTGCTTTTTAAATTCTTTTGTCTTTTGTTAATGAAAGGAGAGTAAAGAGTGTGTGAGAGAGAGAGAGAGGTGTGGGATCGGACACACTCACAGGACCCATAAGGGTTTTAAAATTGTATTTACAATACTGGACACATAAGTTTGTGTTATTTATGTTTCTACCCCACAACTTCTCGTTTTTGACAGTTTTTGCTAATTCCTCGTTTTATTGATTTTATTGGTCCTAAAGCTTCACTAATATTTATTAATGATTATTTAGTTGACCAAAATTGTTACGAGTCTATTTGACCCGCTTAAAGACATGTTTTCCCGGTTACCTCGAAAAACGCGCTTTAAGGTTCGTTAGTGGTTTTAATCCGTTTTAAGGATCCGTTTTCTTCGGGAGTTGTTCCCATATATTATTTAGGTCTTATTCAACCTTTAGAATCCCTATAATACTCTAACCGAGGTCTCATACCTCCTATGGTTATTTAACGCTTATTGGTGTTTTTCGCTTTTTAGGCGTTTCTTTATTTCTTTTTAGATTCATTCTCCTTACCAGTATCAATTAGGTACCATTAGGCCCTTAAATACGTATTAGATTAAATTTTAATCCTTATGTTTAAGTTCGGGGTATTTCAATCTACCCCCCTTAGGAACTTTGTCCTCAAAGTTGTTCGAGGCTATGGGTTCACAATGCTTACTCACTCTTACGTGTCTAATACCAAAGCCATACCTTCTTCCTCCTTACAATTCCCAAATCCATTACTCAGGGTCTCTACATACCATACCATACCAATGTACTATAGTTACTCCAATCCGCATTACCACCGACCATCCGGTTCCTCATTATCGAATTTATATATACATACAATGCAAGGCTATTCCCAAAGCAATGCAATACACATTCCAATCCCGTATGCGCTCAGGTCATCTAGACACGGGACTCCTCTATGTCCCGCCACCCTTGGAATAATACCACATACTACCTTACTATCTTCTTCGGTACTCACTTCTAACACATCCTCATTCTCCATACTAAAAGAAATTCTTCCACCACTACCACTTAAAAATTTCTAAAACATACAACTCCATATTCCAATTTATACTCATTACTTCTATCCTATGTGTGATTCTTGTGACCACTTGAGGGGAGCTTCAAGAATCATTCGACCCTGATGTGATCAGCATCAGTGTTGAACTATCTTTCCACCCCAATTTGTGTTCGGTTTCCCTTGATCTGATCAGGATCAAGTTCGACTTCCCACATCAGATTCAATCAAACAAATAATTTAATTGTTTTCATTTTCTATCTTTTTACTCTTTCTAGTCGTAATTACGAATTCATACATCTCCAAAGGATAGAATCAGTCCCTCAATCATCCTCACTCTACTTCCCAAATGCTTTACTCCATGGTTCAATCCTAATGCTCATTTCATCAACCTTCACTACTTCCATCCATTACTCACCATCATCTCCTCTATTCTAACTAAGGAATACTACATTTATAAGATTTAGTTGACTTCAATTGTTTCAAATGTTTTGCTTACGATTCCACTACTCATAAACTTCGTTCATCTACTATCCTCATTCATTTCGTACTACTTCTTCAAAGGTTACAATACTTGTGGAGCTCCGTCCACTACTCATTACTTTTCTTTTACTAATACTCTTACATTGGTGTTACAAGATGGGTGTATTCCTCCTATGGTATTTGCATGTCTAATGCCTAGGTATCATAATTACAATATGAATGAGTACTTATGTTTATTTAACATAGTATCAATCATCCATTTGGTTCTCATTGTGCTATGCACATTACGGTTTAAGTGTTTTATTCATAAAACTTGCATTAAGCGGTTTTCGCTCTACCCCCCTTAAAAGGGATTACGCCCACGTAATCACCCATATGTTAATATTAAACATTGGTTATTTAATTCGGGCAATCCGAAGCGTTTAGCTTCACTACCGTATACTATACAATATGCTCTGGTCAAAGGGATCTTAACCATTCCAATGGTTTAGTCTTTGCACCAAGAGTTCCTATATGAGTTTATTTAACTCATATTTAATTCGATTCTAGCCTACTCGGCTTCAAGGCATTAATAGCCATTGTATTATGCTCGCTAGGTAGCTAGGGCCCACTAGCTTCTGCTGCGCGACCCTGATAACTCGGGTTATTCACCCTTCTTGTTATCCTAGATGTGGTATACATCGCCTTCTTATCCGTCTATTATGGGAATAGGGTTTACTAAACAAATGCGGTATTCTTTTACCGTGTTTGAACTCAATGAGTTAAGATTTATAACCAGCTCTCTGGTAATCTAGTATGCATACTATTTGTACTTCCACGATCATTCGCTAAGCTCCTCCGACTTATTGTCAGGCGAGGTTAAGTCACTACTTAGTTGTAGTACTTCCTCTGTTGTCACTAGTTTCCAAGTTATACCAGTTCTTCTGGTTCGGTACAAGTGTCCTTTACTTGTATGACCTTGCATTGATATGCGTCGGTCCTAGTGACTTTCTTAAGTCTCCTTTCACCTTTTATTCCATTGGAATTCACATCTGTGATTGTTAGTGTGTTTCGCACTCTTCATGCTTCTTTGGCCTTAGGCCGCACGGTTTGTTGCTAAGCTTGCTTAATTGGCTTGTGCCATGTCTGTTGGTGAAAAGAAGGGTTTAGTACGGTTTACATTCTCCATATCCCTCGCCATCTCATTAGATCATTAGCTGAACAAGTGCAATGCCAAAACACTCAGTCATACAGAGTGCTGAGGCGTAAACGCTTGACAGTAAATCACTTATGTGATAGGAAAGAATATTCCTGTGTGTCATGTGATACTTATACTCCGTGTCATTGTATAACTACTTCCTCATAGCGGTCGCTTGTTGCGCACCGTATTCTTACTCATTGTACAACATTGCTTTTACTGACTCCGTTACTATGGTAGTTTCTCTTTACTCATTGCCCTTGTCATTGGCACCATTCCCTTATGGTATGAATACCCTGGGGTTTCCAATGTTCGTGTGTATGACGGTTGTCGTAGCATACCACAATATTAATATCTTCCCAATGTGGAGATGTTCTTCCATTTTAGGTTTCATGTGTAGGTTAGCTTACCTCACATTCCATCATCATTCATGATACGGCTTACCAAGTATCTTGGTTGACCAAGGGTGAGATAACTTATCGGATTATAAGCTCTCTTGAGCGTTAGTCATTCGCGATGTTCAATGTGTGTTCACATTAATTGCTTTGATAATTATTGCCTTTCGGTGCTGAGCATTGGTTTAGGTTCTGGCTGTGTAGTTTTGCTTGTATGTATATTACCAGGACATCCCACGAAACTTCAAGGGTTTTCTGGTCCCGTTCTCCAATTGAAGGGTATTCTATCACTGACAAGTGAAGGTTCTTGTTGAGGGGTTTATCCCCACTCATAGTCCTTAATCAGGTTTGCTATGTTGGTGTTACACAATGGTCCACCACGTGTTTGGGTGCTTATGGATATGCTTCTCTTTAAAGTCGTATGGTTTTGGAAAAATCTCATTTCCTTATTCCATCACCCCTTGGCAATATCTATTGCGGGTTTATTGTTATAGTAAATGAAGCCTTCTCTAAGGGTTCACATCATCACCGCATAGTGGCTCTTGGTTAAGAGAGGTACCTTCCCTTGGGTTTCCCGGTGTTCAAGTGTGGACTAGGCACAATGTTGGCCAATCATGATTCTAGATGCCCCTGTGCTACCATTCTACAGAAGACATGCGGTACTTCAGAACTCCGTCAACTGTATACTAGGCTGATGCTCTAGTGACAGTGACATGAGTAGTGAGCCATTACTCCAAGCCACTCAGGATGTTGGGTTTGAATTTATGGTCCAGTTGTTGATTTCTTGTCGTATGAGGCAATCCCTCGTGCAAGTCTGTTACCAATGGTGTGGTTTGCAACCGTTGAGTTCGTAGTAACTATTTGGTTTACGCTTTCTGAGCCGTATTGCTGCAAGCTATGCCCCTTGCAAGCTCTTATACATGTCTCCACTCCATGTATACCGTCATAGGTTGAGATATTATTGGGCTCCATGGTAAGTCGTGACATCACGCTTCCGTTCATAGGAGACCCTTTAGGCAATCTGGTGTGAATAGGTGCCTCTTAGTAATTTAGGGCATTTCCTGTTAAGTGAAATCCCTTTGGTGTCCTAACCGAGTGTTCGTTTTAGCTCCCGTGCTCGTATCATTACGCTTGTTCAACTGTTGTTAACGCAGACACCCTTCAAGGATCGCTCCTGGGTGTTGGTAGCTGTGCCGTTACATCCGGCTAATGTTTATAATGTGTGTTGTCCTCCATACCGTCTTATGGTATTGTACTTGAGTCGTCCCTTTTTGGGTTATAACGTCTCCCGTTCTTGGGTAGACTGTTTACACTTGCTCCTAGTATTCTTGACTAGGTTTATATTCCTCTCCAATGATGGATTGTGTTTCGTCGTAATCTTGTGATTGCTCTTGGGAGTTCTGTCCCGTTTGCTGAGCATCTTTGTGTTCACATTAGGCTCTTGCCTTACTGTGCCCAGTCTGGGTATCCTTCCCAGCTGTCAGGTGATCGCTTGAATTATTTGTGACATATCCAATGTCTATACTGACTAGTATGTGCTCTTTGCACCTTCTAGTTCTTATTCCTCATCTTCAGATGGATTCTCTGAGTTCCTTGATACTTAGTCGTCTGAGGTGTCCAGCTGTTCTGGTTGAACTCACTCATGGTCCGTAGAACGGAGTTGACTACTTCCCGTGCGTCGCACACTACATGTATACATACGTGGGGTACCATATTGATACGTTACCACTTACCCAACTACATGTCGGGCCCGCAAGCTCCTTCGGAGTGCGGTTGTCCCACATCCCGTAACGGGTACACTCGTAGTGTTCGTCACACGCCTAGGTGAAGTATTCTGTTGCCAACTCCTCTTGTATCATTCTATGATACTCACCGTAATTATGTTGGTTCGGTTTCATAATTCAAGGTTTTTTTTTAAAAGAAGGTTGTGGTTTTGAAAGGAAAATTTTGGGTTTAAAAACAATGGTTCGGTGTTAAAAGAAATCTCTCATGGCATAGCCATGTTTGAGGTCTTGACCAAGTCTAGCCTCTCGCTGACTGGTATGTTCTAAATACAGTGGTCAGGCCGTCAGGCCTTCCCATGGTTTCATTCCTCCTGTTTTAGGATGTTTATTCCTGTAGTCGCTTCATCTCTGTCACGGTACATTACTATGTACCTGTGGTGTGTTAGTGCTCCTTCACCTATTCATGTTCTTACTGCACTTGCCATGGCAAGTGCGTGGTATTGGTGGTTTTTGAGTAATCCTATACCGATCACGGTATGGTTCCCACTCGCATTTGATAGTCTTATTGACTCTTCCCTTGATCTTATTGATCTACAGTTGATATACTCACGCCTTTAGGTAGCTTCTTGGTGGTCTAGACATGGCTGTCGTAGATCTGGGTACTTCTCCACTCCTTGGAGATTCCCACTCTACTTGGTTTAGTGTCGTTCCTTGTGGCTCGTTCCCACACATTTGTGGTGGTCACTGAGCCTTCCTTGTTTAGGCACTACTCTTGTAGTCCTATTGGATTACATCTCATGGTTGTTCTTGTAGTTGTCTGAGCTATATTGGCCAGGTATTGCAACCTTAGTGGCGTTGTAGCTTTAGAGTTAACCGCTTCCGACTATGTCCTTAGTCGGCTAGCATACCGTTGGTGGTATTATTCAAGTAGTACTATCCCGTAGACTTGTATCTAGGGCTTTGTTCTGTTCCCTTTTCCGCGTCGTTGCACTTACTACTTCTTTTCTTGCTGCTGGTTGGTTAACCAGATTCCGTGACTGCTAAGCATGTCACCCCATGTTGTTGTAAGTTGTAGCCTCCTTATGGGTGAAGTGCTCATTCAACCGCTATTGAGTGCGGGTATTGTTGTTCAACCGGGATCCATCTTCGGGTCCTCCATTTCTTGGAATCTACGATATGTTAGGTTCTTTCCTCATGTAGGAATATCTCATTACTGCCAGATCGGGTTTTCCCGAGTATGAGAGGGCTTTTCCTCTCTCTGGCGTCCTTTCCCAAGTTATACAATGGGTTTGTGGAGGGCGGGTCTGGTATTGTAGGTATCCGGTACTCACCGGTGGTCCTAACTAGCATATCTCTAATGCTAACACTCAGCCCTTAGCCCTAAGCTTCTAATCCCTAACTCGGTATTCCTAAACTCGGTATTTCCAGTCATCAGAGCGATACTTCGCTCTGATACCACTTTTTGTAACACCCCTACCATTAATACATGCTTACCGCCCAATCTCTTTACACGTCAGATACACGCAGCGGATACTTACTTACATACAATGGGTGATACAATGCCGTTAGTCACCCACGTGACTAACAAGGCTACTACTTCTACATACAACATCGGTCTGATGGACTGGAATCCCGAGTACTACACTTCCACAACACATACACCATTCATCAAACGAATACTACAAGGTTCCATTCAATACTTTACTCCTTCGTAAACCATACAATACAAAATTCATAACCGAGTTTACTAGGTTCCCAATACAATTACAATGCTTCTTCCAAGTTCCTACATACTCAGTAAGAGACTACTTACTACCCGTTCCTCATAAACTACTTGCTTCTAATTACAAGGGTGTGCCTCCGGTCTCTTATCTTGACCACATTCGCTTCGGTACCTGCACACTAAAAACGTTCCCCCTAGGGGGTCAGCTTTCGCTGCGCATGATAACCGCATACCCCGCGTACTAGTGAGGGTACGCCGACCACTTGGTCGAATACATGCAGTTCATTTTCATACAAACATACATGCATACATGCTCTTACACACAATACAATAATACTTACGCAAACATACATACATACCATTCATTACATACAAGGAATACGATATAACCATTCAATACTTACTTACCTTCTTCCGTATACACATACTCATTACATACACAAAGTACAGTTCTTGTTAGCTTCATTGGTCCACCCGGGTTAATCGGGTGGAGATTACTCTTTTACTCGTTACTTCATACATACTCATACATACTTACGGATCCATACTTACTTACTCTTACTCAAGTTAAGTCATCGGGACCTCCGGCCCTGGGGACTACACCGTCCCACCTCCGGGATTTACTTGACTCACTAATCCGGGATGCTACCCATTTAAGGGATTTGGGCCGCGGACCAGTTTAAGAGTCAGGAATTGCAGCCAACCTCTTGTGACTCCGCATCCTCACGCGTGGCCGAAGCTATATCGGACTTCTACTCATTCCGGTTTACTCACTTAAGTTAGGAGTTAGGTAGTTAGGAATTAGCAGAAGTCATTCATTCAAGCCACAATAATGCGATACAAAGCTCATATACACATCCATACAAAATACAGTGCAATATACGAGTATACTACAAAATACAATGCACATCATCATCATTCATATGTTTCATGAATTATACAAACTATTGTTCAAGACAAATATCAAGAACAATGTAAACAAGAACAGGTAAGTGCAATATAGTCCGATTCATGCATTTATCTTATTTAGGTGATCAAATAAGCACACAAATCGGGGTAACCAGATTAGGATACAGGGCATGAAGAAATCATACCTTTCACCGTTGTACTTGTATCCCAACGTTCCTCCGGTGTTCTCAAATCAAATCCTATTATATATACATACAGTTGAATGATTAATCTATCTATCATTAACTTAACCCGATTACTCTTACGTTTACTAATCCATACTTACTAAGTCTTGCATTACAATACTTACATTTTATTTACTTACTCCTAATTACTTAACAATGGTTTACTTACCTATATATGCACATATGTATAGGTGGGTATACATATACATACATACATATACTAACCATAGTCTTATAG
Organism: Limonium bicolor; assembly: GCA_023374045.1. Lineage (NCBI taxonomy): Eukaryota > Viridiplantae > Streptophyta > Magnoliopsida > Caryophyllales > Plumbaginaceae > Limonium > Limonium bicolor. Next base: position 171,439,200 of record CM041781.1, read on the forward strand.
TTTTTTTTTTTTGTAAATTTTGACCCGACCGAACTTGCGACCGACCTTGCAAGTTCGGTCCAAGTCAGTAGGCTACATCGGGTGAAAATTCCAGGGCCGACCGACCTTGCAAGTCCGGTCCCAAGGTCGGTCCATTCCAGTGAGTTACTTAACGGAAAATTTTAGCCCGACCGACCTTGCAAGTCCGGTCGCAAGGTCGGTCCATTCCAGTAGCTTACTCGACGGAAATTTTTCTGGCCGACCGAACTTGCATGTCCGGTCGCAAGTTCGGTCGGTTCCAGTAGGTTACAGACGAGAGAATTTTTCTGGTCCGACCGAACTTGCAAGTCCGGTCGCAAGTTCGGTCCATTCCAGAAACATTCCCGTCTTTGTAAATCTGGGCTCGACCGAACTTGCAAGTCCGGTCGCAAGTTCGGTCCGGCCCAGTATTTGCATTTTTACTTCTGTTTTCAGTTCTATACTTTACCCATTGTTTCTCCAATCTTCTTACATGTAATCCCACATGTTTAAACACTACCTAGGCCCTCCAAATTGCCTTAGTTCATCCACCAAATTCCTTACTCAATCCATCAATCAACTTACACAATTTCCTCACTTCCTTTCCACACTTACCACAGTTTTTCATCCTCCAATGCTACAGATTTTTGTCCCTGCTTCCCCCATGCATATCCTCATCTCCTAATGCCATTTCCAAAGCCTACAATGTATTATCTTACCCTCCAATTCATTCCCAAGCCACTACAATATCTATACACAAGTTCAACACTCTTGTCACCAATTCTTCCACACTAATTCTTCCTAACTTCTCCAATGTATCTCTATACACTTTGTTACAGATTTTGGGTTCTTATTTCCTCCATTACTTCCTCAACTAATGCTACTCCTAGTATCCAAAATACATCCATTCACTTCCTAGTTACATCCCATTAATAAATCATACCCAAATCTGTTACAAGCTACTAAACGCTCCCATTATACTCTCCACATACACCTAGTCACTACCTAGGTTGTTTTCTCATCTTGAACACTTAAGTCCTCAAATTCCTAGATAAAATTTGACATAGTCTCCCCTATATTATTAACATTCTCCACATGGTTTCACTCACATTATTGATCCATACCACCTGTTCACAACCAATACCAATATCCCCATTCTCATATACAAAATACCATACTAAACAACCTTAAATTCCTGCACTCAACCTCTCATTCCCAAATCTGTTTTGACAAGTTTCCAATGTCTTTTAAGGTTTCAAAACATTTGTATTCTCTTATTCACTACTCCACCAGTACACTACCATTTTACAATACCATTTTATACTTCCAAAATCTGTTACACAAACACATACAAAACTACACAAGGACAAGTATATTTTACCTTGTTATTTCACAAGCTTCTCCTCTCTTCCTCCTTCCTCTTTCCACCGGCTTTAGCTACTTCAACAATCTTACACTACAGCCCATATACATACACTTTTCAATACACCATTTTAATACACAATTTAACCCTAACCATTATGTACGCTCTAATGGAGGTTTTAGGGTTTAGAAATTATATTACCTTCCAAGGGTATGAGTAATGCTTGGAATAGCTCTAGAACAATATTCCAACTCCACCAATGAGGCCAAAATCGGCTAGAACACAAGGAGTAACAAGAGCTTAGTTTATAAATTTCGTTTTGCCCACAAGGGCTAGAAAAAGATGGAGTTTTGAGAATATTGTTACCTCACAAGAACAAGGAGAAGAAGGTGGTTCTAGTGGTGGTCTTGAAACTCCAAATGCTCCATACCCATGGAGATGAAAGTTGTTGTTTTCGACTTTTGAAAAGGTAGGAATGTAGCTCTTGATGAGAGGATTCCAATGGTGTAGTTTATATAATTGTTGGAAGGGATTTAGGGGAGTAACAAGAGGAGAGAAGATGGAGTTTGTGTGGGGGTTTCTCATTTCACCATTGTTATCGGTCAAGAAGGAGAAAATAGAGAGGAGGAGGGTGAGCTCTACGTGAGTGAAGAGAATGAAATGGGAGAGAGAGTGTGAGATAGGTAAGTAAAATAGTGTTTTACTTTTTTTGCTTTTTAAATTCTTTTGTCTTTTGTTAATGAAAGGAGAGTAAAGAGTGTGTGTGAGAGAGAGAGGTGTGGGATCGGACACAATCACAGGACCCATAAGGGTTTTAAAATTGTATTTACAATATTGGACACATAAGTTTGTGTTATTTATGTTTCTACCCCACAACTTCTCATTTTTGACAGTTTTTGCTAATTCCTCGTTTTATTGATTTTATTGGTCCTAAAGCTTCACTAATATTTATTAATGATTATTTAGTTGACCAAAATTGTTACGAGTCTATTTGACCCGCTTAAAGACACGTTTTCCCAGTTACCTCGAAAAACGCGCTTTAAGGTTCGTTAGTGGTTTTAATCCGTTTTAAGGATCCGTTTTCTTCGGGAGTTGTTCCCATATATTATTTAGGTCTTATTCAACCTTTAGAATCCCTATAATACTCTAACCGAGGTCTCATACCTCCTATGGTTATTTAACGCTTATTGGCGTTTTTCGCTTTTTAGGCGTTTCTTTATTTCTTTTTAGATTCATTCTCCTTACCAGTATCAATTAGGTACCATTCGGCCCTTAAATACGTATTAGATTAAATTTTAATCCTTATGTTTAAGTTCGGGGTATTTCACAATTGTGTGCAGCCCACAGAGTGTATGTCGGTCCAAATCAAACGCGCCTGCTCCTTTCCAGTTTTTGTCGTATTCTCCTCCCGTATGCATGTGGTCGTCCAAGAATAATCTTCATGTCCATCGGCCCATTTCCATGCATATGCATGCTCAGGTGTCTGCGCCACTAAATGATTGTCGGCCCATGTGTATGTACATGGAAGTCCACGATGCATGCCTCATCATTGTCTGCACCTCCATTTTGTTGTCGGCCCAGAGATGAAGTTGAAGATGTCGGCCCATACCCTGTGCCTCTGTCTCTGAAATTGTCTGCGACTGTCTAAATCGTGTATGCTCTGCATCTCTTGTCTCCAAATTCCAAGAAGAACAGGCTACAAAGCATCTGTTCAAAGTCTGCGTTTGTCGTATTATCCCCTGCAGCCCACTGTGATGTCAGTTGTGCATAAATGCATGCGGGCCTGTGATTGATCCAATAGTGCAACCACGAAGAATATGGGTCCAAGATGTCTTGCGCGCCTAAGATTGATCGTTAAGCCCTTGCTTGCGCTACTAAGCCTTTTTCGTCAGTATTTTCATCTGTTTTAGCATAAAACTACATGTAAGGGGAATTTTTCCAATATAACATAAAATAACATATAAGTAAGGAATTTATCATATAAACCAATAAATTATTAATCACATTAAGCATAGAAACATAGATAAATTCCGCACTTATCAACTACCCCACACTTAGCTTTTGCTTGTCCTCAAGCAAATAAAGAATATAACTAATTCAAACCGAAACATTAAACTCCGGGATCAAATATAAGCAGAAGGAAAATAAGCAAAATGACAATAAAAAAAAATCAATATGCTTTAAGCCATAAGTTTTCACAAACAGTGAATAATGAATAGTTTTAATAAAAGCATGAATAGACTGAATTGCAGAAACTGAAACACATATTAGCTTAGGACCTTCCACCAATATCATTCCTTTACCCTTTGGATGACAAGGGGTGTGAAGTAATGCCTTATTCCGCAATACCTTTCAACACCACGCACTCATGATCAAAAACTAAAAAACTGCAATTAAATATTTCGTATGCAAAAACTTTTCTTCGTCAAGAAATAAAAACAAACAATTTATTTAATTAATTGCATAGTTGTTCCTTCACCCAGACTTTTCTCTTTATCCATGTAACGGCTATGGGCCACCTATCCCAGATCACAAGACCTTAGGTAGATAGGTGATAAAGCACCCCGAGGACTTAATAACTAGATAAAAGAGGCCTGATTCGGTTTAGGAAATTTTTGATCAGAGGAGTACCTTGCCTTATCCTTTCATTCCAAACATTCATATCATTCCCAAGATCCAAAGCTAAATGCATTTAGTCTCCACAATCAGCCAATCCAACAATTTTAATGAAAATAAAGTAAATTTAAGAAAAACAATTCGGAAAGACAACTTTTAAGTATAAAAATTTTTAAGATTGTCATCAGGCTCAATTTCAAACTTCCACAGATATTATCACCCAAAATTCAACATTTACGACAAAAAGAAGCACATTATTCATCACCTGAAGACAAACAAAAACTAGTGGTCTGAAGTGATAACTGAAGAGCACTCCCTACCCCACACTTAAAGTTAAACAATGTCCTCATTGTGTGACATGGCAGGAGTGAAAAACTCAAAACTCACAGAAAAACATTGATGTCCAAAGGAAACACAGCAGAGCAGTTAGAAATAAAACTTAAAATTAAAATAATTCAAACTGAAACTAGAACTCCCCTGGATTTTGTTGTTGTTGCATATGTAGAACGACCCCACCCCACACTTGAGTTTTGCTCAAGTCTTGCAGCCTAGTTGCACCATCCACATGAAGCATTCATCTGAAAGAAAGACACTAAAAGCAACCAAAAACTAGAAATGAAGTTAAAAGTTAATAGACAACAAAGCCAGGAAAAATAACCACAAAAATAAATTAAAGCTGAACTTAAAAAGAAACAAAATAAAATATAACGCTGGGTTGCCTCCCAGCCAGCTGCCTTTCTTTAATGTCTTTGGCTAGACGTGTCTCATTCTCTCGAGAGACTCTAGATGATTGAGCTGTCTTTGGAACCCAGCGACAAGAAGTTCGAGTAGCTTCTAAAACTTGTTTCGAAGACCTACCAGCATAAAATAGTAGTTGCTCACCCTCTGCATTCAAAGTGATCGTACCGTGAGCAACTTCGATTCGAGCGTCGGCTGTTACTAGGAAGGGTCTTCCAAGGATGATAGGAACTGTTGGATCTGCAGACATGTCGAGTACGACAAAATCGCAAGGAAAGTATAGATGCTCCACCTTAACCATCACATCCTTAGCAATCCCACAAGGATAAATCATTGAGCGGTCTGCTAGCTGAAGCGTCATTCGTGTAGGCTTTAAGTCCCCAATCCCAAGCTTTTCAAGTATAGTGTATGGCATGAGACTGATCGATGCTCCCAAATCAGCAAGACAGTGGTCGAAGTCAATGTCTCCTACTCTGCAAGGAATTATGAAACTTCCAGGATCTTTGCATTTTTTTGTTAGGCGCTTTTGTATGATCGCTGAACAAGTTTTTGTAAGCTGAATAGTCCCTGTCTCAACTAACTTTGCCTTATTAGATAAAAGCTTCCTTAAATACTTGGCATAGTTAGGCACCTTCGTAACTAATTCAACAAAAGGAATATCAACAGATAGTTGACGAAGTAAAGTAAGAAACTTATCAAACTCATTATCCTCCTTGGAACGCTTGGTTCTGTTTGGGAAGGGAACTGGAGGAGCAACTTCAACTGTAGGTGGTGCAGGTAGAGGAGATTGGGTGGCTTTGTAATTACACTCATTCTCTAGCACCGGTTCCTCTATATTCACCACCTCAAGCTCAGTAGTTTTACCTTTACCACTCCTAGTAGTTACCTTCTTCACCGTTTCCTTTTCCTGCAAAGAGGATTTTTTAGCCAAGATATCACCCACCAGTTTAGCATAATTTGGCATAAACTTAAGCACATCAGAAAAAGGCATATCCTTAGTTGATTTCTTAAAAATTTTAAGAAATTTTCCAAGTTGTTCATCAAGGTCCCTTTTCTTTAACCTGTCAGGAAAAGGAATATGTTCTTCAAATTTACGATTAGAAACAGAAGAGTAAGAAGGTTGAGTTTCAGGAGACTCCTTCTCCTTGGGTGTTTCAAAAACTCTACTAGGGTCCTCAACCATTGTATGGAGAGAAGAAACTAGAGCAGCCTCTGAAACATCATTTGCTATAATAGTCACGGCATTAGCTTGCTCCTTAAGGTTTCTCTCTGACTGAGTAAGCTGTTGAGACAATTCGGCCATCTGATTCTTCATATCTCTATTGAATGACTCTTGATGTGCAATGAATGAATCCAGCTTACTCTCTTGCGCTGTGAAACACTTCTCTGTTGTTGCAACAAATGTAGCAATCAAAGCTTCTAGATTTGAGGAGGAGCTATTATTAGTTTGCTCTGACTGCTGATGCTGCTGAGGTTGATAATGTGAAAAATTATTACGCTGCTGCCCAAAATTATTGATGTCAGGCTGGTATCTTTGATTCTTGTGATTACTGTAAAAATTATCCGACCTATTCTCAACATAATTAATTGTTTCTCCCTGTTGTGGTATGCATTGACACATGCTGGAATCTCTTCCACAAAATTCACAAACAGGAGAGGGAGTAACTGTAGCAACACCGTTCAGTTGAGGAGTTACCATATTCACCACTCTCTCGAATTGTTAAGTCAGAGCATCCATCTTAGTTGTAAGAAGAGTGTGGGAATCAACCTCATAAACACTTGCATCTTTCTTTGAAGAAACTACAGAAGAAGCTCTTGCACCACCCCACTGATTAGCTGAATTTGTCAATGTTTCCAAAAGCTCTTTTATACGGGCAATGGGCAACTCCATAAGGCTCCCACCAACACAAGTATCCACCAGTATTCGGCTCTGGGGGTCCAAGTCTTATAAAACGATTGTAGGACTACTTCTTCCCCCAAGCCATGGTGAGGAACTCTCCTAACAATTCCTTTAAATCTCTCCCAAGCTTCAGAAAGAGTTTCACCAATGTACTGCTTGAAATTAGTAATTTCCCCCCTCATGGTCAACATACGAGAAGGGGGGAAATACTTCACCAGAAAAGCATTAGCCAACTCGGTCCAACTAGTGACACTGTTGGGCTCCAAAGAATTTATCCACTCCGCAGCACGATCTTTTAGTGAAAGGGCATGCTTGGTGAGTGGGTATGGGAATGACTGGGAATAGGAATAGAATTAGTGGAAATGGGTATGAGAATAGAATTAGTGGGAATGGTTAGTGTATTTCCATTCCAAGGTTTGGTATCTCTAAACTGTCATGGGAAACAAGTTTCATTAATAAATTTGTTAATTCAACAATTCTACAAATATTTTGTTGTTACATTAATAAAATAGTTACAAAAAATATTTTGTTGTTATATTAATAAAATAGTTACAAAAAATAAAATAAAAGTATTTCGACCAACTTAACTATTTTTCTTTAACATATAAATATAACATTTGACATTGTGATGCATGTAGATTATACACATATTCTGATAAATTTGTTAACAAAACAATTTTTATAAATTTTTTATTGTTACATTAAATTAATTTATTGAATTTTTAAATAAAAGCATTCAATTCGAGTTTAACATTTTTAACATATAAAAATAAATCTTAACGTTGTGCACGGACGGACTGAGGAATTATTCTTAGGGGGCGAAAGAAATTTAACACCCTCGAAAGGATATGAATATATATATAAGATGTCACATTTTGTTTTTCTTGTGTGAAAGTAATATGATAGCTATAGATATAAAAAAATAAATTAATAGCTTTTATTTGATAAAAAATTAAACCAATAACTATATATATAGAAAAATAGTTAAAAATATTAAATATAGTAAATTGATTAATATATACGATTTAAGAAACAAATAAAATTGTAAATACTTCCAACACAATCGATGAGATTTCTCTACTTTCAAATATTTTTTTATTACCTTGTTTATCTTGTCATTGGTGCAACTATAAACATTTTTTCCATATTAATATTTTCTTTTGTCTTAACGTCATATAATGATTTATATTGACTCCAAATATTATGGGAATAAAGTTTGAATTTTTTTATTTCATATTTGAATGATGTTGAAAAAAATCATAAAAACTAGTATAAAATTTTGTAAGAATACATTTAATTATAATATCAACTTTAAAAAAAATTAAAATTTACTCCAATAAAATAAATTAATAGAGTAATAAAAAAGCTAGGTATGAATTGAAAAAAATTAATTACTATTATTAAAGAATTAAAATATATAACCATTTGAAGTTGAAAACATTTATCAATTCCTAATAAGGTGCCGCTATGTGGTAATCAAAATTTGATAACCACCCCTCCCCCTGGTTATCAAATTGTGGGAATAGAGATCATTTAATTCCCACTCCATCCTCCTAAAAAATAGGACTTTTATTTACCAAGCATGGATATAGGAAAACACTATTTCCATTCCCATAGATTCGTTGCCATACCCATGTACCAAGCACCCCCAAAATGGAAACAGGGTGAGTCGAGCTACCTTTGAGATGCTGAAGTAGAACAAGCTCCAACCAGTCGCAGGAAGGATGTAAGATGTACATATGGGTCCTCTGTGACTGTCCCGCTGCATTCAAAACCATCGTGATGTAATGGGTTTTGAACTGCCATACTACTCTCGCCGGCAGTGCAGGGATCACTATGGGTGATGTGAGTCCCTCCACATTTGGACGGGTGTAGTCGTTCATCTGTCTCTCCTGGTTAACTTCAACTCCACTCATGTCTTCTTCTTCTTGAATAAACTGATCAACTGGAGGTTCTACAGAACAACTGATTTCTTCCTCCTCCAACAACTGTAGAACCTCTTCCTTTTCACCTACTGATTCCAGATTGAGCACTTGATGAATTCTTCTAGCTAATCTCTCAATATCTGGATCAAGCTCAAATTCTGGTTCTCCTGCAGAACGAGTAAATACCAAAAACAAAACTTAAAACAATAAAAGAAAGATAAAAAACTAATGGTGATCGAAGTAAATAAACTCTAATTAAAGCAAAAACTCAATCAGAAAAAAGAATACCAACCAAACTATCAATAACGATAATAAAATATATCAAAACAAAATAAAACTAACCGAATTGAAATAAAATAGAAATGAAACAAAAATAATCAAATTTAAGAAAAACTAAAATAAAATAGGTCAAGCTAAAGGAAACAAAAATGAGTAAAATAAATGTAAACAAAACAAAACAAAAATGAAAATAAAATTAAACTAAACAAAAATCTATCAATAAAAATAAAATAAACAGAAACAAAATAAAGATAAACAAATAAAAGAGAAACTAAATCAACTAAAGAGAAAAAAACGAAATAAAATCAGCACAATGCTAAACAAAAATTAAAACTATTAAAATAGTAGACACAAAAATAAAATGAAATAAACCCAAATGAAATACTAATCTTAAAAATAAAATAACTATAATTATAAAAACAATCAAACAATCAGAGTTTAATATAAAACCCAAACAGTAACAATTAAACAAAATAAAACAAAACATAAATAAACTAAAAACAAACTAAACAAAATAAAAAAAGAAAATAAAAATAGAATAAAGACTAAACTAAATAACCTACCTCCCCTGGCAACGACGCCAAAAACTTGTACGGTATGAAACGTATTTCAGCAAGTGTACTGGTCTGACGTAGCAAGTTTTCCTAGGTAGTATTCTCTAGGTTATCGAACCAAAGGAGGCTGTGTCTAGTTTGAGTCTTTAATCTACTAACTAATAAACTGAAGGAAAAATAACAATAGTAAAATTGGGGGTTTGATTTTAGAAAATAAACAATTAATTAACACAAAAACAATTAAAAGTGATTTTCTAATAAATCTAAAGGGTGAATCCTGGTTTACTACTTCTTCCTAGTTTATCAATAACCTTCCTCAGTGTTTTCTAAATTCTAGATTGCAACCTCAGATCTAAATTAATCTAAAATCGGTCTCCCGCAAGATAGATTCTTACTAGCAATTCCCAAATCCTAACTCTCGTTACAAATTTACAAATTAACTAGTAGCACTAACAGTTCATCTGGTTTCTAGTCAGCTAATCCCCAGGAATTTCCATCTGTTGTTTCACTGGTAATATTCCTATGGTCTAATGAACGCCGCAGTTCTCACTTGTAAGCAATTCATACCAAATAAACTCAAGCAATAATTAATCACAAGAGAATTCAATGATTAACTAGGAACAAAACTACAATCTATATAGAATTTATATTTAACAACTCAGAAAGAAAAACAATAAACTAGTTGTCCATAATAAAACCAGAATTCTAACAACTACTCAAACATCGGAGACAAAGAAATAATAACAATATTAAAGAGATTAGAAAACGTCATGTAATTGAAGAACAATGACGAATCCAGTCTCTAGCTTCTGCTCCGATCTGTCAGAACTGTTGTTGTCCCTCTTCTTCTGTCTCGAACAGTTCCAAGAACTCGCGCGGCTGGGGTTACTACTCTCAATTCTCCCTCTCGAACTCGTATACGATGCGGCTAGGGTTAGGAAGAATGGTTTCCGTGGTATCGGTTTCTGTACTGTCTCGTATTCCCCCGTCGTCTAACTTTCGAATATATATATCCTTCCGCCGACTTCAATATTCAAAATAATATAAAAAAAACAATCGCTCCTCCTTTGCTTTCAATTTGGTTGTACCCTTGTCCACGTATGCATGTGCACATCTCCTTTTGCAGGACTTGTTGCAGCCGACATGTCCATGGCTTTGCGGCTCCATGTCGGTTGCTTGGTGTACAAGTTCAAAAGCCCAGTCCATGATGATGATGCATGCGGTCAAAGGGAGTTGTGTTCTCTTCTCCGCATTCTGCTCCTTCCGAAAATGATATCATCATGATGACTTGATGATTAACTTGTAAAAGTCCTGGCCCAAATACTTATTCACATGCATGAGTTGATGTGCATGAGTAATTAATTCAATTTGATAGCCCATGTGAATAAAAAATTGTGTGCAGCCCACGGTGTGTATGTCGGTCCAAGTCAAACGCGCCTGCTCCGTTCCTGTCTTTGTCGTATTCAGTGGCGGAGGCAGGCTTCCTCTGGAGGGAGCAAAACACCCCCTAACTTTGTTAAATTACATAAATTTGTAGTGTAAAATTTTTTTTTTTAGAAAAATTTAGTAAACCCCCCCTAATTTTTTATAATTCCGTCTTTGACCCCCTCAACTTATATTTCTGGCTCCGCCCCTGCTCGTATTCTCCTCCCGTATGCATGTGGTCGTCCAAGAATAATCTTCATGTCCATCGGCCCATTTCCATGCGTATGCATGCTCAGGTGTCTGCGCCACTGAATGATTGTCGGCCCATGTGTATGTACATGGAAGTCCACGATGCATGCCTCATCATTGTCTGCGCCTCCATTTTGTTGTCGGCCTAGAGATGAAGTTGAAGATGTCGGCCCATACCCTGCGCCTCTGTCTCTAAAATTATCAGAGCCAGGTCCAGGTCGGTGTGCCAGCGGGGACGCTGGGCTCCCAAGGGGGGTAGAGTGTGATACCCAGTGTAGGGGTCACCTCCCACATCGATCGGGAGAGCAAATGAAGAAACACTAAAAACCTCACCTTCTCTCATCTTGTAAACCCCTCAAATCTCCTCCAAAAAATTACAAAACTTGCACCATTGGAATCCTCTCCTCAAGAGCTACGATTCTCTCTTTCCAAAATCTAAAAAGGAGCACTTTCGTTTTTATGGGTATGCCCCATTTGGAGCTTCAAGACTACCATTAGCACCACCTCATTCTCCTTGTCCTTGTGAGGTAAAAATCTTTTTGAAAACTCCATCTTTTCTAGCCTTAAAAGCAAAACGAAATTTGAGCTAAACTCTTGCTTGCTCCCTTGTATCCTAGCCGATCTTGACATCTTGGTGGAGTTGGAAATCCTGTTCTTGAACCACTCCAAGCTTCATTTGCACTCTTGGAAGGTAATATAAATTCTAAACCCTAGAAACCTACATTGAAAGCTTAAATAATATTAAGGGTAGTTTTAGTATTGAATGTGTGTGTATGTATGGGTGATAATATTAGATTTGTTGAATACCAAAACCGGTAGAGAGAGAGAAGGAAGGAGAAAGAAGAAGAAAGAAAATCTAGAAGAAAAGCAAGGTAAGAATGCTCTTTTGTATAACTTGGTGTATATATGTATGTAACAGTTTTTGGTAGCTTGAAATGAGTAATGGAAATGGTAATGTATTAGTAGTGTAATGTGTAGGAAGATATAAGTATTTTGAGGCCTTAAAAGACATTTTAAAACGTACTAAAACAGATTGGGAATGGATTGTGGTGTGCAGGAATTGTTAGGAGTGTCTTAGTGTTGTTGATTGTGTATGGGAGCTTGTATATTGATGTCTATTGAAACATGTGAAATGAGTGTTGAAATGTGAACTAGAATATGTGGTGAGAGTGTAAAAATATAGGGGAGGTTATGTCAAAATTTATATAGGATTAGAATACTTAGTGAATTTTAAACTAGGGGAATAAGGTAGGTTGTAACAGATTTTGTTAGAGAAAGATAGAGGGTGTATTAGGAGAGATAGCTAATGTAGTTGTAATGCATTAGAGGTGCTAGAAATGACATTAGAAGAGAGAGTTGTAGATGGAGAGTGTTAGTGTTAAAATCTGTAGCATAATGCAACTAGAGAAGAAGCTAGGTGAGTGTTGTAAGAAACTTGGAAAATTATGTGAGTGAATTAGTATAGAATTGTGCAAAGAGTTAAGGAGTGAACTAGGGTGTATTAAGAGGTTTATTTAGTGGTAAAACGTGTGGGATTAAGTGTAGGAACAATGGGGAAGTAATGGGTAAAAGAGGGGACTGAAAACAGAAATAAAAATGCAAATATTGGGCCGGACCGACCTTGGGACCGAACTTGCAAGGTCGGTCGAGCCCAGATTTACAAAGACGGGAAAGCTTCTGGAATCGACCGGACTTGCGACCGGACTTGCAAGTTCGGTCGGACTAGAAAATTCTCCCGTCTGTAACCTACTGGAATGGACTGACCTTGCGACCGGACTTGCAAGGTCGGTCGACTCAAAAAAATTTCCGTCGAGTAAGCTACTGGAATGGACCGACCTTGCGACCGGACTTGCAAGGTCGGTCGGGCTAAAATTCGCCTGTAACGAAACTTACTGGAATGGACCGACCTTGGGACCGGACATGCAAGGTCGGTCGACTCCAGAATTTCGAAACCAAAACTTACTGGAATGGACCGACCTTGCGACCGGACTTGCAAGGTCGGTCGGCCAGAAGAATTTCCGTAATCTGAGCTTCTGGAATGGACCGGACTTGCAAGGTCGGTCGCAAGTCCGGTCCGGTCAAAAAAAAATATTTAAATTAAATAATATATATATATATATGTATATACCTACATATATATATATAGGCACATGTATGTAAGCCTGCCAACGTTAAGAAAGAAAGTAAAACTTAAGTAATGAAAAATAAGTAAGTAAAGTGTAAGTGTAAGAAGTATAAGGACATAGGAAGTAGGAGTTAAGTTGATGATAGGTATATTAATTACTCAATTGTATGTATATAATAGGACTTGATTTGTGACACCGAAGGACGTTTGGAATCACGTGCAACGGTGAACGGTATGATTTCTTCATGCCCTGTATCCTAATCTGGTTACCCCGATTTGTGTGCTTATTTGACCACCTAATAAGATAAATGCATGAATCGGATTATATTGCACTTACTTGTGCTTGTTTACATTGTTCTCGATATTTGTCTTGAACAATAGTTTGTATAATTCATGAAATATATGAATGATGATGATGTGTAATTGTACCTTGTAGTGTACTTGTATATTGTATTGTATTTGTATGGATGTGTATATGAATAATGTATTTGTGTATGTGGTTGGATGTTGACTTCTACTAATTCCTAACTACCTAACTCCTAACTTAAGTGAGTAAATTGGAATGAGTAGAAGTCCGATATAGCTTCGGCCACGCGTGAGGATGCGGAGTCACAAGAGGTTGGCTGCAATTCCTGACTCTTAAACTGGTCCGCGGCCCAAATCCCTTAAATGGGTAGCATCCCGGATTGGTGAGTCAAGTAAATCCCGGTGGTGGGACGGAGTAGTCCCCGGGCCGGAGGTCCCGACGACTTAACATGAGTAAGAGTAAGAGTAAGTAAGTAAGTATGAGTATGAGTATGAGTATGAGTATGTATGCGTATGTATGGAGTAACGAGTAAAAGAGTAATCTCCACCCGATTAACCCGGGTGGACCAATGAAGCTAACAAGAATTGTATATTGTGTATGTAATGAGTAGGTGTATTTCGGAAGAAGGTAAGTATGTATTGGATGGTATATTGTATTCCTTGTATGTAATGAAGTGTATGTATGTATGCCTTGCGTAAGTATTATTGTATTGTGTATGAAAGCATGTATGCATGTTGTGTGAATAAATGAACTGCATGTATACGACCAAGTGGTCGGCGTACCCTCACTAGTACGCGGGGTATGCGGTTATCATGCGCAGCGAAAGCTGACCCCCTAGGGGGAACGTTTTTAGTGTGCAGGTACCCGAAGCGGATACGGTCAAGATAAGAGACCGGTGGCAAGCCTTCATATTTAGAAGTAGGTAGTTTGTGAGGAAGGGGTAATAGATAGACTCTTAGTGAGTATGTATAAATTTGGGAGAAGTATTGTATTTGATTTGGAACCTAGTAAACTCGGTATGTGGATTATTTTGTATTGAACTTGGAGTATTGTATTGAATGAGGATTGTAGTAATTACTTGGTAAATGGAGTATGTGTTACAGATATGTAGTACTCGGGATTCCGGTCCATCAGACCGATGCTGTATATAGAAGTAGTAGCCTTGTTAGCCACGTGGGTGACTAACGGCATTGTATCACCCATTGTATGTAAGTATGTATCCGCTGCATGACTCTGAAAGCACGAGGAGATTGGACGGTAATGTTCGTATTAATAGTAGGGGTGTTACAAAAATTGTCTGCGCCTGTCCAAATCGTGTATGCTCTGCGTCTCTTATCTCCAAATTCCAAGAAGAACAGGCTACAATGCGTCTGTTCAAAGTCTGCGTTTGTCGTATTATCCCCTGCAGCCCACTGTGATGTCAGTTGTGCATAAATGCATGCGGGCCTATGATTGATCCAATAGTGCAACCACGAAGAATATGGGTCCAAGATGTCTTGCGCGCCTAAGATTGATCGTTAAGCCCTTGCTTGCGCTACTAAGCCTTTTTCTTCAGTATTTTCATCTGTTTTAGCATAAAACTACATGTAAGGGGAATTTTTCCAATATAACATAAAATAACATATAAGTGAGGAATTTATCATATAAACCAATAAATTATTAATCACATTAAGCATAGAAACATAGATAAATTCCGCACTTATCATAGCAGATCATGTGTAGTTGTAAGTGTCTCATATGAAGGGAATTATGAGATTTGGAAAGAAAGATAAGTTGAACCCGAGATTTGTTGGGCTATTTGAGATCCTTGACAGGGTACAGGCACGACCTTTCATATATACCGATTAGCTCTTCCTACAATAATGAGTAATGTGCATGATGTATGTCACGTATCTATGATTTGTAAGTGCTAAGTTGACCCATCCCAGTTGGTACAATTTGAACCATTGTAGCTACAAGGTGACTTATCTTATCAAGAACGTCCGGTTCGATCTATTCATTGGGAGGGTCGAGCAAAAGCTTAGATCAAGATCAATTCAGTATTGGTTAAGGTGTTATGAAGTAATCACTCAGAGAGAGAGAGAGAGACAACTTGAGAGCGTAAAAAAGACATGCAAGCTAAATACTGTGATCTGTTTGGGGATTAAGGTACACTATGTTTTGAGGATTGAACTTATTCTTAGAGGGAGATGATGTAATAACCCATATATATACTTGCTTTTTTATACTGTGCTTGAAAGTAGTTATAATTGTAACACCCCCGTCTATTAATCCTAATCCTCACCAAAATTACAGGGTAATTGCAACATAACTTAAAGACATTATAATCACAGCGGGAACACTCACTAACTAGGCGGGTGTCACAACCACCATTCCAAAGACTTAAATCCAACATTTCTCCACATCATTCGCCCAAAAGTGATTCCAAACATCATCCTATGAACTAGTGAGCAACTAAGTATAAATTTACATCAACCGAAAGTGGGCATATTAAATACAATGCCACCAATGCTCATGGCAACTCAAAAATTCTATAATTTAATTAAACTACAACTATTGCCATATCAAAATAACCAAAACTCAAAACCCGCGCTCCGTCGTCGCGTCAACCGCCTGCAAATAAAATGTCGGTGCCCATGGAGGGCTCAGCGCTTGTCCGAGTATGTTAAACTGTGTTATCTTAGACCCCTTTAGGTTACTTAGGTTAATTAGCCATCTTGACATGTCATCCAATTTACATGTTGTTTTAGTTTACAAGTAGGAATAAAACCGTAAATGCGAAAATGTAAACACCCAATAGTACATACAAGATAATCATAGATCATCAAAACAGATATAACATCTACACATTAAATCATCTACTTTAATCCTTATACAAGGATTGAATCGTCGAGTCAAAAGTCGCGCTCTCATGTTTATTACTATCACTGGAAGCCCCGCTTCCACCAACACTCTTATTATCTTGTGGGTGTCTCGTTAGATGGACAAATTCACATTAACCTCACCAAGTTTTATTTTGATTGGACAGTAGTCCTATTGCCAATGGTCAGAGACCATTGGGCTTCCCTGTGTCTCTAGAGAGAGAAACGTCCATATGGCCGTAGCCGTGTGCCAAACAGAAGCACCCTCTGCCAACCGATCTAAGACAATCAATTGGATTTCCACAACGAGAGGTTCCACACTCGGACCCTCTCTGGTGATCACACTGCGCAACCTGCTGGAATGGATGCAGACCAGGATTTCCCGTATATATATCACACCACCACACCATCCACCATTTCTCCATAGTTAATCGTTTTAACCGACTCACCATTATTAGTTTTGAGTTCTTTGGAGAATACATTTTATTTATTCGATGCCTCGTAAGGTCTTACACATACCTAGGAGTAATCTAGGTTATATTCATGTTTTATGCCAATGCTCTAAGATCGGTAATGCCGAATCTTTTCTTCTAAGTTTTAAGTCTTAGGTAATTAAAATAGTTAACAACAATGTCATACTTCGTTGTGTTTCATAATCCTTGCTCGTATCGTAGTCGCGTGATATAAAGTATTACAGCGTCCGAAAGACATACGCGCACAATAATAAAACACTTGATCGTCGAGCATATAAAAATCACATAACACAAATTTCATTATGCATATTTTTCTTAAGCATTTAGCACACAAGTTTTTTCTGAACCCGAGGAAGCCCTCAGAGGTTCAGACCATACAATCCAACATACCGTACACCAGTACTCGCTCGCTCTGAGAAGTAGACGCCAACCCCGCGACCGTCAATCTCGCTACTCCTACTGTAACACCCTATCCAACAACAACACGCTTAACAACTAACTGTAGCGGAAAACATACTTCATCACATTACTTAACTCGTTGGTGTTACACGCCGTTAACCACCCACATGGCTAACAAGGCTATTACATATACATTGTATCGGTCTGATGGACTAGATTCCCGAGCGACTACTCATTCCTATCCCTTTCCATTAACAACAACAATATACATATACATTCCAACTATACTGAGTATTTACAAACTAATGCTGATAACAATTTCGGTCTTACTACACCTACTGTACATATACAACTTAAATGACTACCCATGTACAAACGACTACCCCGTCCTACTCTCGAACGGCTTCCAGCTCCTTGTACCTGAAATAGGAAAGAGAAGAAAGGGTGGCCCCCAAGGGGCTCAGCACCTTTGCTGGTATGGTAATCCCGCAGCCTGCATGCTACCGGGCCATGCACAATTAATTGTCGTCTTAGCATGTGGTTGATTATATTTGAATCATGCATGCAACTATAAACACACAACACATTACATCCCACCACTATGGGGCTCAATAAAACAGTCAACACATCCATACTTGATATAAATCACTCATTGTGTTCCTTAACCCTAGAGGGTTCTCCTCTAATGGAGCTACTTCCTTAATAGACGACTCTTACCCAATAATCGGGTTATCCTTAAAAGCCTTTTATTATAAACCGGGATTCATATCCATGATCCACGTGCTCCACATAACAACACATTTCACGCTTCAACGTACATATAACATAACAACGCAACAGGAGTTGCAGTACAGCAATAACACATAACATAACGGGAACGGTTCTCTTCAGGAACTGACCCAAACTTAGTTAATTCACTTGTGAGCCTAGAGAATGATATTACCCTCATGTTAAGCTCGTTATACAACACTCATTACCATCCTAATAGTCGGACGAGTAACTTAAGTTAAGATGGTTCGGATATAGTGACCCGAACACACCACACAAACACATGTTCCCCCTAGACCGATCATAAGTCAGAATAGCTAAGCTTTGGAGTAAGCTAATGGGAGATCGTAACCCGTGGAGGAAACAACCATAACAGTGAGGAGGGTAAAGCTAAGAAGGATACCCACTCCCAAACAACGCGCGACCGGAACGACCGGATTCCTCACCCCCGTTAGTACATATTTACTTGTAGATAAATAGTTAGAGCTCTATTATGGAACCTATTACACCCACACACCATAAGGTATTACAACTGGGTTAAACACACAGGGGAGGTCCATACATTCACACACAAACATCACACAATTAACTCACGCATAGCCGTGGTTAGAATGTCCCATGGTTCGGGTCGTTAAATCCGAATACCGATCTCTCATGTGATCCTAGACTCAGTTAGCTAAGGTTTATCACTTTCGAGGTTAAATGGTATCGGAATTGAACACGCCACATAAATGAATTACTATAAAATCATTACATGTTTTATCTTACAACGTGGCAAACATACAGAAAAACACATTGGCATACAAGCCGGTGTAATCCGGTAGGACACAGGTTGCAAGAAAACCATACCTGTCACCGGAGTCCACTCTATCATGTCCACTTATGTTCCTCGAACAATTCTCGAACAACTGGTAATATCACAATTACTTTCATTAACATTGGGGTAACATGTTTGTTTAACGTCTAATGCGCCCATAGTTAGCCCCGTCATCCCGTTATACTTAGTTTACTTATGTGATCTTAAGTTCACAACTTACACATTCACTCTTACACTTGCTTATACATCCAATGGCCTTTAAAACTCTCCAAACAAGGCCTAAACATCATCTAAAACCATTATCATTCACTTCCCCATCTTAAACACACTTAAAAACACTTCTTGGTGCAAATTTGGACTGGTCCGGGTTTGTGTCCGGGGTTGCAAACCCGGACCAATCCCGGAATTCAGTCTCTGCCAAGAAAACACACTGGTCTGGGTTTGTGTACCTAGATGTAAACCCGGACCAATTGATAAATCAGGTTTCTGCCATGTTTTAAGTGTGGTCCAGGTTTGTGTACTTGTTTGCAAACCCGGACCAAGTCTGTAGGTGATTAAATTGACAATTTTTTTTACCTCTTTTCAAACCCTAAATCACCTCCAATCTTTTCTTAAACATTCCACATGTTTTCTACATGTTTAAACACCTTAAATCATGCACTAACCCTTCCTAAGTCATCACCAAACTTGTTACTCAATTACTTATTAAATCACTTAACACTTGCAATATTTTCCTTAGGTTCCTAAGTGTTAGTTTTATACCTACAACACCACTAACCAAAGTGTTACCTCACTAACACTACCACTACTCCCTAAGCATTATTTCTCACAAACACCTCCTTTACACAACTCCCTCTATTTTCCACACATTTACACTTAGACATTCACAAGGCACCTTAACCCTAAAACATCATAATTCACTTTCTTTCACCATCTTAACACTTAACAATTTCTTAGTACCTTCTAGGTCATAAAACCTCATTACAACACATAAACTCCTTTGTTTATCAACTAAATTTTGCCATAGGTTCTCTTGTATATTCTCACACCCAAACACTTAGGTTTTCACCTTTTGACAACCAAGAACACTTAATCACATTCCTTACACACAAACATATTGTTTTTCATCCTTTAACCATCCAAGACATTTATGTTCACAAGAAATGTTCCTTACACATGACTAAACCTTTAAGTTACACTACATCACAATATAGTGTATAAACTTAAATTGCTTGGCACTTAGGCCCTTAAATAACATGGCTCTTAGGCCCTTAAATTGCTTAAACCTTAAACACCGAATTTCCCACATAGTAATTGCCTTTAACCTGCAAATACACTCAACACCTCATATGCCCTTAATAAACTCCTTGTGAGCATTTTACTAACTCATTTACCATTAGCTCCTTAAGTAGTTTTAATGAACAACTTAAGCTCATTTTTTCTAATGCATTTAAACCACATTAGGTTAACACATTTACCTCTTTTCTTCAAGATTTTTACTTGAACACCTTTGTTCTTCTTTGTTTGGAAACAAGCAAGAGGACTTGGCTACTTGTCAATGTTCTAATCAATACACAAGTAAAACCAATGAGCATTCAAGCTTCATGTTTAAACTCACTTTCAAACCCTAGGTTATATATATTGTCTTAACACATTAGGATAGTTGTTTTACCTTGGAAACAAAAGAGAGCTTGAATAAGCATCAAGAGAGGACTCCACCAAGCCCTTGGAAGATTGAAATGGAGCTAAGGAAGAACAAGAGAAGACACCATTAATGGTGAATTTTCGGACATGCATAAAAAATGAAGGAAATGTTGTTTTCTTTGGTTTTTCCTTACCTTGAAGCAAAGGAGAATAACATGGCATGAAAAGGTGAGCTCAAGCTCCTTCAATGGTGAATCTCCATGGCACCGAAATGGAGCTTTTGAAGATTTGAAAAGAGAGAAGTGTAGAGCTTGGCCCAACTAAGACAAATATGGTCTTAGAATTTGATTTGGAGCATTAATGAACATTTGGTGAGCAATTGAAGTTAGAGAAGAGAGGGGCTGTAGCAAGCTCGGTTCTGGTTGGGAGAATAGAGGAAGAACACGGTGGGAAGGCAAGGAAATGAAGAAGAGAGGTGAGAGGTTTCACTTTTGCAAGATATTTAAGCTTAAATGTAAATAGTAACTTTACTTTATTTCTTTTTTCTTTCTTTAGTTGGATGACTAGGTTGGTGACTCCCCACCTTAAAAACCATGGCCCCTTCAATATATAACGTATATATGGCCTTTGTTGACCATCTAAACAACTTATGTTGACTTATGTTATAAACTAGCTTAATTTAGTTACTATTCACAAAACAAGGCACATAATTGTGAAATTTTTGATTTTCCATTGATTTAGACTTCCAAATGTGATACTAAGTAGTACACATATTAATTAAAGAGTAATGATGGACATTTAGCCACTCAAAACTCATTTACAAGACAATTTTTCAAAAATGTGCTTTAAGACTCCTTAAAGCACATTTTGTGTTTTAACTTGTTTTCAAGCTTGGTTTTCTTTGGTAATTGATTTCATATGTTCATTAACATGTAAATAAGGTATAGGTATGACCTTTAGGTCTTATACAAATTTTTCCCAAGCTTAGAGCACATTTTTGCCCATATTGGCTTTAAGGTATTTATTTGTGTTTACTATGGTTTAAATGTCTACCAAAGTTTCCTAAGGACTTAATTAGCCTTATTAAATCATAATTGAATGTTATAAAGTCTTGGTAGGTTCTTTGGGTCCTAACCAAGCTCATTCCAAGCTTAGAGCATGATTTTGCTCAAACTGTGTCTTAGTGTTTTATTGTGTTTTTACTATGGTTTAAATTGTACATTGATGTTTCTAAGGCACTTTTTAGCCTCTAAATACCATAGTTTAACATTTAAACAACATACTAAGGTTTGGGGTATTTCACCTACTGATCTTCTATCTCTATGTACTCTGGAATAAGTAACTCTAGGTGTTAATACTTGTACATCGAGTCCTATTATGTGTTCCAGATTAATACGAATCCCTTCCCGTTTATTAATCCTTAGTTGGTTAATTACTTCTTTCGGGTTATTATCAAGTTCGGGATTAATTTTGAACTATACTCTATTTGTTCGTAAGAATATTAATGTGATCTTTATTTATCACTTTAGAATTTTTAATCCCTTGTTACTACCTATATTATTAGTTCATAGGTAGTATGTATATTTATACATGATTTTACATTACGTTCTTACTCCATCATCGTTATCGTATGTATTTGTTCTTCACCTTAATATAATCCATTCCCACCTTACAACATATCTCATCAACCTCCCATGACTAGGTAATCACTACTACTTAACCCTTTACATTCATATCAATTAACATGGGTTATAATCCTTGTTTATTATATGGATTATTTCATCATTTTATGTGAGAGTATTTTTACATTCATAAGTGTTATCCCTCACACTTTGTTTACTAAGGGTATGATCTTAGTATATGATAACACTATTTATAACGCTTTAAGTGCGCCATATCTTTTCCCCCAACTTTATAAGGTTTCTAACCTTACATTATAACTCTTGTAATTATATATAGTTTCATTATTTGATGTGAGTACTTATCTTCCCATCCTCATAATAATTCCTTCACTAATCCTAATAACTCTTAACTTGATAATATTTATATGTCACAATGCCCTTGTATTATCCCATAGATTATAAGGTTGTAACTTTGTATAAGCCGAGGGACACCTCGTTAGCAAGCAGGCTACAAGAAAACCATACCGTTCACCGTTGACGTCAGTTGTCTACTCTCCTCCGGAGTCCCACTTACTCAAACCCTAAAACATTCATCGAATTGGGTGGTTAATTACTTTTAATTAACCTAGCTTATTTAATCACTAATGACTTCCGACTAGTAACCACCAAGTCATTGTAGTTTAATCTTAATCTCATAAGTCATTTACTTCTCATTATTTCTTAAGCTTGTTTATGCCCCTAATGACAATTATATGTCATTAATTAAGTCTTAATAATCTTATAATATCATTACCAAACAAGCCCCTACCTTAAAACCCCATTTTTTAACTTTCTAGAGCCTTTTTAGAGTGGTCCGGGTTTGTTTCCGAGGTTGTAAACCCATATCATCTCTCGGGTAAACATTCTGCCTACATTTTGCACTGGTCCGGGTTTGTGTAACGGGATATAAACCTGGACCAGACACGGACTTTAGTTTCTGCCATGTTTTTAGTGTGGTCTGGGTTTGTGTACCGATTTACAAACCCGGACCAACACAAAATATGTCATATTTGCTAGTTTTTAAGCTCTTTCCAACCTCAATTCTCACCCAATCTTTTCCTAAGCTTTCCACATGTATAATGACATGTTTTAACATCATTTTAACACTTTAAAACCCTTCTAATTCATCACTCAACTCCTTCATCATTTACTCAAATTCTTGCTAAATACCTAACACTTGAACTTAGTTTTTGCTAGGTTCTTAAGATGTAAATCTTTGCTTACAACTTCAACTATCCCAATTGTTTCCTTACAACCACTTGCAAACGGTTTATTTGATGTATTAAATGCTAAGAATTAATCCTCGAAATCAACAAATCAATAGACCGTCGGGTTGCAAAAATCCCGGTCATAGTAGTATAGCAATTTAGAAGTGACCGGGTGTCAATCCACGGGACTTGAGGTAAATAAGCCTAGCCTAAGACAATGGGTAATTCAAAAGGGGTTTGTTTTGGTTTTGAGGTTTTAAATAGATAACAAGAAGTTAATAGCAGATAAATTAAAATGATAGATTTGAGAGTATGAATGGTACTCTAGGTTCAGGGAGTTGTTTTACTAGCTAGGTTCTGCATATTCTACTACTTAAACGGAGACTTTGGATTGACTTGTAATTCTCAATTGTCTATTCTGTATTAAGTCCTAATTACAGATATCTCATCTAGACAGGTCATGTAGTTCTAGTCTAGACTTAGCAAGTATATCTAGATGGCTTTATTACACAGAATTACTAGTCTGGTTTGGTCCGGACTAAAGCACCTAATTGCTAATGTAATCTATCCGATTGCAATTATCACAGGTAACAGGTTAATAGGACCATCAATGCTAATCACCTTATCTGATCATAACATGATTCGAGGGCTTATAATAAATTCATGACGTTTATTAAAAGCACTTAAATGCATTAACCTGAACAATCCAAAATAGTCTCAAACTAGCAGTAAAGTAATGCAGAGTTTAACTAATTACAATATCCATTCCACTAGAGTATATCCTTTTAGCTAGACATAGCGATTAAAATCATAAATGAGAGAGAGTTGAGAGAAATCATCTGTTACGAAGATCTTCTTACTCGCTCCGCCCATTGTCCTTGCGCTATGCTGGCATGGAGGTTGGATTTGGCGACAATGGAGTGAACTTGGTGAAATGGAGCGAAAATGGAAATTTTGGGCGAGTTTGTGAGACGTCCGGATGGGGTGGGTCGGACGCAAATCCGGACACAAATCCGGACGTGAGATTTTGGATGACGTGTCTGCGAAGTCTGGTAAGTGAATTTTGTGTGATGAAATTGGGATGAAAATGTGGTTTATGTGGAGTGTGTTTGTGTTTGAGTGTATGTATGGAGATGGAATACGGGGGAGTTATTGTGTGGATGAGCAGAGGATGAATGGAATGAGAGACGGAGATGGATGAAGAGAGGTGTAGACGAATGTCTGGTGCGAATTGAAAAGAAGGCTGGGGAAGGGTTTAAATAGGCTTAGCAGTAGACATAGATTAGTGGTGAGTTGGGTAGGCGATTGATTGAGCATGGGAACTGGTTTAATTTACACTGAGTATGGGTGTAATCGGCTGATAATTGCGCCGAAAGCCTAATTATCAGCGCATGATTTTTATTTTTCAATTCTGTATGACGTCCGCGTTTGAGTCCGCATACAGACAGGGGTGTCCTGACGAGATCTACACACGTCCGTGTTTCTGTCCGCGTGCGGACATGGCTGTCCTAGCGAGATTTACTCCTGTCCGCATTTGAGTCCGCGTTGCGGACATGACTATCCTGACGAGATCTGTAAGCATCCGTATGGGCATCCTTGTTGCGGACATGGGACAGAGGGGACTGTCCACGTTTCTGTCCGCTTTGCGGACGTGACTCAAGAGAGGGGGAAACTCGATCTGGAGATGTCCACGAATGTGTCCGAGTCTGCCCGTCAGGACACATATCCGGACATGTGTAAATTTTCCTCTTTTTGTTCCAAAAGCTCTAAACTCCTTCCTAATCACGTCCTAGCCAAAATAACATGAAAAAAGAAGGTAAATGCATAAATCTAAGTAAAAGATATGGAAAACAAGGGTTTAAAGCACTCAAAAGATAGATCAATAATCAGTGCATCAAATTCCCCCACACTTATCTTTTGCTTGTCCTCAAGCAAAATAGAGAATAAAACTATCTTCCAGGCTGTAGCATTGAAACTCAGGGTTAAACAGATGCAGACAGAAAGCAAGAAATGATGATGATCAAAAGAATAATTCTGCTTCTGGATGTAGGTTGTCGCAGTCAGTGAAAAAGAAGGATTTTTGAAAGCATGGAGAAGTCAGAATACAAAATCTGGACGTAGATTAACTTGGGATCTTCCACTATTCCTTTCCTCTAACCTTTGGATGTCAAGGGGTGTGAAGTAATGCCTTATTCCGCAATACCTTTCAACACCACGTACTCATGATCAAAATTTTAAACTGTAATTAATTTTTCGCCTGCAAGAACATTCTTTTGCAAGAGATATATATAAAACAATTGAATTATTGCGAATTGTAGAGTTATTCTGTAACCCAGACTTTTCTCTCTATCCATGTAACGGTGTTGGGCCAACTATCCCAGATCTCGAGACCTTAGGTAGATAGGTGTTAAGGCACCCTTAAGACTTAATAACCGGATAGACGAGGCCTGCTTTTGTTCAAAAAAATTTTGTTTGATCAGTGGAGTACCTTGACTTATCATTTTCATTCCAAACTTTTAAATCATTTCCAAGAGTCCCGAGCTAAACTAATCCAGTTTCCATAATCAACTACTCCATCAAATTTTAGTGAAAATAGATTAATTTGGAATAAAATTTGATGTACAAACACCTTAAAGCAGAAGGATTCTTGAGGTAGTCAGCATGCCTTGAATTCTAAATCTGCTTGAAGAAGTGTTTTTCTCGAAAGCAAGTAGACAAATAAAGATAAGTGTGACATTTAAACCCAACTTGCATATTCAGATAGATTTTTCTACTCTTAATTTCCCCCCCACACTTGAGAAGAGCAATTCCCCCATTGCGTGGAAATCGAACCCCAAGTAAGCATGCATTATAACGTAGAACATTGGTAAGCAAGTAGAGATAACAAAATGTAAAAAGGAGTACTTCCCAATGTTCCAGCCAATCGTAAGTTCGTGCACAGTTGAGGTTTATTTGTCGTGTTATACGTCCCTCGAGTGCATAAGTGTTGAGTGTAAAAATAGAAGAGACTGCACAACATAGCATTAGAGGAAAGTATAAGAGAAATTTAACATTTAAACACTACAAGTTAGGCTGTACGGTTTACGACACTGTTTACCCTTCAAAATAAAATATAATAAAGGTAAAAACATCAAAAGAGTGCAAACTAAAATAAATAACAACTGAAAAAAATAAAACAATAAATAGATGATCACTGTGATGGTCCCGACGGTGGTCTGTGATCCAGCTGGCCCATGAGTCTCTCGATGAGTAGAGCTGTCCGACTCTGGACCTCGTCGCTACGCTCTATGCACTGGGTAATCCGGTCCTAGGTCTGCCGCAGCTCGCCAATATCCCCTGCCATCTGCTCCTGTCTCTGCTGGATGGCTCCGACCTGCTGCTGTAGGAGGGTATCCATCGTGGTCTGCAGCTCTGGAGGAATGCTCATGACCGGAGCAGTAGGTGGCTGCATGGTAGTAGTGGCTGTCGGTGTAGAGCCCGAAGTCGAGGATGAAGCAGTAGCCCCCAGGCCAGAGCTGCCACGTACCCAGCTCCCATCCTCTAAGCGCATGAAGCCCCACCTCTTCAAAGTCTGAAGAGAGATTGGGCTCTCACCCTCGCGCACGTCGACCCCAGTGAAGACGTCATCAGGTAGCACACAGGCGAGGTGGTGGTCGATGAAGAAGGGAAAAATAGGTGTGATCTTATTCTTCTTCGATGTCAGGTATGTGACCACCTTGTGCAGCTGATGGAACATGATGTATGGAATGGAGAGCGATCGCTGTGGAGGAGGAGGCGGTGCTAGGAGGTAGTCGATAAGCACACAGTCCTCGTCAGTAACATCATTTCCAGCACGAGGCCGGATCTGATGGCTGAGGATCTCTGTAACCAGCCTCTGCATAAGCGATGAGAGGCTAGTGTAGGGGATGACACCCTTACTCTCCTCTCCCCGATGTCGAGATGTTTGACCAATCTCCTGGACCCATCTAGTCCTAGTGGTCCTCAGTAGCTCCTCACTCATATCTACATGGGCTTTTACGTTATCCGGAAGCAGAAAAACGGTACTAAATGAGGTGGGAGTGATCTCAACCAGATGGTGGCGCACGTAAGACGTGATGACATTCAGAGTATCGTGCGCCTGGGCGTTCGCGTAGAACTCCCGGACTAGGTCAGGAGAGAAAAGGCCTTCGCCCATCCTCAGTACTGGGGCGATCCCGTGTCTCTCAAAGACAGGGTGTATCTCTGTGGAGTTAATCACCTCTGATGCTATACGCCTCTCCATGACGAATTTCCCGCCCTGGTCGAACCAGGCACGGGCAGCGGTGGAGATAAACCCGTCCTCACGTAGTGGAGAGGGCGGTGGAGGGGGCGCAGCTGATGTATCATCGGGTCGTGGGTCTCGCGAAGAGGACCCCAAGCGTGTAACTCCACCTCCTCTAGTACAAACCATCTATTTGTTGTTGTCAGACAGAAAATTAAAGTTCAATAATAAAGGATGCAATGGTGAAAGGTAAAGAACACACAAATCGACAGAAACGAGCCCTTAGTAATTCGTATTCTCAAAAGTTCGCTATTGCTAGAGAGCAAGGCAATGTAGGGCAGAACAAGCACAATACTAAGCTTAAATAACGACACACATTAAGGTGATAATAAATTTCAAAATTTTTGCACAAATTCAACATGTACGGACTTGTGTCCGGGTGGGCTGGTGCGGACGCAAGTCCGGACAGCTCAAGAACCCTAAATTAGAACGCGTCGAACTAAATTCACCCCAAATCACACAATTTTCACAAATTTACCACAAATGTCGCAGACTACCTACTCCTAACCGGCAACTATCAGCCTAATCTATTCAACCTACCATCTAATTGAATGATTTCGCTAGAATCGAACCCAAATTGCCAAAAATTTGAAAAAAACCTGTTGCGCTGTGTTTACGGGATTTCTGAAGAGGATGACGGCTGGGGCTGCGGGTTGGCGTCGGAGGAGGTGCGGCGGTATGGCGGCGTCGGAGCTCAGTGTGGTGGTCGCCGGTTCTGGTGGTAGCGACGATGAGGAAGAGGGGAGTAGGCGACCGCGGTGGTAATTGACGGATGAAACAGAGGGTTGAATTGCTTGTAATATTGCGGTGCTCTAGGTTTATCAGTTGGAGAATGTTGGCTATAATCGGGCTGCGGTGGAGAAGAGGAAGAAGCTGTCGTCGGGTGTAGTTACAGAAATGGAGAAAAGAAGAATGAGAAGGAAAGAAGAAGAAAAGAAGAAGAAGAAGAAGGAGTCAGGTTGTCTCTCGTCCGTAAATCCGTCCGTTTAACGGACGTGACTAATTTGCAATCGATCGTGTAGGAGTCCGTTAACGGACATAGCTGTGGTTGTGTCCGCGTGGCTGTCCGTTTTACGGACATCAGTGGGAATAAATAGAATTTTGAAACATGTCTGTCCGTATTAGCGTCCGTTAAGCGGACATGGTGGTTTTATAACGTGTCCGCGTGGCTGGTGCGGACGCAATTCCGGACACGTTGAAGATCTCTCCTTTTTTTATATATATAAAATAATTTATAAGTTAGCATATTAAAACTATAAATCACCAAAAAAAATATCACAAAAGTCTTGATAAAGGCTAACTAATTAAACAATAAGCGGTAAATCAGGCAGGATCAAATTAAACACACATAATACAAAAAGCAAAGAGTGAGGGTGTAAGAATTGCTCCCTGATCTTTGAAGGAGTAATGCTCCATGATTCCCCCACACTTGAGTTCAGCCAAGCCCAAATTTAGCTAATTGAGAGTTTTCAAATCTGCAAGGCCAGAAGAACTCAAGTGGAAACAGATAAAACCATTAGTAGAAAATAAGAGCCAAGGCTCTTTCAATATGCACAACAGCTATTAACGCACCACAAAATAGGAACAAAAGAGTAAAATAAATAACTAAGCGATACAGGAGAGTAAAATAAATGACTAAACTATGGAAGTGAAAAGAGATATAAACCGGTGGGTTGCCTCCCACCAAGCTGCCCGGAGTTAAAGTCTCTGGCTAGACCTTTCAGATAGTATCAAGGAGGGCCGCTACAGCAGCTAGCAATAGCTTTCTTCAGTTTGAAATACCATTGCTAGCGCGGCTTGTTGGATGCTTTGGGAGGGGATGCTGCACTACAGATAGCAGAAACAAAATTTATGGGATAAGAACTTTCAATCAAGGAGATACCTGGTGCAGGAGGCTGAGAAAAGGTATTGCCTAGGTACTTCTTCAGTCGAGCACCATTCACTTTGAATACTTCTCCTGACTTGTTTTCTAGCTCGTAGGCACCATAGGTAGTGATCCCCACGACTTTAAATGGTCCTGCCCAATGGGAATTTAACTTGCCAGGAAAAAGGCGCAGCCTGGAATTATAGAGCAATACTAGATCCCATACTTTAAATTCTCTCTTATGGATCATTTGATCATGGATTCTCTTTGTGCGCTCCTTATAAATTCTGGAACTGCCATAGGCTTGCTCTCTGAGTTCTTCGAGTTCAAACAGTTGAAATTTTCTTTTCTCTCCAGCAGTGTGTAGATCAAAATTCAGGGCTTTTAATGCCCAGTAAGCTTTATGCTCTAATTCCACTGGAAGATGGCAGGCTTTCCCATACACAAGCTTGAACGGAGACATCCCTATAGGAGTCTTGAAAGCAGTCCGATATGCCCACAGAGCGTCATCCAGCTTAACCGACCAATCCTTCCTTGATGCGTTAACAGTCTTCTGCAAGATCCATTTTATCTCACGATTGCTCACTTCTGCCTGACCATTAGTTTGGGGCTGGTAAGGTAATGCCACCTTGTGGGTCACCCCATATTTAGTCATCAAGGAGTCAAAGGCTCGGTTGCAGAAGTGAGAGCCACCATCACTGATAATTGCTCTGGGCACTCCGAATCTAGTGAATATGTGTTTCTTCAGAAATTTCACCACTGTCTTAGCATCAACAGTGTGGCATGGAATAGCTTCAACCCACTTCGAGACATAGTCCACAGCTACTAGGATATATTGGTTTCCATGGGATGAGGGGAAAGGGCCCGTGAAATCTATGCCCCAAACATCAAAAAGTTCCACCTCAAGAATACCTTTCTGAGGCATCTCATGCTTTCTAGAGATGTTTCCCATCCTATGACAGGGGTCACAATGGGAACAGAAGTGGTGGACATCTTTATGTAGAGTGGGCCAGAAGAATCCACACTCTAATATCTTCGCAGTTGTTCTTGTAAAACCATGATGGCCACCCGCCTCTTTAGCATGGCAGAATTCTGTTACACTCTGGATCTCCTCATCTGGAAGGCATCGCCTTATCAAACCATCAGCACAGATCCTAAACAGATAGGGATCCTCCCAGATATAGTGGCAGGCTTCTGATAAGAATTTTTTTTTCTGATTGTAGCTGTAATCGTGAGGAATCAACCCAGAAGCAAGAAAGTTCGCCAAATCCGCATACCAAGGTTCTTTTACCTTTCCAATCATGAACACCGTCTCATCAGGAAAGAACTCGTTGATTGGGATTCCATCATCAGGGATGTCAAGCCTAGACAGGTGATCAGCAACTCCGTTCTGCTTCCCCTTTTTATCTACAACTTCCAAATTAAATTCTTGGAGAAGTAAGATCCATCTCAGAAGTCTTGGTTTCGAATCATTTTTCTGGAAAAGATACTTGAGGGCCGAATGATCGGTGTGGACAATCACCTTGCTTCCTAGCAGATATGGTCGAAACTTATCCAGCGCGAATACCACAGCTAACAACTCCTTCTCTGTAGTAGTATAATTTCTCTGCGCGTCTATCAAGGTCTTGCTAGCATAGGTGATTACTCTCAGCATCTTATCTTTCTTCTGACATAGTGCAGCGCCAACAGCATAGTCGCTCGCATCCGTCATGATCTCAAACGGTTCTGACCAATCTAGTGGGACCACAATTGGAGTTGAGTAGAGCTTATCTTTGATGGTCTGAAAGGCTGTCAAGCACTTCTCAGTGAACTGGAACTTGATATCCTTTTGAAGCAGGTCTGACAGGGGTTTAGCAATCTTTGAGAAGTCTTGAATAAATCTCCTGTAGAACCCTGCATGACCAAGGAATGATCTGACATCCTTCACTGAAGTCGGTGGGGGAAGCTTTTCTATCACCTCCAACCTGGCTTTGTCTACCTGAATGCCCTCCTTAGAAACCTTATGACCCAGTACAATACCTTCCCGTACCATAAAATGGCACTTCTCCCAGTTCAGTACGAGGTTCGTCTCCTCACATCTCCCCAATATCTTATCCAACTGTTCCAAGCATACCTCGAAACTTTTCCCATAAACTGAAAAATCATCCATAAAAACTTCAATGCTCTTCTGAATGAAGTCATTGAAGATGGCCATCATACATCTCTGGAATGTCACTGGAGCATTACACAGGCCAAAAGGCATCCTCCTATATGCGAATGTCCCATATGGACAGGTAAAGGTAGTCTTCTCTTGATCTTCTGGAGCAATGTGAATCTGGAAGTAGCCACTATACCCATCGAGGAAGCAGTAAAACTCTTGACCAGCCAACTGCTCCAGCATTTGATCTATGAATGGAAGAGAGAAATAGTCCTTCCTGGTGGCATTGTTGAGGCGGCGGTAGTCGATACACATTCTCCAACCTGTCGTCTGCCTCTGGGGAACCATCTCCCCCTTCGCGTTGGGAACTGCCACGATCCCTCCCTTCTTTGGGATAACCTGGACTGGAGACACCCACTGGCTGTCAAATATCCGGTAGATAATTCCTGCATCAAGAAGCTTCAGCACTTCAGCTTTGACTACCTCCTTTAGATTTTGATTTAATCTTCTCTGGGGCTGCCTCACTGCCTTATAATTCTCCCCCATATAAATCCGGTGAGTGCAGAAACCCGGATTGATCCCTTTGATATCAGCAACTGACCACCCCATGCCACTTTTACGATTCTTTAGCACCTCCAGAATTCTAGTTTCCTGCGAAATAGACAAAGATGCAGAGATAATAACAGGCAGGGTCCTACCCTCTGCCAAGAAAACATATTTAAGATTGGAAGGGAGAGATTTGAGTTCAAGGGTAGGAGGCTTCTCTATTGAAGGGATAGGCCTTTGAATGGGTCGATCCAACTTTTCTACAGGTGGAGAGGAGGAGCGAAAGTATGACTTCCCTTGATTTAGCTGCTGGACGACTGAGGCCATCTCAAAGCTTTCCTTGTCATCCTCAATGGATCGACTCAATGCCTGCTCTAAAATGTCAGAACACTTAAACAAAGAATTAGAAGTATCAGTACTCCTATGGATGTAGTCATCCTCAAGATCATAAAAATTCTCAATTAAATCAGCAGAGAAAACAGCATGAAAAGAAGTATTTTTCTGCATCATCTTATTAATATCAAAGCTTAATTCTTCATCATGAAACTTCAAGGTAATCTTTCCTTTGTCAACATCTATAACAGTTTTCGCAGTTCTAAGGAAAGGTCTACCAAGAATTAGAGGTACCTCAACATCTTCATCCATGTCGAGGATCACAAAATCAGCTGGGAAGAAAAATTTACCCATACTAACAACTACATTTTCTACCATACCTCTTGGTGTGATCGATGATCTATCAGCTAATTGGAGTCTGAAATGAATGGGAACGAGCTCACCCGCATGAAGCTTTTTGAACATGGTGTATGGCATCAGGTTGATGCCCGCTCCTAGATCGCAGAGAACGTATCCGCAATCCATGTCTCCAATCGAGCAGGGGATAATGGGCTGACCAGGATCACCAAGCTTTGGGGGCAGCTTCTGTAAGATAGCTGCTGAACAGGTTTCGGTTAGCTGAATGGTGTCCTTCTCCTTGTATTTCCTCTTGTTCGAAATCAGATCCTTCACAAATTTAGCATAATTTGGCATCTGCTTAATCGCATCAATAAGAGGAATATTGATAGTCAGCTTTCGAAAGACGTCTAAAAATCTTCCAAATTGTTCATCGAGCTCTCGCTCTTTGAGACGGTTTGGAAAAGGAAGTTCTTTTGCAAGTGTCTTTCCTTTTGTATTTTTAACAACAGTTGTATGTGAGGAAGAAGGAATAGGAGCCTGGGTCTCCTCATGTACTACCTCAAGAAGGGCGGGATGCCCTGATGGTGCACCGGTGGTATTAGAAAGGGGCTCGGTCTCCTCATCAGTATGGTCTCCTGCCACTTTGTCTTTGATTAAGTTCCTTCCACTTCTTAGGGTAACTACTGCCAATTCTCCAGAATCCTAGCAATCTGAGACCGATACTGCCTTCAACTGTTCCTTGGGATTGGTTTCTGCTTGGGAAGGCAGTGATCCAGAAGGTCTATGCTGTAAGAGGAACTGAGTCAACTAGCTCATCGTTCCCTACATCTCTACCATGGCATTCTCTAATTTCTGCTGACCAGCTGTCAGACTCTGATTGATTGCAGCTTGCTGCTCCTGAGAAGCCATCAACTTATCCACCATTTCCTTCAGGCTGGCATTGTTTGAGCTCAATGATGGTTGCTGAGCTTGAGACTGCTGTGCTCTGAATTGATTATTCTGAGGCCTAGCAAAGCTTGGTGGTCCTCCCTGGTTCGTCCTCTGAGGCTGCATCTGATGTGAATTTAGTGCATTGTTTGGATTCCCGTACCTGAGGTTTTGGTGTTGATTATGCACCCAGGGTTGCCAATTGTTGAATTGTCCTATGACATTGGCGTCCTCATTTTGCTTCATTTCGGCTACCAGTGGGCAGTCCTCGTAATCATGTGCATCTCCACACTGAGAGCAGCAGAGTTCATCGGCACTTGTAGAGACTTTCTTAGCGGATTACCTGGAGGTTGGCCCCATGGTGAGCTGTTCGAGCATTTTTGCCATGCTTCCCATCGTGGTTTTCAGCTGTGCTTGCTCGGCGGCTATCTGCTTCATTATCGGGTCCGGAGCTCGGGAAGAACTGTGACCTATTGAGAATACTTGTCCCCCATTGCTGCTCCATTGGCAAAGCTCCTCGCAGTAGGACTCCATGGCTGCCATGAAATCCTCCCCACTTTTTGCTAGCAGGTTTCCTCCTAGGGCGACTCTTATCTCGCCTCTGTTTTCGTCTTTTAGCCCTTGGAAGAATCCCTGAGCCAATGAGGTGATATCCTGACCATGGTGAGGGCACTGGCGGAGTAGTTCTTTGAATCGGTCCCACGCCTCGCAGACTGTCTCGCTACCCATCTGTCTAAATGCCATCAGGTCGGCAATCATTTGTCGTGTCCTAGAGATGGAAATGTACTTCACGTAGAATTTATCTGTCATCTACTCCCAGGTGGTAATGATGCCTGGCGTTAGTCGATGGAACCATTTCGAAGCTTCTCCAGATAGGTTGTGCTGGAACAGGCTCAGTCTGGCATACTCCTCCAATCCTTGTGATAAACCCAGGGAGTCCAAGTGCACTAGAAATCGATGTACGTGGTCTAATGCATCCCCTGGGTCGGCACCTGAAAAGGTTCCTGCAGGGTGGTTTCGAACAACATTGGATTGATGGGGAGGTTTTATCTTCTGCCAATCTGCCATTAGCTCTGCAGTTAGGTCCGGTAGAACCACTAGGCCTCTTCTCGGTGTGGCTGGTGGTCTGTTTATTCTTCCCATCGTGTACTGGGCGATTGGGCCTCCTCCAAGCTGGTCATGGTTTGCTGCCATGTTGAAATCAAGCTGCCTTTTTGCTCTCCGAGCTTGGAGGTAAACTCTCTCGATTTCGGGGCCGAAGTTTGTATCCGGTGGACCAGATGAACGCGTTCTGCACATCCACTAGGTACTTGTACAGTAAAAGAGAAAGGAACGAAATGTGTTGTGTTTAGAACTAAAGTAAACAAAGAGATACTAAAAATAAAATTTATGGGATAACTAGGCAGATGAACTTATAGTACTCTGAAAATTTAAATGACAGAAATGAAAAACAATTGTATAAAATGGCACACAAAATAAATAATAATAAACAGGGCGTTGTAATAGAGTAATGTATTAACCAAGGCTAGGGACTAGGCAAAGTCAAGTCCCCGGCAACGGCGCCATTTTGCAAACGGTTTATTTGATGTATTAAATGCTAAGAATTAATCCTAGAAATCAACAAATCAATAGACCGTCGGGTTGCAAAAATCCCGGTCGTAGTAGTATAGCAATTTAGAAGCGACCGGGTGTCAATCCACGGGACTTGAGGTAAATAAACCTAGCCTAAGACAATGGGTAATTCAAAAGGGGTTTGTTTTGGTTTTGGGGTTTTAAATAGATAACAAGAAGTTAATAGCAGATAAATTCAAATGATAGATTTGGGAGTATGAACGGTACTCTAGGTTCAGGGAGTTGTTTTACTAGCTAGGTTCTGCATTAAGTCCTAATTCCAGATAGCTCATCTAGACAGGTCATGTAGTTCTAGTCTAGACTTAGCAAGTATATCTAGATGGCTTTATTACACAGAATTACTAGTCTGGTTTGGTCCGGACTAAAGCACCTAATTGCTAATGTAATCTATCCGATTACAATTATCACAGGTAACAGGTTAATAGGACCATCAATGCTAATCACCTTATCTGATCATAACATGATTCGAGGGCTTATAATAAATTCATGACGTTTATTAAAAGCACTTAAATGCATTAACCTGAACAATCCAAAATAGTCTCAAATAAGGAGTAAAGTAATGCAGAGTTTAACTAATTACAACATCCCTTCCCCTAGAGTATATCCTCTTAGCTAGACATAGCGATTAAAATCATAAATGAGAGAGAGTTGAGAGAAATCATCTGTTACGAAGATCTTCTTGCTCGCTCCGCCCTTTGTCCTTGCGCTATGCTAGCATGGAGGTTGGATTTGGCGAAAATGGAGTGAACTTGGTGAAATGGAGCGAAAATGGAAATTTTGGGCGAGTTTGTGAGACGTCCGGATGGGGTGGGTCGGACGCAAATCCGGACACAAATCCGGACGTGAGATTTTGGATGGCGTGTCTGCGAAGTCTGGTAAGTGAATTTTGTGTGAAGAAATTGGGATGAAAACGTGGTTTATGTGGAGTGTGTTTGTGTTTGAGTGTATGTATGGAGATGGAATACGGGGGAGTTATTGTGTGGATGAGCAGAGGATGAATGAAATGAGAGATGGAGATGGATGAAGAGAGGTGTAGACGAATGTCTGGTGTGAATTGAAATGAAGGCTGGGGAAGGGTTTAAATAGGCTTAGCAGTAGACATAGATTAGTGGTGAGTTGGGTAGGCGATTGATTGAGCATGGGAACTGGTTTAATTTACACTGAGTATGGGTGTAATCGGCTGATAATTGCGCTGAAAGCCTAATTATCAGCACGCATGATTTTTATTTTTCAATTCTGTGTGACGTCCGTGTTTGAGTCCGCATACGGACAGGGGTGTCTTGACGAGATCTACACGCGTCCGTGTTTCTGTCCGCGTGCGGACATGGCTGTCCTAGCGAGATTTACTCCTGTCCGCATTTGAGTCCGCGTTGCGGACATGACTATCCTGACGAGATCTGTAAGCGTCCGCATGGGCGTCTGTGTTACGGACATGGGACAGAGGGGACTGTCCGCGTTTCTGTCCGCTTTGCGGACGTGACTCAAGAGAGGGGAAACTCGATCTGGAGATGTTCGCGAATGTGTCCGAGTCTGCCCGTCAGGACACATATCCGGACATGTGTAAATTTTCCTCTTTTTGTTCCAAAAGCTCTAAACTCCTTTCTAATCACATCCTAGCCAAAATAACATGAAAACAAGAAGGTAAATGCATAAATCTATGTAAAAGATATGGAAAACAAGGGTTTAAAGCACTCAAAAGATAGATCAATAATCAGTGCAACACCACTTTGATCACACCTAATGCATAAGTAGTCATCTTTATCTTCTTTACCCAAGCTACTCAAAGTTCCCAAGGTTATATTGCATCTCCATGCACAATTTCCTTTCCTTTACATTTACTTCTCACATTCCCAAACTTGTACATACATATGCCTTTCTAATCATACTCTTAACACCTTTCATATTTTTCTCGTTCATCTTGACCACTCTAAGTTCCTCTTAAACATTTTTATCTTCCTCATCCAAGTCCACTCTTTACCATCAAGCTTAT
Organism: Limonium bicolor; assembly: GCA_023374045.1. Classification (NCBI taxonomy): domain Eukaryota; kingdom Viridiplantae; phylum Streptophyta; class Magnoliopsida; order Caryophyllales; family Plumbaginaceae; genus Limonium; species Limonium bicolor. Next base: position 171,476,577 of record CM041781.1, read on the forward strand.
ACTCTCTAGCTCATACCTAAACCTCCTCGAGACATTTTACAACATTCTCCTACAAACTCGTGCACAATACAATGCATACCTCATACCTCAATTTTGGGTGTGTTTAATTCACCCATTCAACCTCAAACTCCTTCTAATCAACACTAAGTCATCCTAACTCCCACAAACACCTTTGCTAGCTCATTTCTACTCAAATCTCCTTCAATGATTCCTAGTATAACCTAGGTCATAAAAACTCACAACTACAACTAAATACACTTGGTTTCTACCCAAATTTCGCCATAGCCTCTCTAGTATATTATCATGCCCATATGCATAGTCTTTCCCATTCAATCAACTAACACAAAACAAATCCTTTTCCCATGATATTTCTCACCCCATTCAAACCATTCATAACTGATATACCCCAAACCTTAAACCTCAAGTTATGAAGTAATAAGGCTAACATATGCCTTAAAAATATTGGTAGATAAGTTAAACCATGGAAAACACAAGGAAACACCATAAAGGCAATTTAAGCAAATACTTGCTCTAGACTTGGTGTAACCTTGATTAGGACCCAAAGGTCATTCTTAGATCTTATTAACATGCTAAAGAACATGTTGGATCAATTACAAAAGAAAACCAAGCTCAAAAATGAGTTAAAACACAAATTGTGCTTTAAGACTCCTTAAAGCACATTTTTGAAAAATTGTCTTAGAAATGGGTTTTGAGTGGTTAAATGACCAAGATTATACCTTAAGCAACATGTGTGATATTTAGTATCACATTAGGAAGCCTAAATCAATGAGAAACCAAAAATTTCACAAATTTGTGCACTAATTATGAATAGTGACCAAATAGTACCCAAATTAACCTTAAGTCAACTTTAATTAGTTAAGTGGTCAAAGTAGCCTAAAAATATCTAGAGAATGAAGGGGGGGGGGGGCGGTTTTTGAAGGTGATGAGTCACCAAGGCTCCAGCAAAAATCAAAAAAGAAGAGGGAAAAGTAAGTAAGGAACTATTCACCTTTTTAACAAAAAAATCTTACCTTAGCTACATCTCTCCTCCCTTCTCTTCATTTCCATCCTCCTCCAACGTATTCTTCTTCATCCTCCCTAAGAGAAGACGTTCATGCTATAGCACATTACTTCTCCACCTTGTTTTGCTTGCTAAATCCAAGTTCAAGCTCCAAATCAAAAATTAAGAGCATATTTGTGCTAGTTAGACCAAGGCCTTCAATTCTATCTTTTCAAAACTTCAAAAGCTCAAGTTTGATTCAATGGAGAAACTCCATTGAAGGGGAAAGTTCAGTTTCTAGAGCTCCATTTCATCTCCTTTCATTCATGGTAAGAAAAGCTTAAAAAATCCAAGGTTTTCTCCATTTCTAAACATTACCGAAAATGACTTCTCATGGGGGTCTTGTTTTACTCCTTGAATTAGATTGTTTCAATCTCCAAGAGACTATAAGAAGTCTTGCCTTGCTTCATTATCAAAGTCCATTCCAAATTCCAAAGGTAATCATCCATTTAGTGCATTAAGCAATTCTTGTAAACCTAGGAATGATTTCCATGAGTCTAGCTTAGCAAGGGAACTAAAAGTCCTTGCCGAAAATCAGTCAAGAAAACCAAAGGAAAGGAGAAAGGAAAAGGCTTGGAAACATACGGTAAATGACTTACTGAAATACCCCGAACTTAAAAGCACAAACGAACCTTAAAGCGCGTTTTTCAAGGAAACCGGGAAAACGCGACTTTAAGCGGGTTAAACAGACCCGTAATAATTATAGTCAATCAAATAGCTATAATCAAATCTTAGTGAAGGTTTAGAATCATTAAAATTAATTAAACAAGAAAATTCCGGAAAACGGTTTCCGGTTAGTGAATAGTACAAAAACGAGAAGTTGTGGGGTGTTAAGTGTAATAAAACCAAAATAACTTTCCCCTTTGTAAGTAAAAATCAGAAAACACATTGTGTGTGTGCGTGGGACGGCTCCACTCTCCCCCTCCTCTTTATTTCCTTCCTTATGCACAAAAGACAAAACAAATAAAGTAACTAAAGTACAAAAGTAAAATGGGTGAGTCTCTCTCCTATTCCCTCATCTCTCTCTTACGATTTCCCCCCATCTGAACTCCTCCTTCTTCCTTCAGCCAAGTATGGTGATTTGAAGCCCCCACTCAACTCACTCATTCTCCTTCATTTTTTAAAGCCAAAACCAAGTCCAAATGCTATAAAAATTGTACCATTGAACTCCTCTCTCTTTGGGCAACATTTCCATATTTTCAAAATCTGAAAAGCTCCACTTTCATCTCCATGGCTGAAGCTCACTTGAAGGTTTGAGACCACCATAGGGAGCTCCTTCACCTCTTTGTTATTCTAAGGTAAAAAGAAACTCAAAAATCTCCCTTTCTAGCTCTCTTGTTCAACTTAGAAATTTCCAGATTTTTGAGCCTGTTTCCCCTATGTTCCAGCCGGTTTTTGAGTTCCAAAAGGGTGCTGGAATCTTTCCATTGTTGCTGTCCAAGACTCCATCTAAATAGTGGTAAGGTAATGCCTCTTTTAAGCCATAAACATGTGTTTAAACACTAGGCTAAATAAGGGCTAGTTGTAAGTGGGTATTGTTGTTCATTGATTGGTTGTAGCATTACCGGTTTGTAAGGAAGAACAAGGAAGAGGAGAGGAAAGAAGAAAGGAAGAAGGAAAAAGAAAACTAGAAACACCAAGGTGAATGAACTTACCTTGAGCTGATTTTGTTTGCATTGTGAAACAGACTTTGAATGTGGATTGTGTTGTTGTTTATGCTACTGCAATGGTGAGTAGTGAGTTGAGTCATTTAAGTGCTGTTTAAATGATGATTAAAGGCTTTAAAGCCAAGTGAAGTAGATTGTGATTGTGCTGGAAAAATATGTGAGTATATGGAACAAATTGTGTGCTGCTAGTGTCCCTTGTGGATATGGTTAGTTAATGATGTTAGGAACTGCAAAATAATGCTTTGGGAATGTCTAAAATTGTGGGGAAACCATGTCGAAATTTCTGTGGCAAAACTAGATGACTTAGGTGTGTTTTAGAGTTGATTTTGGGTAGTTGATTAGAAAGAATTGTGTACTTGGGTAGAATGTGGGATAAAAATAATGCAAGATGAGTACTAGGATGGCATTAGTTGGTGAACCATTGTGATAGAGAAAAGAAAGAAAGCAAAAACTGCACTTGTAAACTTCTAGGTGAACTAAGAGGAAAAATTGTGTAATTTAGCCAAGATTTGAATAATGAGTTAGTGGATGATTTAGGAAGGGTTAGAGTGCCAAAATGGTGTTAAAACATGTTTAGATGCTTAGGGAAGGATTAGGGAATAAATAGGTGGAAGAATGGAGTTGAAACAAAGTCAAAATGAGTAAACTGACTTCGACCGACCCTAGGACCAACCTTGGGAGGGTCGGTCGAGTCGGAAATTGTAAATCCAGAAGTCTTCTGACTTCGACCGACCTTAAGACCGACCTTGGGAAGGTCGGTCGGAGTTAAATTTTGCAAAATCGAAGTCTTCTAACTTCGATTGACCTTAGGACCGACCTTGGGAAGGTCGGTCGGAGCTGAAATTTGCGAAACTGAAGTCTTCTGACTTCGATCGACCTTAGGACTGACCTTGGGAAGGTCGGTTAGAGTTGAAAATTGTAAAACGGAAGTCTACTAATCTCGACCGACCTTGGGACCGACCTTGGCAAGGTCGGTCGGGTCGAACAAAAAAAAAGAAAAAAATGTGGCATTGGTAGTATACATTGGGTGTAATGATGGTGAGAAAATATGCACATATGAACCTAAGAAAACAAGAATAAGAAGTAAATGACTTGTGTGGTTAAGAGGTGAATTGTAAGGAAATAGTAACTATAAGTCGGGAACATTTAAAGATGAAACAAGTTAGGTAAATTGTAGATAATTAACCGTCCGATTCCATGTATGTTATAGGATTCGAATAGTTGGACTTTGGAGGAGATTTGGTGATCAAAGAGCCACGGTGAACGGTATGATTTTCTCATGCCCTGTATGCTAGCGAGGCTACCTCGCTTGTGTGTTTGTGTGTTTACTTGCTCTCACCTAATCAAGATAAAATGCACGAATACGGTTTGTTGCAATTCCTTATATATTGTGATTTGTTATCCTTGAATGAGTTGTGACTATCCAAAGAAGTTTGTATAACTCATGAAATATGTAATTGATGATTGGAGCTTAAATGCTTGAATGTGTAAGTGAGCTAACAATGACTCGTGAATGAGACTTCTCACTAACTCCCGAACTTTATAACTTTCCTAACTTGAGAACTTGAGTCACTAGGGGTGTGAGGAGTCCGATAGAGTTTTGGCCAGGCGTGAGAATGAGGAGGCAAGAGAGATTGTTTCCAAATTCTGGCCTTGCCTTCCCACCATAGTTTCGAACCATATGGTCACAACCCGGGTAAGTAAGCCAACCTAAAGCCGGTAGTGAGATTGTCTATCTCTGCCTGGAGGTCAACCGATTTGACTTAATGAGTATTCAAGAGTAAGAATAATTGAGTAAGCAATGATCATGACTAGTGTGAGTCATATGATCAAGAGATAAGAGTTAAGAACATCCGATTAACCCGGATGAGAAATTAACTAACTAAGAGATAAGGCTAGAACTTGAGAAGAGAATCTCAAGGCCTTGTGAATTATTTCATTTGCTTGTGCTATGCTTCATATTGAGTGCTGCCTTGCATGTTGTATTGTTGTTATTTTTAGCATGTTGTTTAAAATAATAATGAACTCCATGTATGCGACAAATAGTGGCGTACCCCCGTTAGCACGCGGGGTATGCGAATTTCATGCCAGCAGTTGTGCTGAGCCCCTTTGGGGCCAATGTTTATTTTTTAGGTACCCGAGACTGTTGATGGTCAAGTTGTGATCGAGAAGTTATGATTTTGGTAGATTAGTAAACTTTGAACAGTGTACCGAGTCGTGCACGGGCTTGTAGCCCTTTTTGTCTAGCCGGTGTACTATATGGTACACCTTTTTGGGTTGTGGAAATTTTTGTAAACCTTGTTGGGTTGAGAAATGATGTAATTAAACTGTGCACTTAGATACTCGGTAATCAATTGTGGTAGGTGATATTATGGAATGTTGTTAAGTAAGCTTGGCAATTTTTATTCATCAGACCGTGACTGTTGTAGTGTTAGGCCTTGTTAGTCGCATGGGCGGCTAACGACATTGTATCACCCGCCGTAGTTAGAGAATTTCCACTGCGATTAGATTAACGACCGAGAGGATTAGGCCATAATTAGAGGATTAGCGGTAGGGGTGTTACAAAAAGTGGTATCGGAGCGTAGTAACGCTCTGATGTCTAGGAATTACCAAGCATAGTGATTACCGAGTTAGGATTACAACCGTTTTACAACGGAAAAGTGGAAACCTAACCTTGAATAACCGTTAATGATAATGAAACTCTTTTTGTGTCCAAAAGATGATACAATCCCTTTTAACCCAAGACCTTATGGTCTCAGTACCTAATGCGTATTAAATGCTTGTTCAGATGTCAGGAAGAGGCCATGGTCGAGGCCGAGGTCGTGAAGAGTCCACTGATGAGCCGGGCACGCAGACGATAGCAGAGATCGTCGCTGCCACGGTAGCGTAGATGCTACCCCAGGTCATAGCGGCTGTTCAACAGACCCAGCAGAACCACCAACAACAACAACAGCCCGACCCACCTCAACCCCGAGAACCAATCTAGGTGAAAGCCGTAGCTGATCTTTGACCCGCCTGCTTCAAGGGCAAGAGCGACCCGGCTAAGCTCGAGGCTTACATCTCCGAGATGAAGACGGCCTTCGAGACCCTTGAGGCTCCTGCGGGAGTGAGGGTGAGGATAGCCGTCTATTATCTGAAGGGTGCTGCCATGGACTGGTGGAAACTAGTCAAGGGCGAGTACGTCGCTGACCCCGCATTTGATTCGAATGCTTTCACTACTCTTCTTCGAGCCAAATACTATCCGGAACATGTCAAGACGAAGAAACGGCTCGAGCTTGATGCCCTGAAGATGACGGACAAGATGACCGTCGATGAGTATTACACTACCTTCACCTCTATCCTCCGACTACTACCCGACCTCGGGTATACCGGCCAGGTCTTGGTCAACCGCTTCTATGGCGGCCTGAGCCATCGTCTCTGGTATGGCATGGGTTACACTAGGTTTACCTCTCTCCAGGTAAACAACGATTTAAATCCTTAATGCCGTAGTCAATACCAATCAACACTTTAATATGCCTAGAAAACCATCTAATATCCTATACTTCAGAAGTGTTACCATGCCGCCTCGAGAGTTGAGATTACCGTCCAGCTGAGGGACGAGGAGAATGCGCTTAAGCGCAAGACTAGCGGCAAGGGTAACGGTTCTGAGGAGTAGAATCAGAACAAGGGCTGGAAGAAGAAAAAGGGGAAGTACACCCACCCGCCACAAAGAGTACCCCTAGAGATAGCAGTGCCTATGCTGAGAGGGAAGGGCAAGGCAGCTGAGCCACTATAGCTTGCCTACACTGCGCCGGTGGCTGCGAAGCCGCTGAGATCTCACCCGCCTAAGGGTAAGGCTCCAAATTTAAATCCATACTTAAGTGAAATTAATGTTATCACACCGAGCGCTACTAACTCTCAAAGCTTTAGGTCTGGTTCCGGCTTGGGTAGGATCAATGACGGTCGCACCTACAGCTACAAATACTGCAAGAATGACCACCCTGGCACAGATTGCCAGGGTCAGGAGGTGAAATGCTTCACTTGTCAGAAGATGGGCCACCGATCCTATGAGTGCCCCAACAAATCCAAGGGTAGCCACCAGAGCTATAAGCAGCGAGAGGGCAAGGAGGTTGCATCTGGCGATGCTCAGGCCCAGCAGACCTCGCAGGGACAGGGGTCCGGAGGTGCCCAGAAGGGTGCACCACAGAGGCAGCCAGCCTTGCACATCATAGATCGTGATGGGACCGGCACGAAGTCCGGCCTAGGTACTAACTATTACCTTTAATCCTTGAAGAGCATGCCTAAAGCATTGAATTACCTGTTTGAGTGAATGCATGAATGAATAGAATCAGAGTACAAATATGAACTTGAATTGAGCTAGTAGACCTAGAACTCATGTTAGATGAAATTTATAACCTTATGGAATTTCAATATCTGTTACCCAATACCTCCAAACCCAACCCTAGAACATACCAACATCACCACTCACCACATCACCAACGAGCAGTGTCAGGTTATCCGACCAGGTATGATTTTATTAAAAGGATGCCTGACACCCGAAGCCCAGATCGCCATCATCCGACATTGCAGCAAGCTAGGAGTGGGTCCTAGGGGATTTTACACACCCGAATTTCCCAGTGAAGGGAAGATGAAGCTAAAAATGATGTGCTTGTGAAACGACTGGAATCCTTGTACCAAGACATACCAACCGACGCGAGCGAATGGCGGAGCAACACCACCAGCCATACCTAACGAATTTCATACGCTTGTTACACAAGCCGTGGAGATTGCACAACAACTTGAAGCTGACCCAATACCTGCACTTGAAGCAAACCTTTGCATTATTAACTTCTATCAAGAAGGAGGACGACTTGGTTTACACCAAGACAAGGACGAGACAACGAAATCTCTTGAGCAAGGAGTGCCCGTAGTGTCTTGGTCCGCTGGTGATGACGCCATATTTTTGTATAGCGAGTAGAAGCGTGTGGACCTTGCAGAGAAAATGGTACTGAGATCAGGAGATGTCTTGATCATGGGTGGAAAGTCCAGGTTGCTGTATCACGGTATCAAGAAGATCAAGTTGAATACGGCACCATAGACAATAGTTAATGCCACGCACATGAAACCAGGACGCCTGAACCTTACCTTTAGGAAATATTAGCCATGTAAAGGCCATGTAATACATTAGAAATGTGTAATAGAGGCACAAATGTATGACGGACATTTATTAATAAAAGCAGTGTTGGTTATCAGTTTTCCCACTTGCATTATACCATCAATACTTATGAGCTTATCAACCATTAGGTTGTGGACTCGGTACGGAAGGTGCCCTGAGTATTCTCACTGAAGCACAAGCCGATAAGAGCGGCACAATCCTCACGGGTACCTTTCCGGTGAATGACATTGATGCCACTGTATTGTTCGACTCCGGCGCCTCTCATACCTTTATTTCGCCATCCTTTGTGAAAGGGTTGGGGCTAGACGTAGATGAGCTACCAAATTTCATGGTTACTCTCCCGTCGAAGGAGCGAGTGCGATGCACTAAGTATTACCGAGATGCCACTATCCGAATCAAGGGTGAAGAATTTCCCATTACCTTCATCGAATTTAATGGCTTGGGATTCGACTTGATAGTCTGGATGAATAGGTTGGAGTGGCATAAGGGGCGAATCCTCTGCGCCGAGCATAGATTGCTGCTTAGGAGTCCATCTGGGGTTACAGTTTCATACCGCCAGAGGCCCAGAGAGCCTTCGACTAAGATCATCAACGCCATGTCCATGTATCGTGAAATCAGAAAGACACATGAAGTATACCTTTGTTATGTGCAAGACCTAGAGAGAGACCCAGAATTCAGCACCGACATACCGGTAGTGTCGGAGTTCCCAGATGTCTTTTTGAAGGAACTTCCCGGCATGCCACCATAGAGAGGAGTGGAGTTTGAAATTGACCTTGTGCCAGGCACCGGTCTAATTCCTAGAGCACCGTACCGCTTAGCACCAGCATAAATGGCCGAATTGAAGGAGAAGTTGAGAGATCTACTCGACAAAGGGTTTATACACCCGAGCGTATCACCCTGGGGAGCACCGGTCCTCTTTGTGAAGAAGAAGGACGGTAGTCTCCGCCTCTGCATCGACTACCGCGAGATTAATGCGATCACTGTGAAGAATAAATACCCATTACTCCGTATTGACGATCTGTTCGATCAGCTGAAGGGAGCTTCTGTATTCTCCAAGATTGATCTCAGATCAGGGTATCACCAGATTTCCATCAGAGAACCTGATATTGAGAAGACAGCGTTCCGTACGAGATATGGCCACTTTGAGTTTACAGTGATGCCATTCGGACTATCAAACGCACCAGCCAAGTTCATGGACCTGATGAACCGTTTATTCAGCGATCAGTTGGATACTTCAGTGGTAGTCTTCATCGACGACATACTGGTATATTTGAAATCCAGAGATGAGCATGAGAGCCACCTAAGACGTATACTTGAGACATTGCGCGAGAACCAGCTGTATGCAAAGTTCTCCAAGTGTGAGTTCTGGCTCGACCAGGTATCATTCCTTGGTCACATGATCTCCAGCGAGGGTATCTCAGTCGACCCGACTAAGATAGAAGCAGTACATTCATGTCCTAGATCTAAGAATGTTACCGACATCCGGAGCTTTCTTGGTCTAGCCGGTTATTACCGAAGATTTGTGAAAGACTTTTCTAAAGTCGCAAAGCCCATGACGACATTGCTGAAGAAGGATGCGCCATTTGTATGGACAGACGATTGCGAAGAATCCTTTCAGAGCCTAAAAGACTCGTTGACCTCAGCGCCTGTTCTCACTCTTCCAGAGGGCATAGAGGGATTCGAGGGGTACTATGATGCATCAGGCAAGGGCATGGGATGCGTACTCATGCAGCACGACAAGGTAGTAGCTTACGCCTCCCGCCAGCTGAAAAAAGTATGAGGAGAATTACCCGACACATGATCTTGAGCCAGAAGCCATTGTCTTCGCATTGAAGACATGGCGGCACTATCTTTATGGGGTTAACATCACCATCTATTCCGATCACAAAAGCTTGCAATATGTATTCACACAGAAAGAGTTGAATCTGAGACAAAGAAGGTGGATGGAATTCTAATCTGACTATGACATCGACCTTCAGTATAAAGAAGGAAAGGCAAACGTTGTAGCCGACGCCCTGAGCTGCCGAGCACACTCTCTCCATTCGCTACTCGCTTCTTCTAGCTTGGTTGATGAGGTGCAAAAGGCTCAGTTGAGCGACCCTTACATGAAAGAGATCAGATAGAAAATCACAGAGGGTACATTCGAGAGCCGAAAGTATGACTTCAAGCTACATGAAGATGGTTTGATCCGGCTGAATGGCAGATTATGCGTTCCTCGAAACAATGCTGAGCCGAGGGATCGCATTCTGTGAGAATCACAATGTTCTTCATTGTCCGTCCACCCGGGACCCTCTAAGATGTACAAAGACATGAAGAGATACTTCTGGTGGTCGGGAATAAAATCCGATGTGACTGAATATGTTCTGAGGTGCCTCACGTGCCCGAAGGTGAAATTCGAGCACCGAAGACCGGGCAGAATGGTACAATCTATGCCAGTTCCGGAGTAAATTTCTTGACATCTCTATGGATTTTGTTGTTGGACTCCCACCTGCTAGGGGAGGACTCCACATGATTTGGGTTGTGGTCGATCGCCTTACCAAGGTTGCCCGTTTCATTCCGATGAGGGACACCTGGAAGGTAGCGAAGCTTACTGAGCTATTCGACCAAGAGATTATTTGACACAACGAAGTCCCGAAGACTATAGTCTCTGACCAGATTTCTCTCGAGATACTGGAGGGCTACACGGGAAGCGCTGGGTACTGAGTTGAAACTTAGCACCGCGTTTCACCCACAGACTGATGGCCAGACAGAAAGGACCATCCAAACACTCGAGGACATGCTTAGAGCATGTGCCTTAGACTTTCAGGGGAGCTGGATTGATAAGCTTCATCTAATCAAGTTTTCATACAACAACAACTACCATGCTTCGATTAAGATGTCGCCATTCCAAGCCTTGTATGGGAGACCTTGTGGTACCCCTTTGTGTTGGGATGAGTCGAGTGAAGCGGTCATCATAGGACCGGAATACCTTGAACAAGTACAAGCCGAAGTGCAACAAATTTGAGCGAACATGAAAGCAGCCCAAGATAGACAAAAATCTTATGCGGATGTGCGACGACGCGACCTTGAGTTCGCCGTGGGCGATCAAGTGTTTCTACACGTCTCACCTATGAAGGGCGTGTTCTGCTTTGGCCAGAAGGGCAAGCTGAGCCTGAAGTTTATAGGGCCGTATGCGATTACTGAGAGAGTTGGAGCGGTAGCCTACAGACTAGCCTTACCTGAGGAGTTGGGACGTGTTCACGATGTGTTTCACGTTTCACAACTCAAGAAGTACATTGCCGATCCTTCTCATGTTCTAGAGCCCGAACATCTATCCCTAGAGCTAACGATGAGATATGTCGAGACTCCATTGAAAATCCTTGATACTAAGACTAGAGACACTTGCCGCAAGTCCGTGTGAATGGTGAAAGTCTTGTGGTCTAACCACGATGTCGAGGAAGTGACTTAGGAATTAAAGGACGCCATGAGGGCGACGTACCTAGCTTTATTTGTAGACTATATTGTCTAGTATCTAGAGGGTACGGGGCGTACCCTTTTTAAGGGTGGTAGAGCCATTTTGTTTTTGCATTGCTTCGAGTTAGCTTTTGCATTATTTTGAGAAAAAGTGTAACAACCAGAGTGTGGTTGAAGAGTGTTGCTTATAATTGTGAATTGTGCTTGCATTGTGTTATGCAAGCATTGAATTGTGTGTGAACACCTTGTTGACAGAGCTGAGATTCTGTGAGGTGGTATTGAGTTATGATTTTTGACAATTGAGATATCAAATGAGTAAAGATAGTAACTCACTAACTTTGACCAACTTTGAGGGCAAAGTTTCTTAAGGGGGGTAGATTGAAATACCCCGAACTTAAAAACAGTGATTAATTAGGCTAATGAGAATTTTAGAAGCTTAATTATGCCTAAATATATACGTGGGAACAACTCCTGAAGAAAATGGATCCATAAAATGGGTTAAAAGAACAAACGAACCTTAAAGCATGTTTTTCGAGGAAACTGGGAAAACACGACTTTAAGCGGGTTAAACAGACCCGTAATAATTATAGTCGATCAAATAGCTATAATCAAACCTTAGTGAAGGTTTAGAGCATTAAAATTAATTAAACAAGAAAATTCCGGAAAACGGGTTCCGGTTAGTGAATAGTGCAAAAACGAGAAGTTGTGGGGTGTTAAGTGTAATAAAACCAAACTAACTTTTCCCTTTGTAAATAAAAATCAGAAAACACATTGTGTGTGTGTGGGATGGCTCCACTCTCCCCCTCCTCTTTATTTCCTTATGCACAAAAGACAAAACAAATAAAGTAACTAAAGTACAAAAGTAAAATGGGTGAGTCTCTCTCCTATTCCCTCATCTCTCTCTTACAATTCCCCCCCCCCCATCTGAACTCCTCCTTCTTCCTTCAGCCAAGTATGGCGATTTGAAGCCCCCACTCAACTCACTCATTCTCCTTCGTTTTTCAAAGCCAAAACCAAGTCCAAATGCTAAAAAAATTGTACCATTGAACTTCTCTCTCATTGGGCTACATTTCCATCTTTTCAAAATCTGAAAAGCTCCACTTTCATCTCCATGGCTGAAGCTCGCTTGAAGGTTTGAGACCACCATTGGGAGCTCCTTCACCTCCTTGTTATTCTAAGGTAAAAAGAAACTCAAAAATCTCCCTTTCTAGCTCTCTTGTTCAACTTAAAAATTTCCAGATTTTTGAGCCTTGTTTCCCCCATGTTCCAGCCGGTTTTTGAGTTCCAAAAGGGTGCTGGAATCTTTCCATTGTTTCTGTCCAAGACTCCATCTAATTAGTGGTAAGGTAATGCCTCTTTTAAGCCCTAAACATGTGTTTAAACCCTAGGCTAAATAAGGGCTAGTTTTATGTGGGTATTGTTGTTCATTGATTGGTTGTAGCATTACCGGTTTGTAAGGAAGAACAAGGAAGAGGAGAGGAAAGAAGAAAGGAAGAAGGAAAAAGAAAACTAGAAACACCAAGGTGAATGAACTTACCTTGAGCTGATTTTGTATGCATTGTGAAACAGATTTTGAATGAGGATTGTGTTGTGGTTTATGCTACTGCAATAGTGAGTAATGAGTTGAGTCATTTAAGTGCTGTTTAAATGATGATTAAAGGCTTTGAAGCCAAGTGAAGTAGATTATGATTGTGCTGGAAAAATATGTGAGTATATGGAACAAATTGTGTGCTGCTAGTGTCCCTTGTGGATATGGTTAGTTAATGATGTTAGGAACTGAAAAATAATGCTTTGGGAATGTCTAAAATTGTAGGGAAACCATGTCGAAATTTCTGTGGCAAAACTAGATGACTTAGGTATGTTTTAGAGTTGATTTTGGCTAGTTAATCCCCTTGGAGTTTGATAAGAAAGAATTGTGTAGTTGGGTAGATTGTGGGATAAAAATAATGCAAGATGAGTACTAGGATGGCATTAGTTGGTGAACCATTGAGATAGAGAAAAGAAAGAAAGCAAAAACTGCACTTGTAAACTTCTAGGAGAACTAAGAGGAAAAATTGTGTAATTTAGCCAAGATTTGAATAATGAGTTAGTGGACGATTTAGGAAGGGTTAGAGTGCCAAAATGGTGTTAAAACATGTTTAGATGCTTAGCGAAGGATTAGGGAAGAAATGGGTGGAAGAATGGAGTTGAAGCAAAGTCAAAATGAGTAAACTGACTTCGACCGACCCTAGGACCGACCTTGGGAGGGTCGGTCGAGTCGGAAATTGTAAATCCAGAAATCTTCTGACTTTGACCGACCTTAGGACCGACCTTGGGAAGGTCGGCCGAAGTTAAAATTTGCAAAACCAAAGTCTTCTGACTTCGATCGACCTTAGGACCGACCTTGGGAAGGTCGGTCGGAGCTGAAATTTGCGAAACCGAAGTTTTCTGACTTCGACCGACCTTAGGACCGACCTTGGGAAGGTCGGTCAGAGTTGAAAAATTGTAAAATGGAAGTCTACTGACCTCGACCGACCTTGGGACCGACCTTGGCAAGGTCAGTCGGGTAAAAAAAAAGAATTTTTTTTTGGCATTGGTAGTATACCAATGGGTGTAATGATGTTGAGAAAATATGCACATAAGAACCTAAGAAAACAAGCATAAGAAGTAAATGACTTGTGTGGTTAAGAGGTGAATTATAAGGAAATAGTAACTATAAGTCGGGAACATTTAAAGATGAAACAAGTTAGGTTAATTGTAGATAATTAACCGTCTGATTCCATGTTTGTTATAGGATTCGAACAGTTGGACTCCGGAGGAGAGTCGGTGATAAAAGAGCCACGGTGAACGGTATGATTTTCTCATGCCCTGTATGCTAGCGAGGCTACCTCGCTTGTGTGTTTTTGTGTTAACTTGCTCTCACCTAATCAAGATAAAATGCACGAATACGGTTTATTGCGATTCCTTATAAATTGTGATTTGCTATCCTTGAAAGAGTTGTGACTAACCAAAGAGGTTCGTATAACTCATGAAATATGTAATTGATGATTGGAGCTTAAATGCTTGAATGTGTAAGTGAGCTAACAATGACTCGTGAATGAGACTTCTCGCTAACTCCCGAACTTTATAACTTTCATAACTGGGGGTGTGAGGAGTCCGATAGAGTTTTGGCCACGCATGAGAATGAGGAAGCAAGAGAGATTGTTTCCAAATTCTGGCCTAGCCTTCCCACCATGGTTCCGAACCGTATGGTTGTAACCCAGGGAAGTAAGCCAACCTAAAGCCCGGTGGTGAGATTGTCTATCTCTACCTGGAGGTCAACCGACTTGACTTAATGAGTATTCAAGAGTAAGAATAATTGAGTAAGCAATGATCATGACTAGTGTGAGTCATATGATCAAGAGATAAGAGTTAAGAACATCCGATTAACCCGGATGAGAAATTAACTAACTAACAGATAAGGCTAGAACTTGAGAAGAGAATCTCAAGGCCTTAATGACTTGTGAATTATTTCCTTTGCTTGTGCTATGCTTCATATTGGGTGCTGCCTTGCATGTTATATTGTTGTTCTATTTAGCATGTTGTTTAAAATAATAATGAACTCCATGTATGCGACAAATAGTGGCGTACCCCCGTTAGCACGCGGGGTATGCGAATTTCATGCCAGCAGTTGTGGTGAGCCCCTTTGGGGTAAATGTTTATTTTTCAGGTACCCGAGACTGTTGATGGTCGAGTTGTGACCGATGTAGCCTAGAGCTTACATTATATAACCTAGGAAAAGAGTATGGACAAGCTTAAGAACTGGTGAACTTGTGACTAAGGAGCCAATGGGAAACGAGTTAGTAAAATGTGCATAAGGTGGATTATAAGAGCATTTATAATTGCTATGATATTGAGTGTTGTGTAAATGCAGGTTGAAAGCTCTAAATGTGGGAAATTCAGTGTTTAAATTCATGTCATTTAAGGGCATAAGAGCCATGTCATTTTAAGAGCCTTAGTGCTATGCAATATAAGATTATTGCACCATATTGAGTTTGTTATGAATGGTTTGAATTGGGTGAGAAATATCATGAGAAAAGGATTTGATTTGTGTTAGTTGATTGAATGGGAAAGACTATACATATGGGCATGATAATATACTAGAGAGGCTATAGTGAAATTTGGGTAGAAACCAAGTGTATTTAGTTGTAGTTGTGAGTTTTTATGACCTAGGTTATACTAGGAATCGTTGAAGGAGATTTGAGTAGAAATGAGCTAGCAAAGGTGTTTGTGGGAGTTAGGATGACTTAGTGTTGATTAGGAGGAGTTTGAGGTTGAATGGATGAATTAAACACACCCAAAATTAAGGTATGAGGTATGCATTGTATTGTGCAAGAGTTTGTGGGAGAATGTTGTAAAATGTCTCGAGGAGGTTTAGGTATGAGCTAGAGAGTATAAAGCTTGATGGTAAATAGTGGACTTGGATGAGGAAGATAAAAATGTTTAAGAGGAACTTAGAGTGGTCAAGATGAAGGAGAAAAAGATGAAAGGTGTTAAGAGTATGATTAGGAAGGCATATGTATGTACAAGTTTGGGAATATGAGAAGTAAATGTAAAGGAGAGGAAATTGTGCATGGAGATGCAATATAACCTTGGGAACTTTGAGTAGATTGGGTAAAGAAGATAAATATGACTAATTATGCATTAGGTGTGATCAAACTGGTTGTAAGGAAACAATTGGGATAGTAGAAGTTGTAAGCAAAGATTTACATCTTAAGAACATAGCAAGAACTAAGTTCAAGTGTTAGGAATTTAGTAAGAATTTGAGTAAATGATGAAGGAGTTGAGTGATGAATTAGAAGGGTTTTAAAGTGTTAAAATGATTTTAAAACATGTCATTATACTTGTGAAAATCTTAGGAAGAGATTGGGTGAGAATTGAGGTTGGAAAGAGCTTAAAAACTAGCAAATATGACATATTCTATGTTGGTCCGGGTTTGTAAATCGGTACACAAACCCGGACCACACTAAAAACATGGTAGAAACTAAAATCCGTGTCTGGTCCGAGTTTATATCCCGGTACACAAACCCGGACCAGTGCAAAATGTGGGCAGAATGTTTATCCGAGAGATGGTCCAGGTTTACAACCTCGGACACAAACCCGGACCACTCTAAAAAGGTTCCAGAAAGTTGAAAAATGGGGTTTTAAGGTAGGGGCTTGTTTGGCAATGATATTATAAGATTGTTAAGACTTAATTAATGACATATAATTGTCATTAGGGGCATAAACAAGCTTAAGAAATAATGAGAAGTAAATGACATATAAGATTAAGATTAAACTGCAATGACTTAATGGTTACTAGTCGGAAGTCATTAGTGATTAAATAAGCTAGGTTAAATTAAAAGTAATTAACCACCCGATTCGATGAATGTTTTAGGGTTTGAGTAAGTGGGACTCCGGAGGAGAGTAGACAACCGACATCAACGGTGAACGGTATGGTTTTCTTGTAGCCTGCTAGCTAACGAGGTGTCCCTCGACTTGTGTGCTATTTGTTTATGTGTTCTGACTAAACAAGATAAAGCATGCCACCGGTTTATTGTATTGTTGTGTGCTGTATGAACTAACACAACATACCTTGAGAACTTACTAACAATGTTTAGCAAAGAACTATGTGAGAATAAGGAACACTCCCTAATATTGGTTTATTAGTAACCGAAAGAGGTTAACTAACAAACATCATCGTTGAGACTTTCACTAACTGGAACTTGGGGGGAAGTGAGGATCCGGGACTGACTCCGGTCATGCATGTTGAGTTAGGAGGTCGGTATCCTTATTAGGTCCGTCCTCCATTGAGGCTTATCTTCGGACTTGTCGCCTAGAGTTGACAAACAGACTCAGCCACCTTGGATTACGGTTCAAGGTGGGAAGCAAGATTATGATGGTGCGGTGGGAACTCCTAAATCCCATATTTAAGAAGTAATGTTTATTTAAACCAATAGAGTTAATAGCTCATTGGATAGGGTTACCTTTGACCCGACAAAGATAAACATTGAGTTAAGAAACAACCAAGTCTAATTAAAGAAAGGTTGGTACACTGAGATAAGAGTGGAAATGAGAATAAGAGAAATCTTGACTTAAGGAGTTAAAAGCTAACTCACTTACTTAAGGAACGCTTTTAAGTCGTTCATTGTGTTTGAACTATGAATTGTTCATATGTGGTGTGGTGTTTATTGTACTTCTTATTAATGTTGTATTAATAATCAACCACAGGTTTACGACATAGTAGTCACCGTAGCCCCGTTAGCTTGAGGGCTATAAGATTATCGTACCAGCAAAGGTGCTGAGCCCCTAGGGGCATCCATATTATTTTGTAGGTAAGAAGCAGCAGATGGCCCAGCTTGAGAGTAGGAAGGGGCAGACATATACGGGTTTAAATTTGACCTACGAGTTGTGCATGTACACTCGTATGGTAGTCTATGTTAGTAAGTTGTATAGGAGGAAAGGTACTTGGAATTGTGTATGTATTTGGTTACGACTTGTAAGTACTAATGTTCGGTATATTCGGGTCCATCAGACCGTCGCTAGATCTTGGAGAATTTAGTATGCCTAGTTAGTCACATGGGTGACTAACGACAGTAACACCAACTGTTGTAGGAAATTCCACTGCAATGTTAATGAAAGTGATTGGAGGTTTATGAGTTATTATCAGTTTATGAGTTGGGGTGTTACAAAAAGTGGTATCAGAGCGTAGTTACGCTCTGATGACTAGAATTACCGAACTTAGGAGGATACCGAGTTAAGATTTGAGTTATGGGTTAAGGGTTGAGAAATAGAGTGAGAGGTGCGTTAGTTAGGACTTCCCGGTGTTTACCAGATAAACGCCAGAGAGAAGAAAGCCTTCTCTTACTCAGGGAAACCCGATTTGGAAGTTAGTTAACATTAAGCAATACGAGAAACACATCGTTATACAACAGTTTACGAAAACTAGGAGGTTTTAATTAGAGCGCAACGTTGGAATAGGCACTGCAAATGGAGTTCTACCAATGAGATAACGATAATTACCGTCAACATGGGTTGACATGCTACATAGTCGAGATAACCCGTCATGCCAATAAAGGGGAAGCACTACCAGTGCAATGGAGAGGAAAAAGAGAAGCGACAGGAACACCGGACAGTAGTCCGAAGGAGCACAACAGCGGAATAACACCGCACATGAGAATAAAGACTACCTAAAAGTCTGTAAAGGAACGGGGAACTCCAAACCCTATACAACTGGAAAGGTTGCAAAAACCTGACCGACATAGCGCAAAAAACCATAGAAACGCATACAAATTGTATTCCGAAATAGGACTACGACGTAGTGCCTAAAGGAGAATCAGTACTTAGTAACCACGGCAAATGTGTTGAAACGGGAGCGAGGATTAAGGCATAAGTAAATAACGAGGGGTTCCCTCAGAATGAGGAACGCCCTGATGAGAGACTATACAGTGGAGATAATTAGGAAGCGGCCCAGATAATTAATTATCCAAAACAAAAGGGCAAAGAAGGAGTCCCGTGGACTACCAATTACATGGAGATTAGGAGGAAGTACCACTACCGACATACGCGGTACCGATAGCCCATCTTGCATGGCGCACTTGCCATAGCAAGTGCCGCCACGATGAAGCTATGCGGGAAGCCATCATGGCAAGACAGTAGAACACCACGGTTATAATACATATTAGTACCGCATTGGAAAACCTTAAGAACTGGAGAATGAGACCTTGGAAAGGCCTGACCATGACAAACTAAGTCGACACACCAGTCAGCAAGGAGCAGAACTTGGTCAGAACACTAAACGATGTAAACATCAGCAACGGTAAAACCTACGTTAACGACAAATAACCGACACTACAGGTAAGGATACCAATCCCGAACCTTGAAGAGGAGAACCTAAGAGATTGCGCAACAATGCGAGCAGAACCATACCTGAGCAATAACTTACAAGGAATGTATTACGAGATGCGATGAAGACAATTGACACAACAACTTTCGACAAGAACGGGATAGAACTCCCTGGATGACCACTAAGAATACCAGTAACGACATTCTTCATTGAAGATGTTAATAAACCCCTGGAATGGAATGAGAGGAAACGAACTTAAGCAATGACCTACCAAGGATCAAAGACATACAATCCTGAAAGAGGGAAGCTCAAAGGACTACACGACAGAGTTGGTATAGTTGAGCCGAACGAAACCCATAAACAACGGTTTGTATTGTTTGCCTAACTCACTAACACCCAAGTATGATTAATCATTGACGGGTGGCGTAGTCAATAAATGTTGAACGGAGCATTGAGATGGAAGCACAAGATAGCTAGGATAAGTATCCAACTTAGACACCGTAAGGCAGATGCCAAATACGAGTAAACCCTTAATTGCTAAGAGAAGCAAAAATGAGAGCGAAGATATCGCTACAGACACTTATTAACGTCAGATCACCTGAGCGAACTTCCATAGTAGGAAGCGTAATGCAACAACTTGCCATGAAATGCAATACCACATCTAATGATGTAACCTAACGATCGATAGAATTCAAAGAACCAGAAGCTTATGTGGATAGACTATAATGAGTAAGAGTACAGCAGTGAACCGAGCATCAGCTCTCACCTAAGAAAATTAAACGCTAAGAGCCTACGAGCCAAGGATGTTAACCACATCAGAGCCCGAGGCGCAGGAAGGTATAAGAGGGCTTGTTTAAGCCATGAACGAATTACAATGTGTAGATACATTCGGTTACAAACCTATAACTTAATTGTAGAGATAATTGCCAGAATGGGCACATGTAAGAATAGAGAGAAGATACTATAGGCATGGGCGGAGAACAAACCACTCCTTTTAGGGTGGGGATACCTCTCCTTGTTGTGAGGCTTGTGAGTGGGAATAAACCCCTCAAAATGGGCTTTCACTTATTAGAGATAGAATATTCTTTTGTTAGAAAACTCAAACCGTGAACCTTGAAGTTTCCTTGGAACATTTCAGTTACACATATAATAAGGAAGGCTGCAGAGACAGACCTTATATCCAATGCTCAGGACTTAGAAAGCAGTAATCGTCAGAGATAAACACTGTGAGTGCACAGAAGAGCTTGGGACTCAATGAAGAAAGCTATACCATAAATGAAGGAAGAACGTGAGAGAGACTAACCTGCACATGAACCTGAATTTGAAGCAAAACATCTTCACGTTAAAAGATAACAACCTTATGGCATGGTACGACAACCGCCACACACCTGAACTTAGAGGACTCCCAGTGTATTTACACCAGGAAGGGACTGAATATAAGTCGAGACGTTAGAGTAAACAAATGAGGAGTTGCACCACCAATGGGCAACAGAATAAAGGCAAACTACCATAGTGGCAGAGGCCGTGAAGACAATACCTTTATAAATGAATTATGTTACGGTGCGCAGCTAAGCGACCATTGTGTATAGACCGTTAATTATTGACACAGAGGCAATTTGACTTATGAACTAAAACCCGATATAAATGAGGAAATGAGGTGGTAGACAAACTGTGCATTAACGGCAGTAGTCTAGACCATGCGAGGAAAGATTTCACAGGAAGCACACTGTTCATTCCTTTAAGGAACTGGAAGTGCATCCCTAATAGGTCAGACATGAGAGACAAGATAATAGGCTCTATGGAAAGAGACCTCAATTACTAAAGGATCGACTCCGTACTAAATACCGAAATAAGCTAGAAAATATCATATCTAAGAACACAGTAAATGGATTTCCCTTTATTAAGTTCAAGAAGAACAATAAGTGTTATCATGGAACGATGAAGAGGAGATCGACAACAAAATACTTCACAATTAGCAATAGCTAAACATGTGACGAACACTACGAGTATACTAAAACGAGACGTGGGACGACTGCACTCCACAAGGGCTTGCAGGCCTGACAGACTCATTCATGAGTAGTCGGGTAAGTAGTAATGTATCAGTATGGTACCCCATGCATGTAAACGAGTAGTGTAAGGAACACAAGAAGTAGTTGACTCCGTACCACGGCCAGCGATGCAAGATCAGGTAAGAGCAGCTAATTACCTCGAACAGTTGAAGAGGAAGAACACAGTTAAACCAACGACACAAAAGGAACCAAAGAACTCATTTCAGATAGAAAATAATTAAGAATTATGAAGTGCGAAGAGCATGGATGAAATACCCCAAACCTTGGTATGTTGTGTAAATGTTAAAAAGTGCCTTAGAAACATAATCGAACCATTTAAACCATGGTACAACACAATAAAACACTAAGACACGGTTTGAGCAAAAACATGCTCTAAGCTTGGAGTGAACTTGGCTAGGACCCAAAGAGCCTACCAAGACTTGATAATGTTTAATTATGACTTTATAAGGCTAATTAAGTCCTTAGGAAACTTTGGTAGACAATGAAACCAAACAAAACACAAATAAATACCTTAAGGTCAATATGGGCTAAAATGTGCTCTAAGCTTGGGATAAGTGTGTATAAGGCCTAATGGGCATACCTATGCCTTATTTATATGTTAATGAACATATTAAGTCAATTACCAAAGAAAACCAAGCTTGAAAACAAGTTAAAATGCAAAATGTGCTTTAAGGAGTCTTAAAGCACGTTTTTGAAAAATTGTCTTGTAAATGAGTTTTGAATGGCTAAATGTCCATCATTACTCTTTAATTAACATGTGTACTATATAGTATCACATTTGGGTGGCTATATCAATGGGAAATCAAAAATTTCACTTCTATGTGCCTTGTTTTTGGTGAATAGTGATTTTTATAAGCTAGTTTGTAACATATAATGTTATAAGTGATTAAGTTGGTCAACAAAGACCAAAACACCCTTCTAGCTAAATGGTGGCCGGTTTTTATGAAGGTGAGTCACCACCATGTAAAAAGCAATTAAGGAAAGGAAGGGTAGGAAGGTAAAAAGGAGAAAGTTACCTTTTAATACAAATATCTTGTTAAAGCAAGTTCTATCTTCATCCTCCTTTCCTCCTTCATTTCACACGACCCCAGCCTCCCTTCTTGCTCTCTTTTACGAGCTGATACAGCAACACCAACACCACCATTGTTTCCATCTTTGAATGCTTGTAACTCCTAGCTCCATGGTCCAAATTCAATTCCAAGACCACCATTCTTCTAGTTGGAGCAAGCTCTACACTTCTACCTTTTCAAATCCTCAAGAACTCAGTTCTGGTGCCAAGGAGATTCACCATTGATGGAGCTTGAGCTCACCTTTTCACATATTATTGTTCTCCTTTGCTTCTAGGTAAGGAATCTCAAAGAAAAATCAAGTTTCCTCTCTTTTTAGTACATGGCCGAAAATTAACCTCACCATGGTGTCATTACCTTGCTTGTTTTAGCTTCATTTGAATCTTCCAAGGGCTTGGTGGAGTCCTCTCTTGATATATTCAAGCTCTCTTTCCATTCCAAGGTAAAACAATCATTTTAATACCTTAAGATAATATATGTAACTAGGGTTTATAATGAGATGAAGCATAATGCTTGAATACTCATTCTATTATTTGTACATTGTATAGAAGTTGGCAAACAACTAAACACCCCACCGGTTTTACAAGGAAACAAGAAAGAAGTTTGTGAGGAAAAAGAGGTAAACAAACTATCTCAATGTAGTTTAAATGCCTTAGGCAAATGAGCTAGTAAAATGCTCTCAAGGAGTTTATTAAGGGCATATGTATTGTTGGGTGTATTCGCAGGTCAAAGGCATTACTTATGTGGGAAATTCAGTGTTTAAGGTTTATGCAATTTAAGGGCCTAAGAGCCATGTTATTTAAGGGCCTAAGTGCCAAGCAAGTTTAGTTATGCACTATATTGTGATGTAGTGTAAATTTGGTGAAGTTTTGTGAGTGATAATGTTTTTGATGGATCTAGGTGTTCTTGAATGTTTAGTGGTGAAAACTATGAGCTTTGGAATGATGAGGTGCTAAGAGAACCTATGGCAAATTTGTAAAATGTATAAGGAGTTTTAAGTGCTTAAATGAACTTGGTTGAACTAGGAATTGTTAGGAATGGATACATGTTTACTTGAGAAGAAAACAAGTGTTAAGGTGATTTAGAGTGATGCAAGGATTTAGTGTTATCTTGGAAGTTCTAGGAATTCAATGTGCGTTTTTAGGATATATTAAAGTCTTGAAGAAGTTTGTTTAAGGTTTAGGTTATGTGATGTTCAAGGAGGGAATAATGTATAGATAAGGTTTTGAGAAAGGAACTTTAAGGAGTTGTGAAAGAGGAGATTTGGTTAGTAAGAGAAGATGCTTGGGAGATGATGTTATGATGGTGAGGAAACACTTTGGTATAAAGGTTATTAAGGATGAAACACCACTTGAAAAACTAGGAGAAAACATTGTAAGTGTTAGAAATTTTGTGAAGATATAAGTAAAGGTTTAAGGAATTAGAGAAAGAGTTTTGGGAGTGTTTAAGGATATCTTAAGTGTGTTTGAAGTGCCCAAATGAGGTTAGGGTATACTAGGATATATGGGGTGAAGTTTGGAGTAGAATGTAAAAGGAAAACAAAGATCTGGGGCAGACCGGACTTGCGACCGGACTTGCAAGTTCGGTCGGGCCCAGTTTACCCTGCGAGAATTGGCTTCTGGAAAAGACCGACCTTGGGGACCGGACTTGCAAGGTCGGTCGGGCCTGTATTTTGAGTACGGATTGAGTTACTGGAAAAGACCGAACATAGGACCGGACTTGGTAAGTTCGGTCGGGCTAAACTTACAAAGGGGAGAAACTCTCGGGAAAAGACCGAACATAGGACCGGACTTGGTAAGTTCGGTCGGAGTAGAAAATTTTGACGGAAATGTGTTCTGGAATCGACCGAACTTGGACAAGTTCGGTCGGTAAGGTCGGTCGGACCAAAAATGTTGTTTAAGGTTATGAACTGATATGTGATGATGGGGATTGATAGGTAATGATGTTATGAGGTTGTTAAGGACATGTTAGGTGAGTTTAAATGGCAATTAAGTGGGTGGAAAGTTGAATCAAAATGTGAAAGTAAAACAAGTTAAAAATGCAAAGTATGTAACTAAGTTAACGGGGAAAGTTAAGCATTAGACATTAAATAATCAAGCAAACCCCGATGTTAATAAAAACACATGTGATGTTAACAGTTGTTCGAGAATTGCTCGAGGAACATAAATGGACGTGGTAAAGTGGACTCCGGTGACAGGTATGGTTTTCTTGCAACCTGTGTCCTACCGGATTACACCGGCTTGTATGCCAATATGTTTTCTGAGTGTTTGCCACCTTGTAAGATTAAAACATGTAATGAGTTTATAGTAATTCATTTATGTGGCGAATTTGGCCTCCGATACCATTTAACCTCAAGTATGTGTTAAACCTTAGCTAACCAAAAACTAGGAACACATGAGTGATCGGTATACGGAGTTGACGGCCCAAACCTTGGGAACGTGCTAACCACGGCTATGTGTGAGTTAGTTGGATATTGTTGTTGTATGCAAGTGTGTGAACCTCCCTTGTGTGCTTAACTCGGTTGTGATACCGTATGGTGTGTGGATGTGGTAGGCTCCATAATGGATCTCTAACTACTTATTGATAAGTGTATATGTACTAATGGGGGGTGAGGAGTCCGGTTGTTCCGGCCACGCGTGTGATGGACGGGAGTCGATATCATATCCGGTTCGGCTCTCTTGGTGTATGTATAGGTGGTATTCCAATTTGGTTTCTACCTTCCCTTAGCTTATCCAAAGCTAGTTACGACTCACGTCGGGCCACAGGGGCATACGAATGTTTTTCGGTGTGCTTGGGATTACTATATCCGACACACCTTGGGTATAAGTTAAACCGTTCTATATAACCGGACGGTAACGAGGTTGGTAACGAGCTTAACATGGGATTGGTAATAATCTCTAGGCTCACTGTGTATCTAACTATGGTGGAAGGTTCCTTGTGAGAACCGATTTTATGGTGTTATGTAATGTTATGGTGCTATGCAAATTCCCTTGCTATGCTATGGTATATCTATATATATATATATATATATTGGATGTTTTAAATGAATGCGATGTCAACATGTGTACGTCGAAACAAGAAAGGTTTTGTTATGTTTTGTTATGAGAGGAATGAGTTATGTTGTAGGATAAGGAGTGTGTGGATCATGGAAATGAATCCCAGTTTGTGACAAGAGGCGTTTAAGGATAACCCGAGTAATGGGTACATGTCGTTCGTTAAGGAAGTAGCTCCGTTTTAGAGGAGAGCCACTCTAAGGATAAAGGAATCATTGGATGGTTGGTTAAGTGTGGATGTGTTGGTCATAGGTTGAGTCCATTGAGGCGAAATGTTATGTGTTGTATGTTTATGGCTTGTACGCATGATTTAAATATAATCAACTGCATGCTAAGACGACAATTAGTTGTGCGTGGCCCGGTAGCATGTGGGCTGCGGGATTACCATACCAGCAAAGGTGCTGAGCCCCTTGGGGGCCACCCTTTCTCTCCTTTTCTATTTCAGGTACAAGGAGCTGGAAGCCGTTCGAGAGTAGGACGGGGTAGATGTTTATACATGGGTAGCCATTTAAATGGCGTAAGCATTGTAAGCGTAGTAAGACCGAAATTGTTATCGGCATTAGTTTGTAAATACTCGGTACAGTGGGAATGTATGTATATAATAAATGTTGAAAATGGAATGAGGATTGTATTGTGTAGTTGCTCGGGAATCTAGTCCATCAGACCGATACAAATGTATATGTATTAGCCTTGTTAGCCACGTGGGTGGTTAACGGCGTGTAACACCATTGAATTAAGAAATGTGATGAGTTGAGATTTCCGCTGCAGATTGATGTTAAGTGTATGGTGGTGGTTGGGGTGTTACTGATCCGAGCTTGGAATTACCGAGCTTAGGATAAGTACTTTGGGTTAAGGGTTGAGTGATAGCGTGAGAGATACGCTAGTAAGGAACTACCAGTGAATACTGGAAACCTACAATATCCTTCCCGCCCTCCACAATCCCTGTTATATAACTTGGGAAACAACGCCAGAGAGATGAAAGTCCTCTCTTACTCGGGAATACCCGATCTGGCTGTTAGTAAGTACCTTTAAGGGTACGGAGAACCTGTCATACGGTAGATCCCGAAAACTGGGAATCCCGGAGACGGTCTCCATCTGGACAATGTTAACCGCATTTAATAGCGAAGAATGAAGAATCTTGTGTATAGAAGAATAGAATTTCCAGCAACCTGGGTCGACATGCTAAGCAGTCGAGAACAACCAGCTTGCAACGCACCAACCGTGCAACAGGCAAGAAATGGATTAATAAAACCCGAGACGAGTGTCTACGGGACCACAGTTGATAAATAATACACCAACGGTATACCAACCGACAAGGGAACTACAACGTAGTGCCCAAATACGTGGAACGGGCTACAAAGAGAATACAATACTAAGAAAAAGGGGTCTCCCAGAATGGGAAACACCCTAGTTGATGATCGTCATGCGAAGACAGTGAGAAGTCACCTAGAGAAGTTATTATCAAGGCAGTAAGATCAGTGAGGGCCAACAAGGCCACTGATGATAGTACGGGTAAAAACAATACCACAGCCGGTATGTGTTGAACCGATAGCCAGTTAACATGGCGCACTTGCCATAGCAAGTGCTGCTATAACAGGGCTATTCGAGGAATTTATAACCTCTACAAAATACTTGGAGAAGTGCAATAAAGTTAAATGAGATTGTCATAACAGTGGAAGGGCCTGTTAGCCTAACCTCTGTAATTGGAAGTACACCAGTCGGCAAGAAGCTAGACTTGGCTAAGGTAAGAAGATGTTGTGAAACCATGGAAATTTTTCTTTCAAACCTAATTTATTCAAACCCTTTCTTTCAAAGCCAGATTTTCTTTCAAACCAACACTTCTTTCCGACCTTCCTTTAAACCAAACCAGTGAAACCAGGGGCAATTGACAAGGGTACAACAGTGGATAAACCTTCCCTCATTAAGTTCGGGAAGCAAAGAATGAATTTGTCACGGGACATATATGAGTTGACAACAAATACTTGCAACCTAGGCGTGTGACGGGACACTACAAGTGTACCAACTGTGTTTTGTGGGACGACCGCACTCCGATAGGAGCATGTGGGCCTGACAGACCTACTTATAGGTTAGTTGGTAAGTAGTAATGTATCAGTATGATACCCCATTATGTATACGAGTAGAGTCCAGAACACGGAAGTAGTCCGACTCCGTCTACGGTCAGCAGTATAATCAAACAAGAGCTAGAGATTACAAGGAATAGTTGAAGTTAAGGAACTCAGTTAAGTTAACGAGACTAAACGAGTTAGTGAATTCCTTTCAAGGAAATGTTTAAGAGTCAGGAGGTGCGAAGTGCACTAACTGAATGTAAAGACATCTTATATGACTTAAGGATCCTCAGGGATAAACGTGATAGCTGGAATGATGACCCAGCCTAATGTGAACACAATAATGTGCAATGAACGGGATGAAACTCCCAAAATGAGTACCTACACTATCAGAAATGTTGATCTTCATGAAAAGATAATAACCGGTTAAGAACGCAAACGGCGTGGCTAACTGAATATACCAGTAGCAACACCCAGGAGCAATCCTTAAAGGGTGTTCGCATCAATAATTGTTGCACAAAAACATGACAGAAACACAAGGGTTGAAATTAACACCCAGTTTAGACATAAGTTGTCAGGGGACGGACTGACAAACCTAAGGGGCATCCCATGAAAGGAAACGGAATGCAACGACCTTGTCATGGAACCCACTACAACCTCTAAACTGTAATATTGTACAGAGAAGTACATGTGTGTGGACAGCCTACAATGAGCCCAGCTCAAGGCAAATAAGGCTTATAAGCCATAAGCAAGATATGTTATATAAATTCGGTTGATTGTAGAAGTTTATGTGGTACAAGGAAATAGAGCGGAGAACGAACCACTGCATTAAGAGTGGGGATACCTCTCGATATGGTGAGACCGCAGGAGCGGTAGTTATGTGAATCAAGTTCAAGAAATATGTGGAGGATGGACCACGTTGTTATTACCCCAGGATGATTTGAATAAAATAATACGAAAAGAAGTGCTCGTACCAGTTGTGTACACAGGAAGAGTAATAAGTCTGCTAGCAATCACCATAGGTGTGTGAAGCTAAATGTGTAGCGAACAACGCTCAAGAAACATAAAGGCTCAAGAAAAATAGTAGTATATTCAAAAATCAGCCAAATAAGTGGCCAGACAACCCAGCGTAATAGCGGAAGCTAATATGATAGCGGATGCAGTATAAGTTGATGTTGTATAATGAATAAGGATACGGTGCGCAATAATCGACCGTTGTGTGAGTATTGTTAGATGATAAAATGGGGAGTGAGCAGAGTTATAAGTTAAACCCAGTGGAGGCACAACAGTAAATGATAGCAAATGAACCGAGCAGTAAGCCGGTGACAAGTATTATGTGATAAAATTTCGGTAAAACACAGTGTGAATTCCTATCGCAATCGCATGAGAGATTTACTGTCAAGAGTTTACGCCTCTGCACTCTGTATGACTGAGTGTTTTGGTATTGCACTTGTGCAGTAATGATCAAGTGGGATAGCTAGGAATCAGAAGCATGGTAATTGTGGAGGAATAATGTTATAGTGGCCGATGCAGAGGTAATGCAAGGCCGCAGGAATGGAAGATACTTACGAAACCAAAGGTGGAGGTATGGTTAAGAATAAGTGATAACAGTGGCACTAATGCCAAATGTCGGTATGAGATATACCCCAAATGTTTTAAACAACTGAGAGAGCACTACACATTAGGTAGTAGCTCAATCTCAACCGACAGTAAGTCGGTAGAAGCAAGTCAATCATTGTGAATTACATAGTAGTTTACGCTGTAAGCTATTGGAGAAGTGGGTGGAAAATTGTGAAACTCACCGAATCGCTCAGGGTAAGAAATACCATGCGTCGGTTGAGAAACCATTCTTCCCAAGATAAGGGTAATACATTGGAGATGTACAATATAGTAACAGTAACGAATGGGGCA
The DNA here is from genome assembly GCA_023374045.1 of Limonium bicolor. Lineage (NCBI taxonomy): Eukaryota > Viridiplantae > Streptophyta > Magnoliopsida > Caryophyllales > Plumbaginaceae > Limonium > Limonium bicolor. Next base: position 171,505,921 of record CM041781.1, read on the forward strand.
AACTAGCTCTATAATTATCAGGGTTGCGCAACAAAGGCCAGTGAGCCCATGCGTCAGGTACCGGGTATACATTGTGAATATGAATGGATGGCTAGTTATCATGCCTAAAAGCCTCACAAGCCAGGACCGAAACCGGTTATGAGTTACAATCCAATGCGAATTCTTGGTTTAGGGACTAAACCGCCATATGGTTAAGATCCTCTAATCAGAATCCATTGTGTAATAGACCGCGTGGAAGTTAAAACACTTCATGACGGCAGAACATTTAAAGCCAAGGTTTAATGATTGATTACGTGGGCGTAATCCCTTTTAAGGGGGGTAGAGCGTAAAGCCGCTTAGTGTGTTTTACCGTACAAGTGTACGTGAACTATGTTGTGCATTGCACAAAAATAAATTGTTATGATGGTTGGCGCGTGTGTTATATAACATACGCATTTATTTGTGGTTAAATTGTGGTAATTGCGCACAGAAGATGCGAATACCATTGTGGGAAGTGTGTTTATCTTGTTAACAGTGGTGTGTGAGAGTACAAATGGAAGGGAGTAAAGAAACTCCCGGGGAACTAAAACCCCGACGGTGCATAAATGTAAACCATGTATTGTATTTTGAAAATAAAATATATGTATATATATATACAATGTTGTGATTTATGAAGGAGTTTGAGACCGACATAGAACCTAGTGAGAATTAAATTTCCTAGGTAACTTGAATTAAGTTGGATTTGGGTGATGATTGATAGACGGAGTTCTATCCCTTGGAGATGTAATGATTATGACTAGAAGGATTCAAGATAGAAAATGGTACATGCTTGAATTAGTTGTTGGTTGAAAATGAGGTGGGAGGTGAAACTTGATTATCATGAGATCAAGGGAAGCCGAACACAAATTGGGGTGGAAAGATAGTTCAACACTGATGCTGATCACATCAGGGTTGGATGACTCTTGAAGCTCCCTGTAAGTGGTCACAAACAACCATGTTAAGAAAAATACAAGGAGCATAAATTGGACTTGGAGTTGTGTGGTGTTTCAAAAGGATTTTCAATTGGTGTTTTCAAACAATCGATTAATATTTTGAATAAAAGATCTTCTTATACTTAACCTAGTAAAGAATATTTTTGTAGTACTTGCTCACGAGCTGAGGACGTATGAGCCTTTGTCTTCGGACCGGTGACATGAGAAGTACATATGTTAAAAATTAAGTGAATGTTTTGATCTCCCAAAGGAACGGGGACCAGAAGGTGTCCATCGCGACCGGGTTCTGCAGGATCACAGTGTATATGTACTCAACATGGGACTCGAGCCCATGGAGAGATGGAAAAGGTATTTCTGTTTGATATACATGCTGTGACATGTTGTTTGGTATGTGTGATAAAGGTTATTTTGACTTTGATCTCCTAAAGTGTATGCTATCAAGGCCTATGAGTCTAAAGGCGTTGTGTTACATAGACCTATGTGTCTAAATGTGGTTATGTCACCCAGACCTAAGAGTCTGAGGGGTATTGTATAGGTGCAAGTGTGGTGAAGGTACCCGGACCATTAAGTCCGAGGTTACCATGTGGGTATGATATTTTATGTATAATGTGGATATGTTGCCCGGACCATTAAGTCCGAGGTTGGATGTAAAGGGTGGTTGGTAATGGAAGTCTTATGGCTATAGGTAATTCCCGTATTCTAATCCAATGATGCGAGGAAATGTGAACTTCGAGGACGAAGTTCTTTTAAGGGGGGTAGATTGAAATACCCCAAACCTTGGTATGTTGTGTAAATGTTAAACTATGGTATTTAAAGGCTAAAAAGTGCCTTAGAAACATAATCGAACCATTTAAACCATGGTACAACACAATAAAACACTAAGACACGGTTTGAGCAAAAACATGCTCTAAGCTTGGAGTGAACTTGGCTAGGACCCAAAGAGCCTACCAAGACTTGATAATGTTTAATTATGACTTTATAAGGCTAATTAAGTCCTTAGGAAACTTTGGTAGACAATGAAACCAAACAAAACACAAATAAATACCTTAAGGTCAATATGGGCTAAAATGTGCTCTAAGCTTGGGATAAGTGTGTATAAGGCCTAATGGGCATACCTATGCCTTATTTATATGTTAATGAACATATTAAGTCAATTACCAAAGAAAACCAAGCTTGAAAACAAGTTAAAATGCAAAATGTGCTTTAAGGAGTCTTAAAGCACGTTTTTGAAAAATTGTCTTGTAAATGAGTTTTGAATGGCTAAATGTCCATCATTACTCTTTAATTAACATGTGTACTATATAGTATCACATTTGGGTGGCTATATCAATGGGAAATCAAAAATTTCACTTCTATGTGCCTTGTTTTTGGTGAATAGTGATTTTTATAAGCTAGTTTGTAACATATAATGTTATAAGTGATTAAGTTGGTCAACAAAGACCAAAACACCCTTCTAACTAAATGGTGGCCGGTTTTTATGAAGGTGAGTCACCACCATGTAAAAAGCAATTAAGGAAAGGAAGGGTAGGAAGGTAAAAAGGAGAAAGTTACCTTTTAATACAAATATCTTGTTAAAGCAAGTTCTATCTTCATTTCTCCTTTCCTCCTTCATTTCACACGACCCCAGCCTCCTTCTTGCTCTCTTTTACGAGCTGATACAGCAACACCAACACCACCATTGTTTTCCATCTTTGAATGCTTGTAACTCCTAGCTCCATGGTCCAAATTCAATTCCAAGACCACCATTCTTCTAGTTGGAGCAAGCTCTACACTTCTACCTTTTCAAATCCTCAAGAACTCAGTTCTGGTGCCAAGGAGATTCACCATTGATGGAGCTTGAGCTCACCTTTTCACATATTATTGTTCTCCTTTGCTTCTAGGTAAGGAATCTCAAAGAAAAATCAAGTTTCCTCTCCTTTTAGTACATGGCCGAAAATTAACCTCACCATGGTGTCATTACCTTGCTTGTTTTAGCTTCATTTGAATCTTCCAAGGGCTTGGTGGAGTCCTCTCTTGATATATATTCAAGCTCTCTTTCCATTCCAAGGTAAAACAATCATTTTAATACCTTAAGATAATATATGTAACTAGGGTTTATAATGAGATGAAGCATAATGCTTGAATACTCATTCTATTATTTGTACATTGTATAGAAGTTGGCAAACAACTAAACACCCCACCGGTTTTACAAGGAAACAAGAAAGAAGTTTGTGAGGAAAAAGAGGTAAACAAACTATCTCAATGTAGTTTAAATGCCTTAGGCAAATGAGCTAGTAAAATGCTCTCAAGGAGTTTATTAAGGGCATATGTATTGTTGGGTGTATTCGCAGGTCAAAGGCATTACTTATGTGGGAAATTCAGTGTTTAAGGTTTATGCAATTTAAGGGCCTAAGAGCCATGTTATTTAAGGGCCTAAGTGCCAAGCAAGTTTAGTTATGCACTATATTGTGATGTAGTGTAAATTTGGTGAAGTTTTGTGAGTGATAATGTTTTTGATGGATCTAGGTGTTCTTGAATGTTTAGTGGTGAAAACTATGAGCTTTGGAATGATGAGGTGCTAAGAGAACCTATGGCAAAATTTGTAAAATGTATAAGGAGTTTTAAGTGCTTAAATGAACTTGGTTGAACTAGGAATTGTTAGGAATGGATACATGTTTACTTGAGAAGAAAACAAGTGTTAAGGTGATTTAGAGTGATGCAAGGATTTAGGTGTTATCTTGGAAGTTCTAGGAATTCAATGTGCGTTTTTAGGATATATTAAAGTCTTGAAGAAGTTTGTTTAAGGTTTAGGTTATGTGATGTTCAAGGAGGGAATAATGTATAGATAAGGTTTTGAGAAAGGAACTTTAAGGAGTTGTGAAAGAGGAGATTTGGTTAGTAAGAGAAGATGCTTGGGAGATGATGTTATGATGGTGAGGAAACACTTTGGTATAAAGGTTATTAAGGATGAAACACCACTTGAAAAACTAGGAGAAAACATTGTAAGTGTTAGAAATTTTGTGAAGATATAAGTAAAGGTTTAAGGAATTAGAGAAAGAGTTTTGGGAGTGTTTAAGGATATCTTAAGGTGTGTTTGAAGTGCCCAAATGAGGTTAGGGTATACTAGGATATATGGGGTGAAGTTTGGAGTAGAATGTAAAAAGGAAAACAAAGATCTGGGGCAGACCGGACTTGCGACCGGACTTGCAAGTTCGGTCGGGCCCAGTTTACCCTGCGAGAATTGGCTTCTGGAAAAGACCGACCTTGGGGACCGGACTTGCAAGGTCGGTCGGGCCTGTATTTTGAGTACGGATTGAGTTACTGGAAAAGACCGAACATAGGACCGGACTTGGTAAGTTCGGTCGGGCTAAACTTACAAAGGGGAGAAACTCTCGGGAAAAGACCGAACATAGGACCGGACTTGGTAAGTTCGGTCGGAGTAGAAAATTTTGACGGAAATGTGTTCTGGAATCGACCGAACTTGGACAAGTTCGGTCGGTAAGGTCGGTCGGACCAAAAATGTTGTTTAAGGTTATGAACTGATATGTGATGATGGGGATTGATAGGTAATGATGTTATGAGGTTGTTAAGGACATGTTAGGTGAGTTTAAATGGCAATTAAGTGGGTGGAAAGTTGAATCAAAATGTGAAAGTAAAACAAGTTAAAAATGCAAAGTATGTAACTAAGTTAACGGGGAAAGTTAAGCATTAGACATTAAATAATCAAGCAAACCCCGATGTTAATAAAAACACATGTGATGTTAACAGTTGTTCGAGAATTGCTCGAGGAACATAAATGGACGTGGTAAAGTGGACTCCGGTGACAGGTATGGTTTTCTTGCAACCTGTGTCCTACCGGATTACACCGGCTTGTATGCCAATATGTTTTACTGAGTGTTTGCCACCTTGTAAGATTAAAACATGTAATGAGTTTATAGTAATTCATTTATGTGGCGAATTTGGCCTCCGATACCATTTAACCTCAAGTATGTGTTAAACCTTAGCTAACCAAAAACTAGGAACACATGAGTGATCGGTATACGGAGTTGACGGCCCAAACCTTGGGAACGTGCTAACCACGGCTATGTGTGAGTTAGTTGGATATTGTTGTTGTATGCAAGTGTGTGAACCTCCCTTGTGTGCTTAACTCGGTTGTGATACCGTATGGTGTGTGGATGTGGTAGGCTCCATAATGGATCTCTAACTACTTATTGATAAGTGTATATGTACTAATGGGGGGTGAGGAGTCCGGTTGTTCCGGCCACGCGTGTGATGGACGGGAGTCGATATCATATCCGGTTCGGCTCTCTTGGTGTATGTATAGGTGGTATTCCAATTTGGTTTCTACCTTCCCTTAGCTTATCCAAAGCTAGTTACTGACTCACGTCGGGCCACAGGGGCATACGAATGTTATTTCGGTGTGCTTGGGATTACTATATCCGACACACCTTGGGTATAAGTTAACCGTTCTATATAACCGGACGGTAACGAGGTTGGTAACGAGCTTAACATGGGATTGGTAATAATCTCTAGGCTCACTGTGTATACTAACTATGGTGGAAGGTTCCTTGTGAGAACCGATTTTATGGTGTTATGTAATGTTATGGTGCTATGCAAATTCCCTTGCTATGCTATGGTATATATATATATATATATATTGGATGTTTTAAATGAATGCGATGTCAACATGTGTACGTCGAAACAAGAAAGGTTTTGTTATGTTTTGTTATGAGAGGAATGAGTTATGTTGTAGGATAAGGAGTGTGTGGATCATGGAAATGAATCCCAGTTTGTGACAAGAGGCGTTTAAGGATAACCCGAGTAATGGGTACATGTCGTTCGTTAAGGAAGTAGCTCCGTTTTAGAGGAGAGCCACTCTAAGGATAAAGGAATCATTGGATGGTTGGTTAAGTGTGGATGTGTTGGTCATAGGTTGAGTCCATTGAGGCGAAATGTTATGTGTTGTATGTTTATGGCTTGTACGCATGATTTAAATATAATCAACTGCATGCTAAGACGACAATTAGTTGTGCGTGGCCCGGTAGCATGTGGGCTGCGGGATTACCATACCAGCAAAGGTGCTGAGCCCCTTGGGGGCCACCCTTTCTCTCCTTTTCTATTTCAGGTACAAGGAGCTGGAAGCCGTTCGAGAGTAGGACGGGGTAGATGTTTATACATGGGTAGCCATTTAAATGGCGTAAGCATTGTAAGCGTAGTAAGACCGAAATTGTTATCGGCATTAGTTTGTAAATACTCGGTACAGTGGGAATGTATGTATATAATAAATGTTGAAAATGGAATGAGGATTGTATTGTGTAGTTGCTCGGGAATCTAGTCCATCAGACCGATACAAATGTATATGTATTAGCCTTGTTAGCCACGTGGGTGGTTAACGGCGTGTAACACCATTGAATTAAGAAATGTGATGAGTTGAGATTTCGCTGCAGATTGATGTTAAGTGTATGGTGGTGGTTGGGGTGTTACAATGGATTATTAAGAGCAGACATTTGACATGTCTATAAACATTAGAGAAAACTATAAAGGGCAATAAGCACTAAACAATAATTCAGATTAAGCATCACCTATAGACCAAAAGTCAGTGGGAAGGAACAATTCAGACACTGAGAGAACACTAAGAGTATGGACATTAAATCTTCAGAGAAAATGGAATAGACAAACTATAACTCATTAAGGCCGGGTATAAATAAAAATACCACGCGTCCATTGAGAGATCTTATTCCTAAACTGTAAGGATGTAGAAGGATATACAAAACATTAAAAAGGATAAGATGAGCAAACTAAGCCCTAAGATTATTAGAGTCACGCCGCAGAAGCTAGCAGACCGGTACCTTAAAGGTTTGACATACCTAATGAACGGGAAAATGAATGATGTATTTCACATCTTCCAGTCGAATTAATACATGGCTAATGAAATACCACAAACTTAAATGTGATAACTAATTATGTAATTATGATTTTCTAAGGCTAATTAAGTCCTTAGGAATATTGGTGAAGAAAGTAAAACCAAAAGAAATAAGAAACTCTTAAAACGCGTAAAACATAAAAACACATATTTAATTATTTTAGGAGGTATATAACCTCGAATAAGATCCGAGAGGGATTCCGAAGGCTTAATTAGGCCTAAATAGTATGTGGGAACAATTCCCGAAGAAAATGGATCCAAATAATGCGTTAAAACGCTAACGGAGTCTTAAAGCACATTTTTCAAGAAAACCCGAAAATGTGACTTTAAACAGTTTAATGACCCTGTAAAAATTATGGTTGATCATATAACAATAATTAAACATTAATGGGAGCTTAATAACCATTAAAATTAAAGAAACGAGAAAAATCCGGAAAACAGGCCCGGATTAGTGAATAGTGTAAAAACGGGAACTTATGGGGTGTAAATTGTAGTAAGAGTAAAATACTCTCCAATATTGTAAAGTAAAAATCTGATTTTCCCCCTTGTCTACAGACCCACACGTTTTTCCCCCTTTCTTGCTTATATTGATATTACTTTAGTGAGAAAAGGACAAAAGTTAAAAAGTAAAAGTACATATTACCTCTCTCACATTTGTCTTTCCTCTATTCCTTTCTTCTTAAGATTTCCTTCCCCACCAACACACTCCCTCTGTTCTATTTCGTCTCCCATGACGATTTCACGATGCTCTCACCAGCTCCACCTTCATCTTCCTTGATCTACTTCTAAACAAAGTCAAAATAAAAAACTAAATACACCAAAATACTCCCCTTGCCTTGGAGATTATTTTCCACCCTTCAAAACCCCCAAATGCTGATTTCGAACTCCATGGCTGTAGCCCATTTTGAAGGAAAAGCCACTCACTCTTGAAGCTAGACAACTCCTTGTATGTTCTATGGTAAGAAAACTTCAAAACCCTCTTGTTTCCTTCATTTCCTTGTGACCGGTGTGCTACAGATTTTAAGCTCCATTATTCCTCTTCATTCTAGCTTGTTTATCTTCAAGAAAGTGTTGAAGAATATCTATCTTTGGGTGCCTAATACCCTTTGGAAGTTACAAGGTAATTTCCTCCATTTCTAGTGCCCAAATCATATTCCTAATACAAGTGTTATTTCAAGAGCCTTATTAGTTTCTAAATGCTCATTAGTATTCAATTGGGCTTGGTCATTAGATTAGCAAACACCCCATTTGAAACCGGATGTTGAACAAGAGGAAAAGAGGAGGAAAGAAGTGATAAGATGGACTTGAGAACTTAAGATAAACAACTTTCCTTGATGTCTATTTACAATGCTTGTAGAATTTGGGATGGGAAGATAAAACGAATGAAACAAAATTTGTGTTGAAACATTTATTTGATTGTAGAAGAAAGAATTGTGATTGTGTTAGTGTAATGAGAACTTGTTGGGTGATTTAAGGGCCTAAGTGCCAAGTTATGTAAGTTGAAGTGTTTTGTGAAGGTTTATGTAAATGTGTTAAACCTTGTGTGCTGTTAGAACCCACTAAGGATTAGGATAGTATGAATTGTGACTATTGTTGTTTAGGTGATGAAGATGATGAAATTTGGATAGGTTAGGTTAGTCACGAAGTTATGGCGAAATTCCTGTAGAAATGGAGTATTTGAGGTGACTTATGAGTTTGATTAACCTAGGGGTTAACTAGGAGTTAATAGAGATTGAGTTGGGTTGATTATTCACCTTGAGATGTTAATGGAAGGATGGTGTGGAGTCATGCAAAATCTGTAGCAAATAAGTGGTATGAATGTGCGGCTTTTGCTAGAGAGGATCTAAGGTGTGGGACTTGCAAAACAGTAAATGAGATTGGGAAATAGAGATGAATGTTCTAGGAATGAATTTGGAATGGTCAAATGGTTTGAGAGTAAGTGGTAAGCTGTCATGAGAATGTTGCAAATGCAACAGAGTGCAAGTGCAGAATGTTTAAGCACAAACTGTGTGAATTTAATCAAGGTTTGAGTGGTAAGTTTGATCAATGATTTGAGGAGGTTTTAAGTGTTTTTAAGGTGTTTAAAACATGTAGAAAACATGTGGAAAGATTAGGGGTGAATTAGGGGTTGAAAACTGCTCAAAAACTGTAAAATTTGACAGTTCCAGGGTTGGTCCGGGTTTGCAAATCGGTACACAAACTCGGACCACCTCAAAAACATGCCAGAAAGTGATCCCAGGGGTTGTTCTAGGTTTATAACCCCGGACACAAACCTGGACCACATGAAAAAATGGGAAGAAACTGATTTTCGGGATTGGTCCGGGTTTGTAACCCTGGACACAAACCCGAACCAGTTCAAAAATGCAACAGAATGTGTTTTTAAGTGTCCTAATGATGGGGAATTGATTGGGCATGGTTTTAGATGAAGTATAGGACTTGTTTGGTGGCCTATTAAGGTCCTTGGATGTATAAACAAGTGAGAGAGTGAATGTGTAAGTTGTGAAGTTAAGATCACATAAGTAAGTTAAGGATAACGGGACAATGGGGTTAAGTACGGGAGTAACAGAAGTCTACATACTGTAAGATCTTGATGTTAATAAAACGAATTGAAATAATACCAGTTGTTCAAAAACTACCCGTGGAGCGTGAGGAGACGCGTTGGAGTAAATCCTCAGGGACACAGTAGAGTAATCGATGGTGTATTGTATGGTTTTCTTGCAACCTGTGTCCTACCGGGTTACACCGGCTTGTATGCCAACCTGTTTTTCTGTATGCTTGCCACCTTGCAAGATAAAGCATGAAATGAGTTTACAGTAATTCAATTTTGTGGCGTATTTAGTTCCGATACCGTTTAACCTCGAATATGTGTTAAGCCATAGCTAACCGACTCTAGGATCACATAAGAGATCGGTATTCGGATTAAACGCCCCAACCTACGGGAACATTCTAACTACGGCTATTCGTGTGTTAGTTGTGTACGGTTGTTGTGTGTAAATGTGTTTACCCCTTTGAGTATGTCATTGTGTAACAATTTTGCTATGTACATCTATGTCGAATGGTATCTTACCTCCCTTGTGTGTTTAACTAAGTTGTAACACCATAAGGTGTCATGATGTGATAAGTTCCATAAGAGAACTTCTAACTTACGTATAATTGGGGGGGTGAGGAATCCGGGTGTCCGGTCGCGCGCGTATGTATGGGAGTTGATATCTATATTTGATTCAACTCTCTCCCTTGTTCGGTTGTTTTCCTACTTGGAATTTAGGGAGCAAGCCAATAGCTGGCTCTCCTACCTTGACTATTATTCGGGGCTAGGAGGATTTGTGTATGGTGTGCTTGGGTCTATATTATGACCGACACATCTAAGTAAAGTATACGTTCCCTAAGAAGGACAGTAAGTTATTATGTAATGAGCTCAACATGAGAATGGAAATATTCTCAAGGCTCTGGCTAACTCTTATTTCGGACCGAGTCCTCACGAAACTCGTTCCCGAGTTATGTTGTGTATATGTTATTACATGATGTGTGTTGTTATGTTTGTGTATGTTGATCACCGAAATCAACCCCATGATAATATAAGAAGTAATTAGTTGTAGCCCGATTAAATGGGTAAGTGTTGTCTAATAAGAATTTAGCTCCATTAAGGTAGAAACCCCCAAGGGTCAAGGAACACAATAATGTGATCTAACAAGTGTTGAGGTGTTAACCTTATTGTTTGTATCCTATTGATTGGATATGTGTTTATTATAAGCATGATATGTGTTTATAGTATTTCATGCATGATCTAAATAAAATCAACTTCATGCTCACACGACAATTAGTTGTGCATGGCCCGGTAGTATGCGGGCTGCATGATTACCATACCAGCAAAGGTGCTGAGCCCCTTTGGGGCCACCCATTTCATTTAAGGTACAATGGAGCTGGTAGCCGTTCGAGAGTAGGACGGGGTGGCTGATTTTGCATGGGTAGTTTATTTAGTTTGCTTATGTAATTGTAGGTGGTGTAAGACCAAAGTTTGATATCGGTAATTGAATGTATTAGACTCGGTACGGTTTGTAATGTAAACGAGTTGACTCGGTTCAGAAATGGAATGGTATTGTAGTGTTTAAGTCCTTGGTAATCTAGTCCATCAGACCGGTATGTTATGTAAGTTTAGCCTTGTTAGCCACGTGGGTGGCTAACGGTGTGTAACACCACCCCTTTTGATTTGTGTTTATGATGTAATTTCCGCTGTGATTACTGGTTAAGTGTGGAGTTTGTAGTTGGGGTGTTAAAAAAAAGTGGTATCCGACTGGAAATACTGAGCTTAGGAAGTTCCGAGTTAGGAATTAGAGACTTTGGGTTAAGGGTTCAGTGATAGCGTGAGAGATATGCTAATTAAGAATTACCAGTGTAGTCTGGATACCTACACTATCCTTCCTGCCCTCCACAACCCCCATTTTATTACTCGGGCAAGAACGCTAGAGAGATGGAAATTCCTCTCATACTCAGGAAAACCAGATCTGGTTGTTGTGAATTATTTATGTACGAATGAAGAACCTGTCATATGGAAGATTCCAAGAACTGGAAATCCCAGAGACGGTTCCCGTCAGTACGATGTTAACCGCACATAATAGCGGAAGATGAAGGATCCTACGCATTGAAGAATGAAATTTCTGGCAGCATGGGTCGACATGCTTAGCAGTCGAGAGAACCCTGGCTGGCCTGCAAGAAGAAATGCACTAACCAAGCAACGGAGCAGAAAAGTGTAGTAAAACCCGAGACTTATGTCTACGGGACCCCAAATGTTAAATGATGACACTAACGGCATACTAACTGACTAAGGAACTAGTCAAGAGTGGATAACTCCAAACCTACCACGTGCAAGAAGTTATAATACCTGATTGACAAAGTCTGGACGACAATGAAAATGTTTACATAACATACGCCAATAGGACTACTAAGTAGTGCCTAAATGAGAACCAAGCCAAGATAACCACAGTAAAAGTATGGAGATGGGCAATAAGGAATGACACAGAACGAAGCGTATAGGGGCCTCTGAGAGTGAAGAGTCACCCTGATTTATGATTACCATGTCAAGACCAACGAGAGTCGCTCAGAAGATTTATTATCAGGAATAAAAGATCAAAGGAAGTGCCAACAAGGCTACCAAGTAAGGTGCAGGCAGAAGTCATACCGCAACTAGTATGTGTTGAACCAATAGCTAGCCTGCATGGCGCACTTGCCACGGAAAGTGCTGCTATAACGGGGCTATTCGGGAGGATGTTAATGACTGTGACGTACTTAGAAGAGTACCGTATTGGTGAATGAAGTAATTATAGAATCACGAATCCAAGAATTTGAAGAGTGAAACCTAGAAGGGCGTAGTGGTCTAACCAATGTATTTGAGAATATACCAGTCAGCGAGAAGCTAGACTTGGTCAAGGAGTGAAGACATTTTAAATACCATGAAGAATTTTCTTTTAAACCTAACTTTTTCTTCTAAACTCAGATTTATTTGAAACCCTCTTTCACAACCAAATTCTCTCCTAAACTCATATTTAAATTCAAACCTTCTTTTAAACTCAAAGTTTCTCCCAAACTTTAGATTTTCTTTAAAACCAAAACCGGAAGACCTACACCGGCCTCAGCGCCACACAGTTGGTAAGTTACACCCAGTTCACTTTCGAACAACCTTAGAAAAATCCTACAACCCGAGGGAATGGATTGAGTTCATACTAAATACAAACAGTGGATAGACTTCCCTTGATTAAGTTTGGGAAGCACTGAATGCATGTTATCATCGGACGATATAAGAGGAGTTGACAGCAGAATACTTCACATAGGCATGTGACGGACACCACAGGTGTACGAAAATGAAATGTGGGACGACCGCACTCCGATAGGAGCTTGCGGGCCTGATAGACCTACTTATAGGTTAGTCGGTTATAGCATGTACCGTAGGGTCCCACATATTTAACTACGAGTGGTACGGAACACGGGAGTAGTCGACTCTATATACGGTTTAGCAGCAAAAATTAACCATCGAACGATTGAGGTGAAAGACTCGGTTATGTTTAACGAGACTAAAGGAATTAGTGAATTAATTCCAAGAAAAGGAATAAGAGTTAGGAAGTGTGAGGAGCACAAATTGTTAAGTACAGGCATCCAATATGTCTCAAGATTTGTAAAAGGGAACACAAGTTAGCGGGATGAATACCCAGCCTAAACACAGTAAGGAAGATGCCAAACATGAATACGTTTATGTCCAACGAACGAGATAGAATTCCTAGACAATCAACAAGGCTACCGGGGAATATCGATCTTCAATGAAGAGGATGTTAAACCCAGCCAAGAACGCAAAGCGGCGTAGTTAACTAGATATACCCATAAGTACAAACCAGATGTAATGGCATAACTTAGTAACACCCAGGAGCAATCCTTGAAGGGTGTTTGGGTGAAATACCCCATAAATTAATCTAAATTAATTTAGGGGATTTCCTTTATTGAACCCTAAAAAAAATACTATTAAAAAACTAAATTTTTATAGGGTATTATGAATTTAATAATAAGATTTATAAGTCAATAAATCTTGGGAAAATTTTGAGACACTCCAATTATATTATAAAGATTTTAGAATATACGGAACATTGGTTTGGATCATAAAGTCAATATAAAATCATTGTTGAAATATCCCTTATAATTATAAAAAATAATTAAGGTCTAATTATATAAGGCTAACATGTTGCAATAATGGATTAAGTAAATATTTACATGAATTAAGGTTTCAATGACCTCAATTATTTATAAAAAAATAAATACATAGTCTAAAAAGATTTATCAAACGTAACATGAAATTCTAAATTACGGGATAATTTAAAAGGAGTAAATTATACAATAAAAATCGGTGTAACATGTATATATACTATTCATGAAATGACACATAGATTATTATGAGGAAGATTGAGAGGTTATTTAAACGAGCTAATTTAATTATGAATCTTCTCTAATCCTTTTCAATATACCTTCACTCATGTTACAAAAAAAACAATCAAAATAAATATAACATAAATAATAGCTTCTCTTCTACTCTTTCATTTTCTTTTATTATAAAACTTACATGCTGGCCTCTCTTCTTCTATTCCCCGCGTACAATAACTTAATTGACAAACAAATAAATACTTTAGCAATTATCTTTCACTCACGGTTGAAATCCTCTCCTTTATTTTCTCTTCACATTATGAAATATATATAATACATGTGAGCTCTCTATTTTCTGCACTCACTTAACTAACAAAGGAACCTTTCATTCTCTCCACATCTCTTCACGTTAATTTAACAACCGGTGCTTTCATTCTCTTCACATCAATATTGCAACTCTGCGTGGTGAAGGATCATACATACAGCGCTCTCTCCATTCACTTTCTTCACCCACCGTTACAATCCTAACTCCAGGAAATACCTACAAGCCCGCCGTTCACATTCTCTTCATTTTCTTCTCATATTTCAAGAAGCATACAGTTACTTCAATCCCCTTGTTTCAGCACCCCTGAAATTGTATATCGCTGGAGTCCTGATCTCATGCACCAAATTGAAGGGAGGACCGAAAGCATTCCATTCCAGAACCGCCTACACTCCTCTTCATCGCTTTCTTGTACAAGCGCCTTTGCAGCAACATCATTGATCTGCTTTTTGCACACCAGACTCTACAGACTGAAAACAATTCATATCTGCAACCGGTAATATACCCAACCCGTCTTCTCTTCTCCTCTACTGTTATAGCAAAGAAGTTTTTAAATTATTCTGTTGTGCTCCGTGTGAGAACTGAAGGAAAAAAGATAGAGATTAGCAAAAAGAAAATCTTAATCCTAACTAATTAAACAAAGTAATTGGGTTAGATATAGTAGCGCTAAATTCTAGTTCATGAGTAGGGGAATTTTTGGAATAATGTTTTGGGTTAAGAAACAAACTCAAAAGTAAAATGAGCAGTAAAAAAAATATACAAATAAAAATGGTTGATGAACAAGTGTATAACAAATTAAGTGGTTTTGAGATTAAGTGGTAACAAGTCATTGCGGTAATTAAATATAATTGCTATTATTTATGGTGTAGTTGAGATTTTATGGTTTTGATAAGTGGTTCAAATTTTTAGTGATTGTAGGATTTAAAATTTGTGAAATAGAGTATGGTAAAGAGACTTATAGAGAGAGGGATAAATATATAATATAGGATGTAAGTTATAAAAACGGATGGTTTGTAAAGAAAATGATGAATTGATATTATACGTCAGTAATGACGATTTGATAAAAGGCTATAAAAAAAAATCTTTTACCTGTTTACCCTGGGTTGGTCCTTTGGGATTTTCACCCCCTTCTTCTGTCGTTTGCGTTTGTTGGAAAATTCCTCTTGTGTTGGTGGGCGCGATTAAAGGATTCCTTCCTCCTTCCTTCTCCGTCCGTAGTTTGATTCGTGGTTTTCCCTGTCCCTCCATTCTCTATTTGAGATTAAGGAAATAAAAGGGATTGAGTAAAAGAAAAGTCGTCGGGAATAGATGATTAGTGATCAATTGATTAATAAATTATTTTAAACTTTGTTAAGTTAATAATTGATCAATAAATCGCCAAGTTCAATGGCGAATTAGATTGTAAAACGAAAAGAGAATATATGGGTTAAGAGTAAGTAATTAATTATCAAGTAGTGAAGAAGGTTGATGATTTTAGCATTTAATATATAATTATATATGTACATATATAAGCTTAAGAAAATAGGATGAAATTAATAATAAATTAGTAATATGAGAGTAAGGAATTTAGTATTTAAGTTGGTAAATTGAAACCGACTGGTTGATAAACGTTAGGAAACTTAGGATATGATCTGGTAGTGTGTTGCATTAAAAATTAATATGGTAAGGGTTAGAATATGGAGGAGATCAATAGATAAAATAATACAAAAATATATAGATATAAGTATAAAGAGAGAAACTTTAGCCTAATGATATAGTTGCATATCATGATCATAAAGTGACAAATAAGATAATAAAAAACAAGTTATTATCACACTCGAAAATTTGAGGACATAGGAGTTTAAAATGAAAGATGAAATAATACTAATACCTTGGTAAGGATTAGCTAGAATAACATTACTGTATTTCATATATATATATATATAATGATATCGGTATTATATGTTGAATTTTGGGTTAGTATCAACTATAAGATATTTTATATATGGAATAACATTTCTGTTGTGTTGATTAGTACATTGGTGGGCTTGTAACAATCAAGGTGTCGGTTAATGATAATATGACCATTTAAACTAATGGACCAAGATTATAATGTAGATGATTAAGTGATATACATCCCAGAATAAAATTCTAACTTGTTGATTTTAGTTAATGGCCTTCCCGAAGGTATTTTTACTTGAAATTTTAACCATAGATTCCTTATTTAATCTAGTTTATTTTGATGTAAATTATTATGGTTTTGGAGTTTTTAAACATAAGTTATGAGTTTTGCAAATTATGGGTTTTCTGGAATTATTTGGCTAAATTAAAAGATATTTTTATGAAATAAAAATTTTATAAAATGTCTAAAATGTTATAGTTAATGTATATTAAATTTGGGAATTTTTGGACAATGGTAAAAGGTTTTAAAAATTGTGTTTATGAGTTTTTCATAAGAATAACCTATAATATAAGGTTTTTAATGTAACCAAAAATTAAAGTATGGTTTGTTAATTAACTTTTAAGCTGGGGAAAATAAGGGAAACTAAATTAACATTTTATAGCAGTAAGTTTATAAATGTTTTGGTATTAGCTTTTAAGGGAAGTGGAATTATTTACATATATGTATATATACTTACTGAAGTAGAAACTTATATAAATTAAGGAATTTAATTATCCTACATTTTATTTACTATATTATATGGGAGTTAATATTTTTAATTAAACTAAGGAATAAATATATATATTTTTATGCATTTATAAAAAGGGAATAAATTCTAAGTCGTTCTAAACTAAACGAAATGGGCCTAGTAAAGGATTTAGTTAACAAGTCAAGCCCAATCTTTGTAAGAGAATAATGGTAAACCTGGAACTAGTAGTCAGTAAGGAAAGAAGGTTGTTTAGTTTATAAGTCCCTTAACTAATCGACACTTGGAACACCTTAATTACAGGTTACTATTGGGGAATCACTTATTCGAGTTGTTTATTGTTCTTCACATACCAGGTACGATTTCTCGTACTCAGCTTGTTGTGTTTTGGACTTTATGGAATGTTTTGTACGATTTCTCGTACTCAGCTTGTTGTGTTTTGGACTTTATCGAATGTTTTGTTTCAGTCTCGTACAGCTTGTTGTGTTTTGGACTTTATGGAATGTTTTGTACGATTTCTCGTACTCAGCTTGTTGTGTTTTGGACTTTATGGAATGTTTTGTACGATTTCTCGTACTCCGATATTTTTGCTGATTGACTTGTGGAATGTTTTGGAAAACGCTAACTGACTTTAAGGGGAATTTCTAAAAAGGAAATGGTTGTGTGACTAACTCAACCTGTTTGACTAACTGAGCCTTGGATATGAAACTCACTTGGGTATTGGTTCCTCTATTTGGTGCCCCGTTAGACATTGACTGCTTAGGGTTTACGCTTCTGCACTCTGTAGGACTGAGTGTTTTGGTATTGCTCTGGGTAGTTGGTGATCTAGTGGGAATTTGGAAAAAAGGTCAATCTTGGAAATCTTTCTTTTGACTCTGGATATTGTTTCATCCATGAGCTGGTTCTTGAGGTTTCGACGTGCGCGCGTCTTCAATGGTAACAGAGAGGGGCTGTATATCCCCTGTCCCAAAAGGGACGTAGTTAACAGAGATGGGCTGTATATCCCCTGTCCTTAGTGGACGTGGTAAACAGAGAGGGGCTGTATATCCCCTGTCCTTAGTGGACGTGGTAAACAGAGAGGGGCTGTATATCCCCTGTCCTTAGTGGACGTAGTTAACTGAGAGGGGCTGTATATCCCCTGTCCTTAGTGGACGTGGTAAACAGTGAGGGGCTGTATATCCCCTGTCCTAAAAGGACGTACTTGGCGGTGGGGGCCATCTCTCCCAATTGAATTTATTCCACTCTTGAGTATATTTTGTCTATGGGATTCAGCTTTCTAAAATGGTGGGGACATAAACTGTCTACCACGGGTTATGGGCTTTCATATCATTCCTAGTCCTTTGTGACTACCTGAGTCTTTCTAGTCTTAACCAGAATTGGTTCTAACATCAGTAATGGATGCTCACTAACTATATGGTGTGATTTCTTAAGTGGTTGATTTGTTTTTTTAGGTTCTTTGTCTCTATCCTTATCTTGTTCTCTCTTCTCTATGATTGATTGTTTTGAAGTGCCTCCTTTCCCTGTTTTACTTTCAAGAGTTTGATTTCAAGTTACTGTTTATTTTGAAGAGTTATGTTTTATAAGTTTGTTTTTGGAGAATTGTACCAGTTCCATTCCAGGGAACTGACTCACCCCTCCCGGGGTGGGCTGCTTGGTTTCATCTTGCAGGTATAAATGGATTTACAAGTGGCCACGAAGAGCATGAGTGATTGGGATGGGATTAGGTTTATGGAGAGTGAATGTATTTTATTATTGTTATGTTTTTGTTAAGTTTTCTCGAAGTTCAGACCGTAACTTAGTTAATTGTAATGGTTGTAACTGGTGAGGTTGGTACCGGGTGTTTGGAGCCCGATGGTCTGTAATCGCCATTAGAGATTTTATTCCTGTAACACCCCTACCGCTAATACCGTCATTACTGTACAAATACTTACCTTCGCAGCGGATACTACATACATAACGGCGGGTGTACAATGCCGTTAGTCACCCACGTGACTAACAAGGCGAGTTACAATACTACATACTATCGGTCTGATGAATATGAACATACCGAGTACTCTACACAATACAATACTTCCCATTGCATACTCATCCATAATCCAATTACAACTCTAATACATTACTATACCGAGTTTACTACCATCCTTACATTACTGATACAGTTTAGACTTCCAAATTCGTATCACGTTACAAATAAAATTCCTTCTACTCAACTACCCATGCTTATGTAGCAGTCCCCGTCCTACTCTCTGGAACGGTGGTCAGCTTCGAATACCTGCACACTAAAAACGGTCCCCCTAGGGGGTCAACTTACGCTGCATATGAAATTCGCATATACCGCGTGCTAACCGCGGTACGCCGACTACTTTGGGTCGAATATACATGGGGTTCATTTTACATGCATACATACATACAAATACTACACAATACCTTACAACAATACTTACATACACATACAAGGTACAATACTTACCAAGGAAGACAATTCTATAGTCAACCGTTCGTATTAGTTACTTATTCAATACTCTTTCATGGTGTTACTCATTACTCTCTTCGTACTATGTTCGATATTCGCTACTCTACTCAATCTCACTCCTTACTCTTGCATACTCATCACTCCATGTTTAGTACTTTACTCGTACACGATCCTTACTCTGTACTCGTTACTATACTTGTGTACACTTGCTACTCAATACTCCATACTACTCATACGTACTCAATACTCAATACTTACTCGTACATACTCAATACTTGGTGCTCATTACATACTCATACATACGCAATACTCATTACTTTGGCCTCTGGGCGGAGTCATACACAAGACTCGCCACCGGACCTATAATACGAGGGCTATACGCTTAGCTCCTCAAATACTCAATGTCCGTTTTTACCGGACTACTCCAATTCTCAACACTCTTCTCTCAGAGTATATTACAATCTCATGGATTAGCCTAGAAGTATCTCTCTCGATTACCTCTGCTAGCTTAGGGAATTACCACCGTCTAGTATCCTCAGATTTAAGGGTTTCCCCAACATATCGAATACTCTCTCGTTCGGGGCATACTTACATCAGTCGGGTCCTCACATAATGGGTCGACTAATCACTAAGGGGTTTGGAGATCCCTCATCATTCTTTACTACTCTCATGGTTCATGCTTTGCACCAAGATTAATTCCTCTAATAGAGGTTACTTATATACTTCCACTACTTTTTGTTTGTGGATTATTCATTTCGTTTCTCCTACCGTTATTGGAAGGTTATTACTTCCGTACACTCTCGCACATTCTAGTGAGTTCATTGGGTTGCGTTATCGTTTATTGATTCGATAGTTTAGTGTGTTGCTACTGTTCCATTAGTTCACGACATGACTCTTACTACGAGTCACTACTCAACAAGACTCATCTATGAGTCGTACTACGCACCAAATGAAGCCACACAATCAATCAAGAAGGGTTAGCTCACACAACATACATCAAGACATACAATGAAAGGCAATAAACCGTTTTCATGCTTTAGTCTTGATTAGCCGGCATACAGCACACAAATCAACGTAACTCGGTTAGCATACGGGCATGAGAAAATCATACCTTTCACCGGAGTTAGCTCTACCGTGTGTTCCCTCCCTCCCTTGTTTCACACTTGTTCCACTGATAATGTTCCAACATTGTTATTAATACTATACTCTTATGATACACAAATAATTACTACTCCCTACTTACCCCGTTATTCCGGTATGCTTAATGTTCTTATACTCACAACTTATTTACTTACTTTCATACTTGTTTTCCTCTAGTTTTATGTTTCATTGGTGTCTTACACATTTATTGTTTAAACAGGAGGAATAACATAGATAGGAGTAAAGTAGATGAAGAGAGGAACGCGTGGGCGCAAACGGATCCAAAATCGGAGTTGAAACGAAGAAGATACAACATTTCGAAGTTAGCCTGCTGGAACCGTCCGACCCAGAACCGTTCCGTCCGACCCATACACCTCTGGGTCGGACCATTCCAGTAGTTTTTGGTCCCGGGGTCTGTTCCCGTCCGACCCACCGTCCTCCCCAACCTCTGGGTCGGACGGATCCAGAACCTACCTATAGATTTTGTTTTTCACTTCTTTTCTTACCCATTTCTTCCCCAATCTTCCTACATGTAACCCCACATGTTTTAACACTAATTAAGCTTCCTAAAATACCTTAATTCATCCCCCAAATCCATTACTAAATTCATCAAACAACTTACACAATTTTCTTACTTCTTCTACAACACATGTAACAGTTTTTGTTACACCTATGCTACAGATTTTACAATTCAATTCTCCCATCCAATACTTCCTCAACCAATGCCATTCCTAGCATTCTAAATATCTCTCCTTACCATGCCAATTCATTTCCAAGCCATTACACTTCCTACACCCAAGTTCCAACACTCATTTTACAAAATCTTGCACATTAGTTTTTCTCTAGTTTCTACAATGTTTTACTACACTTCTTGCTACAGATTTTATACCCTTTCCTTCTTATACTACAACCACTACTCCATGGTCATTAAACATCTCTATCATCCCCAACACATACCTTGGTTCTCCCATTCACCAAGTCATCCACAAATGTACATATTCCTACCAAAATTTTACCATAATTCACCTACAATTCTCACTTATCCACACATACCCATTATCACCAAATCATTCCTATTCTACAGCACACCCATATAAGGGTCCTACCAGCAATACAAGCAATCTTAATACATCATTAATTCCTCAAAACACAATATCAATACACATACACAATTCCTTGGCTCTAAGGCCTACAATCCATATACTTGTTCACGAATACCCAAACTTTCACAATTACAATTCTACTACATTATTTTGGTTTCTTTAAATTGGTTTACCCATTCCCATTATCCTAATGCATTAAAATTTTAGCATTAAGGAAGAGCTCTTACCTTGAGCTTATATTTCCTTCATTTCTTTTCCACTTCTTCTCCTTCTCTTTTTCTTGCAAAATCGGCCATGTGGGGGATGGAGTTTCCAAACTCCATCTCAACACCCAAATTACATAAGGAGAATATAATTAGACTTCTAATCTCTTAAAACACCACTAATTCAATGAAGGGTTTAAATCACCATTAGTTAGGGTTTTTACCTTGGAGTTTTTAAGAGAGGTTTTTAAGCCTTGAATACAAAGGAGAGTTCCTCCACCATTGGAGAGTTGAACCAAGCTCAAACAAGGAAGAAACAAGACATTACAAGGAGGGCAAAAATCGGCCACTATAGAGAATGAAGAAAAAAGGATTTTTCTTGAAACTTTTTACCTTAGGAGGAAGAGGAGACTCCATGCTTCGAAATGGTGTCATTTATTCTTCAAATGCTCAAAACCCATGGAGATGAAGTTGCTCATTTTTGGATTTTGAAAAGATAGAAATGTAGAGCTTGAAGAGGGGAGTTCAAATATGTATTTTATTTTACATTTGGAGCTCAAATGGAGCTAGTGCATGAGGAAGAAAGTGAGAAGCCATTGGAGCTATTTTGAGAGCTTCAAAATCGTGGGCTTAGAGAGGAAGAAGGAGAATGTGCTGCAGGAGGGGGGGGGGGGTGGGGCTCCATCGTGAGAGAGGGAAAGGAATTGGAGAGAGAGTAGAGAATTAAGAGAATAAGAGGAGAGAGGAAGGAGTGCACTTTTTACTTTTTGCTTTTAGTTTTCTTGTCTTCTAGTGTGTGTGAGAGAGTAATATTTAATTGAGTGTGAGAGAGGGTATTAATACCCTATAAAAATCGGCCCCCTTATACTGTTAAGCTGGAGCAGTTTTTCGTCTTTTACAGAAAACGCTCGTTATTTTACCCGGTTTAGGTACTATTCACTAACCGGGCCCGTTTTCTGGAATTTTCTCGTTTCTTTATTTTTATTGGCTATTAAGCTTCCGTTAGTGCCTAATAATAGTTATTTAATTATTTATTATTTTTACGGGTTCGTTTGACCACTTAAAATCATGTTTTCGGGTTTTCTCGAAAAACGTGCGCTAAAGCTCTATTAGCGTTTTAATACATTATTTGGATCCGTTTTCTTCGGGGATCATTCCCGTATACTAATTAGGCATGAATAAGCCTGAGGAATCCTTACGATACTATAACCGAGGTCTCGTACCTCCTATGGTTATTTAACGCTCATTTTAGCGTTTTCCGCTTTCTAAGCGTTTTTCTCATTTCTTTTGGATTTATTTTCTTTACCAAAACTACTTAGGCACTATTAGGCCCTTAAATACTATATTAAAATATTCTAATCACCATATTTAAGTTCGGGGTATTTCAATTCCGCTGTATTTATTGTAAATAGGGGCGTTACAGAAAGTGGTATCAGAGCGTAGTTACGCTCTGAGCCCGAGAAAACAAGCCGAGTGAAATACTTAGAATATAGGTGCCCTTAAAACTGGGGAATTGGGGTAGAATTGGGAAGTGAGGATTCCAGAAAGGCTCGTTACCCTTACCACATACTTCACTTTACTTGCTTTTACATTACTTGACATATTTATGAACATTCCATCTATGCACCGTCCTTAGAACGTTATAAAAATTTCACACCTCTACTACTAAGACGGTTTGTCTTTATAAAATCAAAGGAAATTATAGGTCATTGTGTGGGACATTGAAAAATAAAGATATAAAATTGGGTTGAAACGTACTGTGAATATTTAGATACTCAAAATGACTATCATTTATGATGACACGACATGGAGTCAAACCCCACTTGATTTGAGTTTCTTTATAGGAAACATAAACGTGGAACCAGGGCTTTGGAAATAGCATGATTACTGTATTAGCCATAGCGTAGTATTACAAATCTTTCTAAATTTTCTAATAAAGGATGATAGAGAATCATGCCTAAGGTGATAACTTGGAAATAAAAAGTGTGTAATTTATTATTTAGGATCAAATATGTGAGACAACCTAAAAGTTAGAAAATCCATAGGAAAAGAATTAAAAGATAATGGATTGGTGATGGATCCATAACCCGCAGGTTTCAGGATCAAAACTTAGTTGTTGATGGATTATGTTCATTGAGAGTAAAGGTAAAACTTTAGGATTTTATAAGGGGATTTGGAAATTGGTATATAGAATAAATAGTTGAAAGTGAAAGATTAGAGATCCAAATTGTTAGAAATCAAATGGGCGGATTAAATTATATGTTTTGAGAATACTACTTATCGAAATGCTAAGAAGAAGTAACTAGAGATTCATGCAAGTATATCTTGGTATATGGTTTAATAGTTACTACCATGTAGGTACTTAGTAATGGTTATTTGGTAAGTATGTATTTGACGCTTTATGAATTTGGGAAACCTGGTGGAAGGTTGAACTTGGTCCTGGCCAGATCGAGGGATACTGGACACAAAATGGGGTTGAGAGGTAATTCAACTTTGGCACTGGCCATGTCAAGGTTGGGTGATCCTTGAAACTACCTAAAACTAGATAAAAAAAGGGTGTAATTCATTATACATTACATAGTTACTTTGAAAATTACACTAAGCAAGAGAGGTTTTAAATGGAGTATCATAATATAAGTTCCTAATAGTGTATTTTAAATGAATTATTATTTCTTAAACAAATAGTTAGTTACAATATAATCAGTGTATTCTGTCACTAACTAACATCTTCATAATCCTATTCAATCAGGAATATATAGTCAATTATATTACAACCTAAGAGTAGTATGTTATTCTCTATCTTGAATGGTAACTAACAAACCACGATAAACTTCAGCCTGAAACATTTGACTTTATCATACTATTAAATAACATATAGATATACACCCACCTAACCCTAGGTTGAGAGGTAATTCATTAAACAAAAATTATTATTTCTTAAAGATATAGTTAGTTATATTATAAACTATATAGTTCATCATTAACTAACATTTTAATAATCATACATGTTTAATCAATAATACAGAGATCTACACACACCTTCAACCTTTAGCTTAAATGGTAACTAAGCAACTACAACATCCTCCAACCTGAAATAATCAACATTACCTTGTCTTAGACCATTCAATATTATGTAGATACACAGACATACCTAGTACTAGTATAACTCATTAACTTAGTTTGTGCTACAAGATTACCAAGTTGTTTACTCAACCTAATAACTAGATGTTGTTCTAGGATTGAACTACTTACCTTAATCATGGGGTTGAGGACGCTACTTGGGAGACCGAGGACTCCATGAGAGTGAAGTACCCACACCTATTCACATGATATTTCCCTGTATTCATTCCTTCTATGGGTTCTCGTTAGTAGCGGTACGAGGGCGTACCTTAGCTCTTTTAAGGGGGAGGGGTAGTGCATACTCTTCCTTCGTCACCTCATCCAGATTATGCCCTTTTTGTTTTATTAGTAGAGTGATGGAGAGGTGTATGTATGTTCTTGATTTATACATGGTGTGATTCTTGATTTCTATCTATGAAATATCCTGGTTTGGTTTGATGTTGAGTAATGAAATATCTTGGTTTGGTTTGATGTTGAGTAATCTTGAGTGGAATTTAGAAATGGAAATGAATGGAAATACATTGTGGGGGAAATTACATTTGGTATGGATAGAAATGGAATTATGTTTGGAATTATTATTGGATGAACATCTTGAAAATTCTCCAACACACCTGAAGCGGTGTGAGTAGCTATTAGTTGGTGTTAAACTTCGAGACGAAGTTTCTTTTAAGGGGGTAGACTGAAATACCCCATAAATTAATCTAAATTAATTTAGGGGATTTCCTTTATTGAACCCTAAAAAAATACTATTAAAAAACTAAATTTTTATAGGGTATTATGAATTTAATAATAAGATTTATACGTCAATAAATCTTGGGAAAATTTTGAGACACTCCAATTATATTATAAAGATTTTAGAAATATACGGAACATTGGTTTGGATCATAAAAGTCAATATAAAATCATTGTTGAAATATCCCTTATAATTATAAAAAAATAATTAAGGTCTAATTATATAAGGCTAACATGTTGCAATAATGGATTAAGTAAATATTTACATGAATTAAGGTTTCAATGAACCTCAATTATATTTATAAAAAAATAAATACATAGTCTAAAAAGATTTATCAAACGTAACATGAAATTCTAAATTACGGGGATAATTTAAAAGGAGTAAATTATACAATAAAAATCAGTGTAACATGTAATATATACTATTACATGAAATGACACATAGATTATTATGAGGAAGATTGAGTAGTTATTTAACGAGCTAATTTAATTATGAATCTTCTCTAATCCTTTTCATATTACCTTCACTCATGTTACAAAAAAAAAACAATCAAAATAAATATAACATAAATAATAGCTTCTCTTCTACTCTTTCATTTTCTTTTATTATAAAACTTAAATGCTGGCCTCTCTTCTTCATATTCCCCGCGTACAATAACTTAATTGACAAACAAATAAATACTTTAGCAATTTATCTTTCACTCACGGTTGAAATCCTCTCCTTTATTTTCTCATCACATTATGAAATATATATAATACATGTGAGCTCTCTATTTTCTGCACTCACTTAACTAACAAAGGAACCTTTCATTCTCTCCACATCTCTTCACGTTAATTTAACAACTGGTGCTTTCATTCTCTTCACATCAATATTGCAACTCTGCGTGGTGAGAGGATCATACATACAGCGCTCTCTATATTCACTTTCTTCACCCACCGTTACAATCCTAACTCCAGGAAATACCTACAAGCCCATCGTTCACATTCTCTTCATTTTCCTCTCATATTTCAAGAAGCATACAGTTACTTCATGAAATACCCCAAACTTAAGTATAGCGATTAAAATAATTCTAATATGTATTTATGGGCCTAATAATGCCTAAGTAATATTGGTAAGGAAAAATAAATCCAAAAGAAATAAAGAAACGCTTAAAAAGTGAAAAACGCTAAATAAGCGTTGAATAACCATAGGAGGTATGAGACCTCGGTTAACGTATTATGTGGATTCTTAAGGCTTAATAAGGCCAAAATAATATATGGGAACAACTCCCGAAGAAAACGGATCCTTAAAATGGATTAGAACCATAAACGAACCTTAAAACGCGTTTTTCGAGGAAACCGGGAAAACGCGACTTTAAGCGGGTTAAATAGACCCATAATAATTTTGGTCAATCAGATATTCATTATTAAATATTAATGAAGGTCTAGAACCAATAAAATTAATTAAACGAGAAAATTCCGAAAAACGGGTTCCGGTGAGTGAATAGTGTAAAAACTAGAAACTTGTGGGGTGTAAATTGTAATAAGAGAAAAATATCCCCTCCATTGGTAATTAAAAATCAGAATCAATTGTGGGAGTGTAGTGGGGACGATTCACTCAGCCACCCCCTCTCCTTAATTGTCTATTAGACATAAAAAGACAAAACAATAAAGAGTAAAATAAGAAAAAGTAAAAAGCAACAGTACATTACCTTACTCTCTGATTCTCTCACCTCTATTTCTCTGGCTCCCTCACGTTTTTTTCCCCACTCCAGTCTTCTTCTTCATCCCTTGCCTGGTATGGCGATTTGGAAAAACTTCAAAAACAGCTCCATTCCCTTCCATATTTGAAAACCCAAATCACCTCCAAATCCAACAAAAAATATACCGTTGAATTCCCCTTGCTTTGGAGATCGCTTTCCATCTTTCAAAAATTGAAAATCTCCAACTTCATTTCCATGGGTGTGACCGTTTTTGGAGCTTGAAGGTGGCCATTTGGAGCTCCATCTTCTTCTTGTTGTTCTAAGGTAAGAAAATGACTCAAAGCCCTCCTTTTTCAGCTTTTCCCCTGTAAAACCAAAAACCAACGTTGAACTCCCATTGTTCCTTGTTCAGCCGGTTTGGCATTTCAAAAGGGGAGCTGAAGCATTGTCATTTTTCTATCCAAAACTCCATTAGAAGCTCAAGGTAAGAATTCGTAAGAGTTCTAAGTGTTTCTACACAAGTTAGGGTTTAATGCTACGTTAGAAATTTTACTAGCTTTTGTGTGTGTATTCCTTGGAACATGGCTGTAGCTTGGCCTAACTAAAAAAATCGAGAAAACAAAGAAACAAGAGCAAAGGAGGAAAGAGGAGCAAGAAAGGAGAAGGAGAGAAAGGGAAAGAATCAAGAAACTTAAGGTAAGGAAATGCCTCTATATAGATTTCTATTGTTACATAGAAATGGGTATATTATTGTAGCAATGTTTAAGCTATTGTAACCGTAGGGGAGTAATGGGGTATATTAATGTGGATTGTATTGGTAGTTTGAAGCTTATGGAAACAAGTGAACAAAATGCTAAGTGTGAGTATTAAGTTGGCAGTAAGTGTTAGAAGTTTGTGTGTATATTGATATTGAATATGTTGAGCAGGTTGTAAACTGTGTTGAATGAGAAAATTAATGTGGTGAGCATACTTAGGAATGTAAGGAACCTCTGCCAAATTTTGGTTAGGAGTTAAGAGACTTAAGTGTTGTTGCAGAGGAAAGAACATGGATATGTTCAGAGAAGAGATTGTGTGGTTATTACCTTGGTTTGTATTTAGGAGGAAGAGATGTGGTTTAGTAGAACTTTAATGGAGCATGCAAGTTGTTTAACTAAGTTTGTGCTAGGTGAAGAAGAACCATGTAGCTACGTGGGAAGAAGAGAGGAAAATCTGTAACCTGTAACAAAGGAAACCAACAGTGAAAAATAGTTAAAGGAGTATAGTGGTTGGATTAAGAAGTTTTAGTGTGCCTAAATGGTGTAACAACATGCTAGATAACATGTGGAAAGGTTAGGAAATGATTAGAGGTGAATTAGGGGTTGAAAACTGTCCAAAAACTGTAAATTTTGACACTTCCAGAGGTGGTCCGGGTTTGCAAATCGGTACGCAAACCCGGACCATAGCAAAAACACGGCAGAATGACTTCCCAGGGGGTGGTCCAGGTTTGTAAACCCGGACACAAACCCGGACCGCATGTAAAAATGGCCAGAACGTGATTTCAGTGTCTGGTCCGGGTTTGTAGATCCGGACACAAACCCGGACCATATTAAATTTGCAACAGAATGTGTTTTAAAGGTGGCTAATGATGGGGAAGTGAATGATATTGGTTTTAGGTGTTGTTAAGGCCTTGTTTGGTGATATTTAAAGGCCCTAAGAAGTGTAAACAAGTTTGAGGAATCATTAAGAAAGTTGTAAGTTTAAGAACATTAAGTTAAACCGAAACAATGGGATAACGGGGTAAGTGTGGGAGTAGTAATTATGTATGCGTTGTAATACTTAGTATTAATTGAACCATTTGGCATGTAGTCATTGGTTCGAGACTAGGACTCGAGGAACAAGTAAGGACTAAGGAACAAGGAGACACCCGGTAAAGTAAATTTCAGTAAAAGGTATGATTTCTTCATGCCCTGTATCCTAATCTGGTTACCCCGATTTGTGTGCTTATTTGACCACCTAAATAAGATAAAAGCATGAATCAGACTATATTGCACTTACTTGTGCTTGTTTACATTGTTCAAGATATTTGTCTTGAACAATAGTTTGTATAATTCATGAAATATATGAATGATGATGAAGTGTAATCGTATCCCGTAGTGTACTTGTATATTGTATTGTATTTTGTATGGATGTGTATATGCATAATGTATTTGTGTATGTGGTTGAATGAATGACTTCTACTAATTCCTAACTACCTAACTCCTAACTTAAGTGAGTAAATTGGAATGAGTAGAAGTCCGATATAGCTTCGGCCACGCGTGAGGATGAGGAGACACAAGAGGTTGGATCCGATTCCTGACTCTTAAACTGGTCCGCGGCCTAAACCCCTTAAATGGGTAGCATCCCGGATTGGTGAGTCAAGTAAATCCCGGTGGTGGGACGGAGTAGTCCCCGGGCCGGAGGTCCCGACGACTTAACATGAGTAAGAGTAAGAGTAAGTAAGTATGTATGAGTATGAGTTTGAGTATGAGTATGTATGCGTATGTATGAAGTAACGAGTAAAAGAGTAATCTCCACCCGATTAACCCGGGTGGACCAATGAAGCTAACAAGTATTGTATATTGTGTATGGAATGTGTATGTGTACTTCGGAAAAAGGTAAGTATGTATTGGATGGGTTATGTTGTACTTCTTGTATGTAATGAAGTGTATGTATGTGTGTATGTCTTGCGTAATGTACTGTAATATTGTGTATAAGAGCATGTATGTATGTATGTTTGAATGAAAATGAACTGCATGTATTCGACCAAGTGGTCGGCGTACCCTCACTAGTACGCGGGGTATGCGGTTATCATGCGCAGCGAAAGCTAACCCCCTAGGGGGAACGTTTTTAGTGTGCAGGTACCAACGCGGATGTGGTCAAGGTAAGAGACCGGAGGCACACCCTTTGTAACGCCCCAAAATTCCTATATCTTCTTATCATATTAAACATATACAAGTGGTAGTAGCGGAAGCATTAAACTAGCGGGGCGCTACCGCCACGTTCACAACTTCTGTGAACGCTAAGGCTTAATAACTTACATATCCAAATTTTAACAAAGTTTACAAACTGACTTTAAAACATAAAACCAAAACTCCAGAAGACTGGGTGAAAGTCTCTAATCCCTTAGCCCACACTCTCGAGCTCCTTTAAGTCATCTTCATTTCCTGTATCTGTGGTCATTCAAACAATCACAGAGAAGGGACCACAGGGCATAATGCCAAAAATCAGCAACGCTGAGTAAAATCAAAGCTACCATCAAAAGAAGTAGTATATCAAAATAGCCACTGATCATAGCCACTCTTAATCATTTAATAGCTCAAGTAATATTCAGAATAGACCAAGTACTTATCATGATAATTCAAGTATTAACAATAACAGTTTGAGTACATCAATAAGCCATCAGATATATTTAGTTCATAACCAACCAATATATATCAAGTAGGATAATTAACCACCCAAATACTCAAGTAATAACAACATGGTGTCCAAGTATGCTTAGATAGGATATAATCCAATTCATTTAATTGATTATCCATTCAACTCCTCCATTTCTATCCAAACCAGTTCAAGGGACGAATCCCGATCTTTAAGGCGATCCAACCTTTAATCGGTTCAAGGGACGAATCCCGATCTTTAAGGCGATCCAACCTTTAATCGGTTCAAGGGACGAATCCCGATCTTTAAGGCGATCCAACCTTTAATTGGTTCAAGGGACGAATCCCGATCTTTAAGGCGATCCAACCTTTCCCAAACGCACTCCAGGCCCTAAAAGATGTGCACACCCCCTATAGTACCTTTAAACTATAGTGTAGGAAACCATGAAGCATCTCATGGAGCCCAAGGCATACCATGAGTCCAATAATTCATAAGAAGGCAGTTACTGCTCAAGTTCCACATATGGCCATATATCTCAACAATCCATTCCAATGAGTTACTCATTGAATCCTTGTTAATCAGAATATAACAATTTAAAGTATAACAATAATCAATAGTCAAATCACTTAACAAAGCCCATTTCATAATTTCAAACATAAGGGACATAATAATAATCAAACAGCACTTAAGGAAAGGATGATCACATAATCTTACATGGCACCTTCGGCCAGATCACACAGTATCAAATACCTCAGTTTAACAATTCAAACAACCATAAATCATACCTTAAGAACAAGTCTTGATCAAACAAACAAATCATATTCATTTCAGTGCTATTATTAACTATCTCATCTAGATTAGCTTAAGACATAATTTAACTATAGATTACAACCTGAATCAAACCATAATTGGTTCCTAACATTTTCGGTCATAACAACACAATATTAACCAGATTAGCTTAGGAGTTAATCCAACCATAAACAACCTTCTAAGACAGTACATATAAGTTCCTAACATTAGACTTTAAGACCTTAAGTCCTAGCTTAGTTTAAACTATCATATTCATCCTAAAATCATGCTATACATCTCTTTAATAGTTCATGGCCAATTCTGCCATAATAGGTTACTAATGACAAGAACAATCAATAATCATGTTTTTAGCCCTAGGACACATCTAGTTTACACTAATTAACTTCCAACTGAAACGGTTGTACTAGCATCTAATTCACAGATTAGCTCTTCTAGTAATCACACTTAACATTTTAAACAAGTTCTATACTTTACCTATGTCACTCGGCCATAATATCAGATAGGTTCTAGGTTAGTTAAGCACCTAAAACACTTGATTAATGCTCTAGAATTCCACTCACAAATCTGGTGATTAAACAAAACTCTTTAAGACTCCATTTATCCTAGATTATAACAACACCAGATTAGACTCAAGATCATCCAGAACAATCATAATTACCTCTAGGGTATTCCCACTTACTAAACAGCAACAAAACACCATAAACAAGCTTTTAAGCAATCAGTAATCAAAGGTAGGTTGCAAACACATCATTTTCTTCCTTAAAACACTTTTCTAGCTCTTCTAGCTTTAGGCTAATAAATACCTACGAATTTTAATTAGATAATATAGGGGTAATACTCCTGTACAACATACAGATTTATTAAGGGATGGTAACCATGAAGTTACACCAAACAAACCATAACAATTTCAGCCTCAATAACACACATATAACCAGATAAGTTTCAAGATCAATTAAGCTTAAAACCATGCTTAAACATCACAAATCAACTCCCATGTATTCGGTTATATAGGTTAGGTCTTTAAAGCACCTTTTTTTCCTTAAAGCTTATTTCCAACTCAATGGTTTTGTGCCCCAAAATACCAACGAATTTACATAATCCATAAAGAGGTACTAGTCTTTGAAAACATATAGATTTGTGAAGGGATAGTAACCTTGAAGTTACCTTAAGAATTGATGAAGAAAACCTTCTTTAAGACCTTGGAAACTCTTGCTGGAACTAGGACATCCTAAGACACCTTTGGAGCACCTAACTTGGACATGGAAATGGAGTGAGTTCTCATGGTTTCTCCTCTGATTTTCGGCCACCAACAGCTAGGAATGGATGGTTAACTTCTAGGAACACCTTACTTCAAGGATTGGAATTGGTATGGAGCTTTCTCCCCCTTCCTTCCTTTCTCATTCTAAGCTTTCTTTCTACATGGGTTTCTTCCTTCTTTGCCTTCTTCTTACTGATTACAATGGGTTTAAATGGTGGATGAATGATTTGGAAAGGTAAAGATGGTACAAGGATCTCTCTTCTTCTTCTTTGCTCTCAGCCAAGAAAAGAACAACAAGATAAGCTTTCTTCTCTTTTCTCCAAGAAGGACTAAATAAGCTTTATGCTGATGCTGTATTTTGGAGTGGTGATGATGGTATTTATAGGCAAGGGCTGATCCTTGTCATGTTCCTCCTTGATTAAGTAACTTCTAAGTGGTGACACCTTAGGCCTCCGTTGCTAGCTTCTGATTGGCTCATAATAAGGCTTAATATAAGAACAACACATGGTGACTAAGGAGGTTGTCCAGCTATTCTCATTGGACCAAGGTGTGGTCTAATATGTGGTGACCCTCCTCCACTCTAGCTTCATAGGTGTCGGGCTCCTATTGGTCCTAGTGTTAACCAATGTTAATTTGACACCTCGTGCTTGCCACCTCGTGCTTGCCATCACATGCTTGCCACCTCATGCTTGCCACCTCGTGCTTAAAGACGTCCTACTTGCCTACTAGCTCTTGAGTCACCTACTTGCTTACTAGCTTGATGAGTCACCTACTTGCTTGCTAGCTTTCCCAAGCGGCTGCATCACCTGCTTGTGTGTTTACTACATAGCTAGCTGCTGCATCACCAACTAGCTTGGTTTCACAATGTTATTGAAGCATTCTAGCTAGCTACTTTTAAAACAATACAAGAATGCTATTAAGGACTTTTCTGGTCCTAATATGTACTTATGCCAATATTAGGGTTTAAAAGTGCTTTATAGCTTATTAAGACTTAAACAGCAACATAAATCATTCCTTAGAAACTTGGGGATTTACACCCTTGTATTTAGAGGCAAGTAGCTTGTGAGGAACGGGTAGTAAGTAGTCTCTTAGTGAGTACGTATGAACTTGGAAGAGGAAGTATAATTGTATAAGGATCCTAGTAGACTCGGTTAAGCATATTGTATTGTATGGATTATGGAGGAGTAAGTATGAATGGAGCATTGTTGTATTTGATTGATGAATGGAGTATGTATTGTAGATGTGTAGTACTCGGGATTACAGTCCATCAGACCGATGCTGTACGTAGAAGTAGTAGCCTTGTTAGTCACGTGGGTGACTTACGGCATTGTATCACCCATTGTATGTAAGCATATTTCCGCTGCGTGTATCTGATATGTAAGGAGATTGGACGGTAAGCACTGTACTAATGGTAGGGGTGTTACAAAAAGTGGTATCAGAGCGAAGTATCGCTCTGATGACTGGAAATACCGAGTTAGGAAATACCGAGTTAGGATTTCGAAGCTTAGGGCTAAGGGCTGAGTGTTAGCATTAGAGATATGCTAGTCAGGAACTCCCGGTGAGTACCGGATACCTACAATACCAGTCCCGCCCCCCGCATCCCCACTAATATTGGGAAAGGACGCCAGAGAGAGGAAAAGTCCTCTCATCTCGGGAAAACCCGATCTGGCAGTTGTGAAGTCACCATACGGTAAACAAGAACCGACACGTAGTAGATTCCAAGAACTGGAAGTCCCGGAGATGGATCCCGGTTGAACCACAACACCCCACTTAATAGCGGTAGGATGAGCACTCCAACCACAGGAGGCTGCAACTTACAACAGCATGGGGCGACGTGCTTAGCAGTCGCGAAACCTAGCTAGTCAACCAGCAGAAAGAAGCACTAACCTGCAACGGAATGAAAAAGGAGCAGTAACGGAACCCGAGACACAAGTCTACGGGATAGTAATACTTGAATAATACCACCAACGTATGCTAGCTGACTAAGGACATAGTCGGAAGCGGTTAACTCCAAAACTACGACGCCATTAAGGTTGCATTACCTGGCCAATATAGCTCAGACAACTACAAGAACAACCATGAGATACAATCCAATAGGACTACGAGAGTAGTGCCTAAACAAGGAAGGCTCAGTAACCACCACAGATGTGTGGGAACGAGCCATAAGGAATGACACTGAACCAAATAGAGTGGGAATCTCCAAGGATTGGAGAAGTACCCAGATCTACGAACCACCAAGAAGCTACTTAAAAGGATCGAGTACCCCAAACATAGATCAATATGATCTAGGGAAGAGTCAACAAGACTATTAAAAACAAGTGGGAACCATACCAAGACCGGTATAGGTCTAAGCAAAAAAAAAAAACCAACAGTACCACGCACTTGCCACGGCAAGTGCAGTAAGGACAGGAGCATGTAAAGGAACTCTAACACATCACAGGTACATAGTAATGTACCGTGACAGCAATGAAACAAACACAGGATCACACATCCTAAAACTAGAAGAATGAAAACTTGGAAAGGCCTGACGGCCCGACCATTGTACTAAGGACATACCAGACAGCAAGAAGCTGGACTTGGACAAGACCCCAGATATGGCTATGCCATGAGAGACTTCTTTTAACACCGAACCGTTATTTCAAAACCCAAAATTTTTCTTTCAAAACCACAACCTTTCTTTTAAAACCCTGGATTTTTAAACAAAACCAACAAAATTACGGTGAGTATCATAGAATGATACAAGAGGAGTTGACAATAGAATACTTCACCTAGGCGTGTGACGAGCACTACGAGTGTACCCAATTACGGGATGTGGGACAACCGCACTCCGAAGGAGCTTGCGGGCCTGACATATAGTTAGATAAGTGGTAACGTATCAACACGGTACCCCACGTATGTATACATGTAGTGTACGACACACGGGAAGTAGTAAACTCCGTTCTACGGACCATCAGTAAGTTCAAACCCGAACAGCTGGACACCTCAAACGATCAAGTATAAAGGAACTCAGAGAATCCATCTAAAGATAAGGAATAAGAACTAGAAAGTGCAAGGAGCACATACTAGTAAGTATAGACATTGGATATGTCTCAAAGACATCAAGCAACACACGACAACTGGAAAGTATACCCAGCCTGAACATAGTAAGGCAAATGCCTAATGCGAACACCACAATGTTCAACAAGCGGGACGAGGTTCCCAAGAGCGATCACAAAACTATCATGAAATGTAATCCATCTATGAGGAGGATATTAAACCTAGTCTGAATACTAGGAGGAAGTATAAATGGTCTACCCAAGAACGGGCGACGCTATAACCCAAAAAGGGATAATTCAAATACAATACCACAAGGCGGTATAGTAGAACACAACATATCTTAAACATTAGCCGGATGTAACGGCATAACCTAACAACACCCAGGAGCAATCCTTGAAGGGTGTCTGAGGTAACAAAAGTTGAACAAAGCATCATGATAAGAGCACGGGAGCTGGGACGATCACTCGGTTAGGACACCGAAGGGATTTCACTTAACAGGAAATGCCCTAAATTACTAAAAGGCACTGATTAACACCAGAATGCCTAAGGACCACATATGAACGGAAGCGTGATGTCACGACTTACCATGGAGTCCAGTAATACCTCCAACCTATGGGGTACACAAGGAGTGGAAACATGTATAAGAACCCTGCAAAGAGCATAGCTTACAGCAATAAGGCTTAAAAGCCATAAACCAAATACGTCATGTAGACTTTAACGGTTGTAAAACCACACCATTTAATAACAAGACTCGCAAAAGATGTTACTTCATACGACAATAGATCGACAATTGAACCACCCAATTGGAACTCCACCTAATGAGTGGCTTGGAGTAATGGCTACCTCAATGTCACTGTCACTAGAGCATCAGTCTAGTATACAGTTGACAAGCTTGTAATTACCCTTCATGCCTTCTGTAGAAATGGTAACACGGAGGCATAGGAATTGTGATAATGCCAACATTGGCCTAGTCCACACTTGGACACTACAGGAAACCCGCGGGAAGACACCTCTTGTTAACCAAAGATCACCAATGCGGTGAAGACGTGAACCCTTGGAAAAAGGCTTCCATCTACTATAACAATAAAGACTACGCATAAAGATA
This sequence comes from Limonium bicolor, assembly GCA_023374045.1. Lineage (NCBI taxonomy): Eukaryota > Viridiplantae > Streptophyta > Magnoliopsida > Caryophyllales > Plumbaginaceae > Limonium > Limonium bicolor. The sequence goes on from CM041781.1 coordinate 171,542,698, forward strand.
TTGCCAAGGGGCGATGAAGTAAGGAAATGAGATTTCCAAACCATTATGACTTAAAGGAGTAAGTATACTCCATATGCACCCAAGCACGTGGTGAACCACTGTGTAAACACTAACTTAGTAAACCTTGTCATGAGACTTAAGAGTGGGAACATACCTCTCAAAAAGAACTTTCACCTATCAGTGATGAAATACCCTTCAATTGGATAACGGGACCAAAAAACCCTTGAAGTTTCTTGGGATGTCCCAATGATGCACATACAAAGGTAGAACTACGCAGCTAGAGCCCATAACCAATGCTCAGCGCTGGGAAACAGTAATTGTCGAAAACAATCAATGTGAATACACATTGGGCACCACAAATGACCAACGCTCAAGAGAGCTTGTAACCCGATAAATTACTTCATCCATTATCAACCAAGATACTTGGTAAATTGTATCATAAATGATGATAGAATGTGAGGTAAGCTAACCTACACATAAAACCTAAGTTGAATAAGACATCTCCACATTAGGAAGATAATAAGATTGCGGTATGCTACGACAACCGTCATACACACGAACACAAGAAACTCCTAGTGTATTTACACCATAAGGAAATGGTGCCAATGACAATGGCAATAAGTAAAGAGGAACTACCACAGTAACAGAAACAGTAAAAACAATGTTGTACAATGAGTAAGAATACGGTGCGCAACAAGCGACCGCTATGAGGAAGTAGCAGATAATGACACGAAGTATAAGTATAAGATGACAGGCAGAAATATTATTTCCTATCACATAAGTGACTTACTGTCAAGCGTTTACACCTCTGCACTCTGTATGACTGAGTGTTTTGGTATTGCACTTGTGCAGCTAATGATCTAATGGGATGGCTAAGGATATGGAGAATGTAAACCGTAGTAAACCCTTCTTTTCACCAACGAACATGGCACTAGCCAGTTAAGCAAGCTTAGCAACAAACCGTACGGCCTAAGGCCAAAGAAGCACGAAGAGTGCACAATACACTAACAATCACAAAATGTGAATTCCAATGGAATAAAGGTGAAAGGAGACTTAAGAAAGTCACTAGGACCGACGCATAGAAATGCAAGGTCATACAAGTAAAGGACACTTGTACTGAACCAGAAGAACTGGTATAATTCAGAAGCTATTGACAACAGAGGAAGCACTACAACTAAGTAGTGACTTAACCTCGCCCGACAACAAGTCGGAGGAACTTAACGAATAATCGTGGAAGCATAAATAACATGTGCAGTAGATTACCAGAGAGCTGGTTATAAATCTTAAACTCAATGAGTTCAAACACGGTAAAAGAATACCGCATTTGTTTAGTAAACCTTATTCCCATAACAGACGGATAAGAAGGCGATGTATAGCACATTAAGGATAACAAGAAGGGTGAATAACCCAAGTTATCAGGGTCGCACAACAGAAGCTAGTGGGCCCTAGCTAGGAGATAATATACCTAGTAAGTATAATAGAATGGCTATTAATGCTTTGAAGCCTAATAGGCTGGAACCAAATTAATTATGAGTTAAATAAACTCATATAGGAATTCTTGGTGCAAGGACTAAACCATTGGTATGGTTAAGACCCTTGGACGAGAGTATATTATGTAATAAATCGTAAAGAAGCTAAAACGCTTCAGATTGCCCAAATTGAGTAAACCAATGTTTAATAATAATAACATATGGTAGATTACGTGGGCGTAATCCCTTTTAAGGGGGGTAGAGCAAAAACCGCATAATGTGAATTTTATAAATAAAACACATAAACTATAATGTGCATAGCACAAATGAGAAACGAATTGATGATTGATACTATGTTAAATAAACATAAGTATTCATTCATATTGTAATTATGGTAACTAGGCATGAGAGATGTAAATACCATAGGATGGATATACCTACCTTGTAACACCATGTAAGAGTATTAGTAAAAGAAAAGTAAAGAGTAGTGGACGGAGCTCCACAAGTATTGTAGCCTTTGAAGAAGTAGTACGAAATGAATGAGAGTAGTAGATGAATGAAGTCTAGGGGTAGTATATACCTACGTAAATTATTGGAAGTAAGTTGAAGACGACTAAATGTTATAAGTATTACATCCCTTAGTTTGATTATTCGAGATGAAGGAGAGTAATGGACGAAAGTAGTGAAAGGCAATGGAATGAGCACTTAGGTATTGAATCTCGGAGTAAAGCTTTTGGGAAGTAGAGTGAGGATGATTGATGGATTGATTCCATCCTTTGGAGATGTATGAATTTGTATCACGACTAGAAAGGGTAAAAAGATAGAAAATGAAAACAATTAAATTATTTGTTTGTTTGAAACTGATGTGGGAAGTCGAACTTGATCCTGATCAGATCAAGGGAAAGCGAACACAAATTGGGGTGGAAAGATAGTTCAACACTGATGCTGATCACATCAGGGTCGAATGATTCTTGAAGCTCCCCTTAAGTGGTCACAAGAATCACGCATAGGATAGATGTAATGAACATAAATTGAAATTTGGAGTTATATGCTTTAGAAGGATTTCTAATTAGCTGTTGGGAAGGATTTTCCTTAGACCGAGAATAAAGATCTGGTTAGAAGCTTATACCGGAGAAGATGGTAGTGTAGCATGTTGTGTTATTCCAAGGGCAGCGGGACATAGAGGAGTCCTGTGTCTAGATGATCTGAGTGCCTGCGGGACTGTATGTGTATTGCATTGCTTTGGGGATAGCTTTGCATTGTATATATGTGAAAACCTGGTAATGTGGAACCAATGGTTGGTAGTAATGTGGATTGGAGTAATTATAGTACATTTGTATGGTATGGAATGTAGAAACCTTGAGTAACGAATTTGGGAATTGTAAGGAGGAGGAGTGTATGGCTTTGGTATTAGGCAAGTATAAATGAGTAAGTATAGTAATCCCATAACCTCGAACAACTTTGAGGACAAAGTTCTTAAGGGGGGTAGATTGAAATACCCCAAACTTAAGTATAGCGATTAAAATAATTCTAATATGTATTTAAGGGCCTAATAACGCCTAAGTAATATTGGTAAGGAAAAATAAATCCAAAAGAAATAAAGAAACAATTAAAAAGTGAAAAACGCTAAATAAGCGTTGAATAACCATAGGAGGTATGAGACCTCAGTTAACGTATTATGTGGATTCTTAAGGCTTAATAAGGCCAAAATAATATATGGGAACAACTCCCGAAGAAAACGGATCCTTAAAATGGATTAGAACCACAAACGAACCTTAAAGCGCGTTTTTCGAGGAAACCGGGAAAACGCGACTTTTAAGCGGGTTAAATAGACCCATAATAATTTTGGTCAATCAGATATTCATTATTAAATATTAATGAAGGGCTAGAACCAATAAAATTAATTAAACGAGATAATTCCGAAAAACGGGTTCCGGTGAGTGAATAGTGTAAAAACTAGAAACTTGTGGGGTGTAAATTGTAATAAGAGAAAAATATCCCCTCCATTGGTAATTAAAAATCAGAATCAATTGTGGGAGTGTAGTGGCGACGATTCACTCAGCCACCCCCTCTCCTTAATTGTCTATTAGACATAAAAAGACAAAACAATAAAGAGTAAAATAAGAAAAAGTAAAAAGCAACAGTACATTACCTTACTCTCTGATTCTCTCACCTCTATTTCTCTGGCTCCCTCACGTTTTTTTCCCCACTCCAGTCTTCTTCTTCCTCCCTTGCCTGGTATGGCGATTTGGAAAAACTTCAAAAACAGCTCCATTCTCTTCCATATTTGAAAACCCAAATCACCTCCAAATCCAACAAAAACTATACCGTTGAATTCCCCTTGCTTTGGAGATCGCTTTCCATCTTTCAAAAATTGAAAATCTCCAACTTCATTTCCATGGGTGTGACCGTTTTTGGAGCTTGAAGGTGGCCATTTGGAGCTCCATCTTCTTCTTGTTGTTCTAAGGTAAGAAAATGACTCAAAGCCCTCCTTTTTCAGCTTTTCCCCTGTAAAACCAAAAACCAACGTTGAACTCCCATTGTTGCTTGTTCAGCCGGTTTGGCATTTCAAAAGGGGAGCTGAAGCATTGTCATTTTTCTATCCAAAACTCCATTAGAAGCTCAAGGTAAGAATTCGTAAGAGTTCTAAGTGTTTCTACACAAGTTAGGGTTTAATGCTACATTAGAAATTTTACTAGCTTTTGTGTGTGTATTCCTTGGAACATGGCTGTAGCTTGGCCTAACTAAAAATCAAGAAAACAAAGAAACAAGAGCAAAGGAGGAAAGAGGAGCAAGAAAGGAGAAGGAGAGAAAGGGAAAGAATCAAGAAACTTAAGGTAAGGAAATGCCTCTATATAGATTTCTATTGTTACATAGAAATGGGTATATTATTGTAGCAATGTTTAAGCTACTGTAACCGTAGGGGAGTAATGGGGTATATTAATGTGGATTGTATTGGTAGTTTGAAGCTTATGGAAACAAGTGAACAAAATGCTAAATGTGAGTATTAAGTTGGCAGTAAGTGTTAGAAGTTTGTGTGTATATTGATATTGAATATGTTGAGCAGGTTGTAAACTGTGTTGAATGAGAAAATTAATGTGGTGAGCATACTTAGGAATGTAAGGAACCTCTGCCAAATTTTGGTTAGGAGTTAAGAGACTTAAGTGTTGTTGCAGAGGAAAGAACATGGATATGTTCAGAGAAGAGATTGTGTGGTTATTACCTTGGTTTGTATTTAGGAGGAAGAGATGTGGTTGAGTAGAACTTGAATGGAGCAATGCAAGTTGTTTAACTAAGTTGTGCTAGGTGAAGAACCATGTAGCTACGTGGGAAGAAGAGAGGAAAGATCTGTAACCTGTAACAAAGGAAACCAACAGTGAAAAATATGTTAAGTTAACAGAGGAGTATAGTGGTTGGATTAAGAAGTTTTAGTGTGCCTAAATGGTGTAACAACATGCTAGATAACATGTGGAAAGGTTAGGAAATGATTAGAGGTGAATTAGGGGTTGAAAACTGTCCAAAAACTGTAAATTTTGACAGTTCCAGAGGTGGTCCGGGTTAGCAAATCGGTACGCAAACCCGGACCATAGCAAAAACACGGCAGAAAGACTTCCCAGGGGGTGGTCCGGGTTTGTAAACCCAGACACAAACCCGGACCACATGTAAAAATGGCCAGAACGTGATTTCAGTGTCTGGTCCGGGTTTGTAGACCCGGACACAAACCCGGACCATACTAAATTTGCAACAGAATGTGTTTTAAAGGTGGCTAATGATGGGGAAGTGAATGATATTGGTTTTAGGTGTTGTTAAGGCCTTGTTTGGTGATATTTAAAGGCCCTAAGAAGTGTAAACAAGTTTGAGGAATCATTAAGAAAGTTGTAAGTTTAAGAACATTAAGTTAAACCGAAACAATGGGATAACGGGGTAAGTGTGGGAGTAGTAATTATGTATGCGTTGTAATACTTAGTATTAATTGAACCATTTGGCATGTAGTCATTGGTTCGAGACTAGGACTCGAGGAACAAGTAAGGACTAAGGAACAAGGAGACACCCGGTAAAGTAAATTTCAGTAAAAGGTATGATTTCTTCATGCCCTGTATCCTAATCTGGTTACCCCGATTTGTGTGCTTATTTGACCACCTAAATAAGATAAAAGCATGAATCAGACTATATTGCACTTACTTGTGCTTGTTTACATTGTTCAAGATATTTGTCTTGAACAATAGTTTGTATAGTTCATGAAATATATGAATGATAATGAAGTGTAATCGTATCCCGTAGTGTACTTGTATATTGTATTGTATTTTGTATGGATGTGTATATGCATAATGTATTTGTGTATGTGGTTGAATGAATGACTTCTACTAATTCCTAACTACCTAACTCCTAACTTAAGTGAGTAAATTGGAATGAGTAGAAGTCCGATATAGCTTCGGCCACGCGTGAGGATGAGGAGACACAAGAGGTTGGATCCGATTCCTGACTCTTAAACTGGTCCGCGGCCCAAACCCCTTAAATGGGTAGCATCCCGGATTGGTGAGTCAAGTAAATCCCGGTGGTGGGACGGAGTAGTCCCCGGGCCGGAGGTCCCGACGACTTAACATGAGTAAGAGTAAGAGTAAGTAAGTATGTATGAGTATGAGTATGATTATGTATGCGTATGTATGAAGTAACGAGTAAAAGAGTAATCTCCACCCGATTAACCCGGGTGGACCAATGAAGCTAACAAGTATTGTATATTGTGTATGGAATGTGTATGTGTACTTCGGAAAAAGGTAAGTATGTATTGGATGGGTTATGTTGTACTTCTTGTATGTAATGAAGTGTATGTATGTGTGTATGTCTTGCGTAATGTATTGTAATATTGTGTATAAGAGCATGTATGCATGTATGTTTGAATGAAAATGAACTGCATGTATTCGACCAAGTGATCGGCGTACCCTCACTAGTACGCGGGGTATGCGGTTATCATGCGCAGCGAAAGCTGACCCCCTAGGGGGAACGTTTTTAGTGTGGAGATACCGAAGCGGATGTGGTCAAGGTAAGAGACCGGAGGCACACCCTTGTATTTAGAGGCAAGTAGCTTGTGATGAGCGGGTAGTAAGTAGTCTCTTAGTGAGTACGTATGAACTTGGAAGAGGTAGTATAATTGTATAAGGATCCTAGTAGACTCGGTTAAGCATATTGTATTGTATGGATTATGGAGGAGTAAGTATGAATGGAGCATTGTTGTATTTGATTGATGAATGGAGTATGTATTGTAGATGTGTAGTACTCGGGATTCCGGTCCATCAGACCGATGCTGTACGTAGAAGTAGTAGCCTTGTTAGTCACGTGGGTGACTAACGGCATTGTATCACCCATTGTATGTAAGCATATTTCCGCTGCGTGTATCTGATATGTAAGGAGATTGGACGGTAAGCACTGTACTAATGGTAGGGGTGTTACAAAAAGTGGTATCAGAGCGATACTTCGCTCTGATGACTGGAAATACCGAGTTAGGATTTCGAAGGTTAGGGCTAAGGGCTGAGTGTTAGCATTAGAGATATGCTAGTCAGGAACTCCCGGTGAGTACCGGATACCTACAATACCAGTCCCGCCCACCGCATCCCCACTATATAACTTGGCAAAGGACGCCAGAGAGAGGAAAAGTCCTCTCATTCTCGGGAAAACCCGATCTGGCAGTTGTGAAGTCACCATACGGTAAACAAGAACCGACACGTAGTAGATTCCAAGAACTGGAAGTCCCGGAGATGGATCCCGGTTGAACCACAACACCCACACTTAATAGCGGTAGGATGAGCACTCCAACCACGAGGAGGCTGCAACTTACAACAGCATGGGGCGACGTGCTTAGCAGTCGCGAAACCTAGCTAGTCAACCAGCAGCAGGAAAGAAGCACTAACCGTGCAACGGAATGAAAAAAGGAGCAGTAACGGAACCCGAGACACAAGTCTACGGGATAGTAAAACTTGAATAATACCACCAACGGTATGCTAGCTGACTAAGGACATAGTCGGAAGCGGTTAACTCCAAAACTACGACGCCATTAAGGTTGCAATGCCTCGATTAAGATGTCGCCATTCCAAGCTCTATACGGTAGACCTTGCCGTACACCCTTGTGTTGGGATGAGTCGAGTGAAGCGGTCATCATAGGACCGGAGTACCTTGAGCAAGTACAAACTGAAGTCCAGCAGATTCAAGCCAATATGAAGGCAGCCCAAGATAGACAGAAATCCTATGCGGATGTGCGACGACGCGACCTTGAGTTGGCCGTGGGTGACCAATGTTCTTCGCCGTTCACCTATGAAGGGTGGGCCTGCCGATTGTGACAGAAGGGCAAGTTGAGCCCAAATTTTGTAGGGTCGTATCTATCACCGAAGTTGGAGCTGTAGCCCAGGTTAGCACTACCTGAGGACTTGAGACGTGTCCATGATGTATTTCATGTGTCACAACTCAAGAAGTATATTGTCGATCCTTCTCATGTCCTAGAGCCCGAGAGACTTTCCATTGAGCCGACAATGAGATACGTTGAAACCCCGGTGAGAATCCTGGATAGGAAGACCAGAGACACTCGCCATAAGTCGATACGAATGGTGAAGGTCCTATGGTCTAACCATGATGTCGAAGAAGCAACATGGGAGTTGGAAGATGCCATGAAGGAAAAGTACCCACAGTTGTTCATAGACTATGTAGTCTAGTATTTAGTAATACGGGTACGAGGCGTACCCCTTTTAAGGGGGGTAGAGCCTTTTTGCTTTTGCATTGCTTCGGGGTGAGCATTGCATAGTGTGTAGGTATAGTAATAGATTTTTGTATGGCACATGTAGTGCAAGTGAATTTGGTATGTGTAGGTATGTATGTGTAATGTGTATCATGAGTTGCAGTGGTGTATTGTGTAATGGGAATGTGATGGTATGTATGGAAATGGTGTATGGTGTATGTGAATTCGTATTGTGCTTGGATTGTGTATGTTTGCAATGTGGAAGGAAGTAAACACCTCACAGGTGGTAGTAAGACACATTATGGCAATTGGTTTGCCTAATGAGTAGAATTATTAAACTATTAACCTTGAGCAACTTTGAGGGCAAAGTTTCTTAAGGGGGGTAGATTGAAATACCCCGTAATTAAAAATAGTGATCAATTAGGCTAATAAGTAATTTGGAAGCTTAATTATGCATAAATAATCATGGGGGAACGAATCCTAAAGAAAACGGATCCTTAAAACGGATTAAAAACACTAACGAACCTTAAAGCGTGTTTTTCGAGGGAACCGGGAAAACGAGACTTTAAGCGAGTCAAATAGGACTCGTAACAATTTTGGTCAACTAAATAATCATTAATAAATATTAGTGAAGCTTTACAACCAATAAAATCAATAAAACGAGAAAATAGTAAAAACTGTCAAGAACGGGAAGTTGTGGGGTAGAAACATAAATAACCAAAACTTATGTGTCCACTTTTAAAATAAAAAGTAAAGCTTGTGTGTGTGCTGGTGCCAGCCGATCCCACCTCCCTCTCTCACACACTCACTTACTCCCTCTTATTTACAAAACAACAAAAACAATAAAGTAAAACACTCACCTTACTTTACTCACTCACCACTCTCTCTCCTACTCTATTCTCTTCACTCACGTAAACCCCACTCCCTTACTCTCTGATTTCTTTCTTCCTTCTCCAATCGATAGCCATGGAAGCTTGAGCAAACTCATAAAACTCCATCTTCTCTCATCTTGTTAAGTGCTTAAACTTCCTCCAAAAATTACAAAAATACTACCATTGTCTTTCTCTCATCAAGGGGAACATTTCCATCTTTCCAAAATTCGAAAACAAGAACTTTCACCTCCATGGGTATTCTTGTTTTGGAGCTTCAAGATCACCATTAGAAGGCCCTCCTTCACCTCTTTCGTTTAAGGTAAAAAGAAATCGAAAAACATTACTTTTTCTTGCTCTTATTCTCAAAATAGAGATTTCTAAGTGTTGAACCCCCATCCTTCTTGTTCCAGCCGATTTTGGCATTGTTGGAGGAGTAGAAATATTGTCCTTGTGCTACTCTAAGCTTCATCTACTTCCTTGGAAGGTAATATATTTCTAAACCCTAAAACTTACATTAAAAGCTTAAATAATAATTAGGGTTAGTTTTTAGTATTGAAGTATGTATATGTATGGGCTGTAGTGTTAGAGAATTGAAATTACAAAACCGGTGAGAAGAGGAAGGAAAGAGAGAAGGAAGATGCAAGAAGAAGAAAAGAAACTAGAAGAAGAAACAAGGTAAGAGTACTCACTTGTGTAGTCTTGTATGTACTTATGTAACCGATTTTAAAAGAGAAGCATTGGTATTGTAAAATGGTAATGAACAATAATGTAATGTGAAAGGAGAATTGAATTATGTTCAAGCTTTAGAAGATATGTAAAACTTGTGGAAACCTAGTTGGGATTGGGATAATGTGTGCAGGAATTTCTAAGTGTGTTTTAGTGTGGTATTTGTGTATGAGAGTTTGTATAATGGTGATTGATGGAAACAGGTGAGATGGATGAAAATGTGTGTGAAAACAATGTGGTGAGAGTGTATAAATATAGGGGAGTCTATGGCGAAATTTGCCTAGGAATAGAACACCTAATGAACTAGAAACTAGGTGAAATTTTTATGTTGTAACAGATTTTAATTGAGTTAGTTTAGTGGGTAAATTAGGAGAGGTGAGTAATGCATTAGCAACTCTAGAAATGACATTAGAAGAGGGAGATGTAGATGGAGAGAGTAAGTGTCAAAATCTGTAGCGAATGCAACTAGGAAAGACCTAGTGTAAGTGCTGAAATGAATTTAGAAACAAGTGTGTAAATTGGTATAGAAGTATGTAAAGAGTTAATAAATGAACTAAGGTGTATTAGGAGGTTTAATTAGTGTTAAAACACGTGGGAGTAAGTATAGGAACAATGAGGAAGTAATGGGTAAGAAGAGGGACTGAAAACAGAAATAAAAATGCAAGTACTGGACTGGACCGACCTTGGGACCGGACTTGCAAGGTCGGTCGAGCCCAGATTTACAAAGGACGGAAGGCTTCTGGAATGGACCAACCTTGGGGACCGAACTTGCAAGGTCGGTCGGCCAGAAAATTTCCTTCATAAAACCTTCTGGAATGGACCGACCTTGGGGATCGGACTTGCAAGGTCGGTCGGCCTAAAATTCGCCTGTAATGTGACTTACTGGAATGGACCGACCTTGGGACCGGACATGCAAGGTCGGTCGACTCCAGAATTTCGAAACCATAACTCACTGGAATGGACCAACCTTGGGACCGGACTTGGCAAGGTCGGTCGGCCCTGTAATTTTCCAGCGTAGTACCTTACTGACTTCGACCGACCTTGGGTCCGACCCTGGGTAAGGTCGGTCGAGTCATACAAAAAAAATGTAATTAAATAATAATATATATATATATATATATATATATATATATATGTATACCCACATATATATGTGTACATATATATATAAGAACACCATTGTTAAGTAAGGAAGTAAACTTAAAGTAATGAGTAGCAAGTAAACCATTTGTAAGTATAAGAATTGTAAGATTTAGTAAGTATGGCTTAGGAAACGTAGGAGTAATCGAATTAAGTTAATGATAGTTAGATTAATCACTCAATTGTATGTATATCATAGGACTTGATTTGTGAGCACCGAAGGAAAGTTGGGATACAAGTACAACGGTGAACGGTATGAATTCTTCATGCCCCGTATGCTATCTTGGTTACTCTGATTTGTGTGTTGTGTGCTAATTGATCCCCAAATAAGATAAATGCACGAATCGGAGTTATTATGCATACTTGTGGATGTGTAGTGTTGTATGTTTTGAATATTTTCTTTAAATCTTAGTTTGTATAATTCATGAAATGTATGGGTGAATATGAGTGTGTGAATGTATGATATATTGTACTGTGACTAAATATCATTTACGATTGGACTTCTAACTGATTCCTAACTAGCTAACCAATCTAACTTAAATTGGTAATTAAATTAGAATGAGTAGAAGTCCGATATAGTTTCAGCCATGCGTGAGGATGCGGAGACACAAGAGGTTGGATCCAAGTCCTGACTCTTAAACTGGTCCGCAGCCCAAATCCCTTAAATGGGTAGCATCCCGGATTGGTGAGTCAAGTAAATCCCGGTGGTGGGACGGTGTAGTCCCCGGGCCGGAGGTCATACCGACTTAACATGAGTATGAGTAAGTAAGTAAGAATGAGTAAGCGAGTAAATGAAAGTAAGTAAGTAAAGTAAGAGCAAGTAATGTGTAATGAGTAAAAGAGTAATAAGCATTCCGATTAAGCCGGATGCACAATTTGGCTAACCTTGGGAAGGTAAGTAATGTGTATGTGATTGTATTGTTGTATGGATTGCGAATGGTATTGTGAATGAATATATGTTGTATGCAAGCATGTATGTATGTTAAAAATGAACCGCATGCCTATTTGACCTTAATTAGTCAGCGTGCCCTAGCTAGCACGCGGTATATATGGAGTTCATGCGCAGCTTTTGTTGAGCCTCTTGGGGCGATGTTTTTACTACACGCAGGTACAAGAGAAGGGTGAAGACTTGAAGAGATGTAGCTTTGTTTCTTTTTGTCTGTAAACAATGAATTATGAATGGTGTACTAAGTAGTACACGGCTGTAGATTTTTGTTAGCCGGTGTGCCATGGGGTACACCCTTTTGGATTGTGAAAGAATGATAGGATGGTGAATTGGTATAGATGAGTAGTTGTTTAAACTCATTCATTTTGGAAAATAGTGGGAGGATGTAATTGAACACACTTAAATACTCGGTAGTCCATTAATGTAAGCGAATGGTATTTTGTATTCAGTAAGCAATGTTTTAGTAGCTCGGTATACTATGATCATCAGACCGTCACTGTAAGTAGTTTAAGCCTAGCTAGCCGTATGGGCGGTTAGCGGCATTGTATCACCCGCCGTAGTAAGTAGTATTCCGCTGCGAGTAGCTTTGATTATTGGGATGATTGGACGGTAAGCATAGGATTAGTGGTAGGGGTGTTACAGTTATACATGCTGAGACATGTTGTGTGGTAGTTGAGTATAAGTTTATGACAGACCTAATGAGTTTGTAAGATTATATATATAAACATGACCTATATGATCTATGTGAAATACCCCAAACCTTGGTATGTTGTGTAAATGTTAAACTATGGTATTTAAAGGCTAAAAAGTGCCTTAGAAACATAAATGAACCATTTAAACTATGGTAAAACACAATAAAACACTAAGACACGGTTTGAGCAAAAACATGCTCTAAGCTTGGAGTGAACTTGGTTAGGACCCAAAGAGCCTACCAAGATTTGATAATATTTAATTATGACTTTATAAGGCTAATTAAGTCCTTAGGAAACTTTGGTAGACAATGAAACCAAACAAAACACAAACAAGTACCTTAAAGACAATAAGAGCAAAAATGTGCTCTAAGCTTGGGATAAATTTGTAAAAGACCTAATGGTCATACCTATACCTTATAAATATGTTAATGAACATATTAAATCAATTACCAAAGAAAACCAAGCTTGAAAACAAGTTAAAACACAAAATGTGCTTTAAGGAGTCTTAAAGCACGTTTTTGAAAAATTGTCTTGTAAATGAGTTTTGAATGGCTAAATGTCCATCATTACTCTTTAATTAACATGTGTACTATATAGTCACATTTAGAAGTCTATATCAATGGGAAATCAAAAATTTCACAACAATGTGCCTTGTTTTCATGAATAGTAACTTTTATAAGCTAGTTTGTAATATGTAATGTTATAAGTAATTAAATTGGTCAACAAAGACTATTATACCCTTCTAATAATAAGGGGGCCGGTTTTTGTAGTAATGAGTCACCAAACATGTTAACTTGTTAAGTAAATAAAGGTGACTCATAGGTTACTATTTGCTTTAAGTTATAAATATCTTCAAAAAGCAAAACCAATTTCATTTCTCTCATTCCTTTCTTCATTTCACACGGCTCCACTCTCTTCAACCTCTCTTCTTGCTGTTCTCTCACGTTAAAACAGCACCACCACCATGGAAGTCCATTTTTGATCCCTTGTAAAATCTTGCTCACTTATCCAAATCAAAAACAAACACCACCAATCTCTTCCTCTCATCAAGCTCTTCATTTCTATCTTCTCAAAACTTCAAGAGCCCCATTTCGGTGCCATGGAGTTCCACCATTGAAGGAGCTTGAGCTTATATTTTCACATATTATTGTTCTCCTTTGCTTCAAGGTAAGGAAACTCAAAGAAAATCCATGTTTCCTCCATGTTTTCATGTTGACCGAAAATCACCACTAAAGGTGTATTTACCTTGCTTTGTTTTAGCTTCATTTGAATCTTCCAAGGGCTAGGAGGAGTCCTCTCTTGATACTTATTCAAGCTCTCTTCCAATTCCAAGGTAAAACAATTACCCTAATGTGTTAAAACAATATATGTAACTAGGGTTTATAATGAGATGAAGCATAATGCTTGAATACTCAAACAACTAAACACCCCACCGGTTTTACAAGGAAACAAGAAAGAAGTTTGGGTGGAAAAGAGGTAAATATGCTATCTCAATGTGGTTTAAATGCCTTAGGAGGAATGAGCTTATAATGCTTGTTAAAACTACCTAAGGAGCTAATGGTAAAGGACTTAGAGAAAAGTTCTCAAGGAGACTAGTAAAAGGACTCATGTAATGTTGAGTGTATTTGCAGGTCAAAGGCATTAACTATGTGGGAAATTCAGTGTTTAAGGTTTATGCAATTTAAGGGCCTAAGAGCCATGTTATTTAAGGGCCTAAGTGCCAAGCAATTTAAGTTATGCACTATATTGCGATGTAGTGCTAAATGGGTGAAGTTTGTGTATAAAATGTGTTTGATGGGTTTTAGGTGTTCTTGAGTGCTTAATGGTGAAAACTATGAGCTTTGGAATGATGATGTGCTAAGAGAACCTATGGCAAAATTTGTAAAATGTATAAGGAGTTTTAAGTGCTTGAATGAACTTGGGTGAACTAGGAATTGTTAGGAATGGATACATTCTTCACTAAGGAAGAAAACATGTATTAAGGTGATTTAGAGTGATGCAAGGATTTAGGTGCTATCTTGGAAGTTCTAGGAATTCAAGGTGTGTTTTGAGAATGTATTTAAGTCTTGGAGAAGTTTGTTTAAGGTTTAGGTAATGTTGGTATCCAAGGAATAAATGATGTTTAGATAAGGTTGTGAGAAAGGAATTCAAGAAGTTGTGAAAAGAGGATTTGGTTAGTAAGAGGAGATGCTTGGGAGATGATGTTATGAAGGTGAAGAAGCATTTCAGTGTAGAGGTCATTTAAGGTGAAACACCACTTAGAAAACCAAAAGGAAATGTTACAAGTGTTAAGAGATTTGATAAGAAGATTGAGTAACAAGTTGGACCATGTTTTAAGGTGAATCAAAGTGATATTCTAGTATTAGAATATGCCTAAGTTCATGTATGAAGCTTGGGTAATTAAAGGATGAAGATAAGAGGTGAAACAAGACTTGGAAAATGAGGTTTTGGCCCGTCCGAACTACCGTCCGAACGTGGACGTTCGGACGTGCCTGTGTGCGCGTGAGTTTTCTGACCTTCGACTGATGTCCGAACTACCGTCCGAACATGGTAAGTTCGGACACACATAATTCATTCTCTGGTTTGGCTTCGAACGGGCGTCCGACTTGGGAAGTCCGGACGCAAGTTCGGACGTCCACCAATTTGCACCCTTAGAGTCTCGAACGGTGTCCGAACTTGAGAAGTCCGGACACAAGTTCGGACAAGGTGCTGTATGGACCAAAAACATTGTTTAAGGTATGGAAATGGTGTGTAATGATGGGGATTGATGGTCAATGATGTTATGAGGTTGTTAAGGACATGTTAGGTGAGTTTTAATGACACCTAAGTGGGTGAAAAGTTGTAATAAAATGTGAAAGTAAATCAAGTTAAAAATGCAGAGTTATGTAACTAAACTAACGGGGAAAAATTATAAGCATTAGACATTAAATAATCATGCAACCCCGATGTTAATAAACGTATATGTAATGTTATCAGTTGTTCGAGAATTGCTCGAGGAACATAAGTGGACGTGGTAAAGTGGACTCCGGTGACAGGTATGGTTTTCTTGCAACCTGTGTCCTACCGGATTACACCGGCTTGTATGCCAACATGTTTTACTGAGTGTTTGCCACCTTGTAAGATTAAAACATGTAATGAGTTTATAGTAATTCATTTATGTGGCGAATTTGGCCTCCGATACCATTTAACCTCAAATATGTGTTAAACCTTAGCTAACCAAATCTAGGAACACATGAGTGATCGGTATTCGGAGTTGACGGCCCAAACCTTGGGAACGTGCTAACCACGGCTATGTATGAGTTAGTTGGACATTGTTGTTGTATGCAAGTGTGTGTGAACCTCCCTTGTGTGCTTAACTCGGTTATGATACCGTATGGTGTGTGGATGTGGTAGGCTCCATAATGGATCTCTAACTACTTATTTATAAGTGTATATGTACTAATGGGGGGTGAGGAGTCCGGTTGTTCCGGCCACGCGTGTGATGGACGGGAGTCGATGTCATATCCGGTTCGGCTCTCTTGGTGTATGTATAGGTGGTATTCCAATTTGGTTTCTACCTTCCCTTAGCTTATCCAAAGCTAGTTACTGACTCACGTCGGGCCACAGGGGCATACGTATGTTATTTCGGTGTGCTTGGGATTACTACATCCGACACACCTTGGGTTTAAGTTAACCGTTCGATATAACTGGACGGTAACGAGGTTGGTAACGAGCTTAGCATGAGATTGGCAATAATCTCTAGGCTCACTATGTATACTAACTATGGTGGAAGGTTCCTTGTGTGAACCGATCTTATGGTGTTTTGTGTTGATATTGTGCTAGGCAATTTCCCTTGCTATGCTATGATATGTATACGTTAGGTGTTTAAAATGAATGCGATGTTATCATGTGTACGCCGAAACAAGAAAGGTTTAGTTATGTTTTGTTATGTGAGGAATGAGATATGTTGTAGGATATGGAGTGTGAGGATCATGGAAATGAATCCCAGTTGTGACAGGAGGCGTTTAAGGATAACCCGATTAATGGGTACGTGTCGTTCATTAAGGAAGTAGCTCCGTTTTTAGAGGAGAGCCACTCTAGGGTTAAAGGAATCATTGGATGATTTGTTAAGTGTGGATGTGTTGGATATATGTTGAGCCCTATTGTTGGGTGTATGCAAAGAGTTGTGTGTTTATGGTTTGTATGCATGAATTAAATATAATCAACTGCATGCTAAGACGACAATTAGTTGTGCGTGGCCCGGTAGCATGTGGGCTGCGGGATTACCATACCAGCAAAGGTGCTGAGCCCCTTGGGGGCCACCCTTTCTCTCCTTTTCTATTTCAGGTACAAGGAGCTGGAAGCCGTTCGAGAGTAGGACGGGGTAGATGTTATACATGGGTAGCCATTTAAATGGCGTAGGCATTGTAAGCGTAGTAAGACCGAAATTGTTATCGGCATTAGTTTGTAAATACTCGGTACAGTGGGAATGTATGTATATAATAAATATGGGAAATGGAATAAGGATTGTATTGTGTAGTTGCTCGGCAATCTAGTCCATCAGACCGATACAATGTACGTGTATTAGCCTTGTTAGCCACGTGGGTGGTTAACGGCGTGTAACACCATTGAATTAAGTAATGTGATGAGTTGAGATTTCCGCTGCAGTTTGATGTTAAGTGTACGGTGGTGGTTGGGGTGTTACAAAAAGTGGTATGAGAATAAACCGTGTATTCTAATGATATAAGGTGCAGGGAACTTTTGAAATACCCCAAACCTAGCTATGGTGTTTAGATGTTAAAACTAAGATAAAATAAGGCTAAAATATGCCTTAGAAACATTGGTAAACATTTTAAACCATAGAAAACACAAGAAAAAACCATAAAAGCAATTTAAGCAAAAACATGCTCTAAGCTTGGAGTAACTTTGATTAGCACCCAAATATCATTCTTGGACCTTAGTAACATGCTAACAGACATGCTAAATCAATTACCAAAGAAAACTAAGCTTAAAAACAAGTTAAAACACAAATTGTGCTTTAAGGACTCTTGAAGCACATTTTTGAAAAATTGTCTTAGTAGGAGGTTTTGAGTGGCTAAATGCCCATGACTACACCTTAATAAACTTTTGTACTACTTAGTATCACATTAGGAAGCCTACATCAATGGTAAACCAAAAATTTCACAAATTTGTGCACTAATTGTGAATAGTGATCAAATAGTGCCCAATTTAAGCTTTAGTCAACTTTGTCTAATTAGTTGGTCAACAAAGACCATAAATATCTTCATTAAGAAGAAGGGGGCAGGTTTTGAAGGTGATGACTCACCACGGACTTCAACAAAATCAAAAAAGAAGAGGGAAAAGTTAGTAAGGTACTATTTACCTTTTTAAGAAAAGATCTTACCATTAGTTGCCTCTCTCCTCTCTTCTTCATTCATTCCCTTCTCCACCGTTTTTCTTCATCTTCTTCCTCTCTAAGAAACCGTAAGAACCAGCCCATTCTTCCTCCACCTTGTATTTCTCACCAAATTATCATTTTAGCTCCAAATCAAAAACTAAGCATAGATTTCTCTTAGTTGGAGCAAGCCCTTTAGTTCTATCTTTTCAAAACTGGAAAAGCTAAAGTTTGGTGCCATGGAAAAACTCCATTGAAGGAGGAAAATTCAGTTTGAAGAGCTCTTTTGGTTCTCCATTCATTCAAGGTAAGGAAAGTGAAAGAAAAATCAACTTTCCACCATTTTTGATTATGGCCAAAAATCACCTTCTTATGGAGCTTTGTTTTACTACTTGAACTAGCTTGTTTTCATTCTCCAAGGACAAGTGGAGGTCCTCTTTGACTCATGAAATACCCCTAACCATTAAATAATTAAATAATGGGAATTAATATTTTATTTTGGGGATTTTGAAAACTTGAGAAAGCACATAAACACTTAGGCGTTAAAAATGCACCAAAACTCCTTAAGGTCAACAACGTGCGCTAAGCCGTACCTTAAGCTAACTATGATATATAAACTATAAAACTCATACCAAGTCAATTAAGGATCATTATATGACCTTTGAAACATAGGACCTCAGCCAGAACTGAGTAAAAATGCAAAAGGCCCGGGAGAGTCGACACACCTCCCTTAAGGCCCGAAAAGCCCCGGAAACACCCGGAAATGCTTTATAAGATGAAATAAATCATTACACTTCATTCCAAATGCACTATAACACTTTATTAAATATATAAGATGAAGCTCTCATGCCAAATTCTCAATTAAACGCAAAGTGCTCGGAGGAACCCTTGTGGGCCCCATAAAACGCCCGGGAATGCCCCGGAGAGGTGCTGAAGTGGCACGAACTCCTATATAATTCATTATTAGAGTTCCTACCATCATTATTCATCATTCTAAATATAATTCTCGCGCTACTTTTGCAAAAATAAATAAAGTGCTCGGGGGAATTTCTTAACGCCCCTGTTTTGGTCTAGCAGTGTCCCGGTAGTCCGGGAATTGTGTCATGAGTTGATATAACCCCATATAAAGCAATGTAACACCTTAATATATCATTATTGACCATAAACAATGTTTAATAACCCTTGGAACTCGTTTCGACAATTTATTTCCAAATATCCATAGAGCACAAAAACGCACTTTCGGGTGCCTTAAAAACGCGTTTTACGCAATTACCTTGAAGTTTTTGAAGAGTCACGAATTGGGAATCTAAAATGGGGATGGATTGACCATCTTAATCAAGCATAGACAGTGCTAAATAACAAGCACTAGTATGGCCAAAAATTTGGAAGAAAAGTACTATAATTTTAACCCGCGTTACCTTATATTAATGACATGAACTTTATGACTCATTCCCCCACATGATTGTATATTATATAGTCAGGATAATCCACTCCCAATCAGCTTGTCACCACCGTAGCATTTCATGTTACTTAATTAAACAAGAAAAACGGTGGCATTTGTATATAAACCGTTACTTATATGCTAATGTGACCAGATTTAAACCTCATAAATGTCATGAAACTTTATGAGTATCTTTCCACATGTTCATAGATTATTTAACAAGATAATACTTGTCCCAAATCACCACATGATTACCTAAAATCCTGCACAAAAACATAGTTTAGCTTTATAAAAGTAAGGAATTAACAAATCAAAAGTAGATCTAGGACTAAACATGTTTATTAGGACATACAAATGTCAAAGAAAGAGCTTCCTTCCAGCTCCCATGCGTGAACCTACAAGGAAAAGAAGAACCATTAGTCATTAAATAAGCAAAAAGAAATCCATTCTTATTTAACACTTACATTATTGCCTTGTCGTGCGCTTGCTCCTCCATAATTGCGAAAGCAACTGCTGTAGGAAGACTTTTGAAGCCTCAAAATCTGATACAAAATCATAAAGAAAATACCTCACCTATCATGCCTAATCATGTTGACAATTAACAACTCAAATTCCTTTCTTTCCTTCACATGGCTCACGGTAATCACCATCCTTTTCCCTCCATATGGCCGAAAATTTCTTGACTCTTGGAGACCTTGTGGTGAGCTAAAATTAAAGCAAAACATAAGAAAATATCTTACCTAACATGCTTAATCATGTTGATAATTTTATCAAAACAAATCTATTCCTTCTTTCTTTTACAAACTCACGACAATCAGCCTTGGCTCATTTCATTCCAAGCAGCCGAATGGGTAAGCTCCTCCTCTGTTCCTTTCTTCTTCTTCCTTTGAAGCTCTTAAGTCCATTAATGGAGTTTTAACTTCTACTTCATTTTTTGTGTTAATTTCCTAGCTTTCTTCTCAGCAAGTTTGAAGCAAACATCAACCTAATTCAAGAATTCGACTATCATTTATGCTCCAAGAAGTTGTCTTGAACCAACATTAAACCAAGGAGCATTCAAGGTTAACTTAAGGAATTTTTCATGCTTGAAAATCCTTAAGACATGCTATATATTTACCGAAAATTCCACTCTTCTAAGCATGATTTTTCTCATCAATTTCATGAAGGAAAATTGGTTCTCCATCCATCCTAGGAGCACCAAAAATTCAAGGTAAAATACCTAAGGTAAATCCTTGAAAACTACTTATAAATCTACTAAGATCTTTGTTAAGATCTAACTCCTAACCCCTTTCTTTATACATGAGAACCAATAATTGGAACATCAATTTCCATGAAGGAAGCTTGGGAAATTCAAGAGGAGTTCAAGTACTTAATCATCCTTTGATTAAAGAGTAAGTTATTAATTATCCTTATGTTTAAAGCTTTGTTTAATCTCATAAATTTTGTACAAAATTGTACACATCTCCAATTAATTAAGGCCGAAAATGTGAGTTATTTACAGAGAAAATGATTATAACACTTAAGTGAAATACCCCAAACCTAGTGATTATTTAAACACCTAAATGTGGTATATTAAGACTAAAAGAGAGTCTTAGAAACATTAGTAAGCATTTCAACAATAGAAAACAAGAAATGTGCTTTAAGGTCAATAAAGGCCAAATGTGCTCTAAGCTTGGGTTGAGCTTGGTTAAGACCTAATGAACTTACCAAGACCCTCATTTTATACTAATGAACATATTAAACCAATTACCAAAGAAAACCAGCTTCAAAACAAGTTAAAACAAAAGTGCTTTAAGGAGTCTTAAAGCACATTTTCAAAACATTGTCTTGTAAATGAGTTTTGAATGGCTAATTTCCATCATTACATTTAATTAACATGTGTACTATATAGTATCACATTGGAAGTCTATATCAAGGAAATCAAAAATTTCACTTCTAAGTGCCTTGTTTTTTATGAATAGTATTTTATAATAGTTTATAACATATGTTTGTATAAGTAATTAAATTGACAAAAGACTATAATACCCCTAGTACTATTGGGGGCCGTTTTCTTAAGTGTGGTGACTCACACTCTCTTGTTAACATATTAAGTGAATAAAGATAACTAATAAAGTACTTTTTACTTTATAACTACAAAATCTTCAAAAAGTAAGTTCACTTCATTTCTCCTTTCTTCCTTGCATTCACACGGTTCCATGCTCTCTTCACCTCTCTTCTTCATTCTCTTTCCACGGTACTAACCACACCACCACCATTAAACTCCCTTTGATCTCTTGTAAAATCTAGCTCACTTAACCAAATCAAAAACAAACACCAACACCACCATTCTCTAGTCTCATCATCAAGCTCTCTTCATCCTATCTTCTCAAAACTCAAGAGCCCCATTTCGGTGCATGGAGTCCACCATTGAAGGAGCTTGAGCTTGTATTTCTACTATTACTACTCTCCTTTGCTTCTAGTAAGAATCTCAAATAAAAACTTCATTTCCTCCATGGTTTTGTTGTTGACCAAAATACCATTGAAGTGCTCTTTATTGGCTTTGTTTTTAGCTTCATTTCCAACATTTCAAGGACTAAGTTGAGTCCTCTCTTGATAGATTACAAACTCTCTTCAAAGACCATGGTAAAACAACTACATTAATGTTTTTGAAACATTAAAAAAACTAGGGTTTACAATGAGTTTAAGCTTGGAGCGTGTATACTCATTTCAATGCTTGTATATTGTTTAGTAGTTGACAAGGAATCAAATAACCTTACCGGTTTTATAAGGAAACAGAAAGAAGTTGTGGAAAAGAGGTAAATACTAACCTAATGTAGTTTAATGCCTTAGGAGAAATGAGCTTATAATGCTTGTTAAAACTTAACCTAAAGAGCAAATGGTAAATGACCTAGTGAAATGTTCTCAAGGAGACTAGTAAAAGAACATATGTCTTGTTGTATGTATTTGCAGGTCAAAGGCATATATATTGTGGAAATTCAGTGTTTAAGAGTATGCACTTTAAGGGCCTAAGAGCCATGCATTTTAAGGGCCTAAGTGCCATGCAATTTAAATTATGCACTATATGCGATGTGGTGTAAATTTGGTGAAACTTTGTGTGAGAGTGTTCTTGGTGAATTAAGGTGTTCTTATGTACTTGATGGAGAAAAACAATGTGTTTTGGCTTAGTAATGTTTCTAGGAGAATCCATGTCAAAATTTAGGTAAGAAGCAAGAAGTTCTAAGTGTTTATATAAGGCTTGGTGAACTAGAAATGTTGGAAATGCTTAAGTATTTTACAAGAGGAGAAATAATGTCTTAAGGTGTTCTAGGTAAACAAAGGAACTTAGACATCAACTAGGATCTAAGTGGTAGAAATGATGCTTGGGAGATGATGTCAAATGAGGGGAAGCATTTTTGGGATAGTAGTTCATAGGTATGAAACACCACTTGAAAAACTAAGGAGGAAATAGCATAAGTGTTAGGAATTTTGGGAAGGAATGAGTAAAGGTTTAAGGAATTAGAAAATGAGTTTTATGAGTGTTTAAGGATGTCTTAAGGTGTGTTTGAAGTGCCCAAATGAGGTTAGGGTACTAGGATAATGGGGTGAAGTTGGAGTTAAATGAGAAATGGAAAACAAGGGTCTGGGCCAGACCGAACTTGCGACCGAACTTGCAAGGTCGGTCGAGCCCAGTTTACCCTGCGAGAATTGTCTTCTGGAATGGACGAAATACCCCAACCTAAGTATGCTAAGTAAACATCAAATTATGATGTAAGTAAGCTAGAATATGCCTTAGAAAGATTGGTAGACAATTTAAACCAAGGAAAACACAGAAAGTGCCTTAAGGGCAATCAGGGCAAAACGTGCTCTAAGCTTGGAGTGACTTTGATTAGCACCAAATACCATTATAAGACTTTAGTAATATGCTAATGGACATTTTAAATCAATTAGCAAAAAACCAAGCTGAAAAACAATTAAACAAAATGTGCTTTAAGAAGTCTTAAAGCACATTTTTGAGAAATTGTCTTAGAATTGAGTTTTGAGTGGCTAAATGTCCATCATACTCTTTAAAATCAACAGTGTACTAATTAGTATCACATTAGGAGGTCTAAATCAATGGAAATCAAAAAATAGAAATATGTGCACTAATTTGTGAATAGTGCCAAATAGTGACTAGCTTAGTCTTTAATTAACTTAGTTTAGTTAATTGGTCAATAAAGGCCAAACATGCCCTTATTTAATAAGGGGGCCGTTTTTTAGGGGGTGAGTCACCACATGAGTCACACAACTTAAGAAAAAAAGAGAATAAAGAAAGGTTACTATTTGCTTTAAGGTAAATATCTTACCTTTTACCTACCTTCTCTCCTCTCTCCATTCATTCTCTTCTTCCACGGTTTTCTTCATGCTCTTCATCCTCTCAAACCGAGAGAAACAAGCTCCATTGTTGCCTCACCTTGCCTTGTCTACAACTCACTCATTTTAGCTCCAAATCAAAACTAAACACATATTATTCTTAGTTAGCTTAAGCTCTAGCTTTCTATCTTTTCAAATCTTTCAAAGCTCAAGTTTGGTGCCATGAGAAAACTCCATTGATGGAGGAAAATCAAGTTTGAAGAGCTCATTAGCTTCTCCATTCTCTTAAGGTAAGAAAATGTAAGAAAACCAAGTTTCCATCACTTCCTTACATGGCCGAAAATTACTACTCATGGGGCCTTGTTTTTATGCCTTGTTCTAGCTTGATTATTCACCATGGACTAGTGGAGGTCCTATTTCATTCAATGCCAAAGTCTATCTTGAGACTTCAAAGGTAATCATCCACTTTTATGCCTTAGAACACATTTCTAACCTAGGGTTTCATTCCTTGAGGTTAGTGTATTGTTTAGTACTCATGTGAGTCATTGAATATTGGTTAGAACATTGGCAAAGGAAGTTTAAGTGGTGGCCGAGATCCATGCAAGAAGAAGGTCTAAGGAGGAGGTTAAGATAAGCTTGAGAAACAAGGTAAATTGCTTACCTAATGGTGGTTTAATTAAGGAATGAGTTTTATATGGGTACCAATGTAGCCTAGGGCTTACATTAGGTAATGGGTTGTATAACCTAGGAAAAAGAGTTTAAACGAGCTTGTGAACTTGTGACTAAGGAGCCAATGGGAATGTTAGTAATTTTAAGATGGATTTTAAGAGCATTATAATTACTATGAGATTGATGGGTGTATTTGCAGGTTGAAAGCTTTTATATGTGGGAAATTCAGTGTTTAAGTTTAAGTCATTTAAGGGCCTAAGAGCCATGTCATTTAAGAGCCTTAGTGCTATGCAATTTAAGATTATTGCAATATATTGAGTTTGTTGTGAATGAGTTGGTTTGGGTGATGAGATATGATGAGAAGAACTTGATGTGTGTGAGATGGTTGAATGAGGAAAAATAATGTGTTTGGGCATGATAATATACTAGAGGAGCTATGGCGAAATTTGAGTAGAAAATAAGTGTTTAGGTGATGGGTGAATTAATTGACCTAGGATTTACTAGGAGTCACTATGAGGAATTTGAGTGGAAATGAGTTAACTAAGGAATTCTTGAGGTTTAGAATGACCTAGAGATGTCTATGAGGAAATTAGAGTTTAGATGGGTGCATTGAACACACCAAAGTCATGGTATGAGGAATGGTAAGACTTGTGCAAATCTGGAGGAAATGATGTGTAATGCTTTGAGATGATTTAGGTATGAACTAAGAAAGAACAATGAGAGTTCGAGAAGTTTATAAGAGGTGGTGATGTTAGTGGTGGACTAGTAAGGTTTAGTTGAATGGTAATGTGTGGACTTGGGTGATGGAAGTGAAAATGGTAGGAGGATGTTGTAAGTCATCAAGGAAAATGACTAGAAACGTATAAGAGGGTATGATCATGAGAATGGTGAGTAAGTTGCATAAGAGAAGTGGAAATGTCTAAGGAGGGTTTGCATGGTTAAGGTAAATGAAGAACAATGTCAAGGTATTAAGATAATGGAAAGAAATGTATAAGCAAGCTTAAGAGTTTAAGAGTGATGAGTAACAAGTGAAAAGAAGAGAAATTGTGCATGGACATGCAAGATAACCTTGGAAGGTTTAACAAGCAAAGATGGAGTGCAATGATGTTAAGGAGGAGTTATATGGGTAGAAAAGAAACACTTTGGTTAGTTGAAGTTTTAGACAAAATGTACATGTTAGAAATATAAGGAATTAATTGACAAGTGTTAGGAATTTCTTACAAGAATTGAGCTAAAGGTTGGAATGATCTTTGGAGGTGATTTTCATGAGTTTGGGAGATGATAAAGGTGGGTTTAAGGGTCTAAATGATGTTAGAACACATTAGAAGGCTTAAGGAGAATTTGGTGAAGATTTAACAATTTTTGGACATGTTCTGGTGGCGTCCGACCCAGGGGTCCGACCCAAGTTTGGGTCGGACGGACCTCTGTTAAGCCGCCATAAGAGTTTCTGTAATGGTCCGACCCAGTTGGTGGGTCGGACGGTGGGTCGGACGGAGGGGTTTTAAAAGACGGGAGAGTCTCTGGAATGGACCGACCCAGTCGGTGGGTCGGACGGTGGGTCGGACGACCCTTAAGACTTAAAAAAAAAACCCTAAGAGAGTTTAGTGGTATTAATGGTACCCCATTAAGGGGGCAATGATGATTAGAGGTATAAAGACCTAAGGGGTTAAGTTAAGAATAAACTTAAAAGTTTAAGATTAAGTTTATAAGATTAAGTTGTAAGACTTAAGAGGTGTTAGGTTGGAATCATTAAGGGTTAAGTAAGTAAGTAAGTTGAATTGAGTTAGGTGATTAACAACCTAAAACTGAATGAATGTTTTAGGACTTGGAATTGGACTCCGGAAGAGATTAAGCAACCGAACGGCCAACGGTGAACGGTACAGTTCTTCTTGTGACCTGCTTGCTAACGAGGTGTCCCTCGGCATGTGTGCTATTTGTTTTTGTGTGCTCACTAAACAAGATAAAGCATGCAACCGGAATATTATGATTATTGTATTGTTGTGTGATGTTTGAAAACTAACACAACATATCGTGAGAACTTACTAACCAACGTTTAGTAAGGAATTGAGTGAGACTAAGGAATGCTCCCTAATATGGGTTGATATAAACCGAAAGAGGTTAACCAACAAACATGGTCTTGAGACTATTACTAACTGGAACTTGAGTGGGAAACCCGGGACCGATCTCCGGTCATGCATACTAAGGAAAGGGGGTCGGTATCTATAGCAGATTCGACTTCCGATTAAGG
Source organism: Limonium bicolor (assembly GCA_023374045.1). Classification (NCBI taxonomy): domain Eukaryota; kingdom Viridiplantae; phylum Streptophyta; class Magnoliopsida; order Caryophyllales; family Plumbaginaceae; genus Limonium; species Limonium bicolor. Next base: position 171,569,328 of record CM041781.1, read on the forward strand.
ACTAGTCCTCGGACTAGTAGCCTTGGGTCGGTTGGCCGGCTCGGCTACATTGGACATCCAGTCCAAGGTAGGTGGCTTTAAGATGGCGTGGGGGGATCAAGCCTACATCCCCAACAATTTAAGAATGTTGTTTATTGCCGGTAAGTGTCCTGCTGCTGGCTAGGGTTAACCAAGCCCTACAAAATAAACAACGAACTAAGGGCTAACCTGTTCCAATGAGAGAACGGTTGGCATACATAAGTAAGGTTAAGATAAGTTGCAACCATTCCTTTTTAAAGGATGGTTTGTATTATTAAGGATAAGATAAGCTACATCCACTCCTTATTAAAGGGTGGTTGTTTCTAAGATTAAGATAAGATTAAGATTGAGGTGAGATAAGGATGAACTAAGATTAAGAGGAAATATAACTTAAGGAGTTACACAATTAACTCTCTAATTGAGGGAACGCATTTAAGTCGTTCATTGTGTGTGAACTTTAATTGTTCATATTGGATTGTTGTTTACAGCATTTACTATTATGTTGTGCATCTAATCAACCTCCATGCTATCTAGACAATTAGTCGTCGTAGCCACGTTAGCTTGGGGGCCATGAGAGGATCGTACCAGCATTCGTGCTGACCCCCTTTGGGGGCTGTTTTTACTACACAGGTGAACATCAGGAGGCGGCCGTCGTGAGAGTAAGAAGGAGTACAAGTGTTAAGGGTTAAGTGTGGCCTACGAGTTGTGCATGTACACTCGTATGGCAATTGATTTAGTAAGATGTATAGGATGTGAGAGGATTGTAAGAAGATTATGTATTTGGTTAAGGTTGTAATGCACTATTGTTCGGTATATTCTGTAGTCAGACCGTGGCAAGGTCCTGGAGCGTAAAGAATTCCGCTGTGACATGTATATATATATATGCTGTTAAGTTGCGAGACCACATTTGGATTGAGTTGGGGTGTTACAAAAAGTGGTATCAGAGCGTAGTTACGCTCTGAAGACAAGAAATACCGAACTTAGGAGAATATTGAGGTTGAGATTGAGTTATGGGTTAAGGGTTAAGAGATAGAGTGAGAGGTGCGTTAGCTAGGACTTCCCGGTGTTTACCGGATATCCATAGTACCTAGACCCGCCCTCCACATCCCTAACCCTGAATATGTGGAACAAACGCCAGAGAGAAGAAAGCCTTCTCTTACTCGGGGGAACCCGATCTGGCAGTTAGCTAACAGTAAGCAATACGAGAAACATCTTGTTGCATAACAGTTAAGGAGAACTGGGAGATTTTTAATGGAGTGCATCGGCGAAACAGGCGCTACCAATGGAACCTTACCAGTAAAAGAACGGTAATTACCGGCAACATGGGTCGACATGCTACGCAGTCGAAATAACCCGCAATACCAATGATAAGGAAAGCACTACGGGTGCAATAGAAAGGAAAAGGGAAGCGACATGAGTACCGGACAGTGGTCCGAAGGAGCATAACAGCAGGATAATACCAAGCATGAGGATTGAGATTACTGGAAAGTCCAGTTAGAAACGGGAACTCCAAACCCCATATTACGAGGAAGGTTACAAGACCTGGCCGACATAATGCAGACGACGGTAGAAACTCATACAAATTGTATACCAAAATAGGACTACGATGTAGTGCCTAAAGGAGAATTATTACTTAATAACCACAACAAAATGTGTGGAGACAGGAGCGAGGATTAAGACATAAGAAAATATTAAGGGGTTCCCTCAGAAAGAGGAACGCCCTGATAAATGACAGTACTGTCAAACAACAAGGAAACTGCCGGATGGTTAGTTATCCAAAATAAGATATTATTGAAGGAGTCCCGAGGACTACCAATTACATGGAAATTAGAAAGAAGTATCGCTACCAACGTACCTTGTACCAATAGCCCATCCTGCATGGCGCACTTGCCATAGCAAGTGCTACCACGGTTAAGCTACACGGAAAGCCATCATGGCAAGATAGGAGAACGCTACAGTTGAAACGCATATTAATACCGGATTGTAAATCCACGAGAACAGAAAAATAAGACCTTGGAAAGGCCCGACGGCCTGACCATGATGAGATAAGGTAACACACCAGTCAGCCGGGAGCGGAACTTGGACATAATATTAGACCATATGGATGTTAGCAACAGTACAACGTACTACGACAACAACAACCGACGGTGCGGTAAGAACACCAAATCCGGATCTCAAAGAGGAACCTAAGAGATCGCTCAATAATTCGAGCAAAAACACTACGTAAGTAACAACATACACGGAATGTATCAAGAGATACAATAAAGGCAGTCGACAGAACGACTCCCAACAGGGATGGGATAAAACTCCCAGTTTGAACAATAAGAATACCAATAACAAACATTCTACAATGAAGATGTTGGGAAGCCCAGAAAGCAAAGATAAAGGAAATAAACTTAAGATATAACCTACCAAGGGTTAAGGACATACGAATCCCACGGAGGAAAGCTCAGAGGACTACCCCCACAGAGCGGGCATAGTCGAGCCGAACAAACTGATGAATGACAGCTAATATTGTTCGTCTAACTCATCAACACCCAAGTATGATTGATCATCAATGGGTGGCGTAGTCAACGGAAGTTGAACGAGGCGTTGAGATGGAAGTATAAGATGACAGGATGATATCCAACTTGGACACCGTAAGGCAAAAGCCTAATACCAACTTGTCCTTATTTGCTAAAAGACATAAGTCTAATAAAGCGACAGTATTGTCAAAGACACTAAGTAACCTCAGAATACCTAAATAAACTTCCATAGCAGGAAGCAGGATGCAACAACTTACCATGGAACCCAATACTACATTTAGTATGTAACCTAACGGTAGATAGTGTTCAAAGGATCAGAACCTATCAGGATGACCTACGGATGAGTAGGAATATAAGTAATGAACTGAAACACTAAGCACTAAGAGCCTACGAGCCAAGGATATTAACCACATCAGAGCCCGAGGCGCAATAAGTTATAAGAGAGCTTGTTTAAGCCACGAAGGAACTACAATTCATAGATATGAACGGTTACCAAACCTATAACTTAAATTGTGGAAAATATTGCCAGGGAAAAAGCACCGATGAGAATAATGAGATAGTACATTGGCAGGGGCGGAGAACGAACCATGCCTTTTAGGATGGGGATACCTCTCCTTGTTGTGAAGCCATGAGTGGGAATAAACCCCTCAAAAAGGGCTTTCACTTGTTAGAAATATAATATGATTTTATTAGAGAATGGAAACCGTAACTTTGAGATTACCTTAGAACATACCGAATACACTTGAGTAATAAGAAAGGCTGCAGAGACAGACCTCATATCCAATACCCAGGATTTAAGAATCAGTATTTGTCCGGGATAAACATGGTGAGTGCACAACATGGCACGTCAAGTGACCAATGCTCAGAAGAGCTTGTGATTCAGTGGATGACTTCTTCAGGAACCGGTTAAATTACATGGTAGATAACATCACTAAGGATGAAAGAAAGCGAGAGAAATTAGCCTACTTACGAATCTGAGATTGGAACAGAACACCTTCATATTAAGAATCAACTATTTTACAGCACGGTATGACAACCGCCATACACCGGAATGAGAGGACTCCCAGTGTGTTTACTCCAAGAAGGGATTGAGTATAAGGTAAGACATGAGAATAAGTGAATAAGAGGTTGCACCATTAATGGGCAACATGGTAAGGGCCAACTACCACGGTAGTAGTGGTCATGAGTACAATAGTTGGACAAGTGGATTAAGTCATGGTGCGCGGTAAAGCGACCGTTAGGTATGAGCCGTCAAATATTGACACAGAGGCAATGAGATTTATGAGTTAAGACCAATACAAGTAAGGAAATAAAATGATAGACGAACTGAGCATTGATGCCAGTAGTCTGGACCTAGTTAGGTAAGATTTCACAGGAAGCACACTACCCATTCCTCATGGAACTAGAAGTGCATTCCTAGTAGAACAAATATGAGAAACATGATAAGAGGCTCTACGGAAAGAGACCTCAATTACTAAGAGACCGAATCAGTACGGGATACAGAAAGAGCTAGAGCATACAGTACCAAGAACATAGTAAATGGATTTTCCTTGATTAAATCAAGAAGAACAATAAGTGTTATTACGGAACGATGAAAGAGGAGGTCAACAACAGAATACTTCATAATTAGCAATAGCTAAACGTGTGACGAACACTATGAGTTTACTAAAACGAGACGTGGGACGACTGCACCCCACAGGGGCTTGCAGGCCTGACACGCTCATTTATGAGTTAGTTGGGTAAGTAGTAATGTACCAGTAAGGTACCCCATGCATTTAGACGAATAGTGTAAGGAACACGGGAAGTAGTCAACTCCGTACCACAGACAACGACGCAAGATCACACAAGAGCAGCTACTACCACAAATAGTCGAAGAGAAGAATTCAGTTGAACCAGCAACACAGAGGAACCGGAGAACAAATAATTAAGGACTATGAAGTGCGAAGAGCACAGATTGTTAAGTACAAACATTGAACATGTCTTAAGATGTAAGAGATTAAACTGTAAAGCCCAATAAGCACTAAACAGTAGTTTCAGATTAAGAATCATCCTCAGACCAAGGGTCAGATGGAAAGAACGATTTAGACACTTGAGAAAACACTAAGAATACAGACATTAGATCTCCAGGAAGACTGGATAGACGAGCTACGACTCATCAAGGTCGTGTATGTATAAAGATAACACGTGACCATTGAGGGACCTTTAGTGCTAAACCATAGCACGCAGGGAAAGATATACAATACTGTAAAAGGATAAGCGAGACAGTTAAGCCTAAGACCATCAGAGTTGTGCAGCGGAAGCTAGCAGACCACTACCTTTGAGATTAGACCAAACTAAGTTAAGGAAACGGTATAAGTACCGTTAAGAATCCTCGATACAGAGACTAAGTCATTCCTGATCGAATTCTAAGTAAGATAGATGACATGGAAGCTAGAATGCTTGGTAAGAATTAGACATCTTGAACTTATGTTCAAAGATCATGTAATGTTGATTACGTGGGCGTAATCCATTTTAAGGGGGGTAGAGCGAAAACCGCTTAGCGTATGTTTGTGTACTGAGTACATAAACTACGGTGTGCATAGCACAAAATAATTTGAGAATATGTTTTACATAAACATTTTGAGATAAATTATGGTTATTGCACACAGAAGATGTGAATACCATACATATTAAGTACCTATCTTGTTAACTCCGGTGTGAGTACAAGTTAAGAGAATTAAGGAAGATGTTTAAGGAGACTTAAGGAATAAGGAATATATGAGGTATGAGTCGATATGAGACTATGTGTGAGATAAAAATAAGATAACATTATGAGATACAATTTGACATGAGCATGAGGAAGAAGATAGTAATGCTATGAGATATAAGATGGTGAGAATTGGTATGGGACAGTTATAGAACTTAGTAGGAATTTAAGTCTTGAGGTAATTACTAAGAGATGAATCGGGAATGTTTGATGGACTGAGTCCACACTTGGGAGATGTATTGATTATGATTAGGAAGAACTAAAAAGATAAAAAATTGGACATGAGTGAATTATTTGGATGTTTGAAAATGACATGGGAGGTGGAACTTGATTTTCTAGGGATCAAGGGAAACCGAACACAAATTGGAGTGGAAGGATAGTTCGACACTGATGCTGATCACATCAGGGTTGGATGATTCCTGAAACTCCCTACCAGTGGTCACAATTAAATCACACTATGGACAGAGGCCTTAGGATAAAATGAAATTGGATTTGATTGTATTTTTAATTAGAGGAATTATTCCTCACATGACCTCGTAAAAAGGATTACCTTTTTACTGAGTCTCACCCATGAAGTCGAGGACGCACGAGCCTTTGTCTTCGGACCGGTGACATGGGGAGAGCAGAGTGTTTTGTATTCTGGCCCATGGTGACGAGGACGAATGAGCCATTGTCTACGGACCGGTGACATGGGAGAATATGTTGGAAATTATGTGAATGTTTCAATCATCAAAAGAAACAAAAGAATTTTGAGTGCTATACATGCTTAAGCATGTTGTGTGATATTTAAGTATAAGAATATGGCGGATCTAATGATCCAATGAGATTAAGTATACATAAGTATGATCTATATGATCTAAGGAATGAGGTAAGACATGTATTCTAATAAGATAAGATGCATGGGAACTTTGGGGACAAAGTTCTTTTAAGGGGGGTAGATTGAAATACCCCAAACGTAAGTATGCTAAGTAAACATCAAATTATGATGTAGTAAGGCTAGAATATGCCTTAGAAAGATTGGTAGGCAATTTAAACCAAGGAAAACACAAGAAAGTGCCTTAAGGGCAATCAGGGCAAAAACGTGCTCTAAGCTTGGAGTGACTTTGATTAGCACCCAAATACCATTATAAGACTTTAGTAATATGCTAATGGACATTTTAAATCAATTAGCAAAGAAAACCAAGCTTGAAAACAAGTTAAAACACAAAATGTGCTTTAAGAAGTCTTAAAGCACATTTTTGAGAAATTGTCTTAGAATTGAGTTTTGAGTGGCTAAATGTCCATCATTACTCTTTAATCAACATGTGTACTAATTAGTATCACATTAGGAGGTCTAAATCAATGGGAAATCAAAAAATTCAGAAATATGTGCACTAATTTGTGAATAGTGCCAAATAGTGACTAGCTTAGTCTTTAATTAACTTAGTTTAGTTAATTGGAAAATAAAGGCCAAACATGCCCTTATTTAATAAGGGGGCCGGTTTTTAGGTGGTGAGTCACCACATGAGTCACACAACTTAAGAAAAGAAAAGAGAAATAAAGAAAGGTTACTATTTGCTTTAAGGTAAATATCTTACCTTTTAGCCTACCTTCTCTCCTCTTCTCCATTCATTCTCTTCTTCCACGGTTTTCTTCATGCTCTTCATCCTCTCAAACCGAGAGAACAAGCTCCATTGTTGCCTCACCTTGCCTTGTCTACAACTCACTCATTTTAGCTCCAAATCAAAAACTAAACACATATTATTCTTAGTTAGCTTAAGCTCTAGCTTTCTATCTTTTCAAATCTTTCAAAGCTCAAGTTTGGTGCCATGAGAAAACTCCATTGATGGAGGAAAATCAAGTTTGAAGAGCTCATTAGCTTCTCCATTCTCTTAAGGTAAAGAAAATGTAAGAAAAACCAAGTTTTCATCACTTCCTTACATGGCCGAAAATTACTACTCATGGGGCCTTGTTTTTATGCCTTGTTCTAGCTTGATTTTTTCACCATGGACTAGTGGAGGTCCTATTTCATTCAATGCCAAAGTCTATCTTGAGACTTCAAAGGTAATCATCCACTTTTATGCCTTAGAACACATTTCTAACCTAGGGTTTCATTCCTTGAGGTTAGTGTATTGTTTAGTACTCATGTGAGTCATTGAATATTGGTTAGAACATTGGCAAAGGAAGTTTAAGTGGTGGCCGAGATCCATGCAAGAAGAAGGTCTAAGGAGGAGGTTAAGATAAGCTTGAGAAAACAAGGTAAATTGCTTACCTAATGGTGGTTTAAGATTAAGGAATGAGTTTTATATGGGTACCAATGTAGCCTAGGGCTTACATTAGGTAATGGGTTGTATAACCTAGGAAAAAGAGTTTAAACGAGCTTGTGAACTTGTGACTAAGGAGCCAATGGGAACGAGTTAGTAATATAAGTTTAAGATGGATTTTAAGAGCATTATAATTACTATGAGATTGATGGGTGTATTTGCAGGTTGAAAGCTTTTATATGTGGGAAATTCAGTGTTTAAGTTTAAGTCATTTAAGGGCCTAAGAGCCATGTCATTTAAGAGCCTTAGTGCTATGCAATTTAAGATTATTGCAATATATTGAGTTTGTTGTGAATGAGTTGGTTTGGGTGATGAGATATGATGAGAAGAACTTGATTTGTGTGAGATGGTTGAATGAGGAAAAATAATGTGTTTGGGCATGATAATATACTAGAGGAGCTATGGCGAAATTTGAGTAGAAAATAAGTGTTTAGGTGATGGTGGTGAATTAATATGACCTAGGATTTACTAGGAGTCACTATGAGGAATTTGAGTGGAAATGAGTTAACTAAGGAATTCTTGAGGTTTAGAATGACCTAGAGATGTCTATGAGGAAATTAGAGTTTAGATGGGTGCATTGAACACACCAAAGTCATGGTATGAGGAATGGTAAGACTTGTGCAAATCTGGAGGAAATGATGTGTAATGCTTTGAGATGATTTAGGTATGAACTAAGAGAAGAACAATGAGAGTTCGAGAAGTTTATGTAAGAGGTGGTGATGTTAGTGGTGGACTAGTAAGGTTTAGTTGAATGGTAATGTGTGGACTTGGGTGATGGAAGTGAAAATGGTAGGAGGATGTTGTAAGTCATCAAGGAAAATGACTAGAAACGTATAAGAGGGTATGATCATGAGAATGGTGAGTAAGTTGCATAAGAGAAGTGGAAATGTCTAAGGAGGGTGTTGCATGGTTAAGGTAAATGAAGAACAATGTCAAGGTATTAAGATAATGGAAAGAAATGTATAAGCAAGCTTAAGAGTTTAAGAGTGATGAGTAACAAGTGAAAAGAAGAGAAATTGTGCATGGACATGCAAGATAACCTTGGAAGGTTTAACAAGCAAAGATGGAGTGCAATGATGTTAAGGAGGAGTTATATGGGTAGAAAAGAAACACTTTGGTTAGTTGAAGTTTTAGACAAAATGTACATGTTAGAAATATAAGGAATTAATTGACAAGTGTTAGGAATTTCTTACAAGAATTGAGCTAAAGGTTGGAATGATCTTTGGAGGTGATTTTCATGAGTTTGGAGGATGATTAAAGGTGGGTTTAAGGGTCTAAATGATGTTAGAACACATTAGAAGGCTTAAGGAGAAGTTTGGTGAAGATTTAACAATTTTTGGACATGTTCTGGTGGCGTCCGACCCAGGGGTCCGACCCAAGTTTGGGTCGGACGGACCTCTGTTAAGCCGCCATAAGAGTTTCTGTAATGGTCCGACCCAGTTGGTGGGTCGGACGGTGGGTCGACGGAGGGGTTTTAAAAGACGGGAGAGTCTCTGGAATGGACCGACCCAGTCGGTGGGTCGGATGGTGGGTCGGACGACCCTTAAGACTTAAAAAAAAACCCTAAGAGAGTTTAGTGGTATTAATGGTACCCCATTAAGGGGGGAATGATGATTAGAGGTATAAAGACCTAAGGGGTTAAGTTAAGAATAAACTTAAAAGTTTAAGATTAAGTTTGTAAGATTAAGTTGTAGACTTAAGAGGTGTTAGGTTGGAATCATTAAGGGTTAAGTAAGTTAAGTAAGATAAGTAAGTTGAATTGAGTTAAGTGATTAACAACCTAAACTGAATGAATGTTTTAGGACTTGGAATTGGACTCCGGAAGATATTAAGCAACCGAACGGCCAACGGTGAACGGTACAGTTCTTCTTGTGACCTGCTTGCTAACGAGGTGTCCCTCGCCTTGTGTGCTATTTGTTTTTGTGTGCTCACTAAACAAGATAAAGCATGCAACCGTAATATTATGATTATTGTATTGTTGTGTGATGTTTGAAAATTAACACAACATATCGTGAGAACTTACTAACCAACGTTTAGTAAGGAATTGAGTGAGACTAAGGAATGCTCCCTAATATGGGTTGATATAAACCAAAAGAGGTTAACCAACAAACATGGTCTTGAGACTATTACTAACTGGAACTTGAGTGAGGAAACCCGGGACCGATCTCCGGTCATGCATGCTAAGGAAAGGGGGTCGGTATCTATAGCATATTCGACTTCCGATTAAGGACTAGTCCTCGGACTAGTAGCCTTGGGTCGGTTGGCCGGCTCGGCTACATTGGACATCCAGTCCAAGGTAGGTGGCTTTAAGATGGCGTGGGGGGATCAAGCCTACATCCCCAACAATTTAAGAATGTTGTTTATTGCCGGTAAGTGTCCTGCTGCTGGCTAGGGTTAACTAAGCCCTACAAAAATAAACAACGAACTAAGGGCTAACCTGTTCCCAATGAGAGAACGGTTGGCATACATAAGGTAAGGTTAAGATAAGTTGCAACCATTCCTTTTTAAAGGATGGTTTGTATTATTAAGGATAAGATAAGCTACATCCACTCCTTATTAAAGGGTGGTTGTTTCTAAGATTAAGATAAGATTAAGATTGAGGTGAGATAAGGATGAACTAAGATTAAGAGGAAATATAACTTAAGGAGTTACACAATTAACTCTCTAATTGAGGGAACACATTTAAGTTGTTCATTGTGTGTGAACTTTAATTGTTCATATTGGATTGTTGTTTACAGCATTTACTATTATGTTGTGCATCTAATCAACCTCCATGCTAACGACAATTAGTCGTCGTAGCCACGTTAGCTTGGGGGCCATGAGAGGATCGTAACAGCATTCGTGCTGACCCCCTTTGGGGGCTGTTTTTACTACACAGGTGAACATCAGGAGGCGGCCGTCGCGAGAGTAAGAAGGAGTACAAGTGTTAAGGGTTAAGTGTGGCCTACGAGTTGTGCATGTACACTCGTATGGCAATTGAGTTAGTAAGATGTATAGGATGTGAGAGGATTGTAAGAAGATTATGTATTTGGTTAAGGTTGTAATGCACTATTGTTCGGTATATTCTGTAGTCAGACCGTGGCAAGGTCCCGGAGTGTAAAGAATTCCGCTGTGACATGTATATATATATGCTGTTAAGTTGCGAGACCACATTTGGATTGAGTTGGGGTGTTACAGGACCGACCTTGGGGACCGGACTTGCAAGGTCGGTCGGGCATGTATTTTGTGTACGGAATAAGTTTCTGGAATCGACCGAACCTGGGACCGGACTTGGCAAGTTCGGTCGGGCTGAATTTTCAAAGGGAAGAAACTCTCGGGAATGGACCGAACATGCGACCGAACTTACAAGGTCGGTCGGAGTAGAAAATTTTGACGGAAATATGTTCTGGAATGGACCGACCTTGTGCAAGGTCGGTCGGTAAGGTCGGTCGGACCAAAACTTGTAAAAAAAAAACAGAAAAGAATGTGACTTATGTAATTAACCCTAGGGGGTATAATGAAGGTAACCTAGGGTAAGTTAGACATAAAAACATGTCATACAATCATGTTAAACATTTAGTAAGTTTGAAGTTAAATAAATAATTAACCGACGTTATTAATTATGTATAGGAGTGACCTACGGAGGAAATCAATCGAGGCAAGGACCAAGGTATGGTTTTCTTGCAGTCTGTTGCCTACCGGTTTACACCGGCTTGTGTGTTGTTTGTTTTTCTGTGTGTTTATGACTTTGTAAGATTAAACCATGTAAAGAGTTTACAGTTGTTAAATATTATTATGTTGTTGAGTATGACTCTCTCTTCCCTTGTGTGTCTAACAAGACTTGACCTATTATTGTGATTTGTGTATTGAGTTCAATAATGAACCGCTAACAAGTACTAACGGGGGAAGTGAGGAGTCCGGTCTGTTCCGGCCACGCGTGTGAGTATGGGAGTCGATGTCATAACCGGTTCGATTCTCTTTGTATGTTATGGTTGTTTTCCAATTTGTTTTCCAACCTTCCCTTTAGCTTAACCAAGACTATTTTACTAACTCACGTCGGGCCACAGGGGCATACTATGTGTTATTTCGGTGGGCTTGGATCACTATATCCGAGGCACCTTGTTTAAGTTAACCGTTCAATCTCTAACAGGACGGTAACGAGTTATGTAACGAGCTTAGCATGAGCATGGCAACATTCTCTAGGCTCTCTATGGGGACTAACTGTGTTGGTTCTCTTCCTAAAAGGAATTGTTCTTGTGTGATGTATGTGATGTTGTGTACAATAACCATGTTATGATATATATGTATAAGTTGTGTGTTTTAAAATGAATGCCATGTCATCACGACAATTAGTTTGCGTGCATCCCGGTAGCCGATGGGCTGCGCGTTAACCATACCAGCCAAGGGTTGCTGACCCCCTCGGGGGCTCCATATTTCTTTTACTGCAGGATGAGGATCGAAGAAGCGGAATGGCTTTAGATTCTAGGATGCAGGTTTACTTTTGAATACTTTTGGATGTTGGGCCCGGGATGCGCCTGTGCTCCCGTGGCGTTATATATTTTGGTTGTTAACAGTTTACAGTGACAGTATACAGTAAAGGATGTAAGTAAACACTTGGTATTATGTTAATGTATATATGGTTATTAGTTCTATGCTCGGGAGTCTGATCATCAGACCGGTACACTTGTATTTATTCTGCCTTGTTAACCACGTGGGTGGTTGACGGCGTTGTAGCACCAATCGTTTAGTTACTGTTTAGTTGTTTAATTTCCGCTGCGATTTCAAGTAATGTTATGTACGTTGTAGGGGTGTTACAAAAAGTGGTATCAGAGCGAAGTATCGCTCTGATGACTAGAATACCGAGCTTAGGGATATACCGAGTTAGGAAACCTAACTACAGTTACCTAAGTGAACAGTTATGGAAAGGTTAACCACTAACTAAGTGTGGGAATACCTTATGGTCGGGAAAAACGTTACAATCGGTGGACCGATAAGTGTGCAAGCATATTGCTAATAAATGTTCATGTGAATTCAGATGGCAGGTAGACTGCGAGGTAGAGGCCGCGGAAGTGGTACTGGAGATATGGGTGACCAGGGCGAGAATACTACGGCTCAGGTTATGGCTGAGGCAGTAGCAGCCGCGTAGCCCAAATGGTACCCAACTTGTAGCTGCGATTCAGCTAGGGGCAAACGCCCGGAGTTCAAACCACCACCGCCACCGCCACGAGGACCAACTGGGTCAAGGCGTTGGCTGATTGAGGCCACCTATTTTAGTGGGGGGACGACCCTCGTAACTGGAGGCATACATCTCCGAAATGGAGACTGCCTTCGAGACCTTAGCAGACCTGAGGAGGTAAAGTTCGACTGGCCGCATATTACTTGAAGGGTTCGGCACAAAGCTAGTGGAAGTAGTACGGGAGGGTAGAGTGGCGGACCGACCTTTAAGTGGAGGGAGTACACGGCTATGCTGCGAGCCAAATACTACCCAATACACGTGCAGGAGGCCAAGCGCCTGGAGTGGACAATCTGAGGCAGGGGGATAGAGACGGTAGATGAGTACTACTCGCCTTATCGGACTTATCCACTGCGACCGGATCTGGGTTACTCAGACCGGATTCTTGTGAACCATTTCTACAATGGACTGAACTACCGCCTACGCTATGGCATGGGACCAACTGGATATACCACTTTGCAGGTAATGGGACTATAGTGTGATGTGAATAAGTGTGTACAATGTGTTAATGTGATGTGAATTTGTTTGGCAGGGCATAACTAACACCCTAAATATAGGAGTGCTACCATGCCGCTGCAATTGTGGAGATCACCGTCCGTCTGAGGGACGAGGAGAGTGCGCTCAAGCGCAAGGATATGAATGAGGGCCAAGGCACGCAAGGGCAATGGGGAGGAAAGAAGAAGAAGTCATACCCCCAGTCCCAGAAAGGTCAGCAACAGGGTGGCAAGGGCCAGACCCAGACCACCACTGCTGAGGAGCCTCTGCAGCTCACCTATGCGTATGCGGCCAAGCCCCTATGTTCTTACCCACCTAAGGGTAATTATCTAATCCTGTGTGATAAGTTGAAGTGTATGTTGATAAGTTGTGAAACAAGTATTGATTGTGTATTGTGATAGCAGCTAGCACGGGCTCTGGACCGGAGCGCCACTATTACTGCAAGTGGTGTAACGGAGACCACCCCGGTAAGGACTGCAAGGGTAATGATGTGCAGTGCCGATACTGCAAGAAGATGGGTCACCGCAACTATGAATGCTGGCAGAACCCAAACAGTAGAAACTACAGGCCCAAGGGGCAATGGAAGGGTAAGACCACTGCGACCACCGATGGCCCGAAGACGGCGAATCAGCCACCCCCAGATCAGAGGTACACAGAGTCCCAGAAGGGGAAGGGGTCGGGTCCAGCAAGGCCGCCTGAATGTGGTGGACCGGTCTGAGGCGCCAGGGCCCTCTTCTAGACCAGGTACCGCCTAAACTGTTGAATGTAATAAGTGTTTGCATACCGCATTCCATGCATGTGTGTTAGTGAGTTTAAGTAAACAACCATGTGAGTAAACAATTAAAGTATAGTGTGAAAGTCACCTAATTAGAGTACTCTAAACTTAAAGAAACCTTCAATATATGTTATCCAATCCCACCCACACCAAACCCTGAAGAAACCACCATCAACATCACCGACTTTCCAAAGGAGCAATGTCAGGTCATCCAACCAGGTATGGTACTCTTAAATGGATACCTGACACCGGAAGCACAAATCCATATCATCAGGCGATGCGACGAACTAGGAGCAAAACCAGGAGGTTTCTACACACCCGAATACCCGAACGGATCAAGAATGCAATTGAAGATGATGTGCATGGGTAAGGACTGGAACCCTTACACCAAGACATATCAGGAAGTGCGAGCTGAAGATGGAGCAACTGTACCAATTATACCTGAGGAGTTCCTTGCGGTCGTTAACCACGCCGTGGGAATTGCTCAACAAGTTGAAACGGATTCAATTCCAAATGTGAAAGCAGATCTATGCATTGTGAACTTCTACCAGAAAGGTGGACGGTTAGGTTTACACCAAGACAAGGATGAGTCACCCGAGTCCCTAAGTAAGGGAGTACCCGTGGTGTCTTGGTCCATTGGTGATATCACAGTGTTTGTGTATGGCGAGCAGAAGCGTGCTGATCTCGCGAAGAAGCTAGTGTTGAAGTCGGGAGATGTGTTAATCATGGGTGGGCAGTCAAGGATGCTATACCATGGCATCAGGAAGATCAAACTGAATACCACACCGTCGACAGTGATCAATGCCACACACATGAAACCCGGACGTTTGAACTTGACCTTTAGACAGTTTTAAGCCTTGTATAATTATGTGATATGTTGAACCAATGTATGTTAAGGATGTTGTAAGTGTTAATAATGGCGACAGTGTAAGCCAACGAATGTTGTAAAAAGAGTGTGTTAATGAATAAAGTGGAGTTGTTTGAAGCATATAAACCGTGTTGTTACCCAATACTTATTACTTTGCCAATGAATTAGGCTGTGCACTCGGAACGGGAGGTATACTGAGTGTCTGCAATGAGGCAGAAGCCGGCAAGAGCGGCACAATCCTCACCGGTACCTTTCCAGTCCATGGCGTGGACGCTTCGATCTTGTTCGACTCCGGAGCCTCACCACATTCATTTAACTATCTTTTGCGAAGAGGCTGGGGTTAGACGGTGATGAGATCCAGACTTCCAGTCCACTCGCCCCGTTCGAAAGAGCGACCAGATGTACCCGCTACCACCGGATTTGTCGTGAGAATCACATAGGTGACAGTTTCCGATCGACTTATAGAGTTTCGACGGACTTGGTTTTGATGTGATTGGTCGGGATGAACTGTTGGAGCGGTACAAGGGCAGAATCCTGTGTGCCGAGCATCGTCTGCTTCTTTGGAGTCCATCTGGGGTTACCATATCTTACCGCCAGAGGCCCAGGCCTTCGACTCAGATCATCACCGTCATGGCTATGTATCGTGAATTACGACGAGGGAGTGATGTATACCTCTGCTATGTCTAGGACATAGAGAGAGACCCAGAGTTTAGTCTTGATGTGCTGGTAGTGTCGGAGTTTCCTGATGTATTTCCTAAGGAACTGCCGGGCCGCCAGCACGGGATGTGGAGTTTGAGATTGATTTGGTTCCGGGCACCGGACCAATTGCGAAGGCGCCCAATCGTATGGCTCCAGCAGAAATGACTAAGCTCAAGGAGCAGCTGAGAGACCTACTCGTCAAGGGGTTCATCCGCCCTAGTGTTTCACCATGGGGAGCGCCGGTCCTCTTCGTGAAGAAGAAGGACGGTAGCCTCCGCCTGTGTATCGACTATCGAGAGCTGAATGCAGTTACGGTGAAGAACCGTTACCCTTTACCACGCATCGACGATCTATTTGATCAGTTGAGGGGAGCATCAGTATTCTCCAAGATAGACCTATGATCCGGATACCACCAGATTGCCATCCGTGACAGTGATATCGAAAAGACAGCATTCAGAACTAGGTGTGGGCATTATGAGTTCACAGTTATGCCGTTTGGCTTATCAAATGCACCAGCAAAGTTCATGGACTTAATGAACCACTTGTTCCAAGATCAGTTGGACAAGTCAGTGGTAGTCTTCATCGACGATATACTTGTATCACTCGAAATCGAGAGGTGAGCATGAAAGCCACCTGAGATGTGTTGCAAACTTGAGAGAGAATCAGTTGTATGCGAAATTTTCAAAGTGTGAATTTTGGTTGAACCAAGAATCCTTTCTTGGTCATGTGATTTCTGAGGCCGGGATCGCTGTTGATCCGGCAAAGATTGATGCTGTGCGCACCTGGCCTAGCCCGAAGACAGTTACCGACATCAGGAGCTTCCTCGGTCTGGCAGGTTATTATAGGAGGTTTGTAAAGGACTTCTCCAGTGTCTCGAAGCCGATGACTTCCTTAATGAAGAAGGATGCACCATTCGAGTGGACAGTCGACTGTGAGAGTTCTTTTAAGAGTCTCAAGGATGCTCTGACATCTGCACCGGTCCTAACATTACCAGACGGTCCAGATGGTTTTGAGGTCTATTGCGACGCATCAGGCAGAGGTATGGGTTGTGTGTTGATGCAACACGGGAAGGTCGTAGCTTACGCCTCCCGACAGCTGAAGAAGCATGAAGAGAACTACCCTACCCATGACTTAGAATTGGGGGCCATTGTCTTCGCACTGAAGATATGGCGACATCACTTGTATGGGGTAAGTGTGACGATTTATTCTGACCACAAGAGTTTAAAGTACTTGTTCACTCAGAAGGAGTTGAACATGTGACAAAGAAGGTGGGTTGAATTTCTGAATGATTATGACATTAATCTGCAATATAAGGAGGGTAAGGCAAATGTGGTAGCTGACGCACTGAGTCGCCGAGCACACTCTCTCCATTCGCTAGTCTCTCATTCTGGCTTGGTTGAAGAGGTGCGGAGTGCTCAGATGTCGGATCAGTACATGATGGAGAGACAAAGCTTGTTGATGGCACATTCGAGGGTCGAAGTACGACTTCAGACTCCACGATGATGACCTGATTAGGCTTAATGGCCGATTGTGTATACTGAGGAGTAGCGCTGAGTTGAAGGAGCGCATATTGAGTGAATCCCATTGTTCTACTACTTCGATTCACCCCGGAGCTTCAAAGATGTATAAAGGTATGAAAAGATATTTTTGGTGGACTGGAATGAAAAAGGATGTGAATGACTATGTGTTGAGGTGTCTCACTTGTCAGAAGGTCAAGTTTGAGCACCGACGGCCTGGTGGTATGGTACAGCCAATGCCAGTGCCTGAGTGGAAGTTCCATGACATATCTATGGACTTCGTAATAGGGCTTCCGCCTGCAAGGGGAGGTCTGAATATGATTTGGGTTGTTGTTGACCGACTGACCAAGGTGGCTCGATTCATACCGTTAAGGACACCTGGAAAGTGGCAAATTGGCAGAACTCTTCGACAGAGAAATTGTAAGGCATCATGGAGTACCGAAAAACAATTGTATCTGACAGAGATACTAGATTCTTATCGAGATATTGGAAGTCTACACGAGAAGCATTGGGTACCGAACTGAAATTGAGTACAGCGTTTCACCCACAGACCGATGGTCAGAGTGAGCGCACCATTCAGACACTGAGGATATGCTACGTGCATGTGCACTTGACTTTCAGACCAGCTGGATTGACAAGTTACATCTGATCGAGTTTAGCTACAACAACAGTTACCATGCTTCGATCAAGATGTCTCCCTTCCAGGCCTTGTACGGTAGACAATGCCGCACGCCGTTATGCTGGGATGAGTCGAGTGAGACGGTCATTATAGGACCAGAGTATCTGGAGCAAGTTCAGGCAGAAGTTCGCCAGATCCGGGCTAACATGAAAACAACTCAGGATAGACAGAAGTCGTACGCGGATGTGCGCAGACGCGACCTGGAGTTCGCCGTGGGCGATCAGGTGTTTTTGAGAGTATCCCCCATGAAGGGAGTGTTTCGTTTTGGCCAGAAAGGCAAGTTGAGCACGAAATATGTGGGGCCTTATGTTGTGACGGAGCGGATCGGCCCGGTAGCTTATAGACTTGATCTACCCGCCGAGCTGGGCAAGGTACATGATGTATTTCATGTGTCCCAGTTGAAGAAGTATATGTCTCATCCGTCTCATGTGCTTCAGCCTGAAAGGCTAAATTTAGAGCCGACCATGCGATCAGTGGAGACTCCGGTATGGATTCTGGATACTAAGACTCGAGACACTCGCCATAAGTCCGTGAGACTGGTGAAAGTTCTCTGGTCTAACCAGGACGTTGAGGAGGCCACTTGGGAGCTGGAAGATAAGATGAAGGCGAAGTACCCGCCATTGTTTACTTCTTAGTGTTTGTATGTATAGGGTACGGGGCGTACCCCTATTTAAGGGGGGTAGAGCCGTTTCGGTTATGTGTATGACATGTATTTGAATACATAGTCTGTGTTGTGTTGTTATGTTGCTACCCTGTTATGTTACAGACCGCTGAGTCTGAATGATGTTTTGTTGTTTGGACCGTGTGTCCGATGTAATGTAAAGATGTTGTTAATGTTGATATGGAAGTGTTGTTGATATGTGCTCCCGTGTTCTAATATTTAGGATATGTGGAAGTATGAACTTTGGGGACAAAGTTCTTTTAAGGGGGTAGATTGAAATACCCCAAACCTAGTGATGTTATTTAAACACCTAAATGTGGTATATTAAGACTAAAAAGAGTCTTAGAAACATTATTAAGCAATTTCAACAATAGAAAACAAGAAATGTGCTTTAAGGTCAATAAAGGCCAAAATGTGCTCCAAGCTTGGGTTGAGCTTGGTTAAGACCTAATGAACTTACCAAGACCTCATTTGTATACTAATGAACATATTAAACCAATTACCAAAGAAAACCAAGCTTGAAAACAAGTTAAAACACAAAATGTGCTTTAAGGAGTCTTAAAGCACATTTTCGAAAAATTGTCTTGTAAATGAGTTTTGAATGGCTAAATGTCCATCATTACTCTTTAATTAACATGTGTACTATATAGTATCACATTTGGAAGTCTATATCAATGGGAAATCAAAAATTTCACTTCTAAGTGCCTTGTTTTTATGAATAGTGATTTTAATAAGCTAGTTAGTAACATATGTTTGTATAAGTAATTAAATTGACAAATAAAGACTATAATACCCCTAAGTACTATTGGGGGCCGGTTTTCTTAAGTGTGGTGACTCACCACTCTCTTGTTAACATATTAAGTGAATAAAGATAACTAATTAAAGTACTTTTTACTTTATAACTACAAATATCTTCAAAAAGTAAGTTCACTTTCATTTCTCCTTTCTTCCTTGCATTCACACGGTTCCATGCTCTCTTCAACCTCTCTTCTTCATTCTCTTCCACGGTAATACCACACCACCACCATTAAACTCCATCTTTGATCTCTTGTAAAATCTAGCTCACTTAACCAAATCAAAAACAAACACCACCATTCTCTTAGTCTCATCAAGCTCTTCATTCCTATCTTCTCAAAACTTCAAGAGCCCCATTTCGGTGCCATGGAGTTCCACCATTGAAGGAGCTTGAGCTTGTATTTCTACATATTACTACTCTCTTTTGCTTCTAGGTAAGGAATCTCAAATAAAAACTTCATTTCCTCCATGTTTTGTTGTTGACCGAAAATACCCATTGAAGGTGCTCTTTATATGGCTTTGTTTTAGATTCATTCCAACCTTTCAAGGACTAGGTGGAGTCCTCTCTTGATAGATATTCAAACTCTCTTCAAAGACCAAGGTAAAACAACTACATTAATGTTTTTGAAACAATGTAAAAACTAGGGTTTACAATGAGTTTAAGCTTGGAGCTTGTATACTCATTTCAATGCTTGTATATTGTTTAGTAGTTGACAAGGAATCAAATACCTTACCGGTTTTATAAGGAAACAAGAAAGAAGTTGTGTGGAAAAGAGGTAAATATACTAACCTAATGTAGTTTAATGCCTTAGGAGAAATGAGCTTATAATGCTTGTTAAAACTACCTAAAGAGCAAATGGTAAATGACCTAGTGAAATGTTCTCAAGGAGACTAGTAAAAGAACATATGTCTTGTTGTATGTATTTGCAGGTCAAAGGCATATATATTGTGGAAATTCAGTGTTTAAGAGTTATGCACTTTAAGGGCCTAAGAGCCATGCATTTTAAGGGACTAAGTGCCATGCAATTTAAATTATGCACTATATTGTGATGTGGTGTAAATTTGGTGAAACTTTGTGTGTGAGAGTGTTCTTGGTGAATTAAGGTGTTCTTGTGTACTTGATGGAGAAAACAATGTGTTTTGGCTTAGTAATGTTCTAGGAGAATCCATGTCAAAATTTAGGTAAGAAGCAAGAAGTTCTAAGTGTTTATATAAGGCTTGGTGAACTAGAAATGTTGGAAATGCTTAAGTATTTTACAAGAGAAATAATGTCTTAAGGTGTTCTAGGTAAACAAAGGAACTTAGACATCAACTAGGATCTAAGTGGTGAGAAATGATGCTTGGGAGATGATGTTAAAATGAGGAGGAAGCATTTTTGAGATAGTAGTTATCATAGGTATGAAACACCACTTGAAAAACTAAGGAGGAAATAGCATAAGTGTTAGGAATTTTGGGAAGGAATGAGTAAAGGTTTAAGGAATTAGAAAATGAGTTTTATGAGTGTTTAAGGATGTCTTAAGGTGTGTTTGAAGTGCCCAAATGAGGTTAGGGTGTACTAGGATATATGGGGTGAAGTTTGGAGTTAAATGAGAAATGGAAAACAAGGGTCTGGGCCAGACCGAACTTGCGACCGAACTTGCAAGGTCGGTCGAGCCCAGTTTACCCTGCGAGAATTGTCTTCTGGAATGGACCGACCTTGGGGACCGGACTTGCAAGGTCGGTCGGGCATGTATTTTGTGTACGGATTAAGTTTCTGGAATCGACCGAACCTGGGACCGGACTTGGCAAGTTCGGTCGGGCTGAATTTTCAAAGGGAAGAAACTCTCGGGAATGGACCGAACATGCGGCCGAACTTACAAGGTCGGTCGGAGTAGAAAATTTTGACGGAAATATGTTCTGGAATGGACCGACCTTGTGCAAGGTCGGGCGGTAAGGTCGGTCCATTCCAGAAGACAATTCTCGCAGGGTAAACTGGGCTCGACCGACCTTGCAAGTTCGGTCGCAAGTTCGGTCTGGCCCAGACCCTTGTTTTCCATTTCTCATTTAACTCCAAACTTCACCCCATATATCCTAGTACACCTGAAATACCCCAAACCTTGATATGTGGTTTAAATATCAAACTATGGTATGTAAAGGCTAAAAAGTGCCTTGGAAACATCAGTGAACAATTTAAACCATAGTAAAATGCAATAAAGCACTAAGACACAGTTTGAGCAAAAACATGCTCTAAGCTATGAGTGAACTTGGTTAGGACCCAAAGAGCCTACCAAGACTTAATAATATTTAATTATGATTTTATAAGGCTAATCAAGTCTTCAGGAAACCTTGGTAGACAATAAAACCAAACAAAACACAAGAAAATACCTTAAAGTCAATATGAGCAAAAATGTGCTCTAAGCTTGGGATAAATTTGTATAAGACCTAATGGTCATATCTATACCTTATAAATATGTTAATGAACATATTAAATCAATTACCAAAGAAAACCAAGCTTGAAAACAAGTTAAAACACAAAATGTGCTTTAAGGAGTCTTAAAGCACGTTTTTGAAAAATTGTCTTGTAAATGAGTTTTGAATGGCTAAATGTCCATCATTACTCTTTAATTAACATGTGTACTATATAGTATCACATTTGGGTGGCTATATCAATGGGAAATCAAAAATTTCACTTCTATGTGCCTTGTTTTTGTGAATAGTAACTTTAATAAGCTAGTTTGTAACATA
Source organism: Limonium bicolor (assembly GCA_023374045.1). Lineage (NCBI taxonomy): Eukaryota > Viridiplantae > Streptophyta > Magnoliopsida > Caryophyllales > Plumbaginaceae > Limonium > Limonium bicolor. Next base: position 171,591,345 of record CM041781.1, read on the forward strand.
TGATGTTATAAGTAATTAAATTGGTCAACAAAGACTATTATACCCTTCTAAGTATATGGGGGCCGATTTTTATGAAGGTGAGTCACCACCATGTAAAAATCAATTAAGGAAAGGAAGGGTAGGAAGGTAAAAAGGAGAAAGTTACCTTATAATACAAATATCTTGTTAAAGCAGTTCTATCTTCATTTCTCCTTTCCTTCTTCATTTCACACGTCTCCAACCTCCCTTCTTGCTCTCTTTTACGAGCTGCTACAGCAACACCAACACCACCATTGTTTTCCATCTTTGACCACTTGTAACTCCTAGCTCCATGGTCCAAATTCAATTCCAAGACCACCATTCTTCTAGTTGGAGCAAGCTCTACACTTCTACCTTTTCAAATCTTCAAGAACTCAATTTCGGTGCCAAGGAGATTCACCATTGATGGAGCTTGAGCTCACCTTTGCACATATTATGTTCTCCTTTGCTTCTAGGTAAGGAATCTCAAAGAAAAATCAAGTTTCCTCTCCTTTTAGTACATGGCCGAAAATTCACCTCACCATGGTGTCTTTACCTTGCTTGTTTTAGCTTCATTTGAATCTTCCAAGGGCTTGGTGGAGTCCTCTCTTGATATATATTCAAGCTCTCTTTCCATTCCAAGGTAAAACAATCATTTTAATACCTTAAGATAATTATGTAAACCTAGGGTTTACAATGAGATGAAGCATAAAGCTTATATACTCATTTCAATGTTGGTATATTGTTTAGTAGTTGACAAGGAAAGATGCCTTACCGGTTTAAGAGGAAACAAGAAAGAAGTTTGAGTGGAAAAGAGGTAAATATGCTATCTCAATGTGGTATAATGCCTTAGGAGAAATGAGCTTATAATGCTTGCTAAAGCTACCTAAAGAGCAAATGGTGAATGACTTAGTAAGGTGTTCTCAAGGAGACTAGTAAAGGAACATATGTCTTGGTGTGTGTAATTGCAGGTCAAAGGCATTATTTATGTGGGAAATTCAGTGTTTAAGGTTTATGCAATTTAAGGGCCTAAGAGCCATGTTATTTAAGGGCCTAGGTGCCAAGCAATTTAAGTTATGCACTATATTGTGATGTAGTGCTAAATGTGTGAAGTTTGTGTATAAAAATGTGTTTGATGGATTTTAGGTGTTCTTGAATGAAATAAGGTAAAAACCTAAGTGTTTGGATGTGATTATATACAAGAGAAGCTATGGCAAAATTTGGAAAATGTATAAGAGGTTCTAAGTGTTTTAAGTGAGTTTCGGTGAACTAGGAAGTGTTAAAGGTGAACAAATGTTTTACTTGGGAAGAAAACATGTTTTAAGGTGATTTAGAGTGATGCAAGGATTTAGGTGCTATCTTGGAAGTTCTAGGAATTCAAGGGTGTTTTGAGAATGTATTTAAGTCTTGGAGAAGTTTGTTTAAGGTTAGGTAATGTTGGTATCCAAGGAATAAATGATGTTTAGATAAGGTTTTGATAAAGGAATTCAAGAAGTTGTGAAAAGAGGATTTACTTAGTAAGAGGAGATGCTTGGGAGATGATGTTAGGAAGGTGAGGAAGCATTTTAGTGTAGTGGTCATTTAAGGTGAAACACCACTTGGAAAACAAAAAGGAAATGTTACAAGTGTTAAGAGATTTGATAAGAAGATTGAATAACAAGTTGGACAATGTTTTAAGGTGAATCAAAGTGATATTCTAGTATTAGAATATGCCTAAGTTCATGTATGAAGCTTGGGTAGTCAATGGATGAAGAGAATAGATGAAACAAAGCTTGGAAAGTGAAGTTGTTGGCTGTCCGAACTACCGTCCGAATGTGGACGTTCGGACGTGCCTGTGTGCGCGTGAATATTCTGATCTTCGAACAGCGTCCGAACTACCGTCCGAACATGGGAAGTTCGGACACACCTATTTATTTCTCTGGTTTGGCCTCGAACAGCGTCCGAACTTGGGAAGTCCGGACGCAAGTTCGGACATTCACCAGTTTGCACCCATAGAGTCTCGAACGGTGTCCGAACTTGGGAAGTCCGGACACAAGTTCGGACAAGGCGCTGTATGGACCAAAAACATTGTTTAAGGTATGGAAATGATGTGTAATGATGGGATTGATGGTTAATGATGTTATGAGGTTGTTAAGGACTTGTTAGGTGAGTTTTAATGAAAATTAAGTGGGTGAAAAGTTGTAATAAAATGTGAAAGTAAAACAAGTTAAAAATGAAGTTATGTAACTAAGTTAACGGGGGGAAAGTTATAAGCATTAGACATTAAACAATCATGTTACCCCGAAGTTAATAAAAGTATATGTAATGTTATCAGTTGTTCGAGAATTGCTCGAGGAACATAAGTGGACGTCATAAAGTGGACTCCGGTGACAGGTATGGTTTTCTTGCAACCTGTGTCCTACCGGATTACACCGGCTTGTATGCCAATGTGTTTTTCTGTATGTTTGCCATGTTATAAGATAAATCATGAAACGAGTTTACAGTCGTTATTGTTGTTGTGTGTTTACGTGCCGATACCGGTAACCTCAAATGCGCTTGAAGGGCTAGTTAACCACTATTAGGTAAACGTAAGAGAACGGTATCTGGTGATAACGTTTCCGACCTAAGGAACGCTCTAACCACGGCTATGCGTGAGTTAGTTATGTAATGTTTGAGTGTGATGTTGGTGTGTGAATGTATGACTCTCCCTTCCCTTGTGTGTGTGTCTAACAAGACTTAACCCAATGTTGTGATTGTTTAACCAAGTTCAATGATGAACTTCTGACAAGTGCTAACGGGGGGAGTGAGGAGTCCGGTCTGTTCCGGCCACGCGTGTGAGTATGGGGGTCGTTGTCATAGCAGGTTCGATCCTCTCCGTATGTTATGGTTGTTTTCCAATTTGGTTCCCAACCTTCCCTTTAGCTTAACCAAGGCTATTACTGACTCACGTCGGGCCACAGGGGCATACTATGTTATGTTTGTTTCGGTGTGCTTGGATCACTATATCCGAGACACCTTGTGTTAAGTTATCCGTTAATTTAACGAGACGGTAACGAGTTATGTAACGAGCTTATCATGAGACTGGCAACATTCTCTAGGCTCACCAGTGTATTAACAATGTTTGGGTCGGTTCCTAAGAGAACCATTCCCGTTATGTTATGTGATGTTGTTGTAATGCAATTTCTATTGCGATGTTATTATGTGCACGTTGAAACGTGAAAGTGTTGTTATGTTTTGTTATGTGAGGAATGATATGTGTTGTAAGATATGGAGTGTGTGGATCATGGAAATGAATCCCAGTTTGTGATAAGAGGCGTTTAAAGATAACCCGATTTAAGGGTAAGTGTCGTCTATTAAGGTAGTAGCTCCATTAGAGGAGGAACACTCTAGGGATAATGAATACCATGAGTGACTTATCAAGTAAGGATGTATTATCCGTTTGTGAGCCCATAGGGGCGAAATGTTATGTGTTGTGTGTTTACAGTTGCATGCATGACTTAAATATAATTAATCGCATGCTAAGACGACAATTAGTTGTGCGTGGCCCGGTAGCATGTGGGCTGCGGGATTACCATACCAGCAAAGGTGCTGAGCCCCTTGGGGGCCACCCTTTCTCTTCCTTTCCTATTTCAGGTACAGAAGCTGGAAGCCGTTCGAGAGTAGGACGGGGTAGACATTGCATATGGGTAATCATTTAAGTGTATATATACAGTAGGTGTAGTAAGACGAAATTGTTGTCGGCATCAGTTTATAAATACTCGGTATAGTTGAAAGGTGTATGTTGTTGTTGTTGTTAATGGAAAGTGATAGTGATGTGTAGTCGCTCGGGAATTTAGCCCATCTGACCGGTACAGTGTATATGTATTAGCCTTGTTAGCCACGTGGGTGGTTAACGGCGTGTAACACCAACGAGTTAAGTTATTTGATGAGGTGTGTATTCCACTGCAGATTGTTGTTAAGTGTTTGTTGTTGGATGGGGTGTTACAAAAAGTGGTATCAGAGCGAAGTATCGCTCTGATGACTGAATTACCGAGCTTAGGAAGTACCGAGTTAGGATTTAAGTACTTTGGGTTAAGGGTTGAGTGATAGCGTGAGAGATACGCTAGTTAGGAATTTCCAGTGTGTACTGGAAACCTACAATATCCATCCCACCCTCCACAATCCCTGTTTTATAACTTGGGCGACAACGCCAGAGAGATGAAAGTCCACTCTTACTCGGGAATACCCGATCTGGCTGTTATTGACTACCACTAAGGTACGGAGAACCAGTCGTACGGTAGATCCCGAAAGTGGGAATCCCGGAGACGGTTTCCATCTGAACAATGTTAACCGCATTTAATAGCGAAGAATGAAGAATCTGGTGTATAGGAGAATAGAATTTCCGGCAACCTGGGTCGACATGCAGAGCAGTCGAGAGTAACCAGCTTGCAACGCACTGACCGTGCAACAGGCAAGAAGTGAAGTAATGGAACCCGAGACAAGTGTCTACGGGACCACAGTTGATAAATAATACACCAATGGTATACCAACCGACAAAGGAACTACAACGTAGTGCCCAAACAAGAGACAAGTCTCAGTAACCACGACAAGTGCGTGGAACGGGCTATAAATAGGATACGATACTAAGTAAAGGGGGACTCCAAGAGTGGGAGACACCCCAGTTGATAATTTCCATATGAATACAGTGAGGAGTTACCCGGAGGAGTTATTGTCAAGACTGTAAGATCAAGTGAGGGCCAACGAGGCCACTGATAATAGTGCGAGTAAAAACAATACCACAATCGGTATGTGTTAAACCGATAGCCAGTTAGCATGGCGCACTTGCCATAGCAAGTGCTGCTATAACAGGGCTGTTCGGGAAATTTATTTATAACCACTACAAAGTACTGGGTAAAGTACTACGAAGTTTAGTGTGATCATAGTGACCATGGAAGGGCTTAACAGCCTGACCTTTGTAATTGGAAGTACACCAGTCAGCGAGAAGCTGGACGTGGTTAAGGTAAGAAGATGTTGTGAGACCATGAAAATTTTTCCTTTAAACCCAAATTTATTCAAACTCTTTCTTTTCAAAACCAGATTTTCTTTCAAACCAACACTTCTTTCCAACCTTCTTTTAAACCAAACCAATAAAACCCAAGGGCAGTTGATAAAGATACAACAGTGGATAAACTTTCCCTCGATTAAGTTCGGGAAGCAAGGAACGAATATTGTCACGGGACAATATAAGGGAGTTGACAACAGAATACTTCACCTAGGCGTGTGACGGACACTACGAGTGTACCAACTGAATTGTGGGACGACCGCACTCCGATAGGAGCTTGTGGGCCTGACAGACCTACTTATGGTTAGTTGGGTAAGTAGTAATGTATCAGTATGGTACCCCATATATATACAAGTAGAGTCCGAAACACGGGAAGTAGTCGACTCCGTCTACGGTCAGCAGTACAAATCAAACAAGAGCTAGAGATTACAAGGAATGGTTGAAGTTAAAGAACTCAGTTAAGTTAACGAGATTAAAAGGATTAGTGAATTCCTTTCAAGGGAATGTTTAAGAGTTAGGAAGTGCGAAGTGCACAAACTGAATGTAAAGACATCGTATATGACTTAAGGATCCTCAGGGATAAACATGATAGCTGGAACGGTGACCCAGCCTGTACATGGCAAGCAGATACCTAATGTGAACACATTAATGTGCAATGAACGGGATGAAACTCCCAGAATGAGTACCTACACTATCAGGAAATGTTGATCTTCACAGAAGAGGATAATGAGCCAGTTAAGAACGCAAATGGCGTGGCTAACTGAATATACCAATAAGTGTGAACTAGATGTAAGGCATAACTTAGCAACACCCAGGAGCGATCCTTGAAGGGTGTTTGCATCAACGATAATTGAACAAGATAACGTGATAGAAACACGAGGGTTGAAACTAACACCCAGTTTAGACATAAGTTGTCAGGAGACGGACTGACAAACCTGAGGGGCATCCCATGAAAGGAAACGGAACGCAACGACCTTGTCATGGAGCTCAATATGATATCCAAACTAGGTAATGTTGAACAAAGAAGTACATGTATGTGGACAGCCTACAATGAGCGCAGCTCAAGGCAATAAGACTTGTAAGCCACAAGCAACATATATTATGTAAATTCGATTAATTGCAAAAGTTTATGTAATATAAGTGAATAGAGTGGTAAACGAACCACTGCATTAAGAGTGAGGATACCTCTCGATGTTGTGAGACCGCAGGAGCGGTAGTTATGTAAATCAAGTTCAAGAAATATGTTAAGGATGGACAACGTTATTATTGAAAGAGAGCAGTTAGCTTAGTAGTACGTGTGTATAAAGTGAAACACCAAGCTGAATAATGCCGGCTTGTGACTCGAATGATTGATGCTCAAGGAGCATTCGGTAGTCATCCAGATGAATGACGAACCATGATATAAGTATATGCGTGGAAGTTAATGTGACAGTAAATACGATGTAAGTTAGTGTTATACAACAAGCACGGTGCGCAGTAAGCGACCGTTGTATAAGTGTTGTGGCGGATAAGACCAGTTATGGGTTAAACTCAATGGACATGCAAGCAAGTGATGATACACAGACTGGGTAATAAGTCAATGGTCGGTACTATGTGATAAGGAAACTCAGTGTGAATTCCATGGCGAATCACATAAGGGATTTACTGTCAAGAGTTTACGCCTCTGCACTCTGTATGACTGAGTGTTTTGGTATTGCACTTGTGCAGTAATGAACGAGTGGGATAGCTAAGAATTGGAAACATGTTAATTGTGAAGCAAATGTGGAGGCATGATTAACAGTAAGTGACTACAGTAGCACTAACTGCCAAATAGCGGTATGGAATATACCACAAATGTTGTAAATAGCTGAGAGAGCACTACATACTAGGTAGTAGCTCAATCTCAACCGACAGTAAGTCGGAAGGAAACAAGTCAATCATTGTGAAATACATAGCTGTATACACAGTAAGTTGTTATGGAAGTGGATAGAAAGTTTATAACTCACCGAATTCGCTAACGGTAAGAGATACCACGCGTCGGTTGAGAAACCATTGTTACCAAGATGAAGGTGACACTTGGGGATGTACAATACAGTACGAATAACAAATGGGGCAATTAAGCTCTACAGTTATTAGAGTTTCGCAGCAGAAACTAGTGAGCCAGTGATTCAAGCGTTGAATGTACATGGTGAACATGAGTGAATGGCTAATTATTAACGCCTAGAAGCCTAACAGGCCAGAATCGAAACCAACTAAGAGTTTAAACAAACTCCAATGAGAATTCTTGGTTTAGGAACTAAACCGCCAATAAGGTTAAGATCCTCTAATCAGAATCCATTGTGTAATAGGCCGCGTGGAAGTTAAAACACTTCACGACGGCAGAACATTTAAGCCAATGTTTAGTGATTGATTACGTGGGCGTAATCCCTTTTAAGGGGGGTAGAGCGCAAAACCACTTAGTGTATATTACCGTACAAGTGTACGTAGTGTATGTGACTTATATTGTGCATAGCACAAAATTATTGTTTTGATGATTGGTGTGTGTGTGTTACGTAAACATACACATTCATTCATGGTTTAATTGTGGTAATTGTGCACAGAAGATGCGAATACCATTGTGATAATTGTGTTGATTTATTAACAGTTGTGAGTGATAGTACAAGTGTGGGAGTAGAGAAACTCCCGGGGGAACAAACCCCGACAGTGTATAAATGTGAAACTGTGTGTTATATTTTGATAAAATATATGTGTATATATATACTATATAGTGATTCATGAAAAGGCATGAAACCGACATAGAACCTAGTGAGAATGAGATTCCCTAGGCAACAACATTGAAGTGAATGGAAATAACTGATAGACGAAGTTCTATCCCTTGGAGATGTTATGATCATGACTAGAATGATTTAAAAGATAGAAAATTGGAAATGAGTGATTTATTTGATGCTTGAAAATGAAGTGGGAAGTGGAACTTGATTTGCATGTGATCAAGGGAAGCCGAACACAAATTGGAGTGGAAGGATAGTTCTACACTGATGCTGATCACATCAGGGTTGGATGATTCTTGAAGCTCCCTATAAGTGGTCACAAATAACCACACTAATAAAAGAAGCAAAGAGCTTAAGTTGGACTTGGAGTTGTGTGTGTTTTCAAAAGGATTTTCAATTGGTATTTATAAAACGTTGATAGATACTTTACATAATTAAAGTTCTCTTACTTAACCTCTCAAGGAAATTTTAAACTTAAGTGATTTTTTTGATCTCCCAAGGACATGGGGACGGAAGGTGTCCATCGCGACCGGGTTCTGCGGGATCACAGTGTATATCAAAGATATTTTTTATTGTTATACATGCTATGACATGTTGTTTGGTATGTGTAATAAATGTTATTTTGACCTCGAGTTCTAAAAGTGTATGCTATCAAGACCTATGAGTCTAAAGACTGTTGTGTTATCGGGACCTATGTGTCTAGATGTTGTTATGTTACCCAAGACCGGTGAGTCAAAGGGGTTGTTATGTATGTGTAAGTGTTGTTAAGATACCCGGACCATTGAGCCCGAGGTTATCATGTGAATATGTTATGTTATGTATGGTTGTGAATGTGTTTCCCGGACCATTAAGTCCGAGGTTGTGATGTAAAGTGTATTTGGTTATGGAAGTTTTATCTCTATAAGTAATCCCCGTATTCTAATCCAAGATGTGAGGGATGTGTAAACTTCGAGGACGAAGTTCTTTTAAGGGGGGTAGATTGAAATACCCCAAACCTTGATATGTGGTTTAAATATCAAACTATGGTATGTAAAGGCTAAAAAGTGCCTTGGAAACATCAGTGAACAATTTAAACCATAGTAAAATGCAATAAAGCACTAAGACATAGTTTGAGCAAAAACATGCTCTAAGCTATGAGTGAACTTGGTTAGGACCCAAAGAGCCTACCAAGACTTAATAATATTTAATTATGATTTTATAAGGCTAATCAAGTCTTCAGGAAACCTTGGTAGACAATAAAACCAAACAAAACACAAGAAAATACCTTAAAGTCAATATGAGCAAAAATGTGCTCTAAGCTTGGGATAAATTTGTATAAGACCTAATGGTCATATCTATACCTTATAAATATGTTAATGAACATATTAAATCAATTACCAAAGAAACCAAGCTTGAAAACAAGTTAAAACACAAAATGTGCTTTAAGGAGTCTTAAAGCACGTTTTTGAAAAATTGTCTTGTAAATGAGTTTTGAATGGCTAAATGTCCATCATTACTCTTTAATTAACATGTGTACTATATAGTATCACATTTGGGTGGCTATATCAATGGGAAATCAAAAATTTCACTTCTATGTGCCTTGTTTTTGTGAATAGTAACTTTAATAAGCTAGTTTGTAACATATGATGTTATAAGTAATTAAATTGGTCAACAAAGACTATGATACCCTTCTAAGTATATGGGGGCCGATTTTTATGAAGGTGAGTCACCACCATGTAAAAATCAATTAAGGAAAGGAAGGGTAGGAAGGTAAAAAGGAGAAAGTTACCTTATAATACAAATATCTTGTTAAAGCAAGTTCTATCTTCATTTCTCCTTTCCTTCTTCATTTCACACGTCTCCAACCTCCCTTCTTGCTCTCTTTTACGAGCTGCTACAGCAACACCAACACCCCACCATTGTTTTCCATCTTTGACCACTTGTAACTCTAGCTCCATGGTCCAAATTCAATTCCAAGACCCCATTCTTCTAGTTGGAGCAAGCTCTACACTTCTACCTTTTCAAATCTTCAAGAACTCAATTTCGGTGCCAAGGAGATTCACCATTGATGGAGCTTGAGCTCACCTTTGCACATATTATTGTTCTCCTTTGCTTCTAGGTAAGGAATCTCAAAGAAAAATCAAGTTTCCTCTCCTTTTAGTACATGGCCGAAAATTCACCTCACCATGGTGTCTTTACCTTGCTTGTTTTAGCTTCATTTGAATCTTCCAAGGGCTTGGTGGAGTCCTCTCTTGATATATATCAAGCTCTCTTTCCATTCCAAGGTAAAACAATCATTTTAATACCTTAAGATAATATATGTAAACCTAGGGTTACAATGAGATGAAGCATAAAGCTTATATACTCATTTCAATGTTGGTATATTGTTTAGTAGTTGACAAGGAAAGAAATGCCTTACCGGTTTAAGAGGAAACAAGAAAGAAGTTTGAGGGGAAAAGAGGTAAATATGCTATCTCAATGTGGTATAATGCCTTAGGAGAAATGAGCTTATAATGCTTGCTAAAACTACCTAAAGAGCAAATGGTGAATGACTTAGTAAGGTGTTCTCAAGGAGACTAGTAAAGGAACATATGTCTTGGTGTGTGTAATTACAGGTCAAAGGCATTATTTATGTGGGAAATTCAGTGTTTAAGGTTTATGCAATTTAAGGGCCTAAGAGCCATGTTATTTAAGGGCCTAGGTGCCAAGCAATTTAAGTTATGCACTATATTGTGATGTAGTGCTAAATGTGTGAAGTTGTGTATAAAATGTGTTTGATGGATTTTAGGTGTTTGAATGAAATAAGGTAAAAACCTAAGTGTTTGGATGTGAGTATATACAAGAGAAGCTATGGCAAAATTTGGAAAATGTATAAGAGGTTCTAAGTGTTTTAAGTGAGTTTCGGTGAACTAGGAAGTGTTAAAGGTGAACAAATGTTTTACTTGGGAAGAAAACATGTTTTAAGGTGATTTAGAGTGATGCAAGGATTTAGGTGCTATCTTGGAAGTTCTAGGAATTCAAGGGTGTTTTGAGAATGTATTTAAGTCACAATATAGTGCATAATTTAAATTGCATGGCACTTAGGCCCTTAAAATGCATGGCTCTTAGGCCCTTAAAGTGCATAATTCTTAAACACTGAATTTCCACAATATATATGCCTTTGACCTGCAAATACATACAACAAGACATATGTTCTTTTACTAGTCTCCTTGAGAACATTTCACTAGGTCATTTACCATTTGCTCTTTAGGTAGTTTTAACAAGCATTATAAGCTTATTTCTCCTAAGGCATTAAACTACATTAGGTTAGTATATTTACCTCTTTTCCACACAACTTCTTTCTTGTTTCCTTATAAAACCGGTAAGGTATTTGATTCCTTGTCAACTACTAAACAATATACAAGCATTGAAATGAGTATACAAGCTCCAAGCTTAAACTCATTGTAAACCCTAGTTTTTACATTGTTTCAAAAACATTAATGTAGTTGTTTTACCTTGGTCTTTGAAGAGAGTTTGAATATCTATCAAGAGAGGACTCCACCTAGTCCTTGAAAGGTTGGAATGAAGCTAAACCAAAGCCATATAAAGAGCACCTTCAATGGGTATTTTCGATCAACAACAAAACATGGAGGAAATGAAGTTTTTATTTGAGATTCCTTACCTAGAAGCAAAGGAGAGTAGTAATATGTAGAAATACAAGCTCAAGCTCCTTCAATGGTGGAACTCCATGGCACCGAAATGGGGCTCTTGAAGTTTGGAGAAGATAGGAATGAAGAGCTTTATGAGACTAAGAGAATGGTGGTGTTTGTTTTTGATTTGGTTAAGTGAAAACTTGTAAAAAAAAACAGAAAAGAATGTGACTTATGTAATTAACCCTAGGGGGTATAATGAAGGTAACCTAGGGTAAGTTAGACATAAAAACATGTCATACAATCATGTTAAACATTTAGTAAGTTTGAAGTTAAATAAATAATTAACTGACGTTATTAATTATGTATAGGAGTGACCTACGGAGGAAATCAATCGAGGCAAGGACCAAGGTATGGTTTTCTTGCAGTCTGTTGCCTACCGGTTTACACCGGCTTGTGTGTTGTTTGTTTTTCTGTGTGTTTATGACTTTGTAAGATTAAACCATGTAAAGAGTTTACAGTTGTTAAATATTATTATGTTGTTGAGTATGACTCTCTCTTCCCTTGTGTGTGTCTAACAAGACTTGACCTATTATTGTGATTTGTGTATTGAGTTCAATAATGAACCGCTAACAAGTACTAACGGGGGAAGTGAGGAGTCCGGTCTGTTCCGGCCACGCGTGTGAGTATGGGAGTCGATGTCATAACCGGTTCGATTCTCTTTGTATGTTATGGTTGTTCTCCAATTTGGTTTCCAACCTTCCCTTTAGCTTAACCAAGGCTATTTTACTGACTCACGTCGGGCCACAGGGGCATACTATGTGTTATTTCGGTGGGCTTGGATCACTATATCCGAGGCACCTTGTGTTAAGTTAACCGTTCAATCTAACAGGACGGTAACGAGTTATGTAACGAGCTTAGCATGAGCATGACAACATTCTCTAGGCTCTCTATGGAGACTAACTGTGTTGGTTCTCTTCCTAAAAGGAATTGTTCTTGTGTGATGTATGTGATGTTGTGTACAATAACCATGTTATGATATATATGTATAAGTTGTGTGTTTTAAAATGAATGCCATGTCATCATGACAATTAGTTTGCGCGCATCCCGGTAGCCGATGGGCTGCGCGTTAACCATACCAGCCAAGGGTTGCTGACCCCCTCGGGGGCTCCATATTTCTTTTACTGCAGGTGAAATACCCCAAACTTAGATATGGTGTTTAAATGATAAACTAAGATATAAGGAGGCTAAATAATGCCTTAGAAACATTAAGAAACATTTCTAATCAAAGAAAATATAAGGAAACACCAAAAGAGCAGTTTAAGCAAAAACGTGCTCTAAGCTTGGAGAGACATGGGAGAGTACCCAAATATTGTTCTAAGACCTTAGTAATATCCTAATGGTCATTTTAAGTCAATTACCAAAGAAAACCAAGCTTGAAAACAAGTTAAAACACAAAATGTGCTTTAAGGAGTCTTAAAGCACGTTTTTGAAAAATTGTCTTGTAAATGAGTTTTGAATGGCTAAATGTCCATCATTACTCTTTAATTAATATGTGTACTATATAGTATCACATTTGGAGGTCTATATCAATGGGAAATCAAAAATTTCACAACAATGTGCCTTGTTTTGATGAATAGTGAATTAATTAAGCTAGTTTATAACATAAGTCTATATAAGTGAGACATTTGGTCAACAAAGACTAATTACCCTCATTCATTAAAGGGGGCCGGTTTTTAAGTGTGACTCACCACACTTATCTAGCTAAGTAAAGAGAAAGCAAAATAAGTAAGTTATAAAGTAAAAACACTATTCACCTTTTAAGATAAATATCACATTTACTTACCTCTCTCCTCACTTCTTCATTCTCCCTTGTTCACACGGTTTCTTGCTCTCTTTCTCTTCTCCATTCACGTAGAGCTCAACTCCATGAAAGCTCCATCTTCTTGCACACACTTGCTCATTTTAGCTCCAAATCCAAAACAAAATACATATTCTTCTTAGTTAGCTCAAGCTCCTCCTTTCTATCTTTTCAAAACTTCAAGAGCTTCATTTTGGTGCCAAGTCAAACCACCATTAGAGGAGGAAATTCAAGTTTGGAGACTCCATTGGCATCTCCATTCTCTTAAGGTAAAGAAAGTGTAAGAAAATCTAGGTTTCCACCATTTTCTTCACATGTCCGAAAATATATACTCATGGGACTCCATGTTTATGCCTTGTTCTAGCTTGTTTCTACTCTTCAAAGGAGAGAGGAGGTCCTTCTTGCTTCACATCCAAGTTTGTCTTGAAAACCAAGGTAAAACAATCACATTAATACCTTAAAACATATTTTTAAACCTAGGGTTTGTTCCTTAGGGTTAATGTGTTATCTAGTACTCATTGGAGTCATTGGATATTGGTTAGAACATTGGCAAGGAGAATCACATTGGTGACCGAGATTGAACAAGAAAAACCTAAGGAGAAAAGCTTTTAAGCTTGTGAGAAAACAAGGTAAATTACTTACCTTAAGGTGTTTTGTTGTTTAAGGGAATGAGATGTAGGTATATGATGAGTTTAGTGTAGAGTTTATATTGGGAAGGTGTTATAAAACCTAGGAGAAACAATGACTATCTTGTGAACTTGTGACTAAGGAGCAAATGAGAAAAGAGATAGTTTAAGAATATAAAGGTGAAGTACAAGAAGCATTTTATTTCAATGGGAGCCTTGTTGAGTGTATTCGCAGGTTGAAGGCATATATATGTGGAAATTCAGTGGTTAAGATTATTGTCATTTAAGGGCCTAAGTGCCAAGCATTTTAAGTTTAAGCACTATATGATGATGTGGTGAAGTTTTAGTGAAATTGTGTTAAGTGTTGTGATGAGAATTTGTGTGGTATGGTTGTTTGATGGAGAAAAACCATGTGTTAGGAGGTATATACTAGAGAACCATGGCAAAATTTAAAGGAGAGTTTAAGTGTTTAAGATATTCTAAGGGAATTTAATGACTAAGGAAGTACTAGGAATGTTCTATAGGTTGTCTTGATGAAAAAGGGTGAAGTTAAGGTGTTTTAATGACTTATAATGACTTAGGTATCACCATGGAGGATTTATGAATCAAGAGAATGTATTTGAGTATTTAGGACTTAGGTAAAAGTTGGTAAACAACTAGGAAGGAAGTTTAGGTTGTGAAGGAACATTAAGTAAATGCTTAAGAGAGTTTTAGATAGTGAAAGATGCTTGGGAGATGATGTTATAGTGGTGAGGAAAACATTTGGCATAGTGGTTACATTAGGTATGAACCACCACCTAGGAACCTAGAGGAAGGCATTACAAGTGTTAGCATTATTACAAGGAAAATGTATAATGATTAAGGTGGATTTTGGTGAATGATTTAATGTGTTTAAGGAGATAGAAAATGAGTTTTGTGGATGTTGTATGAGGGTATAAGTGTACCAAATGATGTTAGGAGACATTATGAGGGTTTAGGAGAAGTTTGGTGAAAATTGGTTAAGTGTTTGAAGGCTTAGAAAATGAGTGTTTTGCCTTGTCCGAACATCCGTCCGGACATGGACGTTCGGACAGGCCCTGTTGCGTGAAATTTTCAGAGTCTCGACTTGTGTCCGACCTTTGGAAGTCCGGACACAAGTTCGGACGTGTCTGCTTCTACTTTGAATTTTCCTCGACCCATGTCCGAACTTCCGAAGTCCGGACACAAGTTCGGACAGGCGTCTGTTTTCAGTTTTGAGTCTCGACTTGTGTCCGAACTTGGGAAGTCCGGACACAAGTTCGGACAGGCCACTGTATGGACCAAAAACCTTGTTTAAGGTTAGGAAATGATGGGGATAATTAAGTATGGATGTTATGAGATTGTTAAGGACTTGTTTGGTGGGTGTGATGGTCATTAAGTGGGAGAGTAAGTGTAATAATAATGAGGAATGATGTACTTCGGAGTCAAGTTAAAAAAAAACCATAAGCTTAGTGAAAAACAATGGGTAAAGTTGATGTCTAGGAAAGTTAAGTAATTCTATTGAGTTGGATTGATAATAACCTAAAACTGAATCAATGTTAGGCTTGTGAATTGGGACTTGGAAGAGGTAAACCAAACGATCGTTGACGGTGAACGGTACAATCCTTCTTGTGACCCTGCTTGCTAACGGGGTGTCCCTCGGCTTGTGTGCTATCTTTTAATTGCTATGACTAAAGATAAACATGCAACCGGTTATATTGTTCTCGTTGTGATTGTGTTTATTTACACTAACCCGCGAGACTTTAGATTGTTACTAACCAGTTTAGTACTTACTGAGTTAAGAAAGAGTTAAGTTTGATGGTTGTTGGTAATGCCCTTTAAGGCTTAGCGCAGCATGGTGTTTAAGATGTCACTAACTGGACTTGAGTGAGGAAACCCGGGCCGATCTCCGTCATGCATGCAAGGAAAAAGGGGGACGGTATCTGAATCGATCCGCCCTCCGCTTAGGACTTGTCTTCGGACTTGTAGCGGCTAGGCCGGTTGCCGGCTCAGCTACGCGGACTCCCGTCCAGAGTCGGTGGCATTAAGATGGTGCGGTGGGATCACCTAAATCCAGGTTCGAATAAGCTACAACCAATCCTTCCATAAAGGTTGTATACTAGATTAAGATTGAGATGAGATTAAGATTAAGGTAAGGTAACGAACTGATTAAGGAAATGAGGACTAAGGAGGGGGTTTACTAACCCACTTTTAAGGGAACGCTTGAGTCGTTCATTGGTGGAACTATATGTTCATCTGTGGTTGTTTTATTGCACTTCATATATGCTTGTGTATGTAATCAATTTCATGCTATCGACAATTAGTCGTCCGTAGCCCCGTTAGCTTGGGGGCCATGAGAGGGTGTCCAGCATTCGTGCTGACCCCCTCGGGGCTATTTTTACACTTGCAGGTAAGAGACCCATGAGGACGCACTACGAGAGTAGGAGCGGTTAGACTTAGGGTGGGTTGTTTATTTTGAGTTCGGGTTGCGCCTGTGCACCCGACTGTTTAGATTGAACTGATGTAAGTTGAGATTATGTTTAAGATATAGTACTCGGTTGTTGTGGTATTATAAATGTTGATGTTTGAGTTGGATGAGTATTTTGGACAAGTATTGTAAACGTTAAGCCGGTATATTCTAACGATCAGACCGTGGCAAGGTCCAGTGTTGTTTATTTCCGCTGCGACGTATTCGATTAAGTGTTCAGTTTTGCGATAACCACGATAGGCTTTGGATGGGGTGTTACAAAAAGTGGTATCAGAGCGTAGTTACGCTCTGATCAAGAAATACCGGACATAAGTAACCACCGAGTTAGGATATAAGTAAGGAATGAGTGTTGGGTTAAGGGTGTGAGAAGTTAGAGTGAGTAGAGTCAGATGACCACTAATAAGTGTGGATTGTCTTTACCGTCTACGGACTTTATAAATTTACTAACCAAAACAGTGGTGAATGTGAATCTAATGTAAGTTATGCTTGTTCAGATGGCAGGACGCCCTAGAGGAGGCCGAGGTCGCGGCCGGGGTGAGGATACCTCAGGGATACCAGGAGGGCAGACGATCGCAGAGATCGTAGTTGCCGCTTTAGGGCATATGGGCTATCAGCCTGGTGTGGGTGCACCACCTCCACCGCCACAACCTAGGGAACCAAACTGGGTGAAGAGTCTATCAGATCTTCGACCCGCTCATTTTAAGGGGGAGACCGATCCCGCCAAGCTTGAGGCGTACATCTCCGAGCTGGAGACCGCCTTCGAGACCCTTGATGTCCCTGCTGGGATCAAGGTGCGCTTAGCTGCTTTCTACCTGAAGGGGGCGGCAGGCGATTGGTGGAAGCTGGTGAGGGCCGAGCATGTGGCCAATCCAGAGTTCGGCTGGGAGCAGTACACCGCCTTGCTATAGCAAAGTACTACCCCCCCGCCCATGTCCAGACGAAGCGCTTGCGCGCTTAAGCAGTCGGACAAGATGACAGTGGACGAGTATTACTCAGAGTTCACTGCCTGCCGTCTTCTGCCGGGTCTAGGGTATTCTGACCAGATCTTGGTGGACCGCTTCTATGGCGGGCTTAGCCATCGACTCCGCTACGGCATGGGGCCGACGAGTTACACTACCTTGCAGGTAACAAGAACGATTGAAATTTGAGTAAGTGATGAATAAGATTTAGATTATGAGAAATAAGTGAGACTAATACTATGGAAAAGCAGGAGTGCTATCATGCCGCTGCTAAGGTTGAGATTACCGTCCAGCTGAGGGACGAGGAGAATGCTAAGAGGAAGAGTGCTGGTAAAAGCTCAGAGAGTCAAGGGCAAGGAGGGTACAAGAAACAAAAGTACCAGCCTCAGGCCCAGAAGAATCAGAACCCGAAAGGGAAGGAGGAAAAGGAGAAGGCTTCGGAAGAGCCATTGAAGCTGACATATGCTATTGCAGCTACACCCTGCGCTCTAAGGCGCCAAAGGGTAAGGAAATTGATATTGAATGAGTTAAGAAATAAATTAGTAACCGTTTGAGATATGAGAATTGACAATATGAATCATCAGGATCTGAGACTGAGAGGGGAGCCGGTGGTGGCTACCAGCGACGCTTCATCTGTAGATGGTGTCACAAGGACCACCCCGGGCTCTACTGTAAGGGAAACAAGGTGGAGTGCAACTTCTGCGGAGTGTATGGACACCGGGCATACGAGTGTTACCGGAACCCTGCTAGCAGAGCCTATAGGCCCGATACCAGGGGCAAGGGCAAGACCGATCAGGGAGCTGGATCTGACGGTCAGAGGAAAGTGCAGCAGCCGGCGGACAAGAACCCACGGGCGACCCAGAAGACGGGGCCCACTCTACACATGGTGGACCGGGACGATGAGCCTGAGCCCTCATCGAGGCCAGGTACCACTATAACCATTTAGTAATAAAACTACCTGCTTACCGCATTATCATGCATGTTTGGTGAATAAATGAGTTAAGTAAGAATAAGATGAGATTAGAACATAAGTAAGACATAACCTACCACTTTAGGAAGATTCAACATTTGCTACCCAATACCATCTTCATCTAACCCGGAGCACACCGACATCAAAACCATGGACTTTCCAACCGAACAATGTCAGGTTATCCGCCCAGGTATGATTTTATTAAGGGGATACCTGACACCCGAAGCACAAATAGCCATCATCAGGAGATGCAATCAACTAGGAATGGGACCGGGAGGTTTTTACACACCGGAGTACCCAGGGGGAGCAAGGATGAAATTAAAGATGATGAGCTTGGGCAAAGATTGGAATCCGTATGCCAAGAATTACCAAACCATGAGGGAGCAAGATGGAGTCTCACCACCGGGAATACCCGAAGAGTTCCATCCAGTTATTACACAAGTCATGGAAATCACTCAGCAGTTGGAAGCTGAACCGATTCCAGACATCCAGCCAGACATTTGCATTGTAAACTTCTACGAAAAAGATGGGAAACTGGGACTACACCAGGATAAGGACGAGACAACGGAGTCTCTCGAAAGAGGGATACCCGTAGTGTCTTGGTCCATTGGAGATGATGCGGAGTTTTTATACGGCGAGCGAAGCGTGCGGAGTGCGGACCGTGCAGATAAGATAGTCCTTAAGTCAGGTGATGTATTAATTTTGGGAGGAGAATCAAGGATGTTATACCATGGGATTAAGAGAATCAAGCTGAATACAGCACCGTCAGCAGTAATCAATGCGACGCATATGAGACCAGGAAGATTAAACCTAACCTTTAGACAATATTAGCCATGTAATGATAGAATGAGATGAAAATGAGATGTAAGATTGAAGCACATGTTGTAAACAGGATGGTCATGAATAAAATAACAGTGTTGTTCATATAAATTGTTACGACTCTTGTTATACCATCAATACTCATGAAGCTTGTGAACACAATTAGGTTATGGACTCGGTACGGAAGGTGCACTAAGCATACTCACAGAGGCACAGGCCGACGCTAGCGGTACTATCCTCACCGGCACCTTTCCGATCAATGGGATTGAGGCATCAGTTCTCTTCGACTCAGGGGCCTCGCATACCTTTGTCTCGGCATCATTCGCGAGCAGGTTGGGGCTAGACGCTGAGGAGCTACCCGACTTCACGGTTACGCTCCCGTCTAAGGAGAAGGTTCGTTGCACTCGTTACTACCGAGGAGCCACCATCAGAATTAAGGGGGAAGACTTCCCAGTCAGTTTCATTGAGTTCAGTAAGCTAGGATTTGATGTTATCTTCGGGATGAACTGGTTGGAGCGGCACAAGGGACGTATCCTCTGCGCCGAGCATAGATTGCTGCTCAGGAGTCCGTCTGGGGTAACAATATCATACCGCCAGAGGCCCAGGGAGCCTTCGACTAAGATCATCACCGCCATGGCAATGCACAGAGAATTAAGGAGAAAGGAAGAAGTATACCTCTGCTATGTACAGGACATAGAGAGAGACCCTGAGTTCGACCCCGACTTACCGGTAGTGTCGGAGTTCCCCGACTTATTTCCACGGGAACTGCCCGGCATGCCACCCACTCGGGAGGTAGAGTTCACCATTGAGCTGCTACCTGGTACCGGACCGATAGCCAAAGCACCATACCGTATGGCTCCGGCAGAAATGACTGAGTTAAAAGAACAACTGAAAGATTTGTTGGATAAAGGATTCATTAGACCAAGTGTGTCACCATGGGGAGCGCCAGTCCTCTTCGTGAAGAAAAAGGATGGTAGTCTCCGCCTCTGCATCGACTACAGAGAGCTGAATGCAGTGACAGTGAAGAATAAGTACCCACTACCCCGCATTGACGATCTGTTTGATCAGTTGAAGGGAGCATCTGTGTTTTCCAAGATTGATCTCAGATCGGGGTATCATCAGATAGCCATTAAGGAGGGAGATATTGAGAAGACGGCATTCCAGACACGATACGGCCACTATGAGTTTACAGTGATGCCGTTCGGTTTGTCGAACACACCAGTGAAGTTTATGGATCTGATGAACCGCTTGTTCCGGGAGCAGCTGGACAAGTCGGTCGTGGTTTTTATTGATGACATTCTGATATATTCAAAGTCTAAGGTTGAGCATGAGGAACATTTGAGGAGGGTACTGGAAATATTGAGGGAGAACCAGCTATATGCTAAGTTCTCCAAGTGTGAGTTTTGGCTTGACCAGGTCTCTTTCCTAGGTCATGTCATCTCAGATGCTGGGATCGCAGTGGATCCAGCAAAGATTGATGCCGTACGTACCTGGCCAAGGCCGAAGACTGTTACCGACATCCGGAGCTTTCTCGGTCTGGCAGGTTACTACAGGAGGTTTGTTAGAGATTTCAGCAAGGTCGCGAAGCCGATGACCAGTCTGATGAAGAAAGATGCACCATTTCTGTGGACAGATGACTGTGAGAGATCATTTGAGCGCTTGAAGGACTCACTGACCACTGCACCGGTACTGACTATTCCAGACGGTACAGAGGGCTTTGAGGTTTATTGTGATGCATCCGGCAGAGGGCTGGGTTGCGTGCTCATGCAACATGGCAAGGTGGTGGCATATGCCTCACGCCAGTTGAAGAAACATGAGGAGAACTACCCCACACATGATTTAGAGCTGGGAGCTGTAGTCTTCGCTTTGAAGATATGGCGCCACTACTTATACGGGGTTAGTGTCACGATCTACACCGATCATAAAAGTTTGAAATACATATTCACTCAGAAGGAGTTAAATCTTCGACAGAGGAGATGGTTAGAATTTCTGAAAGACTATGACATTGACCTCCAATACAAAGAAGGGAAGGCCAATGTTGTAGCAGATGCCCTGAGCCGTCGAGCACACTCACTCCATTCGCTAGTTTCTTTCTCCAGCTTGGTTGATGAGGTGCGAGAGGCTCAGAGGACTGATGAGTATATGAGAGAGGTCAGACAGAAGCTGACAGATGGTACCTTTGAGAGTCAGAAATACGACTTCAGACTTCATGATGATGATCTGATCAGACTTAAGGGCCGATTATGCATACCACGAGGTAATACGGATCTGAAAGACCGTATACTTAGAGAATCACACTGTTCTTCAGTTTCCATCCATCCGGGAGCCTCTAAAATGTATAAAGACATGAAGAGATACTTCTGGTGGTCGGGGATGAAGACAGATGTTACCGAGTTCGTCTTGAGGTGTCTCACATGCCAGAAGGTAAAATTCGAGCACCGACGACCGGGCGGAATGGTACAGTCGATGCCAGTTCCGGAGTGGAAGTTCCATGATATCTCCATGGACTTCGTTGTTGGACTTCCACCTGCTAGGGGAGGTCTCAACATGATATGGGTGGTGGTGGATCGCCTTACCAAAGTAGCCCGATTCATACCGATGAAGGATACTTGGAAGGTGACCAAATTAGCTGAGTTATTTGAGAAAGAAATCATGAGACATCACGGCATACCAAAGACCATAGTGTCAGATAGAGATACCAGATTCCTTTCGAGGTACTGGAGAGCTACCAGAGAAGCGTTGGGTACAGAACTCAAACTGAGTACCGCGTTCCATCCCCAGACAGATGGTCAGACTGAGCGTACTATTCAGACACTCGAGGACATGCTGAGAGCATGTGCCTTAGACTTCCAGGGCAGTTGGATTGACAGATTGCATCTGATCGAGTTTTCATACAACAACAGTTATCACGCTTCGATCAAGATGGCACCTTTTCAAGCGTTGTACGGTAGACCATGTCGTACACCGCTCTACTGGGATGAGTCGAGTGAGACGGTCATTATAGGACCAGAGTACTTAGAACAAGTTAAGGCTGAAGTTCAGCAAATCAGGGAGAACATGAAAGCTGCTCAAGATAGGCAGAAGTCGTATGCTGATGTTCGACGACGGGACCTGGAGTTCGCAGTGGGCGACCAGGTATTTCTGCGAGTATCACCGATGAAGGGTGTATTCAGGTTTGGGCAGAAGGGCAAGTTAAGCCCGAAATTTGTTGGTCCTTATGAGATTACGGAGCGGGTGGGCCCGGTTGCTTACAGGTTGAATTTACCTGCTGAGCTGGGTAAAGTGCATGATGTTTTTCATGTTTCACAGCTAAGAAATACATGCACCACCCCTCCCATGTGTTAGAACCTGAGAGGTTGACATTAGAACCAAATATGAGATCCGTGGAGACTCCTCAGAGAATCTTGGACAGTAAGACTAGGGACACTCGCCACAAGTCAGTGCGACTGGTGAAGGTTCTCTGGTCTAACCAGGATGTCGAAGAGGCCACGTGGGAATTAGAGGATAAGATGAGGGCGAAGTACCCTTCTTTATTTACTGACTAGATCGTCTGTATAGGGTACGGGGCGTACCCCTTTTTAAGGGGGGTAGAGCTTCCTCGCTTTTGAGTTAGGAAACGATCATGTTTGTCGTTTGTTTGGTTGTTTAAGATGTGAATTTGTGTAAGTTGCTACACTTCGGTGTAAGTTTGAGTTATGTATGATACTCATGTATTGTATTTGAGATTGACCTTGAGTCTTGAGATGTATGAATGTGAATATAAGATGTGGTATTAAGATTAAGAGAATTGTGTACCGTGAATGGTTAAACACATGTTTGAACTTTGAGGACAAAGTTCTTTTAAGGGGGGTAGATTGAAATACCCCAAACTTAGATATGGTGTTTAAATGATAAACTAAGATATAAGGAGGCTAAATAATGCCTTAGAAACATTAAGAAACATTTCTAATCAAAGAAAATATAAGGAAACACCAAAAAGAGCAGTTTAAGCAAAAACGTGCTCTAAGCTTGGAGAGACATGGGAGAGTACCCAAATATTGTTCTAAGACCTTAGTAATATCCTAATGGTCATTTTAAGTCAATTACCAAAGAAAACCAAGCTTGAAAACTAGTTAAAACACAAAATGTGCTTTAAGGAGTCTTAAAGCACGTTTTTGAAAAATTGTCTTGTAAATGAGTTTTGAATGGCTAAATGTCCATCATTACTCTTTAATTAATATGTGTACTATATAGTATCACATTTGGAGGCCTATATCAATGGGAAATCAAAAATTTCACAACAATGTGCCTTGTTTTTGATGAATAGTGAATTAATTAAGCTAGTTTATAACATAAGTCTATATAAGTGAGACATTTGGTCAACAAAGACTTAATTACCCTCATTCATTAAAGGGGGCCGGTTTTCTAAGTGTGACTCACCACACTTATCTAGCTAAGTAAAGAGAAAGCAAAAATAAGTAAGTTATAAAGTAAAAACACTATTCACCTTTTAAGATAAATATCACATTTACTTACCTCTCTCCTCACTTCTTCATTCTCCCTTGTTCACACGGTTTCTTGCTCTCTTTCTCTTCTCCATTCACGTAGAGCTCAACTCCATGAAAGCTCCATCTTCTCTTGCACACCACTTGCTCATTTAAGCTCCAAATCCAAAACAAAATACATATTCTTCTTAGTTAGCTCAAGCTCCTCCTTTCTATCTTTTCAAAACTTCAAGAGCTTCATTTTGGTGCCAAGTCAAACCACCATTAGAGGAGGAAATTCAAGTTTGGAGACTCCATTGGCATCTCCATTCTCTTAAGGTAAAGAAAGTGTAAGAAAATCTAGGTTTCCACCATTTTCTTCACATGACCGAAAATATATACTCATGGGACTCCATGTTTATGCCTTGTTCTAGCTTGTTTCTACTCTTCAAAGGGGAGAGGAGGTCCTTCTTGCTTCACATCCAAGTTGTCTTGAGAAACCAAGGTAAAACAATCACATTAATACCTTAAAACATATTTTTAAACCTAGGGTTTGTTCCTTAGGGTTAATGTGTTATCTAGTACTCATTGGAGTCATTGGATATTGGTTAGAACATTGGCAAGGAGAATCACATTGGTGACCGAGATTGAACAAAGAAAACCTAAGGAGAAAAGCTTTTAAGCTTGTGAGAAAACAAGGTAAATTACTTACCTTAAGGTGTTTTGTTGTTTAAGGGAATGAGATGTAGGTATATGATGAGTTTAGTGAAGAGTTTATATTGGGAAGGTGTTATATTAAACCTAGGAGAAACAATGACTATGCTTGTGAACTTGTGACTAAGGAGCAAATGAGAAAAAGAGATAGTTTAAGAATATAAAGGTGAAGTACAAGAAGCATTTTATTTCAATGGGAGCCTTGTTGAGTGTATTCGCAGGTTGAAGGCATATATATGTGGAAATTCAGTGGTTAAGATTATTGTCATTTAAGGGCCTAAGTGCCAAGCATTTTAAGTTTGAGCACTATTTGATGATGTGGTGAAGTTTTAGTGAAAATTGTGTGATAAGTGTTGTGATAAGAATTTGTGTGGTATTGGTTGTTTGATGGAGAAAAACCATGTGTTAGGAGGTACTATATACTAGAGAACCCATGGCAAAAATTTAAAGGAGAGTTTAAGTGTTTAGGATATTCTAAGGGAATTTAATGACTAAGGAAGTACTAGGAATGTCCTATAGGTTGTCTTGATGAAAAAGGGTGAAGTTAAGGTGTTTTAATGACTTATAATGGCTTAGGTATCACCATGGAGGATTTATGAATCAAGAGAATGTATTTGAGTATTTAGGACTTAGGTAAAAGTTGGTAAACAACTAGGAAGGAAGTTTAGGTTGTGAAGGAACATTAAGTAAATGCTTAAGAGAGTTTTAGATAGTGAAAGATGCTTGGGAGATGATGTTATAGTGGTGAGGAAAACATTTGGCATAGTGGTTACATTAGGCGTGAACCACCACCTAGGAACCTAGAGGAAGGCATTACAAGTGGTAGCATTGTTACAAGGAAAATGTATAATGATTAAGGTGGATCTTGATGAATGATTTAATGTGTTTAAGGAGATAGAAAATGAGTTTTGTGGATGTTGTATGAGGGTATAAGTGTACCAAATGATGTTAGGAGACATTATGAGGGTTTAGGAGAAGTTTGGTGAAAATTGGTTAAGTGTTTGAAGGCTTAGAAAATGAGTGTTTTGCCTTGTCCGAACATCCGTCCGGACATGGACGTTCGGACAGGCCCTGTTGCGTGAAATTTTCAGAGTCTCGACTTGTGTCCGACCTTTGGAAGTCCGGACACAAGTTCGGACGCGTCTGCTTCTACTTTGAATTTTCCTCGACCCATGTCCGAACTTCCGAAGTCCGGACACAAGTTCGGACAGGCGTCTGTTTTCAGTTTTGAGTCTCGACTTGTGTCCGAACTTGGGAAGTCCGGACACAAGTTCGGACAGGCCACTGTATGGACCAAAAACCTTGTTTAAGGTTAGGAAATGATGGGGATAATTAAGTATGGATGTTATGAGTTTGTTAAGGACTTGTTTAGTGGGTGTGATGGTCATTAAGTGGGAGAGTAAGTGTAATAAATAATGAGGAAATGATGTACTTAGGAGTCAAGTTAAAAAAAAAACCATAAGGCTTAGTGAAAAACAATGGGTAAAAGTTGATGTCTAGGAAAGTTAAGTAATTCTATTGAGTTGGATTGATAATAACCTAAAACTGAATCAATGTTCTAGGCTTTGTGAATTGGGACTTGGAAGGAGATAAACCAAACGATCGTCGACGGTGAACGGTACAATCCTTCTTGTGACCTGCTTGCTAACGAGGTGTCCCTCGGCTTGTGTGCTATCTGTTTAATTGCTATGACTAAAACAAGATAAAGCATGCAACCGGTTATATTGTTCTCGTTGTGATTGTGTTATATTTACACTAACCCGCGAGACTTTAGATTGTTACTAACCAAGTTTAGTACTTACTGAGTTAAGAAAGAGTTAAGTTTGATGGTTGTTGGTTAATGCCCGTTAAGGCTTAGCTAGCACATGGTGTTTAAGATGTCTACTAACTGGAACTTGAGTGAGGAAACCCGGGACCGATCTCCGGTCATGCATGCTAAGGAAAAAGGGGGACGGTATCTGAATCAGATCCGCCCTCCGCTTAAAGACTTGTCTTCGGACTTGTAGCCTAGGGCCGGTTGCCGGCTCAGCTACGCTGGACTCCCGTCCAGAGTAGGTGGCATTAAGATGGTGCGGTGGGATCACCTAAATCCCAGGTTCGAATAAGCTACAACCAATCCCTTCCAGGAAAGGTTTGTATACTGAGATTAAGATTAAGGTAAGGTAACGAACTGAGATTAAGGAAATGAGGACTAAGGAGGGGGTTACTAACCCACTTGTTAAGGGAACGCTTGAGTCGTTCATTGGTTGTGAACTATATATGTTCATCTGTGGTTGTTGTTATTGCACTTCATATTATGCTTGTGTATGTAATCAATTTCCATGCTATCGACAATTAGTCGTCGTAGCCCCGTTAGCTTGGGGGCCATGAGAGGGTGTACCAGCATTTGTGCTGACCCCCTCGGGGGCTATTTTTACACTTGCAGGTAAGAGACCCATGAGGACGCACTACGAGAGTAGGAGCGGTTAGACTTAGGGTGGGTTGTTTATTTTGAGTTCGGGTTGCGCCTGTGCACCCGACTGTTTAGATTGAACTGATGTAAGTTTGAGATTATGTTTAAGATATTAGTACTCGGTTGGTTGTGGTATTATAAATGTTGATGTTTGAGTTGGATGAGTATTTTGGACAAGTATTGTAAACGTTAAGCCGGTATATTCTAACGATCAGACCGTGGCAAGGTCCAGGTGTTGTTTATTTCCGCTGCGACGTATTCGATTAAGTGTTCAGTTTGCGATAACCACGATAGGCTTTGGATGGGGTGTTACAGCAGGATGAGGATCGAAGAAGCGGAATGGCTATAGATTCTAGAATGCAGGTTTACTTTTGAATACTTTTGGATGTTGGGCCCGGGATGCGCCTGTGCTCCCGTGACATTTTATATTTTGGTTGTTAACAGTTTACAGTGACAGTATACAGTAAAGGATGTAAGTAAACACTTGGTATTATGTTAATGTATATATGGTTATTAGTTCTATGCTCAGGAGTCTGATCATCAGACCGGTACACTTGTATTTATTCAGCCTTGTTAACCACGTGGGTGGTTGACGGCGTTGTAGCACCAATCGTTTAGTTACTGTTTAGTTGTTTAATTTCCGCTGCGATTTCAAGTAATGTTATGTACGTTGTAGGGGTGTTACATTAAGCTAAAGTTGTTAGCATAAGATATAATTTTATGTCACAAAAATTATTTATGAAGAGTTTATATTATATTGCCGAATTACCTAGGAAATATTTGCTCCATTTTGAGCTAAAAATATGTCTAAGACATTACAATAATTTTTATATGAGAAATATGGCTCATATGTATTTATGTATAATTATTTTGTGTTATAAATCAAGTTTATAAATTATAAGGCACCAAATAATTATAGCCGAATACAATTGGTGAAAAATAGGTTTTAATGAGCTACATATGTATATAAACTTATATTATGAATTTTGGATGAGTTAAAAATAATTACTAGTGATTAAATCACTAGTTTAATAAGTTATGTGGTAAAAGTGTGATTTTTAGAAAGTTTGGGGTAAAGTATGTAAAAGCCGAGAATAATATGGTCCTTGGCAAAATTATAACATAAAATGGGGTAGGAATAAACATTATGAATTTTGGGCGAATTAAATAAGTGTTTAGAAGTTAAAATAACAATTTATAAAAGTTTTGGGGCTAATTTGTAATTTTTGGAAAACTTGGTGTATAACCGAATTAATAAGGTTTTTCTGGGTATATGAAATTAAACCTTGGTTAAAGTGTTGACCAAAAACTTTGGGTTAAAATGACTAATGACATAAAATATTAAGTTTATAAAAGTTTTGGGGTGAATATGTAATTTATAGAAAGTTATAAATAAAACCGAATGGTATTTGGGGTTGAATCATAATTTATAAAATTATTTGTGTCATTTCAGTAATTAAGAGAATTAAATAAATTAAACTATAGGTTATAAGTTAATATGTAACTATTATAAAGTGTTTTGGGATTAAAATGTAATTTTAAGAAATTATATGACAAAGCCGAAAATTAATGTGGCTATTTGGTAATTTATAAAAGTTAAGTTGTCCAAATTTCAATTTCCGATTTTTAAGGCTAAGTTTGTGATTTAATTGATTAAGGATTTAAAACTATGTAATATAATGTATTTTGGAGTATAATGTAAAGTTTATGAAATAAATAAGGTTATAATATGATAACCAAAAAGTATAGTGTAATTATGGGATTAGAAATATTTGTAGGTCCTATATGGATATTTGGAGGTATTAGAAAAAGAAATTATGATTTAAGGATTTATGAAATTAAAACTATATGTTATAAAGGTATAAGTAATTTATTTGTAATGAAATAACTAATAAAAGATATGGGGAATAATAAGCCCTTTCTTGACATGTAAATACAATTTGAGAATTTATAAAGAGGTTATGTCATTTAGACAATTAGAATCATGTATCATATATAATACATATGTATAAAACAAATACATTTAAGATTTTCAAGTAAATCGAAAGGAAATGGGTATAAGGAATTTAATGTGTGAACACCAAATAATACTTGGAAATTATAGTATATTAAATATGAATTTAAGAGGATAATTAATTAATATATGACTAATAGATGTCATTGACGAATTTATAAGTTGTTATGTCAATTGGACAAATACAATATGTCATATAAACAATACTTGTGTACATACATGTATAAATATATGTATATAAAAATATATACAAGGGAATTAAATAAACTAAGGAGAATGGTCAATGTGACATACATAAAATCATGGGAATAAATAAAGTATACTACCGTGCAATAAAAGTCTTGTAAATAAAGACTATAGGATTTAAGGTACATAATAATTCCTTAATTATAAGTACAGTTAAGAAGTGAAAGAAATACTACCTCCGTCCTGTCATAAGTGTCCTGTTTGCTTTTTGGCACGTTTTTCCACCTCAATATTAAACATATAAGGTAAAATAATTTTATAAAACTAAATTTTGTATTATATAGTTTATCATGTAAGGAATCATATGCAAAACTTAAATTTTCAAAATTAATTTATCTTATATGTTAAAAATTGAAGTCAAACGACATGTCCAAATAGTAAATAGGACGGTCAAGGTGGGACAGAGGGAGTAATAACTATGGTAAACCGACCTCACATAAAATGACGAGGGAGTACGTAATCACTTTACGTTACGATAACTTATACGAGAGTTACATAAATTAACACTCTCAGTTAATCCTATTCTAGGACTTTGTTTGACCACACGTTGACCGGGAACTAAACAAGTACAAACAACGGTGCGGTATGGATTCTTGCAACCTGTTTGCTAACGGATTACACCGGCTTGTGTGCTATATGTTGTGTGTAAGAACGACCAAGATAATTTCATGTAATATGTTGCACTTGCGTTTGTGTATCGTTATGATTATTCTATGCACTGCTGTGTTATTTTATGTGCGTGAACGATACTAACTATAACGTGTATGTGCCACGCATGCAACTCTACATTACCAGTGGATTAAATACCTATGTATTATTATACCGAGTGTAACACCCCTACTACGCACTTAGCAACCATATGAAATCGCAGTGGAATTAAATAACTAACCATACACTAAACGGGTCGGCACGTGGCTAACAAGGCAGAATACATTCACATTGTACCGGTCTGATGATCAGACTCCCGAGCATAGAACTAAAACCATAAATACATCATATACAATACCGAGTATTTAATTACATTCCATCACTGTAAACTGACAATATACCATCACTATAGTAACAATGGAGCCAAAACATAACGCCACGGGAGCATAGGCGCATCCCGGGCCTATCATCCAAAATAACCAAAAGTATGACATGACCTAGATCTACAACCACTCTGCTTCTTCGATCCTCATCCTGCAATATAAATAAGGAGCCCCCGAGGGGGTCAGCAACCCTTGGCTGGTATGGTTAACGCGCAGCCCATCGGCTACCGGGATACGCGCAACTAATTGTCATGATAACATGGCATTGATTTTACACAAACAACATATATCGCATAGCAAGAAATATTGCATAGCACAACAATACATACATAGTGAGTACACTTCCCATAATAACAAACCAAGAAGGTTAGTCGACATCATAAGCCTAGAGAATGGTTCACCCTCATGTTAAGCTTGTTAACAAACTCATTACCGTTCTGTTAGTCGAACGAGTAACTTAACTCCCAGATGGATCGGATATTGTGACCCGAACACACCACACAAACACATGTTCCCACTAGACCGATCATAAGTCAGAATAGGTAAGCTTTGGAGGAAGCTAACGGGAGATCGAACGCCAAATAAAGGAGAACAACCTTAACATTATAAGAGTCGAATCTGATACAGATATCTACTCTTATACATACACGCGTGACCGGACAACAGGATTCCTCACTCCCCAGTTAGCATTCGTTAGAAGTTCACTGTTGGAACTTAATAACAAATCACAACAAGTGGTTAAGTCTTGTTAGACACACACAAGGGATATGAGTCACACCTTAACATCACAATAATATAAACAACTGTAAACTCGTTACATGACTTAAGTCTTACATGGTCATAAACATACAGAAAAACAAACAGCACACAAGCCGGTGTAAACCGGTAGGCAACAGACTGCAAGAAAACCATACCTTGGTCCTTGCTTCGATTTGTTTCCACCGTAGGCCACTCCTATACATGATTAATAATGTTGGTTAATTAATTTACTTAACTTCAAATTTTACTAAATATTTTTACATGGTTATATGACATGTTTTAATGCCCAAACTTATCCTTGATCATCTTCATTATACCCCCTAGGGTTAACTACATAAGTCATAATCTCTTCTGTTTTTTTTTTAAGTTTTGGGTCAGTCCGACCCACCGACCGACCCAACCAACTGGGTCGGTCCCTTCCAGTAATTTCTCGGATTTGAAAATTCCACTTCGTCCGACCCACGTCCGACCCAAGTCCTCTGGGTCGGACCACTCCAGAAATTTTTTCCGTTTTTTAAACTCACCCAACCGACCCATGTCCGACACAAGTCCCCTGGGTCGGACAGTTCCAGAACCATTAACAGGTGACTTACACAGGCCGACCGACCCAACCTTGGGTCGGCCCCTGGGTCGGTCGACACCAGAACATGCCCAAAAATTGTCCAATCTTCTCCAAACTTTTCCACAAGCCTCCTAATGTGTTCTAACATCATTTGGCAAACTTACACCATCATACAACATCCATAAAACCCATTTTCTATATCCTTAAACACTTACCCATTTCTTACCAAAATTCCTAACACTTATAATATTTTCTCCTTAGGTTCCTAAGTGGTGTTTCATACCTATGATAATCATTATACCAAAAGGTTTCCTCTCCATTACAACATCATCTCCCAAACATCTCTTCTTACAAACCAAATTTCCTTTAGTAAAATACTTATTCATTTCTAACAACCTAACACTTCCTAGTTCACCAAGACTCATTTAAAACACCTAGAACTTCTTACAAAATACCTAATTTTTGACATGGGTTCTACTAACATCTTGTTACACCAAAACACATCATTTTTACCATTACACACCCAAGAACACTTAAATCCACCAATAACATTCTTATACACAAAACTTCACCCATTCAACACTATATCACAATATAGTGCATAATTTAAATTGCATGGCACTTAGGCCCTTAAATAGCATGGCTCTTAGGCCCTTAAGATGCATAAACCTTAAACACTGAATTTCCCACAATATATTTGCCTTTGACCTGCAAATACATACAACAACTCATATGCCCTTTAATAGTCTCCTTGAGAACATTTACTAGGTCATTCACCAATGGCTCCCTAAGTAGTTTTAATAAGCAACATAAGCTCATTTCTCCTAAGACTTTAAACTACATTAGGTTAGCACATTTACCTCTTTTCCTCACAAACTTCTTTCTTGTTTCCTTGATTAAAATCGGCAAGGACTTGGGATTGCATGTCAACTTCTAAATAATATACAAGCAATATAATGATTATTCAAGCTTCATGCTTAATCTCATTGTAAACCCTAGTTACATATATTGTCTTAAAACATTAAGGTGATTGTTTTACCTTGAGAATGGAAGAGAGTTTGAACAAGTAACAAGAGAGGACTCCATCAAGCCCTTGGAAGATTCAAATGAAGCTAAAACAAAGCAAGGTAAAGAACACCATCAATGGTGATTTTCGGTTAACATCAAAACATGAAGGAAATGGAGTTTTTCTTTGAGTTTCCTTACCTTGAAGCAAAGGAGAACAATAAAATGTAAAAAGATGAGCTCAAGCTCCTCCCATGGAGATTCCTCTTGGCACCGAAATGGAGCTCTTGGAATTTTGAGAAGATAGAATTGAAGAGCTTGGCAAGACAAAGAGAATGGTGGTCTTTGTTTTTGATTTGGTAAAGGGAGCTAGGAGAAAATGGCAATGGAAGTTGGTGTTGGTGCTGTAGCAAAACCGTGAATGGAGAAGGTAGAAGAGAGGTTGAAGGCGTGGGAAATGAAGAGGGAAAGAAGAGAATGAAGGTAAGTTTGCTAGTTTAGATATTTAAGTAGTAAAGCAAATAGTACTTTATACTTTATCACTTTACTTAACTTATTTTTTGTTTAAGTGTGGTGAGTCATCAAGAAAACCGGCCCCATATTATAATAAGGGGTATTTTTGTCTTTGTTGACCAATTGTCTCACTTATATTGACATATGTTATAAACTTGCTTAATTTGGTTACTATTCACAAAACAAGGCACATATTTGTGAAATTTTTGATTTCCCATTGATTTAGATCTCCTAATGTGATACTAAGTAGTACACATGTTAATTAAAGAGTAATGATGGACTTTTAGCCACTCAAAACTCATTTACAAGACAATTTTTCAAAAATGTGCTTTAAGACTCCTTGAAGCACATTTTGTGTTTTAACTTGTTTTCAAGCTTGGTTTTCTTTGGTAAATGGTTTAATATGTTTATTAATATATAAATAAGGTCTTGGTAAGCTCATTAGGTCTTAGCCAAGACTATCCCAAGCTTAGAGCACATTTTCGCCCATATTGACCTTAAGGTATTTAATTGTGTTTTCTATGGTTTAAATTGTTTACTAATGTTTTTAAGACTCTTTTTAGTCTTAATATACCATATTTTAATGTTTAAACAACATACTAAGGTTTGGGGTATTTCACCGAGAACTTGTACTCAAGTTTCTCACTAACTTCCTTTATAACAACGTCGTTGTCCTTGAACGTGACAACTGACAATACACAACAAAATGCTTGATTTAATGTCCTTGTGTGACGTCTAACATATTCGCTGCTACGAGAAGCGAGGAGCCCAGATGTTTCTGGCCATGCATGCAATTATGGAAGCTATACCTGTCGCAGGTCGTCCTCAATACAGTTCATGACGGTGGTTTTGGGTGTAGACTTTGTCCACTCACCGGGTTAGTACCAAAAAATTTGAAGCTGGGAGAAGGACTGCATTCTCTCGAGGGTACGATACCTACATATGATTTTGAAGTTGAGAGAAAGATTTCGTTCTCTCGAGGGTACGATACCCACATCTATATTTAAGTACAGGAGTTGACTACATTCTCTCCTGCGGGATTTATTACCTGACCATTAACGTGAGAGTCTTATCTCGTCTGAAGGGTTAATCATACCCGATCCAAGATTAAATTACTAACGACCTCTGCTGTCATGTTTCTCATTGTGAAGTTATTGACCTTGTATGACTACTTGTGCGAATTATATATGATGCATGTTTTCAGTGTTTGATAAAAAAATGAATTGCATGCATACACAAAGTAGTCGTGCGTGGCCTGCTAGCTTATGGGCTGCACGCTTTCATACCAGCATTTATTTGCTGAGCCATTCCGGTGGCTACATTTTTCAGGTACCTGAAGAAAGAAGAGAATACCCGACCGAGTGTAGGTGGGGTAGAATTAAGACATGGGATTATCACTGTCTGTATTATTTTACAGTATTGTACATTTACTTTTAGCTTTCTTTTTTTTAAGCGGTTTGTATTCAGCGCTCAGACTGTATCTGTAACGCCCCTATTAACCATAAATACAGCGGAAATAAAACTCTAAGGCGATTACAGACCATCGGGTTCCAAACACCCGGCACCAAACCTCACCAATTACAACTTACAATCTACAAAAGCTACAGACTGAACTCGAGAAAAACTTAACATAAACATAATAGAAATTAAACACATTAACTCTCCACAAAACCTAGTCCCATCCCAAACGCTCATTCTCTTCGTGGCCACCTGTAAATCAATTCGTACCTGCAAGATGAAACCAAGCAGCCCACCCCGAAAGGGGCGGGTCAGTTCCCTGGAATGGAACTGGTACAATTCTCCAAAAACAAACTTATAAAACATAACTCTTCAAAATAAACAGTAACTTGAAATTAAACTCTTGAAAGTAAAGTAGGGAAACAAGGCACTTTAAAATCACCAAGCCAAAGATAACAAGTTAAGGATAAAGATAAATGATAGAAAAGGTAAAGTTAGTGAAACACAATCACATCATGTGTTAGTGAACATCCATTTCCTTAGTTAAACCCAATTCCCATTAGGAGTAGAAAAACTCAGATAGTCACAAAGGACTAGGAATGATAAAACAGATCCAAGAACCAAGAACTCAAGAGTGGAATAGTTTCAACTGGGAGAGATGGCCCCCACCGCCAATCACGTCCTTTTAGGACAAGGGATATACAGCCCCTCACTGTTTATCACGTCCACTAAGGACAGGGGATATACATCCCCTCACTGTTTATCACGTCCCTTTCTGGGACAGGGGATATACAGCCCCTCACTGTCTATCACGTCCCTTTTTGGGACAGGGGATATACAGCCCCTCACTGTTACCATTGAAGACGCGCGCACGTCGAAACCTCAAGAACCAGCTCATGGATGAAACGATATCCAGAGTCAAAAGAAGAATTTTCCAAGATTGTCCTTTTTCCAAATTCCCACTAGATCACTAACTACCCAGGGCAATACCAAAACACTCAGTCCTACAGAGTGCTGAAGCGTAAACCCTAAGCAGTCAATGTCTAACGGGGCACCAAATAGAAAGAACCAATACCCAAGTGAGTTTCGCATTCAAGGCTCAGTTAGTCACACAAGCTGAGTTAGTCACACAACCATTTCCTTTTTAGCAATTCTTCTTAAAGTCAGTTTGTGTTTTTCGAAAACGTCTCATAAGACAATCAGCAAAAGTAACGGAGTACGAGAAATCGTACAAAACATTCCATAAAGTCCAAAACACAACAAGCTGAGTACGAGAAATCGTACCTGGGTAACGCTGTAGCAGTTCTAGTCAACTTGCACAAACAATCAACAGTACTCTGAAGAATATTAAAGGTAGTCTATCATCAATCACTTGTAGCCTAAGTTAAGCTCAAATAAACTCCTTACTCTTATTCCAAAGTCTCAATTATCCTTTAAGCCCTCACTTAAATGTTATGTATAATCTTTGTGTTATCTGAGAACGTTGTATAGCCCAAGGTGGTAAGATCAAGGAATGTATTCGATCAACATTTGCTAATTGTCCACTCTATCCACTTTATTCATACTTAACCACAATCCTCACATTCAAGACTTTTGAGACCTCTATATCATAAATGTGTTTACATTATATCATAACCTAATTGAGTTACTAACTCATTTATCTTATCTTTAGTCCAGAAAGACTTTTTATTACATCCAGCTAATAATCCTGACATAAGATGTTAAATTACTTTTCATCTTGAACCAACTATATTATAGTTAACTTAGACCTAACGAACTCTTACCTTTAGTATTCACAAGGTACATTATTTGCCTAACTATTACCTATATAATAAGGTGTTTAAATATAACCTTTTATGTATCCTTACTTACCTTAATCTCCTAAATATTTTATTTTACACCCATTCACTCTATAGACTATGTATAATTCTTTTGTACTAAACTTCAATAAACTTAAGTCTTAAATACGTTTTAAATTGTTTACAAACCTAAAGTTTCAAAGGGACAACTTAATAAATCAATTCCCTTTATTATGTTTCAGGATAACATTACCTCTTAACATAAGGTAGAATTTATCTAAGAGTTAAACTCGATTCCTAAGTGAAATGTTAATTATGAAATAAGATAATCCATTATGAAAATTCCCATATTTTATATTCAAAATAACATGTCATTATTTCCCGTTACCGTAAAGTATATCAATATAATATCTTATGTAACTCAGTTTTACCTAATAGAAGGTTCAAAGATTTTAAGTATAAAATTCCTATTATAAACCTTCCTATAAATTCTCACTACTAAATACCTCACCTAAATGTAAACTCACATCCTGAATATTGGTAATAAATGTATTTTATATGGCTTATCTAATTCTAAGAAACTTAAGGATAATTATTTAGATAAATTCAAATCATCATTTAATATAGAATATATCATAATCCTTTTAATGATTCTATCTTAAAACATCAAGTTATATCTCACTACCATAAATGTTAAGAAATGATTAAATATAGACTTACTAATCCACCTCACGTTCAGATGTAAAAGTATTTTACTTATTTATTATGGTTTATATAATAAGAAATCTAGATGTAAACGTATTACATTTGTTTATCATTAATTATAGAATAAGATCTATTTGCACAACACTTTATGAAATCACCATTTTTCCTAAGTTTTAACTTATTAATTAATCCCAATTTAAGATTTGCATCCTGGTCATTGACAAATAATACTATACATGTATTTTAATATGGTTATATATAAACCTTGGAAATTCAAAGGTAACTCTTAAGCCTAATACATAACTATAATTTAATACCACCTCATATAATATCCTTCTTAATATTATGTAGAGGTTTAGTTTAACTTATTAATTCCTTCACATTATATTTCCTATAAGGTATCTAATTTATTTATGTTAAATGTGTATATATATATATACTAGGATTTGTTCAAAACATTATTTATGTAGTTTATTGTATTAATTATGTTTAATAACTTTTAGGCATAACTACAACCGACCTATGGTTTATTAAATAAAGTGTTTCCCTTATTTATTACATATGTATAAGTATACCCGTATTAGAAATTAACTAAGACATTCCCTATGTAATTTATCATATTTAAACTATCTTATTAAAACAACCTTAAACTGTATTCCAAGTATATTTCATAAAGTATTTCTTTTACCATATCTTAAGGTTCTAGCTCTTATAATGTTTAGTTATATTAAGTGGTAATTTAATTAGTTCCTTGATTTACTTTAAGTTACCTCCTAATTCCCTTTTATAAATGCGTAAAAATATATATATATATATATATATATATATATATATATATATATATATAATATATATATTTATCCCAGTTAATTAAAATATTAACTCCCATATATAGTAAATAAAATGTAGGATAATTAAATTCCTTAATTTATATAAGTTCCTACTTAAGTAAGTATATATACATATATGTACATAATTTCACTTCTCTTAAAAACTAATACAAAACATTTATAAACTTACTGTTATAAAGTGTTAATTTAGTTTCCCTTATTTTCCCAGCTTAAAAGTTAATTAACAAACCTTACTTTAATTTTGGTTACATTAAAAACTTTATATTATAGGTTATTCTTATGAAAAACTCATAAACACAATTTTTAAAACCTTTTACCATTGCCCAAAAATTCCCAAATTTAATATACAGTAACTATAACATTTTAGACATATTATAAAATTTTATTTCATAAAAATATCTTTTTAATTTAGCCAAATAATTCCAGAAAACCCGTAATTTGTAAAAATCATAACTTATGTTTAAAAACTCCAAAACCATAATAATTTACATCAAAATAAACTAGATTAAATAAGGAATCTATGGTTAAAATTTCAAGTCAAAATACATTCGGGAAGATATTTAAATTAACCCAACAAGTTAAGACTATTTACTGGAATTTATTAAAAACCTAAAACAATTTTAAATCACCCGATCTTATCTGGACCGTCCAATTCTTTAAACTCTGATCGGACGGTCCCGAAAACTCAAGTTCTTCAGCGACCACACTTCGACCCCCGAGTACTAAATCGTTAATTTCTCCTAATCCACAGAACGAAATTGAGTGATTTTTGTTTCTATGGATTCGTAATCAAATTTCGGTTCTATTGGTACCGGTTTCCCAATTATAATGCAATATATATCAAGATTCGAAATCGTTTCGAGAGTTAGGGTTCATATCGGAAATCGAATACAAATCTTACCAATTCTCTTAATCTAACACAAAATCGACTAAATTAAAACATGGGTTAGACCGGAAACACGACTACGAACAGCAACAACGGAGAAATTTGATCGGAGACTCACCGGATTGTGCGAATTGTGCGAATTACAATTCGGAAAACTGGGAAAAACTCGAACTTTAACCAGTTCGTGATGCCAACTTTGAGGATCTATAACTAGCAGTACAAAACGAGTTAGATTATGAGTAAGGGCTCATTGGAAAGAACAAATGTAGATCTACGTATTGGTAGCAAGAACTAAACCTAACTCGCACCATACAGAAAGATATTGAAGTCACAAAACACGAGTTTACCTCTCTGTTTCGGTATGATTTTATGTGCTGTTGAAACCGAAACTTTAGATCTCTATATCTCCCAACTGGTTACGAATCAGACTTGGGCATAAACACGAATATTGTAGAGGGATTAGAGATCTTTACAACGAGCTAAAGAAATCGAATTTTGGTTGATTAACGAAGAAGTTATGATCGACGTAAGTTACCTGAGATCGAAGAGTAATCTGGAATTCTGGAAACAGTTTCGCAAGGTGGTTACTTTGGCTCGATTTTCGAGTTGACTCAGAAGGAGTTAGGGTTTGTATGAGTAATGGTTGGAAAGAGGAATTGTAGGAGAAGAGAATGGTGAAGACGGCATGGAAAAATATTGAGAGATGTAAAAGTAATAGCCGTCTAAAGTTAGGGCAAAGTAAGGGAAATCGGTTACCGAAATTCAGGGAAGAAATCGGCTAAGTGTGGGCGACCCATTACAGAGTGACACGTGGCATCTCTCAAAATTTTGATTCAAAACTTCAATCTAGCATAACTTTGGCTAGGATGATCCGTTTTTGACGTTTTTATCGATCTTCATGGTTTTTCATAACCTATTTATGGTATAGGTTTCATGGCCTGGTTTGACCATTCAAAAAGTCAACTCTAGCAAGGCTTAATAAGCTTTAAGGTTTCTAGAATTTTATATTGACTTTTATGTTTCAAAACAATGTTCCAACACTTCCTAAAATCTTTATAATATATTTGGAGTGTTTAGTAATTTTCCAAGATTTATTGACTTATAAATCTTATTATTAAATTCATAATACTATCTAATAATGTATAATAATTAGGGTTAAATAGGAGAAAACCCCTAAATAAATTTCACAATTCCATATAATAATTTAATATTCATAATTCCATATAATAGTTTAATATTCATAATTCCATATAATAATTTAATACTAATAGTATTATTCAAGGTTTAATAAAAGAAATCCCCTAAATTAATTTAAATTAATTTAGGGGTATTTCAGTATATCCCCCTTAAAAGAAACTTCGCCTCGAAGTTTAAGAAAATCACTAGTAGGCACTCACACCGCTTCGGGTGTGCTGAGACAATAATAATTCCAATGAAATTCCATACCAAACCAATCCTTTATTTCCATCCATTTCCATAACAACATTCCACTCAAGATTACTCAAAATCAAACTGAACCAGGATATACCAAGATATAGCAAGATGAAAAACAAAAGTCACATACTGAGTCATAATGTAAAAACCAAGCACATACAAACACTCTCATTCTGCTAATACTATTCTCCCTTTACTAACAATGCAACGAGGCATAATCCGGATGAGATAACGAAGGAGGAGTATGCCAGCATATCCCCCTTAAAAGATCTATGGTACGCCCTCGTACCGCTACTAACTACACATTCAAAGAATTCAACACCTTACTAACCAGCTTTGTTGTACACTTTATCGCACCGTTGATTTTATCTACGATCGATATATATCTGTATCTCTTGATTGTTTTGCATTTGTATTTTCTTAACTGTTATAAAACTTTATTTATGATCCTTATCCTTTCATTTTAGGACCGGTACGAATTATACGTCATTATATGATCATTTTATCATATCAATTATATTAACAAGCTATAAATCAGGTGTAACGTATTTGAGTAGTTTAAAATAATATTCCGATCATTTAATAATCCTCAATAATCTTCCAAAATTATCTTCAAAGGTTATTAGTCAACCATATGTTAAAACTCTATAAGATAAATATTTTTTGTGACTTTTCAAGTTTCAATTGTTTTTATAATTAACTATCGTATTTTAGACGATTCATTCAGTGTTTTACTTTTAAAATTTACTTATTATATAACTTCACCCAAGGCAGAATTTTAGGAAGTTCTTCCGAAATCTGATTCCTTTACCTTAAAGTTTATATATTATATTTTTTTTGGTAGGGACTCTATATAAAATTTTAAGTCAAATGAGCTAGTCTAATGAAAACTCACTCACTCTTGGTAATTGTTTTTCTTAAGGTTTGTTCTATGTAAGTATTCTCCTGATTATTAAATCTTAGTACTCTCTTAGACAATGGTGGCTTTTGGTAAATATCACTCTTAGTGTGTCTTTTAAACTTTTATACATGTATAATGTTAAACTTCCAAGTAAACATGAGAATTTTCAATCTTTAAGTAACTCTCAATTTTTTTTTTATATTCCACCAGGGGTAGATGTTGTATCTTGGAGTACCCAAACTGGATTCCCTTCCTCCATATATAGGTATTTTTCACCAAAGATTTAACCCAATAAACCCTTTACATGTTTGAATTTAATACTGGATATTAAGATATAAATTTAAAATTGTTCATTGTGGCTAGTAATGAAATATGCCCAGCTTAAGACTTCATGATGGTAACGTCTTACCACCAATTCTCCTCAAGTTCAACACAATCCATCACTTACGTAGAAGATTATTTACGGTTAGATGACAAGGCTTGTCTAGCCCCTAAACCTCTAGAAGTGGGTGTGCACCCCCACTACTTTCAGCCTAGGAGTTCGTCGCACCAGGCACTTCCGGTAGGGTGTTAGGTTTATGTGTTTTCTTTCTAAAGTTAACATAGAGTTTTAATGTGTTTTACAAGTTCAGATGTTGATCTTTTCTAATACGCTACTAGTTCTTGTTAGCTTAATAATTTTCTAGACTTAAGATTTATCTTAAACATTATCTTTAGGTAATAAATTGATACCAAGTAGTTCATGAGATTTATTTTCAAACTTTAAAGGAGTTGAAGTACTTTCACCTAATATCAATACTAATTTAGTTATTCAAAGCTCTACTTGTATACTGTTTCCACCAAAAGTATTCTTTAATATTCTTGGAATATGTGTACTAGCTTTTTAAGGATTGTATTTTAGCAATGTATCCTCCATAAGTATGCTTTTGAAAAATAGCTTAATATATGATCTATCCCAACCAAAATCTTAACATACTCAATAGATGATATTCCAACCTATATTTTTACTGTAGTTTAATGTTCGAACAGAACAACAGCACACCATTCTCAACAGACATTCATAAAAAGAAAAGTGTATAAAGAAATCACTCACTAATCTAAAAAGGGTTAGGAGTCGTGCCTTACTGGAGTCCTCACTTCCCAATTCTACCCCAGTTCCCCAGTTTTAAGTGCACCTATAATCTAAGTATTTCACTCGGCTTGTTTTCTCGAGTTCAGAGCGTAACTACGCTTTGATACCACTTTCTGTAACACCCCTATTAACCATAAATACAGCGGAAATAAAACTCTAAGGCGATTACAGACCATCGGGTTCCAAACACCCGGCACCAAACCTCACCAATTACAACTTACAATCTACAAAAGCTACGGACTGAACTCGAGAAAAACTTAACATAAACATAATAGAAATTAAACACATTAACTCTCCACAAAACCTAGTCCCATCCCAAACGCTCATTCTCTTCGTGGCCACCTGTAAATCAATTCGTACCTGCAAGATGAAACCAAGCACCCACCCCGAAAGGGGCGGGTCAGTTCCCTGGAATGGAACTGGTACAATTCTCCAAAAACAAACTTTAAAAACATAACTCTTCAAATAAACAGTAACTTGAAATTAAACTCTTGAAAGTAAAGTAGGGAAACAAGGCACTTTAAAATCACCAAGCCAAGATAACAAGTTAAGGATAAGATAAATGATAGAAAAGGTAAGTTAGTGAAACACAATCACATCATGTGTTAGTGAACATCCATTTCCTTAGTTAAACCCAATTCCCATTAGGGTAGAAAAACTCAGATAGTCACAAAGGACTAGGAATGAAAACAGATCCAAGAACCAAGAACTCAAGAGTGGAATAGTTTCAACTGGGAGAGATGGCCCCCACCGCCAATCACGTCCTTTTAGGACAAGGGAGATACAGCCCCTCACTGTTTATCACGTCCACTAAGGACAGGGGATATACATCCCCTCACTGTTATCACGTCCCTTTCTGGGACAGGGGATATACAGCCCCTCACTGTCTATCACGTCCCTTTTTGGGACAGGGGATATACAACCCCTCACTGTTACCATTGAAGACGCGCGCACGTCGAAACCTCAAGAACCAGCTCATGGATGAAACGATATCCAGAGTCAAAAGAAGAATTTTCCAAGATTGTCCTTTTTCCAAATTCCCACTAGATCACTAACTACCCAGGGCAATACCAAAACACTCAGTCCTACAGAGTGCAGAAGCGTAAACCCTAAGCAGTCAATGTCTAACGGGGCACCAAATAGAAAGAACCAATACCCAA
Source organism: Limonium bicolor (assembly GCA_023374045.1). NCBI lineage: Eukaryota > Viridiplantae > Streptophyta > Magnoliopsida > Caryophyllales > Plumbaginaceae > Limonium > Limonium bicolor. The sequence continues at coordinate 171,634,522 of CM041781.1, forward strand.
GTGAGTTTCGCATTTAAGGCTCAGTTAGTCACACAAGCTAAGTTAGTCACACAACCATTTCCTTTTTAGCAATTCTTCTTAAAGTCAGTTAGCGTTTTTCGAAAACGTCTCATAAGACAATCAGCAAAAGTAACGGAGTACGAGAAATCGTACAAAACATTCCATAAAGTCCAAAACACAACAAGCTGAGTACGAGAAATCGTACCTGGGTAACGCTGTAGCAGTTCTAGTCAACTTGCACAAACAATCAACAGTACTCTGAAGAATATTAAAGGTAGTCTATCATCAATCACGTGTAGCCTAAGTTAAGCTCAAATAAACTCCTTACTCTTATTCCAAAGTCTCAATTATCCTTTAAGCCCTCACTTAAATGTTATGTATAATCTTTGTGTTATCTGAGAACGTTGTATAGCCCAAGGTGGTAAGATCAAGGAATGTATTCGATCAACATTTGCTAATTGTCCACTCATATCCACTTTATTCATACTTAACCACAATCCTCACATTCAAGACTTTTGAGACCTCTATATCATAAATGTGTTTACATTATATCATAACCTAATTGAGTTACTAACTCATTTATCTTATCTTTAGTCCAGAAAGACTTTTTATTACATCCAGCTAATAATCCTGACATAAGATGTTAAATTACTTTTCATCTTGAACCAACTATATTATAGTTAACTTAGACCTAACGAACTCTTACCTTTAGTATTCACAAGGTACATTATTTGCCTAACTATTACCTATATAATAAGGTGTTTAAATATAACCTTTTATGTATCCTTACTTACCTTTAATCTCCTAAATATTTTATTTTACACCCATTCACTCTATAGACTATGTATAATTCTTTTGTACTAAACTTCAATAAACTTAAGTCTTAAATATGTTTTAAATTGTTTACAAACCTAAAGTTTCAAAGGGACAACTTAATAAATCAATTCCCTTTATTATGTTTCAGGATAACATTACCTCTTAACATAAGGTAGAATTTATCTAAGAGTTAAACTCTGATTCCTAAGTGAAATGGTTAATTATGAAATAAGATAATCCATTATGAAAATTCCCATATTTTATATTCAAAATAACATGTCATTATTTCCCGTTACCGTAAAGTATATCAATATAATATCTTATGTAACTCAGTTTTACCTAATAGAAGGTTCAAAGATTTTAAGTATAAAATTCCTATTATAAACCTTCCTATAAATTCTCACTACTAAATACCTCACCTAAATGTAAACTCACATCCTGAATATTGGTAATAAATGTATTTTATATGGCTTATCTAAATCTAAGAAACTTAAGGATAATTATTTAGATAAATTCAAATCATCATTTAATATAGAATATATCATAATCCTTTTAATGATTCTATCTTAAAACATCAAGTTATATCTCACTACCATAAATGTTAAGAAATGATTAAATATAGACTTACTAATCCACCTCACGTTCAGATGTAAAAGTATTTTACTTATTTTATTATGGTTTATATAATAAGAATATCTAGATGTAAACGTATTACATTTGTTTATCATTAATTATAGAATAAGATCTATTTGCACAACACTTTATGAAATCACCATTTTTCCTAAGTTTTAACTTATTAATTACTTAATCCCAATTTAAGATTTACATCCTGGTCATTGACAAATAATATACTATACATGTATTTTAATATGGTTATATATAAACCTTGGAAATTCAAAGGTAACTCTTAAGCCTAATACATAACTATAATTTAATACCACCTCATATAATATCCTTCTATTAATATTATGTAGAGGTTTAGTTTAACTTATTAATTCCTTCGCATTATATTTCCTATAAGGTATCTAATTTTATTTATGTTAAATGTGTATATATCTATATATACTAGGATTTGTTCAAAACATTATTTATGTAGTTTATTGTATTAATTATGTTTAATAACGTTTAGGCATAACTACAACCGACCTATGGTTTATTAAATAAAGTGTTTCCCTTATTTATTACATATGTATAAGTATACCCGTATTAGAAATTAACTAAGACATTCCCTATGTAATTTATCATATTTAAACTATCTTATTAAAACAACCTTAAACTGTATTCCAAGTATATTTCATAAAGTATTTCTTTTACCATATCTTAAGGTTCTAGCTCTTATAATGTTTAGTTATATTAAGTGGTAATTTAATTAGTTCCTTGATTTACTTTAAGTTACCTCCTAATTCCCTTTTATAAATGCGTAAAAATATATATATATATATATTTATCCCTTAGTTTAATTAAAATATTAACTCCCATATAATATAGTAAATAAAATGTAGGATAATTAAATTCCTTAATTTATATAAGTTCCTACTTAAGTAAGTATATATACATATATGTACATAATTTCACTTCTCTTAAAAACTAATACAAAACATTTATAAACTTACTGTTATAAAGTGTTAATTTAGTTTCCCTTATTTTCCCCAGCTTAAAAGTTAATTAACAAACCTTACTTTAATTTTTGGTTACATTAAAAACTTTATATTATAGGTTATTCTTATGAAAAACTCATAAACACAATTTTTAAAACCTTTTACCATTGCCCAAAAATTCCCAAATTTAATATACAGTAACTATAACATTTTAGACATATTATAAAAATTTTATTTCATAAAAATATCTTTTTAATTTAGCCAAATAATTCCAGAAAACCCGTAATTTGTAAAAATCATAACTTATGTTTAAAAACTCCAAAACCATAATAATTTACATCAAAATAAACTAGATTAAATAAGGAATCTATGGTTAAAATTTCAAGTCAAAATACATTCGGGAAGATATTTAAATTAACCCAACAAGTTAAGACTATTTACTGGAATTTATTAAAAACCTAAAACAATTTTAAATCACCCGATCTAATCTGGACCGTCCAATTCTTTAAACTCTGATCGGACGGTCCCGAAAACTCAAGTTCTTCAGCGACCACACTTCGACCCCCGAGTACTAAATCGTTAATTTCTCCTAATCCACAGAACGAAATTGAGTGATTTTTGTTTCTATGGATTCGTAATCAAATTTCGGTTCTATTGGTACCGGTTTCCTCAATTATAATGCAATATATATCAAGATTCGAAATCGTTTCGAGAGTTAGGGTTCATATCGGAAATCGAATACAAATCTTACCAATTCTTCTAATCTAACACGAAATCGACTAAATTAAAACATGGGTTAGACCGGAAACACGACTACGAACAACAACAACGGAGAAATTTGATCGGAGACTCACCGGATTGTGCGAATTGTGCGAATTACAATTCGGAAAACTGGGAAAAACTCGAACTTTAACCAGTTCGTGATGCCAACTTTGAGGATCTATAACTAGCAGTACAAAACGAGTTAGATTATGAGTAAGGGCTCATTGGAAAGAACAAATGTAGATCTACGTATTGGTAGCAAGAACTAAACCTAACTCGCACCATACAGAAAGATATTGAAGTCACAAAACACGAGTTTACCTCTCTGTTTCGGTATGATTTTATGTGTTGTTGAAACCGAAACTTTAGATCTCTATATCTCCCAACTGGTTACGAATCAGACTTGGGCATAAACACGAATATTGTAGAGGGATTAGAGATCTTTACAACGAGCTAAAGAAATCGAATTTTGGTTGATTAACGAAGAAGTTATGATCGACGCAAGTTACCTGAGATCGAAGAGAAATCTGGAATTCTGGAAACAGTTTCGCAAGGTGGCTACTTTGGCTCGATTTTCCGGTTGACTCAGAAGGAGTTAGGGTTTGTATGAGTAATGGTTGGAAAGAGGAATTGTAGGAGAAGAGAATGGTGAAGACGGCATGGAAAAATATTGAGAGATGTAAAAGTAATAGCCGTCTAAATTTAGGGCAAAGTAAGGGAAATCGGTTACCGAAATTCAGGGAAGAAATCGGCTAAGTGTGGGCGACCCATTACAGAGTGACACGTGGCATCTCTCAAAATTTTGATTCAAAACTTCAATCTAGCATAACTTTGGCTAGGATGATCCGTTTTTGACGTTCTTTTTATCGATCTTCATGGTTTTTCATAACCTATTTATTGGTATAGGTTTCATGGCCTGGTTTGACCATTCCCAAAAAGTCAACTCTAGCAAGGCTTAATAAGCTTTAAGGTTTCTAGAATTTTATATTGACTTTTATGTTTCAAAACAATGTGCCAACACTTCCTAAAATCTTTATAATATATTTGGAGTGTTTAGTAATTTTCCCAAGATTTATTGACTTATAAATCTTATTATTAAATTCATAATACTATCTAATAATGTATAATAATTAGGGTTAAATAGGAGAAAACCCCTAAATAAATTTCACAATTCCATATAATAATTTAATATTCATAATTCCATATAATAGTTTAATATTCATAATTCCATATAATAATTTAATACTGAATAGTATTATTCAAGGTTTAATAAAAGAAATCCCCTAAATTAATTTAAATTAATTTAGGGGTATTTCAGTATCATTTGTAATTGTATTGGAGTTAGCCTTGTTAGTCACATGGGTGACTAACGGCGTTGTAGCACCACCCGTTTTATGTACTTATTCCGCTGCATATCCAGTTGTTTTTGGGAGCTATCATCGTTCAGGTTGTGAGTTTCGGGTTGGGGTGTTACAAAAAGTGGTATCATAGCGTAGTTACGCTCTGAGAACTGAATACAACCGAAATTAGCCTTGGGTTACAGGGTGAGAGATAGTATAGTGAGGAATAGCAACTTAGTTTTACTTGGTCCGCCGAAGGGCGTTAACAACTGTTCAAAACTTACAGTAACTACTAGTTATGACCTGCCTAAATACGAGCAGATGTCATGAAAAGGAATATATAAATTAACATAAATACTTACGACTACCTGAATTGTAGACCGTACGACGCCAACTGTCGTTCACACGGGAATTAAGCTGATGACGAATGACAGTGACGCCATACCAAAGACAACAAGAAAGGCTGACAATACCGCCAAGTATACAATGATGAAGGAGTATATACATATCACAATGGACATACACTGCATGATGATCCAACCTGCATGGCGCACTTGTTATAACAAGTGCTGCTCCAGTGAACTGAATACAGGTGGAAACCATAAAGACCTACAAGTTGTGGCTAACTACAAGACGTCAGATCGTACCTCCCATGACGACGTTAAAATAATACCCAGAGTCGAGTAAAGACAGCATACCCCTAATAATGCTTGAAGAACGAATGCATGAGTTAAGGCAACAGTAAGGCGAATGAAGACCTCCTTGGGAAGAGCAAACACTGAATTTTATGGGATACCCAGGCACTGAGCTAACCGCCCAGTGCGGGACTGGAAAATCTTACAATCCCTTGTTAACTTCACGGGAAGATCGTGCGAAACCTTGAAATATGACTATCAATATAGTCTTACAAAAATAACCAATGATAATATCAAGAAAAACAAAATCTCACTATATCTAATGAATACATCCATCATGGATAAGCACGGGTTTAAAATACCTGAGCAAATACCAGGGGTCTCAGCTAGTATCAATATAGTGACGATGCTGGACTCCTAATTAATAAAGAGAAGAGAACAAACTTTGAATCTATATATTCTGAAGTTAGGAGAACTACCTAACTAGCAATACTAAATGCTACATATATACATATAATTTGGAGGTTGTAAACCTAAAACTTTGAGGAGTATTTATATATTTCAGAGGGTTAAGTATCAGAAAATATACCTACCCTATTATGAGGCACATGTCCTACACTATCCTTAAGGATCTATACGAGCATATGTTTTCTATGATAGCTCAACTTGGGAATGCGAGTAAAGAGTGCATGAGATCAAATAAAGTTAACTCCCTACGTAATATAAATTTTAATATGAACATGGTAACGAATAACTCTCCTTGACACTAGCAATGGAGGTAGTGTAAGTTATATTAAGAGTTTGAATTCATATATACACTAAAAGTGAGGGGAAGTTAAACTTAAAGGTAGGAAAAACATACCCCTTGGCTTGTAACAAGTTTTTTACACGTGAACTTTCCTAACGTTATATACAAATCTCTATGATTTTAAATCTTCTATTTAATACACCTAATCGACCTATTTTTGGAAGTCATTGAGTTGTGGATTAACCACGTTTCTAAGAGGTAGAAACAAACAATAAGCTTTGATTTTTTTTTGTCACCAAACCGTAGGATTCAAACTGGAAACCCTTAGTTTGAAATGGTACTAATATTAAACGATACTTAACCTAGGTTGAACATATGGTTCACCTGATTCATGGAGTTTGAATGGTGTAAGAAAAAGGCAGACTTTAAAGCGGGAGGGAATAAAACTTTATGAAACCGTAATTGTGATCGAGTTATAAAAACTTTTCCTTGAAGATTTATCCCAAATTTGGTAATATTTATGACTGTCCTCCTTCCAAGTGATGATAACTAAAGTGTAGGCAATAATCAAGCCCTGATAAGTTAAATACTAGATAAGCCATTTAAAGATAAAAGTGTATTCTAATGTATCGAAGTCCATAACTGAATTCATAGCTTGTATTATGGGTTTAAGAGTTAAAATGATTGATGAATATAATTATTAGGCAGTAAGTGTCTAGATGTTTTAATAAGAATTTATCTTTTATGCCAAGAGGAAAAACTGACTCCCCCGCTAAATGATTTGATGAAAGGAACTTACTTCCGGGGATTAAGTAATGCACTAACTTCGAGTATAGGTTATAACAGATATTGGAATAGTTGTATAACAGTCAAGGGAAAATGTAGTACTCACTACGTCACAAAGTTTGCTAAGATAAAACTTGGAAAATTGAACATTATGTGGTTGTTTGATATTTGACGTGGGAGGTCGAACTTGATCCTGGTCAGATCAAGGGAAAACCAAACACAAAATGGTGTGGAAGGATAGTTCAACACTGACGTTGACCCCGTCAGGGTTGGATGATTCCTGAGACTCCCTACAAGTGGTCACAAATATTTCTGTGATAATTAAGTATTTATTCTTAATTCTAACATAAAATTTGACTAATAAAGTATGTGAGATGTAGAAGGTGTAAGTTAAGAGTTAAGTTGTTCAGGTTATCATGAAGAGATTAACTAGCTAAAACGACTCCGCGTATGTCGGAAAAATAGTCGACTGTGAGGGAAATACTAACTATTATTATACCATGAGCCATGTTAATAAGTTAAATATGAGATCAAGAGACATTTACCTATAGTGAGAGTATTCTCAAGCTACCTTCTAAGTTATGGCCACATTGCCATCTGAAGGGAAAGATCAACTACCAGTCTTTCTTTATGAATGCAAGCCCAGTATATTAAATGGGAACCTACCTATAAGCATGGTAGAAGATAAAGAGTAGAAACATTATACTAATACTAACACGAGTTGATTCATGAACCACAAGAACATGTGTAATTGCGAGAAACACGTACCTTGTTAGAAACCTTAACGGGAACCCTACTGTGGTATACCTGATGAACAGACAATAGAAATCGTGTATGCACTACCGACAATTGGTGAATCAATAAAAACAGGAAATCTTTCTATATTATATATAAGATGCACAGCTCGACCGTAGCTCATACTTTACATTGAAGATGAAAACCGAATATGGTGACAGTAAACACAAATACCAAAATCACAAGATGATGAACCGAAGATCAAAGAGAGGAATTTAAGTATGCCCCAATATTAATACAAGACCCGCACACCGATGACTACAACTACAGGAGGTGACGAGTGGAAGACAAATTTTAGACCAACAGGAATACTATAACCTTACAGCTAACCACAGAATGCACGAGCAACATCGATAAAGGTGATGAACCCCACCATCAGGACGCTACGTCGCAAACCGCTACCAAAGGAGAATATATAAGTAAACCTATTGGGTAAGGACCCATGGAAAGAAGAATGCTTTAACTAAACGTGCGAGAGCTTATGGACTTGACAAGAAATAATCCTAAGATGGACAGCTAAGTAGTAATATAACATGAAGGTACCCCACATGCGAAGGCAACTAGTGTGAAGAACACGGGAAATAACCAACACTGTAACTAAAAAGAGTAATGGAAACTCTGATAAAGAGCAAGACACCTCAGTAATATTGACGAGAAGAATCCCAGTGGAATCACCGTCATAGCAGCTATCAGAAACAAGCATACATGCACAAAAATTCGAAAAGAACTCAACGATGAAAAATCAAAATCAAGGGCGAACTATATTTACAGTATATGCCACGTAGGGAAAAACCTCAAAGAATATTTACCCAAAGAGGATACAGGAAGATGCATGTCATACACATGAGCATCTCAAGTAGGGCAAACCTTACAATATTATTGGCAGCCCGACATACAGTAATAGAATATACAATGAAGAATACCAAGCAATGCTGCAGCTAACAGTTACTTAGGAACAAGATAATCTGGAGCAGTAGCATAACACGAAATATCAATGAATACATAAACCAGAATGTCTCGAGATGTAAGGGACAGGTGCATCATGCACTAAGGAATAACCGAAGATATATAGAGACAGAAAGTCAATCAGAAAAAATAAGGAAGAAACTGGAAGTGTGTTATACACGTATATGAACCAGAATCCATAGACCTTATGGTCGACCCGACAGTTTAAACAAGCCATGAGATAGTATCGGCAAAGAACAAGATGGTAGATCACTTTCACCCATACATACGGGATACAAGCATAAAAGCATACTAATGCACTACAGAACATGTTAGAGAATGCATAGATTCTTGGGGGCCATACCCCGTAAATGGACAGAAGTCCAGACAAGATCAATAATGACAACCAAACGAAGATAATGATGAACACAAATCATCAACCCCACATATGTACATTAATGAACTTAAACATACCACCTACGAAGCGCATTTAAGACTATTCCAGAATGATTGGACATTACTTAATCAGAGTTGTGCAGCAGAAGCGTGGTGGTCCCATTAGTTAGAATTATCTACTGAGCTCAAGGGGAATGCAGAACGTATTTCACGTATCTTAACCGAACACATGTGCCCTATCCACCTAAAGCCTTACAGCCCGAGAGGCTATCTTTAAAACTAATCATGAGTTTGAAATGAGAGTGAAGATTTCTTCACTATTAACCAACTAGTTATACTAGTCTAGGGTACGTGGGCGTACCCCTCTTTTAAGGGGGGGAGGGGAGGAGAGCCTATTGCGTTTTAGCATAGTTGTACACTTTCGTTGCACTGTGACCTGTATGTTTACATGTGTGACTCTGTGATTATATGAACTTTACTTACTGATGTGTACTATGTTACACTGATATGAATGGTTATGTGTACTACGTTACACTACCCTGAAGTTACTACGTGGATTATGTGCACTACACTACACTATATTGAAGTTACTCTGTGAATGCATGCACTTGTCAATATGTACTGTGTTACACTACTATGAATGAATTAAGTGCACTACGTTGCACTACATTGAAGTTATTATTGGTGATGACCTTTCATGATCATTACCTATATATCATGTTGAATATATACTACGAACTTAAAGGTAGTGGAACTTGGGACGTGATCCCTAAAATAGAATGGAGTTGTGGATGCTTAACGGAACTTGTTTCCCCACAACCATTTGAACTTAGATACGAGACTTCAGGACGAAGTCCTTTTAAGGGGGGTAGACTGAAATACCCCTAACCATTAAATAATTAAATAATGGGAATTAATAGTTTATTTGGGGGATTATGAAACCTTGAGAAAGCACATAAACACTTAGGCGTTAAAAACGCACCGAAACTCCTTAAGGTCAACAACGTGGGCTAAGCCGGACCTTAAGCTAACTATGATATAGAACCCTCATACCAAGTGATCACCTTAAACATGGCACAAGTTGAAGCTTCAGTACTACCAAGTCCATTTACCATTATACCGAGGGATTAGGACTAAACTAGACGATATTGAAAGTTAATACTGTAACATTAATAGAATCGTAATACTTGGAATGAATTAAGCCCGCAACAAAGAACTTACATACACCTTCGCGTCACTTACAAGATGCAAGTTGAATCAATAAGGTCTTTTAAAATGAGGGGGTAGTGAAAACCCTAACCAACTTATAGAATATAAAAATGCTAAATCTCATACAAATTTCCTTAGATTAAAGTTACTTAACGAGTGACTTCAGTATGACTGAAAAACACTTACCATTGTTAACAAATAATGCCATCTTGAGAATACCTTAAGAAGTATACAACAAACGTGCTAGGCTGAGCGCGAAACTACTACACTTATGAGCTATCGATTTCGGAAACTACATCTATAAAATAGAACCCTCTTTGCCATAAAACCTTGTCATCATTATAAAGCTGGTATTTCCTAGATAAAAAAGTCATTAGGATCACCTAGAAATGAGTAAAAATGCAAAAGCCTAGGAGAGTCGACACAACCTCCCTTAAGGCCCGAAAAGCCCCTGAAACACCCGAAATGCTTTATAAGATGAAATAAACATTAACACTTCATTCCAAAAGCACCATAACACTTTATTAAACATATAGATGAAGCTCTCATGCCAAATTCTCAATTAAACGCAAAGTGCTTGGAGGAACCCTTGTGGGCCCCATAAAACGCCCGAGAATGCCCCGGAGAGGTCCGAAGTGGCACAAACTCCTATATAACTCATTCTAGAGTTCCTACCATCATTATTCATCATTCTAAAGAGAATGCTCGAGCTCCGGGATTGTGTCATGGGTTGATATAACCCCATATAACTCAATGTAACACCTTAATATATCATTATTGACCATAAACAATGTTTATAAACACTTGGAACTCGTTACGACAATTTATTTTCCAAAATATCCTTAGAGCACAAAAACGCACTTTCGGGTGCCATAAAAACGCGTTTTACGCAATTACCTTAAGTTTTTGAGGAGCCACGAATTGGGAATCTTAATGGGGATGGATTGACCATCTTAATCAATCAAATACAGTGCTAAATAACAAGAACTAGTATGGCAAAACAATTTGGAAGAAAAGTACTATAATTTTAACATGCTTTACTTTATATTATGACATGAACTTTATGACTCATTCCCCCCATGATTGTATAATATATATCAGGATAATACCACTCCCATCAGCTTTTCACCACGTAGCATTCATTACTTAATGAAACAAAAAAAACGGTGGCATATGTATATAAAACCGGTTACTTATATGCTAATGTGACCAGATTTAAACTCATAAAATGTCATGAAACTTATGAGTCATCTTTTCCACATGTTATAGATTATATTGACAAGATAATACTAGTTCAAATCAGCCACATGATTTGTTATAACCCAAAGTTCGTAGCGTTTTATTTTCGTTTGATGTAATTCTAAGTTGGCTTTTGTTACGTAGGACATGGGAGTCCTTTTATATAAGCAGAGGGACAAGGTGGACTTTTCCCTTCTAATGAATTTTGGTAAGTATTAATTAACTCTTTGGTTAATTAATTCTCACGCTCTACACCACGATCAGATCGTTCTCTCATTTGACAGTTCCCAGCCTTCTTCTCTCTCAGCGCCGTTCCTTCTCTCGATCAGTCAAGCCCCATTATTCTGCTGTCAAGGTTCCACTGCGAATTGCCAGTCTTTGCGAATTGCTGGTTCTTCGAGGTAGGGTTGTGATTGCTCTCTCTTTGATTCTTCGGTTCTGAGTTTTCCCCATTCTGATTGCCCTATGCAATTTGAATTGTGATACAGCGTTAACTCCTGCGTCCCTGTTAATTCTCTTCTGCGAGTGGCTCCGTCTGTGATTTCGACGTCGGATTCAGGTGAGGGTTCTGTTGCAGTTTTGGGTTGTAGTTTCAGTTTTGGGGTTTAGTTGCGTTTCTGATTTAGGGTTGCAATTGTGTTCTGTTCAGAGGTTGTGCAGCATTTTGGATTGTGTCGCCGTTTGCTTTTCGGATTCTGCTGTGGTTTGGGCTCTGCTGTTCAGATTGTGGGTCGTCTCTGCTGTAATTGAGGTAGGTGGCTTATGGATTCGGCTAGTGTGTTCGGCCTTGGGGAGTTTCGTTCTGGTTCTGAACTGAATGCGTTCTGTCTTCTTGGATTGTGAATTGTGTTTGTGAACTGTCTGTTTAAACACCGTTTTAATGCTTACAAACCCCCAAGGTTGTTTTCTGCAAACTAATCATGTTCTGACATTGTTTTGGTGCTGCGTTCTATGTGAAATCGCCTCTGTTTTTCTGAGTTTTTCGGTGTGTCCGAACGTCTATCCGAGCTTGGACGTTCGGACATACCCTGTTGCGCTTTGATTTTCTAAAGTTTTCGCTGTGTCCGAACTTCCGTCCGAGCTTTGAAGTTCGGACACAGCCTTCTGCGTTCTCTGATTTTGGCTTCGACTTGTGTCCGAACATTGATGTCCGGACACAAGCTCGGACACTACGCGTGTTTGTTTTCGAAAGCGTCCGAACGTCAGTCCGAACATTGATGTTCGGACACCTCTGTCTCTACTACTACTGTTTTAAGGTTCGACCTATGTCCGAACTTCGTAGTTCAGACACATGTTCGGACATCTGTCTGATTTCGGCTTCTGAGTCTCGACTCGTGTCCGAACATTGATGTCCGGACACAAGTTCGGACATGCCTTGTTTTGACCTTAACTTGCCCGTTTGGGCTCCGTTTTGACTTCCGTCTGCGGGGTTGGATTCCCCTTCTGATTTCCAAGCTATCTTATGTGCTTTCTGGTGCCTTTGGTGCACACATGCTTAATGGTTTAAGCTTCTGTTTTGGGACCTAGTTATCTCTGTGTCTGAACCTTTGGATGGCTGGTCTCGCTGTCTCGTAGCGCGCTATGTAGGATCCTTCTGTTCACGGGTGATGTTCCCCGTTCTGTTCACGGGTGTTTTTCACCTGTTCTGTTTACGAGTGAGGTTTCCTCGTTCTGTTCACGAGCTAGTTGCTTGTTCTGTCTGTATGCCGTGATCAACTAGTGTCCCGCTCTGTTTTCTGCTTCTCTGCTTCTGCTGTTTGCTCTGTTAGTCCTCTATTGTATGGACTTCTGTTCTGCTTTTCGACATGCTTATGGATTCCTGTCTATTCCTTCTGATTTGATAATGTTTCTGTAAAATGTTTTGAGCATGCTGGTTGATGAAGTTTGTCATCTACTGGGCATAGTTGTGTGCTCATTCCCCTACTTTATCTAACATTGCAGATTGATCAGCGAGGATCACTTTGCTCAGCTCTGGAGTTTAGTTTTTTGTTATTTCGTTCTTGGAGACTTTGTATTTGAATTTGAGCCTTTGGGCCTCTTCAGTTAGCTCTTGCTTTTGATATTCGTTTTGGTGGGTTCTGTTATAACTTTGAGATGTTACGACATCATTTTGGTTTATACTTTATTCAAGTATTCGTTTGGGCCTTATTTGATTATCTGTGTAAGTTTGTTTATTAGAGCCTTGCGTTATTATGTAATAATACGCAGCGTGTAATACCCCTAACTCCTAGGCCAGTGTTTGGGGGTGTTACATTTAGTGGTATCAGAGCTCTGGGTTCTAATCTGCTGGGATTTTAAGTTAGCCAGTCAGTCAGAAACGTCAGTGTTAGTGTCTGAGTCTAACTGCCTGCTGTTGGACTTTCAGAATGCCGCCAAGAAGAGCAATGAACCCTCCAGGAAATGTGGCTGATGCTGTTCAGCAGTTCATGACGCAGCTCATGCAGACCATGGCTGCAGGAGGAGGACCAGTTGGAGGGCCAGGCCCAGCTGGGGCTGATGCTGGAGGCCGGAATGTGAAGGCGCTTCAGGAGTTCATGAAGCTGAAGCCGCCATCGTTCGATGGGGCAGGAGACCCCCAGGAGGCCAGTCATTGGTTGACTGAGGTCGAGGATTTGCTGCGTGTGATGGGCTCTGAGGAGGAGCAGAAGGTGGACTTCGCCACCTTCCTCTTCAAGGCCGAAGCCAAGGAGTGGTGGAGGTCAGTGATGGGCAGATTCCCACAGCCTTGGACGTGGGAGCAGTTCACTGGGGAGTTCAATAAGCAGTTCTACCCTGACGTGTATAAGGACCAGCGCATTCTGGAGTATAACCGACTACGCCAGGGTCGGGATATGAGTGTGGAGGAGTACGTCAGGAAGTTCATCAGCCTGTCGAAGTTTGCACCTGAGCCGGATGAGCATAGGAAGGCCAGGAAGTTTGAGAGCGGTCTGAGGCCAGACATTCGCTCTGCTGTGACGCCGCTGCGTCACAAGACCTTCAGGGACGTTGCTGATGTCGCCCTGTTGGTAGAGGCTGATCTGAGGGGCCGCCAGTCTGGCGGGAAGGACCAGAAGAGGAAGCAGAGGTCCGACGAGAGTGATAGGAGGGATCAGCTGCTTCTCAGAAGAAGCAGTCGACTGGAGACCGGGCTGGAGACCGCTCTGGGACCGTTCGAGAGATAGAGGTGGTTCGTCTTCGTCAGCTCCCGCTCCGTAGTGCCGGGTCTGCGGCAAGTTTCACAGGGTCAGGACTGTTATAGGAAGTCAGGAGCCTGCTTCAAGTGCGGCTCCTTGGACCACAGGATTGCTGATTGCCCTCAGGCCGAGAGGAGCAGGGGTAGCTCTGGAGGTAGAGCTGGTGAGTCTGCTTCAGGGTCCAGAGATCGAGACCGGGGGAGCAGAAGAAGCCCCAGGGCCAGGCCAGAGTGTACGCGATGGCTGGAGAGAGAGACCGATCGACTGACAGAGTTGTCACAGGTATTCTCCAGCTGTCTTCTCGTTCTGTTTTCTGCTTGTTTGACTCTGGAGCCACCCACTCTTTTATTTCTGCTGAGTTAGTGGGTGAGCTCGGTTTGCCTGTTGTGCCTCTGGGTGTTGAGCTGTGTGTGCATAGTCCATTGGTTAGAGACTCTTCTATGCTTTTGAACTTCTGTTTGTAAAGATAGTCCTGTGTTAGTCAGAGATAGGACTCTGTTTGCTAACCTCATCCCGATGGAGATGACTACTTTTGATGTGATTTTGGGCATGGATTGGCTTGCTGCGCACCATGCCCACATTGATTGTGCTGCTTCGAGAGTGACCTTTGAGGAGCCTGGTCAGCCCCGCCTAGTTGTAGCAGGGAATGGACTCCCGTGCTCGCCGCCGGTTATTTCACAGCCATGCAGGCGTTTCGCTTTCTGAGGAAAGGATGCCAGGGATATCTGTGCTACATCCCTGAGGTTCGCAAGGATGCGAAGTTGGAGGAGATTCCAGTAGTCAGAGACTTCCTAGATGTGTTCCAGGATGATGTACCTGGGCTTCCCCCTGTCAGAGAGGTGGAGTTTCGATCGAGCTCGCACCTGAGACTCAGCCCATTTCTAAGGCCCCATACCGCATGGCGCCTGCTGAGCTCAAGGAGTTGAAGGTCCAGTTGCAGGAGCTGCTGGATAAGGGCTTCATTCGCCCTAGTGTGTCGCCTTGGGGAGCGCCATGTTATTTGTTAAGAAGAAGGACGGTAGCATGCGTTTGTGCATTGACTACAGGGAGCTCAACAAGGTTACCATTAAGAATAGGTATCCTCTCCCTCGCATTGATGACTTGTTCGACCAGTTTAGCAGGAGCTAAGGTGTTTTCGAAGATCGATCTGAGGTCCGGTTATCATCAGTTGAGGATTAAGGCAGACGATGTGCCTAAGTCCGCCTTCAGGACTCGTTATGGACACTACGAGTTCCTAGTGATGCCATTCGGTCTGACGAATGCGCCTTCTGTATTTATGGACATGATGAACCGGGTGTTCAAGCCGTTTTGGACCAGTTCGTTGTAGGTTTTATTGATGACATCTTGGTGTATTCCAAGAGTGCTGAGGAGCACGAGGAGCATTTGAGGACTGTTCTCCAGACTCTGAGGGAGAAGGAGCTGTATGCGAAGTTGAAGAAGTGTGAGTTCTGGTTGGATCAGGTGGTATTCTTGGGACACGTTGTCTCCAAGGATGGTATCTCCGTAGATCCGGAGAAGATTAGAGCTATTACTGAGTGGGCCAGGCCTACTAATGTTGGAGAGATTCGTAGCTTCCTTGGATTAGCGGGCTACTATCGTAAGTTTGTGGAGGGCTTCTCCAAGCTAGTGATCCCTTTGACTCGTCTACTGCAGAAGGATGTGAAGTTCGAGTGGAGTGAGGATGTGAGCTGTGTTTTCAGGAGCTGCAGAGGAGGTTGACGTCTGCGCCGATTCTGACCCTTCCAGAGGGTAATGAGGGTCTGGAGGTTTTCTGTGATGCGTCCCATAAGGTTTGGGTGTGTGCTGATGCAGCATGGGAAGGTAGTAGCATATGGCTCTCGTCAGTTGAAGCCATATGAGAAGAACTATCCGACCCACGACCTGGAGTTAGCGGCTGTTGTGTTTGCGTTGAAGATTTGGAGGCATTACCTCTATGGAGCTGCGTGCAAGGTGTATACGGACCATAAGAGCCTCAAGTATCTGTTCACTCAGAAGGAGTTGAACTTGAGGCAGAGGAGGTGGCTGGAGTTGCTGCACGATTATGATCTGGAGATTCTCTACCACCCGGGTAGGGCGAATGTGGTTGCTGATGCGCTCAGTAGGAGGGGTCCGTCTGGAGCCGTTTGTGCTATGTCTGGTATGCAGAGGTCTGCTCTTGAGTTGCAGCGTATGAGTATCTGGGTCGTCCGTCCAGAGAGGTCCGGGATGTTAGCAGCGTTGCAGATTCAGCCTACCTTGATCGACCGGATCAAGGCCAGTCAGGAGCTCGATGTCAGTTTGTGTAAGATCAGAGAGGGTGCTTCTGGTCAGGAGTCTGAGTTCAGAGTTTCAGAGGATGGCTGCCTGTTCAGAGACCGTGTTTGTGTGCCGGCAGACGACGCTTTGAGACGTGAGATTATGCAGGAGGCTCATGGAGCCCCGTACTCGGTACACCCAGGAGGTGTGAAGATGTACCGGGACCTACGTGAGACATTCTGGTGGAGCAACATGAAGAGGGATATTTCAGACTTTGTATCCAGATGTCGGACTTGTCAGCAGGTCAAAGACGAGCATCAGAGGCCAGCTGGTTTGCTTCAGCCTCTTCCCGTTCCGGAGTGGAAGTGGGAGAGCGTCGGTATGGACTTCGTTATGGGACTGCCTAAGACTCCGAGGGGTTTTGATGCGGTTTGGGTCATTGTGGACCGGCTCACGAAGAGCGCTCACTTCTGCCTGTCAAGAAGACCTTCAGTTTGCATCGCTTGGCTCAGTTGTACGTGGATGAGATTGTGCGGTTGCATGGAGTCCCTGCTTCGATTGTGTCTGACAGAGATCCGGTTTTCGTGTCCAGATTCTGGCAGAGTTTGCATCAGGCTTTGGGGACGAAGTTGTCATTCAGCTCAGCGTATCATCCTCAGTCAGATGGTCAGACAGAGAGGACGAATCAGGTCCTTGAGGACATGCTCAGAGCATGTGTGTTGGACTTCAGGGGCAGCTGGGATCAGCACGTTGCCTTGATAGAGTTTGCATATTAATAGCTTCCAGACCAGTATCGGGATGGCTCCGTTTGAGGCCTTGTATGGCAGGAGATGCAGGTCACCCATCTGTTGGGATGATCTGAAGGAGAGAGCCGTATTGGTCCAGACTTAGTTCAGGATGCCGTGGGCAAGATTCAGTCTATCAGAGAGCGCTTGCTTGTGGCTCAGAGTCGTCAGAAGAGTTACGCCGATCAGAGGAGACGACCTCTAGAGTTTGAGGTGGGCGACCATGTGTATCTGAAGGTTTCTCCAGTTCGAGGAGTCGTCCGGTTTGGGAGGAGAGGCAAGCTTAGCCCTCGCTTTGTGGGTCCTTTTGAGATCCTGGAGAGGATCGGACCGGTTGCCTATCGTTTAGCTTTGCCACCGTCGTTGGCTGGAGTCCACAGTGTCTTTCATGTGTCTATGCTGAGGAAGTATATTCCGGACCCATCTCATGTGATCGACTTCAGTCCGCTTCAGTTGAGGGAGGACTTCACGTTCGAGGCAGTTCCTTCGAGGATTTAGCGCGGGATGTCCGCAAGCTCAGGAGTAAGACCATGCCCTTGGTGAAGGTGCAGTGGTCGGGTCAGTCAGAGGAGGAGGCGACCTGGGAGGTCGAAAGCGAAGTGCGCTCCAAGTTCCCCGCCCTTTCGAGTAGTAGGTATGTTTTAATTTCGAGGACGAAATTCTTTTAAGGGGGAGGTGATGTTATAACCCAAAGTTCGTAGCGTTTTATTTCGTTTGATGTAATTCTAAGTTGGCTTTTGTTACGTAGGACATGGGAGTCCTTTTATATAAGCAGAGGGACAAGGTGGACTTTTCCCTTCTAATGAATTTTGGTAAGTATTAATTAACTCTTTGGTTAATTAATTCTCACGCTCTACACCACGATCAGATCGTTCTCTCATTTGACAGTTCCCAGCCTTCTTCTCTCTCTTCTCTCTCAGCGCCGTTCCTTCTCTCGATCAGTCAAGCCCCATTATTGCTGTCAAGGTTCCACTGCGGATTGCCAGTCTTTGCGAATTGCTGGTTCTTCGAGGTAGGGTTGTGATTGCTCTCTCTTTGATTCTTCGGTTCCTGAGTTTTCCCCATTCTGATTGCCCTCTGAATTTGAATTGTGATACAGCGTTAACTCCTGCGTCCCTGTTAATTCTCTTCTGTGAGTGGCTCCGTCTGTGATTTCGACGTAGGATTCAGGTGAGGGTTCTGTTGCAGTTTTGGGTTGCAGTTTCAGTTTTGGGGTTTAGTTTGCGTTTCTGATTTAGGGTTGCAATTGTGTTCTGTTCAGAGGTTGTGCAGCATTTTGGATTGTGTCGCCGGTTTGCTTTTCGGATTCTGCTGTGGTTTGGGCTCTGCTGTTCAGATTGTGGTCGTCTCTGCTGTAATTGAGGTAGGTGGCTATGGATTCGGCTAGTGTGTTCGGCCTTGGGGAGTTTCGTTCTGGTTCTGAATTCTGAATGCATTCTGTCTTTGGATTGTGAATTGTGTTTGTGAACTGTCTATTTAACACCGTTTTAATGCTTACTAACCCCCAGGTTGTTTTTTCTACAAACTAATCATGTTCTGACATTGTTTTGGTGCTGCGTTCTGTGTGAAATTGCCTCTGTTTTTCTGAGTTTTTCGGTGTGTCCGAACGTCTGTCCGAGCTTGGACGTTCGGACATACCCTGTTGCGCTTTGATTTTCTGAAGTTTTCGCTGTGTCCGAACTTCCGTCCGAGCTTTGAAGTTCGGACACAGCCTTCTGCGTTCTCTGATTTTGGCTTCGACTTGTGTCCGAACATTGATGTCCGGACACAAGCTCGGACACTACGCGTGTTTGTTTCCGAAGGCGTCCGAACACGTCAGTCCGAACATTGATGTTCGGACACCTCTGTCTCTACTACTGTTTTAAGGTTCGACCTGTGTCCGAACTTCGTAGTTCGGACACATGTTCGGACATCTGTCTGATTTCGACTTCTGAGTCTCGACTCGTGTCCGAACATTGATGTCCGGACACAAGTTCGGACATTCCTCTGTTTTGACAGTAACTTGCCGTTTGGGCTCCGTTTTGACTTCCGTCTGCGGGGTTGGATTCCCCTTCTGATTTCCAAGCTATCTTATGTGCTTTCTGGTGCCTTTGGTGCACACATGCTTAATGGTTTTAAGCTTCTGTTTTGGGACCTAGTTATCTCTGTGTCTGAACCTTTGGATGGCTGGTCTCGTTGTCTCGTAGCGCGCTATGTAGGATCCTTATGTTCACGGTGATGTTCCCCGTTCTGTTCACGGGTGTTTTCACCTGTTCTGTTTACGAGTGAGGTTTCCTCGTTCTGTTCACGAGCTAGTTGCTTGTTCTGTCTGTATGCTGTGATCAACTAGTGTCCCGCTATTTTTTCTGCTTCTGTCTGCTTTTGGCTCTGTTAAGTCCTCTATTGTATGGACTTCTGTTCTGCTTTCTGACATGCTTATGGATTTTGTCTATTCCTTCTGATTTGATAAGTTTCTTGTAAAATGTTTTGAGCATGCTGGTTGATGAAGTTTGTCATCTACTGGGCATAGTTGTGTGCTCATTCCCCTACTTTATCTAACATTGCAGATTGATCAGCGAGGATCACTTTGCTCAGCTCTGGAGTTTAGTTTGTTTTGTTATTTCGTTCTTGGAGACTTTGTATTTGAATTTGAGCCTTTGGGCCTCTTTAGTTAGCTCTTGCTTTTGATATTCGTTTTGGTGGGTTCTGTTATAACTTTGAGATGTTACGACATCATTTTGGTTTTTACTTATTCAAGTATTCGTTTGGGCCTTATTTGAGCCTTATTTGATTATCTGTAAAGTCTGTTTATTAGAGCCTTGCGTTATTATGTAATAATACGCGGCGTGTAATACCCCTAACTCCTAGGCCAAGTGTTTGGGGGTGTTACATGATTACCGAAAATCCTGCACAAAACAGTAAGATTAACTTTATAAAGTAGGAATTCACAAATCAAAAGTAGATCTAGGACTAAAACAATGTTATATTAGGACAACAAAATGTCAAAGAAAGAAGCTTCCTTCCAGCTCCCATGCATGAACCCAAGGAAAGAAGAACCATTAGTCATTGAATAAGCAAAAGAAATCCATTCTTATTTAACTACTTACATTATTGCCTTGTCTTGCCTTTGCTCCTCCATAATTGCCGAAAGCAGCTGTTGTAGGAAGACTTTTGAAGCCTCAAAATCTGAAACAAAATCATAAAGAAAAAACCTTACATATCATGCCTAATCATGTTGACAATTAACAACTCAAATTCCTTTCTTTCCTTCACATGGCTCACGGTAATCACCATCTATTTTCCTCCATATGGCCAAAAATTCTTGACTCTTGGAGACCTTGTGGAGCCTAAAATCAAAAGAAAACATTAAGAAAATACCTTACCTAACATGCTTAATCATGTTGATAATTAACAAAACAAATCTATTCCTTCTTTCTTTTACAAACTCACGGTAATCAGCCTTGGCTCATTTCTTTCCAAGCAACCGAATGGGTAAGCTCCTCCTCTCTTCTTTTCTTCTTCTTCCTTTGAAGCTCCTAAGTCCATTAATGGAGTTTTAACTTCTATCTTCATTTTTGTGTTAATTTCCTAGCTTTCTTCATCAAGTCTTGAAGCAAACATCAACCTAATACTACTACAAGAATTCAGCTAGCATTTATGCTCCAAGAAGTTTGTCTTGAACCAACATTAAACCAAGGAGCATTCAAGGTTAACTTAAGCTATTTTTCATGCTTGAAAAATCCTTAAGACATGCTATATATTAACACCAAAAATTCCAACTCTTCTAAGCATGATTTCTTCATTTTCATGAAGGAAAATTGGTTCTCCATCCATCCTAGGATCACCGAAAATTCAAGGTAAAATACCTAAGGTAAATCCTTTGAAAACTACTTATAAATCTACTTAAAATCTTTGTTAAGATCTAACTCCTAAACCCCTTCCTTTCATACATGAGAACCGAAATTGGAACATCAATTTCCATTGAAGGAAGCTTGGGAATTCAAGTACTTAATCATCCTTGATTAAGAGTAAGTTTATTAAGTTAATCCTTAAAGTTTAAAGCTTTGTTTAAGCCCATAAATTTTGTACAAAAATTTTGTACACATCTTCAATTAATTAAGGCCGAAAACGGTGAGTTATTTACCAAGAAAAATGATTATAACGCTTAAGCTAAAGTTGTTACCATAAGATATAATTTTATGTCACAAAAATTATTTTTGAAGAGTTTATATTATATGGCCGAATTACCTAGGAAATATTTGCTCCATTTTGAGCTAAAATATGTCTAATACATTACAATAATTTTTATATGAGAAATATGGCTCATATGTAATTATGTATAATTATTTGGTTTTATAATCAAGTTTTAAAAATTATAAGGCACCAAATATTATAGCCGAATACAATTGGTGAAAATAGGTTTTAATGAGCTACATATGTATATAAAATACTTATATTATGAATTTTGGGTGAGTTAAAAATAATTAATAGTGATTAAATGACTAGTTTAATAAGTTATGTGGTAAAAGTGTGATTTTTAGAAAGTTTGGGGTAAGGTATGTAAAAGCCGAGAATAATATGGTCCTTGGCAAATTATAATATAAAATGGTGTAGGAATTAACATTATGAATTTTGGGGCGAATTAAATAAGTGTTTAGAAGTTAAAATATCAATTTATAAAAGTTTTGGGGCTAATTTGTAATTTCTGGAAAACTTGGTGTATAACCAAGTTAATAATGTTTTTCGGGGTATATTAATGTCTTAAGTATGAAATTAGACCTTGGTCAAAGTGTGGACCAAAAACTTTGGGTTAAAATGACTTATGACATAAAATATTAAGTTTTTAAAAGTTTTGGGGTGAATATGTAATTTATAGAAAGTTATAAATAAAACCGAATGGTATTTGGGGTTGAATCATAATTTATAAAATTATTTGTGTCATTTCGGTAATTAAGAGAATTAAATATTAAACTATAGGTTATAAGTTAATATGTAACTATTATAAAGTGTTTTGGGGTTAAAATGTAATTTTAAGAAATTATATGACAAAGTCGAAAATTAATGTGGTCATTTGGTAATTTATAAAAGTTAAGGTGTCCAAATTTAAATTTCTAATTTTTAAGGCTAAGTTTGTGATTTAATTGATTAAGGACTTAAAACTATGTAATATAATGTATTTTGGAGTATAATGTAAAGTTTATGAAATAAAAGAGGTTATAATATGATAACTGTAACACCCCCAAACACTGGCCTAGGAGTTAGGGGTATTACACGCCGCGTATTATTACATAATAACGCAAGGCTCTAATAAGCAAACTTAAACAGATAACAAATAAGGCCCAAACGGAATACTTAAATAAAGTATAATCAAAGAGATGTTAGAACATCCCCAAAAGTCATTACAGACCCACCAAGCAGATGTCAAAACGGAAGCTAACGAAATATGCCCAAAGGCTCAAATTCAATACAAAGGTCTCAAAAGAAGCTAAATAACGAAGCAACTAAACTCCAGAAGCTGAGGGTAGACGATCCTCGCTAATCAATCTGCAAAAACGTTAGAAGTAGGGGAATGAGCACACAACTATGCCCAGTAGATGACCAACTTCATCAACCAGCATGCTCAAAACATTTACAGAATATTGACAAATCAGGAGGAGTCAAGGAATCCATAAACATGTCAGAAATCAGAAACAGAAGTCCATTCATTAAGGGACTAAAAGCAGAGCAGAAGCAGACAGAAGCAGAAAACAGGGTGGGACACTAGCGATCACAGCATACAGACATAACGAGCAACCAGCTCGTGAACAGAACGAGGAAACCTCACTCGTAAACAGAACAGGTGTAAACACCCGTGAACAGAACGGGGAACATCACCCGTGAACAGAAGGATCCTACATAGCGCGCTACGAGACAGCGTAACCAGCCATCCAAAGGCTCAGACACAGAGATAACTAGGTCCCAAAACAGAAGCTTAAATACAAATAAGCATATGTGCACCAAAGGCACCAGAAAGCACATAGATGGCTTGGAAATCAGAAGGGGAATCCAACCCCGCAAACAGAAGTCAAAACGGAGCTCAAACGAGCAAGTTATTGTCAAAACAGAGGCATGTCCGAACTTGTGTCCGGACATCAATGTTCGGACACAAGTCGAGACTCAGAAGATGAAATCAGACAGATGTCCGAACATGTGTCCGAACTACGAAGTTCGGACACAGGTCGAACTTTAAAACAGTAGAGGAGACAGAGGTGTCCGAACATCCAAGTTCGGACGGATGTTCGGACGTTCTTCGGAAATCAGAACGTGTAGAGTCCGAACTTGTGTCCGGACATCAGATGTTCAGACACAAGTCGAAGCCAAAATCAGAGAAAAACAGAAGGCTGTGTCCGAACTTCAAAGCTCGGACAGAAGTTCGGACACAGCGAAAACTTCAGAAAGTTTAAGCGCAGAAGGGCATGTCCGAACGTCCAAGGTCGGACGGAAGTTCGGACATGCCGAAAAACTCAAAAGACAGAAGCGAATTCAACATGAACAGAGCCACAAAACCAACTCAAACCAACACACGCATTTACAAAGCAACCTTGGGGGTTTAATCCATTGAAATGGCATTAAAACAGGCACAAATTACACACAAACACAAGGCAATCATTGAATTAATTTGCAGAATCCGAACTCCCCAAGGCTGAACACACGGATCGAATCCGAAAGCCACCTACCTCAGTATACAGCAGAGACAAATCCCTCAATTCTGAACAGCGAAATCAGACAACGAACAGCAGCAGCGCAAACCCAAAAATGCAATCAACAGCCACTGAACCTCTGAGTAACAACGCAGAGAAGTACAACCCTTAATCAGAAACTGTTTAGACTGCCAAATCTGAAACGGAAACGGAATCGAACCCCTCACCTGAATACGATTGACGTGACACAGCAGCAACCCACAGCAGAGGAGGGATCGACGCAGACATCGGAGAACCCACTGATTACAATCAGATGCAGAGAGAAAAGAAGTTAGGGAGTGGAGAAGTTCCCAATCTAATTGCAAAACTAATCATCGAACACCAACCTGAACACGAAGGAAGCAGCAAAATGATGAAGAATTCCCAGCAGCAGTCAAATCTCCAACCAGTAGCACTTGCACAGATTGATGAAGAACAGAACGTGAAGAGAGAAGAGGAGGAAGAAACGTCTCTAGGGCTGAGCGACTGATCGTGAATGAACGTGATTAGGTAGTGGGTGAAAGACTAATTAGAAATGTAATTGATATTTATTAATATCACCCAATATCAATAAAAATCCCTTACCAAAAATCCAAAACGAAAAGGACCACCTCGCCCTTGACTTTAATCCAAAGGACTTCCATGTCCTGAATTAAGATTGAACCAACTTAAAGTTAAATTGCGACGAAATAAAATAATAACCAAATCTTGGGTTATAACATCACCTCCCCCTTAAAAGAATTTCGTCCTCGAAATTAAAACATACCTACTGTTCAAAAAAGGGCGGGAAACTTAGAACGGACTTCGCTTTCGACCTCCCAGGTCGCCTCTTCCTCAGACTGACCCGACCACTGCACCTTCACCAAGGGCATGGTCTTACTCCTGAGCTTGCGGACATCCCGCGCTAAAATCCTCAAAGGAACTGCCTCAAACGTGAAGTCCTCCCTCAATTGAAGCGGACTGAAGTCGATCACATGCGACGGGTCCGGAATATACTTCCTCAGCATAGAAACGTGGAACACACTGTGCACTGCTGCTAAAGATGGGGGCAGAGCCAAACGATAGGCAACCGGTCCGATCCTCTCTAGGATCTCAAAAGGACCCACAAAACGAGGGCTAAGCTTGCCTCTCTTCCCAAACCGAACAACTCCACGAACCGGAGAAACCTTTAGATACACATGGTCGCCCACCTCAAACTCTAGAGGTCGTCTCCTCTGATCGGCGTAGCTCTTCTGACGACTCTGAGCCACAAGCAGACGCTCTCTGATAGACTGAATCTTGCCCACAGCATCCTGAACTAAGTCTGGACCAATCACAGCTCTCTCCTTCAGATCATCCCAACAGATGGGTGATCTGCACCTCCTGTCATACAAGGCCTCAAACGGAGCCATCCCGATACTGGTCTGGAAGCTATTATTATACGCAAACTCTATCAGTGCAACGTGCCGATCCCAGCTGCCCCCGAAGTCCAACACACATGCTCTGAGCATGTCCTCAAGGACCTGATTCATTCTCTCTGTCTGACCGTCCGACTGAGGATGATAAGCTGAACTGAAAGACAACTTCGTCCCCATAGCCTGATGCAAACTCTGCCAGAATCTGGACACAAACCTCGGATCTCTGTCAGACACAATAGAAGCGGGAACCCCATGCAGACGCACAATCTCATCCACGTACAGCTGAGCCAAGCGATGCAAACTGAAGGTCTTCCTGACAGGTAGGAAGTGAGCGCTCTTCGTGAGCCGGTCCACAATGACCCAACCTGCATCAAAACCCCTCGGAGTCTTAGGCAGTCCCATAACAAAGTCCATACCGACGCTCTCCCACTTCCACTCCGGAACGGGAAGAGGCTGAAGCAAACCAGCTGGTCTCTGATGCTCGGCCTTGACCTGCTGACAGGTCCGACATCTGGATACAAAGTCAGAAATGTCCCTCTTCATGTTGCTCCACCAAAATGTCTCATGTAAGTCCCGGTACATCTTCACACCTCCTGGGTGCACCGAGTAAGGAGCTCCATGAGCCTCCTGCATGATCTCACGTCTCAAAGCATCGTCAGCAGGCACACAGACGCGGTCTCGGAACCTCAGACAGCCATCCTCTGAAACCCTGAACTCAGACTCCTGACCCGCAGCTAACTCATCTCTGATCTTACCCAAACTGACATCAAGCTCCTGACTGGCCTTGATCCTGTCGATCAAGGTAGGCTGAATCTGTAATGCTGCTAACATCCCAGATCTCTCTGGTCGGGACGACCCAGATACCCATGCGCTGCAACTCTAGAGCAGACCTCTGCACACCAGACACAGCACAAACTGACCCCGACGGACCCCTCCTACTGAGCGCATCAGCCACAACGTTCGCTCTACCAGGATGGTAGAGGATTCCAGGTCATAGTCGTGTAGCAACTCAAGCCACCTCCTCTGCCTCAAGTTCAACTCCTTCTGAGTGAACAGATACTTGAGGCTCTTATGGTCCGTATAAACTTTGCACGCTGCTCCATACAGATAGTGCCTCCAAATCTTCAGAGCAAACACCACAGCAGCTAACTCTAGGTCGTGGGTCAGATAGTTTTTCTCATATGGCTTAAGCTGACGAGAGCCATATGCAACCACCTTCCCTGCTGCATCAGAACACACCAAGTCCCCTATGGGACGCATCACAGAAAACCTCAAGACCCTCGGTCCCCTCGGAAGAGTCAAGATCGGCGCAGTAGTCAACCTCTTCTTCAGCTCCAGAAAACACTGCTCACAGGCATCGCTCCACTCGAACTTCACATCCTTCTGAAGCAGACGAGTCAACGAAATCACCAACTTGGAGAAGCCCTCCACAAACTTGCGGTAATAGCCCGCCAATCCAAGGAAGCTACGAATATCCCCAACATTAGTAGGCTGGCCCACTCAGTAATAGCCCTAATCTTCTCGGGATCCACGGAGATACCATCCTTAGAGACAACATGTCCCAAGAACACCACCTCATCCAACTAGAACTCACACTTCTTCAGCTTCGCGTACAACTCGTTCTCCCTCAGGGTCTGGAGAACGGTCCTCAAATGCTCCTCGTGCTCCTCAGCACTCTTGGAATACACAACATGTCATCAATTAAATACTACAACGAACTGGTCCAAAAACGGCTTGAACACCCGGTTCATCATATCCATGAATACTGAAGGCGCATTCGTCAGCCCGAATGGCATCACTAGGAACTCGTAATGTCCATAACGAGTCCTGAAAGCGGACTTAGGCACATCGTCTGCCTTAATCCTCCGCTGATGATAACCGGACCTCAGATCGATCTTCGAAAACACCCTAGCTCCTGCTAACTGGTCGAACAAGTCATCTATGCGCGGGAGAGGATACCTATTCTTAATGGTAACCTTGTTGAGCTCCCTGTAGTCGATGCACAACCGCATGCTACCGTCCTTCTTCTTTACAAATAGCACTGGCGCTCCCCAAGGCGACACACTCGGGCGAATGAAGCCCTTATCCAGCAGCTCCTGTAACTGGACCTTCAACTCCTTAAGCTCAGTAGGCGCCATCCGGTATGGGGCCTTCGAAATGGGCAGAGTCTCAGGTGTGAGCTCGATTGAGAACTCCACCTCTCTAACAGGGGGAAGCCCAGGTACGTCATCCTGGAACACATCTGGAAAGTCTCTGACCACTGGTATGTCCTCCAGCTTCGCATCCTTGCGAACCTCAGGGATGTAGCACAGATATCCCTGGCATCCTTTCCTCAGAAAGCGGAACGCCTGCATCGCTGATATGACTGGCGGCGAGAACGGGAGTCCATTCCCTGCTACAATCAAACAGGGCTGGCCCGGCTCCTCAAAAGTGACTCTCGAAGCGGCACAATCGATGTGGGCATGGTGCGCAGCCAGCCAATCCATGCCCAGGATCACATCAAAACTAGTCATCTCCATCGGGATGAGGTCAGCACACAAAATCCTATTCTTGACTAACACAGGACTAGCTTTACAGACAGAATTCAAAAGCATAGAAGAGTCCCTAACCAATGGACTATGCACACACAGCTCAACACCCAGAGGCACAACAGGCAAACCGAGCTCACCCACCAACTCAGCAGAAATAAAAGAGTGGGTGGCTCCAGAGTCAAACAAACAGAAAACAGAACGAGAAGACAGCTGGAGAATACTTGTGACAACTCTGTCAGTCGATCGGTCTCTCTCCAGCCATCGCGTACACTCTGGCCTGGCCCTGGGGCTTCTTCTGCTCAGCCCGGTCTCGATCTCTGGACCCTAAAGCAGACTCAACGGCTCTACCTCCAGAACTACCCCTGCTCCTCTCAGCCTGAGGGCAATCAGCAATCCTATGTCCCATGGATCCACACTTGAAACAGGCCTCGGACTTCTTGTAGCAGTCCTGACCCTTGTGAAACTTGCCACAAACCTGGCACTTCGGGGCGGGAGCTGACGAAGACGAACCACCTCTATCTCGTGCGCGGTCTCCAGAGCGGTCTCCAGCTCGGTCTCCAGTAGACTGCTTCTTCTGAGAAGCAGACTGATCCCTCCTATCGCTCTCATCGGACCTCTGCTTCCTCTTCTGGTCCTTCCCTCCAGACTGGCGACCTCTCAAGTCGGCCTCTACCAACAGGGCGACATCAGCAACGTCCCTGAAGGTCTTGTGACGCAGGGCGGTCACAGCAGAACGGATGTCTGGCCTCAAGCCACTCTCAAACTTCCTGGCCTTCCTATGCTCGTCAGGCTCAGGTGCAAACTTAGACAGACTGATGAACTTGTGGACGTACTCCTCAACGCTCATGTCCCGACCCTGACGTAGTCGGTTATACTCCAAGATGCACTGGTCCTTATACACGTCGGGGTAGAACTGTTTGTTGAACTCCCCAGTGAACTGCTCCCACGTCCAAGGCTGTGGGAACTTCCCCATAACTGACCTCCACCACTCCTTGGCTTCGGCCTTGAACAGAAAGGTGGCGAAGTCGACCTTCTGCTCCTCCTCTGAGCCCATGACACGTAGCAAGTCTTCCACCTCTGACAGCCAATGACTGGCCACCTGGGGGTCTCCTGCCCCATCGAACGATGGCGGCTTCAGCTTCATGAACTCCTGAAGCGCCTTCACGTTCCTCCCTCCAGCATCTGCTGCAGACGTTGTAAAGTGAGTGATTAAACTGGTGTAAAATAAAAGAAAAGAAATTAGAAACTCAAAATAAACGTCGGGCTGCAAACAAATCCCGGTCGTGGTAGTATAGTGAAATGTAAGCGACCGGATGTCGAACCGTGGGACTAATATACATATAATAGTACCTAAGCGTGTCACAAGAGGGGGGATTAATTGACTTGTATTATAATAAAAAGGAAAGATAAAAACTGAGTTAGTAAATGTAAATGATAAATGCAGTAATATAATATGCTTAATTATGCTACTCTGTAGGTTAATATATTGCAAAATACTCTATATATTATTAAGGACTCATAAACTCAAATACATCTCTACGATAATTATGCACTCATAAGGACTAAATCAAGCCTCAAAAGAACTCGTTTACCTGAAAATGCAAGGTTCTAATCAAGGTTCAAGCAAATACGTGTAAACGGACGGTTTAGATATGAGAAATTATTTATGCATCTGAAAATACTAACTTATTAAATCATAATAAGCTTTCTCCAAATTTACGGCTTAATTAACCTATCTATTTATCACCTGGTCTGATCAAAATAGACTTAGCAAGCAATTTAATAAACTCATGACATTTATTAAAAAGGCGAGAGATAAGCTTTAAAACACAAAACTGTATATAATTAAAACCAGTAAAAATATTGCATAATTAATACAAACACATAATAACCGTTCCCAGAGTATAAATATTCTAGCCTAACATATTAAATAGATAAACAGGAACAAGAGTAGTAGAAATCATCTGTAGTCACTCCTGTATTCGTTCTGCTATTTTGTATACGTAGGACTAGAGGTGAATATGGTGGAAAGTGAAATAAAAATGGAGAAGACGGGAGGAGAGAAATGAGATGAACGTGTGATGTGTGGTGAAGTGGTACGGTGATGGATTGTATGGGTGGAGGATTCTGTCTCTTTGTTTGAAGTAGCAGTGGTATATTATAGAGGAGAGGAAGAAGAAGAACGACTGCAGACAGAGGTGGAAGAGCATTGATTGCTCAGGGGACAGAACACGAAGAGTAGATAGATAAGTTGCAGGTCGACGGGCGAAGTCAACGAGCGAAGTCGACGAGCGAAGAAAAACTGTTTTGCGTTCGATTTTAGTCGCGTCCGCCTCTGCGTCCGCCTTAATTCTCACGCGGACGTGACTGTCGACCTCGCCTTGTCCGCCCGGTCACTTGTTCTGTCCGCGCGGCCGTCCGCCCGGCCACTCACTCACGTCCGCCCGGCCGTCCGCCCAGTTCTCACGCGGACGTCTCTGTCGACCGCGCCTCTGTCCGCCTAGACTCAACGCGGACGTCATGTGGTCGTGACTTATTTTCTTCTACAAACTTTGACCGGCTCTAGATTCTTCGTTTGGACTCCGTTTTCTGAGCCGTTTGCGTCTATGCATTCGTCTTTTCGTCTACTTTACTCCCAGCTTGGTTTTCCTCATGTTTAAACAATAAATTTGTGAGATAACAATAAAACATAAACTAGAGGAAAAACTAACCGAAGTGGAGAAATGAGCAAGAAAAGTGCTAATATAATATATGAAATACACCTATAAATCATGCTCATTTGGACACTTATCACACCCCCACACTTATCTTTTTGCTTGTCCTCAAGCAAAACCACGTACCCAAGTAAGTAGGGAATGCTCAGTACTAACAATATTATTATGAAGGGTAGGATAAACATGATCTTTTTAACTTATTGAGGAGTGTGAAAAATCAACTGCTGGTGGCATAGGTGTGCTCAGGGTAAAAATAAAATATAGAGTTTCGGGGTATGATCCAAGGTACTTCAATGTTTCTTTTAGGTGACTCTAAGAACTTTTACCATGGCCAACTTCTCTCAAGAATGGGCATTGAGGAGAAAACAAAAGGAAAAATAGATTCATGCATTTGTTTCACTTTTGCATAAGAGATGAGAAAATGTAGGCATCACGCCTTTGTATTTTAAGAACACTCAACTCTCTTTGTTGGTTACCAATGGTGTCTCGTAAGTCCCTTATTATTATTTTTCTTTCTCTTTTTTTTTAACAGAAAAGCACCCCTTAGCAATCCCTAAGAGAGAAGACAGAAAGAAACCCTGAGCAATAAAATCCAACCATTTGCAGATTATTTGGTCACACCGCATATAAAATGCTCCTCAAAAGTAATCAAAATTTTAAAATTTGTACCATTAATCCCACAATTCATAACAGTATTTATTCTTAAAGAGAACAACCCACATATAAAGGGTCCATAATATTTGAATTGGACAAACGCATGATAAGGAGAGAGATTAAACATTTAAGCACAAAATGTCACCGAATAGGGCACACTCCCCCACACTTAAATTGAACAATGCCCTCATTGTTCACCAGAAAAACAAGGGAAGGTTTCAGAAGACCTTTTCGGTAAGTAGATAAATAGAGATAACACCAAGATCACAAATAAACATTTAAGCACTCTGCAGTTTTTATTTAAAATAAAAGCATAATTAAAGAACTGGTACTTCCCTGATATTATTTTTGCTAGTTGTTAAAGGAGTTCCCCCACACTTGAGCTTCAGCTCAAGTAGCGTAGCTTGGTTGCGGTGTAGATATGAAGGTGCACCTGCATAAGACACTAGAAGCAACTATACTACAAACGGGGTTAAAAGTTAGCAAAAATAAAATTTAAAGAGAACCTGAAAATTAAAAGAGCATAAAAGTAAATAAAAGTACATCCGGGTTGCCTCCCGGGAAGCTGCCCTTCTTTAATGTCTTTGGCTAGACGCCTGCTTTGTTATCCTGGATCAAAACAAAACGTTACCTCGGCATATAAAATAAGAAAATTAATACTCCCAAAATCTGGTGTTTGAGGAGGTACTGCCGGGAACGTAGTTCTAACAGAAGACCCGGTGGTGATGATTTTTCTTCCTCAAATTGGAGGATGTAAACATCATCCTTTTGTAGGTGAGGCTCGTAGAAAGAACGCTGATTGATATCATCTTCAGAGAAAGTTAATTCTTCGAAGGTGATAGTGGCGTTCTGTTTGGATATATTGGCGGGAGGTGATGGCAATTCCTTCTCTTCATTTTCGAGGATAAAATATCCTCATCTTCTGGATAGAGCACAGAGAAGGATGGAAACTGGCGGTAGGCGACCGTAGAGGGAAGAGAGTAACTTGCATCCGTAGTGGGGTGTTCTACCTCATGAACCGTTTCGCTCTTCGGTTGCTGTTCTGGTTGAGCGAGTCTCTCCAGGTAATCTGGTTGATCTTCTAACCAGAGTTGTTCTTGTAATATGAGACAATCCTCATAATCATGAGCTCCCCCACATACGGAGCAGTATGAATAGCAAAACTCTTGCTCGAACACCTGTTCCATTTGCCACGTACAGATTTTTTTTTTTGTATATAAAACGAAACTACTGAAACAAATTAGAAAATAAAATGATTAGAAACAAACATAATAATAATATAAACAAAATATAAATTGAAGTAGAAACAGATTGAAGAAGTTGGAGCAGATTGGAGATGGGGGCGAACTCGCGCGCCTGTTCTTCTGTCGTCGGTTCGAGCTCTCAGAATTGGGGTAAAATAGGTATTATGAAAACGCAGCGTTTTTTTTTTTTGTATAGAGGGACGTCCGCTCGGGCGTCCGCGTGGGAGTGAGGCGGACAGTGGTGCGGTTTACTCTCAGTAGCGGTACTTAGTTGCGTCCGCGTGGACGACCGCGCGGAATCGAGGCGGACGTGGCTTAGCTGACCGCCTGGGCATCCGCATGAGCTTGGGGCGGACGCGCCTCTGTTTTGTTTTTTTTTTCAATTAAACAACAACAAAATTATAATATCATAAAAATTATAAGTCAGTAATAAAATGACATAAATTATAAGTTAGAAGTTAAAATGACATAAAATTAAATATTAAGGACAATGGAAATTAAATGTTAAGGACAATGGAAATTAAATGTTAGGGACAATGGAAATTAAATGTTAGGGACAATGGAAATTAAATGTTAGAGACAATGGAAATTAAATGTTAGAGACAATGGAAATTAAATGACAGAAAATTAAATGACAGAAATTATAAGTTAGTAGTTAGTATACTGGAAATTGAAGGACAATGGAAAGAAATGACAATATATAAGAGTTAGTAATTAGATGTCAGAAGTTAGATGTCCGTAGTCAGATGTCCAAAGTTAGGTGTCCAATTAATATTAACAGATTATTAGATAATTAATATTAACAAAATATAGTAGATAATTAATATAAACAATAACAAAATACTATAGACAAAATATTCTAATTTAACAAGTGAATAATCCGGGCTTAGGGACTAGAATAAACTAGTCCCCGGCAACGGCGCCATTTTACAGACGTTGTAAAGTGAGTGATTAAACTGGTTGAAAATAAAAGAAAAGAAATTAGAAACTCAAAATAAACGTCGGGCTGCAAACAAATCCCGGTCGTGGTAGTATAGTGAAATGTAAGTGACCGGATGTCGAACCGTGGGACTAATATACATATAATAGTACCTAAGCGTGTCACAAGAGGGGGGATTAATTGACTTGTATTATAAATAAAAAGGAAAGATAAAATAAACTGAGTTAGTAAATTAAACGGGACTTTGGTTCAGGTTAATATAATATCTGCTTAATTATGCTATCTCTACTGGTTTAATATAATTATTTGGCAAAATTCCTCTTATTATCTTAAGGACTAAATCATAGCCTCAAGAAACTCGTTTACCTGAAAATGCAAGGTTCTAATCAAGGTTCAAGCACAATACGTGTAAATGGACGGTTTAGATATGAGAAATTATTTATGCATCTGAAAATACTAACTTATTAAATCATAATAAGCTTTCTCCAAATTTACGGCTTAATTAACCTATCTATTTATCACCTGGTCTGATCAAAATAGACTTAGCAAGCAATTTAATAAACTCATGACATTTATTAAAAAGGCGAGAGATAAGCTTTAAAACGCAACGAACTGTATATAATTAAAACCAGTAAAAATATTGCATAATTAATACAAACACATAATAACCGTTCCCAGAGTATAAATATTCTAGCCTAACATATTAAATAGATAAACAGGAACAAGAGTAGTAGAAATCATCTGTAGTCACTCCTGTATTCGTTCTGCTATTTTGTATACGTAGGACTAGAGGTGAATATGGTGGAAAGTGAAATAAAAATGGAGAAGACGGGAGGAGAGAAATGAGATGAACGTGTGATGTGTGGTGAAGTGGTACGGTGATGGATTGTATGGGTGGAGGATTCTGTCTTTTTGTTTGAAGTAGCAGTGGTATATTATAGAGGAGAGGAAGAAGAAGAACGACTGCAGACAGAGGTGGAAGAGCATTGATTGCTCAGGGGACAGAACGCGAAGAGTAGATAGATAAGTTGCAGGTCGACGGGCGAAGTCGACGAGCGAAGTCGACGAGCGAAGAAAAACTATTTTGCGTTCGATTTTAGTCGCGTCCGCCTCTACGTCCGCCATAATTCTCACGCGGACGTGACTGTCGACCTCGCCTTGTCCGCCCGGTCACTTGTTCTGTCCGCGCGGCCGTCCGCCCGGCCACTCACTCACGTCCGCCGGCCGTCCGCCAGTTCTCACGCGGACGTCTCTGTCGACCGCGCCTCTGTCCGCCTAGACTCAACGCGGACGTCATGTGGTCGTGACTTATTTTCTTCTACAAACTTTGACCGGCTCTAGATTCTTCGTTTGGACTCCGTTTTCTGAGCCGTTTGCGTCTATGCATTCGTCTTTTCTTCTACTTTACTCCCAGCTTGGTTTTCCTCATGTTTAAACAATAAATTTGTGAGATAACAATAAAACATAAACTAGAGGAAAAACTAACTGAAGTGGAGAAATGAGCAAGAAAAGTGCTAATATAATATATGAAATACACCTATAAATCATGCTCATTTGGACACTTATCATCTGCCCCAGCGGGGCCTGCTCCGCCAGCCGGTCCTCCTCCAGCTGGACCACCCCCTGCAGCCATGGTCTGCATGAGCTGCGTCATAAACTGCTGAACAGCATCAGCAACATTTCCTGGAGGGTTATTTGCTCTTCTTGGCAGCATTCTGAAAGTCCAACAGCAAGCAGTTAGACTCAGACACTAACACTGACGTTTCTGACTGACTGGCTAACTTAAAATCCCAGCAGATTAGAACCTAGAGCTTTGATACCACTAAATGTAACACCCCCAAACACTGGCCTAGGAGTTAGGGGTATTACACGCCGCGTATTATTACATAATAACGCAAGGCTCTAATAAGCAAACTTAAACAGATAACAAATAAGGCCCAAACGGAATACTTAAATAAAGTATAATCAAAGAGATGTTAGAACATCCCCAAAAGTCATTACAGACCCACCAAGCAGATGTCAAAACGGAAGATAACGAAATATGCCCAAAGGCTCAAATTCAATACAAAGGTCTCAAAAGAAGCTAAATAACGAAGCAACTAAACTCCAGAAGCTGAGGGTAGACGATCCTCGCTAATCAATCTGCAAAAGCGTTAGAAGTAGGGGAATGAGCACACAACTATGCCCAGTAGATGACCAACTTCATCAACCAGCATGCTCAAAACATTACAAAATATTGACAAATCAGGAGGAGTCAAGGAATCCATAAACATGTCAGAAATCAGAAACAGAAGTCCATTCATTAAGGGACTAAACAGAGCAGAAGCAGACAGAAGCAGAAAACATGGTGGGACACTAGCGATCACAGCATACAGACAGAACGAGCAACCAGCTCGTGAACAGACGAGGAAACCTCACTCGTAAACAGAACAGGTGTAAACACCCATGAACAGAACGGGGAACATCACTCGTGAACAGAAGGATCCTACATAGCGCGCTACGAGACAGCGTAACCAGCCATCCAAAGGCTCAGACACAGAGATAACTAGGTCCCAAAACAGAAGCTTAAATACAAATAAGCATATGTGCACCAAAGGCACCAGAAAGCACATAGATGGCTTGGAAATCAGAAGGGGAATCCAACCCCGCAAACGGAAGTCAAAATGGAGCTCAAACGAGCAAGTTATTGTCAAAACAGAGGCATGTCCG
This sequence comes from Limonium bicolor, assembly GCA_023374045.1. Lineage (NCBI taxonomy): Eukaryota > Viridiplantae > Streptophyta > Magnoliopsida > Caryophyllales > Plumbaginaceae > Limonium > Limonium bicolor. The sequence continues at coordinate 171,670,871 of CM041781.1, forward strand.
AACTTGTGTCCGGACATCAATGTTCGGACACAAATCAAGACTCAGAAGATGAAATCAGACAGATGTCCGAACATGTGTCCGAACTACGAAGTTCGGACACAGGTCGAACTTTAAAACAGTAGAGGAGACAGAGGTGTCCGAACATCCAAGTTCGGACGGATGTTCGGACGTTCTTCGGAAATCAGAACGTGTAGAGTCCGAACTTGTGTCCGGACATCAGATGTTCGGACACAAGTTGAAGCCAAAATCAGAGAAAAACAGAGGGCTGTGTCCGAACTTCAAAGCTCAGACAGAAGTTCGGACACAGCGAAAACTTCAGAAAGTTTAAGCGCAGAAGGGCATGTCCGAACGTCCAAGGTCGGACGGAAGTTCGGACATGCCGAAAAACTCAAAAGACAGAAGCGAATTCAACACGAACAGAGCCACAAAACCAACTCAAACCAACACACGCATTTACAAAGCAACCTGGGGGTTTAATCCATTGAAATGGCATTAAAACAGGCACAAATTACACACAAACACAAGGCAATCATGAATTAATTTGCAGAATCTGAACTCCCCAAGGCTGAACACACGGATCGAATCCGAAAGCCACCTACCTCAGTATACAGCAGAGACAAATCCCTCATACTGAACAGCGAAATCAGACAACGAACAGCAGCAAGCAAACCCAAAAATGCAATCAACAGCCACTGAACCTCTGAGTAACAACGTAGAGAAGTACAACCCTTAATCAGAAACTGTTTAGACTGCCAAATCTGAAACGGAAACAGAATCGAACCTCACCTGAATACGATTGACGTGACACAGCAGCAACCCACAGCAGAGGAGGGATCGACGCAGACATCGGAGAACCCACTGATTACAATCAGATTGCAGAGAAAAGAAGTTAGGGAGTGGAGAAGTTCCCAATCTAATTGCAAAAACTAATCATCGAACACCAACCTGAACACGAAGGAAGCAGCAAAACGATGAAGAATTCCCAGCAGCAGTCAAATCTCCAACCAGTAGCACTTGCACAGATTGATGAAGAACAGAACGTGAAGAGAGAAGGGGAAGAAGAACGTCTCTAGGGTTGAGCGACTGATCGTGAATGAACGTGATTAGGTAGTGGGTGAAAGACTAATTAGAAATGTAATTGATATTTATTAATATCACCCAAATATCAATAAAAATCCCTTATCAAAAATCCAAAACGAAAAGGACCACCTCGCCCTTGACTTTAATCCAAAGGACTTCCATGTCCTGAATTAAGATTGAACCAACTTAAAGTTAAATTGCGACGAAAAAAATAATAACCAAATCTTGGGTTATAACAATAACTGAAAAGTATAGTGTAATTATGGGATTATAAATATTTGTAGGTCCTATATGGATATTGGAGGAATTAGAAAAAGAAATTATGATTTAAGGATTTATGAAATTAAAACTATATGTTATAAAGGTATAAGTAATTTATTTGTAAGAAATAATATTATTTGGGGTTAATTTGTAGTTATAAAAAGATATGGGGAATAATAGCCCATGCTTGACATGTAAATACAATTTGAGAATTTATAAAGAGGTTAAGTCATTTAGACAATTAGAATCATGTATCATATAATACATGTGTAAAAACAAATACATTTAAGATTTTCAAGTAAATCGAAAGGAAATGGGTATAAGGAATTTAATGTGTGAACACAAATAATACTTGGAAATTATAGTATATTAAATATGAATTTAAGAGGATAATTAATTAACATATGACTAATGGATGTCATTGACGAATTTATAAGTTTTACGTCATCTAGACAAATACAATATGTCATATAAACAATACTTGTGTACATACATGTATAAATATATGTATATAAAAAATATATACACGAGAATTAATTAAACTAAGTGAGAATGGTCAACGTGACATACATAAAATCATGGGATAAATAAAGTATACTACCATGCAATAAAAGTCTTGTAAATAAAGACTATAGGATTAAGGTATATAATAATTTCTTAATTATAAGTACATATAAATAATTATATAATATATATAAACTTATAAAAAATAAAATGACTAGAATAATACAAACTTACGTCATAAAAAATACAAACATAAACTCTAACTAACATGCTCATCTTAATCATTACGTTACGATATTAAATTATACAGAATCTACATATAATTAACTCTTAAGTTCCTATCTATTGCTATCTGTTGTTTGACAGTAACGACTAAGATAACACGAATTCAGTACTGTAGTTTGTAATATTCTGACACCTGTATACTGTGTAACGTATAACACTACAGTGAACTGACTGATCGCTAGTAATCGACCAGATAATTGCATGAATATGTTGCCTTGCGTTTGTCTATCATTGTGATTATTCTATGCACTGCTGTTTTGTTATGTGCGTGAACAATACTAACTATAACATGTATGTGCCACGCATGCAACTCTACATACCAGTGGATTAAATACCTACGTATTATAACCGAGAACTTGTACGCAAGTTTCTCACTAACTTCCTTTATCAACGTCGTTGTCCTGAACGTGACAACTGACAATACACAACAGTGTGCTTGATTTAACGTCCTTGTGTGACGTCTAACATATTCGATGCCACGAGAAGCGAGGAGCCCAGATGTTTCTGGCCATGTAACACCCCAACTACAAACAGCATACTTAACGACATTCAGCAGCGGAATTACAACTCAATATCTGACTTATTCCACCGGGTGTTACACGCCATTAGCCACCCACGTGGCTAACAAGGCTGATACATACACAACATACCGGTCTGATGGACAAGATTACCGAGCACTACAATTTACATTACAACCCGTTTCTAAACCGAAAACAAATACAATCATAATCCAACTGTACCGAGTCTAATACATGCCATTACCGATATCACACTTCGGCCTTACACTTCCTACGAACATTTAAACAGTTACATAAACAAACTGAATAACTACCCACGTATAAACAGCTACCCCCCGTCCTACTCTCGAACGGCTGCCAGCTTCCCTGTACCTGAAAAGTAATGGGGGCCCCCAAAGGGGGTCAGCACCTTTGCTGGCATGGTAATCGTGCAGCCCGCATGCTACCGGGCCACGCACAACTATTTGTCGTCTAAGCATGCGGTTAATTATATTTAAAACATGCATGAAACTATACACACTTATCATGCTTATAATTCACACATCCAATGAACAGAGTACAACATAAGGTTAGCACATCACATCGGTTAGGTCATATTTTAGTGTTCTTGACCCTTGAGGGTTCTACCCTAATGGAGCTATTCCTTGTTAGACGACACACACACCATTTAATCGGGTTATACTTAATTACCTCTTATATTTGTACTGGGTTGATATCGGAGATCTACATACACAACATAACAACACACTTCACTTAACAACATGTGTACAACTTAACATCGTTCTTCTTAGAGAACGTACACTTTACTTAGGATGTGCCGGAGAAAATATAAGTCCGAGCACACCATACACCTTTACATCACTTAGATGTGTCGGCAGTAATATAGGCCCGATCACACCATTCACGATTTCCCCTAGCTCCAATAATGATGAGATAGGTAAGCCTTGGTTAAGCTTGTGGGTGGTTGTAATCTAAGGAAGGAAAACAACCTTAACATAACAGTATTCCCCCTAGCCCCGAATAATAATCAAGGTAGGTAAGGTTTGGTTAAGCTCGTGGGTGATTGTAATCCAAGGAGGAAAAACAACCATAACATAACAGAGTGGGAGTTAATTTAAATATAGAGATCAACTCCCAAACAACGCGCGCGACCGGAACGACCGGATTCCTCATCCCCCATAATATATTCATATTAGCTAGAACTTCCTTTATGGAACTTATCACATCATGACACCATATGGTGTTATAAACTTAGTCAAACACAAAGGAGGTAACTTACCATCCGACATACATGAACACAACAAACATTAGAAAATGGCATGCTACAAGGGTAACACACATCACACACAACCACATTATACTATTAACACACTAATAGCCGCAGTTAGAACGTTCCCGTAGGTTGGGACGTTTAATCCGAATACCGATCTCTTATGTGATCTTAGAGTCGGTTAGCTACAGTTTAACACATAGTTAAGGTTAAACGGTATCGAAATTATTTACGCCACATTAATGAATTACTGTAAACTCATTTCATGCTTTATCTTGCAAGGTGGCAAACACACAGAAAAACAAGTTGGCATACAAGCCGGTGTAACCCGGTAGGACACAGGTTGCAAGAAAACCATACCTGTCACCGCGGGGAATTACTTTACCGGGTATTCTCACGCTCTTTGGTTCACACTTGTTCCTCATGTATTATTCTTGAACCACTATTTACATGTCAAATGGTTCAATTAACATTAAGGTGTTACAGTAGGTACATAATTGCTATTCCCGTACTTACCCCGTTATCGCGTTATTTCGGTTTAACTTTGTGTACTAAAGCTCACAACTTTCCCAATCACTTCCAACGCTTGTTTATACTTCTTAGGACCTTTAAAAGTCACCAAACAAGGCCTTAACACATCCAAAACCATTACCCATCAATCCCCCACCTTTAGAACACTTTAAAACACATTTTAGGTAATTTTAGCCCTGGTCCGGGACGTGGTCGGACCCAAGGTCCCGGACCACCTCTGGAATTCACTTTCGACCTATTTTTGACATTGGTCCTGGACTTAAGTCTCGGACCAATTCCTGCATTCACTTACGGCATGTTTTTGATGCGGTCCGGGACTTGGTACATATCCTAGGTCCCGGACCCTGCTAAAAACTACTACTAAGGTCATTTTTCAACCCAACCCCAAATCAACCCTTAATTCACCCCTAATCATTCCATAAACTTTCCCTAAGTTTCCTACATAATTAAACACCTCAAAACATGCTCTATACCTCTCCAAATCTTTGGTTTAATCCACCACCCAATTCTTGCTCAAATTCAACAAACTCACTTTTCATATTCTTGCATTTTGCACACTTGTGCATTTCTATTTCCTTTTGATAGCTCTTACCTCCTACCAAACTTACCAAATCCATCAATTACCATTACCAACCATTCCTACATAAATGCACTTCTAAAACCCACATTCACTCCTTGTTTCACAAGTTACAAACACCAACTCTTTTTCTTGAAATTCCAAGTTACCAAGCATCATTATGCTACAGATTTTGCACTCTCTTATCTCCATTCTCCATCTACCATCATAAGGCTACCACTACACTCTATTCAACATTACAAACACCAAGGTTCACCCATTCACCAAGCCATCATCAAAACACTCATTTTCTACCAAAATTTCGCCATAACCTCCCCATAAACTTAACATCTCCCAAACCATCAATTCACATCAACTTACATTCCTAATCTAGCCACACCCTTCCAAGGGTCCTACCAGCACCTAATAAATCCTCAAAGTCCATAACAATAACATAACTCCAAAATCTCCATAATCCAATATAAACACAAACTCAAAACACTTGGCTCCAAGGCCCTTTAATTCACAATTAATTTCACAAATCTCTCTAAAATCAACTCAACACAACCATTCCATGTATTGAAATCCATAATTTGGGTTCATTAATTTATTTACCCATCCCCACTCTAACACAATTACAACAAAGTTTAAGGTAAACTTCTTACCTTAATTTCACAATTTTCTCCTTAATTTTCCTCTTGCTCCTCCTCTTCCCAATTTCAGTCAAATAGGTGATGGAGTTACAAAGCTCCATCCCAACATCCAAATCACACAAAAAGCACACGATTAAAATTCTAACCCTTAAGATAACACTATTTCAATGCAAGGTTTAGAACACCATAGTTAGGGTTTACATTTTGGAGCTTTTAAGAGGGGTTTTCACCCTTGAATCAAGAAGGGGATTATTCCACCATTGGAGGGTTGAATCAAAGCTCAAAATCAAGAAGAAAACAAGGTGTGAGAGGGCAAAAATCGGCCAGCTCTATAAGGTGGAGAAAAATGAGGTTTTTCATGGAGATTTTTACCTTGTTTGAAAGAGGAGACTCCAAGCTTCCTTTTGTTGTCATTTTCTCTTCAAATGGGGAAGACCCATGTGGATGAAGTTCATCCTTTTCGAATTTTGAAAAAAGAGATTGATAGAGAATGATGAGGAGATGAAGAATATGTAATTATTTTCTCATTTGGAGTGGTGTAGCACCTTGTGTATACTCTCCGTATTTTTCGTTTTCAGATTTTATAACATTTCGGTTTATGATTGCTTATGTTATGTGGTGCTTGTTCAGTTCAGTTGGACGTCGGAGTCATTGAATTAAAAGACGGGGGCAAGGAGGTCATTCCCCTCTCTTTTATTTTGGTAAGACTTAATTAAGGAAGGATAAGTCTTTTATTTGCATTACAACTCACGATCAAATCTGAAGCCCGCTCTCTTTCTCTCGACAGTTTCTGCGTTCTTCTTCTCTTCTTCTTCCTTGGTGAGGACCTTGTCTTCTGGTGTGAATCGCTGCTGTTTCTGTCGGATTTCTGCTGCTGTTTCTGTACGGGTCTCCTCTGCGTGTCCAGGTTGGTGAATTTTGTGAGTTCGGTAGGGTTATTACTGTTTTGGAAGGAGCAGTTTCTGATTTTGCATTCTGATTTTGGGGGCTGTTCTCTGCGAATCCAGTGCTGTTTGGTGCGTCTCCTCTGCTGCGTTCTGTTCGTTGAGATGCTGATAACGTTTGGGCTGAAATCAACGCTTCGAATTCAAGTAAGTGGGGGATGGAATCGGGGTAGTTTACTCACCCCCGGGGACTGTTTTATTCTAGCGTTTATGATCTGTAATTGTGTTGTGATTGTGTGTTTTCACATCGGTTTTTTTGTTAATCGTTTGGCTAAACCCCCGAGGGTACTGATTTACAATTCTGCGGATTTTGGGTGAGTTTGTGATGTTTTTTTTTGTGATTTTCTGCGCGTCTGTTCTTTTTAGAATTCGACAGTTTTACGCTGTCCGAACTTCTATCTGAACATGCAAGTTCGGACAGTTCGTCGGGCGCGTTTTGATTTTCGAGATTTTGAAGTGTCCAAACATCGGTCCAAACTTGTAAGTTCGGACCCGACGCGAGGACGAATTTTCGTGAGTTTCGACATCTGTCCGAACTTGCAAGGTCGGACGCAAGTTCGGACACGATGAAGGTAAGGTTTCTGACTTTCGACTTACGTCCGAACTTCGAAGGTTGGACGTAAGTTCGGACTTCGACGTTTTCGCGGCCTCTGATTCTCGGTCTCTGTCCGAACTTGCAAGGTCGGACGCAAGTTCGGACAAGCCACTGTTTTGGGCATAACTTCTCCGTTTTAGCTCCGTTTTGAGTTCCGTTTGCGGGGTTGGATTCCCCTACTTGTGTACAAGCTTCTTATGCTGTTTATATGCATTTCCATGCACTTAAGAGCTGTTTTGTGAGCTTTTGGTTTTGGGACCTAGTTACTTTGCTTCTGAGCCTTGGATAGTCGGGTCGGGCTGTCCCGTAGCATGCTGCGCAGGAATTCCTTCTGAATATGTTCCTTAGGGTCTCCCTTAGGAAATCATTGACCGACGGGTCTGTTTAGCTGTCTCTACGGCTTCTGTTGTGGGATCTTCGGATCCATAGGACCTTATGTGAGTCCTTCTGTTGTGTTAGCTTGTTTCTAGTGTCCCACTCTTCCGTATTTGTTTCTGGAAGTCCGACTATGGTTTGAAGTGACGTCCTACTCTGCTTTTGTTTTGTGTTTCCTTTCTGTCTGTTTATAATGACTCCGCCTTCTTCTCTGTTTATAAATTATTCTCCTGCTTCTGTTTTGAGTGGGCTTCCTTGAGGAAGTCTTCTGCTTGCTGGGCTTTTTAGCTCACCCCTTTACTTTGTTGCAGATTGAGCTCGTGGGATCTTCTCTTCTTGTCCTCTTCTGGAGCTTCGTTTATTTTATGCTTCTTTAGACTTTGTTTACTTTGCGCGTTGGACGCCTTGGAGCTTTGTGTAGCCTTCGGGCCTTTCATTGTATTTGACTTATAAGTATTTAGATCTTGTCAACTCTTTCGGTATTTATGCAAGTTCGTTATTTGGTTTTGGGGATTGTTTTGCTTAGAGCCTTGCGACGTTAGGTAGTAAACTCGCGGCGTGTAACGGCCCTAACTCCTAGGCTGGTTTTGGGGTCGTTACATTTAGTGTTATCAGAGCCAGGTTGCTCGTTCGTTGGTGTTTGTGGGGATTTGTCTACATGCGGGGTGTCTGAAAGGTCTGCTGTGTGATGCTTGATGGTTTCTGATTAATCTTGGTGTTTGTATCTTCAGTATGCCTCCCCGACGTTCAGGACGTGGTGCAGCTTCAGGCGATGCTCCCCAGGGGGACATTGTAGAGATTGTGCAGCAGGTGGTGACCCAGGTGTTGCAGACCGTAGGGACCACTGCTGGCCAAGCGACAGGAGCCGGTAACGCGGGGGGCAGCAATGTGAAGGCGCTTCAGGAGTTCTTGAAGCTGAAACCGCCTTCTTTTGATGCTAGTGGTGACCCACAGGAGGCGAGCCACTGGATTTCTGCCATAGAGGATTTGCTGAGGGTCATGGGATGTGAGGAGGATCAGAAGGTTGGATTCGCTACATTCATGTTCCAGTCTGAGGCGAAGGAGTGGTGGAAGTCGGTTGAAGGGAAGTACCCCCACCCATGGACTTGGGAGCAGTTTAGGGGCTGTTTCAATCAGCAGTTCTATCCTGATGTCTTCAGGGATCAGAAGATAGTTGAGTATGTGAGGCTTCGTTAGACGAAGGAGATGTCTGTGGATGATTACGTGCAAAAGTTCATTTCTCTTTCGAAGTTTGTGCCTGAGCCGGATGATAACCGGAAGGCGAGGAAATTTGAGGCTGGTCTGAGGGGTGACATTCGAGCGGCTGTGGCGCCCTTTCGCCACAAGACATTCAGAGACGTGGCAGATGTGGCCTTGGTGGTGGAGTCTGAGCTGCAGGCTAGGCAACGTTATGAGAAGAAGGACCAGAGGCCCGATAAGGGCAAGGAGCAGAAGAGGAAGGCCCATGTGGAGGAGCCTGTGAGGCGAGACCAGACTTCTTCCCAGAAGAAGTCCAGAGGAGACCGGGGATCTTCGTCATCTACATCGCCTGCTGTGGCGAAGTGTGCTGAGTGTGATCGCTTTCATCCTGGGCGTGAGTGCTACAGGAAGTCCGGGGCGTGCTTCAAGTGTGGTTCATTGGATCACCGTATTGCCCAGTGTCCACAGGCTAGAGGTGGAGGTGGCGGTGGCGGTTCTGAGGGCCGAGGTGCTGGTTTAGGGTCCGGGCAGAAGGCTGATCAGAAGAAGCCCCAGACCCAGGCACGTGTGTATGGTCTAGCTGGTGAGCGAGACCATGGCTCAGACAAAGTAGTGTCAGGTATTCTCCAGATCTCTTCTCAGCCAGTATTCTGTTGTTTGATTCATCAGGAGCTACCCACTCCTTTGTGTCTGCTGATTTAGTGGGTAGTCTCGGGTTGTCTACTGTGCCATGTGATGTTGATCTGTGCATTTCTAGCCCGTTGAGTGGTGTGCCTGCATGTGTGCTTGACTCTGTGTGTAAGTCTGTTCCAGTAGTGGTCATGGATAGGAATTTGCCTGCTGATTTGATCTCTATGCGTATGTCTTGTTTCGATGTGATTTTGGGCATGGACTGGCTAGCAGAGCACCATGCCCATATAGATTGTGCAGCTAGGGGGTTGTGTTTGATAGACCGGGTGAGACCCGTTTTGCTTTTGTGGGGAACTCCATTCCTTGTGCTCCTGTGTTAGTGTCTGCTATGCAGGCAGTCCGTTCCTTGAGGAAGGGCTGCCAGGGTTTTCTCTGCTTTGTACCTGAGTTAAAGAGGGATCCCGGTTGGAGGATATCCCCATCGTGCGTGAGTTTTGTGAGGTGTTCCAGGATGATGTGCCAGGGCTACCACCTGATCGTGAGGTGGAGTTTGCTATTGAGTTAGCGCCAGGGACTCAGCCTATCTCTAAGGCTCCCTATCGCATGAGTCCGGCGGAGCTTAAAGAGCTGAAGGTGCAGCTGCAGGATCTTCTGGATAAGGGCTTTATTCGCCCTAGTGTGTCTCCATGGGGAGCACCTGTGTTGTTTGTGAAGAAGGGATGACTCCTTCAGGTTGTGTATTGATTATAGGGAATTGAATAAGGTTACCATCAAGAACACGGTACCCGCTTCCCCGCATTGATGACCTCTTCGACCAGTTAATGGGAGCGACGCTCTTCTCGAAGATCGACTTGTGTTCTGGATATCATCAGCTGAAGATTAAGGCCGAGGATGTGCCTAAGTCTGCTTTTAGGACCCGATATGGGCATTATGAGTTCTTGGTCATGCCTTTTGGTTTGACCAATCCCCCGTCGTTCTTCATGGATATGATGAACAGAGTTTTTAAGCCTTTCTTGGATTCCTTCGTAGTTGTTTTTTATAGACGATATCTTGGTGTACTCCAAGAGTGCTGAGGAGCATGAGGAGCATCTGAGGTTGGTGCTGCAGACGTTGAAGGAGAGGAGTTGTATGCCAAGTTGAAGAAATGTGAGTTCTGGTTGGATAGAGTGGTGTTCCTTGGTCACGTGGTTTCGAAGAATGGCATATCAGTGGACCCAGAGAAGATTAAGGCGGTCATGGAGTGGGCGAAGCCCACTAGTTTGTCTGAGGTGCGCAGTTTTCTAGGTTTGCTGGGTATTATAGGAAGTTCGTGGAGGGTTTCTCTAAGATCGTATCCCCCTTGACTCGTCTCCTTAGGAAGGATGTCAAGTTTGATTGGAGCGAGACGTGTCAGGAGAGTTTCCAGGAGCTGAAGAAGAGGTTGACTTCGGCTCCGATTTTGACGTTACCTTCTGGGACTTATGGCTTTGAGGTGTTCTGTGACGCTTCTCACAGAGGGCTGGGTTGTGTTCTGATGCAGCAGGGAAAGTGGTAGCATATGGGTCGCGACAGCTGAAGCCGTACGAGAAGAATTATCCTACCCATGATTTGGAGTTAGCTGCTGTGGTCTTCACCTTGAAGATCTGGCGGCACTATTTGTACGGGGTGATGTGTAAGGTCTACACGGATCACAAGAGTCTCAATATCTATTCACGTAGAAGGAGCTGAATTTGAGACAACAGCGTTGGTTGGAGCTTTTGCACGATTATGACCTGGAGATCCTCTACCATCTAGGTAGAGCGAATGTTGTAGCCGACGTGTTGAGTCGTAGGGGTGCTCCTGGCTTGCGTGTTCCTTGTCAGGGGTTCAGAGGTATGCTATTGAGCTTCAACGCATGGGGATTTGGGTTGTCAGGTCCGACAGTGCTGGGATGATTGCTTCTATTCAGGTCCAGTCTACTTTGATTGAGCGGATTAGAGATGGTCAGAAGGCCGATGCTGAGTTGTGTAAGATCCGGGAGAAGTTGGCAGATGACCAGGAGTCAGAGTTTTCTATGTCCAGCGACGACTGTCTACGCTTTAGAGGCAAAGTTTGTGTGCCTAGTGGAGGTGATCTTAAGCAGGAGATTATGCAGGAGGCTCATGGAGCTCCTTATTCTGTACACCCAGGGGGTGAAGATGTACCGGGACCTCAGAGAGTCCTTCTGGTGGCGAATATGAAGAGGGAGATTTCTGATTTTGTGGCTCGTTGCCAAACCTGTCAGCAGGTGAAGGCTGAGCATCAGCGACCTGCGGGTCTTCTGCAGCCCCTTCCCGTTCCTGAGTGGAAATGGGAGAGCGTTGGTATGGACTTTATTCTGGGGCTTCCTAGGACATCTTTTGGATATGATGCGCTGTGGGTGATTGTGGATCGGTTGACGAAGTCAGCCCATTTCTTGCCGGTGAGGAAGACTTTCAGCCTTGAGCGCCTGGCTCGGCTGTATGTAGATGAGATTGTGAGGCTGCATGGTGTGCCGACGATGATCGTTTCGGACAGAGATCCGAGATTTGTATCCCGCTTCTGGCGTAGCCTGCATAAGGCTTTAGGGACGAATTTGGCTTTCAGTTCGGCTTATCACCCTCAGACCGATGGGCAGACGGAGAGGACGAACCAGATTTTGGAGGATATGTTGAGGGCGTGTGTGCTTGACTTTGAAGGCAGTTGGGATCAACATGTGACATTGATTGAGTTTGCCTACAATAATAGCTTCCAATCGAGTATTCGGATGGCCCCATTTGAGGCATTGTATGGTAGGTGCTGTAGATCTCCTATTTGTTGGGATGATCTGTGAGAGAGGGCGATTGTGGGCCCTGAGTTGGTGCAGGGAGCTGTGGACAAGGTCAAGACTATCAGGGAGCGTCTGTTGGTTGCCTAGAGCCGGCAGAAGAGTTATGCAGATCAGAGGCGCCGTCCGCTTGAGTTTCAGGTTGGGGACCATGTGTATCTGAAGATTTCTCCATTCGTGGGGTTGTTTGTTTTGGTAAGCGAGGCAAGCTGAGTCCTTGGTTCGTGGGTCCTTTTGAGGTGCTTGAAAAGATTGGGCCGGTGGCTTACAGGTTGGCATTGCCACCAGCTCTAGCAGGAGTGCATGATGTGTTCCATGTGTCGATGCTCAGGAAGTATCTGCATGATCCTTCGCATGTGATTGACTATGGTCAGCTTCGACTCCGAGAGGATTTCACATATGAGGCAGTCCCGTTCGTATTTTAGCTCGGGATGTTCGTCGGCTTCGTAGCAAGACCGTGCCCATGGTCAAGGTGTAGTGGTCGGAGCATCTGAGCGTGAGGCGACGTGGGAACTCGAGGAGGAGTTGCGCGCCAAGTTCCCTTCCCTTTTTGAGCAGCGAGGTATGTTGAATTTTGAGGACGAAATTCCTTTTAAGGGGGGAGTGATGTAATACTCCGTATTTTTCGTTTTCAGATTTTATAACATTTCGGTTTATGTATTGCTTATGTTATGTGGTGCTTGTTCAGTTGAGGGGACGTCGGAGTCATTGAATTAAAAGACGGGGGCAAGGAGGTCATTCCCCTCTCTTTTATTTTGGTAAGACTTAATTAAGGAAGGATAAGTCTTTTATTTGCATTACAACTCACGATCAAATCTGAAGCCCGTTCTCTTTCTCTCGACAGTTTCTGCGTTCTTCTTCTCTTCTTCTTCCTTGGTGAGGACCTTGTCTTCTGGTGTGAATCGCTGCTGTTTCTGTACGGTCTCCTCTGCGTGTTTAGGTTGGTGAATTTTGTGAGTTCGGTAGGGTTATTACTGTTTTGGAAGGAGTAGTTTCTGATTTTGCATTCTGATTTTGGGGGCTGTTCTCTGTGAATCCAGTGCTGTTTGGTGCGTCTCCTCTGCTGCGTTCTGTTCGTTGAGTTGCTGATAACGTTTGGGCTGAATCAACGCTTCGAATTCAAGTCGGGGATGGAATCGGGGTAGTTTACTCACCCCCGGGACTGTTTTATTCTAGCGTTTCTGATCTGTAATTGTGTTGTGATTGTGTGTTTTCACATCGGTTTTGTGTTGTTAATCAATTGGCTAAACCCCCGAGGGTACTGATTTACAATTCTGCGGATTTTGGGTGAGTTTGTGATGTTTTTTTTTTGTGATTTTCTGCGCGTCTGTTCTTTCTGGAATTTGACAGTTTGACGCTGTCCGAACTTCTGTCCGAACATGCAAGTTCGGACAGTTCATCGGGCGCATTTTGATTTTCGAGATTTTGAAGTGTCCGAACATCAGTCCAAACTTGTAAGTTCGGACCCGACGCGAGGACGAATTTTCGTGTGAGTTTCAACATCTGTCCGAACTTGCAAGGTCGGACACAAGTTCGGACACGATGAAGGTTTTGGTTTCTGACTTTCGACTTACGTCCGAACTTCGAAGGTCGGACGTAAGTTCAGACTTCGACGTTTTTGCGGCCTCTGATTCTCGGCCTCTGTCCGAACTTGCAAGGTCGGACGCAAGTTCGGACAAGCCACTATTTTAGGCATAACTTCTCCGTTTTATCTCCGTTTTGAGTTCCGTTTGCGGGGTTGGATTCCCCTACTCGTGTACAAGCTTCTTATGCTGTTTATATGCATTTCCATGCACTTAAGAGCTTGTTTTGTGAGCTTTTGGTTTTTGGGACCTAGTTGTACTTTGCTTCTGAGCCTTGGATAGTCGGGTCGGGCTGTCCCGTAGCATGCTGCGCAGGATTCCTTCTGAATACGTTCCTTAGGGTCTCCCTTAGGAAATCATTGACCGACGGGTCTGTTTAGCTGTCTCTACGGCTTCTGTTGTGGGATCTTCGGATCCATAAGACCTTATGTGAGTCCTTCTGTTGTGTTAGCTTGTTTCTAGTGTCCCACTCTTCCGTATTTGTTTCTGGAAGTCCGACTATGGTTTGAAGTGACGTCCTACTCTGCTTCTGCTTTGTGTTTCTTTTCTGTCTATTTATAATGACTCCGCCTTCTTCTCTGTTTATAAATTATTCTCCTGCTTCTGTTTTGAGTGGGCTTCCTTGAGGAAGTCTTCTTCTTGCTGGGCTGTTTAGCTCACTCCTTTACTTTGTTGCAGATTGAGCTCGTGGGATCTTCTCTTCTTGTCCTCTTCTGGAGCTTCGTTTATTTTATGCTTCTTTAGACTTTGTTACTTTGCGCGTTGGACGCCTTGGAGCTTTGTGTAGCCTTCGGGCCTTTCATTGTATTTGACTTATAAGTATTTAGATCTTGTCAACTCTTTCGGTATTTATGCAAGTTCGTTATTTGGTTTTGGGGATTGTTTTGCTTAGAGCCTTGCGACGTTAGGTAGTAAACTCGCGGCGTGTAACGGCCCTAATTCCTAGGCCGGTTTTGGGGTCGTTACACCTTGGGCAAGCTTGAGAAGGAGGAGAAGCCATGGAAGAGCTTCAAAAATCGCTGGAACCAGAGGGGGGGGGGGAAGGAGAACGGCTGATGGAGGAGAAAGAGAGGAAAGAGAGGGAAAAAAGAAGTGAGGGAGGAGAGAGAGAAGAGGGGTTACTTTTACTTTTCACTTTTTATGCTTTTTGCTCCTTTATTGTACTAGCTAGTTATTAACTAGTAAAGGGTGGGCTGATTACTTATAAAAAAACACCCCCACTATAATATGTAACTGGAGCATTTTTCATCTTTTACTGAAAACGCTCGTTATTTTACCCGGTTTAGTACTATTCACTAACCGGGTCCATTTTCCGGAATTTTCTCGTTTTATTAATTTTGATTGCTCTTAGGCTTCCATTAATGTTTAATTATAGTTATATAATTGACTATAATTCTTACGGGGTCGTTTAACTGTTTAAAGTCACGTATTCGGGGTTTTCTTGAAAAACGCGCTTTAGGACTCCGTTAGCGTTTTAACGCGTTATTTGGTTCCGTTTTCTTCCAGAATTTTTCCCACATGTTCCTAATGTGTAATTAGGGTATAAGAATATATTTATAACCCTAGTGAAAGTTATATACCTCCTAAAATAATTAAATACATGTTTTCACGTTTTGTGACTTTTACGCATTTTCTTTTTCTTTTAAGTTTTTATTTCTTCACTAATGATCTTAAGGACTTAATTAGCCTTATAAAATCATGATTACATAATTAATTAACATATTATGGTTTTGGGTATTTCAATCTACCCCCCTTAAAAGAACTTCGTCCTCGAAGTTCACAATTCCCAAGCATCATTTGAATTAGAACACGGTGATTACTTGTAAAATAAAACTTCCATAATTCAACATACTTTACATCACAACCTCGAACTTAACGGTCCGGGTAACATATCCACATCCATACATAACATAACATACTTATATGATAACCTCGGATTCAACGGTCCGGGTATCTTAACAACATTGTATTTGCATAACAACCCTCAGACTCTCTGGTCTGGGTAACATAACGACCTTTCAGAACTTAACCACATTAGGACTCCAGGTCAAAATAATATTTATTACACATACCAAACAACATGTCTTAGCATGTATATCAACCAAAAACCTTTTATATACACTGTGATCCCGCAGAACCCGGTTGCGATGGACACCTTCTGGTCCCCGTTCCTTTGGGAGATCAAAACAATCACTTAACTTTTAATATACATACCTCTCATGTCACCGGTCCGAAGACAAAGGCTCATACGTCCTCAGCTCGTGAGCAAGTACTACTAAAATATTCTTTACATGGTTAAGTATAAGATAATCCTTTATTCAAAATACCAATTAGAAGTTTGGAAATGCCAATTGAAAATCCTTTTGAAAACTCAATACAACTCCAAGTCCAATTTATGCTATTTGCGTCTTTCCTTAGCGTGATTATTTGTGACCACTTATAGGGAGCTTCAAGAATCATCCAACCCTGATGTGATCAGCATCAGTGTTGAACTATCCTTCCACCCCAATTTGTGTTCGGCTTCCCTTGATCTCATGAAAATCAAGTTTCACCCTCCCACTTCAATTTCAAACAACAACTAATTCAAGCATATACCATTTTTCTATCTTTTAATCCTTCTAGTCATAATCATACATCTCCAAGGTATAGAACACCGTCTATCACTCATCATCCAGATTCAACTTAATTCAAGTTACCTAGGGAATTTAATTCTCACTAGGTTCTATGTCGGTTTCATACCTCTTCATAAATCACAATACTATATATATATATGCTTTTATCATAATACAATACACGGTTTTACATTTAGTATTATATGAACATACACTTGTACTCTCACACAATAGTTAACAAAGTAGACACACTTATCACAATGGTATTCGCATCTTCTGTGCGTAATTACCACAATTAAACCATGAATGAATGCGTATGTTCATGTTACATACACACCAAAAATCAAAACAGATTATTTTGTGCTATGCACAACATAGTTCACATACACTTGTACGTCAAAACACACTAAGTTGTTTTAGGCTCTACCCCCCCCCCTTAAAAGGGATTACGCCCACGTAATCAATCACTGAACATTGGTTTAAAATGTTCTGCCACCGTGAAGTGATTTAACTTCCACACGGTTTGTTATACAATGCGTTCTGGTTAGAGGATCTTAACGCTATTGGTGGTTTAGTCCCTAAACCAAGAATTCTCATTGGAGTTTATTTAACTCATAACCAATTTTGGTTCTGGCCTGTGGGGCTTATAGACGTTAATAATTAGCCATTTACACATATTCACTATGCACATTCCACATTTGAATCACGGGTCAACTAGTTTCTGCTGCGTGACTCTGATAACTTTAGAGCTTAGTTTGCCCAATTCGTTATTTTTACTATATTGCTCATTTCCCATTTATCACCTTTATCTTGGTAATAATGGTCTCTCAACCGACGCGTGGTATCTCTTACCGTGAGCGAATTCGGTGAGTTACAACCTTTCTATCCACTTCCATGATAATTTACTGTGTATGCTGCTATATATTTCACAATGATTAACTTGATTTCTTCCGACTTACTGTCGGTTGAGATTGAGCTACTACCTAATGTGTAGCTCTCTCGGTTATTTCCCACACTTGAGGTATATTCCATACCGATATTTGGTATTCCGTGTTACTCCAGTCACTTATTGCTAACCAGGCCTCCATGTTTGGTTTTGTACAAGTACTCCTTCATTGGCACGACCTTGCATTTCCTATGTGTCGGTCTTATAGCGTTGTAAATCTTTTTCTACTTCTACCCCAATTTACACCTTCCCAATTCCTAGCTATCCCACTCGATCATTACTGCGCAAGTGCAATACCAAAACACTCAGTCATACAGAGTGTAGAGGCGTAAACTCTTGGCAGTAAATCTCTTATGCGATTGCAATAGGAATTCATACTGTGTTTCACTGAGATTCTTATCACATAATACTGGCTACTGGCTTACTGCCTAGTTTATTTGCTATCACTTACCGTTGTATCTCCACTGGGTTTAACTCGTAGTTGTGCTTAGTTGCCATATTATCGTTTAACAATTCTTATACAACGGTCGCTTATTACGCACCATATCCTTACTCATTATACTGCATCAGCTTACACTGCATCCGCTATTATATTAGCTTTTGCCACTACACTGTGTTTCGCCACTTATTTGGCTGATTGTTGAATACGCTATTCTTCGAGCCTTATGCTCCTTGAGCGTTGTTTACTCTACATTTAGCATCACACACCTATGGTGGTTGCTATTAGACTTATTACTCTTCCGGTCTCCACAACTGGTACAAACTTCTTTTTTCGTATTATTCTTATTCAAATCACTCTGGGTAATAACAACATGGGCAATCGTTAACATATTTCCTAAACTTGGTTCACATATACTACTCCGTGGTTTCACCATATCGAGAGGTATCCCCACTCTTAAAGTAGTGGTTCGTTCTCCGCTCTATTCACTTGTACTACATAACTTTCGTCATCGATTAAATTTGCATAACACATTTGGTCTGTGGCTTATAAGCCTCATTGCCTCGAGCTCTGCTCACTATAGGCTATTCACACAAATTTTACTTCTCCGTACACCGTCACATGGTTTGGAGGTTGTATTGGACTCCCTGACAAGGTCATTGCATCACGCTTCCTTATATGGGATGCCCCTTAAGAATGTTTGTTTACCTCCTAACGACTTATGTTTAAACGGTATGTTTCAACTCTATGTTTCTTCTCCTCTTCTTACTCAACCATTTTCACCTCCTTTTCAATATTGGACCCAAACACCCTTCAAATAGCTCCTGGTGTTACTAGATTATGCCATTACATCTGGCTTGTATAAGTTTAGTTAATTACATCGCTTTTGCTCTTTACTTGGTTTACTATCCACTTCCGTGAAGATCGATATTCCCTGGTGCAGACTGATTATCGTGAGTGGTTAGAACTGGTGTAATTAATACAATTGAGAAAGAAATTAATACTCAAAATATCCGTCGGGCTGCAAATAAAACCCGGTCGCAATAGTATAGTAAGACAGAAGCGGCCGGGGTCAAACCGTGGGACTTATATTGAAATAAAGTAGTACCTAAGCTTGTCACAAAGGGGGGAATTAATTGACTTGTTTTTGAAAAGTAAATAACAGATTAATTTGGTGAATTATGATAAATTAAACGGAACTCCGGGTTCAGGTTAATATGATCTGATTAATTATGCTATCTCTACTCTACCGTTTATTATAAAGTTGGCAAAATTCCTGTTATTATCCTAAGGACTAAGTCATAGACTCATAAGAACTCGTTTACCAGAAAATGCTCGGTCTAATCCAGGTTCGAGCAAAATATAAATAAACGGACATTAGGTGCGAGGAATTATATTTGCATCTGAAAATATTAACTTATTAAATCATAATAAGCTTTCTCCAGATTTACGGCTAAATTAACCTGCCTATTTATCACCGGTCTGATCAAAATAGACTTTGTAAAGCATTTTAATAAATCGATGAAATTTATTAAAAAGGTGAGAGATAAACTTTAATCGTAACAAACTGTATTTATTTTAACCGGTAGAAATATTACACAACTAAACAAACCATAATTAAACCTTCACCCGGAGTAAATCCTCCTTAGCCGACATATTAACTGGTAATAAGTAGACAGAGGTTGGACGTAATATAATACGAGATGCGTGGATGGAGAATGGAGAAAATGAGAGAAAGAAGAATGGGAGCGTGCGTAAGATTTGTATATGAAATGAGAGATTTGGAGTGTTGAGTTTGGGGGTGGAACGTGTATGAGCGTGAGTAGTTTTTGATGAAGTAGCAGTGGCTTTTTATAGAGGAGAGGAAGAAGAAGATTGATTGCAGACAGAGGTGGAAGAGCATTGATTGCTCATTAATTGCAGGGGACAGAGCTGATGACGCGTGAGGAAAATAAGGTAGGCGCTGCGGAGTAGATGGATATGGCGGAGCAATGTCGACGTGCGAAGAAGAAGAAAACTGGGCGCGCGTTGATTTTTAGTCCCGTCCGCTTGTTGTCCTCATTGGCGTCCGCCTCTGAAGCCATGCGGGACGTCTCTGTCTTGCCCGCGTGTTGACTTGCGTCCGCCTAAGGACATCACTCACGTCCGCCTAAGGACATCACTCACGTCTGCCGGTCACACTGTCCTGTCCGCCTAGCCGTCCGCCCAGCCCCATGCGGACGCATGTGTGGTCTCCGCGTGACTTATTTCTTCAACAAACTTGGACCGGCTCTAGATTCTTTGTTTGGACTCCGTTTTCTGAGCCGTTTGCGTCCATGCGTTCGTATCTTCGTCTACTTTACTCCCAGCTGGTTTTCCTCATGTTTAAACAATAAATTTTTGAGATAACAATAAAACATAAACTAGAGGAAAACTAACCGAAGTGGAGAAATGAGCAAGAAAAGTGCTAATATAGTATATGAAATACACTATAAAATCATGCTCATTTGGACACTTATCACACCCCACACTTATCTTTTTGCTTGTCCTCAAGCAAAACCACGTACCCAAGTAAATAGGGAATGCTCAATACTTACAAATATTAATATGAAGGGTAGGATAAACATGCTCTTTTTAACTTATTGAGGAGTGTGATCCATCAACTGCTGGTGGCATAGGTGTGTGCTCAGGGTAAAAATAAAGTATAGAGTTTCGGGGTATGATCCAAGGTACTTCAATGTTTCTTTTGTTTAGGTGACTCTGAGAACTTTTACCATGGCCAACTTCTCTCAAGAAGGGGCATTTTAAGGAGAAACAAAAGGAAAAATAGATTCATGCATTTGTTTCGTTTTACATAAGAGATGAGAAATGTAGGCATCACGCCTTTGTATTTAAGAACACTCACTCTCTTTTGTTGGTTACCAATGGTGTCTTGCAAGTCCCTTGTTTTTTGTATTTTTCTTTCTTTCTTTTTTTTTAACAGAGAAGCACCCCTTAGCAATCCCTAAGAGAGAAGACAGAAAGAAACCCTGAGCAATAAAATCCAACCATTTGCAGATTATTTGGTCACACCGCATATAAAATGCTCCTCAAAAGTAATCAAAATTTTTAAAATTTGTACCATTTATCCCACAATTCATAACAGTATTTATTCTTAAGAGAACAACCTACATTAGCAGGGTACATAATTTTAATTTTTGAACAAATGCAAGATAAGTAGAGAGATTTAAACATTTTAAGCACAGAATGCCCTGAAAAGGCTCTTCCCCCCACTTAAGTTCAAGCAATGCCCTCATTGCGTAGATGGTATTAAATTCACAAGGCATGCAATAAATAAAGGAAAGAGTGTACTCCCAAATTCCGTAGAGTGTGTAGACCTCCCCCACACTTGAGTGCAGCTGTGGAATATCATGAAATGTACCTGCAAGGATATTCTACACAGCCAGAAGAACTCAAGTAAAACCTGCATTTATTAGAACATATAAAAGGGAAATATAGTACAAAAGGAAAATAACATTAAATTAAAGAAAAGAAAAAGACAAAAGATAGATAGTGGGGTTGCACTACCAATATATTAGCTAGTATAACGTCTCTAGCTAGACGTATTTGACCAAGCTTTAGGTTGGAGAAGAGTTTGAGGGCAGTTGTCCTGCTGTTCTTGGACAAGAGAATTGTAAATAAAGTCAGATGAAATATCAGAATGAGAAGTATACCTTTTAAGACGTGCCCCATTGACCTTGAAAGTTTCGCCCTGTTTGTTTTGAAGTTCAAAGGCACCGTATGGGGTCACACTAACAATCTGGAAAGGAACAGCCCAATGCGATTTGAGTTTCCCAGGGAAGATCTTAATCTTGAGTTATATAGGAGAACCCAATCACCAATTCGAAGTCTCTCTTAAGGATCATCCTGTCATGGAACTTCTTGGTGCGCTCCTTATAAATCTTAGCATTTTGGTAAGCCTGATCTCTCAACTCTTCTAACTCAGAAAGTTGGAATTTCCTTTTTTCTCCCGCGGCTTCTAGATCGAAGTTTAGGGCCTTGAGTGCCCAATATGCCTTATGTTCCAGCTCTACAGGCAGGTGACAAGATTTCCCATAAACAAGCTTAAAAGGAGACATCCCGATGGGAGTCTTGAATGCGGTACGGTAAGCCCAAAGCG
Organism: Limonium bicolor; assembly: GCA_023374045.1. Lineage (NCBI taxonomy): Eukaryota > Viridiplantae > Streptophyta > Magnoliopsida > Caryophyllales > Plumbaginaceae > Limonium > Limonium bicolor. The sequence continues at coordinate 171,692,794 of CM041781.1, forward strand.
CATCATCTAACTTAAGTGCCCAATCCTTTCGTGATGAGTTAACCGTTTTTTGGAGAATCCATTTTAACTCACGGTTCGAAACTTCTGCTTGGCCGTTTGTCTGGGGGTGATAAGGTAGAGCTACCTTATGACGTACCCCGTACTTACCCATAAGCGCTTCAAATGAACGGTTGCAGAAGTGAGATCCTCCGTCACTGATAATAATTCTAGGCACGCCAAAACGCGTAAAGATGTGCTTCTTAAGAAATCTGGTTACGGTCTTTGCATCAGCATGATGACAGGGTATGGCTTCGACCCATTTCGACACGTAATCCACTGCCACTAAAACATACTGGTGGCCCTGTGAGGAAGGGAACGGTCCCATAAAATCAATGCCCCAACAATCAAAGAGCTCTACTTCTAGTATTCCCTGTTGTGGCATTTCATGTCTCCTAGATGTGTTACCCATTCTCTGACAATTATCACATTGTTTGCAGAATTGGTAAACATCTTTGTGAAGAGTCGGCCAATAAAATCCTGAGGCCAGGATCTTAGCAGCGGTCCTTGTGGGTCCATGGTGACCTCCGGCTTCCCGTGAGTGACAAAAATGTATGACGCTGTAAACCTCATCTTCAGGGAGACACGGGCGAATCAACCCATCAGCACAGACTCGGAACAAATACGGATCTTCCCAGAAATAATGCTTTGAGTCAGAAAGAAATTTCTTCTTCTGGGAGTAAGATAGATCATATGGTATTGTTCCAGAGACTAGATAATTAGCCAGGTCCGATACCATGGCTCATGTACCTTGGTGATTGAAAAGACAGTCTCATCGGGGAAGAACTCGTTGATAGGCACAATATCCGTAGGAGTTACCAATCTAGAGAGATGGTCAGCGACGACATTTAATTTTCCGCTCTTGTCTTTGACTTCGATGTCAAACTCTTGCAGTAGAAGAATCCAGCGCAATAAGCGAGGCTTGGCTTCTTGTTTTGCAAATAGGTATTTGAGAGCGGAGTGGTCTGTGTGCACTATGACTTTGCTTCCCCATAAGTACGACCTGAACTTATCAAGGGAGAATACTATAGCCAGAAGCTCTTTTTCAGTGGTCGTATGGTTTTTCTGGGCGTCGTTTAGTGTCCTGCTGGCATAAGCAATCACTCTTAGAATCTCTCTTTTTTCTGGCATAGAGCTGCCCCACGGCGTAGTCACTTGCATCACACATGATCTCAAACGGAAGAGACCAGTCGGGTGGTATGACAACAGGTGCAGATTCCAGTTTTTGTGTTATTGTTTTGAAAGCAGGTGAACACTTATCATCAAAATGAAACGGGGCATCTTTCTGTAGCAGGTCAGGCAATGGTTTAGTGATTTTTGAGAAGTCTTGTATAAACCGCCGATAGAATCCTGCATGCCCGAGAAACGCTCGAACGTCTTTAACAGTAGTTGGTGCTGGTAATTTCTCGATAACCTCTACCTTGGCTTTATCCACCTCTATTCCTTCAGCTGATATTTTATGTCCAAGGACAATCCCGTCCTTGACCATAAAATGACATTTTCCCAGTTCAAAACGAGATTTGTATCCTCACACCGTCTTAGGATCAAATCAAGTTGTGCTAAGCATTTATCGAAACTAGAGCCATAGACTGAGAAGTCATCCATGAATGCTTCTATGCTTGTTCGATGAAATCAGTGAATATTGCTTGCATGCATCTCTGGAAGGTAGCAAGAGCATTACATAGACCGAAGGGCATTCGTCTGTATGCAAAGGTACCGTATGGACAAGTGAAGGTTGTCTTATCCTGGGTCTCTGGTGTGATTGGTATTTGGAAATACCCTGAGAACCCATCTAAAAAGCCGTAGTACTCTTTCCCTGCTAGTCGCTCCAACATCTGATCGATAAAGGGGAGAGGGAAATGATCCTTCCTGGTTGCCAAGGTTAAGCGCTTGTAGTCAATACACATACGCCATCCCGTGATTTTTCTTTGAGGGATAGCCTCCCCCTTATCATTCACAACTGCCTCGATGCCCCCCTTCTTCGGGACAACTTGTACAGGGCTTACCCATGGACTGTCAGAGATAGGATAAATGATGTTCGCATCTAGAAGTTTCAGAACCTCCTTTTTAACTACCTCCTTGAGGTTAGGGTTTAGCCGACGTTGAGGTTGCCTGACAGTTTTGTAATTGTCCTCCATATAGATGTGATGCGTGCAGTAGGAGGGATCAATTCCTTTGATATCAGTAATAGTCCACCCGATTGCCGTCTTATGCTTCTTTAGCACTCGAGTAGCCTCGTTTCCTCCCCGGAATTCAGAGAAGAGAAGAAATAATGACAGGCAAATGGTCATTTCAGCTAAAAAGGCATACTTGAGTTTAGAAGGCAGTTCCTTAAGCTCCAGCTCTGGTGGCTGTTCTATTGATGGAACTAATTTTTGAGGTTTTCTGTCGAGTGTTTCGATTGGTGGCCGGTAGGCTTGATAACCAGTCTTTCCTTTTTCTACATACGCCAGCATGGCGTTAACTTCCGGATCCTCCACCTTTTCTTCTAGAGAAGTAAATAATACTTGCTCTAGTGGTTCAGCTTCAACCTTCGGGATGGAAGATAGGGAATACATGTCCTCATCTGTAGAAAAATCGCCTTCCTCCTCCTCATCATCTGTTAATCCCACTGTCTTAGCATGAGGAGACAAGTTAGAACTCTTCTTCATCATTTTCTGCATGTCGAATTCGATCGTTTCGTCCTCGTACCGCAGAGTGATTTTCCCATCGTGGACGTCAATGATGGCTTTGGCAGTACTTAGAAACGGTCGCCCCAGAATCAGGGGAACCTCAACATCGTCATCCATTTCTAGAATGACGAAGTCAGCTGGAAAGATAAAGCGAGAAACTCCAACTACCAGATCTCGGACTATTCCCATGGGCTTGATCTCTGATCTGTCTGCTAGTTGGAGTTTGAAAGGAACCGGTTGCATTTCTCTCCTTTTACTTTCAAGAAGGTGGCGTAGGGCATGATATTAATGCTGGCTCCCAGGTCGCACAAACCGCTTCCACAGTCCACTCCTCCTATAAAACACGGGATTACGGGATTTCCCGGATCTGTTTGTTTGGGAGGGAGTGCTCGAAGATGGGCAGCTGAGCATTCCTCCGTGAGATGCACTGTTTCTTTTCCAGGTTTCTTCTTCTTCTTTGTTAAGAGATCTTTAAGAAATTTGGCGTAGTTAGGCATCTCTTGCAAAGCATCAATTAGAGGTATGTCGAGGGTAGTTTCTTGAAAATGCTCAAGAATTTGGAGAACTGCTCATCTAGGTGTTTCTTTCTTCATTCTGTTGGGAAATGGAAGTTCACTGTTTTAGGAGACGAGGATGGAATGTTCGATGGTAACTCGAGATGGAGGTGGAGTTCAGGAGTAGGAACTTGGATTTCTGAGGGAGGTGAGGCTGGATTGGTTGTTTCTTCATCATTAATGTAGGCCTCTTCATGATTTTCTTTTTCTTTTCCTTTTCTGGTGGCAAGTTCCCTTCCACTCCTTAAGGAGACTGCACTCAAGTTTGTTGATTGGAATGTGCCATCGTCTATAAGGATTGAATTTGCTTGCTCTTTTGGATTAGGGTTTGTCTGTGAAGGGAACTGACCAGGTGGTCTTTGTTGGGTGGTGAGTAACTGTTGAATCTGAGATTGCAAGGCTTTTTGGTCTTTACACAGAGCTGCGACCTCTCTTGCGTATCTTGGGACTTACCCATCATAGCTTTAAACATCTCTTGCATTTGAGACATTTCAGACTCAGGATTCGAAGGAGGTTGAGTGGTCGACTTGAAGAAGCTTCATTGCCATAAGGCTGCTGTTGATATTGCCTTTGGCCTCCTTGGAAATGGAATGAGGTCTGTAATTTTGAGATGGTTGAAGTGTATGTGGGTTTTGGATATTGTCGGTGTTTGAGTAGCGAAGGTTGGATTGCATGTTACGTTGCCAAGGTTGTCTGTATCCTGAATTGTTGGTGAGATAGTTTGCCTCCTCTGCTGCTTTTAATTCTTGTAGTTGGGGGCATTGTTCATAGTCATGAGGCCCACCACATTGTGTACAAGAAATAACAGGAGATGATTGGGACAGAGGTGCATAGCCTGGAGGGGTTGTAGATGATCGGGAAATCATCGACTTAGCTTGCTGGGGGTAGGAGTTCATAGCCATCTGCTCAACCACTTTTTGCAGAGTACTGACTTTTGTTGCCTGCTGAGCATTGCTTTCCATGAGTTGCTCATGGCTTTTCATCAGCTGGTCAAACTTGTTATCACTTTCCCCAACATGGTATAAACCTGGAGTACCGCTCCTTGATCCACCGGAGGCCCAATCTCTGATTTCTTCACAGAGAGATTCCATGCTGTTCAAAAATTGTGCCCCTGGCTTTTTCAGAATATCGGCCCCTAACGAAGACAGTACCATTGTTCTGCACGGACCAATCAGGCCTTTGTAGAACAATTGTGATACTTGCTCTTTCGTCAGACCGTGGTGAGGACAAGTAAGTAGTAGTCCTTTGAAACGGTCCCAAGTTTCACAAATATTCTCCGACCCAGGTTGCTTGAAATTATAGATTTCAGCAATCATCTCCAATGTTCGGCTCGGGGGTAGGAATTTGTCATAGAACTTGGTGGCCATGTCATCCCAAGTACCAATGGTACTCGGTGTCAGGCTATGATACCACTTGCTCGCACTTCCCGTCAGGCTGTGAGGGAATAATGACAATCTTGCGTACTGAAGTACTGCGTCGGTTGTAGTAAGACTATTGGCATGTTGCAAGAATTTTGTAACATGTAACAGGGCTTCATCTGGACTGGAACCATCAAACATACCCAGCTCCTTTACACATCTGATTTGATGATATGGCTTCAGCTTCTGCCACTCATCGTATTCGGATGGGCTAAGGTGAGGAAGGATGATAGCAGGCTGTTGTCCTTGGTTAGACGGCCTGTTAATATTTCGAACTGTCGCTGGTGTAGATGCCATGTCAGCTTCCGGGTCAGATTCTTTCACTGTGGTGGTAATGTATTGTTGAGTTCGGTTCTGCCTTAGAGTGCGCAGAAAGGTTCTCTCGATCTCTGGATTGTAACCAACCGTGTAATTATTAATATTTCTGGGAGGCTGTTTGACCTGGTAAAAGGCATTCACCACTCAAAACAGAGAAAGAAACTCGTTATGTGTTAGAATAAAAAAAATGTTAGGAATTAGTTGACAGAAATTTTAAGTTAGTAGTTAGAGACAATGGAAAGAAATGACAGAAAATTAAAATGACAATGGAAAGAAATGAGAGAAAATAAAGTTAGTAGTTAGTATATTGGAAATTATAAGTTAGTATACTGGAAATGAAGGACAATGGAAATTAAATGTTAAGGACAATGGAAATTAAATGACAATAATAATAAGAGTTAGTAATTAGATGTCAGAAGTCAGAAGTCCGAAGTCCAAAGTTAGATGTCCAAAATTAGATTAACAACAAAATAATATTAACAGATTATTATATTATAACAGGTGAATTAACCGGGGCTTAGGGACTAGAATAAATCAAGTCCCCGGCAACGGCGCCATTTTGCAGACTGATTATCGTGAGTGGTTAGAATGGAGTTATTAAAATAAAAGAAAAGAAATTAAAACTCAAAATAAACGTCGGGCTGCAAACAAATCCCGGTCGTGGTAGTATAGTAAAGTGTAAGCGACCGGATATCGAACCGTGGGACTTATAGTAAAATAAGTAGTACCTAAGCTTGTCACAAAAGGGGGGAGTTAATTGACTTGTTTCTGAAAAGTAAATAACAGATTAATTTAGTGAACTGAAGTTAAATTAAATGGAACTCCGGGTTCAGGTTAATATGATCTGATTAATTATGCTATCTCTACCGGTTTATTTATAAAGTTGGCAAAATTCCTGTTATTATCCTAAGGACTAAGTCATAGACTCATAAGAACTCGTTTACCAGAAAATGCTCGGTCTAATCCAGGTTCGAGCAAAATATAAATAAACGGACATTAGGTGCGAGGAATTATATTTGCATCTGAAAATATTAACTTATTAAATCATAATAAGCTTTCTCCAAATTTACGGCTAAATTAACCTGCCTATTTATCACCGGTCTGATCAAAATAGACTTTGTAAAGCATTTTAATAAATCGATGAAATTTATTAAAAGGTGAGAGATAAACTTTAATCGTAACAAACTGTATTTATTTAACCGGTAGAAATATTACACAACTAAACAAACCATAATTAAACCTTCACCCGGAGTAAATCCTCCTTAGCCTAACATATTAACTGGTAATAAGTCAGACAGAGGTTGGACATAATAATAATACGAGATGCGTGGATGGAGAATGGAGAAAATGAAGAGAAAGAAGAATGGGAGCGTGCGTAAGATTTTTGTATATGAAATGAGAGATTTGGAGTGTTGAGTTTGGGGTGGAACGTGTATGAGCGTGAGTAGTTTTTGATGAAGTAGCAGTAGGCTTTTTATAGAGGAGAGGAAGAAGAAGATTGATTGCAGACAGAGGTGGAAGAGCATTGATGCTCATTAATTGCAGGGGACAG